>OX382381.1:7814293-9057739 GCA_947508005.1 Amphipoea lucens | reverse complement strand
ATTTGATAAATGAGCTCAGCAGTGGTGGCCAAGTGGTAACGGCAACGACTTACGAGGTCTAGGTCGTAGGTGTGTGTGTAAATTATTCATCACCACTGCTCTCAAAACGGTGAAGGAAAACATCGTGAGGAAACCGGCATGTCCTAGAACCAAAAATTCGAAGACATGTGACATCTGCCAACCCGCACTGAGCCCGCGTGGTGGATTACGGCCCACTCCCTCTCCCTGAGAGGAGGCCTGTGTCCCAGCAGTGGGAAAATTATAGGCTGATTATGTTATGTATGAGCTCTTTGTTTTATATTAATAAAATACAATTTTACTCGAGAACATCCATCGCTTTCTTACTAAACTTCAACTATATCCGACGCGCCTGCATACTTATCTCTTTTGTTGACTGTACATAATGCTAAATTGGAACAGATTAAAAATAACGGCCCTTTCTATATTAATTTCCAGATTGACCTTGGTGTTATCCTGCGCAATGAAGTTCGAGTCGTATCCTCATGACACGCAGAGTTGTTCTATGATGATCGAAAGCTGTAAGTATGTAGCTGGACTAATCTTAGTCCGCGGGGCAATTGCGTAACTCATTATCAATCGGAATCGGTTTCATTTTGACAGTTCAACAACATTCATTGCGTTATTTACGTGTTGAGTAGACAAATTTTTCGAACTTATAAAGCAATGGATTAGCAATTTGCTTCAAAATGATTCAGATTCCGACTGTTAGAGTGTTACGCAATTAGGGTGCTGATCACAAGAGCCGTGTCAAGAAAAAGGAGGTAGTCAACTCGTAACACATGTCCAATGCTGTTACAAGTTATAGTACGGTTCAAGAGTATAATGCTTTTTGAAATGAAGGAATCTTGTTACAGTTACTGTAACTATATCAAAAAGGAATTCACACCAGTATTTTCTGGAGGTGTGAACACTTAGGTGCGGCGCAGACGACAGACTATCCGTGACGCACTTTTTATTGTAAGTACCAATAAAATGGAAACTGTAGATAAAATAATAACAGGATATACCTGGAATAGTTGTAATAAACATAGGATGATGTCGCGTTCTAATTTTCGGCTCAAACTCAAACTCAAACTCAAAGCATTTATTTCAATTAAACCATATACAGGCACTTTTGAATTGTCAAGAAGTCAGTCAGTCAGAAAAAATGAAGCTAGTTGCCCATTCCAAAGCGTAGGTACCTATGGAGAAGAACGGGCAAGAAACTCCATGGACACTCTTTTAAATCAAAATAATGTGGTTACAAAGTCTTGGTTACATCATTCATGTTAAAAATTATACATGTGAGAACGATGCAGAACGTTAAAAGCGTCCATAATGAAAAGATGAGAAAAAACAACAATTCAAATAATAAATTAAAATAAGCCATGGCAGCAAAGAGATGACCAGTCCCTACTGACGGCGCCCGTTCACGAACATGACGCATGCATCAGCACCATTCAGCTCAACCATTTTGAAGGGAGCTAAATGATCCAACTACAATGGCTACTACATACAGGGTGGTTCAAAAGTCGTGGATCAAACGAAGTAGGGAGATAAAGGAGGTAATTTCCAACGCTTTTAAAGTGAGAAATAATTTTTGGTAATGTTACAAAATTTTTGGAAAAAAATAAATTGCTCTTGAAATTTGATACTCAGAGCTCTAATAGAACTTTGTAGTGCTGATACATTATCTAGTAGTAATAAAACACCGTTTGTTTTATTGTTTTATATCACATTTTTTTTAATTTGTCTAATTGTGAAAGAACTCGGTATACACAAATATTCATAACTTTTAGGGCAATTGAATTATGACCATACTGTAGAAAGATTTTTTGTTGGAAATGACCTCCTTCATCTCCCTATTTCGTTTGATCCACGACTTTTGGACCACCCTGTATAAAAGCTTACTTAGTATCAAAGAGACATTTTGTGCGCCACAGACTCGATCGCACAAGTGTGTCGTCTGCGGTGCACCTTAATGGCCGCTGCCGGCCGCTGCTCTTTCCGTGAGAATTGACCCTAAAGGTATTTTAACATAGAACAAGAGTAGCCAAAAGTCGAGTTGAATGGCGTGAAATCAGAGAGGCTTATGTTCAGCGGGCAATGATGACGATTACACAATGTTTTCAAATTTATTTCCAGTATCGCACACGGTTCACGACCTGGTCTTCATCTGGAACGTGACAGACCCGCTGGTGGTCAACCCGGACATCGAACTGCCGCAGCTTGACATCTCTAACAACTACACTTCCGATTGTACTATCGAGTATTCTACAGGTATGTAAGACACTGATGAACTTCATGCTTCTAAGGTATTGTAAGTAAGCTAATCTATCTCAATATAAGTTCTAAAAACTTATATTGAGATAGATTAGCTTACTTAATAGTTTACCTGCTTAAAACCGAGATGCGTGAAAGTTCGCGACTGCGATTTGTTATAATCTCTGGGGTATCAAGTTTCTTTGACGGAGTAATATCTTAATTGCCGTTTTTAATTCATACTAATATTATAAATGCGACAGTGTGTCTGTCTGTCTGTCTGTTACCTCTTCACGCTGAAACCGCTGAACAGATTTAGATGAAATTTGGTATAGAGATAGTTTGAGTCCCGGGAAAGGACATAGGGTAGTTTTTATCCTGATATTCCCACGGGATCGACACATATTCGGGTGAAACCGCGGGGCACTGCTAGTATCATAATAAACGGCAAGTCTATCAACAATGATTGTTGGCAGTCCTAACAGAGTACATTTTATTATTTTTGTTGAATATTTCCATCAAAAAACATACCTACCCTTTTTTACTGAATTCAGGGGCATCGTCGGGGTAGCGGGATTGTCCCGGGGTAGCGGGATTGTCTGAAAGGGTTACCGCTACCCCGGAACATAAAGGGCTAAGGAAGGAACACGGGTGGGTTTTAGTCAGTAAGAATCTGACACTCCCTTCCGCTCCACCCAGAGCGGGAGGGGTCATTTGATGACTTCCCATCCACAAAAAAAAAGGGGCATCGTCGAAACAAAATTATATCTAGAATACACCAGTCAGATCTAACATTATTTATCGTTTATCTATTTCCAGGTAACTTCACGTGCCTCGCCGTGGTGTTCAACCTGCGCCGGCGCCTGGGCTACCACCTGTTCCACACGTACATCCCGTCGGCCCTCATCGTCGTCATGTCCTGGATCTCCTTCTGGATCAAGCCTGAAGCTATTCCTGCAAGAGTAACGCTGGGAGTCACGTCGTTGCTCACTTTAGGTAAGCTTGGATTTGAAGTAATAGGTCTACCATTACAATGTCTTCATGTACTTACAGTCAACAAAAGAGATAAGTATGCAGGATCGTCGGATATAGTTGAAGTTTAGTAAGAAACTGATACAGTATTATCCTTCTTATTCAGTTTATGAAATATCTTTTATATTGGTCCAATATTGGAGGAGGAAACAGGCGAGAGCCAAACGTCGAATTACGACTTTTTACTTAGGATTTTTCAAAAGTCTCTCCGAGCACATTTCCTCTTAACAATTTCGTCAAAGGAAAGAATTTACGTCCACTTTGTCAACCACTTTATCGGATTATCCTCCATGCAAAGCATTTTTATCTATTTGTCTATCTTTGTCTAACAAAAATTCACACCTGCGGTCTCTCAGGATTAAAGTCATCCAAAAACAAAGGGGTTTGAATAATTTTATATGGAGCCTGTAATAACTATAACTGGCGGCCACGCATATGACATTTGCGGTGGTAGGGCTAACGCCCGCCTGGTACGCGACCACCCTCCCACCGGAGTCCGGCGTCAAGCAGCCTGCTGTGTTTCGTCGATGCGTGGGAGTTCCAGTGCCTTAGGCATCTTCTGAGCACGCTCGTTCCATCATAGACCTCATCCATCACTTTCCATCAAGCGTGATCGAGGTCAAGAGCAGGCCCAATCAGCAATAAAAAAAATACCTATATTAATGATAGCCGACCGCCATTTTCAAAATGGCGTGACAGTAGATATGCCACGGATCTTTAAAGCCCTTTAGAACCTATTTGCATTTCAACAACACGCATATATGTCCTCTAACGTTAAATACAGGCGATTGGCATACTGCACCGTATTACGCAGCGGGGTGCGTGAAACGGAGCCAAATTCCCCGCACGGAAGCGCGGTTTTATTGAATTTGTTTGTGAAAAATCACGCGCGGGGGCACTTTATCTGCGTCCCGCTGCGTGATGCGGTGCAGTGTGTGAATCACCTTAGTGACCGTACTTTTCCAAACGAGCTTCAGTAAATAAAAAAAATCGGCCAAGTGCGAGTCGGACTCGCGCATCGAGGGTTCCGTACAAACCTGTTTAAAATATTTTTATTATATGATGTAACTAAAAATTTACGGTGTTCGCAATTTTTCCTTTATCTGTGCTATAAGACGTTGCTTTGTACCAAATTTCAAGATTCTGAGTTCACGGGAAGTACCCTGTAGGTTTTGATTCCCTTCCGAGTGTCGAACATTTGCGGCATAAACGGCTGTATCTTTTGATTGCGTTGGCTTAGAAGTTTGATTATTTCACAGCTCCAAGGGACAGTAGACCTGAGTATTTGATATAAATTCCAGCTTGATACCTCCACGCGTTCCTGACAAAAAGAATCTTGACAGACAGACAGACAGACGGACGGACAACAAAGTGATCCTATAAGGGTTCCGTTTTTTCCTTTTGAGATACGGGACCCTAAAAACTACAACTTAATTATCATTTCTCTATCCCCAGCAACTCAAAACACGCAATCTCAACAAAGCCTACCACCGGTCTCCTACGTGAAAGCCATCGACGTCTGGATGTCATCATGTTCTGTCTTCGTGTTCCTCTCGCTCTTCGAGTTCGCCGTGGTCAACAACTACATGGGTCCTGTAGCCACTAAGGCTATGAAGGGGTACTCTGATGAGGATCTCTCCAGGGACTTGGATGCTTTTAAGGTTTATTTTGTTAGTTTAGATGCTGTGTGGTTTTTCGCTAGTTCGGTAGTAGATTGAGTTGATTTTAATACTGAGACGACCGAAAATCGCATGATGACGGGCGAATTTATTTGATCCAAGATGGAGTCGCTCCCAGGCGTTGGAACCGGTACCAAAAGAACAGGTTCTTGCTTTTTCGGTACCGGTTCCCGTTCCAGACTGGTACCGATACTCCACCTAACAAGTACCGGCAAATTCAGGTATCTTGCGTGTATCACAAATCTCATATTTGTACGAGAAACCTCTTTGGGTTGGCAACCTTGAAGTAATTTTCCTAATGCCTATTAACTATCCTTTTTACATACTATACCTATCTTCTCACTTGGAGGGAGCTTGAGGCTAAGTAATAACAGCCGCACGGGTCGATCGATCAGGTTAAGCTACGTTTGCCACGGTTGGTCCGTGGATGGGTGACCATCTTTACATACCAAGATCCCTCCGTGCCTCGGAAAGCACGTTAAGCCGTTGGTCCCGGTTGTCATTCGTGGATCTTTGACAGTCGTTACTGGTCGTCAGAAGCCCGAAAGTCTGACAACCAGTCTTACCGAGGGGTTTCGTATTACCCAGTTACTGGGTTGTGGAGATCAGATAGGCAGTCGCTCCATGTAAAATACTGGTACTCAGCTGCATCCGATTAGACTGGAGGCCGACCCCAACGTAGTTGGGAAAAGGCTAGGCAGATGATGCTGATCTGTCTTCTCACTCTAACTTACGGAAATATTCGTTGTAATCGCAGTAACAAAAGTCTTTAAGCCTTTTTTTCTCTCAATAAAAACTGCTGAGTAGGCGCGGTAGATACCAAACAAACTTAAAGCTTTTAAGTAGGTAATTGCAAGCTTTATGCCCATGGTAGTTGCATACCTTGGGTAGAATGAATTGGCACATAGCATCTCGGCTAGAAGGTGGCTGGGCTGGGAGCGACTGGACGCGGAAGGCGGAGGACAGGATGTTGTGGCGCAGCCTGGGAGAGGCTTTTGTCCAGCAGTGGACTGCGATAGGCTGAGTTGATTGTTGATTGATCTCAGATAGCGTGATACAGATACTGCGTAAAAACATATCTGCATAGACTCTTTCTGAAGGCTGCCACAAAATTTGTTCCATACGGTACCTAATTGAACCATAGCGCTGAAGCCTATAACTCTGGTAATTGCGTAACAGACTACTTATCAGTAACAATGGGTTCCATTTTGACAGTTCAACAACATTCATTGCGTTATTTACGTAGTTGAGCAGACAAGTTTTTCGAACATATAAAGCAATGGATTAGCAATATGTATACATACTTCAAAATGATTCAGATTGAGTTTGATAGTTTTTCACGCAAACAGCGTTTTATAAAGCCTTAAAATGGTGACAATAATGTTGTTTTCTTTACAGCACATATTTCCAACGACGGTGGACACTCGGGCTAGCACTTCAGCCTCCATCCCGCAGTACGAAACATTCTGCAACGGGAGAGAGACAGCAGTATACATCGATCGGTTCTCTCGCTTCTTCTTTCCGTTCTCTTTTTTTATACTCAACGTGGTTTATTGGTCTACTTTCTTGTGATTGTTATATAAGCCTTGTTTGAAGGTAGTTTCAAGTCTTATTATGTACTTATAAGGGGCCGTCACCACGAGCTACGAATCGCGGCGATAGTATCGCCGTGCCATCAAATTTTCGCCGCGACGATGTCGCCGTGTGGAGATACGGTCTAAGAGAGTGTGCGCCGCGATTCTCTCGCTCGTGAAGACGGACCCTTATATCTATAAGAACCATACAAAATACATGAACTTTTACAGGTCAATGAATGTTTTTTATAAAGGAATTAACTCCGAAATATGGAAAAAATCTGCTGTTACATTATACTTCACATCTGCTATTTCTTAGAAAAGTGCAATACCTACGCGATCAAAGTGTATGGAACAGCTATTTTAAGGAGGGGGGAGGGTGGGGTTCAGAATCATGTAGATACGGAATCCATGGTAACAGGTTGCGCGTCGCTGATCCTGCCACCCTGTAAAGTCTATTCAAACTTATGTTCCAAATTAATATTATTTCAAGTTAAACAAATATCAACCTTATTTTAATAGAAATTAAGTTGATTTCAGAGTGACTAGCACTATTGAAGTTATAAAAATGTTTGAAGTTGTAGCGTAAACTGAACTTTATTGTGTTGGACTTAAAGTTATTTTTTCATAAACTCATGTGTTTACATTTTTGGCAAATAAATCGCGAATGCAGATTAGGTGTACAGTCAACAAAAGAGATAAGTATACAGGATCGTCGGATATAGTTGAAGTTTAGTAAGAAACCGGTGGATGTTCTCGAATAAAATTTAATTTTATTAATAGAAAACAAACATCTCATTTATCAAATTAAATTTCAGTCTACAACATCCATCGGTTTCTTACTAAACTTCAACTACGTCCGACGAACCTGCATACTTATCGCTTTTGTTGATTGTACATACATTTTAATCTTGATCGTAGGTATTGCACTTTTGTATGAACTGCTGATTTATTTCATATTTCTGAGTTGGTTCCATAGTAAAAGGTGTTTATACCTTATATTTTTATTATTCTCTTCTTCGTTTTATGATGGTTTAAAACCAATGTATTATTTTCCGAGCGCGATCCGATAGGTCATAGAAACAAACCCTAATTAATTGCTTCAGCAATACTTATGTACAGACGCCAGCACATCAACGTAGGTACCCGAAACTGTCAAATTTTCCCAATCAACTTTGAACCTTATGCTTTAGAGATAAAGTTGAAAATCTATTAAAGAAATTTGACAGATTGTAGTATGTTGATGTGCTGGCGTCTGTACTAAGTTCTAATTAATAGTTAGAATGTAATGTTATCATAATGATAATTTATTATGAATGATAATTAACTATAGTTAATTGTACTATTGTTAATTTAATTGTAAGATAATTTTAATTAATTAAGTTTCAGTTGGATTGTATGAAACGTGTATGCATGTAGCCATTATTTAAATTTTAATTTCAATATTATTAAATAAAATATATGAGGTTTTTTAATTTAAATATTCCCTGATACTTTTAGAATAATCGAAAGACACTATTGTTTTAATATCTTATACTTCATCGACTTTGATGCAGGGCTAGCTATCTAACCAGGCCCTTCTAGAAATGGCTCTGCATTTGTTAGACTCACATAAAATACATATAATGTTTAAAAAGACCATGACCTCTGAGTTTGTTTCGGTATTTCTTCTCAGGGATCAGTCGGCTAATAAATGCCGGCGCCATCTATTTTTAAAATCATCATCATAATTTTAGCTGAGACGTCCACTGCTGGACATAGGCCTCCCCCAAGCACCTCCACTTTGACCTGCACCCTAATTTCGTAATACACTATCAATCGGAATCAGAATCATTTCGAAGTCAATTGCTAATCCATTGCTTCATAAGTTCGAAAAATTTGTCTGCTCAACGCGTAAATAACGCAATGAATGTTGTTGAACTGTCAAAATGAAACCGATTCCGATTGATAAAGTGTTACGCAATTGCCCCGCGGTTCTGTGCTTCTCGCATCCAACGGGTTCCTGCGGCCTTCACAAGGTCGTCGGTCCACCTTGTGGGAGGCCTTCCAACGCTACGTCTTCCGGCACGCGGTCGCCACTCCAGAACCTTTCGGCCCCATCGGCCATCTGTTCTGCGAGCAATGTGCCCTGCCCACTACCATAGCCCAATTGAATTAAATTGCCAAACTTAAGTGGCAGTTTTAAAATATTGACCAACAAAATATTGACGTGTAAAAGTGTCATAAAAGATCTACTTACAGAAATAAACATTTCATTTCATAGATATGTGGAAAATACTAGAATTTCATCCCGTAAAATTAATAAAAAAATACACTCTGAATAAAATATTCCTGCGTTCGAAAACGTCATAAAAACCACAGCATGACTGGTTTTGTCACGATTCATCATAAAAACATGACACACAGGCGGAAAGAACAAACATAAACAAACAATCCTAAGACAGGTTATCCCCTTTACCTCACAAAACTATTCCACGAGGTAAATTACCTAAGCTTCATTAACACCATATAAATACTCGTTTCAATGCAGTTTCGACATCACTTCAAGAAAAATCATTCAAGATGTGGAAACCTGCATTAATATTAAGTGTGTTAGCAGCGTTTGTTATTGAATCATCAACTTGTGAATTCATCCAGCGACCTACCTCCCGACCACCTTTACCGAAGAAGCTGCCATTTGGATCTTTGGAACGCCAAAGACATCGTCGGGGTACTTATGACCCGCCTCCATACTTATACGAAGGAGATATCCCAAAGGCGCCATCAACTGCAGATCATCCGTTTCTTCCGTCAATAATTGACGATGTCAAGTTCGACCCTAATACTAGAACTGCTCGAAGCTTGAGAACTCCTGAGGGTTTCCGTCGAATTGTTCCTTCTAGAAGGAATACGTGGTGGACTAATTCAGGATATAATACCAGACGTATTGCGAGGGACCTCAGTCTGCCAGGACCTGACTATGAAGTGCCAAGGGTACCACGACTGCCGCTGACCAGGTATCCCTGGGAACGAGAGCAGTTTGATCGTGTACCTGGCCATCGAAGAATATAGGGTAGGTTACACCTATTTTGCTATATAATAAAACAGTCATATAAAAAGTGGAGTGTTTTCAAAAAAGTTGGAAAGAGTGTAAAAATAAATTTTATTATTCCATCGTTCTGTTTTTTTTATTTTGTAAAATGACACAAACAACAATGAAAAATCTAGGTATTATATGTTTATGAGGAGTGGAGAGGTATTCAACGGCTATCTGGACAATTCCGGAAGTACGGTCAAGATCCCTACCAGCATCTTACTGGAATACTTCCTTTCTCCGAGCACGTTTGCTCTTGCAAATCAAGCCGGCCAATAAAGGTAAGAAAGAGGTGGGAGCTCTGTTCTTCGTCATTGTTCACTCCAGCCCTTTGATTACTAACAATTTATCATAGGGAAGTATTTGCCCGAAATAACTATGCCGCTGTTAAGCACGATGCTAAGTCATTAATCCAATTAATTTTCCTATCTCATCGATTTTGCCTACTTACCAGCCTGCCTAATAATCTAGGCTAGATAATTATGCACCGAACTGAAGACGCAGACATTATTCAATGTTTGTCTGATTTCGTCACCGTTGCAGCACTGACTTCTAAAAAGGCATCCTAGATCCCACAATAGGTAGTCTAGACAATTAGGCAT
Organism: Amphipoea lucens; assembly: GCA_947508005.1. Classification (NCBI taxonomy): domain Eukaryota; kingdom Metazoa; phylum Arthropoda; class Insecta; order Lepidoptera; family Noctuidae; genus Amphipoea; species Amphipoea lucens. The sequence continues at coordinate 9,047,517 of OX382381.1, read as the reverse complement.
ACCATTCTTTGTGCATCGTCTGGAGCTTAGCTTTTGTTAAGGAGAAGCCAATTTTAGTTGAATAGTTTAAAATTACCTAGCTCAAGAAAGCATGATGAATGAATGAATTGCACCGATCCCAGCGTGGTTATGTGGAAAATTCAAATTCATCATCCTAAAAAGAAAGAAAGAAAAGTAGGTTTATTTGTCACAAAAACACTTCATCATTTCATGATTCTAGGTCAACGGGAAGTACCCTATAGGTTTTAATTCCCTTGCAAGTGTCAAAATATTCGGCAGACGGAACATAACCGCCCGTATATTTTGATTGCGTTGATTTAGAAATTTGATTTTTACACTGCTTCAAGGGATTGCAGCCCTGAGGATTTAATAATAATTTAAACTTGATAACTCCAAGCGTTCCTGAGAAAAAGGGTCTTGACAGACGGACAACGAAGTGATCACAAAAGAGATAAGTACGCAGGATCGTTGGATATAGTTGAATTTTAGTAAGAAACCGTTGCATGTTGTCGACTGTTTGATAAATGAGCTGTTTATTTTCTATTCATTTTATGTTATTTTATTCGAGAACATCCATCGGTTTCTTACTAAACTGCAACTGTATCCGACGATCCTGCATACTTATCTCTTTTGTTGACTGTACAAAACAATAAAAATTAATTGAATACGATTACAATTTTGTACCCAAAACTTGTAGAGATGCTATCGACTGCCATTATAAAGGTACAATGGCAACCAACATCGAACAATACAACAAAGAGCCGGCTCCGCACTGTTTTATGCAAAATTATTTCATACTTAAGTACCTACTACGTAGGTCTGTATGTTAAAAAGTACCTATAGTAAAACTGCGTAGTGCTCCACGCCCCCACCCTATTTCAAGTTAAATAAATACCAACTTTATTTTAATGGAAATGAAGTTGATTTCAGAGTGACTAGCTAGCACTATTGAAAATGTTATAAAAATGTTTGAAGTTGTAGCGTAAACTAAACTTTATTGTGTAGAAAATAAAGTTAAACGAAGGATAGGAAGGCCAACATTCTCCGTGAAGAAGTAGCTGCATGAAGATGGCCCAACAGGAACTAAACAGCACCCTTATTACGTAAGACTATCAGTCTTAATTTGAATCATGTTGAAGGATATTGCTAATCCATTGCATACACTTAACAAAATCGCGGAAAAGGTGGATTTATTTACTTGTTCTCTGAATGAGTTTACAAAAATTACTTTACATGTGATAAGCTATAATGGAAAAAAAATTGTTTAAGACCGCGCTACCGATTTGGGGTAACCTGTAATGATAGTTGTGTTGGGAAGAATAATAATAAATAAATATCGTCGAAAAATTTGTCTGCTCAACAACGTAAATAACGCAATGAATGTTGTTGAACTGTCGAAATAAAAGCCATTGCTGCTGTGTTATGCAATTACCTTTTTAGTTCAGTACTTACCTACCTAAGTTTTCAGTCCGAAGTGACAGATTTAAGTCAGACAGTCGGCTGATGGGAAGTGGTTACCACTACATCTGCCTTGCTTCTTAGATTTCAAACAATATTATAATAAAAATGTAACAGCAACTCTGTCTGTTATCTGTCTGTTTGAAACCCGCCATTTTACACCTAAACGGCAGAACAAATTTAGTTGTATTTGGCACACGGATATAAACTAGGACATGGGTTAGGGAATAGGATTTTTTAACTGATAGAAACAGTTGCAGAGAGGAGGTAAAAAAAATTTTTTTCGGTCGTAAAGCACTGTCTAATGCTTCATATTATGAGTCGTGCAATATCTATCTACTTATGTATTTAAATAAAACAAAGTCGGGTTAGTCACCTACACCATTTTTAATCTAGAGAATGGCTGGACCGATTTTTATGATCTTTGATTTGCTGGATTTGTCTCCGTCTTCAAGTTTTCAATTTCATCCTGTATTATGGATGAGTGTGTGTTTACCAGCTATCGGATCATATCTATACCACCCCTTAACATCCAAACGCAACGACTATGAATAGATTGCCGAAAATCGCATGACAATGTTCTATTAGCATACAACGAGTCGTCTAGACTAGACCCTACGTGGTCTGCATTCCTGGTACAACACACGTTGGCTATGCATCTTTAGTTTAATTGATGCCGAGTGCATGGTGAGGGCAATGGCCTAATGACGTCTGACTTGCCAAATCTTGATTGGGGATTGAAAATTGTCATATCAGCATAATCAGAGGGGAGGGGCTTTTGTGGCTATAGTAATAACAGCCGCACGGGTCGATCGATCAGGTTAAGCTACGCTTACCTCGCGGCCTCGGTCTGTCGGTGGATGGGTGACCATCTTTATATACCGAGACCCCTCCGAGCCTCGGAAAACACGTTAAGCCCCAACGGCTTAACGTGTTTTCCGAGGCTCGGAGGTCATTCTTGGATCTTTGACAGTTGTTACTGGTCGTCAGAAGCCCGAAAGTCTAACAAAGGTGTAGTATCCAGTAACTGGGTTGTGGAGGTCAGATAGGCAGTCACTCCATGTAAAGTACTGGTATTCAGCTGCATCCGGTTAGACTGGAAGCTGACCCCAACATAGTTGGGAAAAGGCTAGGCAGATGATGACATAGCATAAACAGTCTACCTGTATTGTTCCCAATTCAGGGACTCAGGTCTCCTCTATGAGCGCGGGAGCCGTAAGCCATCACGCGGTCCCAGTGCGGATTGGGTATTTCAAATTGAATTCTGTTTCGTATTTTTTTCTTTATATGTGTTCGTTCTTTTAGTTCTAAGACATGCCAGTTTTCTGACTGGTCTAAAACGGATCAATGGGGATATTGCTTTTGCTCAGATGACACGTTGGTGGACGCAGTTTTCTGACATAAACCATAACTACCTATAATAATTTAGTTACGGTACCTTTTTTGACACCTACGGGGAATAGATTGATCTATTCGTTTCGTTGGTTTTTTCGGTTGGTTTTTGTCGGTAACCGGACGAAATATACAGGAGCAGTCAGTGGTGGCCCCGTGGTTACGGCTCCGACTTACAAGTTGTAGGTCGTGCATTCGAACCCAGACTTTGTGTAATTTATTTCATCACCACTGCTTTCAAAATGGTGAACGAAAACACTGTGAGGAAACCTGCATGTCACATCTACCAAACTGCCACTGAGCCTACGTGGTGGATTACGGCCTACTCCCTCTCACAGAGAGGAGGCCTGTGTCCCAGGAGTAGGAACATTATAGGCTGATATGTTTGTTATGATATAAGAACGTATCCGTTGTATGTCTGTCAGTGGCACAGCAGCTCCTAAACGGATACACCGAATTTAATGTACCTACTTTAATAGTTGTTTTTTCAGAATTTTGCTTTACACTCATCCTGAAAATGAAAAAATACGATGCTTCCCTCTGAAGAATCACGACTCGGTCAGCAATCCCTTTAGAAACCGCGATCGTTATTAATTTAACGACGGCATTTAATGACTGATCGTTAGTCGCAGTTCATAAAGCCCCATTCTAGATATGGATGCAGTTTTACTGCTTTTCACTTTCACAAAATGTTTTTGGTAGAGGGATAACATATATAAATAAATAAATAAAATTTTTATTCAAGTATACAGTAAGGTAAAAATATGATTTACATTAATTACAATCGAGGAAAGTTAAATTCTAACTGTATTGTAGACCTGCCTGATCTAGATTTATGAAAAACCTGTGTTTCAGGCAACATGTAACATCAACAGCTAACATCTTATTCTAGACTACAAAAGGTAGCCTAGTCTAGTACCTAATCACACTAATATTATATTATAAAGGCGAAAGCTTGTGTATGTTTGTTACTTCTTCACGCACAAACGGATGGACCAATTTTGATGAAAATTTGCATGGAGGTAGCTGACACCCTGGATTAACACAGTGGCTACTTTTTATCCCGATATTCCAACGGGATCGAAACTAATGCGGGTGAAACCGCGGGGCGCAGCTAGTCATACATAAACTGAAGCCTTCTTTCCATGGGGATAGGCAGAAACTACAGAACCCCCCTGCTACGACCCTTACATACTCCTTTTGCCTCATTTACGTTCATATATCAGCACTTGCTAAACCATTGCTTCATAAGTTCGAAAAATGTGTCGGCTCAACAACGTAAACAACGCAATGTATGTTGTTGAACTGTCAAAATGAAACCGATTGCTACTGATAGCGTGTTATGCAGTTACCCCGCTGGTACCTGACCTTTTTGAAGAACATCACAAATAGGGCCACTATAGGGCTTTTGGAGCGAGCTATGCTCGGAGTTTCTTTGAAGGATAAAATCAGGAATTAAATTATCCGGAAAAGAACCGGAGTTACCGACATAGCTTGCAGAGTAAGCAACTGAAGTGGCAGTGGGCTGGCCATGTCTGTCGAAGGACTGATGGCCGGTGGAGCAGGCGAGTCCTGGAGTGGAGACCGCGTACCGGCAAGCGTAGTGTGGGACGCCCCCCAGCTAGATGGACGAACGACCTAAAGAAGGTGGCTGGGGTAGACTGGATGCGGAAGGCGGAGAACAGGGTGTTGTGGCGCAGTCTGGGAGAGGCCTATGTCCATCAGTGGACTGCGATAGGCTGAGTTGAGGGCTTTCCCACCCGATACACAGATTACTAAATAGTTACTTCGTAACCCGATATTTCCACTCACATCTGCCTTGACCACAGATTACTAAATAGTTCCTTGACAGACAGCTGACAGACGCTGCCAGCACCACAGATTACTAAATAGTTACTTCGCCAGCACATCAAGCTACCCGAAACTGTCAAATTTTCCCAATCAACCTTGAACCTTATAGTGTAGAGATAAAGTTGAAAATCTATTAAAGAAATTTGACAGATTGCAGTAGCTTGATGCGCTGGCGTCTGTGCAAAGGTACAAGGACGAATTAAAGGAGGAGGGGGATGAATGAAAGACGACTAACAAAAAACAAAATCTAAAATATTTAAGTACATCTTGCAGATAAAATAATACTTACATAAATAATAGATAAGAAATGTTTAGTATATTATTCGTGATCTCCTGACTCTGATTATAATATTAAGTAAGTTAAAACTTGTTAAAAAATATCATTCGTGATCTCCAGACTCTGGTCATAATTAAGTAGTTAAAACTTGTTCCCACAAAAACAACTTAATTATCTCCAAAAACAAGGCTTCCTCCCTCCTTTTGCTGTGCCCTACAGGGTATGGACCCTGTAGGGCACAGCAAAAGGAAAGAATGATCTAAATTATATAGTTACCTCCTAAGTACACATTATGGTAAAGCAAATTTAATGATATTGAGTATTAAAAATTAATGTGAAAGTAGTATTAAACCTGTAATTAAATACAAAAACTTATTATCTTTATGAATTGTGATTTTGACAAGCAGATGGAAATATCATTAGCAACTAGGGATAGTATTGCTCAAGCCAAAGCCATTTCTAAATCAGGCGCTAAACGTTTGTAGACGAACCTTCTCCACGGAAAATGAAACTCTCTGGAAGTTGAAGTCTCTGCCAGCAGCGTCTGTGTTAACTTTCAATGTATAACCCGTCAGGCTTCAAAGCAAGAGCGAATAGGTATCTTCTGCGCTAGCTCGTTCCATTATAGACCTCATCCATCGCATTCCATCAGGCGAGGTCGAAGTCAAGAGATGGCCCATTTTGCAATAAAAAAGCAAACATCTTTGTGTCCCCCTAAAATTTACTTACTTTACTAGAAGTATTTTTAACTGTATGAAAATTCATTTTCAATTACTTAAGATTTTCCTCAGCTCCAGTTTATCTCTTACACCAAATCTCTCTCATCGACTCCTGTGCAAGTGTTCTCTGAATCCGCTCGATGTGACGTTTATTACTCATAACACCGCACAGGGGTAACAAACCTTTAAAACAAGAGTTAACACCCATTGCAGTACTATTTCTAGACATTTATGACGACGCCCATTTTGTATTTTAGGTCTTCAACTGTTTTCGCCAGTATGGTTACGAATGAAGTACGTATAACTAATCTTTTTGAACTCATCTAGTTACCTAACTTCCGAGCACTAGTGGGCAGTGGTGTGCATTGGTTTTCGGAATAGATAGGCACTAGGCCGGGTCTAGTCTAGGCAAACGCGGTTACTAATCAGAAAAAAAGTGAGGTCAAAAGTGTGGTTATTTGAGTAGGCATGCCTACTTAAGGGTGACAAATTGCGAAGGTCGAACGTCATGGTATTACGCGTGAGACGTACAGTCACGTCTAAAAGTATGTATACACTTGGCAATTTTCAATTGCGATTTTTTCGTAAAATAACGAATGCAACGTTGAAATACGACACTTAACATAAACCTATGGGTTCGAAAATACTATTTTCGTAATAACATAAAATTTCATTCAAAAATAAAGGAAAAAATCGCCTTTGAATAAAGCAAAGTGTATACATACTTTTAGACGTGACTGTACGTATATTTAATTTTGTCGTATTAACTTGAACGAGTAAAGACCAATGACAATGTGCGAATAGTACGGGAGCCGAGTAGGCCGTCCGGCGACTACCTACTGCCGCGCGTGTTTGTATGAAGATTTTGTTTTTTTTTATGTATGATAATTTAGTAAGTTTCTTAATTGTGGAGCACACACACTAAAATTTAATTAACAGGCTTATGTTGATATATCGAGGTAGGCACTGCTTATATACCTATATGCAATGCATGCCACTGCTAGTGGGCCAATGGTAATGGTCCTGATAGATAGATAGAATACTCTTTATTATGTAGCATGTATAGGTAATCAGCATATGTTCCACTAGGGGGGCACCGGCCTCCTCTCTGTGAGAGGGAGTTCCGTAAACCACCTCCCGGGCCCAGTGTAGGGTGGCTAACATGCCTTCGATTTTTTTTGTTCTAGGACATGCCGGTTTCCTCACGAAATTTTCCTTCACCGTTATGTATGAGAGCAATGGCGATGAAATAATTTACACAAAGTAACAACAGAAGTCCAAACTCAAGATTTGCCAACGGGCAATGGAGCGCAGCATGTTAGGTGTTAAGCGTACAGATCAAGTTAGAAACACCACGCTGCGCTCCATAACTCAAGTAGCGGATGTTAGAGGAAAAACAGTCAGACTGAAGTGGGAATGGGCCGGACACGTCTCACGAATGCACCCGGAGAGATGGGCAAAGATCGTCACTCACTGGACGCCTGAGGCAGGACATCGCCGTCGAGGTAGACCAAGACGAAGGTGGCGTGACGATCTAATATCATTCGCAGGGCCAACATGGCCAGAGATCGCACAAGACAGGGAGGTTTGGAAGAAAAAAAGGGGAGGCCTTTGCCCAGCAGTGGGACACAAAAATAGGCTAACAAAAAACATAAAAAGTGCCTATCTTGGCTCGAACCTACGACCTACTCGGAATTCACGGCCGTTTCCACTGGGCCAATGTCCATCATATAAATTACAGATATTGACATGATGACAACTCAAGTTTTAGGTCGTGGGTTTGAACTCAGGCAGGCATGTACAAAGGCCAGCACATAAAGCTACCCCAATCTGTCAAATTTTCGCAATTGAATATGAACCTTATTCCTTTGTGGTAAAGTTGAAAATCCATCAAAGAAATTTGACAGATTGGTACCCCAATCTGTCAAATTTCTTTGATGGATTTTAGATTTTTTGGAGCTACCGCTTGATGTGCTGGCCTCTGTACATTGCGCAATTTATTTCATCTTCACCTCTGAGAATGGACAAGAAAAATTATGAGGAAACTGCTATGTCTTAAACCAAAAAAATCGAAGACATCTAACGTCCACCAACCTGCACTGGACCCGTGTGGTGGATGACTCGCAGCAGCGAGTATAACGTAGGTATCTAACTTTCTAGCATACTTCTTAATGACGACAAAAAAAAAAACTAATACCTTCTTAGACTTCTCCAATAGTACGCGCATTTGACTCAATCCTCGACTACTTTCATCCAGCAAGATCGTAGCTCCGAGTACTTGAATGCCTGAGGTGCGTTTAGCTGTGGCAAAATTCCATGAAGTCATTGTATTTCCAGTTACGAATGGTTTTTTTATGAGTTATTAGTAAAACCCCAGATATACGATAAACTCAAAATAATATCAACTTATTTTTTTTTTTTTGTAACAATAAGTAGAACGGAGTGCAGTTACTACAATATTTTTATAGCTTCGTTGATAAAATGACAAGAACTAATAAAAGTAATGAGTAATTATATCGGGTCAACAGTTTTCGAGATTAAGTGACAAAAACAAACAGATAGATATTCTTAAGTAAATGCGTGCTAAGAATTAATACATAGGTACTACCTACTAGACTGACCCCGGCGAACTTCGTACCGCCCCCAGCCACTCTGCTCCCGCTTTTTAAATCTGTGATAAATCTTCTAAGATATTAATTTCAATGATAAGCTGAAAAGGGCAATTTTGATCTACATGAAATGCACAACGTATCTAATGTATTTAATTGGATAAGGAATAATACTGTATTGTTTTAAATAGCTTGGTAAATAACCCATAACTTTTTTGTAATATGTAAAAGATAAAAATGGTTAATGGTGGTTTATATGGTGTACGGAGATAAACATAATGCCACCGGAGGCTTTTTATTGATCTTTTGAAGATATAGATACAATTCCTAGATCTATCTTATAAGGGTTAGCCAGCGTTTGCAACGTAAGCGCACAAAAATATGTTTGTTGCGACATCACATTACAAATCTTTGAATTTCTCGGCTTTTCTCTACTATAATATGCATGTTTTATACATATAAACCTTTCTCTTGAATCACTCTATCTATTGCTGAAACTGCATTAAAATCCGTTGCGTAGTTTTAAAGATATAAGCATACATACGGACAGACAGCGGGGAGCGACTTTGTTTTATACTATGTAGTGATAGTGATAATTGTGCAGGATAATCGAGTCTCTTAAATGCAGGTATGATCGTGAAGGAACATTACCTACTTGTTGTTGTGATCTTGTTATCATAGCTGCAATAATCTGTAATCGTCATTTAATTTCGTTGTTTATACCTATATACAGGGTGTTACGGAAAGGGTATATCAATACAAACAGGTTGAAGAGTGTATCTGGTCTAGAATCTCTGTACATTTCAGCTCAAAAGCAGTAACTTTGAAAATGCTTAATATTTTTTATTTCGATAGTTTATTAAATTGAAATCATAACAAACGTGTCACCGCACTACGAGGCTCATTATCCATTATCTGTAGTGTGTCTGTGCGCCTAGTATACGCACATCACGCCGCCGCGCGCCAGTGCAGCGCCGTGATGTCGAAATAAAAAAATATTAAGCATTTTCAAAGTTAATGCTTTTGAGCTGAGATTTTTACAGAGATTCTAGACCAGATACACTCTTCAACCCGTTTGTATTGATATACCCTTTCCGTAACACCCTGTATACACAATCACAATGCACTACACCTTGGCCCAACCCTTCTGGTCTGCTTTTATTGAAACTACTTTAAATCATCACTAAAGGGGTAGATAGACCCACTGATGTCTATAGAAAACCCACATTTCACCAGGTATCTATAAGTCCCATGTAATAAGCGCCGCGCCTAATGCCCTTCATCATCATCATCATTTCAGCCGAAAGACGTCCACTGCTAGACATAGGCCTACCCAAGCACCTCCACTTCGACCAGTTTTGTGCTTCTCGCATCCAACGAGTTCCTGCGGCCTTCACGAGGTCGTCTGTCCACCTTTTGGGAGGCCTTCCAACGCTACGTCTTCCGTTACGCGGTCGCCACTCCAGAACCAGGAGTTTCTCTGCGTGATCGAATCAGAAATGAAGAGATCTGCAGGAGAACCAAGGTAACCGACATAGCCCGAAGAATTGCCAAACTTAAGTGGCAGTGGGCAGGGCACATTGCTCGCAGAACAGATGGCCGATGGGGCTGAATGGTTCTGGAGTGGAATGCCCTTAACCGGGCAGAAATTCAAACTAGGTACAGCTAGAGAATACCCTGATCTTCTTCTTAGTGTGCCGATGAGTCTAAACGTAATTAGGTTAGGATACCCTTTCTATCTATCTATACCCTAACCCTATTTATCTATAAATATATAAAATTCAAAGTCCTGACTGACTGATATATCAACGCACAGCCTAAACCGCTGGTTCCAGAGACATAAAATTTGGAGGGTGTGTTCTTTGTGAAGAGTAGGTATCCACTAAGATAGGGTTTTCGAAATTCCACCCCTAAGAGGTGAATGGGGGGAGGGTGCACGCGGACTAAAGGTCGTAGCACACGTATCAAATCGGAAAGGGATCGGCACCGTATCAACTCGAGCCGTTCAATATTCTTTGTATGTAACTCCCTACTGCAACGCACACTAATCGGAGTCGTAACGTAATCACCTCAACTCGGGACAAGCTCACGAACCGTGGTGCGGTGCGTTACGGCTCGTCGTCCGCGCGCTTACGTCTCTCCGTACCCGAGCTTACATCTCTTCGTCCACCCTTACCCCTCTCACCCCTCCGGCCTGCTTGCTGCACCATCAACCAGCGGTCGGCGAGCCGTAAGCGCGGCGTCGCCTAGCCGTAGCCGAGTCGACATATCGGAGCTTCTAATCCTCTTTAGTTACGTTCTTACGTTAGGTTGACGCCTGTTTGATGGCGAGGCGATAGGCGATACGGTGCCGATCCCCTTCCGATTTGATACGTGTGCTACGATCTTATGTCGCGGGCAGAAGCTAGTTACATATAATATACATCTGGAATAGAACTCAGGACCTCATTCTCAGCTCTCTATTCATTAGCAGTCTTTCTTCTTTTATCTATATAAATAAAACAAAGTCGCGTTAGTTCACCATTTATAACTCAAGGAAGGCTGGACCGATTTCTATGATATTTGATTTGTTATATTTGCCTCCGCCCAGAATAGCAGAATTACTATTAAAAATGGGAAAAATTCAGGCAAACAAAAAAACAACCGACTTCAAAAAAAAAAAACATTACAAAGTGATAAATAACTTTAATTTCGGAAGTCGGTGTCAAAAACGAAAATGCGGAACCAACGACACCGACTTCCGAAATTAAAGTTATTTATCACTTTGTAGTGTTTTTTTTGGGAAGTCGGTTGTTTTTTTTTTTGTAAAAAGTTTTTATTTATCACTTTTTAGTTGTAACCTACCCCATACAAATTCAATTAACACTTTTGCATTGAAGAATTGAAGACACCGACTAAAGAATCATCAAAATTCGCATAGAAATGCCGGACATGCAGTACATTTATGCATATAACTTCGTAAATAAGAATAATTACCGAATATATTATATACTAAAACCTTCCTGAAAGTATGTAGATCACATTAGTGAAAAAATTATCAAAATTGGTTCGTTAGTTTTTGAGAAAATCGCGGACATACAAAGATACATATATACGGGTCGAATACAGAACCTCCTTTTTTGAAGTCGGTTAAAAAAAAGATAATTCATTTTCTCATACATAAGTAGGTATATTGATTCTGAGGTAGTAACCTACGAAGTTCCCCAAGTCAGCTAGTAATTTTATAAAAATAATATTCGCAACACATTTCAACCGGCCTAATCTAGAATGTTGCTAGCAAATTGAATATTATAATATACTTAATAACAAACACTGTGTAATATTAATTAGTACTATCAGTCTGTCTGTCCGTCACTCGACGATTTCTTGCGTATCAGGCTGTCAGAAATGATTTATGTCCAAGTAATAATAGTAACATTCATTTACGGCTTATTTAGATAAAGGCTATTGTGATATCTTTTGTTTTATTTATAGTCTGTTGGCTGCCGGTTTTAACCGAGTTCAGGAAAGGAGGTTATGATTTTTTTTCCTAACGATTCGGTTACGTATTTTATTGCAAAACAAGACGAAGCCTATTCGACTTAGCAAAAGACGGTCTGTAAAAAAAAATTGAGACAGATCAACTAATACATTAATTACTTATAGGTATGTGAGAAGAAGGGCTTGTGGCTAAGTAATAACAGCCGCACGGGTCGACCGATCAGGTTAAGCAACGCTTGCCGAGGTTGGTCGTGGATGGGTGACCCTATTAACATACCATGAACCCTCCGTGCCTCGGAAAGCACGTTAAGCCGTTGGTCCCGGCTGTCATTCGTGGATCTTTGACAGTCGTTACGGGTAGTCAGAAGCCCGAAAGTCTGACAACCAGTCTTACCAAGGGGTTTCGTAATCTCGTAATCTGGGTAATCCCAGTAACTGGGCTGTGGAGGTCGGATAGGCAGTCGCTCCATGTAAAATACTGGTACTCAGCTGCATCCGGTTAGACAGCCGACTCCAACATAGTTGGGAAAAGGCTTGGCAGATGATGATGTATGTGAGAAGAAGCATCAGCATAAGCATCAGCTGGTATTCACCTGCATCCAGTTAGAATGGAAGCCGAACACAGCATTATTGGGAAAAAGCAAGGAAAGCAAGGCGATAAAAAAAAGATGATGAGGTATGTGGGAATAAAAAAAAATAATTAGGTCTAGAATGTAACGGAATGATTAATCTTTTTATGTAGGTACTAGCTGCGCCCCGCAGTTTCATCCGCGTAAATGCCGATCCCATGGGAATATCTGGATAAAAAGAAGCATATATGTTAATCCAGGGTGTCAGCTACCTCCATGCAAAATTTTATCAAAATTGGTCCAGCCGTTTGAGCGTGAAGAAGTAACAAACATAATAAACACACATACACACACACGCACACACCCCCCCAAACTTTCGCCTTTATAATATTAGTGTGATTGCATTTGCACTTATTTTTTTATTGATTTATGAGGAGATTTATATGAATCTTTACAATTAATTTAAATAATATGGGACTGTTGATAGGTAACCTACTCGTAATTATACCTACTTACCGAGTACCTCTCGATTTTCAAATGTACAGACGCCAGCACATCAAGCTACCCGAAATTGTCAAATCCCAATCAATTTTGAACCTTATACTTTAGCGATAAAGTTGAATATCGATTAAAGAAATTTGACATATAATTTTAGTAGCTTGATGTGCTGGCATCTGTACGGTTAATTACTGGAAACTTAGCATAATCAGCCGTTAATATTCCCACTGCTGGGACACAGGCCTCCTCTCTGTGCGACGGAGTGGGTCATAATCCACCTCTTGGGCCCAGTGCAGGTTGGTGGATGTCACATGTCTTCAAATGTTTGGTTCTAGGACATGCCGATTACCTCACCATGTTTTCCTTCACCATTTTGAGATAATTTACACAAAGTAAAGTACCTTGTCAGGGTTCGAACCTACGACCTACAACACGTTAGTCACGGCCTCGTAAGCCGTTACCACTGGGCTACCGCTACTCCAGCTTACAAAAAACCACTTGAAAAAATAATTACAACAATCATCAGAATCAATCACCCTTCAAAATTCGAATCCAAATTCGACTAGCAACAATGATTAAACAATCGAACATCAAAAACTTGGTCACGTAGGCACAAAACTTCTTTCTTTTTATGCAGCTACCGTCTGCTTGCCGTCTGGACAGGAATATGCACAAAAAGTTAAGACCTTGAAACACGAATTTGCATCGACAACGACTCTGGGGCATGGCAACTAAGCTCATGCATATATGCAAAGATTAAAACTGCAGATAGCACAGTTCTTTGAAGGCATATATCGCTGAGTTAAAAGGCATTGTTAAATAGTTTTTTTATTGTTATCCTAACTAATATTATAAATGCGAAAGTAAGTTTGTTTGTTACCTTTTCACGCCTAAACCACTGAACCGATCACCCTGAAATCATATACGTTGTCAGGTGTACAGAAACGGACATAGGGTACCTTTTATCCCGAAAAAAAGTTCTGTTCCCGAGGAAAACAACAATGACTTTACTATGATAATAGATGGCACCACGTGTCTTTCGAAACTTATGCGGGTGAAACCGCGGGGTGCTGCTAGTTTGAAAAAAAAATGGCTTTCAAGGAAAAAAAAAGAAAGTCTATACATTATATTTAGCCCAGACTCAAAGGCACACAACACAACATATACAAGTAAAAAAAGAAACTAAAAAGGAAACAAATAAAAATTGTGTGTTGTGAGAAATTAGCAGGAAAGGGTGCCTCGCGGCTGCGCCAAATAGCTTGCTTTTCTCTGTCTACGGGTGTATTAGTACAACTCAATTCGTATATTGATTATATTATCTGTATTCTGTCCGGGACATCTCTAGTAGTTTCCGGTCACTGACAACTTGTCATCACTATAATGTCTTTCCATATGTCACGCTCGGAAGTAAAGATGTCCATGTCTGGCTTATGTTATATAAATAGATAATAATCCGCTATAAGTCAATACACTATATGTATATTAACAGGGTATTCTACAAAACAATTATAATCTTTGGTCGTGTCTTACTGCTATCTCCAGTCGTGGAGAAAAGAGAAAAAAAAAATATAGAAGAAATAAAAAGAAAAAATAGAGATCTGCTGTCTGATTGATTGATAATTAATTCTTTAGAGATCTCTCTCTGACAGACGTGATTATCATTTGTTTTATCTTCCACTAGCTGCGCCCCGCGATTTCACCCGCAGTTTCGATCCCGTGGGAATATCGGAATAAAAACTATCCTATGTCCTTTCCCGGGACTCAAAGTATATCTATACCAAATTTCATCTAAATCGGTTCAGTGGTTTAGGCGTGAAAAGGTAACATACAGACAGAGTTACTTTCGAATTTATAATATTAGTATGGATTGCGTCTGCGGAGTTTATCTAGCCAATTTAAAATAACCCTGTGTTAAACTTAAGACTTTATAATCGTACTAGCTGCGCACCGCGGTTTCACCCGCATAAGTGTCAATCCCGTGGGAATATCGGGATAAAAACTATCCTATGTCCTTCCCCGGGACTCAAACTATCTCTATACCAAATTTCAAAAAATGTCATGTAAAGGGAATAAAACAATATCAGCACTTGGGGCCCGAGTGCCCACTTAGTATTTCGAGACATCGCCAAGCGGTTGGTCGACTCTTCACGTGACCAGAGGGCTGGCCTATTTTTGGCCAAAGAATCAGCATAGCCATACAACTTGGCAATGCTGCCAGCCTTTTGGGCACGTTTCCCGTTGACAGTGATGCGGACGAATTTTTTGATGCCCTTTGATTTTTTACTTTAAATTAAATTCCCTGACTGACTGACTTTTTTACTTTAAATTAAATTCCCTGTACAAAAATCAAATCCCCGATGCGTAATGTCGTCAAAAATTATGAAAATAATTACTATAATATTTTGATTTTAATGCATGAAACTTTTTGGTACCACTTTAGGTCATTGTCCATCTAAATCGGTTCAGTCGTTTAGGCGTGAAAAGGTAACATACAGACAGACAGACAGACAGAGTTACTTTCGAATTTATAACATTATTAATATAGTATGGATTAAAGGCATAAAGGATGTTGTACAGCCAAATCTGGTGTCAAGTCGAAGCTGTACGTGTATAGATCGTAGATAACATGTCATTGGCAAGGACTGTGATGTCAGATTATGTTAATCGAGAAATTGGCAAAACTTATGGATTAGATTTGTCAAATGTGTACAAAAAATTTTTCATGGTGTCACAAAAGGCAACTTCTTTTTATTATAAGTGTGGACAAACTAGATAGAGATTTTCAAGCGTTTGCTTACTTGGTTAAACATACATAGTTCTGCTATCTCGAAAACTTAAATAAGGCGTCGTGATAATGATGTTTTTGTATGTATAGATGTATGTATACGCACCGCACTTCGGGGAACAAATGGCTTCTAAGACACAGGCTTCTTGCCTAGTTTAGAAGTCAAAGGTTTCATTCATAAATTGTCTCTGCTGTACAACTAAATCCTGTCACTAAATTGTATTGTTTGGTTTTTGTGTACAAATAAACATTATTATTATTATATCTAATGACATTACTAATCTTTTGTGGTACAGACACCAGCACATCAAGCTACTGTCAAATTTCTTTAACAGATTTTCAACTTTATCGCTAAAGCATAAGGTTCAAACTTGATTGAAAAAATTTGACAGTTTCGGGTAGCTTGATGTGCTGGCGTCTGTACCTAATACTTAACTGTAAATCAGTAGTGAATGTTTGCGGGCTGAAATAACATAATGAGAACGGATTACCAAGTTGACATAATAATAATCCCAATAATAGGATTACATGTTCCCATGAGAAAGAGAGTGGGCCATAACCCAGCACACGGACACAGTGCGGGTTGATGACATGAATGGCAGGAGACAGGAGATGTCGCATGTCTTCGCATTTTTGGTTCAAGGCGTAGTTTCTAGGATATTTCGATAAAATTATCTAGTCTTGGAAAAATCAGCCCTTACTCTCAAATATGTCTGTTAATTTAATTACATAAATGACATCAACGTCAAAAGCTCCAAATTCACAATAAAGATTGTTAGAGAAGGCATGCGTGGGGTCGCCCGCATCTTCAACCGGGTTCCGTTGCAACACAATAGGGGTACTTAGGACCACACGGAAAACCCCCGCTATGTGGGTGGCTTGTGTTAGCACGTATTCATGACAATTTACTGGGACAAGCAGGGCACTAAATAATTTACTCTCATACAAGGCAGTACTTTATATGAGTCCGCGTATGACTGGTCAGTTTCCCTCAGTCGTCAGTTAATATAATTCGCCAGTTTCGTTGATTAGTCAGTTTCACTGATTCGTCAGTTTTATTCAATTTGTCTGCCAAAGTACAGTCGATAGAAAACTGCACATACGTCTCTTGGTTGGTTAAAAATGGTATTGGATTGTTGTAACATGCTGGCCCGCAGGTTTGCACGATGTACGAAGCCAGTAAAAGTAACGCTTTTCAAAGCTTGGGAAATCAACCAAATGGGAACCCTGGCCCTCATTTTCAGCAGTACCGCTTGCAACCACTTGACAAACGCGGCAATCGTTCAAACATCTCTACATTAGAAACTTTCTTCAATTCTCTCACAGCGAGTTACTTCGGTGACTTTATCAAGCTAAATGAAGCCGGAAGGATAGCCGAACCCAGATGAAACTGTTGTTTCAGAACACAAGATTTCTTTAATTTTTTTTTATTGGTTAATGGGTCCGCTCTTGACCCATATCACGCCTGATGGAAAGCGATAGATGAGGTCTATGATGGAACGAGCGTGCCCAGAAGATGCCTAAGGCACTGGAACTCCCACGCATCGTCGAAACACAGCAGGCTGCTTGACGACGGACTCAAGTGGGAGGGTGGTCGCAAACAAGGCGGGCGTTAGCCCTACCAACTTAAGGGAAGAATTGGCCAGTAAATTGAGGTGTTGGGTGTGACTGTCCAGGATGCACCGAGCGCTCAGTTCAGTTGAGTAATAGGCGGAACAAACTGCGCTACACGAGGAGGCTTCTTCATGCATCCCAAGAACATAATTTATACAAGGTGGAGACAGTATTGTCGGCTCCACCTCCACCTTTGTCGGATCGTATTACAATAAATTAAACTGCGTATATTTAATGAAGTTCCCAGTCAGCATACAAAATTTGAATCAAATACAGGATGTCGTCGTCGTTGGTCTAGGGGTCGAAGTGCGACTGCTGACCGTGAGGTCTTGAGTTCGATTCCCAGATTGGGCAAAGTTTTATGGGGAATTTCAGTAGCAGCTCGGAGTCTGGATTTGTACCCGGTTAATGGCAATAGGCTCGCCCCCATTCCAACATAACTGGTGAGATGTGGGTGTTACGAATCTTTAGTCAACTGGACCCACTCGAACTGCACCCGCGGGTGCAGTTGACCAAATCATTGATTTTCTATATTTTTATTGGTCAACTGGACCCACATTCAAAATTACCTACACCTCTGCCTAACCCTTCGGGAATTACAGTTCGCTAATTTAAATGTCCTAAATAACACTTCGGGAATTACAGTTCGCTAATTTAAATGTTTAAAAAAAAATACGTTAAGCTTTCCCCGTTCCCCTGCGCTCGCGCACTCCCCGCCGGGAACATTGTCCTTCGCTAGCCTTGGCTCCGTTTTATCGCGCCAGCCATCAATCAGGGCTGGCAGGAGTACGTTTGTTTTACTATCTACAATTGATATTTATGATCACCATTATATTGGACTTAATAACATGAGGGTAGGCAGATGTTTATTCAATTTGTTGACACCCCTGATAATCGGTAACGGTTTTACTGATTGTAATTTTGTGGGGAACGGATATAAATAAGCTCTTGTCAAATATGATAGATATAGTGAAGATGATATGGTTAATGATGAAGGAACAGCTGTTTCAATGAATTTTGAAAGAAATGCAGCAAAGGAACAGAAGAAAAGAACGACATTTGATTATTATGAATACAAAAGTTACATAAAAGAAATGATAACATCGCGCATCGGTTACAAAAGTTTAATTCTTTAACTCAACTGACCACACAATTTACAAAAAGAGGAAACGTCAGATTGCCAAGTCCTTGGAATAAATCAAATGAATTATTGCCATCTAAATCAATCAATTGAATTCGACCCAAATTCGGGCGTGGTCGTCGAAACCGAGTTGACCCATTTTTTGAAATGTTCGTCTTATTACGGCTCGCGAAAAAAATAAGGTCAAAGACCGTATGAGAGGACCATATGCGGTTCGTCGTGTAATGGAAAGATTGAAGTATACACACATAATTAAAAATGATTTGTTGTGAGAGGGCGAATGACCCTATTTCTTGGTAGTGTTGGGAGTTTCTTTATCGATATCTGGATCAGTAACACCGCTGGTGTCATGGCATTGACTGGCGTCAATATTCTTGTAACTTTAAGTCTTCTTCATAGCGTATCAACTTCAAACATCTTTGGCCCAAGATTCAGCTGCGCGAACTCCGCTCACTGACGCAGTCATAATATCATCAAGTGCACAAGTCTTATTCCATGCAATGATTGTGTTAAAACCTATACCCATTTTTCTAAAAACATTGTCACTGGCGAAAATGTTTTTTTTTTTAACTATATATTATAGTCAGGCCTCACGTCGAATTAAGCAGTCAGTATTTTAGATGGGGATGAGAATTCTGAAGTAGATACTGCTAAGAGCGCAAAACAAATAAGATACTAAAGGAAGCAGTCTATACCAAAGAGGACGAATAAAATAGACATCACACCGCAACCATTGATCATACTTCCAGTCCCGTAATTCATTGTTCAGAGACACATAGAACCACATCAGACAATGAGGTCTATGTCCTAACAAAGATAAAATCTGAAACAGAATGACTCACTGAAATGGATAATACCTAACTACGTTTAAACTCTATCAATGAAAGGTGACGTGAGCGTACATCATTAACTGACAAATAAAGAATTCGACTAAGATGCAGATCTCGAAGGCATAGTAGATTCTGGAGAAGAAATTAGCAATTTACCGAAAGATTGATTAAATCATCACAACTGAAAGACTTAGACTATGGTTAATGATTAACAAAGACATCCTCAAAGTAATATAAATGGAATTACCCATTTATCAACTCTTGTTTTTGCAAAATTTTCAACAGCAAACAAAAGAAACATCACTCCATGACACGCTCGAAAAGCATCCCTAAAATAATGTAAAAATAAACCGAAACCGGGTAATTTATGGCACAGGTGTAGACACCCAAATTCACTAGACATTGTGGCGACTGCAGACGGTAAATTAGATGACATCACTACATATCCTCTCTCACTCCCACAACCAATATTTATTGAAGAAAGAAAGAGAGAAAGAAAGATCCCTGATAAAGTTAGAATGAATTTTATCAAACTAACCGATCAGGACATGACGCTAAACGTGCTATGATTCGGTTGCTGTCTTGTTGCTATGCCTAATTTTAATTAAAGCCAATTGCTTGTTTCTATATTGCCTACACGTTTGTATTTGGTATAGTAACTCTGTGTAATGATATGGTTTCATGTGGGTTTTGTTAATAATTATATTACACTATATCGCTGGTCCTGCGCCTGATCTCTCTCCGGTCGTATCGGATTGCGTGCCATCGGACTATGAGAGTGAGGGAAGACAGAGTGCACCTGTGTCTGCGCACTCACTTGTGCACTATAATATCTCACGCGCCGAAGGATGATATTAGCCGTCATGGCCGAAATACAGTCTGAAGGACCATTATTACACGCACAAAAAAAAAGATACAATATTGTAAAGAAAGAAGTTACATTGCATTGTTTTTTGTTTCACATCAAAGATTCTGTTTTTGATACTATTTTGATCATCTGGCTTCTGTTTTTGATACTATTTTGATCATCTGGATTCTATTATAATTATTTTGAGACATTAGCTCTGTTTGTCAAGAATACTCGGATTAAAAGCGCTAATTCAAAATTTTTATCCCTGCAGCTGAAGTTTCATCGTCATGCCTCATGAGAAAAATGACAAAACATTTTATCGACATGTCGACAACACCCCCCACCTACTGCGATCAGGCTGGTAGTGACCGCAGCATCCGGCACGGCCGTGGGAATGGAGTCGCTTCCCCCACACTCTGGCCTCTCTGAACTGGACTCCACTTCTTAAGGATTAAGGACCTCTGAGGTAGAAGGTATGCAAATAAAGCATTTGTTTGAGAGCGATGAACTGAGGACCAATGCTCCCAACCTGCTGACTACAAGATGCACCTAAATGTACAGCTCATGACGATACGTGACACGTTAGTAAAAGAAGTACCTACCTCTACTAAATACGAGAATTTTCATCAAAAAGCTAATTCGTCGAAAGTTCTTCCGAAGACTCATTTCTGTGGCGGCACATATAACAAAATATATATATAATTTTTTTGGTCATTACCTTAATTCATAGAGAATATAACCCTTTCTGTGGTGAGCTCTGGGAGATTTCATCGGAAAATTACCTTAGTAATTTTTTACGTGACTTATCACGTGAATATTGTAGTAGTACACATCACCTACTTAATAAAATATTTCTTGCAGTGTTTGTAATAAGAAGCATGCATGCTCATTTTATACAACGATCTCCTTGACATCTGGGCCTTTTTCATCTTCTTTATAAGTAGTTGTTAAGTCGAGACCTTCATTGTCATAAAAAAAAAATACCAGAGCACAAACTGTACCCATTAAAGGAATTGGTCTTTTGTTCCGCAAAGGTAGTTAATGTACCTATGATAGTAATTTTACTTACAGGATAAAATTTTAACGTAGTGCGCAAACTGTAACCATGAATTCAGCATATATCTATGTATATATGATTGTAGACCCCCAAGGGTAGAAATTTTTCGTCAGTTATTAAAAAAAAAATCTTATGTTTCATAGAAAAGTACAATACGCGGTCAAAATGTATCGAACAAAAATTTTTTTTATAACCTCCATAAAATTTCTACGCTAGAATTCGTGGTTTCTGTATGCGCATATAACACACATTTGCGGATCAAAAGACCAATTTCTATAACCCTGTCCCTAGAAATAAACGACAATTCTGGACAAAAATAAAGACGGCAATGACCGTAACTTCCACATGTTTTGGCAAAAGATCATAATAGTCGTTACATTCGCCGCTAAAGCCGGGACACACAACAGTAACAATTGAGGATCAAACATCGCTCCCAATGTATTACGTAGTTTGTCGTATAAATTCGACGACTCAATTTTTTTATTTTTACGCGTTTGCCCGATAGATAAGACCTTAAGAATTGCTATATAGGACGAAGTCATTACGGAAACTCAAAATTATAGTCGTCTAACTAAGAAAAGAATACTCTTTCTTTTTCTCTTTTTTATTTTCTTCACTTTCTTTTCTTATTAACTCTTACTTTCTTTATTTTTCAAAAAATGACATTTACACAGACTGATGATTCAGGTATAACAGTATAAATTTGCTTCATTTTGATAGGAGAAGAAAGAGATAATGATGCACCATAGATAGAAGTGAAAAAGAATTCAAACGTTATATGTCCTATTTTCTGGCCAAAGAATCATCATCGCCATACCTAGCAGGAATGCTACCAACCTTTTGGGCACTTTTCCTGTTGACAGCGATGCGGACGAATTTTCTGATGCCTTCCGCTTTTCTTTTTTTTCTTATTTTATATACATGTACAAATTATTATTTATTATTTCAAGTCTATTAGCTTATAAGTATTATGTAAATACTATCTTCTTTGAAAATAAAAAAAATAACGTTAAATTCGTGAGTTTAAGTACATCCGGGAATAACTGCAGGCACTGATTGCTAATAAAAGCAGGAGTCCATTCAACTTATTAACATTTTCCAGGTTTGTGAATTGGTCTCCAGATTCATGATTTAGAGGCAATCTCAGTACCTTTTAATTAAAGAAGGTTAAGTAGGTACAATATTTCTGAAATTAACTGTCTATTCGTTTGTTGTTTTTGTCGTTAAAAATTATTTAACCTCAAACCTTGGCCCTATATAACTTAGGGACTGTTATTGGTTAAAATTAAGACTCTTGTGTCTTTACCAATAATGAAGCAAATACCATAGCTTTGCATAGTAGACTCTGCCATATGGAAGTAGCTATCTCAGATAAAATTTGCATACAAATCTATTTATATGCCCAGTTTGGCAATAAAAATGCTACCATTGGTAAGCAAAACGATTCGTTTTTGGTTCGACGTTCACTAGAACGTAATAAAATTCATAAAGAAACGAACTCTTCCTGATCTTCTGAGAGGTCAAACTACCAAAAAGCTAGTCCATCATCATTTCACACATAAATTTCGACTCCGGAACTAAGGACCACTCTGCAAAGGAATCGCTTTAACTAGGTCTTTGTACGAACCGTTTACAAATGGACGCTGACGTGCCTCTCACAGAATCATTCAACACCACGTTATCTGGTAGCGGTGACTTTAAACTTAGGTACATATTCGCTTCTAACCAGCGAAAACACAATGATTTGTCCCCGAAAAAACTACGAAATCACCTCCACCACACTTATTTTTTTGGTCCTAAGGTCCAGAATTGAGTGCTGATGATTTTTGCTCGTGATTCATTTGGGTGGTCAGCGTCATATAAGTATGTGAGGTCCGCAATATTGGCCGTAATTGTTCAATGTAGCTGTTTCGGCGGACGGGTGCCAGATCTCAGTACGTTGCAAATTTTGCACGTTTCCATATCGATCCGAAATTGGGATCGATTGAAAAGGCCAAAGGTCTGTTCATTGATTGATTTATTGGCCGAAATAAGGTCATTGGGGTCATGATTGGGAAAACTATTGTTAAGTATTTAACGTCATTTCAAAAAGAATCCACAGAGTAAATCAGAATCATTGATCACATTGGAACTATTTCAAAATAACCTGAAGTCCTGCATACCTATGTTACGTTCAAAATGTTCAGGTCAAATGTATTAAGTTTTTATATTACGTGTTAAGGTCGAGGATTCCCGACTGAGAACAAGGCAGTCATTATCCTCGCTGGTTCCCTTCCCAAGAATGGCGTAAGAGGTCATGAAGGGGTAATAAAAGGTGGATGACTTGGAGAAAGCAGTCAAATATGCAGCATGTATGTATATGAAAGATGTGGTCATATTTAACCACTCAATCCCAGCGTGGTACGATATCGGCCTTATTACAATAGAAAATCAATTGTGTCTCATTAGCGGTTATTAAGCGGTTAAGGAACATCAAACTAGACAACTTTCTCCATAGGATCATCTTCACCATCTCTATCGTAATTGCGAAAAAAAATCAACTGTTGCATACAAAACTTCAATACCTACTCAACCAAAACGTATAAAATAATCAGCCTATAATGTTCCTACTGCTGGGACACAGGCCTCCTCTCGCTCTCGGTGAGAGGGAGTGGGCCGTAATCCACCACGCGGGCCCAGTGCGGGTTGGGAGATGTCACATGTCTTCGAATTATTGGTTCTAGGACATGCCGGTTTCCTCACGATGTTTTCCTTCACCGTGAGCAGTGGTGGCCAAGTGGTAACGGCCGCGACTTACGAGGTTTAGGTCGTAGGTTCGAACCTAGACAAGTGCTTAACGTTGTGTAAATTATTTCATCACTGCTCTCAAAACCCAAAAGTATGGGACGGATGAATTTTTTTTTTCGCGATTACGATGTTGGTTCCAAGGAGAAAGTTGTTCAGTTTGATGGTCTTACCAAATCCTTAAATATGATCACGCCTTACTGGTACAATTAAGAATATACCTTGGCATATTCCAGAAAGGAGAAGGGAAATCCTGGGCCCAGCAGTTAACTAGTTGAAATGGGTATTAAAAAAACCGTTATATTTTTCTAAAGGAAATCAAAAAATACAGTACCATGTTTCTATCTAGGAAGCGATGAAAATTAAATTAAGTTGTGAAACTAAAGGATCGATAAAGTACATGCCTGAATTCTAAGTAATCGATAGTGAATGAATCGGTAAAATCTCAGAATATGTATGAAAATCGAGTGACAAATGCTTATCAATCTTTTCGTGGAATTGATTCAAAGCGAATCGAGTTCCTTTAATTTTTCTTCTGTTAGCAACACTGGTCACTCAGTATAGTCTAAAGTACCTAATCTGTGCGGGTCACCGACTGACAGATGACAGGTAGAAAAAAACCGGCACCTATCAAAAAGTACTCTGTGACCGGCACTCGTTCGTTTTCTTTCGTTGTGAGTGCGCACGTATTTTCCGTTCTCAATCTAAACGTGTCAGGATCTTCAACACGTTGCACATGGAGGCTCTCTACTTGCACTCCATGCGTAAAACCATTATACAACCAAAAATATTTCGTAAATAACATCAAAAAACTACAATGTTATAATGTAACTTCACTTTTACTATATTTCATATAACTTGATTCCTGGATAGCCAAATTTCACCAAATTTTCAGTGAGGCCTTGTTATTATATCCACTTACAAATAAAGCTAGTTTGATTGAGTTAACACCTGGGCCCAGGAAACTATGGAGTCTTTCCCTTCTCCTTTAATCATGATTGGACTGCAATTATCTAATTGTCAAATCTAAAAATCGGTCCTTTGATCCTTTCGCCTCTATAATCACTTTCTGCACGCTTTCCCGAATAATGAAGCTTTGTTTCTTGTTGAAATATTTCTTTCCAGAAAATTGCTCCAGGAACGAGTGATCCACTAATAAAGGAACACATTTATAAAATATTAGCTTCTGCCCGCGACTTCGTCCGCGTGAAATTTCACCCTCCCCCCATTCACCCTCTTAGGGCTAGAATTTCGAAAAACCCTTTCTTAGTGGACACCTACTCTTCACAAAGAACACACACTCCAAATGTAATGTCTCTAGGACCAGCGGTTTAGGCTGTGCATTGATATATCAGTCAGTCAGAACTTTGAATTTTTATAAAGACCTTGTCTTTGGAGTGAAGGATTTGGGCCTCGAAATTGCTATGGAATAAATAATGGATTTGTTCTGATCTATATAGAGAGTATAATAGGCATCCCTATGTGCACACTTTTAAAGTAAGCGAGTTGAAAGGCTCACTATCCGAAAACTGATAATTTGACGACCTCGTTTTTGTCTTTGACGCAATGCTAAAGATTTCCGCGTGATGATAAGATAATAGAAGGTCATTCTGCTGCACAGTATTCTTTTGTACGTTGCCGAAAAAAGACTTCGATAATGTTGGTAACAGCCAGGATTGCGGGAAATGCAAAGAGAAAGGTGAGTACATAAGCATAGGTAAATGTTATATTCTACACTAGCTTCTGCCCGCGACTTCGTCCGCGTGAAATTCGTACTTTCCTCTAAAAGTTTCGAAAATGTATGTTGGTATGATCTTTATAATTAATTTAAATAAATAAGTATTCGGGCCAATTTTTAAGTTTATAGAACAAAGGAATCAGATTTTTCAAAGAAACTATCCCCGCTTTTCACCCCCACAGGGGTAGAATTTTGAAAAATCGTTTAAGATGTGTTCATAACTTGACTCAAAGTTTATTTATACCAATTTTCGAGCTAATCAAGCCACGCAGTAAAATCCTCCCCTTTAAAATTAACTACCTCTTTTCATACAGTTAGGGGTAGATTTTCGAAAAACCCTGATACACGTTAGTAATTATTTTTAGTCCTTAGTATAAATACTGAGTTTCAAGTTAATCGGACAGGGCGTTAAAATTCTTCCATACAAATTTTAACACCCCCCCATTACCTCTTTAGGGGGTATTTTAGAAAAAACGAAAAATTCCGAACTTCATAATTTACTTAAATAAGTATTCGTGCCAAGTTTCAAGGTTATTAACTCAATAAATAAGATTTTTCATACAAACAAAATCCCCCCTTTTCACCCCCTTAAAGGTTGAATTTCCAAAAACCCCTTCTTATTCGATACCTACTCTGCACAAAGAACACAACCTCCAAAACTCATGTCCCTAGGACCAGCGGTTTAGACTGCGTTGATATTTCAGTCAGTTCGTTCATCCCCCTTTGGGGGAGAAATTATCAAAAACGCTGAGGCACGTATAAATTAATTTTTCAATCGTTAGCCTAAATACAAAATTTGAAGACCCTAACTTTTAAACTGACGGACTTTCATACACAACTTCATCCCCCTTTTTAACCCTTTGGGGTTGGAATTATCAAATCGCTGCGACACGTATAAATTAATTTTTAGTCGTCAGCCTAAACACAAAATTTGAAGATCCTAACTTTAAAACTGACGGACTTTCATACAAACTTTCATTCCCTATTTAACTCCCTTAGGGGTTGAATTTAAAAAAATCCTTCCTAATTCCTTGTCTACATTATAAAGGGAACCATTGTGTAAAATTTCAAAATAAATACCTATAACAACTTTAATTAATAAAAGTACCTACGCTTAATAATTTGTAATTTGAACGAATATTTAAAAACTACCAAAACAAATAATACGTGGTCCTAACTTTAGCTACCTTACACTTAAAATCTAAGTGACTATTTAAGCTAAAATATTCTTATAGAATTATAACCAGAAATATATACAACTCACAACAAAAAAGAAATGAAAATAAAGCTGAAACGCCTGTGCAATACTATCTACCTATACCTACTTCACTTAAAAATAAATACTTATAACTACTTTAATTAATAAAAGTACCTACGCTTAATAATTTTTAATTTGAACGAATATTTAAACACTACCAAAACAACTCATACCTATTTTACAAAATAACAATAAAAGAAATTCAAATAAACTATTTAAAGACTAAAAGTCGCGCTGATAAGCACGGTTTCTCAATATCAATTATTGTCTGTCAATAAGGTTGAACGCTCTGAACGCATCAACAGCCAAATATTGAATGAAGCTCGCTCTCGGACGACTCGGACCTCCCGCCGTTTTATACCCTACCGCCGTCGCGACCCGTGTCGAGCGCGGCAACCGTTACATAAAAATAATCCTTAATAGCATGATTCAATATTCTGGTGCGACGGCGCGATGGCTTATTTCATGTATAAGTTTGGTGTTTCTATACCGATTTCTATGATTCCTTTTTTATTGAATAGGTAATAATGTTAACTATTTTAAATTAGGGATGAGTGAGAGTATTATAAACGTAAGAGTAAACAAATATAATCAGAATGCTCCGAACTGCTAAGCTATCAGGAGTTACACGTGTTATTGTGAGTCAACCATAAAAGATAGACCTATGCTGTGGCGGGATATTTTTTAGACAATTTTATGTAAAATATTTCCGTCATACATGATTTCTATGTAACTTTAACCATTAAGGCTGCACACGCGACGGAAGCTTAAAAAATGGAGTAACTTCTCCCGTTTTCCCAACATTTCCCTTCACTACTCTGCTCCTATTGATTGTAGCGTGATGAAAAGTATACTATAACCTGCCCAGGAGTATGAAGAATAATTGTACAAAGTTTCGTTAAAATCCGTCGAGTAGTTTTTGTTTCTATAAGGAACATACAGACAGACAGACAGACAGACAGACAGAAAGACAGACAGACAGACAGACAAAAATTTTACTGATTGCATTTTTGGCATCAGTATCGATCACTAATCACCCCCTGATAGTTATTTTGAAAATATATTTCATGTACAGAATTGACCTCTCTACAGATTTATTATACCTTAGTATAGATTATGATAATTTTTTCGTCAACAATAATTTGTTTCCTTATTTTTGGGTTGGATTAGATCCCCAGAGGAGTAATTACGTAATTTGCGTAAACACTATCAGTAGCAATGGCCTTCCTTTTGACAGTTCAATAACATTCATTGCGTTATTTATTTACGTTGCCGAGCAGACACATTATTTAAACATATTTATAGGACAATGGATTAGCAATAATAAATCCTTCAAAAAAATAAGCCTAAAAAAACTAAAACCTGACTACTGAAAAGGATGAAAAAAGGAACAAACACATACTTATAAGCTATGGTAGCATGCGACCACGGGAAGGTAATTTCTTGTTTCATCCTTTTCAGTAGTCGGGTTTTAGTTTTTTAACCGACTTCTAAAAAAGGAGGAGGTTCTCAATTCGAATGTTTGTATGTTTTTTTTTTTTTTTTTTTTTGTGTTTGTTCGCGCATAACTCCGTCGTTTGCCAACCGATTTGAAAAAATCTTTTTTTGTTAGAAAGGGTTTACTTCCCAAATGGTCCCATGAAAATTTTATCGAAATCGGACAAGCGGTTTTTGAAAAATCAACAAAAATCTAAAAATTTATCTACATTGTCTACATCAACGATCTTTTTGTTTACTTTTTTGTGGGGTAGGTACAACTAAAAAGTGAAAAATAAAAACTTTTTTACAAAAAAAACAACCGACTTCAAAAAAAACACTACAAAGTGATAAATAACTTTAATTTCGGAAGTCGGTGTCAAAAAACGAAAATGCGGAATCAACGACACCGACTTCCGAAATTAAAGTTATTTATCACTTTGTAGTGTTTTTTTTGAAGTCGGTTGTTTTTTTTGTAAAAAAGTTTTTTATTAAACTTGTCTCTTTATTTAATGACGTTTAGGTTTAGATATCGATACCCATCAACATCTGGAGAGTTTCGCTAGCTGATTTAATTTAACCCAATATAAAACATCATAGGTACCCCAGATGAAGAGTTACCAATTGACAATAGTCTACATTTAAATAACTTGTAGCTGTCTAAATAAACGGTCCAACGATTGTATCGTCTAAATAAAAGTATCACAACAACATGAAGGATAATTGATTTATACGGAACCGGTGTGGACGATACGTAACTGCTTTGATAGTGGCGACCTTTATTGTCTGTCTAGGTTAGATGTTTCGGCACTCGGTGCGTCCCACTTGACAATTTGGAGCCCGATCGACATACTGCGTACACTTCTTAAACACAGAACCTTATTCAAAAACTCAAGCATTATTTGATAATAGATTATTCACTAAGGGAATAAATCAGTGTCTTAATGTCGCGGGGGCTATTTAGAATCCTGAGCGCAACGAAGTATTCTAGTATTTCTCTGAGTTAACTCCTGATCCTGAACGAAGCGAGGGAGTTAAGACTAAAATCCTGAGTGCAGTGAGGGATTCAGGCTCGCCTAAGACGAAGACACCTTTATCCCCGAGGAGAATACTCTACTTTTCGCACCTACTGCGGGGTAATCAAAACCAATTTGATCATCGAATTTATGAAACAGTTCAATAACCGGGGAATACCTAGTTATCTGCAGTGTCATACACTATTAACACAACTACTTATATGACAGAACAGGGTTTTGTTTTTATGCGTACTTAACTATGTATCTTTGTAGGTATGAGGAATTCCTTATAGATACCCTCGAAGCATCCTAAACGCCGGATGGATTTTAATACATGAGGTGTCTATCGACTCGTTTGGGTCGCGCAAAGGTTATCGGCTAGGTATTGATTTTATAAAATCAAAATGGCGGATTGTAGACAACAACAAGTATGGTCTTGAAAAAAAAATTAGTACTAAGTACTACTATGTGGGGGTATCAAAATAAAGGGCTTGAGAAGACGATTTCAAAAATATAACACACTAAAAGGATTAAAATAACATGACGAAATCAAAACCCGACTGTAACTAAGATTCAAAACTAGCTCACTTTTCAAGCAAAGTGATGCAGTTGGTGGAGATGTTGGTGTCAAACAAAAGCGCTGTGTCATCAGCGAAAGTTATGACCCTTCCGCTAGGCATCTCGAGCTCACAGAGGTCGCCGATGAAAGCTAAAAATAAAGGGGGACCGAGGAAACTGCCCTGTGGGACGCCGTGCCCGACAGGAAGATCAATACTGGTCTACTCGTCCACTTTAACTCTCTGGAATTGGTAGGTAAGGTAATGGTCGGATAGCACTCGTGCTTTTTAGGGTTCCGTAGTCAACTAGGAACCCTTATAGTTTCGCCATGTCTGTCTGTCCGTCCGTCCGTCTGTCCGTCCGTCCGTCTGTCCGTCCTCGCTTAATCTCTGTGACCGTTAGCACTAGAAAGCTGAAATTTGGTACCAATATGCATATCAATCACGCCGACAAAGTGGTAAAATAAAAATTGGAAAAAAATGTTTTATTAGGGTAGCCCCCCTATATGTAAAGTGGGAAGTGATTTTTTTTTGAATTTCAACCCTAACGTGTGATATATTGTTGGAAAGGTATTTAAAAATGAATATGGGTTTAGTAAAATCATTTTTTGATAATGTCAACAATTTCGGAAATAATCGCTCCAAAAGTAAAAAACAATGTGTCCCCCCCCTCTAACTTTTGAACCATAAGTTTAGAAAATATGAAAAAAATCTGAAAAGTACAACTTTATAAGGACTTTCTAGGAAAATTATTTTGAACTTGATAGAAACAACAGTTTTTGTACAAAAAAGACAAAAGTTGTACAAAATCATTTCTGGACTAAGTTTGTAGTATAATCGTATATGCAAGCATTTTTTTTTAACTTCGTTTAAGTACATATTTTATTATCCTGAACGTATCTTTTTTCAAACAAAAAAAGAATGATTAAAATTTGTTCTCGCAATCCAAAATTACCACCGAAAACTTCTGGCACGTTTATGTACTAATTAGTAACCCAATTCCCCGAGAGATGGCGCTGTAGGTACTTATTACATTGGGTCGGGTATTATCGAATTGTACGTGGGAACACTTATTGTGACGGACGGGAAACTACGGAACCCTACACTGAGCGTGGCCCGACACGCTCTTGGCCGGTTTTTGATATTTTTTGGTAAGTCCGAAAACATCCATCACTTTTATAGTTGATGTAATTTCGCGTCTGATTGTCAATTATCTCATTCCGGAGTCCTTTTCATGTGAACACAAAATATCATTGTTTCGCAATCAGTGATACGTACTAAGAAATCATCACGTGGGTTTTAAAAACGTTTAAAAATGAATCCATTTATCAAGACATTATCACACAACTCAATAGAACCACTGTTCAGAAAATGTAATCATTTCTTTTTGTTAATAATCATTTACGCTGGACCAATTCCTTATCCAAGACCTTGACTTTACTGTCCTACAAGGAACGATCTGGAAGACAAGCACCCTTCTGTTAATAAAGGTTAAACATAGAATGTATGACTAATGCGCTTGCGCCGATCGTAAAACTCGTCTGGGAGAAAGTGTTAATTACTTTTAGATGCAGACGATGTTATTTTAAAATTGTCATGTTTGTTGAGTACATAGGTTTGTGATTGTTATCTTTATAAGAATCGTAAAGTAGGTACCGGTTTCGATTTTTATGGACATTTCCCTCATTTACGACAGTGTAGTTGTCACAGAAAGTTTTTTGTCACTTAATTCCTCTACTTTTAGACTTGGCACTATCAGTCCTTACGTACTTTAAAATCTTCGATATCCTTTGTTTTTTTTTAATGACGTTGCTCAATAAGCCGCTAAGCTGAAGTGGGACTGAGCTGGCCTCATCTGCTATATGCCCAATGAGCTGTGGGCCAAAATAACCACTACGTGGAGCCCTGACACATCCAGAAGGCGTCGCGGCAGACCCTGTAGAAGCGGGACGAGCTAGAGAAATCAAACGACCAGTGGTCCACTTTAGCCCTGGATCGAAAGAGCTGGATCATAGGAAGAGGCCTTTGCCCAGCATTGGGACGATGGAGGCTAACAGTAACAGTAACCCATTTATGAGTTTCTTTCATCAATGATCTGCCCACCATATTCTTAATTTCTTTGATTCGCCGCAGCTTTAGAAAAAGGACCAAATATTCCGTCAAATAGAATAAAAAAATTTGGTCCTTGATCGAGATGCAATTACCTTTCATTCAATATCTTTCCACTCTTAAATATATTCCCTTACAAAAGAACCCTGATTTAATTTACACATTAGGTACTGATAGGACCATAAAACAAATCGCGCGTAAAAATAACAAACTCTTTTTATCCTACCCAATCATGATCATCCAAGAAATCTGACAAAGGGTCATTGTCACACGTTGTGTTGTAGTGAACGACCGCGCACATACTCGTAGTCACAGCGTATGAGTACAGCGAGGTGCGTGCAGCGAGACGATCTGACGCGCGTAGCATAGGGTCGGCACAGTTTTCGTATATTTTTTTTTAAATTGAAAGTAACTACGCTTTGTAGTGAACTACTTACGATTACTTATTAGTTTATTACTAACAATAATAAAGTGAAGCCATTCGTCACAAAAACAACGTAGAAGAACAACCATTTATTGCAAGAGCATCTTATCCTTTCCAAGTCGATGTACAAGAACTGTGCAAACCATTTCTTTATTATAATATGAAAAATAACTAGAAAGTACCAAACCAAAATATATAACCAGTACCCTAAATTGCGTAACACACAATCAATCACAATCTAAATCAATTTGAAGGACATTGCTAATCCATTACTTCATATTATGTTCGAAAAATGTGTCAGCTTAACAACCAAAATAACGCAATGAATGTTGTTCAACTGTCAAAATGAAAGCCATTGCTACTGTTAGTGCGATACGCAATTACCCCGCACAAGAAAAAAACTGGTCCTTCTGCTGGCGAAACAATAATTAGGTGTAACATAATGTGCCCAGAAGGACCAAAAATTATAATGATAAGTCAATCATTTATTTTGTTGACACAGATAGTCACACTCGTTTTATTTGGTTTTCGGTAATAACTGCGGTCACATTGAGAGATAAAAATATTTGTATACAGGTATAATGCCTAATCAACGGATGACAAGTCAGTTTAATCTGGCTCAAAAGACAAAATAATCATAATTTTTTTTATTGTGGGTTATCATTATCGTACTATGACGTCAGGTTAAGATATGCAGGACAGAAGTATGCTGTTCATATCTACTCTCTTTTTACTACATCACAATCTTTATCGCTCTCTTTCCAAGCTTTGATTCTACGTGGTGGGAAGCTAAAAGCCTCAGCTTTCTTCATCTTCTCATTCGGGATCCCCCGGTTTTTCATTTCATGTTAGGAGATTTCGCATTCTATTTTGCAGACGATTTATTAAATTCAGTCATATTGGGTACAATAAAATTAATTGTGCAGACACGCAATTCTCCTACCAATCAAGACATCTTCGCCATATTTAGCGTTGAAAGCACAACTTTTCACCACTTCGTGGCAACATGTACAATTAAACAAATTGAAAAATTAAAAAGGTAAAATTTATCCGTACAGCCCACGTAAAATCGACCTTGTGACCCAAAAAATTGAGTTCAAAATGCGAATGTGAAATAAAATGTACATGACTCAATTTTGTAGTGAACCCACGCATTTTTGTTCACTACGGGTCGGGTTTGTGTTCAGTTCGCATCAGTCTCGTACTGGCCGCTAGCATGCGCGCGCGTCCCAATTTTCAAATATGGAATCCGCGGATTTCGAATTTTCGAATCGACTTCCGAACTCGCCTGAACATGTTCCGTTCGCGATACATTGCGTGTGATGTTAGTTAATGTTAGTTACGTGTCATTGAGAGCGGGCAATCAATGGTAAGTTTGATATTTGAAAAGTTTATTTATCGAAATTCTTTCATACGAAAATGCGTACTTAATGAAAATTCTTTACAGTCATTTTTGAGGGGTTTTCCGGTACCATCTGGAATATTTCTCTAATTACTCAAAGCTATTTTGAGCTTTAATACATTTAATTATCTAAAGAATTTTGTCTCCTCATCGTGTAACAGGGTGTCAAACTAAATTAGATATATTAAGTACATTAAAATAATTGCAGGCAATATTATTTTAAAGTTGTGTCCTAACTTCGAATCCTGCGCTAAGTACCAACATTTGCTTACAAATCCTTTGTCTTATTATTATGAGCTTCTGTCTCGTTCAGTCAACATAATGCAGATCAACAAAAGAATTTAATTTACAGTATTATGTATACTAGAAATTTCCCTTTAAATGTTCTTTTATATCTTAAAACCAATATCGAATTTATAAATTATATTCCCGACTAACCCCGTCGCATCGTATCGCATCGCTCGTTCGCGCTATTACTTCGTTTTCGCTTAGAGTTATTTCTGACTTTCGTTATTTTTGCTCGGTTCCTAAGAGGCATAGCGTGATGTTCAATAATCCTCAAGAAATCAGCTATCAAATGCAAAAGGAATTTTTCAAATCCGACTAGGAGTTTCAGAGATTTGCGCATTCAAACAAACATACTCTTTAGCATTATCATTAGTATAGGTAAATGATTCTCTCGCTCTCTCTCTCCCTCTGTACTTTCTTTCCATACCAATTAATCCTAAAACAATAGGTCCCCAGATTCGACTACCTTTATCTTGTTCCTATACTATTTTAATTATAATTAATTTTTACAAAAGTCTGTACTGTGCTAGTGTTGGACATCAATAGTGTTATCAGTCAATACTTGCTATAAACTGGAAAGCCCACAGATATCGCAATACCTACATTGTAAATAGATACTTACTCAATATCTATAATATAGAAAGGAACTAAAGATAATGGAGTAACAGGTGTTCATTATGTTCCCGGCTTTCCGCCACTAAGGACCAGCTTTTAAACCAATTCTTGTATAAGCATAATCTGCAGCCTATAATGTTCCCACTGTTGGGACATAGGCCTCCTCTCTCTCTCTCACCACGCGGGCCCAGTGCGGGTTGGCCGATGTCATATGTCTTCGAATTTTTGGTTCTAAGACATGCCGGTTTCCTCACGATATTTTCCTACACCGTTTTGAGAGCAGTAGTGACAAAATAATTGACACAAAGTAAAAGCCACTTCCACGCGCGCCTCAAAGAGATGTCAGCATAAATGAAGGGGCCTGTTAGGGCCGAAGCCTGCCGGGGTAGCGGGATTGTCCGAAAGGGTTACCGCTACCCCGGAACACAAAGGGCTAAGGAAGGAACACGGATGGGTTTTAGTCAGTAAGAGCCTGACACTCCCTTCCGGTCCACCCAGAGCGGGAGGGGTCATTTAATGATTTCCCATAAAAAAAAAAAGCAGTTGCCACTGGGCCACCACTGCTCCATTCTTGCAATTCACGTCAAGTCCGTTGCCATTTACTTAAGTGGCAATAAAAAAAAAGATGAGGTAGGCTCAGTTCGGGTCCGCGCCGTTTGTTTTCGTGAAAACGTTTGGTCACAGTTGTAACCTAGCCTAGTGAGAGGAGATCCCTATAATCCCTAAGGATTAATCAGACTAACTCGTGGAGTGTGGACTAATCAGTGCTAGAATTTTGCCAGCCTTGCGCTATCCCAACTAATGAAAGGTGATCACACTCACATCAAGCTAGGCTGACTTAACGATGGAAGTCTCTAACTCAGCCCAGTGCAGAGAGCACAGTTTTGTGACGGGCGAGCGAAGCGAGCTCTCAGACGACACGACTGAGCAGAGCGTGCCTATTCCGGCAATGTGCGAGCGATGCGATCAATGAGATGAGACAAGCAAGTGCAATTCACAAGCATATTCTTATATCGAGCGAGCAAGCGAGCCCACCTTCGCCACGATTGAGCGGAGCGCAGATGGTGGCGTTCACTAGTTTTGAAAGTGTGCTCGCTTCTTTCGCTCGTAGTCAAAGTAAACTAGCTTTTCTAGTAATCTGGGCTCGCTTCGCGCGCTCTTCACATGTGAAAGCGTGCTCCGCCCACACGTGCGGTAGTTAAGCTTGCTCAGCTCGCTCGTTTTGTTAGTGGGTTTGCTGAGCTCCAAGTGCTGGACTTGTGGAGTGGGGCTCGCCTCGTTTTGCTCATTGTATGAGTTAGCGCGCTCTGCTTAGTCGGGCGTCATAGGGTTCGCTTCTTTCGCTCTTGTCATGTGCAAGAGCGTTCGGTTCCCTACGCTTGCTCATTTTTGCGTAAGCACGCTCTGATCAGTCGTGGCGTTTCAATTTTCCGATTCTGCCGTAGCCATAGTATTTGTTCGACGCTAGACTTAGTAGACCCATTGCATTCCTTATGAAGTAAGCTTACACCCATTATATTTTCCAGTTCCGAGCTGATTTACGGCCGATATGAGACGGCTTATTAAGCTATTTTGCTATTGTCAACTTCATACTAATTTTTAACCCTATTGTGGCCAATATTTTTGTTATATTTTTTAGGTTCTACTAGTGCTTTGTCAACTCTTGACAACGACACCAGAATCACTATTCTAGCTAAACACGTTTTTGCGTTATACAAATTGGAATTTCGACACACAGTGAAAAATAGAGGGGAGATGCACTCGCAGTGTGACGTCATGGGAAAATCATATCCTGCCTCAAAATTGTTATA
This sequence comes from Amphipoea lucens, assembly GCA_947508005.1. Lineage (NCBI taxonomy): Eukaryota > Metazoa > Arthropoda > Insecta > Lepidoptera > Noctuidae > Amphipoea > Amphipoea lucens. The sequence goes on along the minus strand of OX382381.1, from coordinate 9,010,909 downwards.
AATATGACTTACCCTTTAAATACTCAGCCATCACTCTAAATTTCACGTATTCTTTCCAGGACGTGATAGTGTGACCCATTTGCAACAATTAAGTGATTCTTAAAGCCTAGTCATGGAAATCGGGAAAACCGAATTTTCAGGTGTTTAAACAAAAAAATCCGTCACTAAATATCACTTTTCTCGAATTCATTGCTATTCCATTGGGTATCTAATACTTTAACACACCTTTCGTTGAACCAAATGTTCTAAAACATAATAAGGAACTGGTTTATGTCAACACATTACCTTTTTACTACCCAAGAATCCTTCCTGCGTTAGGCTGCCAAGTCGATGCGTCCAGGTCGCATGTTGAGACGCCGCTTTTGAGTGGAAGTCGCATCACTTGCCGCTTAGTTCGCTTGTCTTTAGACTACTGTTCACGTATAAATTTTTCATTTTTATTGTCACTAAATTGTTAAGTATTTCATTAATTTGCAAATTCGACGTTTGCCAGCATTATCGATTGTCTACTCTCAAAACGGTGAAGGAAAACATCGTGAGGAAACCGGCATGTCCTAGAACTAAAAATTCGAAGACATGTAACATCTGCCAACCCGCACTGGACCTGGGTGATGGATTACGACCCACTCCCTCTCACTGAGAGGAGGCCTGTGTCCCAGCAGTGGGAACATTATAGGCTGATTATGTTCCTACCTTGTTAGATAGTTGATTAAATGAAGATGTCTTCACCGTAATTTGTAAAAACTGAAACTGTAAACGTTATTATAAGTCAGTCAAGGTAAATTCGAGTGATTAATATATACCTGAACGGAAGCCGACAATAATAAATGATAGCAAAAATCTTCCAAAAGCATCCTTGAACTCGTTTTCCACTTTTTCACGAGTAAAATGTAAATAAATCATGTATGGTCGAAGTTAAAATATCCAATAATGTATACTTAGTTTAAGTTATGATGAGGCTGACATACCACTGTGGATAAAAGCCTCTAATAAAAACGAGAATAAAAAACTATCACTATGTATTATTGAAATATCCAAATAATAACTAATACCTACCTAATCTATATATATAAAAATGAAACCCGTTTTCCGTTGTCACGACATAACATGAAAACGGCTGGACCGATTTCGATGAAATTTGGTATAGAGATAGTTTGAGTCCCGGGAAAGGACATAGGATAGTTTTTATCCCGATATTCCCACGGGATCGACATTTACGCGGGTGAAACCGCGGGGCGCAGCGTTAATTAATAAAAATGAAATCCTAACTTAACTAAAACTATACACAAACTAAAATATAGCGTCGAGAAATTCATCCGCATCGCTGTCCAATAAACTACCTAACATTACATAAAATCACATCACACATTTCGCCAAATATGTTATGTTCCATGTAATACCCTGGGGCAATTCCCATCACAAACGGCGGGGTAACTGCGTAACACACTAAGTAGCAATGGCTTTAATTTTGATAGTTCAACAACATTCATTGCGTTATTTACGTTGTTGAGCAAACAAATTTTTCGACCATATGAAGCAAGCATATCGACCCTGGAAAGCGATTTTGTCGTTGAAATCAGAAAAAATACTGCGTCAGACGGTCTGATCAACATTTTTCTATGATGTTTTTTTTATGATAGGACGTTGAGTTTTTCTAAACTTTTTTAACAAAACATACTTCAAAATGCTGTAAATACAATAAAATCAGGACTTACACATTTACTTCATATTAGATACATCATAATCGTTGCCTAAAATTTTAAAGCTATTTCGTTGTGCCTTATGTTACAAATACCAAGATACAGCATTATTGCTGCTTCAAATTGAAATACCAATTGTTGTAACTAATATAAAACGCATGTTAGACTAACTTTAGAATGCTATCATTAGTGCCATCTGATTAATTTCATTATAAGAAATACTTGTTCCAAAAATTACCTCTCTAACTCAGCTAGTTTACGAGTTATGAATTATTTAAATAGTTTTTTGGCTCTGGTGTAAAGTTCAACTTTTCGAGATAATACAAGATTGCTTTCTTGCGTCGATATTATGAAGCAAAACAATCTGACATCGAACTTTACACTTTTTATTTGATCCTTATTTTTTTTTTTTATCTGATGTATCTGGTGTACTGTGTGCCTTTTAGAGCGGTTTCGCACTACGTCCGATCCGAATCCAAGAAATCAATCCGAATTGGAAATTGTTCTAAATTCGGACAGATAGAGTTCGGAGCTAGTGCGCAACTCCTCATACAAATAGGACTACGGTCACTTCGGACCGGCATTTCTCGGATTCGGATCGGACGTAGTGCAAAACCGCCCTTAGTCTGTGCTAAATAAATGTATTTTCTTTCTTTCTTTCATTGGATTAGCAATCTTACAAAATAATTTAGATTATGATTGATGGTGTGTTAAACAGATAGAGTGCTGGGGTGCGGGGACAAATACGGGTTCCGGGCTGTTACTTAGATATTCCTGATGGAAAAACTCAAAAACACTATGCCCGATCTTGGAATAGAACACAGCACCTCATGTTCAGCAGTAGCGATTGCGACCACCAGACCAACGAGGATCGTGCATTCGCGATTTTTTGCCAAAAACGTAAACAAATATGAGTTTATGAAAAATAACTTTAAATCCTACAAAATAAAGTTCAGTTTACGCTACAACTTGAAACATTGTTATAACTTTTTCAATAGTGCTAGTTACTCTGAAATCAACTTAATTACCATTTAAATAAACTTGATATTTGTTTAACTTGAAATAATATTAATTTGAAAGAAGTTTGAATAGACTTTACGTTGAACTACTTTTCCTTTGTACCTAATGATAAAGTCTAGAACTCTCTTTGGGCTCATTATAGACTATGTCTCGGCAAATTAATAGGACCTTGTCATACCCATTAGTTATTATCTTAATTATAAGCATTTTAGCTTGTTATCATCATCATAATATCATCTTTAAATATAAAATTCAAAGTCCTGACTGACTGATATATTAACGCACAGACAAAACAGCTGGTCCTAGAGACATGAAATTTGAAGGGTGTGTTCTTTATGAAGAGTAGGTATCCACTAAGAAAGGGTTTTTCGAAATTCTACCCCTAAGAGGGTAAATGGGGGGAGGGTGAAATTTTACGCGGACGAAGTCGCGGGCAGAAGCTAGTGCCCAGTGGTAACGTCCCCACTTCCAAGTGTAGGTCGTAGGTTCGAACTTCGAACCCAGCCAGGCGCTTTACTTTGTGTAATTTATTTCATCATCGCTACTTTCAAAACGGTACAAAGGAAAACATCGTGAGGAAACCAACATGTCCTAAAACCAAAAATTTGAAGACATATTGTTATATCTACCAACCCGCAATGGTCCCGCGTGGTGGATAATGGCCCAGTCCCTCTTACAGAGAGGAGGCCTGTGTCCCAGCAGTGGGGACATTATAGGCTGATTATGAATCATATGACATGATATAATTATGTATGTGATGTGTAATCATTAATGTGTATTAAACCGCATGCTTATTGGAACATTGTCCCATTAGTAGATAGGTCAGAATTGAGTTACAGAATTTTTTTAATCAGATCTAATCAATAGTTAATCATACACAAAATACAAGCATTCATGACTAATTAGTAGTCAAATCAAATCAGTTTAAATTTGCAACAAGTAGGATAAGTCCTCATAGCAAGATCTTCTTTTGCGATATCCCAAAAATCTTTTGAGTTAAGTCAGTATTAAGCATGCGAAACCTAATGTATGTAGTAGGTGTATTAAAACTATTACAAGGTTATGGCCCAACGTGTTTTTAATTAATCGTGTTATTAAAGCCATTATTATTGTGTACTAGCTGCACCCCGCGGTTTCACCCGCATAAGTCTCGATCCCGTGAAATTATCGGGATAAAAAGTATCCTATGTCCTTTCCAAGGACTCAAACTATCTCTATACCAAATTTCATCTAAATCGGCTCAGCGGTTTAGGCGTGAAAAGGTAACATACAAACAGACAGACATACAGAGTTGCTGTCGAATTTATAATATTAGTATGGATATGGATTTGATAAGGTCCTGTAGACCGATATTATATTAACGTGTACCATTAACCATTATCGTTAGGAGTTAGTAATTACTAGAATTTCTAGAAAACACCCAGTTTCCTTTAGGAAGCTGCGCATGCGACATCTGCGATAACGGCTTTTCGCTAGGTGTACTGGTGGTAAGTTCAATATTTCTGACCGAAAAAAACATACAATGTAAGATTTCAACTGCTAATAAGAGACTTTTAGTGGTTGAGCATTCAAAGGATAGGTCATATATTTATATCAATTTTGAGGCAGGATATGATTTGCCTGCATGCCTGTCGGGGGAGCGGTGAATGCTTATGCGAATCCCGCACCCCCGGCCATAGGTAGAGGTGGAACACCACGGTGGTTTTAGCCGGTAAGAGTCCGCCATGCCCCTCTGTCACCCCCACGATAGAGAAAGTCCATGAGGATTTCCACCGCGAGAAAAAAAAAAGGATATGATTTGCCTATGACGTCACACTGCGAGTGCACCTCCCCCTCTATTTTTCACTATGTGTCGAAATTCCAATTTGTATAACGCAAAAATATGTTTAGCTAGAATAGTGATTCTGATGTCGTTGTCAAGACTTGACAAAGCACTAGTAGGGCCTAAGAATAAACAATAAAAATACTGGCCAAAAAAAAGGTTAAAAATTAGTATGAAGTTGACAATAGCAAAATAGTCTAAGAAGCCGTCTCATATCGAACGTAAAGCTTTAAAAAGCTTACCTACTTTTTTTTATGGAGGGGAAATCATCAAACGACCCCTCCCGCTCTGAGTGGAGCGGAAGGAAGTGTCAGACTCTTACTGACTAAAACCCATCCGTGTCCCTTCCTTAGCCCTTTATGTTCCGGGGTAGCGATAACCCTTTCGGACAATCCCGCACCCCCGGCAGGCTTCGGCCCTGGCGGCCTGGCAGGCCCCTTCCTTAATGCTGAGTCCAAGCTTACTTACACTACGCTTGCCGATGTTTCAGGACTCCTCTGCTCCACCGTCCATCGGTGCTTCGACAAACATGGCCAGCCCACTGCCACTTCAGTTTGCTTACTCTGCAAGCTATGTCGGTAACTCCGGTTCTTAAAATAATCTATATTTAGACACAATCTGTGTATTTTAGTGGCATAGATAAATGAGTTGATAGATGGATGCTCCAACGATCTATATTTAATTTGGTGGAATCGACCAGCCATGTGTAAGATCACGTAAGAATATGTATGGATAGTTTGAATAATATGAATCATGAAAATCGCCAAACAAGGTGCGCATTATGAACCATATGATTTGCAAAAAAATAAGTAACTCATCATCTGCCTAGCCTTTTCCCAACTATGTCGGGGTCGGCTTCCAGTCTAACCCGATGCAGCTGAGTACCAGTATTTTACATGGAGCGACTGCCTATCTGACCTCCACATCCTAGTTACTGCATAATACGATATCCCTGGGTGAGAATGGTTGTCAGACTTTCAGGCTACTGACGACTCGTAACGACTGTCAAAGATCCACGAATGACAGCCGGGACCAACGGCTTAACGTGCTTTTTGAGGCACGGAGGGGTCGTGGTACCTGAAGATGGTCACCCATCCACGGACCAACCGCGGCAAGCGTAGCTTAACCTGATCGATCGACCCGTGCGGCTATTATTACTTAGCCACAAGCTCCTCTATAAAAAAAAGGTAACTGTAGTTTATTTTTTTAAACATGGTTACTGTAAATGTACTTTATACCAAAATTACGGCGAAAGCGTCAGGTCAGCCCGCGAAATTCAAATTTTCTTACGTTTTTTGCAATTTTCAGGTCAGTGTCAGGTTGTATGTTGATGCGCGGACGCAAAAAATATTACTTTACAGAATTATTAATCATTAGAATCATCAATATACAGGATGATTGGAGGATGGGTGCAAAGCTTTAAGGCGAAGATAGTAGGTACAGACAATTTAGAACCATTGAAGCTATGGTTGTCTTAGACAAAGTCCTACCAATTTTTTTTTACCAAATTTTTATGGTTTTTATGTCAACACAGAGGCCTAAAACATGTTTTGCTAGATTGCTAACACATTACTTTAATAAAATAAAATAAAAATTAATTCATTTATTTATCATTCAATTTGGCTATAAATAAGTAGTTTACTTAAAATTTTGGGCATTTGTAAAAAAATTGGTAAGACTTCCTCTTCAACCATGGCTTAAATGGTTCTAAATTGTCTGTACTATCTTCGATCTTCTAATCACCCTGTATAAGTACATTCCTTTATGTAGATAAATAAATATTTATATGACTTTAAAAAAAAGGGTTTTAAAATGTAAATTGAAAATTACTCAAGTAGTTATTTGTTCTAAAGCCATTATATGTTTTTCCTAATATTAACATTTTCGTAGAAAAAATATTTTACTAACAGAACTGTTATTTCTGGTATCCTGGCACCAACTTCATCTAAGTTGTTGCATTCGGAAAGTCCAAAGATTTTAGTCAAATTCTAACTTGAATTATTTTCGTTTTTGAATACCAAAGTCACCTTTCAAGACATCGTCAGACCAGACCCACATGTCCTTCTATGACGGTTACATCAATGAATAATGATTACTTTACTACGAAACGATTATTCGGCGAAAAGTGCAGAGGTGCAGAGCTATTATGATGTCATGCGATTAGTCATAGCGCAACGATCATTGATAACGACTGAGTTCATTCCATATGAACCACACAACACTTTTAGACGTGTATTTTCAATATCAATCAACTCCGCCTGTCGCAGTCCACTGCTGGACATAGGCCTCTTCCACCAGGCTGCGCCAAAAGCAAAATATTTTATTTCACACTAGCTTCAGCCCGCGACTTCGTTCGCGTGAAACTTCTTGTTTCCCCCGAGCCACCCCGTCGTATCGCATCACCCGCCCGCGCTATCACTTAACGTTCTTTTTTACTTTTTTTCTTTTTGCTCGGCTCCTAAGGGTCATAGCGTGATGTTAAATAGCCTATAGCCTTCCTCAAGAATTGGGCTATCAAATGCAAGAAGAATTTTTCAAATCCGACTGGTAGTTCCAGAGATTACCCCCTACATACAAACTTACAAACATACAAACTTACAAATTACAAATTTTACCTCTTTATAATATTAGTATAGATATCACTTATGAAACGTCAGAAGTTAGGTAAACGGTTCCAATTAGTCGTTTCCTATGGAGAAGAACCCGTTCCAAATTTCACAATTGCTCTATTAAAAATAATTGTATTTTACAATGTTTTCAAATTACATTAGGCTTGTCAACGGTCAAAAAGGCCCGAAAGTCTAACAACTAGTCTTACCAAGGGGTATAAGTAGGGTTTCCGGTAACTGGGTTGTGGAGATCATATAGGCGGTCGCTCCATCTAAAATATTGGTACTCAGCTGCATTCGGTAAGACTGGAAACCGACCTCAACATAGTTGGGAAAACCGGAAAAGGCTAGGATGATGAGTTCGGGAAAAAGTCGCTAGGCTTAGCTCGAATTGTGCCGAACCAACCCAAACATGATTCGGCATCTACCCTCGCTCGAATATGTGTAGTAATTGCTTCAGCGACACGGACTTCTTATTCCGCCAATTATAATGAATTAAATTAATTAGGGGCTGTTTATTTATTTGATTTACTTATTTACAAAAATCAATCTTTAATCGATTCTGTAACAATCGATATGTTGTATGTACTTATTTAATAAAAAATAAAATCCCCTCTAACCTAGCACCATCTTTATTATTTTCATTCACTTGTTGTTTGCGCTTTAGTAAAGACAAACGTATTACCTTCCTAGTGACTTAACTGGCTAATAATATACTTACAGTTATAAAAAAAAGCCCATTACTCGTTTTATTGAAGTGCCATAACCTAGATTTCCTATAGGGGCAAACTTTTTTCGTGAAGAAACCCGCATCTAAATCGCATTCAAGAGCGACAGCATTGTTGTGGAATATTAACGTTGATATAGCATAAACATAATCAGCCTATAATGTTCCCACTGCTGGGGCCTTCTCTCGGTGAGAGGGAGTGGGCCGTATCTAGTCCACCACGCGGGCGCAGTGCGGGTTGGTAGATGTCACTTGTCTTCGAATTTTTGGTTCTAAAACATGCCGGTTTCCTCAAGATTTCCTGAGAAGTGATGATGAAATAATTTACACAAAGTAAAGCACCTGTCTTAGGGGCTCTCTGATTTTAAGAACGTTCACAGTCAGAAGGCCAATTCTCGTAATTCAAAACGTTCAAAATCTAGTCGCAGTCTCGTCTCACCGACAAACAAATGTCAAAAACTTGTCAAAATGTAGGAAATTTAGAGGTATTTTTGACAGATTGAGACTGAGACTGTGAACGTTCTTAAAATTACGAGAATTGCCCCTCTGATCTTAGTCTCAATCTGTGAAAAATACCTCAAGAATCCCTAAGGGCACACACACGCTAATTTTAGCATTGGCGATCGGTGATTTAGCCGCTTTTTAGAAGCTAAAGGCAGTGACCAAGCATTCGATTCATTTAAAAACGCCAAACGCGGCGATTCAGTCGCTTTTCGGAAGCTCGACACAGCGGCTGAACGCTACACTCCGCACACATTCGGATGCCGGTCGCAGCGATTTGGCATTTTCGCCAGCATCGGAGCAGTCGCTAAAACGCGCGATTCCGATACCGCGTCCGAACGCAGGAAGTCGCGAAATCGCGATGTAGTATCGATCCAGCATCGGAGCAGTCGCTAAAACGCGCGATTCCGATACCGCGTCCGAACGCAGAGAGTTGCCAAAACGTGATGCAGCATCGGTACAGCCGCAAAATCGCCGATCGCCGATGCTAAAAGTAGCGTGTGTGCTTTGGCCCTAAATTTTTGACAAGTGTTTTGGGCAAGCATTGATTGTCACTGAAATGCGAGTGCGACTAGATTTTGAACGTTTTTAAATACGGGAATTGGCCTTTTGGGTTAGAACTTACGACTTGCAACTCGTAACTTCGTAAGTCACGGCCATTTCCACATTTTGATACACTGACACGTGTCAATATTTCACAACAATGATGGTACCGACAGCTCTAGCTTGAACGCGGTTTTGGTATGCTGGGGTCGCGTTCAGTTTCATTGGTGAAATTAAATTCGCCCTTAATCTCTTTCTCATTCTTTTTCTGCTTAGTGGCGCTGGCATGACTGTATTTTAGATCTTATTGGACTAAAACTTCGCCATTTTCACGGCGTCGTCTGTGGCAGCGCAGAGGTCACTTTGACTACATGTTTTGGGACATAGAGGGCAGGATAGGAGGTGGAGCATGGTTTGAGCCATAGCTCCACAACGACACCCTTCTGCCCCACTTTACCAGGTTAGAGTTACATCTTCCCATTTGTGTCCGGAGACAGGTTATACTTCCAAGTGGACCATCTTTCTCTCTTTCTCATTAAAACTTAAAGTCAAAATCCATATACGAAACCTCGAAAAAAGTTCGTGCAGAATCTTCCAACTCGCATTTGGCCGAGTTTTTTTGAGCACGGAAAGTGGGAGTGGCCGCTTAACAAGTACAGTGAAGGTTTTTATCTTGACCAATAGCAGGAATTGGGGCGTTCCCACACAATGTCCTACGCTGTAACTGATAATGATATATTTAATTACCACTCAGTCGCGTTAAAAATAGAATATTATCGTTCCTAAAAAAAGTGGCACAGATAAAGTTATTTATTAATTATTATTGAATGTTGCAATACTATTGTTATTATTAGAGCTAAATATTGATTTGCTCGCTTAGAAATTGTTGAGAGTTCTTTGTGAATGCGCAATTTTTTTTTTGTCTCTTGCTTTTTTCTAGATTTTTGCCCAATCTGTCATAAACGAATGTTTAGACTTACTTAGGTACAGACGCCAGCACATCAACCTAATACAATCTGTCAGATTTCTTTAATAGATTTTCAACTTTATTTCCAAAGAATAAGGTTCAAAGTTGATTGGGAAAATTTAACGGTTTCGGGTAGGTTGATGTGCTGACGTCTGTACTTTACAGCACAGCAGCTATCAAATTAGGTTTTCTTCTCATTTCGTGAAAAATTGCACAGTGTAGGTAAGGATCACTTTTCACAAGATATACTTATGGCAATTCTTTTCTGATGGCCACATCAGAAAAGTATTGCCATAAGTATATTTTGTATGAAATCGGTTTTAAAGAAAAATAAACTAAACTCTAATTTTTAATTTGCTAGACCAAAATTACAGCTAATACTTATATCCATACTAATATTATAAATTCGAAAGTAACTCTAGTTTATTATGAAACCAATTATGAACGTTAAGGCCCTGCGCAGAAACTAGAGTTTCGCAATTCGAAAATCGTAAAATGAAGCCAATTGTGATAGAAATGAAGCCAACTGATCAGAATCATTTGACGATTTGGCGTTCCGCAATTAGGCTGCTGAATCATTTCGAAGCCAATTGCTAATCCATTGCTGCATAAGTTCGAAAAATTTGTCTGCTGAACACGTAAATAACGCAATGAATGTTGTTGAACTGTCAAAATGAAACCGATTCCGATTAATAAACTGTTACGCAATTGCCCCGCCGACCCAATGTAATAAGTACCTACAGCGCCATCTCTCGGGGTATTGGGTTACTAATTAATACATAGACGTGCCAGAAGTTTTCGGTGGTAATTTTGGATTGTGAGAACCGATTTTAATAATTCTTTTTTTGTTTGAAAAAAGATACGTTCAGGATAATAAAATATGTAAACGAAGTTAAAAAAAAATGCTTGCATATACGATTATACTACGAACTTAGTCCAGAAATGATTTTGTACAACTTTTTGTCTTTTTTGTACAAAAACTGTTGTTTCTATCAAGTTCAAAATAATTTTCCTAGAAAGTCCTTATAAAGTTCTAATTTTCAGATTTTTTTCATATTTTCTAAACTTATGGTTCAAAAGTTAGAGGGGGGGGGACACATTGTTTTTTACTTTTGGAGCGATTATTTCCGAAATTATTGACATTATCAAAATATGATTTTAGTAAACCCCTATTCATTTTTAAATACCTTTCCAACAACATATCACACGTTAGAGTTGAAATTTAAAAAAAAATCACTTCCCACTTTACATATAGGGGGGCTACCCTACTAAAACATTTTTTTCCAATTTTTATTTTACCACTTTGTCGGCCTGATTGATATACATATTGGTACCAAATTTCAGCTTTCTAGTGCTAACGGTCACAGAGATTAAGCGAGGACGGACAGACGGACGGACGGACAGACAGACATGGCGAAACTATAAGGGTTCCTAGTTGACTACGGAACCCTAAAAAAATGGTCAACCGCAGCTGTCATTTTAGTCTAGCAAATTAAAAATCAGTTTACCATGCATTCATCAAACGCCCGGTTCTACACATCTAGGTATACCTACGTAAATGCGATCCTGACGTGGCAGTTTGCTACTCCAGCAAATCGTCATTACAGATTGAGTTTGAAATTGGTAATTACTTTGCAATGAAGTATTTTTAGTTAGCGCATTTGGTGATGGGGCCCGCTGGGCATGGCGGGCTCATAACAGTCGGTCAGGAACAGTGGGGTTTTGGTCGGTAGGAGTCCGATATACCCCCCGTTCTCCCGAGACGGAGGGTATCCATGAGGATTTACTCACGGAAAAAAGTTGCTCCTCCGTCCGTCTAACCATTTGGAGGTTTCAGACGGGATGTTATGATACGATGTTACGTTTACCCGCTCTAGGAATTACAAGCGTTAGGTTCATTCGTCCCCAATGCACTAAAGTTGTACCTGGATTCCTGGACATAAGAAAGATTTACTCATTTCTACATCCCTGCTTTATAATTTACCAACTAAAAGCACGTGGATTTCTTACTGACACGATGGTAAATAAAATAAATTTCCCGAAACTTTACCGTTGAACTACATTCGAGAATGCTTTCACAAATAAATTACGAGTTGTTTAGCTAATACATCTTCTTGCTGGATTTTGATGAATAATTTTGTAAAACTACGCATTTCAGTAGTTTCTAGGCGAGTGTTTCATGAAATTCAGTGCGCTTAAATATTTTACAGCGATTAGCGTTTAGAATGCAAATAGTGATTTGCCAAGCGTGCGTTGAAGTTTGTGGGTTTTAAAAGTTTTATTTTAAAAACGAAAAATCTTTTTGGTTTGTTTAACCTTTTGAAATGATTTAATTTAAGTAAGTATTAAAATAGACTATTATATATTATACTCGTATGTAACTGCTAGATACCTACTAAAATAAATGACTAACTTGCAATACAAATAAATAAAAAAAAAAAAAAAAACAAAGGACACTTAGGCGTCGAAGTACTCGTCCGCATTGTTGTCATCCGGAAACGTGCCCAGAAGACTGGCAGCATTGCCACGTTGAATGGCGTTAATTTTAATTTCCAGTTTTTCAATGATCCGGTATGGAACCGTTTCTAGCTTCAACTAACTAGCTTTTGATCGCGACTCGGCTTGCGTGAATGTCGGAAAATATCTCACGGCGACGTATTCCCGGAATTGAAATGGGAGGGTCCAGTTAGGTACAAATTGAGTTCATCGTTGTGTATGTAAACCCTATAAATAGTCCGACTTTTAGGGAGGCACAACATCATATTAACCTTCTAAGCGCTTGGCTAAATATCAATTGCCGTGCCCCTAGCGCGCGGGTAAAAATCGATAAAATCAAGATAAAATAATACCTACCATAAATAAGGAGAAGAAATCGTTGTATCGGTTAAAAAATAGTCAAAAAGTTTTTTCCCTATTTAATAATGGTTTTAGTTGTACTACGCAGTTAATAAGACGAAAATAGAACGAAAAAAACATGCATATTCGCGACAGATCGCAGAAATACGACACGAGCGGTAGGGGCACGGAAATATGTAATGTGTGTATGTGTATGTGTGTATGTGGATAAAAGCTTAAATCAGTTTCCTAACCAGCCTAACACATCATTTGTCTAACCTATTCCCAACTATGTTGAGGTCGACTTCCAGCCTAACCGGATGCAGCTGGATACCAGAACCTTACATGGAACGACTGCCTATCTGATCTCAAGAACCAGTTACTGGGTAACACGGTTGGTAAGACTGGTTGTCAGAGTTTTAGACTTCTAACTACCCGTAACAACTGTTAAAAGATCTTCGAATTATTGCCGCGGCTGACGGCTTAAAGTGCTCTCCGCTACTACTGCGCTTTGGAATGGGGAAATAGCTTCATTATTCTGATTGTTCGACACCTTGACAATCTAAAATTGTATAGTTATAGGTATAGTTGTAGGTCCTGGGTTGGAATCCAGGCAGGCGCGTTTTGTTGTCAAAATAATTTCTTCACCACTGTTCTAAGACGGCAAAGGAAAACATCGTGAGGAAGCTGGCATGTCCTAGAATAAAAAAAATCGATGACATTTGACATCTACCAATCCGCATTGGGCCCGCGTGGTAGATTATAGCCCATTCCCTCTCACCGAGAGAAGGCCTAAGCTGTGTCCTAGCAGTGAGAACATCCATGAACATGATTATGCGGTTTCCGAACCACCCTAACAACGGAATCCTAAAACCCAGATAATTCCAGGCATTCTAACATTAGCTTTACCCAAAACCACCTGCTCTGTATCAACAAACCTGAAAAACTTAATCGTAAACAGTCGACGACGGATTTATACACAACCTGTCAAAACTGGGAACATTTCTCAGCGTACACGTCGATTAGTTTAGTAAAACTAAAATATTATCGTTAAAATATCGTGGTGATGTATCCGTAGTGGGAGGGGTTGGCCTTCTTTATCTAGATGAACGAACTCTTTATTTTTAGATGAGTTTTTAGCACCTGTTCGGTTCGCGAACTTTTTAAAACTGTGCCTGGTGGGTAGTGGTGGTGTGGCTTGCCAGGTTATGTTAGGATCGCTGAGCTAATGAAGCTTCCAAAGGTGCTTTGTGATTTTAAATATTTAAAGATGTGATTTATATTCGGGGTAAGCTTTGTAGATAATGTGAGCGTCTTTGAAAGGTATTAATGCAATTTAAACTATCGTTTATAATTTATTTTTTTAATAAATTTTATTTAATTTTAAACATCGTTCATAAATTGTTTAAAAAAAAATATTTTAAATAAATTCTCATTTTATTTTAAATATCAAGAAGATTAATTTCTTGATATTTAAAATAAAATGAGTATTTATTTAAAACATCGGCGTTTGTCCATCGGATAGGATTCTAATTTAAAATGCTCAGTGAATTTTTAATAACTTTTAATGACCGCTTACTGCTCATTAATAATGGCCTCTACTAATATGTCTGTTTAGACCTTTGGTTCCTCTACGCGCATGTAAATTATTTTTATCTAAACTCTTTATTCTGTATTATTAAACAATCTAGGAATTTGCACTACTTATTACTAACCATATGACTAAGTTCGCGAAATATTTTTTTCATGATCAACCTTGCTACCTGTGAAAGACATCTTCCATGCCAAGTTCACGCGTAGGTCAGTTCATTCAGCTGTATACAGAAGTTTATTAATTTCATATGGGCGCTGCACGTGTTCAAAATAATATAATCAGAAGGATTTAATATAATTATATATTATTTTTTAATTGTAGATACAAAAATGAAGAAATGAAAATGAAATGTTATTAAGTCTGAGTCTTACAAAGTCGAGCACATGCTGAAATCGTCGATGAAAGATCAATTTAGTAAAATATATCTCAGATAAAGATTAAAAAATGTAATGTTATCAATTCGTCATGCTTAATAAATTTAAATAAGATCTTATTCCGTTGGGAAGCGATAAACTAATAATGTAGGTAAGTAAAGAAAATCTACGTCCTTTTATGTATTTCTTTTTATAATCACCCAGCACTCTTAAACTTTGTACCAATTGTCGACCATATTCATTTTAAAAAGATTTTTTTTATTATAGTAGTAATTTAAATATTTTAAAATTAATCATTATTTCAACTAAAATATTTTTAAATATTAATTACCTATTTTAAATAACAACTAAAATTTTATTTAAAAAATTATTACCAGTACTCCACATCTCAAGTTTTGTTAAGGGCAGATACTCGGTAAAGTAATGTGATTAAACACATCCGTAGATCCGATGATCAATTAATATCATTAACTAAAGAGATTTCCGTTTGCATTAACCTAATAATAAATTATGCTTGTGATGTTATATTTCTGTATTCTGTTATTTAGTTTTAGAACTAGAATTTAACGCATCTGTGTTTACATTTTAGGCCACTTTGTAACTTTTCTAGTAGGTAACTTATCCTACAAACGATTTATTTAAAACTAATACTGCACCTTCCGTAAATATTTCACATTTATTTCTACATTACCCAGCTAAAAGTAGGTACTCATTGCGATACGCAATTATGTGGACTTCGGCTTCTTGTGAGCGTTTGACCTGACAAGCAAAGGCTAAAATAAGAGATTCCGTGTTCCGAAAGCATGCGGATCAGATCAAACCGACCTTTTATTAAAATGTAATAGTTGAGAATTTGCCTATTTTCTCAACCTTATCCTATATCTTTTTTTTAAATAACTATTTAAGTTCACATATATTTTTAAAATAACTATTTTTTTTATAACTATTTAATTTTCATTTTTTTAAATAATTGTTTCATATACATATGTTTTTTAAATAACTAGGTAATACGGGTGGTGTCCGCAACTCCACGTCAATGCACGTATTTTGCGTATATTTTTAAATAACTATTTCATTATTTATTTTAACATCGTACAAATGCGTTTTCTGTTCTTTTCAGATGTGGGCTGCACTGCGATGATGACACAGGAGGAATCCAGCTTCGACCAGCCATAATTTATCATAATTACGATATTTAATTTGAAATGTGATCAAATATCAGTTAGAAGCTAGATCGTATGATCTTTTACGTGTTATTATCAATATAAACATATAAGACCTTAGTTTAAACAGATGAAATTTTTAAATTCTCAAGTTTTAAAATTAACCCTTTTTTAAAAAAAACATGATTAAAATATTTAAAGAAAAAGAAACTAATTTTTTACAAAAAAATGTGAAACTATTAAAAAAAAAATACTTTTAGGGAATTATGTATAATCTTTCTTTTTTTATTAACATTTATAACAAACGTGAATGTTGATGTATGATTTTGGTGATTCCTTGGGTATAGTTGCTAAAGTGGCGGCTTTAGTTTATTATATTCCATGGAGGATCCATATGTATGTGTATGTATGAAATAGATTGTGAATGTTATTAAATATTGAAACATTATGCCTAATTTAAAAAAAAATGCGGTTTAATATTACCTTGGCCTGAAGTACCTACCTAATTATGAAAAAACCTGAGCAAGAAAACGCAGGTCTTTTATAGACGTACGGAACATTAGAGTTAGGTACAGACGCCAGCAAATCAAGCTACTACAATCTGTCAAATTTCTTTAATAGATTTTCACCTTTATCGCCTCAGCATAAGGTTCAAGGTTGATTGGCAAAATTAGATAGTTTCGGGTAGCTTGATGTGCTGCCGTCTGTACCTACATAGAATTAGAGAATAGGTGTTTTTTAGTTTGTATGATAGTCATTAACTGAGAGGTAAAGTTATTCAAAGCACTTACTGTATGATATTTGACGGGCATCAATGTTGCTTCTATCTAAATTATGGGCTCGAACTTAAGTTAATCCAAACCATTGGACGAAAAAAAAAATGTTTTTAGCACCTTTAAAGTCCAGTAATAAGCCATTGTTTTCTAACCAACAGACACACGGCGGCACAGTCACTTCAAGGGTCTAAAAGTAATCAACTTCAGATTCACAAACAAAGTGCTGCAGAACGAGCTAGATGAAGCGGTCCTGAGCCTGCACGTCCAGGAACTGGAGGCACGGAACACCACCATAGATCCTGAGGAGCCGTTCACCATCAGCCTGCAGGTCAGCAGGGTGACGAGAAACAACCAGGGTAAAGCCTCTGTCCCTTACACCGATAACTCGGTGAAGATGACCAGAAGAGATCTAAGAGCTGGGAAATGGTTGAAGATTAATATAACCACAATGGTTGCGGAGTTCTGCAGACTGCCGCGAGAGAATTTAGCAATAGTAGTGAGAGTACAAGACTCGAAGAATAGGATGAGTTTGGTTGTGCCGCATCCGAGCTCTGAATCAAATAATGCTTTGGTGAGTGTTATAATTTTATAAAACCTGTTTTTAACCGATTGGGAAAACTTGACATCGACGGCAGTGCGTCGGATTCCGGATGGTTAGTGGGCACCGCATTCAGCCAATAGACCACCGTCCCAAAGACAAATCTGAAATGTTTTAGACCACGTTCGCACGGGATTTTCAACTCTGTGTTTGAGCCGAGCGTTGAGAATCCATCCGAGCATATCTCAGCGCGTCAAAAAAACACATTGTTGGATCTTAAACTCTCGGCGCTAAGCAGTGCGTTGGAAATTCAGTGCACGAAAAAAAAACCGAGTGTGCTTATGACCACATGGCTGAAGTGAAACTTCAAATGTATTTGGCTATGAGAGGAAGACAGAAAAAAAATGTGCGCGCGCACTGCTTTTTCTTGCTTATGTCCCCCACTCAACTCTCGTTCGCCTCGCCCGATCACACTTTTCGTAACGCTTACGTCACGCGTTCGCCAGCTTACTCCCCAAGTAAAGCGTGCGTAAAGAAGTTTCACTTCAAAAATCGCCGCGGAAAAAACGTGCCCGTGCGGACCTGGTTACGTGCACCGGTACCCATCCCCTTTAAACCTGAATATTGCAGCAACGCTGCTTACTGGCAGACATACCTACCTAAATGTTGGTGGTAATACCGGATGAGCCCCTTCCTGCCAGGGTCGCGGGTTGTTCGAAAGAGTTACCGTGGCCCCTGGCACAGGCAACTGAAGGAACACGGGTGGGTTTTAGTCAGTAAAAGTCTGACATGCCCTTCCGCTCCGCCTAAAGCGGGAGAGGTTATATGTTGATTGCCCACCCAAAAAAGAGCTCCTTCACAAAAGGCTACATTAATTATTAAATTTATTATCTCTACCCCAATTAGGTATTTGGTCACGGGTCTTATTCGTGAACTGCGAATGCAGTCATCTTAATCTTTATATTTCAAAAGGCCACTGCTGATCTCGATAGCCGATATGGCCCGAAAAAAAGCGTGTCAAGAAGATAATGCTAAATTTTTTACTTATTAATTGGGCACTGAAGTTATCAGACAACAATTTTTATTACCTAAATATTGAATGATGCAATTTTTTTTTTGCTTTAAATATTTCAATGATTGTGCCCGTGGACATCTGGCCTATTTTATAGCCGATTGTTACACGTATTATACGAACCAATTATGCTCAGTTAATTATTTTTTTTATTGCTCACACGCAAGGTAATGTTCACCTCCATCTAGCTATTAGTTATATAAACAATTTTTGCACTATTTGTGCGTCATGACCGTTATCAACGTTACACTCAATATTTGACGAAAGTAAAATGTCACGTGAAAAGATAACACCACGTGCAGCGAACTATTTCTATTGACCTTGACCTGCACCCTAATAGCGTAACACACTATCAATCAGATTCTGAATAATTTTGAAGGATATTCCTAATCCATTGCTTCATATGTTCAAAAAAGGAGATCCGCCAAATCCCATACAAAAAAACCCCAGGGCCGGCCGGCGCAAAAGAAAGTATCTCAGATTTTCGACACCCTTGCGCCATCCCATCTTCCAAGCACGGTAAGCTGTGCTGGGGCGGCTGCTGCAGGTGCGGAAAACCTCAAACGGCGCAAATACTCCAATCTCTTTGGAACTTAGATACATATTTGAGCCGTTTGGGGTTGAAACACTAGGGCCATGGGGCCCGAGTGCCCACTTAGTATTCCAAGACATCGCCAAGCGGTTGGTCGACTCATCACGTGACCAGAGGGATGGCCTATTTTTTGGCCAAAGAATCAGCATTGCCATACAACGTGGCAATGCTGCCAGCCTTTTGGGCACGTTTCCCGTTGACAGTGATGCGGACGAATTTTTTGATGCCCTTTGATTATTTTCCCTCCCTTTTTATATACTTGTAGGTACATATTATTATTATAACATACCACAGTTGGTTACTGAATTCCTAGTAAAACTGAATACAAAATATCTCAGATTTTAGAGTAATAATTTAGTAGAAATATTTTAAAGTATAGCTATTGCCAAATTGGGTGGCTAATATAGTCTCTTTGCCCGGAGAAGTTTCATAGTCGCTAGATATAAAAATTACACTTGTAAGGAAAAACTGCACCTTTTTGTGTTCTGTGTTTAACTAATGCTTGTGTTCTGTACTTTACACTAAGTATTTCTACTATTACCTACTCTAAAATCTGAGATACATTTTACTTTGCGGAGGCAATTTTGGCGAATCTCCTTTGTCTGCTCCAGAACGTAACTGACGTAATGAATGTTGTTGAACTGTCAAATTCAACTGTTGGTGTGTAACGCAATTACCCCGCTACCCCGCACTTATGCTTCACTGCCAATAAATCAAAATAACTGGGTTTTCGTCTCATTCCAGATGCCATACATAGAAGTAAGTCTAAGGGACAATTCACACAAGCGAACACGCCGAACCATCGGCATGGACTGCACGGAGAACTCGAAAGAAGCACGCTGTTGTCGATACCCTCTTGTAGTGAACTTCGAAGAGTTTGGCTGGGACTGGATCATTGCGCCGAAAATCTACGACGCTAACTACTGCAGTGGAGAATGTCCTTATAGCTTCCTTCAAAAGTATCCACACACTCATTTAGTCCATCTAGCCGCTCCACAGGGAAGTGGGGGGCCATGCTGCGCTCCTCGCAGGATGAGTAGCATCACCATGCTGTATTTCGACCATGATTATAATATTATATACGGGACTATTCCCGGGATGGTCGTGGAAAGCTGCGGGTGCTCATAGCAACGTTTTAGTATAGTTTGGGCTCCAAGATTCGAAACGGTTTTTTTATTACGCAGTTTGAGGTTATAGTTCAAAAACGAGTTCTTTTTTTTATTCTTATCAAAGCATTTGTGTATGATGTGCCTATTTAAGTAATGAAAGAAATCTCTTGCTTAATTGTTTTATTTTATAATTAGTTTTTATCTAACCTTTGTTGATAATACCTATCACAATTAAATGTTTCAATTCATTCATGAAATTCCGTCAATGTCGACATTAGAAAAAGAGTTAACCCTAAAATTCCGCGCGATATTTTTATTACCTACTATTTTTTTAAATCATATCATTGTGTATTATATTTTATTTTTGTATTTATAAAATATATTTGAATGCAAGATATCTTTGGAGCCCTAAGTGTGGAGAGTCTGTAGCTATGTGATATTCGGTTGAAGACTGCAAACCTTTTTGTGTTGTGTGCCGTGAGTGTGAAAAATGTACATTTTTTATTTTACGTTTGTACCTACGTCTAGTATAAATTACTCAACCTTGTAATGTCTGGTTCAGACGAGGCTAGTTAGTATTAGCTGGTTATTATTATACCAGTTAATAAAGTTACTTTTAAAGGGTCAGAATATAATTATGGATATAAAATAGCAGGCGTTAATATGTATTTACTTACTTTAATAAATACAATCTGCAGTAGTTTGTTTCTTTTTATTATTAATTTCTTCTTACTTAAACTGAGATATGTCTTGTACCCACGTCAGTCTAGTTTTTATTTATTAATCAGGTTTTCTTTTGTGAACCTAGCCTCGTTTGAACCATCGTCTCATATTCTTATAACATCACTTGTAAGTAGGTATCACCCATTTCGAGTACATTGTCAATCATCAAATGACGTTTTCGACCTGTCAAAACATCTGTCAATGTTAGATATCTGTAAACTTAGTTATCTACTACGCTTGTCGCTATTTATTAATTAACTTCTAAAACGAGCGATTATCAGTTTTAATTAATTATTTTAAATCAATAATCGTACTTTTTTTTCCAACGAAGTGACCCCTTGACGTTTTTATTAAGATAATAGTGTAAAGGTTCAAGCGATAGTACATTTATCGTTTTATTTTTATATGTAGCAATGAGTTATCAAGTAATGCTTTAACTTGCGTTTCAAAATAGCATTTATTTTTTTTTCTATTGTAAGTCTTATTGTAATCTGCATTTGCGATTTCTTCGCCAAAAATGTAAACAAATATGAGTTTATGGAAAAATAACTTTAAATCCTACACAATAAAGTTCAGTTTACGCTACTTCAAACATTTTTATAACTTTTTCAATAGTGCTAGTCACTCTGAAATCAACTTAATTTACATTGAAATAAAGTTGATATTTGTTTAACTTGAAATAATATTAATTTGAAACATAAGTTTGAATATACTTTAGACTTGTTCATGTTGAGTATCGCATTTCAGTTCTGTTACCGTGCACGGGCTTTATGTTAAGATATAAAATGATAATAATGCATTAAATTCTAGGAAAACCATTTAGGTATTCGTTAATTTTGCGATAATGATGAAATCAAAATTATATTCAGTCCATATCTGACCCAGTTCGATGACCCAAAATTATATTTAAAATGTCAAGGAATCGTTTAAGAAATGTATTGCTAGAATTTTAAGAATTTACTGATTATAAGTACTACTTAATATAAGTTGCCCGTGAAATGCATTTGTGTTTTCTGCCTTCACGTATTCTTTATTTTAGTGTAATCATAATCACTTTTACCATCAAAATTTAATTGTAAGTAGGTAGATCTATGTAATTCGATGTAATGTAATACGTACTTTTTGAATTTCTCTTTTGATATGATATTGTTTGGATCTCGTTCAAAATTATATTTTTATAATAAAAATACATAGTTTCTTTTAAGAGTCTAGCGGGTGGTGCTTAAACGATAGTTGGTTTATTTATAAAACATAATAAATATTATTGTATCAGTACCTACCCTTGTAATATGACGTATTATTTTGGCGTAATCAATTTTTTTTAGATATTTTTTCGTAATGTAAGTTTTTTTTAGAAAAATTAAAACGGGCGTAGAAATTTTCAAAAATTAGATCTCATTTTAAGGCAACAGTTCTATTGAGTGCCTTCATAAAGATCTCCCAAAACTTTTGGATAACAAAATAAAGTTTTTTTTTATAAACATTGTAGGGTTAAGACTTTTGTGTTAGAATCTATTCGACGTAACTCGTTTACTGTCAAAAACACTAACATTTTCACGTTGATAAGTTTTTTATAAAATAAATTTTCAATTCTTTACGATTCGTATTATTTTGTGGGTGTAAACTCTTTAAGAAATATATGTCTATGAAAACTTATTTTGTCTGATTTATTTCATAACCAGTACGATACATTTTTGATGCCATGTTCTACGTAGCTAGAACGTGGGACATGCGCCGGCGCATCGGCGCTCCACCAAATGTAAAGGCGCTTAATAAGAAGCAATACAAAATTTCAGCTATTTATTTCAGGAGGATATGTTCACTTTTACGCGCCTATCATAAACCGATTTGATTTTAAAAACAAGCGCCATACCATAAATTATTTCTCACTTAAAAAGCGTTGGAAATTCCCTCCTTTATCTCCCTATTTCATTTGATCCACGACTTTTTGACCATATATCGTCACGCATCTGGCGTAGCGCGGCGTCACTGCCAAAAAAATATGAGCATATGCGCTAGTTGATATAAAGTAAAAAATCCAGATCTAGCCTTACCAAAATCATTTTGGGACAAGCTACAACTCCTGAAAGCCAAAATTAACAATGGCGACCACTAGAGAAGCCCACTAGGGGCATCTCCCGCAACGAAATGAATTGGAAACATACAGCGGAGCAGAAAGAAAAATCATTACTATCTTTAATATCAAGCAGGAGAATGAAAAACATGTTAATTGCGAAATAGACTGAATCATTTTGACGGATATTGCTAATTTGTCTACTGAACAACGTAAAAAGGCCAATAAAGAATCTTACGTAAAGCCATGGACTTATTTTACAACGTAAAGCTGAGACAGCAGGTGGCGCCACCTAGACACCAGGTAGGTAAACAAAGCTAACTGTCAATGGCGCATTTTTGTGGCAAATTTTTCGGTTTTTGAAGTGAAAACTTCTTTAGGCGCGGTGGGCATTTTTTGAGATGGGAAAAAGCTATTGAACTCGCGCCACTGTTACCGTAATCGACACTGCTTCGGATGTGTTGGGCTGTCCCTCGGGATGTACTCGGTTTTAATGTATATCCGATATGTCAATGAGTGATGGCAAAGTATTCTGTTTGTGTTTTGTTTTCACTTCTGTCGGCACTTGCGGAGTGCCAGTTTTTTTTAATAATTTTCATCCCTGTTGAAACTACAGAGTAATTAGTTTATAGTTTTCGTGAAAAACTTGAAGTTAAAGACCCACCTTTTGATCTCCACACGTCAAAAAATCAGAAACGTTCCCTCGGCGTCAGTCTGTCTGTCATGTAGTCGTCAACTATGGCGTGCTGGGCACATTTTGGTTTGTCATCTATACACGACTGTCGCGGTTAAAAGGTTAACAACAAACATGTAATGTGTACCTAACATTTAAATTTAAAAATAAAATGTTTATATTGAGACTGAAGAAGGGTAAAATAAAATCTCAAAAATCATATGCGCCGTCCTCACAGAACGGCCACTCTTTATTTTTATAAATTTTAATTTATTTACACATTTTCCTTTTTTCTACTTTACATTTATGACGTTAACGTTTTTAAAATACATTACAAAAACAAAAAAAAGTAATAATATATAACATAAATACATGAGAAATGTACACTTACGTTAAATTCAGACGAATGGGAAAAATTGATGGACTAGTATACCCAATTAGAAAAAATAATCATTCCCAAGAAAATTTTTATCATTTACTTTCCCATTAAAAAAGTATTTTATAAATTTTCGCCTACATGTATAAATGTTTATAAATTAATTGTATTATAGTAAAAAATGGCGGAAAATTTATCAAATACTTCAGTCTAATATATATTGCTTCACATTTAAAAAATACATGGAAATCAATGTTGTTATTATTGTACTTTTATCAATTCTAATCAAACAATTCCTTATCATAAGGGGGTTGACGGTTCTATTTGACGTTTCTTAATTAAAATTACGTACAACAGTTTAATTCTATAGTTAAAAAAGGAGGTTTAAAATGCAGTTGCGCAAACGATCGACAAAAGTTTTGCGCAGATACGAAAATTGATGCGGAATTTTGTTGATCTTCCGCGCAAACTATTAAAAGTGTGTTCTATGATTAAAAATTACATATTACAGTATCTATCACCATTCGAAAGCCAAATAGAATCGCCAGCACCTTCCTATTAAAGTAACAGGTATATCCATGGCATTAAAAATCTACATTACGTAGAAATCATATTTTTTGTCATTTTTTTTTCATTTATTTAATTAAACGAGATATTTACTCTAAGTTCTAATGTACAGAAAGTGCACAACATCAAGTGGTGTCAGTCTATAATAGGTTTGGATGGATGGATTTTTTGAAATATTGACAAATTATAGCAATGATAGTATTACAAAGCTGTGGTAGGGCGCGCACCCACTATGACGGGCCGCATCGTGCCGTATCAGGTTGCATGGGCCATAGCAAGTCGCTTTGGCCTATAGCAGGCCGAATTGGGCAAGAGTAGGCCTCACTGGGGCATAGCAGGCCGCATTGGGCCATAACAAGCCGCAATAGACCATAACAGGCCACAATGGGCAGTAGCAAGTTGCAATGGGCCATAGTAGGCCTCATTGGGCCGTAGCAGGCCCCATTGGGCAGTAGCAGGCCTCAATGGGCTGTACAACAGCTCAACTAGCAAGGATGAGGTTTTTGTCCCCCTCTGTGACAAATTTTATATAGTATGCAGCAGAATATGTTACTGCGGCCCGGCATAATGTGCGTTTACCTTTATGGTGGTATTTTAAAAACTTCTTTCTGTGGCAGTGGTAAATGCTCGTATTTTGTGCAAATATTTTGTAGCTTTATTTTATTGTTTGAGTTTATAGGTAGTTTAAAAATAACCAATAGGAATGTTTACATACATATTTGTGCTAGTAGGATATTATAATATTCACAATAATTAAAAAGATAAAAACCCTATAATAATATTCAAATGATTTCTATAAAAGTAGTGATTTAAATTATCGAAATCACTACGTTAGTTATGTCTTTCATGGTTTTAATAGCAGTCTTAAAAAAATACCTATTGTAATGTATCTAGGAGTTTTTAAAATACCACCTCTTACGGATATTTCAAACTAAAATCGACCGTATGATGTAACAGTTAAGCTTTAAAATTGTATAAAAGCATACGAAACGGTACTATATGGCAGTGATACAATAATGGCTAAAAGCGAACTTAAACTAAACAGAACAATTCGTCGTTGTGTTTACCGAAACTAAGATTAAAAAAAAACATGTTTTTATTACATCAACAAATGTGTGCTATGTTTTAAAAATATCTTGAGCTCAAAACAGGGAAAGCAAAATCAATTCCCATGAAAGATTATTAAAATAATGTATTGCATTCAAAATTGCATTGACATAAAAGTGCTTGTTAAGGTTAATTTATTTTATAATAAGCGTATTTTATGTCATTTAAGAGTCAACGCGTATTCGCACTGCTAAAGTCAAAACACTGCCTAAAGTCAGAAACACACTGACCAAAGTCAGAAACACACTGACCAAAGTCAGAAACACACGGACCAAAGTAAAAAACACCGATTAAAGTCAGAAACACACTTACCAAAGTCAGAAACCTCCGCTAAACACAACAACGAACTGAGACATCACAGATATCATTCCTACAGTAAGAAAACATGTAATGCGACAGAATGCCATGATTGTAACCCAAGTAGTAACGATAGTAAGGTCACACTGGAAGTAAGTACTAATATCTAGTACTAAACGCTAACCATATATACAAAATTACTATCCAACTCGCAATGAGTACATGGTCGCGACATAGAATCTTGAGCCATTATATTTAAATAGGATCACAGTGAAAAAAGTGATTTAAATTTAAGTCACTATACTATAAATATTAATGTCCATGTTATGGCAAGTTTCTCTAATTAAATCTTAAGTGTTTTCTAAGACTTCTAACTGTCTACGCCCATAGAAAAATTTCCTTTTTTTTCACTAGTTTTTTTTTTTCTGTACAACACGCGAAGTCGCTAACACATACTTTCACAGTCTAATCACAAATTCAATTGCACTGTTTAAAAACTGGGTTGCGACACAGTCCTTGGGTTGCCACTTTGCGGCTGGTAGACGTCGTAGGAGTTGTGTGGCTCCAGATGGCAGACCACATTGTTTTCTCCATTGAGAACAGCTGCCAAAGCCCTCATGTTGCTCTCCTGAGGCTGGTGGTACGGGTGCATCAGCCTCCCACTCTCGTAATGCCTCTGGTCGTAACGTTCCAAAGTATCCCACTTTCCATACTTTCCATAATGCTCCTGCTCATGGTGATGCCTCTCTCCAGGGCTGTAGGAGATTAAAGGGCGGTGATCCCCAAAAAACTTTGAGCTGGACGACCCGTGGTGTCCAGGGTTCTGACGGCAGTTATCTGGCCCGGAATTGTCGTCTGACATGTCAGACATTAGAGTCTCGTTCCTCTCGATTTCCTCGTAGACGGGATCGTCTTGTATGACGCGGAACTCTTGTTCAGACCCTCGCCTGTACATCCTACCTTGTTGATTCGCGATTTCTGAATATGTGTGGTTGACATTTTGGCTTCCGTGGTGATGATGATGTTTCCTGCGGTCGTCTTTGTAATGTTTCCTGAAGATCATTTCTTGGCTGCCTGGGGAATGTTGGGACATGTATACGTGTGGGTTTCTGAAGTCGTGGTTGTAGCTCCGAGTGGTTTGATACCCTTGAGGATGGTGCAGAGGACTTTCTTCGTCTTTTATGGCGTGTCGGGGAGAGGGGGGCGCGAGAGGGGCGTCACACTCGTAAGGGCTGTGGATGTGGTTCTGCTGAGCCAGTTGCCTTGACAACGTGTCGTGATGCGGAAGAGTCGAAGAGTTCACCGGATGGTGCTTAGAAGAAGTGTTCTGTAAAACAAAGAGTAGTGTTACAATGGAGGTTTAGGTGCTGTGACGTAAGACAGCTCAATTTTTGTTTGTTTGGAATAATGCTGAAAATATTTTAAACAACGAGTTGGTAAATTTTATAATAAATATTAAAGTGGATTCTTGATGTATGTCGTGAAGTATTGTCATTTAGTTTCTGACATATCATATTATTTAATCATACTCACCAGTTAGAATTTTTGTATTATGTACAAGCATGTAAAATATGCAGTTAAAGTTTTCTTTAGTTTATTAAAATTCGCTATAACAAGACAGTCAGTATGGTAGTGCTAACCTTTGCTAGACTAAGTGCTATGAAGTGTTAACATCCTTATACACAGTGGCAGATGTTGGAGTACTTTTATAGCTGATGAAAAACGGAACACAATGGAGTAAAAACGCACAGGATATGAGCAACTGACATTCGAGCAAACTGTTATAATGCCGCAGTCAAATTCGATCAGTTTACTTAGATCATTATCCAATTAAGTTAACATTTCGTTTATTATTTTTGTCGACATCTTAAGTTGACATGATAAAAAGGTTTATCTATGCCATTTAGGTGAAGATGGTATCCATCAGTGGACGTTTTTTCCTCAACACATCTTGTAAAAGTTTGGTTCTAAGGAGTAAGTGTATGTTAGTACTCCATTTGCATATTAGTCTGTGACAACAAACAAACAACACATTTGATAGAAGTTTAATGATGACATTCAATGGTTTTTCAATGGCCATGATGGGCGACTGTGTACAGGAGGTATATGGAAGGAGATGGGTAGGGCTATATGCAGTGAGGTGACGTCATGCAATGTCCACTACAGTTATTCTCATGCAGTTAGATTAGGGTGATTCTTTACGATTTAGTAAGATCTTTGAGTTCCCAGCATGGACCGTCACCAAATGGTTTATAATATAGGTAATGAAGTTTATAAATATTATTATTATTTACATAATACCTGAAAATAAAAATCCTGTGGAAATAGAGAAAATAAGTTTTAAAAACTTTATTGTTACATCAGTTGCTATTTATTAGCCGGAACGATGATTATGTTCAGTCAGATACAAAAGAATATATAATTAAGTCCATATTTGCCTACTGTTTCTTTAGTATGAAAAACAATATAACTTAAGAGTAAAATTTACTTTAGTTGGATCTAGGATTTTGACTACATACTCAGCCCTGTTTTTAATTCACCTATAAAATGATGATTTAACTTTTGTAAGTAAGTAATTAAATATTATATTTAAACTGTAACCCTTAGTTGAATCGTTTACCGTTCGAATTTACCAACCTTGAAAACATTAAACACGTAGATCTTACCAAAACGCAAAAACAACTAAAAAACAATGCACCAAAACAGGAAACTACGAGCGACAAGCATTTTTACAGCCCTCCCCTCACCTTCCAGACGTTGGCGTTCGCCATTACAGCCCACTCGTTCGCGCCAATCGACGCCGCCATTTTGTTCGAAAAACAAGATGGCGAACGAGACCGCAAGTTCTGGTACTCATTAGGAACCTCTATATTGTTCCTGTAGCTATGCATCGACGCGATACTTTGAGTATGGGATGTAGAATGAGGTATATTCTGTGGTGTAGGCACACGTATCGATCTTGCATCGTCACTTGGCACGTAAATCGGTGCTGACGGACGAATATTCCATCGCGCCGCCTCTGGTTGCAAGTTGTAGCTCTATATATAAAGAATTGTTGATATATTACACATATAATTATATTCTAAATACATATACTATGCAGGATAGACGACAGAATGACTAATGTATGCGTTACGCATTGAGAGATAGGATTCTTCGTATTTCCAAACTGAATGTTTAAATATTTTTAACTTGTTAGTTAGAAATATTTTGATCCCATTCAGAGATGCTGTCAGTATTATAACCACCACACCACTAAAGAAAGAGTGTTAATAGACAATTTGAAATGATTTTTAGTGAAGCATTAAAGAAAGGCTTTGAGAGAAGGAAAAAAAATAACAATAAAATTGGACTTACCGTAAAATAAAATCATACAAACATACAGACATGGAAAAATGTTAGTCACATTTTTACACACAAAAAAAAAACATGTTAAAACAAACAAATAAACAAATTGAGCTGTCTTTAACCAATTAGTGACAAAAGCCGTGGTGTCTGGTGGTATGTAATCGAAATTTTCGATCAAAAATTTTGGAAATACCCTATCTCTGTTTGCGTACGCACCTTGTTGGCCATTTTGCCGGTATCCGTGAGGGTATCTCCCGCTACCAGGGTTGACAGGGCTCCTCAGTTGCGTCATGGGTGCCGGGGGTTCTCTCTCAGGGATATTATGACCAAAATTCGCCGCTGTCGCATTGAGACTAGGTCCAAAATTGGATGAAGGGCCAAAATTTGGAGTTTCTTGGGAAGTTCGTCTATTTCTGTTTGAATGATAGCTGTGTGCCGCAGCCGCAGCGGCTAGGGATGCGACAGCGGCGTTGTTAACAACGTTGTTGTTGTTATGGTTGTTGTTGTTGACAACAACGTTCAACGTTTTGATGATTAGGTTGTTTGTTGTAGACGCTGACGCTGCAGGGAGCCCGGATGTACTTGCAGTGCTCTGCTATAAGGTGGAATTTTAATTTATTTCGGGTATACTTGTGAGATATTTTAGATACTATAAATATAATGTTATATAGGATTTTATATAGGTACCAACTTAAGTGATTTTTTTAAATAGTGCAGCTATTTTTTGTCTTAAGATAACATCAAAAAGGTTAGTAAGAATCAATTGAAACTGATCCTGAAATGTATTGGTCAATTTATTTGTTATTATAATTTAGTTCTGTATACCCACCACCATTATCATGCATTAGTGTTGACCCGAATATCGATATGTAACATAATTATATCGATGTATGCGCTTGTGAACATTTAGGGAACATAAAATTGTAAACAGACTTATATTCTTAATAATAAATTCCACATAAATTTGTTAGCAACTTTTACCTGTCAAACTTGCATAGAAATCATTTTTTTTGCAAACAATAAAAAAAAACTCAAGGAGAAACAAAAAGTCTCACTTAGCCACTGAAATTGTTTGTAGCCTTCCTAAGTGCTCATATTCACGATCAGCACGGCTGAGACAACTGCAGCCGACACACATGTCGGCGTCAGCCGTTGACGCGTCGACGGCTGCCGGCAACAGAGGCATCTGCAGCCGTCGACAACCTGCCGCTCGTGTGTATGAGCTCTTAGTATCAGCACTCAAGTTAAGAAAATTATAATTATACTTTTAAAATATTTTTAACACAGAGCCAAATTCATAATTGTAAACTTTGAGCAGAAAATCATCATCTGCCTAGCCTTCTCCCAACTACGTTGGGGTCAGCTTCCAGTCTAACCGGATGCAGCTGAATACCAGTATCTTACATGGAGCGACTGCCTATTTGACCTCCACAACCCAGTTACGATACCCATTGGTAAGACTGGTTGTCACACTTTCGGGCTTCTGACTACCTGTACCGACTGTCAAAGATCCACGAATGACAGCCGGGACCAACGGCTTAACGTGCTTTCCGAGGCAAAGAAAATTAATACCTGACAAAAATCACAAACACGATAGAATCTCATATTTTATGCAAGTTTGACACCCATATTATTCCCTAATCATAGTCATCGTCTTTCAACTTACCGTAACATCCCTGGGATCGACAACATCGTCAACATCAGCATTACTTTGGTGGTATCTCCGACTCTTGACGGACCCCTGCCTGGTGTCCATATGATTGGAGGAAGAGGCTGTGGGGCCGTTGTTATGCTGGAGAGTCTCTGAGGGTTGGCCTGTGAAATGCAGGCAGCAGGACAACCAGGGGTGGCGTCGACCGATGCGGGCACATTCGTTGCGGAACTGAGGATTTTAGGAGTGAAAAGTTAGAAAAAGGTCGATGATATTGAAATAGAATGCGAGAAGAGGCAGACTGTGGAACAACTGTGATCATATTAATGAACTTCTCTCCACGGCTTCGCCCGCCTGGTATGTCGATAAAAAGGATGTCTCTCCACAGGGTTCAAAGTATCCCCATACCAAATATAAAAAAATCAGTGTAGCCGTTTCGGAGATTAGCCGGAACAAACAGACAGACAATATTTTTTTTTAATGAATGTGTAAAGTTGCTATTCTTCATACTTTGTAGACTTTCCACTATTCACAATAATTGTTCTTTCTTTAGTTTCATTTGTTCTTTAAGAGAAAAATCTTTTTTTTTTTTTTCTTTAGATAAAGTTTAGAGATTATGATAATTCTTACCTTATCATTCTGCAAACAATGGAAGATGAAGATAACCAGTCCCTGCAGAGAGTTGAGGATGGTGAACGCGTACGCCATGGCGACGGTCTGCTCGCTCAGGTACAGGAGGCCGAAGGTCCAGGTCAGACCGAGGAGGAAGGCTAGGACTAGTGAACTTTTCAGCCAGACCCTGGAAGAAAGAAGAAGGGTGTTATAGAGGAAGTTATAATTGTGTTTCGAGTTTTGAAAATTTTTCTTAGATGTTTCCACTACTGGGACACAGGACTCTGTGTGGGGGGTAAACCTTGTATGGCCTCTCACAGGGAGGAGGCCTGTGTTCGAGCAGTGGGAACATTGTAGACTGATTACGATAAGGTTCATCACGTTGTGGATCACAATCAAGCGGTTTTTATGCACATTGTCAAAAGGTTACATTAAAGATTGATTCGCGGTCATAAATTATTCTTTTTTTTTATCCTGTGTTGTTGCCAATGACGACAGGTTGGTAGGAAAACTTTTCATCAGTTTTTTTTTTTAAAGAAACAGGCGTTACCAAATAGGTACTCAGTAAGCAAAATGGACAATTTTATGATTATAATAGTAGGTACACAACTACACATAAAGTATCAAAATTGATTCAAGCAAAGTTACCCACAGTTTACCGATTATGTGGACATTTTACAATCTATCTATACTCCATTTGAAATAAGGTCCGACATTTAAAAAAACTTTTTTTACAGTCCGTTCAACCGATTTTGGCTTCTATACCGTAGGCATAAGGATGGTATTAAAAGCAAAAAAAAGTGGTTACAATACCAACTCTTTACTGCAGCTGCCATATGTCATGCCATCAACGCAATAGAATTCAAAATCGGTTGAACAGACTGTAAAAAAAAGTTTATTTAAATGTCTATCTTATTTCAAATAGAAAAAAGAAAGAAAGAAAAAGTATTTATTTAGTAGTACAGAAAGATCACAAACTAAACTAAACACAGTAAAAAATACAAAACCAAGTCACTTATATAAAAAAAGTAACAAAATGAAAAATGAAACAGAAACTCCTATACGAGGCCAAAAGGCTCCTACCTCACCATGATGCTGCGACATTTAAAAATTAATGTCGCAGCGCTGGTATTCTGATAGGGCCCGCTGTGATGTCACGGGCAGTTACAGAAATAAATAAATATTAAAATATATTTAATATCATGTAAAATTTTCGCAAATAAAATATTCATTTTTAATCTGCGCCAGACGTACAGACGCCAGCACATCAACCTACCCGAAACTGTCAGATTTTCCCAATCAACTTTGAACCTTATGCTTTGGGGATAAAGTTGAAAATCCATTAAAGAAATTTGACAGATTGTAGCAGGTTGATGTGCTGGCGTCTGTACCTAACCTCATTACTTGTCTATGCATTGAGTGTCACAGGCACTCTGGACTCACAAATGGAGTATAGTTCATTATCAAGCTAAAGATCTTATGACAGTTATAACTTACTTCATCTTGTACAGCTTGGCGTCATCCTTGGCTTTCAGTGAGACGGTGGAGTGAGTGCACATCATGTAGATGACCATGATCAGACAGATCCAGTTCGCCTGGAAACAAACAATGTTATAAGTACCTTCTTACTTAGGGCTGATTTTATTAAAATCAGTTATATTTTATCTGTGGATTAAAATTGACGTCTGACAGTTCTTGTAAGAAAAAACTGTCAAAAATTCAAAATTTATTCTCTGGGTAAGACTTATTCTAGGTAAGTATAAAAATATGCTGGAATTCGCCCTTGAAATTAAGTTCATTAGGTACACTTAAGGTACTCAGCTGCATCCGGTTAGACTGGAAGCCGACCCCAACATAAGTTAGGAAAAGGCTAGGCAGATGATGAGGTACACTTAGGTATACTTTGGGCAGAAAAACACTAGGATTTTACATAAATAAAAGTGGTACAAAGAGCGAACTAATCTCAAAAAGAAATTTCTTTCAGATTCTATGGAACTCATTGCATCTTAAACCTGTTCTATGTATTTAATTGGGGCATGTACAGACGCCAGCACATCAAGCTACTACAATCTGTCAAATTTCTTTAATAGATTTTCAACTCTATCGCTAAAGCATAAGGTTCAAAGTTGATTGGGAAAATTTGACAGTTTCGGGTAGCTTGATGTGTTGGCGTCTGTACTAAGACCCGGTATCATTTCCAAAAGGCCTTAAAGTTTTGTGTGACTGTTGAACCGATTTGAGCCCACGATCACTCAGTAGCATAGAAGACCTTGCTTTCTATGTCTGTTTTTGTTCGGCTGATGTGTCTCAATTGGACGTTGGCAAGACCAAGTCAAGTTTAACAGCAAAGCTTTTCTTAAGTTTAAATGACATCAACCGACACAGGTGCTTGCTCAAAAGTATCAAGAAGTTTGATATAGATAGTGCCATATACGAAGACGCGCCCCACTCTTCTTAATAATAGCTAGTTAATTCCACTAGTGTTTTGGTTTTTTGATACACGCTAATTACCCACTAATTTAGTAATTACTGTGTATCGACAAAACTAAAACACTAGCGGAATGTTGCACACTTGTACTGTAAGTGATTAGGAAGAAGAGTGGGGCGCGTCTTCGTGGAAGGCACTATAGATGGCGTTATCTGTTGTTGCATTTGCTCCTATCAAGTTAAACTCTAAATAGAACTTAAAGATACTCAAAAACTTACCACCAACACCAATATAACGGGTCCAACGAAGCTCATCATGAACCACCGGTCCGTGGTGAGCCAGCAGTGCCGCTCCGTGCCGTAGCCGGCCGGGTACACCGCGGCCGACACCAGCACCACCAGCGCCGGCACCAGGTACGCGCACGTGCAGTACCAGCGCGCGCGCGGGTGCTCCGGCTCGAACACTTCCACCAGCATCGCGTACAGGTGGAAACCTGGAAGGTTTAGAGGTTCTAAGGTTAGAAATGGAAGGTGCTGCTTTTATAAGATGGACTATCCATATACTAATATTGTAAATTCGAAAAGTAACTCTGTCTGTCTGTATGTTACCTTTTCACACCTAGACCATTGAACCGATTTAGATGAAATTTGGTATAGAGATAGTTTCAGTCCCGGGAAAGGATATACGATAGTTTTTATCCCGATATTCCCATGGGATCGAAACTAATGCAGGTGAAACCGCGGGGTGCAGCTAGTATCTAATATTCGTACTTTGATCTGACTGAAATTAGGCAAAAAAAAAACTTCAGAAAATGATGATTTTCATGGCATTTAATCTGTAGTTAAGAAAAAAAATCTTTTTTTCTTCTTTTTTCAGGAAAGGCACAGATTAAAAAAAAGTTAAAACTATAGATTTGAAAATTATAGCAGGATTTCGGTCATAAACATGATCAGTCTTTCAGTAACTGAAGGATAGAAAAATCTACAGAGATTAAAAACTGACCATCGCAAAAAAAAAATGTCTTTAGGAGTCTTAGTATACATACCTTCAAGGAACATCCAAGCGAAAGCCGCCAAGAAGAAGTAGTGTAGGAGTCCGGCTACAACTCCACAGAAGATCCTGTTCTGTGTCTTGTCTATGCCGGCGAGGAATACTATCTCCGCGACTAGCAGGCAGGCGCACAGGTTCTTGTGGATTAGCGCGCGGTCTGACTGCTG
Organism: Amphipoea lucens; assembly: GCA_947508005.1. Lineage (NCBI taxonomy): Eukaryota > Metazoa > Arthropoda > Insecta > Lepidoptera > Noctuidae > Amphipoea > Amphipoea lucens. The sequence continues at coordinate 8,975,894 of OX382381.1, read as the reverse complement.
AGCAGAACGAGGGGTTAGATATTATGAATTTAGTACCTATTAGAATAAAACATAGGGTTGCGCATCGATAAACTCGATATTTTCTTCCTTTATTTGGGGTATAGCAAAACAAAGATTTAACAAAGTAAGAGTCACATTTCATAATTTCCAAATAGGTTTTAAGAACACAGAATATCAAAATATAGAAGAATAGAAAAATCTATTTATTCCTGAGTTAATCGAATCCCTGACCCGTAACGAAGTCAATTGCTTATTCAATGTACGATTTAAATCATCATCATTGCATTTGGAGCTATACCTTGTGCAGTATATCATCATTCATCATATTTCGCCATTCCTCCACTTTTAGAGTTCCATTAAAAAAAAAAAACTTATTTTAAGTAACACATACCTTCCCATTCCTAAAGCAAGTAAAAACAATAATGGCTGCCGCTAAGGCCACAGTGGAGATCCCGCAGCCGATGTACGTCAGAGTCTGCAGCGCCAGTTCGTGTGCCGCGCTGAGCGCGACGCCGTGCACATCCATGAGGATGGCGAAGTTCGTGAGGTGCGAGCACGCGCAGCCTGTGTGGCTCGCGTTCGACCACTCCACCTGGCAGCCTTCCGGGGACCAGCCGCTGTGGGAGAAGTGGTTGGGTTAGTAAAAAATACTGCTAAATAAAAAAACTACTGAAATAAAGACTGCAATGATAAATTATCCAAACTAATATTATAAATGCGAAAGTAACTCTGTCTGTCTTTTCTTCACGCCTAAACTACTGAACCGATTTGTGTGAAATTTGGTACAGAGATAGCTTGAGTCCCGGGAAAGGACATAGGATACTTTTTATCCCGATATTCCCACGGGATCGACAATTACGCGGGTGAAACCGCGGGGCGCAGCTAGTTGTACCTATATTTAAGGAATTTATTCAAAATAAACAGTAGTTGGTTTTTTTTTGTCCTACTTTTTTTTTACCTAAACAGCCAGCCTTTTAATTCACATAATTATTACTGTGTGCAATCTTGAGAACCTCTATACCTTAAACATTTCTTACTAATACCTAGGCGCGTTGGGCATTTTTTAAGATGGGAAAAAACCATTGAATTCGCGCCACTGTTACCGTAACCGACACCGCTGCGGATGTGTTCGGCTGTCCTCGGGATGTACTCGGTTTTAATGTATTTCCGATATGTCAGTGAATGATGACAAAGTATTCTGTTTGGGTTTTGTTTTTTTTCACTTCTGTCGGCACTTCCGGAGTGCCACTGTTTTTTTTTTTTAATTATTATATTTTGAGTTATACTTAACTCAAAATATAATAATTCCCGAAGCCTAATGTTTCATCAAACCTCGGGACTGTTACCCTGCATCCGGTCTTCCCCATAAACCTTTTAATTTTTGCCTTGGCAATACTCGCAGTCAGACAAGGTATTGCACGGCATCACAATCTCACTTCCACTATAATTATTGCTGGGGCCATGCTATCGCGATAACGCGAAGATTTGCGCGATAAGTTGATGCTTATTGGCTGGACCTACGATGTCAGCAAATAAGAAACAACTTATCGCGATTTTCCCGTATAGTGTGGCCCCGGCATATTATCTAAATCTAAGGGAAATCTCGTTGGATGCGAGAAGCACAAAACTGGTCGAAGTGGAGGTGCTTGGGGGAGGCTTATGTCCAGCAGTGGACGTTTTTCGGCTGAAATGATGATGATGAAGGGAAATCTAAGATAACTTACTGCAACGTATAGTCCCAGAAGACGCAAGCTGGGTTTGTGACGTTCTCAGTCTTGATATGCTTCATCGTGATCTGTACCATCTGCGAGAGCTGGATGTGACGACCATTGCCTAAGCTGGCTGATATCACCTGTGGGAAAAATATGACAGTTTTAAATTATTTTAAGGAAAAAAACCATAAAAGTGACCAACTTAGGTCCATCAATGGTCATCAAGTGATGGATACCGAACATTATTTTAAAATGATCGTCTGTAATAATCGTGTATAAAATTCAAAGTCCTGACTGACTGATATATCAACGCACAGCCTAAACCGCTGGTCCTAGAGACATGAAATTTGGAGGGTGTGTTCTTTGTGAAGAGTAGGTATCCAGTAAGAAGGGGTTTTTCGAAATTCCATCCCTAAGAGGGTGAATGGGGGGAGGGTGAAATTTCACGCGGACGAAGTCGCGGGCAGAAGCTACTATTTCAAATATCTAGTTAAATGCAATATTCTGATAAGTAAAAAGTAGTTTAGCTGCCAAAACCATTCCTGTTATATTAAGGCGACTAAACCTTGGTTTCTGAAGACCGTTTCAGATAAATCTGTTATCAAACCATGAGTTTTTTTATTGTTATTTGGATCAACCAATCACAGCATATCAGGTTAATGGATAGAATCTTCTCCGATCAGAGATGATATCTCCGAGGCTTTTAAGGTGTCATGTCATAACTTCCTGCTTCATTTAAAAACCAACTCACCTTAGAATTAAGCACTCTAGTAACATTTCTCTTCTCCCTCTCCGAGTTGATGCTGGTAGATGAAGAGGTGCCGCTGTCAGCTTGGAAGGTAGAGAGGAACCGAGGAGTCTTGCCAAAGGTCGGCGGCAGGATCTCCTCGAGACGGTCGAAGGCGAAGAATACGATGCGGACTAAGTCGTTTTGGCGGTTGTCTGGAAAAACATGGAAATGTTTACGACACAATTTAACCATTGCGTCTACACCGGCTATCAACCGAGAAGATACTGCGATAGTGAAGTTACATCTCCGGCATATTATTATGGCCACGCTTCATTGTCCTGGGGTTTCGCTTTTTTTTATTGACGTGACAACGTCTTATAATTCGATGGAGCCGGCTGCACGCACGAAAAAACATGACTCATGCGGCGTTACCTCGCTCTGAGGCGTTCCATTCCATCAATATTTTCTTATGACGTTGTCACGTTCAACTATCATCAGTAAACCGACTTTACAGAAAACCGATTTTTATTTTATTTTATTGGAGATTTACCACTCCTGTCTAGGAACCTGTAATGTATGTAGTGTGTTTTCACCTTATTCATTTACAAGGATTACAACACTATTGTTCTCCGGAACTCTATCCGGAACTCTATCCGGAACGATGTAACCTGTCAAACTGTCATTCCGAATATACTCTCCGTTGAAAGAAGCTGTGTTTCTTTCCAAAGTATCCCGAATCACACAACGAAGTTTCTCATATACTTCAGAACCCACAGGCAATATTTCCTGAGGGCTAGTTAGGTTCTCAAGATAGTTAAAATATTTTATTTCTGGATAGTTCAATACCGTACAAATCATTTGATTTCATCCGGAAAATCATTTTGTTTTTTCAATTCCTTTGTGAAAAATATGATATTTGTAACGAACTTATTGAAATACTTCATTTATGAAACGTGAACTCACCAAGTAAAGCCGCTTTCGGTATGGTGATGGTATCCTCAGACCCCTTCCACTGCTCCTGTGCGATGGTCGACGGGAACGTCTCGTCTTCTACATTCTTTACCTCCAAAACCCTCACTGAGAGACCTGCGAATTATTGAAGAATTTAGTTGTACATCATTCTATATCAACAAGTAAAGACCCTCCTTTTGGGCTCTGCCGCGGTAGGGTGAGATTCTTTATAGAAAAGGTGACGTATTGGTAATTCGATCCATACTTCGAATAGATCATTTGAGTCCATTTTCTTCAGGTGTTGTTATAGGATTAAAAAATTATTCTATAATAGCACATGCACAAACACACGCACGAATCGCCGTGTGAGCTATTTATTATTCAATATAGTTCTCATAATATGTATACAGCTGTGTATTTATTTTGTTTATTGTATTTCGTGGAATCGTTTTACTTGAATAAACTTTAGTGCCATTTTTTTCCACTTTTTATAACAAGATATCTAATGTAGATATCACTAAACTAAATAATAATTGAACAACCATATACTTACAAATATTCTTAACAATCTGCAAAATAGTCTTCTCCTTAGTGACAGCATCAGCTAATAGAAAGGCGTTCTCCTCGAGCTGGGTAAGCAGAGCACTAGCTGCCCTGCTCTGGGCCTCAGAACTGAGGTCTGCCCAGGAAGACCTTTGACCTTCCTCCAGCAGGTTGGATCCTGGAGAAGAGTGGGGCAAGTTAAGCAGGGACGATCCTGATAAGGGTAAGCAGAAAAGCGGTTACAGTTTGAAGCGGGAGCTCGATTTTTATGGAAACTATTTTTGGTTTTATTGCAAATTGGTTTGAGTAAGATCACTCGTTGTTTGTAAAGTTATTAAGTAGTATCTGACTTTAACACAATAAAAAATCGAGCTCCAATTTTGGCAGAAAGCGTTAAGGTTATGTATAAAAAAAGAAGAAAAAACATAAAAGCAAATCAACATCAAACGCATTATTTTAGGATCGAACTTTTTTGATACCTACATCTAAATACGTGAAAATACATTTATTTTCTATACTTAAATTTGATAGTCTTGCCAGCATAAGGGCATGGATCTATTTTTTGTCAACTCAATCATCTGGGCAAATAACTATGTAGTTTTCGTTGAGTCCAGCCCAGGAAAAAAAAATCCTGGTGTCGCAGTCAAGAGAAGATATCGCATTACAAAAAGCATATGTTCCTGTCTATTTAAACAAAAACAAAAACTCACCAGTCTTAATAACTCCAAGCAGCATATCAGTGACGATAGCTTCTCGTTGTCTGGGGTCTGGGAAGGTCTGTACGTTCTGCGACATGCGCTGTGCTAACTTCTTCATTATGCTGGTCGTGGTCATCATGTCGCCGCCGTACAAGGTCTTGGAGGATGTCACCTGGAGGAGCAAGGTTGGGTTAAAATTTATGCTTCACAAATTATATTTACCTAAATAAATTTTGTAGTTACCACTATTTTCCTAAAAAAATTAAATCAAAATGGTCTGAAAGCGAAGTTTGAAGTTTGCATAAAATATTAACGATTGCACATTATCTTCAGTGATTATAAAAGAGTTAAGTAAGAGTGAAAAAAGTGATCTTTGGAATTACTGATCCGATCACCAAAAGTCTTGCAATGATAATAAAAAGCTACAATATTCCCGAGTAACACAGGATAGCTTTTATGACAGAAAAAAACACGGTTCCAGGGGATTCTCCATGCAGCTAAAACCACGGGGCGCAGTTAGTATCATATAAATTGTTGATGAGTAAACCTGTACTGCAGCTTTAAGTCTTGAAGAACATACCTGTGCTAAATCATTGCTAATGCTGAGCAAGGACTCTCCCTCCCTGACCCTCGCTTCCAAACTGTTCAGCCAAACTGACCGGCATTCACTCAGGTCAGGAGTTGCGCCGTGCCATTCTGGTATTGCGTCAGCTGTTAAAAGAAAATATTATATAAATTACCCAAAACAAGATAAAGGGTACAGTCACCAAATGAGATAAGTAACCAGTGTCGTCGGATATAGTTGAAGTTTAGTAAGAAACCGGTGGAAGTTTTTGAATGAAATTTAACTTAATAATATTACTGTTGGTAAGACTGGTTGTCGAACTTTCAGGCTTCTGAGTACCCGTAACGACTCTCAAAGTTCCACGAATGACAGCCGGGACCAACGGCTTAACGTGCTTTCCGAGGCACGGAGGGGTCTCGGTATGTAAAGATGGTCACCCATCCACAGGCCAACCGCGGCAAACATTACCCTCTAATCTTTCCGAACTTTTAACGGTTCGTTTAGCTATTTATGATAGGTACTTTCGGGTAGGAAGGGATATACATAAGTGGGGTACTAACTGTACTGTATGAAATCGCTCGCAAGTTGGTTCAGTTGGTTGCCAGTTGCTTCGCCAAGGTTGCTGGCACCGCGGTAGTCGATAATGTGTTCTGGAGAGTCGCCGTCACGACCTGCACCAATAATATTAACTTTTATTATACTTAAACGGAATTACTTTGAGGTTTCGTTATGTTTAGTTAATTGAGGATGTTATTGGTATTAAAAAAGTTGAGTTTCCCTTCTGGGGATGTGCCTTACAGGCGTTGCACGGGGGGTTCCAAATTGGTCTTATAAGAGGAGCCGGGACCACCCCTATGCGCTGATGGGGTGGTTTTAGTGAGGTAAAAACCCCACACTCTCCGACTTCCCTCCCCGTAGGTCGGGTGCCTTTTGAAGGTTTCCACCCGAAAACAAAAGAAAAAAAGCAGTGGCACTCCGGGAGTGTCGACTGAAGTGAAAACAAATCACAAACAGAATATTTTGCCATTATTCACTGACATATCGGAAATACATTAAAACCGAGTACATCCCGAGGACAACCGAACACATCCGAAGCGATGTCGTTACGGTAACAGTGGCGCGAATTCTCGAAGTGGTTTTTTCCCCATCTCAAAAATGAAGTTTTCACTTCAAAAAGGACATAAACTTTATCTGCGCACTTATTCTGTAAAAATCTCACCGTGAAAACATAGCTGAAGTGAGCTTGAAGTGAGTTGTCAATCCACCTGATGCTACGGATTGATAGTTCTGGCAGCTCACTTTAAGCTCACTTCACCTAAGTTTTCACGGTGAGTTTTTTACAGAATAGCACTGCTGCTGGGTTTCTATAAAATTAATTAGCTAAACGCATCGATCTATATCTCTGGCTAGATGTAAAGTGATATATTATTTCGTGTTGTCCAGAATTATGAAAACCCAGTCTTGTTCTCTCACTGACACTCACAAGAAATCAAAGAAGGAGTTTTACCTTTAAGCAGAGCTTCAGAACCCAGTCTCCTTAGCAGCTGCATCTGCCTATCACTGGGCTCCAGCCCCAGGTCGTGGTAGTTCTCTCCTGAAGGTAGACCCGTGCCGCGCCGTCGGGGACGCTCCTCATCAGTGTATTGGTGAGGAGTTAGTGTGCATCTGGAAGAGGTGGAAGAGAGTTGGATTTGAGATTATCATCAGCTTTGTTGGAGTAGGATTTCGGGTTTACCAGACGTGGCAGGATAGAAGCATGTTACTTGGAACTGCTAAATCCCGCAAACCCATGAGCGAGTAAGACCAGTATCTTGATTATTAGCTGGTAGTAGTCGAGGATCGAGCTCAACGATGTGCAATCAGAGATGTCTATTTCTAGCAGTTGACTGTTATAATATGCTAGATCACAGTTTAAACCTTTTGCTTGTAAATACTATGAATGTTCAGCTCTGCTACTGGTTAGAGTAATAGATTCAGATATTAAACAAAGTCACAGTCAAAAGTCAAAGCATTTATTTCAAATACGCACATAAAAGGCACTTTTGAATGTCAAAAATTACGTTAAAATAGAATTGATTCTAGTCGCCCCTTCCAAAAGGTAGTTTTCGTATGGAGAAGAATGGGCAAAAAACTCCACCGTTACTCTTTTAAAAGGTTTTACAATATTTTGCATAAGTACATTAATTAATATTAATATGTGAAGACGGTGCACCTAAAATAAAATTACTATACCACAATAGGTAAAAGAATTAAAAACGAAACCTTGACATATAAATTAATTACATAAACACAGATAGGACAACTGATACACGTACGGTCTAACATTCAGAAAGAGTAAATGGAGTTACCCTAAACTTCTTAGAGCATGATCGAAGACGCCTAAACTTCTATAGCTTATTACATAGTCCATAAAGATTGTAATATTAAAATCAATACTCACTTCCACCTAGCCAAGCCCGTGGCGCCTCCTGGACAAGGCTGCACGGCATAAGTGCCCGCTATTGTCCAGTTCCAGTTCAACCCTCGAGCGCTGACCTGAGGGCAAAATACGCGACGGCCGATGTTTGGCGTTGCTATCGTTGCTGTAACAAAGAAGGGTTAATAGATTAATATATGGATTAATACAAGGAGCGTTAAGTAAAAGGTAATGATAACTTTGTGAAGAAATTCCATAAATAAAGTCCATTTATAAGTGGATACCTTTTGTACAACATAAAAGTTCTCAAACTTCAAGAAAGAATTAATGAAATATTGGTCTAATATAATACTTTGTTTCAACTTTCGTTCTTGATTAAGAATGTGGAAATCCGACTATTATAATGTTCTTTTACACGAGATGTTTTCTTTCATATTTTTCATTATGCAGTACTGTAGTCTGTCTATTTAATAGATGTGTAAACACTGTCTCATTCACACAAGCGGAGTAGCTTAGTTACTATACAGTATACTCTATGGAGTAGCTGCTGTCACTAAAGTCATCTGTCAGTCACGAGGAATGGCGGGAAACAGAGAAATGGCGGGAAACGGAGCCGGGACTGCACGATAACACTTGGTGTGGTAGTGAGCCAATGAAGTGATATAATATTCAAAATAAATTCGGATTCAACAGGATTATACAAGTACGATTGCAAAAATATTTATCAATAGTCTGGAAAGTAATATAAAAACTTACAAAATGTTCTTTCAAAGTCATCCACGAGGTCAGTTTCGGGTCTATCCTTAGGAGAAAGTTGTATCGATGGTGTTGGCTCCGAGTCTTCGTCCTTTGCTGGCCATTCTAGAGTGCCTTCTGTTACTGCTGTAAAATAAAAAATAAGGTTATTATTAGCTATGAGACAACAGAAATCACGCCCGGGTACAGTACAACCTCATTGTTGAGATAATACTTTGTGCAGTTTCTTACGATTTTTTCACTGGTAAACTGAAAGGCTTAATTAAATTCTTGTCTTCTATCATAATAATGTAATCAAGGTTCTTAGAAAGTTTGAAGAATGCCGCCAAAAATATAGAACTCAAAATTTAAAATTAAATGAACCATAGATAAAAATAGAGTAGCACCATAAATTATAAAGTTATAAAGAGTTGCACAATATAATTTTTATAAGCTTGCGTTGTGGCGGTTTTATAGATCCAGTGTGGCCAGCTAGTTGTCCGGAGTTATATGTCTGAATACACATTTCGAACCTAGGAATAGTTGCACTTGCGATTGCTAGTCAAAGGATGTTAGTGCCAGAAAAAAAGTTAAAAACTTTAAAAAATCTAGATTCTTACTTTGTTCATCATCCTTGGCTGGCTTGTCATTCTTCTGGTTATGTTCGGGCTCCACAACCTTGGGTTCCTCTTTCACTTCAGGGATACTGTCCCGGGGACTCTGAGGAGGTTCTCTCTCGGATGAGGAGTCCGGCTGCCTTGTCGTGGTCTTCTGAAAGAAGTTGGTGTTATGAAGAGTTGCTTCGAGGTTATTTTATACGTTAATTAGGACGAATATCATCATCATCTGCCAAGCCTTTTCCCAACTATGTTGAGGTCGGCTTCCAGTTTAACCTGATGCAGCTGAATACCAGTATTTTACATGGAGCGACTGCCTATCTGACCTCCACAACCTAGTTGGGGTAATACGATACCCCTTGGTAAGACTGGACAAAACTGCCCTTGACTGGACTTGGTAATTAGGACGAAAATATTCATTTGATTATCTGAGGTACCTCCTAGATGGTATTTAAAGTTGGTTGATGTTTTGGATACCTTTCTTTACGAAAGGAAAGACAAGGTATCCAAACTACTTTCCTAAACTAATATTTTAAAGAGAAAAGTTTTTTTTTGATGTTTGTTTGTTACACTTTCACGCTAATACGGCTGATGGATTTGAATGGCATTTGGCATATGGGTAGACCATGCCCTGACTTAGGATACATGATACTTTTTATTCCTATATTCTCACGGGATCGAGATATATGCGGGTGAAACCGCGGGGCACAGCTAGTGTTAAATATTTTTTAATTAATCAATCCTAAATCTGTTCAAAATAAATGTTAAACAAGTCCTTGAATCTCTTTGTTCGTAACCTCAGTTCACTATAATAAAGTAACACCTCACCTTAGAAGCCACATCCCCAAGTTTGACTTCAGGTGGCAAAGTGATATGAGGCCTGAAGGTCGGTGGCGTGATGACTGTGGGCTTCTTCCTCTCATTCTGCTGTGTCTGCACGGGGTTCTTCTGGATAGGAGGCTGGGTAGACCTCCAGACTGTCGGCTGGGACGTGATGAGCCAGGGCGGTGATGGGCGGTTGGTTGTACTTGTTGTTGATGCTGGAATTGGAAGCAATTATTATTGTAGGTATTATCCATACTAATATTATAAATTCGAAAGTAACTCTGTCTGTCTGTATGTTACCTTTTCACGTCTAAACCAATGAACGGATTTCGATAAAATTTGGCAGAGAGATAGATTGCATCCCGGGGAAGGACATAGGATAGTTTTTATCCCGATATTCCCACGGGATCGACACTTATGCGGGTAAAACCGCGGGCGCAGCTAGTTTAATTTGTGACTGTTTTGGGTGTGTGTGAGTCATGTCGTCTTTCGTAAATTCGGATCTCATTTCGGGTTTTCTTTTCACATCTATGACAAGTTCTACTGCTTTTCATTCTCATGATAGCTATTGTGATTTGCTGACGAAAAAAATACATTGAGAACCTCCTCCTTTTTGAAGTCGGTCAATAACGACAATCACTTTTATAACTTGAAATGAGTTTTGATCACAAATTAAATTAGTTTGGGAACCAGTGATGAAAGATGAATTATTTTAATTCAAAGAGCAATATTGCTTTGCAACAAAAAAAAAAGCTGCACTTTTTCAGCTATTGTTTCAGTGTGGTTAGTGGAGGTGCTCGGTTCGATAAAGTGGTGTTGAAGTCAGTACTTTGAGTGGAATAGGTACCTAATTTTTTTATTGTAATGCCAAATAAAGAACACACGATTTTAGTACCATCATCTGCCTAGCCTTTTCCCAACTACGTTGGGGTCGGCTTCCAGTCTTACCGGATTCAGCTGAATACCAGTATTTTACATGGAGCGATTGCCTATCTGACCTTCACAACCCAGTTACTGGGTAATACGATACCCCTTGGTAAGACTGGTTGTCAGATTTTCGGGCTTCTGACGACCCGTAACGACTGTCAAAGATCCACGAATGACAGCCGGGACCAACGGCTTAACGTGCTTTCCGAGGCACGGCGGGTCGTGGTATGTAAAGATGGTCACCCATCCACGGACCAAACGCGGCAAGCGTAGCTTAACCTGATCGATCGACCCGTGCGGCTGATATTATTTAGCCACGATTTTAGTACCATGCGTGGCAATTGTTTCTATTTGTCCTTCAACCAGCCACAGCGTCGACAGGTCTTCAAGAACTCCATGTTCAGTAGTTTTAGGGCTATTTTTATGATTATAAATATCAATTGGTTAAGCAAACTTACCGGGTACGCACTGGTAGTGCGCCTCAAGATATTTGAGCGTGTTGGGGCAAGGGTCTCCGAACATATTCGTGCTGGCCAGTATACTGCAGTTTTGGTGCATGCTACACCTGGAAACAGAGAAAAAAATACGTTTAATAACAATTTATATAGCTCTAGTCTGTGTTATTTTGTGGTCTTTATAAAGGCCATGAAAAAATCTGCTAATCATGACTGAGTAAATGGGCCTTTATCAGAGGTGGGAGAAGAAGGTCGAATCGTTGAGCTCCTTAAGTTCTGAGTTGAGCTGCACGATTACTGACAAATGCGTGAACTGACTGGACAGGTCCACTCAATCTATTCTTTCCTCAAAAGACCATATCGGACACAAATCTTTAAAAGTATATAGAGGTATGAGGAACAGGGTGTAAAGTTCACTGATACTCCATAGAAAAGGGAGGATCCTCCAACCAGACGGGTGTCTGGTCTGACGGGCGACTGCCCGATGATTCATGTCGGGCCGTTGTATCTATGCTAGTTGCGCGGAAAACTCTGCTTGCGAGATGCAGGATTTTGCGTGACGTCGGTATGACGCGTTGTTCGCATGTGGCGTTGTAGATACCGCTTCAAGTGACCTCAGAGTTTGTTTCGGCCTCTCTCCTTAGAGTAGTTTGATAGGAAACGTCGACCTATCTAGTTTTGAAAATAAACTGTACAAACCTACTAAGGGCTGATTTTTCCAATGCCAGATAATTTTATGCGAGGAATAATTTTGAATTTTTGACAGTTCTTCCATATAAAATCTGTCAGACGTTAATTTTATTCCGGGAATAAAAATTATCTGTCGATTGAAAAATCAGCCAAGAATCTACAGTGTAGGCCGTGAGTCTCAGTACTTAGTTAAATTCCTTTTTTTTAATGATTTTATGGACTACTACCTACTAATTAGATAGAATTCGGCATAGAAAACATCAGAGGACGTCCAACCCAAATCCAATCTAACTCAGAAAAAAAAAAATGTATTTTCTTTCACAAATCTACTATTTTTTTAAAACAAGATGTAATATTTTACATAAAACTTTAAAATACAAACACAAGTGTAACGTGTGACGCCGACAATCAATTTAAGCGTCATTTACATGGGTGAGAGGGGTCTGCGCACTTTATTGGCAATCTCGCGGGCGAACGCGATCAACTTACAGGAATATTTAATTTTGGGCAATTTTCAGCGGTCCTCGGCAATCCTCGGCTCTTTCCGGACGGCCTCGGGATAACGATTTGTTATTATCCCCCGTGTTTACGTTAAAATTGAGCTATTTTAGCTAAATTGAGGGGTTTAAAGTTCGTGTGATTATAATTTCTATTAGACGACGCTTTTTCCCATTTTTAACACCGACGTGAAAAGAGGGGTGTTAGAAGTTTAACCTGTGTATCTATGTATCTGTCTGCGGCATCGTACCTCCGAAACGGCTGAACCATTTTAATTATTTTTTAATATTTCGTAACTACTCGTATCGAAACTCAAAATAAACACATTTCTTTAACATAATTTCACGCCTTTCTCCCCGAATGCCTAGGCAGGGGTGCACCTACATATAATACACCCCCATTTCGTCAGTTATGTTAAAGTCCCATCTAAAAGGGGTGGAGCCTATTGCCATCAACTGGACAAAACAACGAACAAATCCAGACTACGGACTGCTACTGCGAAATTCCAGACGGAAAACCGAATAAAAAAAAACCCGGGAATCGAACCCAGCGGGGCAATTGCGTAACACATTATCAATCGGAATCGGTTTCATTTTGACAGTTCAAACATTCATTGCGTTATTTACGTGTTGAGCAGACAAATTTTTCGAACTTAAGAAGCAATGGATTAGCAATTGGCTTCAAAATGATTCAGATTTCGATTGATAGTGTGTTACGAAATTAGGGTGCAGGACCTCATGCTCACCAGTAACGTTTGCGACCGCTAGACCAACGAACCAGCCCACACAAGTCCCAACAGAAATACGTAAATAAAGCCTAGATAATAATGCAAAACTGGACTTTTATCACATAAAACTTAATATCCCATTACGCTAATCACATTAACTACCATTTCATGTTAATTCCCTTGTAATAAATATCAATAAGTATCCATACTTATATATACTTTATTAATATTATAAATTCGAAACTAACTCTGTCTGTCTGTCTGTATGTTACCTTTTTACGCCTAAACCGCTGAACCGATTTAGATGAAATTTGGTACTGAGATAGTTTGAGTCCCGGGAAAGGACATAGGATACTTTTTATCCCGATATTCCCACGGAATCGAGACTTATGCGGGTGAAACCGCGGGGCGCAGCTAGTAAAATATATTTTTAAGTCCAGAAATCAATATCAACTTTACAGACGAGTATTTAGTTAAAATAAATAAACCTATTTAGGTTAATATTGCAATAAAAACCTTAATTCGATATTGAAATGTCGTAAATTGAAGTTTTACTATCGTAAAACTGACTTAAATAACAACCATTTTTGTAAGTCATTTTCTAAAAATGGAATTTGGATTAAGTTTCAAAGTAGTGTTTTGATTTAGTTTTTCTTATTGCGTGTTGAATTACTAGGTCGTTATGAGAAGAGATTGATGCGTTCAAGATCTGTGACATTTTATAATATAATTTTATGCTAAACGATAAAATCAGAATGACGTCTATAAGATGCTTTTAATAATGTAAGAATGGGAATATTATTGGCTATAAAAATAACTAAGTAACTATAGCAAACCAATATCCTAATAATCTGCCTTTTCCCAACTATGTTGGGGTCGGCTTCCAGTCTAACCGGATGCAGCTGAATACCAGTATTTTACATGGAGCGACTGCCTACTTGACCTCCACAACCAAGTTACTGAGTAATACGATACCCTTTGGTAAGACAGGTTGTCAGACTTTCGGGCTCCTGACGACCCGTAACGACTGTCAAAATCCACGAATGACAGCTGGAACCAACGGCTTAACATGCTTCCGAGTGACGGAGGGGTCTTAGTATGTGAACATAGCCACCCATCCACGGACCAACCGCGGCAAGCGTAGCTTAACCTGATCGGTAGAACCGTGCGGCCGTTATTACTTAGCCACAAGCCCCTCTTAAACCTTTTCAAACCAATTTCTTAAATATAATTATAATTATTTAAACCCCCTTAGTTCGTTCGCATATCTAATGAATCAAATACTTATCTAATCTTACACAAACCATAATCCCGTCAAGAATTCATCCCAATATAGAGTAAATTTACCACAACCCGCGTTCAAATCACGTCAGTTATTTGCTAATAACCATTTAAATAACGCTACGTTATTTTAAGCGTATAACTACAAGCATAATTTATCTGTTATTTAAGACTGAAATGAGCACAGATTATCAATAACACCGCAACAATTCTTGTGTTGCCATTTTGCTAAGTTAATAATGGTGTGAGTTTAAAATGTTCACTATTTTGGATCAGATAGCTGTTTTCATGTAAGAAAGAAAAGAAAGAAAAAGTATTTATTGCGACTCGTACAGGAAGATCACAAACTAAACTAAACACAGTCAAAAAAAAAAAAAAAAAAACAAATTATATTAAAAAAAGTAACAAAAAGAAAAATGAAACAGAAACTCCTATACGAGCCAAATAGGGTCCTATCTCAGCATGATGCTGCGACATTTAAAAAATAAATGTCGCAGCGCTGGTATTCTGATAGGGCCCGCTGTGATGTCACGGGCAGTTACAGAAATAAATAAAAATAAAATAGATATTATGTAAAATATTAGCAAATAAAATATTCATTTTTAATCCGCGCCAGACGTACCTAACCTCATTACTTGTCTGACTATGCCTTGAGTGCCAGAGGCACTCTGTGGCATTGCTATGACACCGACATCAACCCTTTACATAGCAATGTCTTTATTTGTTTAAGTCATTGCTTATTTGTGCTCATCACGCATTCTCGTCGGTAACGGGGGGATTAGCAGCAGTTAGATATATTAAGTTCCATGGAGGAGCCCGTGGCTAAATAATTACAGCCGCACAGGTCGATCGATCAGGTTAAGCTACGCTTCCGCGGTTGGTCCGTGGATGGGTAACCATCTTTACTCTAACCCACTAAAGCTCCACGGTGTCCTCCTCTGCCGCTTATGGCGGGAACACGGGCACGCGTTAGCACTCAGCAAGAATAGCCCTTACGGTGTATTGATATAAGTTTCCTCGATGGTACATCACTGCTTACCCTTCGGGGAATTACAGTCGTTATTTTCTGTGATAATATAATTTATTTATATTTTGTTTTACCATTTATGTACACACATATTATATAAACAGACAAGAAAATAGGTACAAAGGTGATGCTTATTTCATAAGAAATCTCTTCCAGCATACCTGCGATAGGACAAGAAATAGAGAGATGTAGACAGAGTGTGAGAGTAAAGGACACAAAAAAAAAATACATAAAATCAAAAAACAATTTACTTAATAAAACTAAACAAATAATACGAGAATATACTTACATACATACAAATAAACATACATACTTCTATAATAAACATCACTAGAATGTAAATAAAATAATCAAAAATACATGCACAACTATGATAAGGAAAGATAGTGTTCTTTCACTCATTTTTTTAAAAACTGCAAAAGTTTGGCAGTCCCTAATTGCAGGCGGTAGTGAATTCCGCAGCCGCACCGCGTGCACTGTGAAGGAGTATGAGTAGAAGTCAGTGGAGTGGGGAAGGGACTTAAGGAGCTTTTAAATTACGTTTTTGGATCATGTTCTTACCTGCTATGTAGAACTCGTAAGCTCTTAGTAGACATGCAGTTGACGCTCCAATCAGTGTTTCCATGGTCATTGCATATCGTGATAGAGAACCTTCCATAGTTTGCCCTGATGAGGTGGATTACTGAACCTTCCCTGCAGCCGATCTTCAGGGTCTTTCCTTCGCAAGCGTACGCTGTTTCGTATCGTGGTTCTGTTGGAGAGAAAAGAGAAATTGGTTAGAATAGATTGCAAATCGCAAAGGGCTAAAGTTACGTAGGTATTCCGAATTTTAGATAAAGGACCTAAACTCGAAATGTTGCTGTTGATTATGGGAAAAACAGAAAAATAAGTACTAAGAAACAATTAAAAAACCATTGTGTTTCACGTGGATCCGCGTTATGCGAGCGGTTAAAGGCTTCTTGGTTTTGAAAGAAGGTTACGAAGGAAATCACATTCAATTCGTTTTCAATCAAATGTCATAACTTCGTAAGTACAAATGTAGATAAAGTATAGAAATAACTACGAACTTACGAGGACTTCACATAACGAACTTCTTATAAGTTCGATCCGTCTCTAAACTTTAAACCATTGTACCTAACTACTTTATGTGTTAACGTAAAGTATCAAAATCAAAGTTGTAGTAAACTACCCAGAACTCGAGCAACATTAAAAAAAAACCGAGTAAAACAACCCTTAAACAGGGTTCTCACTCCTCATACACAGGCGCTCATTTCAGAGTGTGAGTCGGCGAAAACGAGTAAACGATCTGTCAGTGCCGTCATTAATTTAGCCAGATTTATTATACAAGATCCTTACAATATGGGCAGCCCTATTCAACGAACGATGAAACTCATTCAACATCCATCGCCTGTCTAGTTCGAGGCAAGTTTAAGATAGGCGAAGAAACGAAGCGATGTAGTCTGCAGAGCTAGAGAGGGGCTTGTTTTTCGTACTCCGAAAATGAATTCCGAAATTGATTATGAAATGTTGAGTCGACACTTTTTGTTTTGTCTTCTGTAGGTGTTTTTAGATAAATGGGTTTGCGTAACGATCCGGTCACAATATCCGTGATTGGTCTAATTGGATTTATTTACGAATGAATGGCTTCTATTGTGAAAATGTTTGATTATTTTAATTAGGGTTGTTTTGCTGGGATTGGAATTATGGATGGTGTTTTTGTAGACTGAATTAATTGTGGTAAGTATTGTTCGAAATTTCTATTTTGTTAAAGCATCGTGGCGTGTGATTTTGTGAATAAAATTGAGGCTTTAAAAGTGATAATAATAGCTATTTACTACCAGCCTATTGTAATGTAACATGACTAGGTAATTACATAATTATACCATCAGACTGAATAATAATATGACTTTTAGGAAATCTCAAAATCGTTAATTAATTTAAAATCTGTCCTAGGTTGAACTTCCCACAGCTCTAGAAAGGAGAAATAGAATAGGATAGGTGGAATCTTTAGAACAAGTAACAAGTAAACACATATCAATAAAAACTTCACGTAAAGGATCTTCCCGTATCTTAGGTGACACATGATCGACATACCTAAATAATAACAAACGCAATACATACGTCACTGGCCGCAATAATCGTACGAATACGTTGCTATTAATCAAAAGAGTTGCCAGAGCAATTTATTGTTCGAACAGATTAGCGATAAGCCTCATGTCCTCGCAATAAATTCTTCCTTTAAACATTTTCGATGAAAGTATTCGACATACGGAAAAGTGACGGTTTTATTAAAAAATACTGCGACAGTTTAACTATAGAATAAGTTGAGACTTTTGCTATTGCTTCTGATATTCCGAATTCGTATTTTAATAAAAAAATATAGACTTTTAAGTGTCTATGGTAATCCATTGATACTTAAAATTCTATATTTTAGAATTTGGGACATAGTAGCACATCACTAATAGTATTAACTATTAGTAAACAAACAATAGGACACTTAATATCGAAATGCAATGAAATGAAATTGATTATTCTCTAAATAGAATATCGGAATCAATTTTACACGTCATATTATAAAAAAATAAGCTAGATGAGGTCGGCGTTTCCTATCTGACACCTCTGAGAAGAAACTCCGAAACCCAGAGGTCACAGTCTCTTTGAAAGTCCAGACATAATCTTGGTTAGAGCATCGACCATCGTGTCCAGCGTGTCCTGTTGTCAGCACGTTACGGGAACTGATGGATGCTACTGAAGGTGCCAAATTCGTAGCCACATTCTTCTATTCAGATTGCCATCGACACGCTAAAAAGAGCTTTTGGAAAATAATTAGTTCCAATCGTGACCTCTCAAGCTCCGCTAATGAGACACAATTGATTTTCTATTGTATCGTACTACATAGGGTACGATACAATAGAAAATCAATTGTGTCTCATTCATTAGCGGAGCTTGAAAGATAAATCTGTTTACGATTCCTATGTTTAGAAATACTTAGCTATCCGAAATGTTAAACAATTTTGAATAAAATAAATAATAGACAAAGAAAGAATAAGCATAATCAGCCTATAATGTTCCCACTGCTGGGACACATTCCTCCTCTCGGTGAGAGAGAGTAGGCCGTAATCCACCACACGGACCCAGAGCGGGTTAGTGAAAGTCACGTCTTCGAATTTTTGGATCTAGGATATGTCGATTTGCTCGACAAAGAAAAACTCAGCGATATCAGTAGCAGTAGCGATTTTTAAAATAGGTCGCGGATAATGGGTGTGTTTATTAGATTATAACGCAATTTATTGCACACATTTTAGCAAATTAAATAAACAGCTAAATTATGTGAATTTCATAATGGAGATGTGTGTGGTACACTAATATTGGGAACAGATGTTATGCAAATATAAAACGAGTTTGTGCTAAAATATAAGGCAAGAATAATGACAATATTCTTAAAATCTGTCCAGCGTTTTCAGGTTTCGATAAATACATCAAAGACAAACTGTCATGCTACCATTTAATTAATCAAAGTGACGTTACCTTAGAACTACGATTTATCGATAAATATAATTATCCGAAATCCTCGTCATTTCTGTCTAATGGCGATTAATTACATCCAATTTGAAGCGGATCTATTTTGAAATCCGAGTCGTCCGCGTTCTTATTACTAAAATAAACGTTATCAATAACGGTCGCCATTTATTATTGACAAAACAAAATGTTTGGATGTATCGAAATATAATTTAGAGGAAAGTACCTTTAATTATAGGTTCTTAGAATACTTGAGTAGGTATTTCTTTGATCATTTTAATGGCCGATACAAATATACAATGACATTAATTGATCCGTTTGTTAAGTCTTTAGTGATGACAGTTGAAAGTCACGTCAATCTAATATTCGGAAACGTTTTTGAATTTTCAAAGCAATTATCTACAACTGAATAGTTGTGCTTGCATTATTAATGGGGATAGTAAGTTTATTTGCTTAAGTATGTTGTTGTTTGACTTGCAGGAATGGTGAAATACAAAGTTATTATAAGGCAAGCTTTAGTTTAGGAATGAATCCGCAATATTTCAACATGAAAAAGGTAAGTGCGAAAATATTATGAGACAGATTAGAATGCAAACTTTATAAAAACACGGGAATCTCTTGTCTTGGTTAATCTCCAGTGGCCACCCTGATCAAAAAAAATGTTGCTCTTAACCGGTCAAGCAGCGCGCGTCGCCCATTGGCGACGAAACAATAGAAAATCAATTGTGTCTCATTAGCGGAGCTTGACAGATTAAAATTCCCTCCTGATCAAAAGCTCTAAGTAGCAAAATGTCCGACAGCGCGAAACGTCTAATGAGCAGTAAGTCTAATTAGCAAAATGTCCATGTAGCAAATATTTAGAACATATATTTAGTTGACATTGAATCTATCGACAACTCAAAAACCAAACTTGACCCAACACTACAAAAACACGCGAAACTGCACTTAATGTCGATAAAACTAGATATATCGGGAACTATTTTAAATCACTAGAAAATAACGGGTCGTATCGTGGGCAGAATCGCTAGTCACCCCCTTAATAGTAGGCTTGAGGGGTGAGTAATAAAAATGATTTATTTGAGATGTCCAGTTACCCACTTGGGGTTGAAAACAATTTAAGTATCCCTTGGTGGATGATAGGGTATTTCGTGAGTATTTTCAAAAATGTTTTTTTCAGATGTCAAAGTACCTATTTGCTATTTATTACTTTCTGGGTCGTGGATTTAAAGTGCCTTTCAACATGTGAAATATTTACAATAAACTTAGTGGTTTGTAGTGGATTGAACGTTAAACTTGTCAAATCAAATCAAAATCCATTATTAATAAACGGCTCTGAAAAGGTATTTTTCTAAAACACTAAATCAATATTTCTTCAATTTCAATTTATTTTCTAATAAACTTGTTCTGCAGAAGCCTAGTAAAATAAATATTTCGAATTTTAATAATACATCAAAAGAAAATCACTTTTATTAAAACTCCTTTCTCAGAAACGTTGCACTGTAATTTAATATCAGCATATAATTAACTCTGTGTACACCCAGCTTTATAACTATAACACAAATACTCTTTTGTATTCCACCTTCTCTATTGTACAAACACCCTTATTCATACCCACACACGTACACACCTCACTCACACATAGCAATATAATTACATCGCTACATTACAATTCCTTTTTCAAAGCCTGTAATTACCCGGGTAGGTTGTGCAAACTTATTATTTTCTCACCACGGCTTTTTTATTCACTTGTGTTAGGGTTTAAAGTTGTTTAATTAAGTTGTAAAAGGAAATTGTTTAGTGGAGCCTTGTTGGGAATACGTGAATGTCATTTGATAGTGATGTTCGCGTCAATTGAATTTCTTGTTATTTGAATCGAGTCGGGACAGAATCGAGTTCAGGAGTGGCAGGTATTCGTGTTTGAGTCGCGTGTCTGACCAATACATACGGGGTTAATTGACAAGCAAAATAACACGAAGCAAAAAGTTTGTTTTTTTTTTTCATTCATGGTTTTGCTTGTCAATGTATAAGCAATTACAACTCCTCAATAGTTCTTCTTCCAATCATAAAAAAAAAAACCTAAATTAATACGAATCAATATACCAAACGAATCCCGCCTCTACCTATTTATTCATTTGACATCCCACCTTCATACAGGGTGGATGCCCCAAAAATGCTCTCATGATATTTAAGCAAAAATATTCACCATTTCCACAGTAGTAAGTCCAAAATTGTTGTTAATTAATATTTTGGCTGCAGATACAACAGTATTGGTTTTCCAGCGAGTTAAATTCACTACGTCATTAATCGAGATCAGCGTTGGTTATTCTAGGGGATTATATGGAATTTTATTAACAGAATTTCTGGTCAGCGGATGGTATTAGGTTGGAAATAATTATGCAGATAGATTTTGTGGGTAAAATTTTAATGGTAATGACTTTGTGATAATGGAGTGTGCAGTAAAGTTGCAATATGTATTGTGTTTTAATGCCCTAAATATAATCTATGTATTTATTACCGTTATCTAGTAATTTGGATTTTGTTAGGGCAATGGTTTAAGGTGAGGACCTTTTAGATAACGAGGTCAAAGCATACCTAACTATTTTGACAGATAACTTGCTTACTTTTCCTTGTCTTTCTTCTATTTTTTTGTTTTTATTTCTTATCCTACGAATTACATTAGCCCAAATTGTTTTTAAATTATAATTTTACGAAGTGATACGCCTTCGGTAGCGTGGTGACAAATTGAAAAGGCCTTTTTATAGTATATTTTACGAGATCCCCGAGGATGCGACGTTTCATATATTTGAGAGAATTTTCCATCGCAATTTTAGTGGCAGGTGACTCGGAAGGCGAAAGCACGTTATATTATTTACATTGCCAATAGAAAGAAAATTTTGTTTCATGTCTCGCTTTGTTTAGGAGTGGCTGAGGTAGACTTGGTTTAGGGAAATGTGAAACTTTGCTTTTATATCTACTTTGGGATAAAATCGAAAGGTTCTTCCAATGAGGATATTATGATTTTTCCCGTATTTTTTCCCGTAGTCTGAATTAAATTAAGTTTGATTTTTTTTGCATAAATTTTTAAAAGGGTTTCGTTACTTTCCCGTTTCCGCCATCAAAACTATACAAGTAACATAGGTACCAAAAATAAAATTGTTAACAGTTTAGGACGTCAAATACAGTCCGCGGATTTAATTACAGGAATTTGCATATTTTCTACCAAAAACTACCAGGTGAGGTCAATAACTGGGTATTTTACCGTACCATTTGATTTCGTTAACGTCTTTTTTTATGAGTTACAAGAAAGTAGTTGTTTTGTCAAAGTAAGTGGGTATGTGGTGCAGAATATACAAAATTTAGGTGAAAAAATACGTAAAATGAACAATACATAGTAAAGAAGCAGCTGCAGTATAAATGCAGCATAGGTACAAAACAAAATCCCAACAACTAACTCGGTAATCTTGAACAAAAACCATTCCGTAACAAATCCATCGGAGCGAACCATCCACCTGAAGATATCAAGACGAACTGAAGTTGTAAAAACAAAAATCGAACGGCCACCATTCGAAATTTAAAAGATTTAACCGTTCGGCAGTAAAATGGCGGAGTGGAGCGAAACGCTGAGCCCGACTGACGTCCCGGCCGATCGATTCTCAAACTGAAGGAGACATTTTACTGCTTGTTTTACGAGTTACAAAATCGCGGCCCGATTTGGCGGTAACATAAGGAAATACGGACGTAACTTGCTGTGTTCTGATAAAAATAAAGCCCGGGAGATTTGTAGCCGGATCCTCTGAGCAACACATAGTGAATGAGAATGCTTGCATGTTTTAGGTTTATGTAGATTTTCTACCGAGTTACGTATGAGGTGGGAATCAGAGTTATTCTCATGTTTATGTTGCGATAATAAAGTGCTGAAACTGTCAGTTGGGCTGAATCACCTGAAGAGTGTTCAGGTGCTCATAGAATATGAGATAGATTTTCTACGGCTTCAGAAATGTTATTTTTATGGTATTCGGTGTCTTTGTGACGTTTGGTGTCATATTTATTTACAAGCAGCAGACATCTTTTTTTTTTCAAGATGGTTTCTGGCTTGAGTAAGTGATGCAGAAGAAATTTTATACTAATAATAAAGCTAAAGAGTTTTTTGAATGCGCTAATCTCTGGTACTACCAATTGGAATTGAAAAAATCTTTTTGTGGTTCATAGCCCAATTCTTGAGGAAGACTATAGGCTATTTAACATCACGCTTAGATTCTTAGGAGCCGAGTAAAAGTCGAAAGAACGCTCAGCGGAAACGAAGTAATAGCGCGGGCAGGCGATGCGATACTACGGGGTGGGAAACAATTTCACGCGGACGAAGTCGCGGGCAGAAGCTAGCAGGCTAATAAATTGGCTGCACATAAAAAAATACTTGATAAAGACATGCATCAAGGCAGCTTCCGCCTTTTGATCTTAAAGTGGCCTCGCCAAACAACTTCGTTTCAATATTATTTCATTGTCAAACACGATTATACCAACTGACTGGTCACCATAACCTAATTGAGACATCAACATCATACACCCACCCTATTTTCATATCCCAATCTTACTCTCAGAAAAAACATCTTTATAAACTTTGAAATAAAAATCATAATCCTATAAAATATTTTTAAACAAAACTGCAATTCAGAAAGTGTTGCGAATTCTACTTTTTGATCACAGATTTAAGGTGTAAAATTGGTTGTAGCAAAAAATAAAATGTGATTTCAGTAAATCGTTGGCCAACTATTGCGACGGTGTTCGAGGGGCGACGCAGAGGTAGCAAACCCTTAGGGCTTTTTTAACGGCTCCTCAAATATTATGCACCCCTGATCACGTCTCGTATGAAGTCGCTTCCTGTATGAACGGTTTCATTTTTCTTTTTTTTTCCTTTCTTTCTTTTGTTTGCGCGGAGACGGATATAGTATAGCTGGTCATTCGTCTGGTATAATCGCATTTCCCGAATCCGCCTGTCTTTGCAAGCATGACTACGTTTTATGATAGGAGTCTACCAAAATATGGGAAGGACCCTAAATAAGCTTGAAGACAAAAGATGAATACGGAATTCCTTTTTTCGGGACTCGATTAAAATGTTCAGTCAAACGAAATTTCCATAATAATATCATCATCTGCCTAGCCTTTTCCCAACTATGTTGGGGTCGGCTCCCAGTCTAACCGGATGCATTTTAATACCAGTATTTTACATGGAGCGATTGCCTATCTGACCTCCACAACCCAGTTACTGGGTAATACGACACCCTTTGTTGAGACTGGTTGTCAGATTTTCGGGCTGCTGACGACCCGTAACGACTGTCCTGATCACCAAATGACAGCCGGGACCAACGGCTTAGCGTGCTTTCCGAGGCACGGAGGGGTCTTGGTATGTAAATATGGTCACCCATCCACGGACCAACCGCGGCAAGCATAGCTTAACCTGATCGATCGACCCGTGCGGCTGTTATTACGTATCTCGCCTCTATTATAATTCCCCGAAAGGTTAGGCAGAGGTGTAACTATACTTCACCCACATTTCGCCAGTAATGTCTAAGGCCCATGTAACAGGAGACGAGCCTATTGCCACCAACCGGGCACAAATCCAGACTCCGGGCTGCTACTGAGAAATTCCTGACGGAAAAATCCTATAACACTTTGCCCGACATGGTAATCGATCCCACACCTCATGCTCAGCAGAAGTACTTGCGACCACTAGACCAACGGAGCTCTTCTGCAATCGGTCCCTCATTACTGAGGATCGTGGTCACTGGATTCTTTCAAACGAAAAATCTGCCTCCGGTCCAAAGTTGCCATCACCGCCTGCTGAAAATTGCTTGAGGACGTAGCTTCGTAGACCAACGGAGCAGTCAAACTATATTTTCATCGAATAAATAACGGTACTTATAAGTAATCAAGTCGATTATTATCGAATCGATTGAAAACAATATCGATTACTGAAATATAATGTTGTTTATCTACCTAATTGGTCGTTATGAAAAGGTTTTTTTTTATTTTTACAAAACAAACGATTGTGTGTCAGTGTCAAATTACTTAAAAAAAACTTTTGACCTTTTCGGGTTTTTTATAACTTCTGTTCTGAAGTGACTTTATCAGATTTTTTACTTGCTTCAAATTATTTTTAATAAAAAAAATATATAAACATCCCAATTGGGAACTTTTTGAAGTCGGTTAAAAAGATACTTAGCTGAAAACTGAAGGATTGTTTTTTGACTGTAGATTTAGAGTGAGAGACTATTTATGGACCATTTAAGTTAGTAATCATGTATTTACTAAAAGACTTAGCCTAGGTAACATCAGTGGTGTTGCAAGGGATGGGTATGGCTATTAGAGATGAGTAAGACCCCTGCCCTTCAAACTAGGAAAATCCTGTACCTATCTTGAAGGACAGTTGTGTACTTCAGTGGCAATGTATGTCTAAAATATCTCGGTTAAAAAGCTTGTTTTATTTTCTTTTTATTAAGTA
The DNA here is from genome assembly GCA_947508005.1 of Amphipoea lucens. NCBI lineage: Eukaryota > Metazoa > Arthropoda > Insecta > Lepidoptera > Noctuidae > Amphipoea > Amphipoea lucens. The sequence goes on along the minus strand of OX382381.1, from coordinate 8,950,479 downwards.
CTTTTTTGTGTGTTAAATTCTTGATGCTTTACATTCATATTTTAATGTGTATGTATGTAACACACATAATCTGTTTCGCGATTTATTTGCCAAAAATGTAAACAAATACGAGTTTATGGAAAACTAACTTTAAACTCTTCAAAATAAAGTTCAATTTACGCTACAACTTGAGACATTTTTATAACTGTTTCAATAATGCTAGTCACTCTGAAATCAACTTAATTACCATTAAAATAAAGTTGATATTTGTTTAACTTGAAATAATAATAATATTAATTTGAAACATAAGTTTGAATAGACTTTACATACATAAACTCACGCCTTTTTCCTTTGGGGTTAGGTAGAAATTATAGAACGCCACCTGCTACGATCCTAATATATAATTCCTTACAAGTACAACAACAATTTTTACTTTGGTTTATTTTAGTAACTTTATAATTAAATGCATACTTTAAGTTCTTAACAATGGCCCAGAAACAATAAAAAAAAACAACGATAAAGTCTTTTCCACACTATCCCTCCATTGCACATGACTCGACTTCACACCTCTTTCCAGGGGTGGTGCGAATTGCAGGGGGGTTGTCATTGCCAAATAAGATTTTTTCCTCAATCTACCCTCAGGCAAGAGGGTCCGTCCGGTTATACAATTTGTGATGTAGCACCGTTTTCCGTAAGTATATGAGGTAAGGAGTTTGTGTACGTGTGTACATAAGACATTGCAAAAGGATATTGACTTGTTTTACCATTTCCGTCTAAAATAATGTAGGTTTCAAAGCATTTTTGAATTTTATTTAATACACAGTGTCTATGGCTAAATAAAAACAGCCCCACAGGTCGATCAATCAGGCTAAGCTACGCTTGCCGCGGTTGGTCTGTGGATGGATGACCATCTTTACACACCGAGAGCCGTAGGTCCCGGCTGTCTTTCGCGGATCTTTGACAGTCGTTACGGGTAGTCAGGAGCCCGAAAATCTGACAACCAGTCTTACCAAGGGGTATTGTATCACTAAGTAACTGGGTTGTGGAAGTCAGATAGGCAGTCGTTTCATGTAAAATACTGGTACTCAGCTGCATCCGGTTAGACTGGAAGCCGACCCCAACATAGTCGGGAAAAGGCTAGGCAGATGATGATGACACAGTGTCTATGAAACAGACACTATTAAACAGAGGTGTGAATGCGTAACACACTAGCAGCAGCAAAGGCTTACATTTTGACAGTTCAACAACATTCATTGCGTTATTTACGTTGTTGAGCAGGCAAATTTTTCGAATATATGAAGCAATGGATTAGCAATTTATCTTTCAAAATGACTCAGATTGAGATTAATAGTCTGTTACGCAATTTAGGTTGCCGTATTGAAATTTATTTAATAGACAATGGCGCCGATTCTCTTGTCACAAACTAAACTAAAGTTCAGTGCATCTTTTTCTTTCTATTTCAGTAAGAAAAGGAAAGAACATAAATATTAGTTTAGTCCTGTCAAATCAAGATACTCCATAGACAAGTTTAGACGTGATTAAAAAATTGGCTACTAAAAATACGTCAATTTATGTCAGGCGCTGACTAATTTGACAGGACTAAACTAATATTTATGTTCTGTCCTTTTCATGAATAAGATGCACTGAACTTAAATTTAGTTCAGTTTGTGAATAAGGGAATCGGCGCCAGTGCCTTTCAAACAGACACTATTAAAGAGGACCTCATTATTTTTATTTTGTCGTATAATTTGATTCTATTGCGAGTTGCAACTCTCAATTGTTTTATGACAACAAGGTTTGTCATTCCAACATAAACCTTGTTTATGTGGACTCAAAGTTCACATTTGTGTGAATGAAACTTGTATTTGGTATCATGCTCTTTTATAGAAGATTTATGTAACTTGATACTTTTATCCCATAACTGTATGTATGGTGTGTTGGTGTCCCAGAGGGTTGAATGCATGCACCGTCAGTTTCGGCAATGAGGTGAGCAGTTTTATTCCGTGTTGTTCGGGGATTATGTGCAAATTCATTGTGAGGGAGTGATATCAAGCATGGCTAATGATACTAGAGGTATTTTGAGCAACTCTTTCAACAAAGAAGTTTTAAGCCTGTTTTGCAGAATCAACCGGTCAAGCGGCGCACGTCGCCCATTGGCGACGAAACAATAGAAAATCTATTGTGTCTCATTAGCGGAGCTTGACAGATTAACCCATACATTTTGAACGATTTCTGTTACTGACAGTTTGAAAACTTCTGACCGAGAAGAAACTCCTTCGTTGTCACAATAAACTAAGCAATATTGTCTACATTTCTTTTTCACAAAACGTAACATCGCATAACAATTTTCTCAGACCACTTTTCTCAAAAATAAACCTCATACATAACAGACACAATACAACTCCTGCGACACTACTATACGACTACTACATACAACTAATAAAAAGAAAAACATTACCGTCTGTCTGGGGCACTTGGGTAAAAACTACCGGGCCGGTAAAAATTCACGTCTCTCGCTCCCGGTCATAACTTACATCCCTACAAACTGTACATAAACATAGGTGCCACCTACGTTGAATCCTTGGCTGAATTATTTTTTAAGTGTTAAAGGTTTTGCGGGATCCCCTACAAGAGCGATAAATAAATCGAATCTTGCGATACAATGTAGTGCACTAAATTCACGCGGGTTCCGAACGGACCCTTAGTTTAGGGTTCCCTTCGTGTCGTGGGTCTATTGTCAGCGAATATTGGGTGTTGAAGTTGCTCTTATTGTGAAGGAATGCTGGCTGTAAACTTTGGGCAGTTTAAATACAGGTAAGTACTTTAAAAAAAAGACGTGGCTTTTAAAATTTGTGCTTGGATTTGTGCCCGTCTGATGCCGGGCACAAATCCAAACAATTCTGGACTGCTACTGAGAAACTCCTAACAAAAAAACCCAATAATTGCCCGACCTAGGAATCAAAAATTGGAACTCATGATCTGCAGAAGCGCTTGCGACCACTAGACCAACGAGGCAGTCTTAGTTTATGCCCGCTTTTATTTAGGCATTAACGTAGGTGTTACCTAGTGTTAGTAAAAACGCGCATACCTAATATGCATTCGCAACTTATTTGCCAAAAATTTATACAAATATGTGTTATGGAAAAGTAACTTTAATCCTACAAAATAAAGTGCAGTTTACAACTTAAAACATTTTAATAACTTTTCAATACGTAATGCTAGTCACTCTGAAATCAACTTAATAGCCATTATAATAAAGTTGATTTTTATTTAACTTGAAATAACATCAATTTAAAACAAATTAGAATAGACTTTTTTTGGATGGGAAATTATCAATCAAGTATCAAATTGATACCGGTACCGGTATGTAAGAAGCCTAACAACGAAGCTAACCGCAAGTGTCAGAATCCTTTGCATGGTATCATGTTGCGACATTCTCTGCACCGACTATAGCGTGCGAAAAAACGCACTTTTTGCAATAAAAGTAACCACAGGAATCCTTAAAAATTGCGTAAGTAATACTTTACTAAAACCTGGTTCACGTGAAAGTTATGGAAGAGTGACATATTAAAATACTGTAAAAATTGCCTTAAAAATTTACTTTAATATAGTAAAAAAAAAAACAACGTTATAAATTGGATAAAAGAAAACTATTTTAAAGGGACAATATTTAACATTAATCTTAGGTATTGAAGCACTTAAAATTATGTAAAAAAATTAAACATTCAGTCGAATTGATAACCTTCCCCTTTTTGAAGTCGGTTATAAGTAATGAATGAAAATGCACAGTTTTTGAATTCCTCATAAAATCTATACTACATTGATGTACAAAATATATTAAAAGGAGGTACCTATTTGTGAGGTTGTGTGTAGGGGTTTTCGGAGCTGCTGATCCGATTCCGAAAATCCTTTCAATAATGAGAAGCTACAGTATCGCCGAGTGTCATAGGATATAATTTTATATGTTAAAACAATCAATTTCCCGTGGACGAAGTCGCAAGCAGAAACTGGAAGAGCAGAAGTGACCAATAAAATTCAAGAAGACTTGGTAATTACTGTTTTTCCAGAAAAACCATAAAAGGTATTGAAGATTTTTATATGGAGCCTGGCACCTGTCCGCCATTTTGATTTTTTTCAAAATGGCGGCTACGTTTGTAACATAAGTATATAAATCGATAGCTGATATCAGTGCAAACAGAAAACATAATAAAAACCAAACCCCAGACATGCACCTACATGTATGCCACGGACCTTCGGACCTTCAAAGCCCTTTAGAATACTTCTTTCAAAAGCTTTCATAAATAATACATTTTCTATAACATTTCCCACAGGTGTTAAACCAGGCATAGTTTTGCATAAAAAAAGGCAATATTTGTGTTATAACTACCCTCGGCTTGTTCATAGTTTGGTACCGTCGAGTTAGAGCGATTTTTTCCGATATTGAATTCCTATCCAATCTAGTATCGGTTTCAGATACCAGGGAAGTGGCGAAGTGGTGTTGTATAACATTGTTGGACTTGCAACTATGTCACCTATACATATTTTCGTCACAAAATGGTATTTCAAAGTTATTTATCAGGACCAGTCGGTACCTTCTAACGATGCTTATATTCCGTTTATTCTTTATCCTACTATACACACTATCACACTAATATTATAAAGGCGAAAGTTTGTCAGTGCGTTTGTATGTTTGTTACTTCTTCACGCTCAAACGGCTGGACCAATTTTGATGAAATTTGGTATAGAGATAGCTTGAGTCCCCTGAAAGGACATAGGGTACTTTTTATCCCGATATTCCCACGGGATCGAAACTTACGCGGGTGAAATCGCGGGGCGCAACTAGTATTCAATAAATGCGAAAGTTTGTAAGGATGTTTGTTACTCTTTCACGCAAAAACTACTAAACGGATTTTGATAAAACTTTACAGTAATATAGCTTATACATCAGAATTACACATAGGAAACTTTTTATCTCGATATTCCCACTGGATCGACACTTATGTGGGTGAAACGGCGGGGCGCTGCTAGTGTAAAATAAAAGGGTAAACGGAAAATGCTTTTCTTCAGGAGTGGATTGAAAGATGACCCTAAAAACAGTAAACAATCACTCATTAACAACAATCATGAAACAAAAACAAAGCTAAAAATATCAATAGGCCCCAGTACCACAGCCTACCCCTCATGAGACCTACCGTGATGCAAGAGAGACAAAGCCCGAAACCCTGGCACACACGACCGCATAATTCCGGCCAAGCTATGCGTCTGACCACCGGAGTCAAGTTACGACCACAGGACACCCAATACCAGTACAACGATTATGAAAAAAATGCAGTATGACACCAGTGCTGGTATATTTATATTTTCTATGGCTGTGCGTGGGCGTGCCGTGTATTTAGTTTTTTTTTTTTTTTTAGGTTCGATCATAATTGGAATTCGGTTATAGGTAATTGGAGTTGTTTTCTTTTGTGGTAAGTCTATTTCGATAGTTCAAGGATTTTGTCGTTTGGATAATGGGAAAGCATTTGTGTATTAAAAACTTTTTAACAAAAAATTAAACCTCCGAAAAAACTGAAAAGCAAAAAATAATAAACTTTTTTTATTTAACCTTAATAAATAAGTTCTTAAACTAATGCAAGTATACCTAAGAAATTTTGAGTCGGCGCCAAACAAGCAAATTAATTCGTTGCGAGTGGTCGTGCGGAGAGCGCATTTTTTGTTTGAAATGTTAATGTTTATCGCTATAGATTTCACGTTGCTTATTTCTTTAAATTTAAGGTAATTTAGTAATCTTTGTTCATTGATTGTTTGGCGCCGACTCAAAATTACTTAGGTATACTTGCATTAGTTTAAGAACTTATTTATTAAGGTTAAATAAAAAAAGTTTATTATTTTTTGCTTTTCAGTTTTTTCGGAGGTTTAATTTTTTGTTAAAAAGTTTTTATTTTATAATTTTTTGAGGCCATAATTTACTAATTACTACATGCTTAATGTTTGATTACTTTTAAAATACCTACCTTACTTTAGACATTAACTGTTATAACTCCTACTTTAACTATTATTTTTTGTGTAATATAATACTAAATAATATAATATAATACTTAAAAAAAATAGGCTTTATATACCAACATAGATAGGCCTTTTATTTTAATTGTAATACACAGCTCAGCATTAAAATCTGTGAATGAACAATAAGTCACCCCTATTTTCCCACCCTTAGGGTAGGTTTTTTTTTTCCAAATTTACATGGGACCAATTTCGAAGTATGTCCTATCCAACAAAAGAAGAATGATCAAAATCGGACTACTCTGTAAAAAGTTAAGCGTGGTCATACATTACAATCAGTGAGTGAACAATCAATCATCCCCTGTTTTCTAACCCTTAGGGTTGGAATTTTTTTTCCAAATTTATATGGGACCAACTTCAGGGTATACCCTTTCTAATAAAAAAAGAATTATCAAAATCGGACTGCTCTGTAAAAAGTTATGCGTGATCATACATAAAAAAAAAAAAAAAAAAAAAAAAAAAAAAAAAAAAAAATATACGCGTCGAATTGAGAACCTCCTCCGTTTTTTTTCGTCGGTTAAAAATAGCTTCCACGTGTGACAATAAAACGGTCATCGCTCAGCATAATGCTAAGACCCTATACAAGACAGAGCCCCGGCGCTGGTTTTCAGCGACAGCCGGCGTTGACGTGATGACGTCAACCAGTAAAGCTTACGATTAGATATAATAGATATAAAAAAACAACAATCAAAATCCATACTAATATTATAAATTCGAAAGTAACTCTGTCTGTCTGTCTGTATGTTACCTTTTCACGCCTAAACCGCTGAACCGATTTCGATGAAATTTGCTATAGTTAGTTTGAGTCCCGGGAAAGGACATAGGATAGTTGTTATCCCGATATTCCCACGGGATAGAAACTTAAGCGGGTGAAACCGCGGGGCGCTGCTAGTATAAGAAATAAAATAAGGGGTCAGGTTGTCCCCTTTCCAGTTGGATGTCTCTACTTCTGAAGTCAACAACGACCTGAAGCAAGTCCAAATGAATGACTCGACGACCCAGAACCGAAACATCTGGAGAAGAATGACAACGAATGAAAATGGTATAAGGCTTGGCAAAAAGAGAGACGTCAACGCCAGATGGTATGTCGATTAAAATTATGATTCCCGACCGTAACAAATATTTATTTAAAGAATTTTTTTTAAGAGAGGAGACCGGGGCTCGTGGCTGAATAATAACAGCCGCTCAGGTCGATCGATCAGGTTAAGCTACGCTTGCCGCGGTTGGTCTGTGGATGGGTGACCATCTTTACATACCGAGACCCCTCTGTGCCTCAGAAAGCACGTTAAGCCGTTCGTCCCGGGTGTCTTTCGTGGATCTTTGACGGTCGTTACGGGTAGTCAGAAGCCCGAAAGTTTGACAACCAGTCTTACCAAGGGGTATCGTACCCAGTAACTGAGTCGTGGAGGTCAGATAAGCAGTCGCTCCATGTAAAATAATGGTATTCAGCTGTATCCGGTTAGACTGGAAGCCGACCCCAACATGGTGGGGAAAAGGCTAGGCAGATGATGATGAGAGGAGACGTTTCGTAGAGAGGAGACTTGTGTCCCAACAGTGGGACATTATAGACTGATTATGTATGTATGTTATCATAAAAATCATCAGTCCAACTCTCAGATTTTTCTTTTTTTACACTCAGCTAGTTACAATATAATTTTTTTCCGAACCTCGTTATTTTTACCGAAATCGATAAAACTCCCGAAAGATTTCCACTACCCGAAGTGTGAATCGAACCTATTGATTGTCGCGTATCAGTCTACGCCACAAACCGTACCTATTCTAGCCCTAGAGCCCCTGAGGACAAGAAATTGAATTACCAAATGCTATGTAGGTACTTCACGTCAACACACGACAACCGCCCGAAGGCTTTTATTAGGGGAAAAAATATTATTTCACACATTAGTACGTGAGACGTGAATTTCTGATGCTAGACGCGACAAAAGGGGCTTATTTCTTTTTTTTTTCTGGTCTTTTTTCCTCTGGGATTTGTGTTGCGTCATATTTTGTGGGAGAGTCGACATTTTTGTGCGTAGGCATTCGAGAAAACTTTCAATCACTTCAATAAGGTTTCGAATTTTCGATCGACGTGAAATATTAAGAGGAATCATTGCAAACAACACGTGAGACTCTCAATCAATCCATGTGAGTGTAAAAATAAGTACTTTATTTAAAGAAAAAAAAAACAACAGCGGGTTCCCGCCACGAAAACCGTAAAAGTTTCTTCAACGCGAATCGATACTCGGCAAACTCGATTACGTATCGGTTCGTTCCGGTTCTACGCTATTTAGTGCTGGAACACCGGTTCCGCTGTTTTCGAATCGTAACTCAGTTAAACGTTGTATAAAGCGAATCTTCTTTTATTTCGCCAATCATTCCACATTGAGCAATTATTGTGGGACTAATAAAATTGTGGACAGCCAACGTTTCTGTCGTTTGGTATATTTTTTAAGAGAAAGAGGTAATTTATTCGTTAGTGCTGTTAATATTCAAAGGATTGTATTTATCAGTTATTTGTGGAACATTTTATTGTTTTTATGAAATTGAAACCAAATTACTAGATCGTTGGTATTAAGAAGTTTGTATGCTATTTTTTTACAGTTATTTTGGTATTTACTCATAAAAATTGATATAAGTATTGTCAATTATTTCCTATTTGCAGTAGGTACTTATTACGATTAAATATTTTTATGTAAGAGTAAATATTAAAAATAATTATGAATACCAACGATCTAGTATTTGGCTGTAAAAAAGTAGTAGGTACTTTGGTTTAAATTTAATGAAATAATCACGAAAACCACTAGAAATGCGACGTTCCCAGCCCGCGCGGGATGCTCATAACTTTCATTTCAATAAAATGATATATAAAACAATAACTCGTTTGTCTTCTTGTTGACTTTATTTCATTGTATCCTCATGTCACGCACGTATCTACAATAAACGAACAAACACATGGTTATTATTTATCGATGAAATCACAAAAAAACATCAAGTCTTCAAGGAGAATTTATTCGCAGCCAAGATTTGTTTAAGGAAACGGAAATACGTGACTCAATCGACATTTCGTTACACTTGACAAAAGATGATTTCCAAGATGGCGGCATGTCACGTCAAAAGGGCGGTTGTCTTTCCCGCCACTTCGCTCGGCTTACGAAGGTAGAGGTACTCGTTCTTTTTAACCGCACACGCAATTTCCTACGCTTTTATTTTTCGCGAGCCCACCATAGCTGTCCCAACGCCATTATAAATGATATTTGCTTCTGTAATGATCACTTAATCGAGGTGAAAGAAAGTAATTTGTTTACCGCGTTGTTCTCTAAAATACTTTTTTTTGAGGCCACGGCATTTTGTGTTTATGCCTAATGCTAGATTCTTTGTTGAAATATGAGCATGATAAGAGGAATTTCGTTCGCTATAATTATAATGGCCGTGGGTTATTTATAGTGAAAGAACTCGTTACGTTTTAATGGTGACCACTATATTACTCTGTGGGCGTGACCGACCGTTATACTAAAAACAACCCTATTTTTATAGTTATTTATACATCGGATTGCATTTTTAACTTACTTTTTTATTAAAAGCACACGTTTATTATCTCGCTATAAATATTTTATGGTATCTTACAAAATCTTACTATCTATAAAGTTAAAAATTACAGTCATTAGTTAAGTACCTATCTATAAAAATTAATGCCGGGATTACGACGAGGGCAGAATTTTTTATGTACGATAGCGTTGTATTAATGTAGGATTATGTTTTCAAAATATTTTAAGCTTAGGTACACTTAGGTAATTAAAACCGTAACAGACACCTTAGAATACGAAAGCTAAATTCTAACTTAAAATTAAATCTAAACTTAGCAACGCTCTCTTGCAGACTAGTTTTCACAGATATTTAAAAATCAGGCTAACTTTCAGAGTGGAGAAAATCCTCGGCTTGCGGAGAAAATTTAAAAAGCCAAGTGTAAATGTAGAAAGCAAAATTTATAGTACAATTCTGTACAATGATAGCGAGATTAGCTTGTCCTTTCAAATCGGATCGGAATACGAATTCAACAAGATATATCCGCGGAGTTTGCACAAAAGAATTGGTGCGATATCGCGCACTGTCGTCCTGCGGCGGCCATCTTGACACTGCGTTCCCGCCAAAACGTTTGAAATTCGAACATCTCTCTAGGGATGTGTCACTTTTGAATCGTACCCGTTCAATTCTGAACATTTATAACCCTATAGCGACATTTTACATTTTAATATTCACATTACAAATGAAGTGTTTCTGTTTACCGGTTATCATCAATTACATCATGATTTATTTGATTTCGATGCCGATATCGGCTGGGGAAATAAAATAATTTGTTTGTATTGGGTTTAACCAATTAACGCTCAAAAGCCGACAAGTCAAATATTGTATTTACATGTGATAAAGTCTATTACAGTTCGACACAACTTAGATGTAGCATCGGCAAAATTCGTAAAACCGATCACATCCGAACTAAGTGCGCAAGTAAATGTGCGTAAGTATTACTACTTTAGGAAAAATTGATCAATTTTTCCTAAAGTAGTAATAAAGATTTACGAATACGAATTACGAACGTTTTACGAATTTTGCCGATGCTACATCTAAGTTGTGTCGAACTGTAATAAGTTACTGTAATCCTTTGACTGTGAAAAACCAAAATCCCGTGACATAGGTAATGTTATGTGTCATAAAACAATTAATCATAAACTTACATTTTATACAAAATGGCTTTAATAAAGCTTTCCCTTTCATTAGTAGATGTCAAATGACGTCACAACATAGGCGGATTAACTCAAACTTATCGTAAAAAGTTGCGTACAACAAAATAAAGCGCTGAAAAAATCTGTTTAATGCAATCGGAGCGATAACAGCATTCCTGGGTCATGTTACGGGCTCGCGTGACTTGCCTAAATAAAAAAAATATATACCGGCGAGCAAATTTGATACAGTGGCGCACTTAACTCTTAATATCTTTATCTAAATCGGACCATAAACAAGAAGGACAAATTTCACGGGGATCCGGACACGGCAACACTAATGTTGGCTGTTGAACGTCGGTTCATGTTTCTCGTTTGAGTAATGTCGAGTTTATGTAATCTTTATGAGACGAATACGTATTTTTTATAGCAGAAATGTTTTTTTTACGCGTTTTAAATGAATGTACGCGTCTTTTGCGTTAATTTCACTTCACTTAAAACAAAAGATAACGTCAAAACAACCTTAGGCATCTTCTGGGCACGCTCGTTCCATCATAGACATCATCCATCGCTTTCCATCAGGCGTGATCGAGGTCAAGAGCGTGCCCATCCAGCAATAAAAAACAAAAAAAAAGATTTGCAATTGCCCGCCATTTCGATTTGGGAGCGAAGCACTAATGCGACTTATCGCAAATACAAATGAAAATTCTAATGTATACAATGAAAGCGTTACGAGATATTGGAGATTACATTTTCCATTCCTTCCGCCATCATTACCTGTTCAAATCACCCGTAAACTTTAATATTATAAATATAATATACTTCGACAAAATATCTGCACATTTCTACGTAATACGATGACTAGCAGAATCCACGCATCTGTTACAAGCTTTTTATTAGAGCAATCTACAAAAAAAGGGACAAATGGACCTCATTCAAGTCCTTAAGGCCCGAAGAAAATCTTTTTACAAGAGAAAAACAAAACTTATAGAAACAAGCTATTATCCAGTCTATGCCAGCGTACCTCTACCGAGTACCGGGATAACCTAAAAACGTCCGATCCGTATGGCGACTGCTCCTATTCGATTTTCCCGCCATTTTAATGTAAATTCGCCATTTTATTGAACTCGTTTTGGTAGATTATGTAAGTTAATGCACGTTTTGGTCCGCCACGCGATTTGAACGGCCCGATAAGTAGTCTACGATTTCAGAACTGTTAATGCGTGTCACGAAGTATTTTTTCAATCGTTTCAAGGATTTATTTCATGACTTGATATCTTCATTAGTCTAAAAGGTCACTGGAACTTTAGGACTAGGGTTGATGTTTATGACGTCTGCTTATTTAGGCAGGCCACTTAGGGCAAAACTAAGATCGTAAGACGCATTATCGTAAATGGAGCTGGTTTAAACCTTCGCATGCAGAACGTGGATCCATGCGATACACAACACAATGGCTTTTTAATTGTTTCTGTAATTATGCCATTCAATCGGTTAAGAGTTCGTTGGCCAAAATGCTTTAAGTAATAAACCTTAATTGGTGTAAAAATTGGTTCATAACTGAAGACTGAATCAAAACATTATAATTAGAGCACATAAAGTGTAACAACCTCATTTGGAAACCTTATTACACAAAGTATCGAACATTACAATAATCGCTAAGCAGCTCTTGTTTCAACGCGTTTATTTTCACAAAAATCAATTTAGCACAGTTCACGCGAAAGAATCGCACACTGCCAAGACTGCCATAATTACCTACCGGAGGCGGGAAGATTGAAAAAAGAACAAAAACCAAAATGGCGTCGATTCTCCCGGAGCCGTGACTCTGAGCATTTTGTCTCTGGTCACGAATATCATAAGCTTGGGTCGTGCACACGCTAAGGGTCTTTTGGTGTGAAAATACGATATAATTTTGGGGAAATAATCAGAAACGGGTTCGCGTGCCCACGGGGCATTACAGGGCCCTACCCGGCATGTTAATGTTGCCAGTACGTATAACCACGGCATGTATGTAATGAGCCGAGGAAAATTGTGTTGCCATAAAAATAATTATGTTTCCTACCACCCTCTTGAACGTCACTCGATTAACTTCGCGCGCACTAGTTCTAGTGATATTTGCATATTGAGGATGCTTATAGTACTTGTACATTCGACATGTTTTCATTGCTTTTACAAGAGCTAAGGACATCGAGATCTTGGCTGTTATGCTGTTAAATAGATACTTTTTTATGTTATCATTGTTGTTAAAAGTAAAGTTGAATCCATGATTTTAATCGTTGTCATTTTTTTTAAGCATAGTTTATGGTCTCAGCTGTTTATGCTAACAACATGACGATCATTTGTTTTTTTTTTTTTTTTGCAATATTCTTATTATTATCCCGTCTGAATCAAGTAAGTATCCAATTTATACTCTGAAATCTCGAATCTTTGGAATAGGTAATGAAGCGATTAGTAGATAATTCGTAGTTATCAGCACCTTTGCGTAAAACATTAACAATCATAATCTGAATGATTTTGAAGGATATTGCTAATCCATTGCTTCATATGTTCGAAAAATTTGCCTGCTCAACAACGTAAATAACGCAATGAATGTTATTGAACTGTCAAAATGAGAGCCAGTTCATTTACTTCTCGATAAAGGGCATTGCTTCCAATTAATCGACTTAACAATTTATAGTTTCCTAAACTGCTGTTACAACGTAAGTTTTTAGTGTTTTCAAGAACTAAATGCGTGTATTTTGGAATGTTTACAGTTAAATTTATACTCCCTTTAGTTGCTGTTCTGTTTTGTGTTACAATGAAGGTAGATACGTCTGTTTGACGGAGGAATGCCCTTTGTAGTCTATGTTTGGATTCTAGTAGATTTTGTTCTGAATTATATATATTTTTTTTTCAGGGTTAGGTGAGTATTGTAAGGCCTGCTTTGTGACAATGTTTTTGTATAAATGTTAGTGTCTTAATTAGTGTTTACATTAGTAAGAGTTTGTTTCGGCCTTTCTTCTCAGAGTAGTCAGATAGGAAACGCCGACCTCATTATGAGGTGTTAAAATATCATCATCATCCTAGCCTTTTCCCAACTATGTTGGGGGCAGCTTCCAGTCTAACCGGATGCAGCTGAATATCAGTATTTTACATGAAGCTACTGCCTATCTGACCTCCACAACTCAGTTACTGGGTACTTGGTAAGACTGGTTGTCAGACTTTCGGGCTCCTGACTACCCGTAACGACTGTCAAAGATCCACGAATGACAGCCGGGACCAACGGCTTAACGTGCTTTCCGAGGCAAGGTCTCGGTATGTAAAGATGGTCACCCATCCACAGACCAACCGCGGAAAGCGTAGCTTAACCTCATCGATCGACCTGTACGGCTGTTATAGTTTAGCCACGGACTTAATACACTTAAAAATCGAACACCTACCAAGAGCGTGTACACCCATCCTAACACCACAGCCGCGCCGGCTCGGAAGCAGTTAGTTCGCCACTAGTATTTTCCACCAATTTGATCGCTCGGCATGCAACCCTAACGCCATTACACGCATGATGATAGCCTTCATATCAAATAGTTGGCGAAGTAATATTATGGGATACGGAAATATGGCCGATGGTTGAAAGATTAGGTTCTTTTTTATCTTTGGAAATGTAAGGAGGTAAGGTCCGGCCGCGATAAATTTGCCAAAGATGTAAACAACAATGGCCGCTCTAAATCTCCGAGCTAATTAGACGAAAAACAAACATTACTTAAAATAAATGTTCTTGTATATATCAGTTTCGTAGTCTAGATAAGGCTAACTAGCTCAACTGTAGCCAATTTCAACTTCTAAATTATTTTATTTAAAAAATGTATCATAATGTTATACCTATTTAATGGTGTATAAAAGGAAATTGTACCAACTGTTATTTTATCATCTAAATCTTAATTTTTATTTTCATTTGTTGATTTCAGCTTTCCCCTAGTTATTAGTAAGTCTATTTGTTTGTACATTTAGACTTCTAGTCCCGATGTGGCTAACTAGCTTAATAATTTGTATAAAATTACCATAATCTTGTACCATAGTAATGGTGCCCAAGACACAGGCTCTGCCTAGTTTGGGATCATCAATATCTCGATATTGTAATTTTGAAATATGAAATAAACGATTTTACTTTACTTTACTATATAGATTTTATTCAATTTCGAGCGGCCATTGTTGTTTACATCTTTGGCAAACTTAGCGCGGCCGGACTATATTATATAAAATTCAAAGTCCTGACTGACTGATATATCAACGCACAGCCTAAACCGCTGGTCCTAGAGACATGAAATTTGGAGGATGTGTTTTTTGTGAAGAATAGGTATCCACTAAGAAAGGGTTTTTCGAAATTCCACCCCTAGCTATCTCTATCGATATTTCAATGGACAGATAATTTTTGTTCGTGAAATAAAATTGACGTATGACAGATATTGAATTGAAGAACTGTCAAAAATTCAAAATTATTCCTCGGATAAAATTATCTGGCGTTGGAGAAATCCAGCCCTAAATCAGAAGGCCAATTCTCGTAACTTAAAACGTTCAAAATCTAGTCGCAGTCTCATCTCGGCGACAAACAAATGTCAAAAACGTGTCAAAATGTAGGGAAATTAGAGGTATTTTTTGACAGATTGAGACTGAGATCAGACTGTGAAGGTGAACGTTCTTATAATTACGAGATTTGCCCCTCAGATATCGGAGTAGAAAGTCGTACTTATAGAGTTCGAGCCAAATCCGACACACTTAAATATCATCAATAGTTTATACATTGGAGTCAGTCAGACGGTTCCAGACTTGAAGTCTTCTCTATATTAGAGGCTTCGGCTTCTACTCCAAAGTGGAACCAGACTAGCAAACTAAGTTAAAGTCTGAGTCACCTGTCGATCACAAAACTGCAGTAATGCATTAAGGGTGTAACGTCTGATTGCTAAGCTGCCAATAACTCTCCAAAATAACCTAGCATTAACTTCGTGGCGAAGATAAAATTAACTTGAAACTAAGTTGGGTGAGCCGACTTCGTTTCAACTTAATTTAGAACTCTACTTATACGCTGGCATTTCGATTTTTGAAACGTTGCTAACTCTGCTACAATATTATTTTATATGGAATATGATTTGTGTTATAGGTGCGAGAAAACCTGCGGGTAATTTTACGAAATTACACACAAAAAACACTATCAGTAGCAATGGCTTCCATTTTGACAGTTCAACAACATTCATTGCGTTATTTAAGTTGTTGAGCAGACAATTTTTGCGAACATATGAAGCAATGGATTAGCAATATCCTTCAACACATTGCTAATTATAATTATTAAGTCCACAGATTAAATTAAACCGCACTTCCACCATAATTAGCACAATAATTTATATTGAACGCAATATTATTTCAGTTTAACATAGAAAAACAGTTATCCTAATCAAATTAATTAGCAAAACCCACACGAAATAAACAAACAATAAATGATATTAATTTCCTGTTGATTTGGTCAACCCTGTTACACCGCGTCGGGTCGTAAGATCCCGAAAACTTGCAATAACTGCAATAAATTACAAAGCAATCCAAGTTGGTCTAATAAGATGTCTTGGGAGGATTTCATTGGCTCCCTACGCGGTAATATTTGGTGTAGAAGCTTGTATAGAATCTTAGATAAACGTTAAATTAATTGAGTTTACTAACACTTGTATTAAACTGATCGAGTAGCAAGTTTAATGTTCCTAGTTCTCAGTATTCTAAACCGACAACGGACATGTCTTGAGAATTTTAGGATGTTTACTAATATTATATCCGCGTGGATTTTTTTTCGTGGGACCCTATTTTTTTTTTCTACAATAATAGTAACCTAAGTTACTTCTTATTATATCAGCTATCTGCCAGTGAAAGTCCCGTCAAAATCGGTGCAGCCGTTTCAGAGATTAGCCGGAACAAACAGACAGACAGACCAAAATTGTAAAAAATGTTATTTTGATATACGAGTATGTACCGTGTATACATCCACATGCATTTAGTAAAAAGCGGTTATTTTAATATTACAAACAGACACCAATTTTATTTATTTGTAAAGATATAGGAGACTAGCCTGTATTGTCCCACTGCAGGGCAAAGTCCTAAACAACCAAGACGAAGATGGACCACAATGACGCCAAACTGAGCATGTAACCTTGCTCTAAGACCTACCGCAGGGACTGGACGGCCACTCGCAAAAGACAGAATTGTGTGGAACATCATATAAACTAATATATTGTATATGGTAGACATGACCTGGATTAGGACATGGGATAATTTTTATTTCGGTATTTCCCCGGGATCGAGACTAACGCGGGGTTATTTTTTATTAAATCCTACTTCCTACTAATTTAAAATTATAAACGCGAAAGTTTGTGGGGATAGATAGTTTGCTACTCTTTCACGCATAAAGTGCTGAACTTATTTTTATGAAACTTTACAGTAATATAGCTTATACATCAGAATAACACATAGGATACTTTTTATCTGGATGTTCCCACGGGATTGACACTTCTTATGCGGGTGAAACCGCGAAACGCTGCTAGTCTGTCATATTTTTTAGGAGGTAGGTAAAAGGATATAAAATACTTCATCATATCATTCATCATCATTGTCATCTCTCATGGTTAATGACCAGTATAAGTGATTTAAATTGTACAGAAGAAAGCGCGACTAGACAAAGATATTTTTCGGTCGTAAAATCTCCCAAAAATATTTTCACTCTACCCATTTTAAATTTTACACAAGACGCCATTACATACCTTACATCAAACAATCGACGAACAGAAACACTTCCCACAAGTGCACTAAAAAATAATTTCGCTGGAATTATTCACGAAAAAAACCCCATCAGACGAAAAATTATACCCCTAAAACCATTAGCTCACATACTGTGGTGCATTGAAGCAAAGTGGAGTGGGGGAAGTGAAGTGGGGGGGCGAGACAGGAAAGGGGGATCCAGACTGAGGGGGAATAATCCCGTAATTATCGGCTTAACTCTAGACGACATTTGCAGGTGCTAGCAGCGTTCAGGTGTACCCTATGTAAGGTTTAGGGTTAGGTTGACAAATGCTGCACACTGATAATTGATTTATAGGAGCTTTCGGTAATAGGGGGCAGGTTTTGGCCGCTTTTGAAGATTTGCGCGGTATCGGTTTCGGTTTCGGTATTTGACAGCGTGTGAGGGGTTGTGTCGGCATAATCCTGTTCGAGCTGATATGAAGAATAATATTGGTGTTACACTTCGATTGCAGGGGTGGGTTTGTTGATATTTTTTATTTTCCCTTTCATATTCTTTTCAGGGATCCTGTTTTACAATTTTTGGGGATTTTTCTGTTGACGTGTAAGGACTTTATTTTTAGCTGACAAGGATAAATCTAAAGATTGTTTGTCACAGTTTCGGGGAAATATCTGGGGATTACCAATCCTTGTTCGGAACATATTGATTGTAGATACTGAGGTTTACTTGTTCGTAGAGGTCGTCTCCTATCATTGCAGTTCTGAAGTGAACACGTATTACAGACATTCATTTTAGCCTATCTAGAGTACCTGCAACTCAAATAGCTGGAAATCTTGAAAGATACGTCCGGCGAAAGTTTGTGAGTGTGTGTGTGTTTATATGTTTGTTACTTCTTCACGCTCAAACGGCTGGACCAATTTTGATAAAATTTTGTATGGAGGTAGCTGACACCCTGGATTAATATATAGACTACTTTTTATCTCGATATTCCCAAGGGATCGACACTTATGCGGGTGAAACCGCGGAGCGCAGCTAGTTATAAACTCAATTAACAGGAAACAAATGCAAAATACAGAGCAGTGGTGGCCCAGTGGTATATATAGGGTCTGAATTACGAGTTATACACGAACCCAGACAGGCGCTTTACTTTGTGTAATTTATTTCATCACCACTGCTCTCAAAACAGTGAAGGAAAACATCGTGAGGAAGCCGGCATGTCCTAGAACCGAAAATTCGAAGACATATAACATCTAAAAACCCGCACTGGGCTCGCGTGGTGGATTACGGCTCACTCCCTCTCACAGAGAGGAGGCCTGTGTCCCAACAGTGGAATCATTATAGGTAGGCTGATTATGTGTTATATAAATGCAAATACTGTCTAAGTCACTTCCAGTCCGGAAACAATATATCTTTGTGGGAAGTAATTTCTTTTTATTAAAACTTGAGGTTCCTACGCTGAAAATTACGCAGAACCAGCGTTGTTTGCTTTTCATAAAGGAATCTGTGATTTTAACTGCCCGAGGGATAGACGTTGGATAGCTTTCCGCCGAATTTAGGGCCATTTTCGGTATATTTTGGGCGCTACGGCCGAATTTAGGCGTGAGTTAATAACGTGTCGCTGGACGATACGCCTTGTTTTGGCACCGTTGGCTTAAGCTGATGGATTTGTTAAGAATGGGTTGTATTTGTTGGTTAATTATTTTCATATTTTGCAATATTGGTTTGTGTTTTCTGTACGAAGTTTTAATTACTTATAAGCATTTTTTGCATGCTTAATGGAACATTGACCCATTAGTAGATCAGATTTCATCAATAGTTAATCATAGACGTTTAAAATACAAGCATTCGTGATTAATTAATAGTCAAATCAAATCAGTTTTAATTTTATGCGTCATCAAGTAGGATAAGTCCTCATAGCAAGATCTCCTTTTGCGAAGTCCCAAAAATCGGCTTTTTTGAGTTAGTTCCACTAAGCATGCGTTTTGTTTAATTATGCATAATCCATACTGATATTATAAATTCGAAAGTAACTTTGTCTGTCTGTATGTTACCTTTTCACGCCTAAACCACTGAACCGATTTAAATGAAATTTGGTATAAAGATAGTTTGAGTCCCGGGAAAGCACATAGGATAGTTTTTATCCCGATATTCCCACGGGATCGAAACTTATGCGGGTGAAACCGCGGGGCGCAGCTAGTCAGCCTATAATGTTCCCGCTGCTAGGACACAGTGAGCTGTCATTCCAGCTCATGCTAGGAATTGACACTTGACAGCTCACCTGAGGTTTCGCAGTGAGATATTTACGGAATAAACCAACAGACCTTTGTCTTTGTCTAGGACAATATACAACTTGATCCTACTATATTGTATAACACTAATCATCACACTAATATTATAAAGGCGAAAGTTTGTGTGTGTTTGTATGTTTGTTACTCCTTCACGCAAAAACTACTGAACGGATTTTGATGAAACTTTACAGTAATTTAGGTTATACATCAGAATAACACATAGGATACTTTTTATCCCGATATTCTCACAGGATCGACACTTACGCAGGTGAAACCGCGGGGCGCAGCTAGTATACTATAATTGTGAGATTTTGTATGTTTGGATGTTTATTATTCAATGACGCAAAATCGGCTTAACGGATTTGGATGAAATTTAGCATACATATAACCTGGATTAACACATACTTTTTATCCCGGTACCCTCTCCACACGGGCAGCTCCAAGCCGCTGGCAACAGCTAGTACTATTATATATATCAGCACTGCAACAGCAATTAGGGTAAGCATGTGTCTAATCGGCGAATAAAGATCTCAGAGACATAAAGGCAAGTTTCCACAGATTTCCTCTGAATGTAAACTGTACAAATGACCATACCATCGCACGTTATGTGAACAAAGTCAGTTGTTAAATATTTGTTCGTGACAAGTTCAACACTAGAGCGGGTTGTCTTCTTTACTGAAGCCTTTAAAATACATGGAGATGTAAGCAAAAGTTTAAACCCCTACTATAACATTACGATGTTTCGAAATGAACGTGCTTTTAATTACATATTTGTTTTGTTTTTATTAAGTACGTATTTGAGCTAACACACGATGTTTCTGTGACAATAAAACATTTTTTTCTTTCTTTCTTCATAAATACAGGAGGAAGGAACAATTATGGCATTTGGCAACTGTGATTCCGTTACGGAATTTCCTTTAAACTTAAACATTATCTTGCACTAGTAATTAGGCAATACTAGTCTTTTTTAAGAGCAAATAAAAAATGTTACCATTCAATCTAATTAGCGGCATAGTTCTATATTTTTTGCATACTGCCCTGCGAGGCAATTGCGTAACACATTATCAATCGGAATTGGTTTCATTTTGACAGTTCAAGAACATTCATTGCGTTATTTACGTGTTGAGCAGACAAATTTTTCAAACTTATGAAGCTATGGATTAGCAATTTGCTTCAAAACGATTTAGATTCCGATTGATAGTGTTACGCAATTAGGTTGCGGGAGAGTTATAACTAGCAAATAGGTGCACACTTGTAACACCCGACGCCATCCCACGCTTACCAATTGTCCAAATGACGAAAATAGCTCAACGAGACGAAAAATGTGGCCAATGAGTAAGCTTCATTGATGTCGCGTAACGTGGCGTGTTGTAAGTCTGTTTCCGCCTTAATTTTACGTTCAGTCATTTCGAATTAGGCATTCACTGTAGTCGGATTGTGTAGGCAAAGCATGCCAAAAACACCCAGAAATTAGAATTTACCTTTCCCAAAAACACTCAACTTTTCTCCTATGATAAAGCCATAAATAAGGCCGTGACACATGGTAGGGGTTTCGCAAACAATTGGGGCCTGAAATAATTTGTAGGCAGGAAGTTTTCAGACGCGCCTGACAGGCCGGATTCACGCTACGGCCTGAAACCGCTGAAAACTGATGTTGTATAGCTAACAAAAAAAAATGTTGAGTGACGACGTGCGCTCGGTTTGATGTTGTCATGTTTTAAAGATTTTCTTTAGCTTTTTTCAGACATTTTTATTGGTGATAGAAAGGTTTTTTGTCTTTATTGTAAGTAATAAAATAATTTTATCGTTTGTTTCTTCTTTTCGATTTTGAAAAACACGTCAAATTCTACATAAATTTACATATCTGCTCTCTCGTATCAGCATGTAAAAAAAAAAGTTTATTGCTATTACTTACATAAAATGCTTTACACACATAAGTTGGAGATCAGAGTACCAAAGGAAATAAATTAATAAATCACCTTTTAAGCAAGGAGGTAACGACCGTATGTTCGCTGGTTCTAGGACATGCCAGTTTCCTCACGATGTTTTCGCTCACCGTTTTGAGAGCAATGGTGATGTAATAATTTACACAAAGTAAAGCGCCTGTCTCGGTTCGAACTTGCGTCCTAGAACTCGTCAGCCGCTGCCGTTATCACTGGGCCACCACTGCTCTTTCGACACATTAATTATCGAAAATTCGAAATAAATATTCGATAATCTATTGAAACCGAGCCGTGCCACAGTTAAAACGATTCTCATGTAACCGTACTGGATAAAGTATGGTCTATCGAATTTAAATACCAGATTTATATACTCTGTGTTAATATTGAACAAGTGACAATTGAATTTGTACGCTATTCTTTAAGACACAAAGTTTAAAATTGACTGGTGTAACTTCTATGGTGGTTTTGAAGATTGAGGCAATAGAATTTGTATTCTATTGTTAGTGTGTTAAGGTTAAAAATTGTGTGGTCAGGTTGAGGTGAGGAATGGCTTAGTTATGTCATAGTAGATTGTTGTGGTTGCTGTTGAGTAATGTAAGGCTAAGGCCAAGAATTAGATGGGTGGGCGTATAAGTATGATGGAGAGGATGTACTTAACTGTAAATATTGAAGAGTTATGCTTCCATGATAAATTTTGGGAAAGGAAACAATAATACTTCAATCAGGGACTTTGGAATTGCTTTCAAAGTTTACTCTAAGAGAAATTGAAATGGATCGAACATTCTAAACGGTTACCTACCTACTTTATATTGGTCTTTAAGTGTTTTGTCATACTTATCTATCTTGGTCCTTTTTCTATTAAAATAGTGGCGTTATGTCTTACCTGCAAATAAAAGAAAAACATAATTAATACATATATGTATGTAATACTATTAAAAAAACAAATACGAGTCGGACTCGCAAACGAAGGGTTCCGTACCTGTAGCCTGGTGACAGACAGACGGACGGACGGACAGACAGCGAAGTCTTAGTAGTAGGGTCCCGTTTTTACCCTTTGGGTACGGAACCCTAAAAAGATAAGTACCATAAACAAAAAAATCTGTCTACAATATTATGTTGTGTTATAAGACTGGTGTAATTGCTGTATAATTCTAGTGCGAGAATAATGAAATTGATGTAATATCTTTATTAAAGAAGAAATTAGTAAAATTCTATAATTTGGTATAAGCACGATCAAATTACATTCTCAAGATCGAAATTACTTGTATACATGCTACCTAATTTATACGTTGAAACCACTTATAGTAGCTTTGGTACTTATAAGTAATTATATATTATATTATATATTTACGTGAGATAACTAAATGAATAAATAACCAAAAACTCTTTCACGTAGGTACTCAGGTAGCGTCAGCAGAAAAATGTAATCGACAATTCAGTCCGATTAATTAAGCTTTTTTGTGCAAAGCGTTTACCACGCAAGAATGGCTGTGTTTTAACCGACTTCAAAAAAGGAGGTTCTGTATTCGACCCGGATGTATGTATGTTTGTATGTCCGCAATTTTCTCAAAAACTAATGAACCAAAATTGATAATTATTTCACTAGTGTGATCTACATACTTTCAGGAAATTTTTAGTATATAATACATAAGGTAATTATTCTTATGCACGACGTTATGTACATAAATGTACTGCATCTCCGTCATTTCTATGCGAATTTTGATGATTCTTCTAGTCGGTGTCTTCAATTCTTCAATGCACTAGTGTTAATTGAATTTGTGTGGGGTAGGTACCTATAACTAAAAAGTGAAAAACTTTTTTACAAAAAAAAAACAATCGACTTCAAAAAATACTACAAAGTGAAAAATAACTTTAATTTCGGAAGTCGGTGTCAAAAAACGAAAATGCGGAACCAACGACACCGACTTCCGAAATTAAAGTTATTTTTCACTTTGTAGTATTTTTTTGAAGTCGGTTGTTTTATCATGTCGAAAGAGCTGTAGAAGATTCTTATTTTGCTTGATTCTCATATTCATTACTTAATGCAAGGTGCAAAGGTCGTATGTTATAAATACGCAAAAAAAGAAGTTCGTATTTTACCAGCTTCATCTTAATAAAAAAGTTGATAAAAAATAAGTCTTCATTTTAAAGATGCTTCTATAATATAAAGAATCCCACATACAAAGATAAATAGATACGCGTTAAGATCATAACCCTGTCTTTGCCGTCGCGCAGTCGGGTAATGAAAAAAAAAAACAAATGTAAAATAAAAAAAATATAAATGTAATATTTGGGCAAATGAAAATAAAAACGTCACGAAAAGGTATAACCGTAGACCGAAAATACAAACACACTACATCATATTAGAAAAGTAAGCAAGTAGGTATACCTTCAAAACCTAGTCCCAAACAAACAATTACTCATTCCAAGTTTATTTTACTTAATTAAAAAGCACTCGCGAATATGTCACAGAACATCCACGTCGTTATAAATAATTGTCTCCGGCTAATCCATATTAATGATTTCTTAAAACCTCCTACATTAAAATAAATTATAATAAAATGGAGAGGAAAGCAATGTACGAAATATATTTTTCATATTCATACATTTAGAATTGAAAAAAGGAGAAAAAAAGTCTTTAGTCACACGACATTCGACAGTGTTGAGTCCACTATTGACCGTTTTAGTCCGAAACTAATGTAAATTTTTTTTTTTTTTGTTAGCCTATTTTTGTGTCCCACTGCTGGGCAAAGGCCTCCCCTTTTTTCTTCCAAACCTCCCTGTCTTGTGCGATCTCTGGCCATGTTGGCCCTGCGAATGATATGATGTAAATTAGTGATGTAAATTAAACTGATGTAAATTAAATGCCCAAACTAATATTGTTAAACCGAACACATGAATAAACTTGATGCAGGATTATTAAGGCGCTACCTCGATAATCTGAAATCCTCGAAAACCTACTTCATCTATTCATTACATTAACATAGAGATATCTAGTAGTATGGACGAATAGTTACACATCGATTTCTCTCTTTCAGTCGTCAGTAATTTAACTTATGAAAGAAGAAGACAAAGCGTTGTATAACTATACAGACACTATACAACGTTTATTATAAGGTGGTTAGTATGGATAACTCAAATCTTATTTGAAAATGCAACGCACTTCACGTCAATGAAGTCGACTTGGGTTTCTAACACAAAATTGGCCTATATTTTAAACAACACGTGCAAGTCGTGTCTCTGCATATTTATGAATTCAAATCGACACAAATTAATTAGGTACTTTCAATGTATTGTTAATGTTACCTTACTAATTCATTCACATTGAAAATATCAAACAAATATCTAAACAATTTTAGATACAAAAGACTCCATATAGAAAATTAATTCGCTTTAACAGTATCGCTGTCTCGCTTTAATGAAAGCAAAATGACAATAACAGCAATGATTTATCGACCATTTAAACATGTCAATTTCTTACGAATAAAAGCCACAAGACATGTCTTTGCGCATGTATCAATAAAACGGCTTTTTTACACTGCAACTCAATAACACTATGAAGATGTACGTTATAATAAATAATGTGACATGTTAAGAGAACCACTTTAAATTCACCTAGCCACGATAAATCAACTAGTATTAATTAAATTCAACTTTTTTTGTCAACGCTACAAAGGGCTAAGAGCTGGCCGTACATCATAATGATGCATAGCGTCTACGCCTTTCATACATTATTAATTACAAAAAGGGTGAGAGAGACAACAGATTATAACACCTGCATGTAAGAAAGGGATGGCGACAGTAGGGATGACCAAGTTGCTTCTGTAGGCCAAGTTTTGCCAAGTTTCGGACACTAGGGTTGTGACAAAATGTCGAAAACGAAAACTCTTGACATGTACCCGTTTGAGTTCCGAATTGTTAAGATGCAGGGTAGTTTTATGTGTATTTGATGGGGTTTGTCGGGTCCCTCCCAACATTAATTTAGCTAAGATGTTTTGCATTGGTGTTTAGTTTATCTTTATCAGCAAACAAGCAAGGACTCGGTCTATTAAACCGTACTATAGATGACCGTATAATGAATAAGACCTGGGAAGTAATTGCGTAACACACCATCAGTAGTAATGGCTTTCATTTTGACAGTTCAACAATATTCATTGCGTTATTTATGTTGTTGAGCAGATTTTTTTTTTCGAACATATGAAGCAATGGATTAGCAATATCTTTCAAAATTATTCAGATTGATAGTGTGCTACGCAATTAGGGTGCAGAAATCGTATACTATGTGGTCAAAAAAGAATGGACACAATTTTGTTGTCATAATTGTCCAACTAACTTCAGTTATGTCAGTATTTTTTAAGTCATGTCCATTCTTCTACAACTTCACGCCTGTATGACCTGAAGGGTTAGTCAGAGGTGGACCTGTTTAGTTCATCCACATTTCGCCAGAAAATTTTTTCAGTCCCATGTTTGGGCGTGTATATGAGCATCAAACGGGCGCGGGCTTCTACTGAGAAATTCCAGCTAGAAAAACCCGAATAACACTGCCCGACCCAGGAATCGAACCCAGGACCTTGAGCTCAACAGTGGCGCTTGCGACTACTAAACCAACGAGACATAATTTTTCGTCTGCAAAAAATCGACTAAACTAAAAACCGAAACTGTCACAACACTAGTATGACGTCAAAAGAAAACGTGTACCTACGTTAATGAAGCCTGGTAAGCAATAAATAAAGAATTTTCCGCCATCTTGAATTTTCTGTTATTAATAGAAACTGTTATGAGATAGTTATTTGGGTTATTCTTTTGGTAATATTTATTAGTAGTTTGTTTTACTTGGGCCCAATATGGCGTTGTCCACGAGAATACTTTATTTACGACAGAAATAAGCGGTTCTTCGGTTTAGTGCTGTAGTAATTATTTCGTTGTTTCCGAGTCGGTTTTAGTGCTAACGCGTTTCGTACTAATTAAATAACGCGGTGTTATTTCGTTTAGCTCGGTTTTACGTCATGGAGATAAATTATTTTGTTAATATGCATTTAAACTTCTGTTTCTGGAAATTGGTTTCTATATTATTATCAATGATATATGTATAAGCATAATCAGCCTGAAATCCGAAAGTCTGACCACCAGTCTTACCAAGGAGCAGTGGCGTGCATTGGTTTTCAGAATAGGTAGGCACTAGGCCGGGTCTAGTCTAGACAAACGCGGTCACTAATCAGAAAAAAAAGTGAGGTCAAAAATGGTACTCCGGGTGAGACGTACGTATATTTAATTTTGTCGTGATAATTTGAACGAGTAAAGACCAATGACAATATGCGAATAGTACGGGAGCCGAGTAGGCCGTCCGGCGACTGCCTACCTGCCGCGCGTGTTTGTATGGAGATTTTGTTTTTTGTTAGGTATGATAATTTAGTGAGTTTATTAACTGTGGGGCACATACACTAAAATGTAATTGACAGGCTTAAGTTGATATATCGAGGTAGGCACTGCTTATATGCCTATATACAATGCACGCCACTGCCAAGGAGTATACATATATTATTACCCAGTAACTGGGTTGTGGAGGTCAGATAGGCAGTCGCTCCATGTAACATACTGGTATTCAGCTGCATTCGCTTAGACTGGAAGCCGACCCCAATATAGTTGGAAAAAGGCTAGGATGATGATATAAACGTAATAAGCCTAGATAACTTTCTCACTGCTGGGACACAAGCCTTCTCTCTGTGTGTGGGAGTGGGCCGTAATCCCGGGTTAGAGGATGTCACAAGTCTTCTAAATTTTGGTTTTACGACATGATTGATATATTGTGGGGTCAAAACCACCACGTTTGGTAGGATTGGTGGTCGGAAATAGGAATTTGCTCTAAATTCACAGAAGGAGGTAAATCGGCGACCCAAAAAACGCCAGCAGATTTCCTTTGGCACCTTGTATGACACCTAAAAGCCACCAGAGAGACAGTGGCATTACCCGACTGCTCTTGAAAGACTAATGTTTTCTGAATAACTTCGGTGTAAATATCGCGCATCGAGCTTTAGAAAGTGATTGTCATCAGGGCTTGGAACCGGTACCAAACGTGTAAGTTCGGTACTTAGCGGTTTCGCAAGTACCGGTACCAAATCCAGGTACCCGCCGCGTACTCGTTTTTGTACAGACGCCAGCACACCAAGCTACCCGAAACTGTCAAATTTTCTCAATCAACTTTGAACCCTATGCTTTAGCGATAAAGTTGAAAATCTATTAAAGAAATATGACAGATTGTAGTAGCTTGATGTGCTGGCGTCTGTACCTTGAAGTTATTTTTCTAATGTTTATTTACCATCCTTTTTACTTTGGATTGCCATCGCGGTGAGAGGATTAGCCAATCAGCGTGGATAACTTGCTGATTGCCTAGGGCGCTTCGGACGTATAGTGGTTCTGTAGATACGTCGCTCAGGGAGGCTCCTTTCATGCACCCCTGTCAGCTGCACGTTACAGGAACTGGTTGACGCTGGTGATGGCGCCAAATAAGTAGCCGAATTCTGGGCTGAGTCCATTTAGATTGCTATCGACACTCTAAGAAGATGAAGATCCTTTTTACTTACAATTTCTGTTTTCTCACTCTAACTTACGGAGGTATTTGTTTGGAACCTGTACAGTACCGATACTGACTAGAAATACCAATAATACAGGCACTACGTCTGGTACCGGTATCACACCAATGCCAATGGTAGGGGAGACTGGGTACAGTTGAAACAATTTTGCTTTGAACGCTCGTAGCACAGCCATTTTGAAACATAACAAACAACAAAACACATAAAATGAGAGAATAGACTTTTGTCTTCAAATATATCTCAGAATTAGAGGCTCAACTGCCATATTTACTAGATAGGAAGAGTTTAATAAAATAATGTGCCACTGTTTCAACCGTACCCATACCAGGGGCGGTTGAAACAGCGATGGGGGTCAGTTGAAACATAAACAAATAAGTAATACAAATCAGTTTCTTTATTCATAATCAACAAGAAATAGTTAAATTCTAGTATGGCACCATTTCTATCAGTCTTAATAATAGTTTCGAACATAAAAAGAGCTCTTCTGCTCCGGTTTAAACTAACAAACTAACACTAACACTGCATTTCTTTTTTTCTTGTATCGCAGAAGAGAAGAATGGTGAACTCCGTACATCTCTGCAGCTTTTCGTAAAGAAGTCCCTTTTTTGACTTCTACATACGCATTTTCGTATTGAGTTATATCACACTCGCCTCTTGAAGTTTTTTTGATACGTTGTCTGGGCATCTAGAATGAAAAAAGCAAGGGTTATCATTGTTTCAATCGTACCCACAATAATTGCTTCATCCGTCCCCATACCCCTCAACCGCTAATAAAACAAACATAGCGTCGAAACAAAACAACATAAACAAAAACGAATCACGGTTTTAGAACCTTCAAAATCTAACAATAAAACAGAAAATCACTCAAAATGAAAATGCTAATATCAACAAAGTAATTTGAAAAAGAAAACAATAGAAAATACTTACTTTTTGTCGAAAAAATATAATAGGGTCCCCTGAAAACGTACAGAGCGCGCGAAGTGCAACGCGTCACTGTGATTCATGTCCGGACTCTCCAGCCGCGTCTCTTTCCCCTTGTACCCCTTACCACACCGCTAATAGTTTACGAGTTATTAGCGTTGGTTTAACCGTACCCTGCTGCAACCGTACCCAGTCTCCCCTACCGGTTCCCAAAAATACTGGTATTTTTTTTTTAATTTGAAATGGGCTTGCTCTTGACTCTAGCCTAGGTCAAAGGTGACAGAGACAAAGTCGACGATGGAGCGAGCTTACCCAGAAGAAGCCTGTTTACTCTCACTTTAAAGAGTTTCGGGTTGTATGCGCTCGGAAAAACAGACGCAAGTAGAGAGTTCCACTCTTTTGCTGTGCGCATTATAAACGACATTTGCAAACGCTTAGTGCGAATTGGTGGAACAGCAACCAGGTAGGGATGGTAACTTGCAGTGCGCCTGGATGTCCGAAGGTAGAAGGGGGCCGGTGGAATGAGGTCGTGGAGTTCTTGAGCACACTCACCGAAGTACAGTCTGTAGAAGACCGACAGGCAGGCAACCTTGCGGCGATGAGCCAAGCTGTGAAGCTTGGCATCCACCAGGTATTTTAAGCCCTGGTCACAAGTCAAACACGACGCCCTAAAAAGCCTTAACCGGTTGAATGGCATAATTACAGACACAATTTAAACGCTATTGTGTCTCGCGTGGATCCACGTTTAAGCTTACGAAGGGTTAAGCCAAACAGCCATATTTTCGGCTGCGTACTGTACCTACATAAGTAAGGGATAAATTCATGCTAAGATGGCCTAACTCGTTATGGCGGCTAGTTCACAAACGCCACAGTTCAATTAGTTTGAAATTGTGTTCTACATAGAACTCTGTTGTACTAGAAGCGTTAGGTACGATTTAATGTGACGTAATAACAGGATGTCGTAATGAGGACGTTGTCTGTATGGTGCCGGACTTAAAGAATAGCACCACCCCATACTTCCCGTGGGT
The DNA here is from genome assembly GCA_947508005.1 of Amphipoea lucens. NCBI lineage: Eukaryota > Metazoa > Arthropoda > Insecta > Lepidoptera > Noctuidae > Amphipoea > Amphipoea lucens. The sequence goes on along the minus strand of OX382381.1, from coordinate 8,920,207 downwards.
GTCGTAAAAGGCGACTAAGGGTCGTACCGGAGAATGGGCAGCTGCGTTCTCTATGCTTTTCACCACCATACTGCGATCGCCAACCCGCCTGCCAAGCGTGGCGACAAAGAATTACAAGCACAAAAAACACATGGCCCCAAGTACCCGGCGGCCCGCCTACCCTTGGCTACGGTTTTTTTTGGGGGAGGCCTATGTCCAGCAGTGGACGTCTTTCGGCTGAAATGATGATGATGAATAATAGAATCGTCCAACAGCATCACGGAAGACCCAGGCGTAGATGGCGAGACGAACTTGTTGCCTATATGAGAGATTTGTCCATATTGGCTCAGGATCGAGTTGAGTGAAAAAAGGAAAAGGAGGCCTTTGCCCAGCCGCGGGATAGTATTGTAGCGGTATCTACAACGCCACATGCGAACAACGCGTCATACTGACGTCACGCAAATCCTGCATCTCGCAAGCAGAGTTTACCGCCCAACTAGCATAGATACTCGTACAACAGCCCGACATGAATCATTGGGCAATTGCCCGCCAGACACGACACCCCTCTGGTCAGAGGATCCTCCCTGTTCTATAGAGTATGAGTGAACTTTACACCCTGTTCCACATATCTCTATAGTACAAACAAACGGGGAAAAAAAGGTATACCATATTAAGATATCCGGCCGCCCAATAAAAACGAATCTCATCCAGTCCTCTCTAATTCATTCATATATATCTATGAATTGTGTATTTTGATGTTGTAGCTTTTAGCCAAATTGAAGCAGCCATCGGCTCAATTCGGATCCTACAGCCGGGAGAACGATCAGCCTAACTGGCCGGTATTATGAAATATGAATGAAGTTTATTGTGAATCTAGCTGTGCCGTTCGCGTGTGTCGGTAAACAAATGGATTTTCATGGATTTTTTTTTTTGGCGCGGATTTTTTTAATTATAAAATAGCTATTACATCAGCTATCGGCCTATGAAAGTCCTGTCAAAATCGGTCCAGCAGTTTCGAAGATTAGCCCTAACAAACAGACAAACATTTTGTAATATTTTTTTAGCACCGTACCGTTGGCTTTCATTATGCATTTAGTAAAAAGCTGTTATTCTGACATTAGAACCAGACACTTCACTTTCATCGTAGTTGTAAAACGAATCTAAAATCGTCTAATTGGATTATTTCTAATTATGTCCCTACACAACCTAAATACCCACACTTTGAAGACACCCACCAAACCAGAACCAGTGACTCCAAATTTTTAGGCCAACACGATCAAAGCCCTGATTCACTCCTACTCCTGACAGGAATTTGCGCAAAAAAACGCCAAAAATAACTCGGAAGGGTATGTCCGGGACATTTTACACGCGACCTGTTCTACCCCTTCTGTAGTGTCGGTTCGATGTCCAGGCGAAATAGAGCGGGAAATTCCTGCCCAACCCCCCCTCCCCCCAGCCCTTAGATGATTGTGTTTTGCCATGCGTGGCTCAAAGGGTAGCTCACCATTTTTATACAAATTATATTGGCGAGAGAATGCTGGGTTTATTATTGAATTATGTAAGAAAAAGTGTGGCTTTGTCTTTTATTTTCGTATGCTGAAGGAACCAATACACGCTCTAAAAAACTGTGTTTTAAAATAGTCAGTCAAGTTCTTTGATGATTACACCAATAACTCAATTTGTTAGTTGAGGTCAACTAATGCTTTCTCTATATTACATACTAGTTGCGCCACACGGTTTCACCCGCATAAGTTTCGATCTCGTGGGAATATCGGGATGAAAAGTATCGTATGCTAGTTATAAAATATCTGTGTGCCAAATTTCATCCAAATCCGTTCAGTCGTTTTTGCGTGAAAGATTAACATCCATCCATCCATCCTCGCAAACTTTCGCGTTTATAATACTAGCAGTGCTCCGCGGTTTCACCCGCATAAGTTTCGATCTCGCGGGAATATCGGGATAAAAAGTATCCTATGTCCTTACATAGGATACTTTTTTGGTATAGAGATAGTTTGAGTCCCGGGAAAGGTCCCGGGACTCCAACTATCTCTATACCAAATTTCATCTAAATCGGTTCAGCGGTTTAGGCGTGAAAAGGTAACATACGGACAGACAGAGTTACTTTCGAATTTATAGTATTATAAAGTATGAATTTTATGTTATGCCCTATATCCCTTCACATTTACTAAATAACTGATTATGTTTACATACATACCGTGTAATGGAACCCTGGTGATCTGCTATACAGGTATTCCTAGTGCAGACACCAGTCTCTCACTAACTAGTGTCAATAGTTTCTAAGCTTGTCTAAATTTATATGATGCCATTGTTTGTGAAGAGAACTTAACCCTTTATTGCATCTTGATGGAAATTTCCATCAAACGGTTCACAGGTTAAAAAAGCACACAAATCAGTGGGCGGTTCACAGCATGCAATGGAAGGTTAAATTATTTGAATTTGAATTTCTCCTCTGGCTAGCTAAACTATTGCAGCTGAAATTAACCCATCATTTTTTTTCATCAGTTTTAGGCTAATTGAAAACTCGACTACAAAGTCCTTGCGTTTAAAATATTCAAAATCAAAATTCCAAATACAATTTTCGTCACCATATTAAAATACAGTCACCATGTTTTCGAACGTGACAATTCATCTTATTTGTCTATTGTTTTTTCAGACCACAGATAAAATATATTGTTTTGTCTCCTACACGTTTTTGGACTACCATGATAGATTAGATCGGGTTATAAGATCATTGACCATACGGTTATTCAAATCGTAACACTTTAAGACGTATCTATCCATCATAATTAACTGCATATATTATTATTTTGAATTTTAACGGTTATGATTTGATGGCTGAGTGCTTCCGTATTTTGTGTCATAGACCATTTGATCAAGACATATTTTTTGGTCTATAAATGTTAATTCTGTTAATATTTGCATTGTAACATGGCCAAAATAAACATCGACATTTTCAGTCGTTGTATAAAAGGAAGAAAAAGTGAAGACTTATTTTAGGAACAATATTAATTAAAAGTTAGCAGAGCTTTATGAAAGACGCTCATTGCGACTGCAGATAAACCATTCTGCATTACGTCTAAACGTCGTCGGTAGCAGTTTTGTAAAACTTAGCGCAATGAAAATCCAGCTGAAAGTTGTTCAGTTGTTTTAAATAACGGAGCTGTTTTGTAAAACAGCGGATTGTACAATCCATCTATCTACGACATCATCATCATCATCTGCCTAGCCTTTTCCCAACTATGTTGGGGTCGGCTTCCGGTCTAACCGGATGCAGCTGAATACCAGTATTTTACATGGAGCGACTGCCTATCTGACCTACACAACCCAGTCACTGGGTAATACGATACCTCTTGGTAAGACTGGTTATCCATCTACGACATATACACTATAAAAAATAAATAAGATTAATGTGTCTGTTTTGTTATGTCAAAATAACAGCTTTTTATGCATATGAAAGTATATACGGTACTTATAACAAAGGACTTTCACTGTGTGTCTAGCTGATGTTACAATGAGTAACTTAGGCTAGTTTTATTTTTGAAAAGAAAACCCATGAAATTCAATATGTACATAAACGAAGTCAACTTAGCAATATGGGCATATTGGTAACTTAGCAATATGGGCATATTGGTAAGTTGATCATATAATAAATAACACATCCTATTGCCAATAAGTTCAAAACAAAACAACATCGACATGACATACTATGTCCCAACCTCAAAGCCTAGTAAACTTAACACCGACCAGTTCCCTCATCTCAGCATGGTTTTAAGCGTCACACCATAGATCATATGCCGTAAACCTTGGGAGTTTAACCAAGAGTGATGGCAGGAGCACCGCGGTAACCGCACTGATTTACTACTGTTAAACCGGCTTGTGTAGTTCGGGGTTACTGGCGGTAGGTGGCGCTAGCTTGCTGGCGGATTTGTTCGATGAAAGACTCAAGCACGGTTTCTGAGGTTTTTAAACGGAGTTTATCCATTCGATAGTGATTATTGGTTCCATATCGTGTTTCTGAACACGTCATTAAGGAAGAATTTAACTTAAAACCCTCGATAATAATTCACTCCAGAATTATTATCGAAGGTTTATCTGAGAACCTCAAAAACCGAGCATAAGGAAGGGATTCGCTTAAATAGATAATTATATCCATAATATAATTATATTATATTATATTATTATTGTTTCAGAAACTGGGCATCACTGTAAATGATAGATGATATTTTATTTATATAAATTAAAAGTAAATAAAAAAACACTTTAACACGCCAAAAGAAATAATAATATTTAAAAACTAAATGAACTATATTCTGAGAAGAAAGACCGATACAAATTCACAGTCTGTTTATGTATTCAGATCATGTAAGGGTTTAGGCTTCCAAATTCAGCTTTAAATGTTTAGTGATAGATAAATAATTTACTCCTTTACATTTAGGGATATTGTAGGTCAATTGCTGAAAAAATATTTTATACGTTTTGCCACTAAAATAAAATTAATATGGTAAAACAGAGAATATCATTAGACCGCATGTCCATAAATTACATTTAAGAAGGATGAACAAGGATCGATTTTATTTGAGAAGGATTGTAGGTAGAAAAATATTCAGCGGACTAAGTAACAGCGTTTATTAGATAAGTATAAATAATGTTTTTTTTTTGACGTGACAACGTCTTATAAATCGATGAACGCCGGCTGCACGCACGAAAAAGCATGACTCATTGTCACGTTCCGCCTGAGCCGAGCGTGAAAGCGAGAGCGCGGAACAAGCGATAGAGAGGCACGATCTGCCAAAGCGTTCGGCTTGTGACGCATCTATCTGATGTTTTCTTACGACGTTATCACGTAAAATTATCGTCCGTAAACCGACTTTATAGACAGCCAATTTTTTTTGGTTTCTTGATTACATTTTGTTAAATTTACAAGTGTTATTGTATTGTGTACTTATTGTTCGTTAATTTTGTTTTTTTTCTTGTGTTTACATTTTTCTTTTTAATTGTATTTTACCTAACCTACTATGTATAGGTATGTAAAAATTTTTACTTTGTATTTTGCTCTGTAAAACGCCTTGGGATTCAATTCCGTAATGTAATCTAAATAAATAAAATATATCCTTACGCCAACAGATCACACACAGCTCTCCGTCACACACAAAACATTTTATTACGTATTATCCCCGACACTAGCCGATATCGCTCGACGACCTTAACGACCGTGTGTCAGATATTTAAGCCGAGTTTAACGACCCTCTGAGCTTTGTCATGGATACTTGTACAGTCAACACCAGATATGAGATATAATAGAGTTATAGCGATTAAGTAGAGTGTACTTAAAAGTTTTTAGGAGGGAACTTGATGCTTCTTTTCTTATTTAATTGAAATGGGTTTAGAAGAAGTAAGAATTTAATTTTAATTAAAATAAGGGTTTTAAAATTAATTAAGCTCATTAAACATTATGGGAGGCAGATTAGACATTGTGATCATAGATTGATTATTTAAAATGTAAAAGATTATTTAAAAAAAAACCACGGGGTAATTGCGTAAAACACTAATAGTAGGAATGGTTTTCATTTTGACAGTTCAACAACATTCATTACGTTATTTACGTTGCTGAGCAGACAAATTTTCGAACATATGAAACAATGGATTAGTAATATCCTTCAAAATATAACGTGTTACGCAGTTAGGGTTCTGTTTTTGCATCGCATGTTGTGTTCGTGTGTTGCAAATAGGTCCAAAACATGACATTTACATTCCGATTAACATAAATACAAAATTTTTCTTAAAAAAAAAAATACGAAAAATTTCCTCGTTTGCTGTAAACAATAATTAAGTAAGATCATAATTTTTCTAGTTATCATATTTCAAAACAACTAACCAAATAAATGCTTTAAGGATTTAAAACGTCACACTATTCCATTTCAAACTTCAACATAACAATCAAACACAGCCTTACATTTATCTTCGTATGACATCTGTTTGTTCGACTGTACAATATTGGAAATAGGCTCTACATTGTTGTTCCTCCATTGTATGTTAACGCCGTTCGGTGACGGATAAGCAGAGAGATCCGTCCCCAGCATTGTTAGGTGGTGTTTAGTTAATATTGGTGCTACGGTAGGGGGAATTACTTATAATAAATTAGTTTAGTTTGAGGTGAGTTTCGCCTAGTTTAAATTGATTCCGTTTAACTTAGACTGAGCTAGAATAGTTCATCATCAGCATAATAGTAGTCCACTGTTGGGCATGGATCTCTCCTATTGCACACTTTTGCACCCATTCTACAGGAATTTTTACTTCCCCGTTGGTCTTGTGGTCGCAAGCGCGACTGCTGAGCCGTAGGTCCTAGGTTCGGGTCCCGGGTCGGGCAAAGTGTTATTAGGTTTTTCCACTGGGAATTTCTTAGTAATAGCCCGGAGCTGGCGATGTGATACCCGTGCCTCGGAAAGCACGTTAAGCCGTTGGTCCTGCGCTTGATCTTTCCCGGTCTAAAGGCTAGGCAGATGATGATGACCTCCGTCTAACCTTTGGGGATTACAGGCGATATTATATCAATCTGCGTTCGCGATTTAATTGCCAAAAATGTAAACAAATATGAGTTTTGCTAAGGAAAACATCGTGAGGAAACAGACATGTCCTAGAACCAAAAATTCGAAGACATGTGACATCTACCAACCCGCTGGGCCCGCGTGGTAGATTATAGCCCACTCCCTCTTGAAGAGAGGAGGCCTGTGTCCTAGCAGTGGGAACATTATAGGCTGATTATGTTATGTTACGCGAAGACATGTGACATTCACCAACCCGCACTGGGCTCGCGTGGCTCACTCACTCTCACAGAGAGGAGGCCTATGTCCCAGCAGTGGGAACATGTATAGGCTGATTATGCTATACCTAATGATAATAATTGTAATAGGTACGAATTTAATTTATTTAATTAGGTTGGCTAAGTAACCGAATCTGTTTGTAATTTTACCCCCCTTACTAATAAACGTCGTTTAGCGTCTGTATAGTTACACAACGCTTTGTCTTCTTCTTTCGAAAGTCAAATTACTGACGACTGAAAGAGAGACATCGGTGTGTAACTATTCATCAGATATAAAACGTTTATTAGTAAGGGGGTCACAGTCTATGCCCTTTAAACAGAAACCCAGCAACGTTTATACTTGAGTAGGTATCAGAAACATTCCCTTCACAATCATACCTTCGCGGAAATAGTTTTTCTCACAATTCCTCCTCTCCATTTAATTCCCGACCTTCGGTCCCTTTGTGCGGTCCTCCCATAAATCCGTCCTGCCATCGCCATTCACCGTCATTGTTGGAAACTTTCCTCTCTAGAATCAGGATCTGATAAGCGTCAGGTAATGAATAGTACCTATTGTTGGATAATTAATTTCTTCATTAACGTCCTCTACACCTTCACGCAAACTTGGGTAGGTTAGAATGGCACCATTATGTGTAATTACTGAAATTAATTGTCTTGTCTCTTCAGTTTTTGGAGGTGACTCCTTCAGGTCTTAGTTTTGGGCATTGTTTGAGATTGTAATGATATTCTAAGATTTGGTTTAATGGGTAAGGCTTGAATCATAATTTTCAGGGGCTGGTTGAAATGTCACGGTAAACTATTCCGAACCACTGCACCTAAGACCTGCAATTTAGCAATCAATTGCTGTGCTGTCATCTTGACAATTCGGCAACATAAATTGCGTTATTTTTGTTGTCGAGCAGTCGATTTTTTTTTAACATATGAAGCAATGAAGTAGGGTTTTTTTTAATTCAGTGTTTTGAAAGAAAGTGTGTTACGTTGTTACAGTTGGGGTGTTGAACCTACACCAAAAAAGTGCTGAGACAATGAATCTCAACGGATATCGGAGTAATGATATACCTGTTTGGGAAAAGGCAACGAAATTAATCAGAAAAGAAATTCGAAGAGCAGGAATGACAGTACAACAGAGGCACTTAGTCTAGTCTAGATCACCATATATTAGAGCCAGGAATTTGAGATAACTTTCAAGTTATGAACTGAACGTCATACTCAACAAATTTCAAATTCAATTGCAATCAAAAACTTATTACGACCTTTTATTTTACAAATGGTCACTCAAAAATCAACTATGAATACATTTCTGTTAAGTAGATAACTGATTGATAAGAGCAGTGTTGACCCAGTGGTATCGGCCGCGACTTACGAGTTGTAGGTCGTAGGTTCGAACCCAGACAGGCGCTTTACATTATGTAAATGATTTCATCACCACTGCTCTCAAAACGGTGAAGGAAAACATCGTGAGGAAACCGGCATGTCCTAGAACCAAAAATTCGAAGACATGTGACATCTGCCAACCCGCACTGGGCCCGCGTGGTGGATTACGGCCATAAAAATGTAAATATCTATGATTACGGCTCACTCTCTCTAACAGAGAGGAGGCCTATGTCCCAGCAGTGGGAACATTGTAGCCTGATTATGCTTGTGCTATAAACATTGCATTATATTTTGTTCAGCAGAATGAATCCGTAATTCGTAGAACAAAAGGGCACCCATGCAAACCATACACCAAAACCGGCAGTTACTGAATCTAGCAAACTTGTGTACCGCAAAAGCGCTTTTTCCGCTTTTCAAATTCAGTTCCTGTTGACTTGTTATGTACCCAATTGAAACACAATAACTTGGTGTCAGAACTTGCTTTCTGGGCGTTTGCCAATATGGTTTTATTAACACAAATGTACAGACGCCAGCACATCAAGCTACTACAATCTGTCAAATTTCTTTAATAGATTTTCAACCATATCGCTATAGCATAAGGTTCAAAGTTGATTGGAAAAATTTGACAGTTTCGGGTAGCTTGGTGTGCTGGCGCCCGTACACAGTTTATAAGGATGGAAACTATGAAGGAACACTGTTAGAAAACTAACAAAGACGGTAGAAGTTGTTCTTGATTACCTACATCATTACTAGCTTCTGCTCGCGACTTCGTCCGCGTAAAATTGACCCACGCATCGCATCGCCTGCCTGCGCTATTACTTTGTTTCCGCTAAGCGTTCCTTCTGGATTTTTTCTTTTTGATCAGCTCAGTATTATGTTTTCAACACACTATCTACCTAGCATATTTATCCTGCAGAATATCATATATTTTTCTAATTATGTTTACTGTAGTCGATCATATACTTTTAGGCATTATAAACTTGCGTTTTTTGCATTTAGGTCATGTAATCCCCTTAATAAGACGACATAAAGGATGGACACAATGAAGCCAAATCTCTTGAAAATAGTCCAATAACTGGCAGGCGTGGAACCTGATTCAAAATCAAAATTAGTCAAATTAGGCTAATAATCAGCACTTTTTAAACGTCAAAATTACACAAGAAAACACACACACGAAGAAAAACACTTCTTCTTGATTCACGTGTTTGCTTTTAAATCTAGTAAGAAGTAACACTATCGTTCTTTTGTATAAAATGTTCGCCATCACAAAATAATTCTATTCCAATTTATCCTAATTTCTATCTAATTTTGTCTAATTTTTTCTAATTTTTATCTAGTTTTCACCAATTTTCTTCATCTTTTTTTTCATCTTTTTACTATGTGATTTAACCTAATTTTATGATTGTATGACATGTGTAATTACTAACTTTGACCAATAACTTGAATGTGTGGTGCAAACTGTCAATATAAGTTGGTTATTAATAAATAAATAAATAAATAAAAGGATACCTTGGTCAAAGTTGTCAACATATTTTCGTAATATCGTTTATTATCGTTATTGGATACTTCGTCCAATATTCTTTTAAGACCCATTAACTCTGACATCAACTTGTCCTTCTTTTTCTATATTCTATGCCACTTAAACAATTTTAGCCCAAACATCAATAATATTATATCTAATATATCAAAAACTCGTATCACAGTATTTGCTATCGAACTCCTCCGAAACGGCTTGACCGATTTTTATGAAATTTTTTTGTGTATAATTGGTAGGTAGGTCGTAGGCTAATTTTTACAGGTACCCCTAGGTGATAAGGGTGGTCCTCTCCAGATTTTTTTTGGAATTGAAACTTACGCGGGTGAAACCGCGGGGCGCACCTAGTAATATGTAAAAATCTTGTGTCACAGTATTTGTTATCGAATTCCTCCTAAACAGCTTGACCGATTTTTATGAAATTTTTTGTGTTTATTTGGTAGGTCTGAGAATAGGTTTTAGGCTATTTTTTATAGATACCCCTAGGTGATAAGGGTGGCCCTCTCCAGATTTTTTTTAAATCGAAACTTACGCCGGTGAAACCGCGGGACGCAGCTGGTATTATAAAACAAAGTCACTTTTTCTGTCTGTCTGTGTGACCGCTTATCAACTCAGCCTATAGCAGTCCACTGCTGGACATAGGCCTCTCCCAGGCTGCTCCAATAGACAGGTCTATGTCTACAATAACCTTATATCGTGAAAAATAAATCAGCTGTTCCCTACATTTTGACGAGTTATGCGAACATAAATAGGGAACAGCAGATTTTTTTTTTTCGCGATTTCGGGTTTGGTCCCATAGTAAAAGTTGTTCATAATTATGAGAACAATGACCCCTTAAGAGGATAACGGTGATTAAAATTTCACCCTGTATAGCATAGAAATGTCAATGTTTTGACATGTCACCCTCGCACCATGCAAAGCAGGCTGGTTCGCTAGTAAAATAATAAAACGATTCAAACCAAAACTCTTCAACCATGACATATTTTGACAAATATTGAGTAGAAACTTCTTACAATCAATCAACGGGCCCCTTCGTAAGGAACCCTAAATGAGGTCGTTCACCCTTAGACTTGTTGGTTCCGCAGATTTAGGATTAATTACCGGTGGATGCAATTCGTTACGTCATTTGGTCACCCCCACTGGTAATGACTAGGGATATGGTTGGGAATGAAAAGTATCGATATTTAGTTTTTTGGTAGTATTGCCGAAAATGAATCGATACCTAGCTATTAAATACGACACAATCTATTTGGACGAGGACCGCGTTCTTACCCTTGCTCTTCGAAATGTATATTATACTAACAGTGCGCCGCGGTTTCACTAGCATATTTGTCGATCCCATGGGAATTTCGGGATAAAAACTATCCTATGTCCTTCCCCGGGACTCAAACTTTCTCTAAACTAAATTTCATCTAAATCGGTTCAGCGGTTTAAGCGTGAAGAGCTAACAGACAGACAGACACACTTTCGCATTTATAATCTCTGGATTATTTCCCTTGTTTCTTTCTCCTTTTATTGTTAAAGTATACAATTTCCCACTCCTGCGGAGTCATTGCGTAAAACAATAACAATTGCAATGTATTTTATTTTGACAATTCGACTACATTCATTGCGTTATTTACGTTGCCGAGCAGACGAATTGTTTCAAACATATGAAGCAATGGACGAGGAATTTCCATCAAAATCTAATAAAAGAAAGTATGTTACGCAATTGGTGCAGGTCGTATAGAAACTCGGTGCCCTATTTCATCGAAATCTGAGGCTAATCTAATTTCCTATTTGGTCTTACTCTAGAAAAAAAAACAGCTTTTGAACGCGCTCACAGAGAAACATGATTAGTGCTGATACTGATTGATAAAACCGATACTTTCCGTTAGTACCGATTGAAAAGTGTCGACTACGAACACACGAAATATCGTAACATATGTATCGATACTTTTGAAGTCCCTAGTAATGACTGGTTGTCGTAAAACAATTGATTGATCGCGTGCGCTGATTTCGGGGCAAGTCAGTAATTATGTATGGGAGAGTGCAGATGTGTTCTTGATGATCTTAGGGGATTATGATGTTGTTATTTTGAACAGAATCGATTTTCATACGATTTATTTACTTATTTTAACTCAATAAGCGACAGTTCTGACTTCAACAATGGTTCTGAATCTTCCTACCTACCTTCTTTCTTTTATCATCATCATCATCTGCCTAGCCTTTTCCCAACTATGTTGGGGTCGGCTTCCAGTCTAACCGGGTGCAGCTGAATACCAGTGTTTTACAAGGAGCGACTGCCTACCTGACCTCCACAACCCAGTTACTGGGTAATACGATACCTCTTGGTAAAACTAGTTGTCAGACTATCGGGCTTCTGACTACCCGTAACGACTTTCAAAGATCCGCGAATGACAGCCGGGACCAACCTTACGTTCTTTTTTTAACCGACTTCAAAAAAGGAGGTTCTGTTTATTAGTTTGGGTCAATTACAATGAGATTGAGAGTTTTCTACTCCGCATCACTTACGGACGTATAATTAGTTCGAGTCCCGAACGCTAAATGAATAACACAATTTGACAGTTGGACCTTTTGAAGTCAACACTTTTTTGACGGATCAACCACTTTCGGTCGGACCCGTATTTTCGCTGACGGAGTTAGAGAGCAGACTCCCAGAACAGTCAAGTTACACACACACTACACTACATACACACACTAGTTTCATAATGTAAGCCCCGCTTTATATTGATATAATAGATACCTTTTCCTACTTTATGGTCTAACATTTTCCGTGTTAAACAAGAAAGATTTTTAATCTTCTCGCACCATCCCTTCAGTGATTTATCTCCGGGGAAGTTGCCGACTACTCCCGACGATTCCCGACTATTTCCGAAAGCACGCGAGTGTCCAGGTGTGAAAGATTTACGGACCATACCTATTACAAGTATGTATTATGTACCGGTCAATTAGAGGCTGTAAGGACCGGTAATTTTTACGGAGAGGTTTACGGTTGCGGTTAACGGTTAGTGGCGTAATTATCGGGTTTTTGTTAGAGTACCTAGGATGGTTTTTGACGAGATCTTGTCGGATGCTGTTGAAGATGTAAAGAAGTAATTCGGTATTACTTTACCGAGTAAAGTAGAAGCTATTTTCTATGGTGTATTATAAGACCATCTTTGACCTAGCTGCCATGATTTGAAGTCATAATTACATAACTACCGAAATACTAACCAAATATTTATCCATACACAATTACACGCACAAGAATCGAAATAGGCCCACTCAACCCTTAAAACTCAGCATAAAATTAATCAACTTTAAACCCCATCTAAAACAACATGTCACCGCCAGACGTCGCCACCTACCCCGCGTAAAATATAACGCAAATATCTCTTTTAACTGGACGGTTTTTAACCGGAATCCGGTTTTTAAGTGGCGCACCACTAGTTACGGTCCGGAATGCAATTACCACAAGTGACGGTTGAAAGTGACGGCACGGCCGGTCGCCGGACGACAATTGTTTATATCTTTATAGTGCGGAAATCATATTTTTATTAGAATGGGTTTTTTTTATTGATATAATGGAGGAGATGTTTTTAGGACGGTTTGAAATGTGGGTATGTAAATAATGCTATGATTTGTGTCGAAGGACTCTCATTTCTCCGAAATTGCAATTAATCTCAGATGTGAGGAAACGCCCTGGGAGGGGTCGAGGGGGGACACCCTTGGACGGACCTATGAGGACATCATCATCTACCTAGCTTTTTCTCTTGTACCTACCCCTATAGGAAGGAAGTTTATGTATGTATGTGTGCAATTAATCTAATCTGCGTTCGCGAATTATTTGCCAAAAATGTAAACAAATATGAGTTTAAGGAAAAATAAACATTATATCCTACACAATAAACTTCAGTTCATGCTACAACTTCAAACATTATTATAACTTTTTCAATAGTGCTAGTCACTCTGAAATCAACTTTATTACTATTAAAATAAAGTAGATATTTGTTTAACATGACATAATATTAATTTGAAACCTAAGTTTGAATAGACTTCATCTGAAATCGATCCCTGACAGTTTTACTTATAGGGTTTTGCATTAAAGAATTCTGAGTAGCAGTCAAGAGTCTAGATTTTTACTTGATTGATGTTAAAATGCTCGCTCCCCTATTACGACGAACTTTGGGAGTAATTGGGAGTACTACACCACCTTACCTAAGCCTTCGTACAGGCGTCACCGTCATTATCATTTCAACCGAAAGACGTCCAGTGCTGGACATAGGCCTCCCCCAAGCATCGCCACTTCGACCGGTCCTGTGCTTCTCGGATCCAGCGGATTCCTGCGGCCTTCACCAGGTGGTGGGTGTTGTGAGGGCAGGGCACATTGCTCACAGAACAGATGGCCATTGGGGCCGAAAGGTTCTGGAGTGACGACCGCGTACCGAAAGACGTAGCGTTGGAAGGTCTCCCAACAAGGTGGACCGCAAAATACAGGTGAATACAAGCGTCATGTTTTGTAATTTCAAATGCAATGAGCTTTTTCGTTGAAACTTACTGCTTATATTTATAGTATAAATGTAAAAAAAGTAGCATGGCTGTACAGTCAACAGCAAAAGTAGATGATGAAAATCAGAAATTCAATACTAATGAACGGAGTTCGCGTCAGAACTGTGTGGCGTCGAAGTGATTCAAAAGTATGTGATTGTAAATTATACCAAATATTTACTACTAGTACAGTTGTCAGTTCTGACGCGAACTCCGTTCATTAGTATTGAATTTCTGATTTTCATCATCTACTTTTGCTGTTGACTGTACTATGAACACTATAAAATCAATTAACCAATTAATTCAAACCGTACCGCTTCACTGCAACCACTGTAATTACCCGTTTACAACAGTAACCAGAAAATATCAATTAAATAAAACCGATTTGGATTAGTTTCACGTTAATTAACACTAATTTAATCATACTGTGAGCGATGCACCGTTTAATGTTTGACCCAAATCCCAACAAATGCATTAATTATGGTAATTTAGAGTGTTTGAAGGGCTTAAGAGCAATGGTGGCCCAGTGGTAACGACCGCGACTTACGAGTTGTAGGTCGCAGGTTCGAATCCAGACAGGCGCTTTACTTTGTGTAAATTATTTCATCACCACTGCTCTCAAAACGGTGATGGAAAACATCGTGAGGAAACCGGCATGTCCTAGAACCAATAATTAGAAGACATGTGACATATGCCAACTCGCACTGGGCCCGCGTGGTGGATTACGGCCCACTCCCTCTCACGGAGAGGAGGCCTGTGTCCCAGCAGTGGGAACATTATATAGGCTGATTATGAGGAGCTTAATAATCGACAATCGAGGGGCTTATTTGTAGTTCTACAAAGTTAAGCTGCTGAGTCAGTCCGAGGATGGGTGACCAATGCTCAGTTCCTATAAAGAAAAACCAATCGTTTTGCTTACCAATGGTAGCATTTTTTTTGCCAAACTGGGCATATACATAGATTCGTAAGATAATTTTACCTGTGATAGCTACTTCCATATGGGAGGGTCTACTATGCAATGCTATGAGGTCTATTCTTCATTATTGGTAGACATAGAAGAGTAAATATAATAATAAGGGTATTGAGAATGATTCCTTACTGATGTGACCATAAACATCATCATCTGTCTAGCCTTTTCCCAACTATGTAAGGGTTGGCTTCCAGACTAGCCGAATGCAGCTGAATACCAGAATTTTATATGAAGCGACTGCCTATCTGACCTCCACAACCCAGTTACTAGTTATGATGTGACCATAACCAACCCAACATATTTTTAATATTTCCAGTAGCTATGTTGATAAGTTTTCCATGGAAAGTGCTAAACAGTTTTATGTCTGGGCGTGAAATAATTACAGAAATGGGACTCGTACATAGTTTTTTATGTGAAAAATATGGACATTTTAAGTATTTGGGATGGTCGTGTTATTACGGATAAGTACCTAATACAGTGTAATGTGGGGTTGAATTCTATATGAAACAAAATAAAATGTCTTTAAAATTCAGCTTAGCTTTTCGTGGCATAAGTGCTATTTTACTTTGTATAATTTTTCAGCTTTATTTATATTATTATAATTATAAGCCTGTATTGTCCCACTACAGGGCAAAGGCCTGGGATTCCCTCTTTCCACTTTTTCCGGTCTACCGCGATTGTGGGCCAATCCTTTAAGAAGGAGTCCAGCTCATCCCGCCATCTCTTTCTGGGCCTGCCGCGCAGTCGTTTCCTGCCATTGGAGATCCACTGAGTGGTGGCTTATGCGTATTGCTGCTCCGACATGCGACAGACATGGCCAGCCCAGTTCCACTTTAATCCAGCAGCTGTGCGACCAGCGTCCGCTATTTGTGTTTTGGAACGAAGTATGGAGTTCTTAATGCGGTCAGTGAGTTTATTTATAAGTACACTATTTTTTTCTTACTTGTTACGGTCTGGCCACGACCTTGCCGCTATCAGCGACAGCTTAGCGCGGGGCGGCAAGCGGTAAAAACAAATATACAAAAATGTATGAATGTATACACAGACGAGAGGTTATGTAGCTTATTCTTTTCTTTCTCTTTAACCACGCAACATCATACACCAAAAGAAAAGCCTAACATACCTCACACCCGTAATTCACGTAAGTCGGTGTAAGGTAGTTACTTCACCCAGTTCTCGGGCGAGTAATTAGCGCAAGTAGCTAGCCCACAATCAAGGCTGCTCGTCGCCGCTTCGTTGCGCTGTGACGCTGACTACTCGACTCAGGCACAAGGAATAGTATGCAGCGATTTTACGCTTTCGTTTAAAATGCGAGTGAGATTTCTGCCATAATGAGGAGTCCATCAAAGCACAGACTTTAATTTTTGAAATGTACTATAAAGCGCGCCAAATCCTGCCAATTATTCGATTCGGTAAACTTTTAACCGAACATTCGGCCGATTATTCGTATTCGATAAAACCTGTGAGTATTCGGCCCATCACTAATTATTTCTATTCCAACACGACAAAGCTCTGTTATTAGAACTCAAGAAAATATCTCGCATTTTCACTATACATAACATTTTCCCAAAAATAAACCTTTACACATTTTAATAAAAATTAGAGGAGCACGTGGCTAAATAATAATAGCCGCACAGGTCGATCGATTAGGTTAAGCTACGCTTGCTGCGGTTGGTCTGTAGATGGGTGATACCGAGACTCCTCCGTGCCTCGGAAAGCACGTTAAGCCGTTGGTCCCGGTTGTCATTCGTGGATCTTTGACAGTCGTTACGGGTCGTCAGAAGCCCGAAAGTCTGACAACCAGTCTTACCAAGGGGTTTCATATTACCCAGTAACTGGGTTGTGGAGGTCAGATAGGCAGTCGCTCCATGTAAAATACTGCTATTCAGCTGCATCCGGTTATACTGGAAGCCGACCCCAACATAGTTGGGAAAAGACTAGGCAGATGATGATGATTTTAATAAAGTTTGAATTCCCAATTATAAAAATGCTATTCCAAAACGCCTACGCTTCTCACTTAGTCCACGCCTTATCTACCCTCTGAGCAGACGATACGGAAATATAACAGACCAAATATACTGGATCTGTGACTACACATTCATCTGCCCTCTTCATTATCTTCATCTGTATCGAGGGGTATTAATCTTACGAAGTGTTGTTGAGCTTTTAGAAGAGCACAAAGGTCTATTGTGAAATAAAAAATATGTCGGTTAAGAAGTAGGAATAAACCCCGAGGTTTGGAAAATCTTAAGGGGACTGCAGGACCTAAACGCAAAAAACGCGAGTTTTATAACGCCTAAAGTAAACAAAATCAGAAAAAATATATGATACTAGCTGCGCCCCACGGTTTCACCAGCATACGTTTCGATCCCGTAGGAATATTGGGATAAAAACTATCCTATGTCCTTTCCCGGGACTCAAAATATCTCTATACCAAATATCTAAATCGGTTCAGCGGTTTAGGCGTGAAAGGTAATATACAGACAGACAGAGTTACTTTCGCATTTATAATATTAAGTATGGATTCTTCAGGATATATGCTAGGTGGACAGTGTGTTGAAAACATAATAGGTACAACTAATTTGATACGATAGAAAAAAAATCTTGAAGATACCTCTAAAAACTTTCTTTTTACAATAAAAACCATACCACAATCTGATTTTTTTTCGGATTATTCTACAAGCAACAAACTAAAGCACTAGTTTTAATATTTTATTCCAAACAATAGAATTTTTGTAAATAGATAATTGCTTCATATTATTTTGCAATAAATTACCAGGGTTGTGTCATCGCGCTTCTCTTTCTTTTCTATGCAGTCAGACAGTGACCGCGCTTTAGGTCATGTAATCCCCGTAACAGTTGTATTGCAAGTGATTGAGAACCAATCCTTTCAAAGAGTTTTTTCAAGAAATTTTTTTTCAAAAAAAGATTTCGTAGAAATAAGATATTAATTTGAAATTTAAAGCTGTACTCTACTATTTAGCAACGTCATAATTCATTAATAACGTCGCTAAATTGAAGAGTACAGCTGTAACGTAGCATAACAATTGAATAGACTGGTATTACGTTTAGTCGTTTAACTAAGTCACGTGGTTTTTTTTGTTTACCTTTATTTAACTACCCAAGCCTATGGAGTATATATATTTGTATTTTTGCAAGCTGTCAAAGACACGACGGCGCTCTACACCTCATTCATACCCCAACCGCAACCCTACTGTAGGAGGTGGGAGACCAAGTTAACTGGTAACTAAAGTATCTTTGATTATCGACTCGAATAGGCTTTAGAAAACCGTCTCGTTACTTTGAACCTATTAATTAACAGTATATTTCTATGCTTTAGTGATTGCTTGTTATTACTGGAATAACTGCGGTTTTAAACGAGAAAAGCATTAATTACTAGTAATAGGTAAGGTAACCGCACGGTTGTGTTGTAGGTTCGAAACCAGACAGGCACTTTGATTTGTGTAAATTATTTCATCACCACTGCTCTCAAAACGGTTAAGGAAAACATCGTGAGGAAACCGGCATGTTCTAGAACCAAAAATTCGAAGACATGTGACATCTACCAACCCGCACTGAGCTCGCGTGGTGGATTACGGACCAGTCCCTCTCACAGAGAGGAGGCCTGTGTCCCAGTATTGGAAAAATTAATTTCTGTGACAATAAAATAATATTTGTTTCTTTTTTAATATAGTATACCAAGCTAAGCAGTGGCGCCTTCAATGAGGAATTCTTCATAAAATAAACAAACTTTTCCATAAAACACTCTTATAATAGACCTTTTACATCCTCTGAATCACCATGCAAAGCTATTGTGCAGCGACCTTTAACAAAATGCCGGCTCCACATATGCCAATCCAAAAATGTCGTGGTATTTGCGAAGAGCCTACAATACCTATTATATAAGAGAGCCTATAGGGCTTATAGAGCCAGATACACCTATTTCTGATAGTATATTCAGGTCAAAGTGATCAAGTGCGTGTGTGTGTGTGTTTTACTGTCTGGCTTAGGAATCTTTCTTTTATCTTTTGTGACGTCGGCAAAATGGTAATCTTTTGTGAAGGATTTGGATTTTTGTGTTTGTGTCATTTTATTTGATTGGGTTGTTTGCTGTGATGCATCAAAAATCTTTTAAAAACTGTAAAAAATATAACAGACGTAAGGCTTATTGTCAGATAACTTTTATCTGAGGAATATGTCAATCTGAATATTTATATTTCAGATAAAAGTAATCCGACTTCAATAAATTCAGCCCTTACTAACAGTAGTTAGTCTTGATAAAATGAAGCGGGTGAATTATGTTAAAGATTATATTTTGTGCAATTTATCCCATAAACTATATCACGTCAAAAATTAAAGAAGAAAAAAAAGAACCTGGAAGCATTAGGAACAAAAGCTAAAACATAGTCCACCTTTATCCTCATTAAATTAGCAAAAAGCCAGCTGCCAACAAACACACACTTTATCCAATAAAATAGTTATAAATACATAGTCCCAGTACATAACACACGACCCAAAAAAAATGTCAGCCGAAAATAATAATGAGCAAAGTTTCCCAATTACTATAGTTTGATCATAGGCCGAGAAAAAAACGGCAGCAAACTTTCACACGTGAGAACTCATGTTAACACTCGAATTGGAACAGTTGGCAAATGTTACACATTTACCCGAATTTATTATTATTACCCGGGTAATATATTTTGATAAATGGCACCTAGTGTGAACACGGCTTAATGTTGAAACTTCTTGCTTTGTGATTAATTGGTGCTTAGTTATTTAGAGTGGGGTTTAGATTAGATAAAATTACCTTTAATTATTTAAACGATCTAAGATAAATAACCTTTATTGCCAGCTTTAAAAATATTTGTCGAAAGCTACGCGAAATCTAATTAGTCTGTTAGTTAAAACTTTCAACGAAAATTCAACGTACTAAAAAATTCAAGCACATTACACAGCATTACCCTTATAAAATATTCACACAGTAATTACACCTAATTTAGAACAGCAATACTCGTCTCAGACTCTCATATGGCCAAAATTCCCAAATGCACTATAAAACCACTTTTCACAAGGTGACACCCCTATAAAGAGCTTTCCCGCGTTAGTTAAAAACGAAATTAATTCAAATATGGCCGACGCGTGGGATTTAACCGCCACAATTTGTATTTCGAACATAAATTGAATTTAGAAATAGTGAGAGACACGACAAACTATCTAACTTCATTTTCTGCTCCAATAGATTCGATTCCGTAGCTATTATCTATGCGATAAAGTCGACAATCGCACTATTTTTCACTTCGTTAACAGCAAAAGGATTGTGCAACTGCTTGATTGTTAAGAAAAACACATGGGGTAACGCCGTAAGGGCTCCTAACACAATTAATATCAATTTGTACATTTGAGGGGGCCTGTACAGAATAGTTAATTTGTACAAAGCAAAGAATGGATGCAATGTTACGAACAAAAATAAAATCAAAATAAATGGAAAACTTCGAGAGCGTCCGAATTAATAACACTAGTTTACAAAATATAATAAATTTCATGTCCTTCCAGTGAATTTCATATCGTGTTATTTAGTGACAATAACTAAACGCAAACATATATTTGTTTTATTCTTATGACGTCAAAGAATCAAGTTATCTACACACTTTATTTTAAGCCTACCCACAAGTTGGTTCTGAATTCATTCTAAAATTTTGTTGCATTGTAGTGTTCAGTTGAATAAATATTGTTTTTAAAATGTCAAAAAGGTTGTGTAAAGTACATCCCAACCGATTTTGTTACGTTTGTGGTGAATTTATTATCAGAGATTCTGTTATGGGATATCCTTTGTTAGATAACAAAGGATATCCCATAACAGAATCTCTGAAAGAAGCATATTTTTGTTATTTCAAAATTCCGGTCTCAAATCAAAAAAATGTTGAAAGATGAGGTATTTGAAAACAGTCTTTCGGATATTGAAAGATCTGCTTGGAATTCACTACGACTTGTTATAAGAGAATTTTTGGGCAACAAAAAAAAATGAAAATTACAGACAGTTAATTGCTGATTTATTACACAATTTTCAACGAATGGGTATCAACATGTCTCTAAAAATTCATTTCCTTCATTCGCACCTCGATTTCTTCCCTGAAAACCTCGGAGAATTCAGCGACGAACATGGAGAGCGTTTTCATCAGGATTTGAAATTTTTTGAACAAAATTATAAAGGATACTGGGACCAAGCCATATTAGGTGATTACTGCTGGTCTGTTATAAGAGACACAGACACAAATAAATACAAGAAAAAAGCTAAGGCAATTCATATTTAATTTTTTTTTATTATTTCTGTAGGCATATTTTTGTAAATCAAAAATAATAAATAGTTTGGAAACGTGACGTATTAAATTTTTTTCCTATTTTTTTTTAAACTCAGTACATCTCAAATGATAAGAAAAAACACTTTTTATTTCAAGGACAAAACCCATGTAAACTAGTGTAATTAAAAAGAAACGTTGGCTGTCTACACCTCGCTTTTTAGCGATACTTAGCGGAACAAAAGCTTCACCTTGCGCAAAACAAAAAAAAAAAGGGAGGACACTAAGACTCGTCGGCATGACATTCACGAAGAAATAATTAACAAAACATACAGAAATGAACCGAGAAGAAGTGCGCCGACGAAATCTAATTATTTTTCCCGCCATGACAGCAAGATTCCCGCGCTTTTGGCGCGTCCAAAATGGCGACGAAAATGGCGGGCGAATGGATCCCGCGGTGTCAACAACGTAGCGACATTATGAAGCAAGGACACGGTTGCCGACAGCCACTAAGCCTTCGAGCCTCTTATTTATATTTAGACGCGGGAAATATAGAGGTTTGCAGGAAATTAATTCCCATTTTTTGCCAAGAATATTGTTTAGTGTCAAGACTTGCCCGAGATGTTCATTCGTTTATTACGGATTATAATAAGCTCTTCATATGTGCTTGGACTTATGATTTGGACGTATAAAGCTGGAAGGCTTCAGTATCTTTAGATACTCTGAAGACATAACGAGCAATAATTTGGAGAGAATATAGTTTTTCTTATTGTGCCTTTTATTATAAGCAATTAGTGTCTTTGTTCAAGAATAGTGCTTTAGTTGGAGTAATAGGCGTCCCAAAGGCTCCTGTAAAACATTTCTAAAGCGATGTAATCAACTAAAATCGTTGTACTAATCAACTGTAACGTCCCAACAACCACAAACGTCCAGTGCGACTCCAGGGAGGTCCTAAAAGAAATTGCTCGCAATTATTAAAACAATAATTCTCTCGTGCTGCATTGAGTCGGCTAAATAAACACGAGACTCCTTCGAATGTCCTCTGAGAGTCATTCAGCGTCGCAGAATGTATTAATATGTATGAGATCCCAACCGATGGTGTTTATCGCACCAACTTTGAATCAAGTGTGTTTGGTAATAGAAAAAGTTATTCTTTCCAAGCTTTTGTTTTTGAATTATCTCGGTAGGTGCGAAGATGAGAATTTTTGTGTGTTTGACATTCTGCGATGAGTTATGTATGAATGTAAGGGTGCCTGGTTATCATGATTGGTATACGAATACTGTGGGACAAAAAGGCAAATCTGTGCAATCGAAACGCTGCAATAAAGTGAAGAATAAATGAGAACCTTTTTAAATTTATTTCTTCTCAAGATAACCGTAGTGTGGGACGCCCCCCAGATAGACCGACGACCTAAAGGTGGCTGGGATAAACTGAATGCGGATTGCGGAGGACAGGGTGTTGTGGCGCAGCCTTAGAGAGGCCTATGTGCAGCAGTGGACTGCGATAGGCTGAGATGATAAGTTATTTCTTGGGGTCTCTAAATATCTATCTAAGTACCATATTATTTAGGGTTATAGGGACCGGTGAATCTATATAACTGTTGTCGATTCAGACCTTTTTATTAACTTACAGGTTGGTAACAAAATTATCTGACTGTTTCCGGGAATTGGGTGTCAATCAAGCCAAACCTATTTGTTACTTTGTAAATAACTTCAGAAGTTCAGAGTTCGATTTCTATTAAATACAACATGTGTATAACAGGTTTATTTCATAGAAGTAAGGACGGTAAATGTTTTCGCGGGATTCCGAGAAATTTCAAGGTAGGATACATTCAATGAAAAAGTTATTTCCCAAAATTGGGCTTTGAAACGCTTTGTTGTTTGTGAAAGTGACAGGTTTCATGGAAACAACGCAAACATCGAAATTGAACGTACAGTTTGCATAACCGTAGATTCTGTCCATTTTTGATGATGACAAAAAAGTGAAATCAATTTAATTTTGTACAGGACATACACAAAGAAACACAACACACGACACACTCGGACAAAATGTGCGAACTAATAGCACAGAACTGGTGCCCTGAGACAATGAGGCGGGGTCGCGGCAGACAACGTAGGAGATGGCGGAAGAAGCTGGATAGGTTCCGTCAAAACTAGAAGGAGGACGCGCGAGCTCACGAAAGATGGAAGGAGTGGAGGGAGACCTTTACCCAGAGTGGGACAGTGAAGGCTAGTAAAAAAAGGACATATGTAACAAGTATAAGGAATAAGATTATTGTACTCATTGAACCGGTCAAAGTGAAAGTGCTTGGGGGAGGCCATGTCCAGCAGTGGACGTCTTTCGGCTGAAATGTCGGTATGTTGATGATGATGACTCATTCAATCACAATCACACTAATATTATAAAGGCGAAAGTTTGTGAGTGTGTTTCTTAAACGGATTTGGATGAAATTTGGTACACAGATAGTTTATAACCAGGACTAGCTTCAGCCCGCGACTTCATCCGCGTGAAATTTCACCCTCCCCCAATCACCCTCTTAGGGGTGGAATTTCGAAAAACCCTTTCTTAGTGGATACTTATTCTTCACAAAGAACATACCCTCCAAATTTCATGTCTCTAGGACCAGCGGTTTAGGCTGTGCATTGATATATCAGTCAGTCAGTCAGGACTTTGAATTTTATATATATAGATTAACACATAGGATACATTTTAACCCGAAATTCCAGGGGATCGAAACTTATGCGTGAGAAACCGCGGGGCGCAGCTAGTAACAGATAAAATTGTTGATAAAGCTTTCAAATACCTTGAAAGTAATAAATCACTAACTAAAAACACTCATCAAAGTAAAATCACCCGCCAATCAACCAAACAAAATGGCTGCCACGATTAGTGCAAACGCATTACTACCAAATGCTCTCCGCGCGGTCGGTTAATGTGCCCTTTTGTTCTTAATTCGGTGATTTGATACAACGATGGCGGAGAAGTGGTGATTTGCGAACAGTTTAAATAAAAGATTCCATAATGTGAGGATGTAAATATCAATGTTTTGTTTTAGAAATTGATAAAACTGTATCTTACATATTTTCATTTACACCACCTACAAGAGGTTCTTGATTTAACAAATGGGGTGGTCGTCTTGAATTATCAACAGTTTCAATCGCCTTATTTGTGCCGTTAATGTTTCTGCTTTCTCAAAACATTGTTATGACTGAAAAAGATTCTTGTCCAAATACCCACAGAATTACTTTTAAACAGATGGCATCTGCGGTCTCAACCAAGGGTTGACTATCCCTCTTTACCTTATCAACTATTATCAAATCTTAATGAAGCGTATCAGCATTCTCCAACATCAAACCAGGTACTCCACTTCCCGTCATGTACTTACTTACACAAAGCGCAGTCGGTGGTGCTTTAACAAAAGGAGCCATCACAGTTTCCCCTAAATCTATGGTGTGCACTCACCCCCTATAATTAGTAGAGAATATAAATGCATTTGAGTGCTAATGGACGTTTTATGCCACCCCTCTCCACGATCCAATGACCGGGCTTTCATTAGTGCAGTAATAAGTGTTTTAGGTGTTTCAATTGGTAGTGTAACTGTAACTATATCTTGTTTTTAAAGGCTGGGCTGCTGTAGGGATTGTTTGTAAAGTGATTGTGTCCAGCTTCTGTGGGAAGGGTTGCCACTTTGATCTCCTTGTCGTTTCGGAAAGATTCACTGTCTGTAGATTGAATCACACAATTTTGTATTCGAAATCAGGAAACTAATTTAAAAATCACCGTCAGTCAGCATCGGTCTGGTGTTATTGCTGAAATGAACCAATTTGGCGTGACCGTAAGGCACATATAAACTTATACACATATATATTTTTTTCATTTTAGTTTTAGATTTTGTTCAAATGTGTGTACACTCCTGCATATTATATGATGTGCCAAATAAACATTTTTCTTTCTTTTACTTCTACTTTCTTTCTAATTGGCTTTATAAGTTTAAATATGTCTAGTTTTATGTCATCAAACTTCTCTTTGGCTCTAATATGGTCTATGTAGTCGATAATGAAAGCCATATATCCATTATAATTATTTTTGCACTAAGCATAAATGTATTCGTCAATTTTAACCACAGAAATATCAAGCATTCAAACAACAATCTCTCAATATCTCTCCCCACACCGAGAAAAGAAATAAAAACAACAAGAATAATTTCGAACATTTGCATGAGTCCAACGAAATACTCGTATTCTTCATACATTTGACTCCGAATTACTTTTCGACTTTGCCAAAGGCATTTGTAGCATAATTCATACCCAGACTTGGGTTCGTTCACATACTAACTTTCCTAATTACAGTTCTAAAATAGAGCTTGAATTATGGGCGTATAAAATTTTATCGGTCCCTTATCTTAGACATAGATATTAACATATTGTTATTTCAGACTTCCGAAAGCAGTGTAGATTGAGATATTGATAGGATTTTGCGAACAAGTGAAAATCTGGGAGGTGTGTAATGATTCTAGGGACCTAAGCATTATACTGACGCTTAAAACTTTTGCTTCGGGTATTATAGTTTTGTATGTCCTTACGATTACTAGCTGTAATACTAGAGACAATAAAGGTGATTCTATTATATTCTATTAGTGAAGAGGTAGTAAATTAAGATCTGGCAGAGTCGAAAAAAGTTTTTTTTTTCAACTCTTCCATCGTTTGATACCCAATCAATGATATGATAATCTTAGTGTGTCAATCACTTGGTTCTCATATAATTTTTGAAGTGTAAACTTCTTTAGCGGCGTTGCACACTTTTTTGTAATGGGTAAAAAATGTTAAACTCGCGTCAGGAGTTCAGGACATCGCGTCAGAGAACGGAGAGACGGAGAGAGGCGGAGAACTACTACTCCTAACTACTAAGTATCCCCCTCTCTTTCTACGGCGGCGCCAACCGAAGTGAACCAAGTGACACACGACAATGGATGGATGGATGGATGGATGGATGGATGGATGGATGGATGGATGGATGGACAGCTGATGGCTCGACCGTCTGTGTAGTAGCCATACTGCTGTGTATTCGTAAAATTCGTGTATATAAAGTGTTTAAAATATGGAAATTGAACAAAGTGCATCTATTAATGAAAAAGTGACGCAGAAATAGTGAAAAAAATGAGTTACATTAATTCAATTAATAATTGATTTATTTCAACGTTAATATTCAAGTTTTCACTTCTGCCGGCACTGCCGGAGTGCAACCCGTCTTTTTTTTTAATGACAGCATGGTGTTCACACATTTTAGACTAGTTTCTACCTGCGACTTTGTGCGCATAACCTATGACATTCGGCAGTTATGTAGCTTTTTTAGTAGTGAAGAATTTTTGTAATCGGATCAGCGTTGTGATTACGTACCTAACTCACTAACAGTAGCATATTGCTTTAATTTTGACAGTACAACAACATTCATTGCGTTATTTACTTTGTTGAGCAGACAAATTTTTCGAACATATAATGCAATGTATTAGCAATAATCCTTCAAAATCATTCCGATTAGACAATTAGGGTGCTGTACTTCTATAAAGTATCTTTTACAAAGAAACAATTTTAATTCCTTTTGTAAATATTCATTTTGTAGTTGAGATATCATCCCAGCAAATACGGAATATAGTATCCTATTAAATCTGTATCCTAGCTCACACTTCAATTAATATTGCCCCAAAGATTACGGGTATGTGGGTAGTGACAAAATGCGAACTTTACGCCTACGAGGCCTATTCAAACGTCCCCTTTTCTAAATCTTACGGCCTACACAGACTTATGAGCTGTTGTTACATTTAGTACGATTTCCACTTTCATGTCTGGAAAGTTACCTATACTTATGAATTGGTTATGTGTTCCATTTCTAGCTTGTTACTTCCTAAAGTTTTTTTTTAAGGTCGAATCGCCAGGGTGCCAACCCTGGCGCTTCCACCTGAAAAGAAAAAACAAAAGCGCGAAATTAAAATTTTCTTACGTTTTTTTGCAATTTGGAGGCCAGAGTTGAATTACAACCCTATTAAATGACTACTCATTCATATATACGACATAATAAAGCTGAAGAGTCACACGATCAAACGGCTGAACCAATTTTGATAAAATTTTGTATGGAGGTAGCAGTTTGTTTGTTTAAACGCGCTAATCTCTGGAATTATCAGTTGGATTTGCAAAATTCTTTTTGCATTTGATAGCCCAATTCTTCAGGAAGGCTATATAACGTCACGCTATGACCCTTAGGAGCCCAGCAAAAAGTAAAATAGCCAGAACGAATGCTAAGCGAAAACGAAGTAATAGCGCGGGCAGACGATGCGATGCGACCGGATGGATTGGAGGAACAAGAACGAAGTCGCGGGCAGAAGCTTAATTCGAACATAATTATGGAGAAGCATTTTGTTCTCAGAATTTCAGGGATGGTCTCAAAGTAAAAGTTGTTAATTTTAATGAGGACAGAGTACTGGGACATCATCATCATCATCATCATCAGCCTATAATGTTCCCACTGCTGGGACACAGGCCTCCTCTCTGTGAGAGGGAGTGGGCCATAATCCAGTGCGGGTTGGTAGATGTCACATGTCTTTGAATTTTTGGTTCTAGGACATGCCGGTTTCCTCACGATGTTTTCCTTCACCGTAGTACTGGGACATACTATAAGGTAAATCAAAATCAAAAGCCATTTATTAAAACTAGGCTGAGAATCAACACTTTTCGAACGTCAAAATTACAAAAAACAGTCCCCCAAAAACGCCCGCCCTTCACCACTTCCTAGTGCTTTCGCTGGGTAGAAGAAGTGGCGCAACAAACTCCCCAGTGCCCGGAGTGTGGCCAGTCCCTTGAAGTATGTCCCTCGTTTAACCTAACACACTGTATAATGTCTAAGAAACTTCCAGTTTCTCGAAGGACGACCACAAAAAGGAAAAAGGTTCACACGGAATAATTATAACAGACTATGCTGCGTTTGAATCAATTTGTGGACCTTGTCCTCCTTATTGCAAACCAAGATTTTTCTACCACCGAGCCGGTTGTTGCATTAAAAACCTTACTGTACAGTAATGCAGTTCTTTATACAAAAAGCACAGCTTAATTCGATGCTAAGTTGTCATTTTAGTATTAAGAGGGGACGGGGACTGCGAGGAATTTGAAAAATAGGTATTTGAAGAAACTGTTGCCGTCGCCTTAGCTCAAGTCTGCCCCCGTAGTGTGTGATAGGGACAGCTACAGCTCAGACCGTAATTATCACAAAAATTTTGACGAGATCGACGTTTTTTGTCCTCGAAAACTGAGCCGATTCAATTATTTTTTCATAAACATTTTAAGAAAGAGTATCCTATAATTTTTTTTTATGTTAAAAACTTTTTTAATTTATCTGGTAGTCCTCTAATCACGCCGGTAAAAATAGGGCATGTTTTGTAATTTTTAGAGGGTCATATTTTCTTTACTAATTAGTTGCTGAAAAACAGAAAATGACAGGGACGTGTTTACAGCAGACCTTGATTTTATGAAAAAAAAAATACTGCTCTAGAGGCATTATTCAGGAAGAAAAAAGGGGAATACATTTGTATGGAGAATCGCACGCCCTGTTCCCTCTTAAGATCTTTGCCTACATCGAAATAAAGTTCGAAATACAAATACTGGCCCAAAGGTCTATGCTAGAACTAAACTTTGATTTCGTTTTGCAATAAGACGGTGTTTGTTTAGGACTATCTGCTTATTGACCACCATGACGACCTTGGACGATAGCTTTGACTTATTTTGCGGGTATGCGCTGAAAGATGGGAGAGATTTTCCGGATAATGGAAGACGAGATAAGTGAATGGGTCATCATTAGGGTAGATTAATCATCCTTTTGAAAGCATTTAGTGCCAAACATGAAAGAAAAAAATATATTTATGTGGATAAACCTGAGAAGAGGTGGCGAGACGATCTAGACACGTACCGCAAGGGTTGGATCGAGGTGGCACTAGAAAAGGATGCCTGGAAGGATTTGGGGGAGGCCTTTGCTCAGCAGTGGGACAGTGTGGGCTAACATAAAAAAAAAAAAACAGTTTGTTTTTTGGTGTGATTTTTCGTTACCTTTTTTTTGGGTTTTGGTTTGTGTTTTATGGGTTTGGGGTTTTTTAGTCTGGTATTCTGATGTTTTATGTTTAGCAATAATAATCTTCATAACAAAGAATGATTCTAGATTTTTCTGTGTAACTTGCAGTTACGGAAATACTCATCATCATCAGGCCTATAATGTTCCCACTGCTGGGACACAGGCCTCCTCTCTGTGAGAGGGAGTGGGCCGTAATCTACCACGCGGGCCCAGTGCGGGTTGGTAGATGTCACATGTCTTTGAATTAATTTATTTCGAATTAATACTATCGTCTATTAATTACATAAAAAACTTGAACAAAAGAAATGGAATTACTGATGTTAGTTTAAGGGCTGCTTTTTCCATCGCCAGATAACTTTGACTTGAGGAATAAAATTAACGTTTGTCAGTTTTTTTATGAAAAAACTGTCAAAATTTCGAAATTATTCCTCGAATAAAGTTATCAGGTGATTGAAAAATCAGTCCTTAATAGCAATACCTGTAGTTTTTCTATTTCAATGGTACCAACCACAAGCTTTTAATATCCCATTGCTGGATATAGGCTACTTTTGTTTTTTTTTTTATATTATTTAAATAACAAGATTTATCCAATGATTCATCTCGAGACACATCCTTTGCAATCTTCCACATTTTTCCATCGCCGCCGTCTAAAAGCACACAATCAAACAATACGCTGGCCAAACAACTGGAAACGAGACATAATCTACTAGGAACACATGGCAACAGATCTGTCACTTGCTTGATTAATGAATAGTCCCCTTTCTCCCCTCTTTCACCCCGCCGTATCAGATCGTAACCCCGACTCAACCCCGTTTTGATGTCGGTTTTCAAATTTCCTTAATTATGAAGGCGAAATCGCTTTAACCCTCGATCAAGGTAGGTACTGGTTATTAATGTTAGGAGCAGATGGTTGCCTGTATTTATATCTTGAGATTAGCAATCTGAAATTGTAGGTCATGTGATACCGTGTGTTGTTTAGTGGGTGTATTTTGTAATGGAAGCACCGTACTGTAATTTTCTTGACAGAAATAGACCGTCCCCTTTTTTCTGATCGATGTTGCAAGGGGCAATACGATGATATTAGTGACATCCAAGGGTGGATTCCACCAATGTAACTGAACGCAATCAGCACAGCTAAACCGCTTTTGAGAGCACTTATGGCGAATTTCACCAATGAAACTGAACGCGATTAGCGCATAAACCACGCTGAGGGTCTGTCACTGTCATTATTTTCTATGGAATATTGACACTGACAGCTCTTGGACGCTGTTTAGATGTGCTGATCGCTTTCGGTTTCATTGGTGAAATTGGCACTTAGTACCATGATAATGTGTCCACCATTTTCTTTATCAATGGCATCCATGTTAGTTTTATAATGTCTTTGAGTCTTGTAGTCTCGTATGTTATAGAGAAAAAGGAAGAGTTAATTAAATAAAAACTTTTTAACAAAAAATTAAACCTCCGAAAAAACTGAAAAGCAAAAAATAATAAACTTTTTTTATTTAACCTTAATAAATAAGTTCTTAAACTAATGCAAGTATACCTAAGAAATTTTGAGTCGGCGCCAAACAAGCAAATTAATTCGTTGCGAGTGGTCGTGCGGAGAGCGCATTTTTTGTTTGAAATGTTAATGTTTACCGCTATAGATTTCACGTTGCTTATTTCTTAAATTTAAGGTAATTTAGTAATCTTTGTTCATTGATTGTTTGGCGCCGACTCAAAATTACTTAGGTATACTTGCATTAGTTTAAGAACTTATTTATTAAGGTTAAATAAAAAAAGTTTATTATTTTTTGCTTTTCAGTTTTTTCGGAGGTTTAATTTTTTGTTAAAAAGTTTTTATTTTATAATTTTTTGAGGCCATAATTTACTAATTACTACATGCTTAATGTTTGATTACTTTTAAAATACCTACCTTACTTTAGACATTAACTGTTATATACCCCTACTTTAACTATTATTTTTTGTGTAATATAATACTAAATAATATAATGTAATACTTAAAAAAACAGGCTTTATATACCAACATAGATAGGCCTTTTATTTTAATTGTAATACACAGCTCAGCATTAAAATCTGTGAATGAACAATAAGTCACCCCTATTTTCCCACCCTTAGGGTAGGTATTTTTTTTCCAAATTTACATGGGACCAACTTCGAAGTATGTCCTATCCAACAAAAGAAGAATGATCAAAATCGGACTACTCTGTAAAAAGTTAAGCGTGGTCATACATTACAATCAGTGAGTGAACAATCAATCATCCCCTGTTTTCTAACCCTTAGGGTTGGAATTTTTTTTTCCAAATTTATATGGGACCAACTTCAGGGTATACCCTTTCTAATAAAAAAAGAATTATCAAAATCGGACTGTTCTGTAAAAAGTTATGCGTGATCATACATAAAAAAAAAAAAAAAAAAAAAAAAAAAAATATACGCGTCGAATTGAGAACCTCCTCCGATTTTTTTCGTCGGTTAATGAAATTAATTATAGTAAGCTATAGACTTAAAAATCTACTATATTTCCAGTGAAAGTTAGAAAAATTAAATTAGATTATTCGTCCCCCGCCTAGAACGATCAAACTACCCACATATAAAATTAACTAGATCTCATTATCCACAATTACTACAAATGTTCCGAATTTAAACACGTGTTGATACGATTTACCCCTTTCAAAGGGTAATTACACTCATTACCCTTTTGAACAAAAATAACGAGAGAATTCACATTACATCCCCTAGTTAACTAGACCAATCAGTGTCGCTATCGTCGGAATTGTCCCTGATTTATGTGTCTGCGCATTTTACCGAATTTAGCCGAAGTCTGTCGAACATTGTGGACGTCATCACATTTTACACGTCCAGATAAACTGCATGTGTAACATTTGAGTTTTGTAGATCGTTATCTCTTTCACTCATATGCCAGTGTGATGGTCTCTTTATAAAGACCGATGTGTCATATTTAGGTACAGCCGATGTGTCATTTTTATCTCACGAAGCGACGCGCGCTTTACTTGTGGTTACCAAGTATACAAACACGCACGCACGCGCACACGTGTTTGAAAGCTCCTGCTTTCGGTACGGTCCGGTGCAATGCCGAAGTCGGAAGTGTGTGTGTGCGTGAGTGTGTTATGTGCTGATGTTACTCGTCTTCACGCACACATTCACGTGTTTCTACACTTGGTTACCACAAATAAAGTGCGCTTCACTTCGTGAGATAAAATATAATACTGTGGTATTTTCTTGTTTAGTAAGTTTCTAGGTACTTACCTACACACCCTTGAGGTAATTAATTTAGACTTGTTTAGTCTAATTATTTCGTTGTTCTAGTTAATTAATTGTAGGTAATTGGAGAAGGAGACGGTGAAACTTCTAGGTACATACCTGAAACAAAAAAAAAATGGAACATTAGTATATTAGTAACATTCTATGAAAAAGGAGGAGAGTTTTGAGTATGAATGTCGATGGCTGTAAGAGTAGGGGAAGACCAAAGAAACGATGGATGGACTGTGTGAATGATGATATGGTTAGAAAGGGTGTGAATACCGAGATGAAGACTAATAGAGAAGTATGGAAGAAAAAGACATGTTGCACCGACCACAAATAAATTGGGATAAGAACAGGAGAAGATTTTTACTCGTCGAAATCCAATTATTATTTCACGGTCAGTAGCATGAGTACAATCAGCCTGTAATGTTCCCACTGCTGGGACACAGGCCTCCTCTCTGTGAGAGGGAGTGAGTTATAATCTACCACGCGGACCCAGTGCGGGTTGGTAGACGTCATTGTAACATGTCTTCGACTTTTTGGTTCTAAGCCATGCCGGTTTCCTCGCGATGTGTTCCTTCACCGTTTTGAGAGTAGTATTAATGAAATTATTTACTCAAAGTAAAGTGCCTGTCTGGGTTCGAACCCACAAGCTTCAACTTGTAAGTCGGGGCCTTCCACTGGGCCACCACTGATCTATACTCGGTCAGTAGATAAATTAAATTCTAAAATATTCAGCAGTAAAACCCTAGAAATATTGACTGAAAAATCAAGCCTTTTTAACTTAGCTACAAGCAATATCAGTTGCGTAACAGGTAATACCGAACAACCCTTCATTATTTACCCCACATTTTACCCTTACAGTTTCAATGCAAAAACTGAACTAACATAACAAAATGGCGTCGCATCCGGCCGCACCGGATATTGACGGGTAGCATCGAATATTCCATTTTATATCTATTTTAATTATCGCTAGCTAGTCCCGCGCCATTGAGCGCCTACCCATACCTACCTACCTGTCCATTCAGCTCTCTGTACCTGGAACCTCCGTTTATTTTTTATGTTTGATGTAAAAATATGGGTTTATTTTTATACTACAACTAAGTACTAGATATTTTACAGCATCCTAAAAACACTATTAGACAAAGTTGTAAGGCACTGGGTACAGAGGCACGTGCCATTGTGTGTAGCGCCTCGTCTTTATTAATACGTTTGTAAAACTTTGTATTAGTTTGTAAAAATTTACTAACATAGGTTTTTAAGTCATTGTTACTAACATTATTGTTACTAGGATTATGTGTACTTGTATATGATAGTCCGAAAAAAAGAATATATTATTATTATTTTACGGTTTTTTTTACGAGTTTTGTTTTATGCTACTAGATTTTGGTACTCAACAATAAAATACACGATGGGTAATAACGTTAGAGTTATCAGTACAGT
This sequence comes from Amphipoea lucens, assembly GCA_947508005.1. Classification (NCBI taxonomy): domain Eukaryota; kingdom Metazoa; phylum Arthropoda; class Insecta; order Lepidoptera; family Noctuidae; genus Amphipoea; species Amphipoea lucens. The sequence continues at coordinate 8,885,863 of OX382381.1, read as the reverse complement.
CAAAATCAAAAATAAGTGACAAAACCGGTAGCCATTACATTACGCGTTTGCGTGTTGTGTACTTGTGTTGCGTTTTTTTTGTAGTTATTATTTTTCTCTTTAAATTAGGTATGTTTTTTGTTTATGGTTGTGGTCTGCAATAAAGATTTTTATTTAAGTATTTATTTATTACAAGATTATTTTTTGCGTTGTTCATATATATCTATTTATTTTCACCTTCTAGCCTGTTGAACGTTAAAGGTTGTCAAGGAAAGGTTGTGAGGAAGGCTCGTCGCTGAGGTGGCCGATTTAGTTGTCCCCTTGCATGTTTTTCGTTCACTATGTTGTAATACTTTCGTGTAGTGTCGGTACACTTTTAATTTTTATTTTCCTTTTGCTGATCTACCCAAAACATTTACTTTTAGTTAATTTCTTTCTCACAACGTTTAGCTCGCCGGTAGATGTTTTTACTTTTCTGACATAGTGTAGTGACGTCTGTCAGTCATATTGTCCGTGTCATCTGTTTGTTTTATATTGACGTTACGTTTCGTTACACTTTACGTCTGTTATAGACTGATTGCGAATGGTGTTGCCGACATTATCGTTAGTTATTGTTTTGTGTTTTAATTATTTTTATTTTTTTTTTATTGTCCTCTGTTCATAATTCACGCCTTAACTATCATTTTTATAAAATGTTGTGTTAAAATCTCTACCAATACCAGCGAATAGGTGTTATATTGGTTGAGCGTTTTAAATTATTATTAGTTTGTATACACATAAATAGTTTTAATATTGTTAGTACCTTATTTATTTATTTTTTATACATATACATTTATTATTAATTTTGCAAACTATGAGCGGTGTCGACCTCAATGATGGTTTTTTTCTCTTGTTCGTCCTCTTCAAATAGTTTCCTTAGTGCGACGAGTGGTTCTTCCTCTCCTCTTACTCTCAGCGATCAGATTTCCTCTTTGTTTTCCCACCTCCCCAACAATCTCAACATAGCCCATATCAATTCCCAGAGTGTTCCTGCCCATTACTCTGATCTTCTGGCTTCCTTTAACAGTGCACATATAGATGCTTTGCTCATCTCTGAGTCCTTCCTCAAACCCTCTCTCTTATCAGTTAATTTTGCCCTCCCTGGCTTTGTCCTTATCCGTAATGATAGAACTGGGAAGGGTGGTGGTGGTGTTGCCATTTACTTGCGTACTGATATCCCCTACAAGATTATCAGCACATCACCATCTTCCTATTCGGGGTCAGCGGAGCATCTATTTCTTGAAATATCTTTGCATCACACTAAAATGCTTCTTGGAGTCGTTTACAGCCCTAATCTGACTATTGATTACTTTGACTCTTTTGATTCGCTTTTAGAAGATTTCTGTCCCTCTTATGACCACGTAGTCATGATGGGCGATTTTAATACTTGCCTTCTTAAAAACGACAGTCGTACTCACAAACTTCAATCTCTCTTATCTTCTTATAATCTTAGTATTTTGCCTCTGTCTGCTACTCATCATTTTCCTAATTGCACCCCGTCTCTGTTGGACCTGATAATTGTCTCTAACTCGAATAATGTTTCTGTCCACGGACAGCTCACTGCTTGTTTTTCTTACCACGACCTCATCTTTTTGTCCTACAGGATTCGCCCTCCTAAGCGTAAGCCGCATTATATGTTCCTTCGGAACTACAAGGGCATAGACCTGGAGGCATTGCTGCGTGATGCTGGTAGCATCGATTGGACGGACGTTTTGGAGAGTTCATGTATCAACGATATGGTTCAGATCTTTAATAGCAAGCTTCTCAGTTTATTTGACCGGCATGCCCCTATCCGCCGAGTCAAGGTAAAATATGTTCCGGCTCCTTGGCTTACTCCTGCCATTAAGGATGCGATGGCAAGCAGGGACAGAGCCAAAAGAAGGTTGAAACGCTGCCCTTCTGAGCGCAACTTGAATGCGTATAAGGTGCTGCGTAATCGCTGCAGGCGTATGTGTAGAGATGCAAAGAGACGCTACTTCCATAATTCTCTCGACAATCGTAACTCTTCTGAAGTCTGGAAGTTTCTTAAAACTGTCGGCATTGGCAAGTCTCCAGTCGTTTCAAGTAAGGACATTGACGTGTGTGCTCTTAACAAACATTTCTCACATCCTCCTGTTACTTTTGATCCGCACGTCAGATCAGCTACGTTGAGTAGACTTGCTGGTTTGCCTTTGCCGCAATGTTCTTCTTTTGTATTGAACCTAGTGAGTGAAAGTGAGGTCAAAAAATCTATTTGTGCTATCTCCTCTACTGCTGTTGGTAATGACAATATTTGTTCAAGAATGATTTCTCCTATCCTCCCTACACTACTTCCCGTTTTGACTCACATTTTTAATTTCTCCTTGTTTTCTTGTACTGTTCCTGAGGTCTGGAAACAGGCTCATGTCATCCCCTTACCCAAAATTCCTAAGCCGGTTTCGCCTACCGATTTTCGTCCCATCTCTATCCTCCCATTTCTCTCTAAAGTTCTTGAGCATATTGTCCACCAACAACTTTCTGCCTTTCTTTCTGCGAATGATCTCCTTAGTCCTTTTCAGTCTGGTTTTCGACCTGGTCATAGCACAGTGACGGCCCTGTTGAAGGTGACTGATGACATCCGCTGGGCAATGGACCACAAATCTCTTACTTTACTTGTACTTCTCGACTTTAGCAGTGCTTTCAACTCTGTAGATTTCGATATCCTCCTCGGGATCCTTAAATCTCTAAATTTTTCCCCTTCCACTATTGATTGGTTTAACTCCTATCTTACAGGCCGCTCGCAGCGGGTCCGTCTCGACGAGTTGTCTTCTGATTGGTGCTCTCTTACCGCAGGTGTGCCTCAGGGTGGCGTTCTCTCTCCTCTTCTCTTTTCTATTTTCATTAACTCTGTCACCAGTGTCATCTCTTCCTACTTCCATCTCTATGCCGACGACCTGCAGCTTTACAATAACTTCCAAAGGGAAGATGCGGAAGCTGCTATTTCTGCCATGAACAGTGACCTGGATTTGATTAGCGAGTGGTCGCGGTCTTTTGGACTGCAAATCAACCCTAGGAAATCCCAGGCCATAATTATTGGCGGCAGGTATATGCGGAATAGGCTCGATGTTGCGTCGCTGTCTCCACTCTGTCTGAATGGAGTTCAGATTGAATACGCACATACAGTTAAAAACCTGGGGGTGACCATGGACTCTTACTTGTCGTGGACTGCTCATGTTGCGCAAGTCAGTCGCAAGGTGCACTACACGTTCCATTCGTTGAAATGTCTCCAGGGCTTTTTGCCCTTGAACACCAAAATCTCTCTAGCTCAAACCCTCATTCAGCCCATTATTGATTACGCCGACGCCTGTTATTTGGATGCCACCGAGGAGCTTTTAAATAAACTTGAGCGTTTGCAAAATATCTGTATTCGTTTTGTTTTTAATCTTAAAAAGTATGATCACGTCTCCAACTTTCGCAAGATACTCAAGTGGCTCCCCATTCGACTTCGCAGGAACTCTCGGATATTATGTCTGCTATTCAATCTCCTTCACAATCCTAAAACACCTTCCTATCTGCGGGAGCGTTTTTCCTACGCCCGTCCTTCAGATGCGCCTTGCAGGTCGCATCTTAAAAAGCTCCTTAAGTCCCCTCCCCACTCCACTGACTTCTACTCCTACTCCTTCACAGTGCACGCGGTGCGGCTGTGGAATACACTACCGCCTGCAATTAGGGACTGCCAAACTATTGCAGTTTTTAAAAGAAGAGTGAAAGAACACTATCTCTCCACCCTATCATAGTTGTGTATGTATTTTTATTTACATTCGAGTGTTATTTATTTTAGAAGTATGTATGTTTATTTGTATTTATGTAAGTATATTCTTGTATTATTTGTTTAGTTTTATTAAGTGAATTGTTTTTTAGGTTTTATGTATTTTTTGTCTCCTTTACTCTTTAACACGCTGTCTACATCTCTTTATTTCTTGTCCTATCGCAGGTATGCTGGAAGAGATTTCTTATGAAATAAGCATCACCTTTGTACCTATTTTTCTGTTCTGTTTTTTTCTTGTCTGTTTATATATGTGTGTACATAAATGGTAAAATAAATAAATAAAAAAAATAAAAATAAATCTTAGCACATATGCGACGAAAATTGACAAAATCTAAACACACATGTGGCCCTAATCCAGCCGTATTACCCCGTATCGAATCGCTGGCATTCGTACAAAATATCCTCCGGCACACACAAAAATGAACCTTATCTCAAGGGTCTAAGAACCAGGAAAGCTTGATGCGTGTAAGTAATTAGATGCAGTATAAATTTTATTAATCGAGTTAAACAGTTGGTGTAATAAAAGGAAAATATCTGTGCACATTAACATAATATTGCGTATTTATAACCCTGTTTTGAAATTGTAATGTCTTTTCATATACAACTTGGCGTTGTCAGGTTGTGCCTATGGGATAAGATCTTACTTTATGTAACATTCAAATGTCTTTGTAAATGCTTTTGTTGAAGTCTGTCTGTATTACTAACTTGGAAGCTACACAGTCAGGTATTAAATACGGATTAACTGAACATTTTCTAACTTCGACCGAAAGTTAAGAAAGAATTTATAGTTGTCAGTAGTGACAATTATTTGTGACAAATAGTCAGACATCATGCGATATAATAAAACCACAATGTCAGTTTTTAGGGTTCCGTACCGTACTAAAGCTCCGCTGTCCGTCCGTCTGTAACAGGGCTGTATCTTGCGAACCGAAATAGGTAGACACTTGAAATTTTCAGTGTGTGTAGGTACTACTATAACAACAAATAAAAATGATTTTTTTAATAATAATTTCGTTTAATATTTAACTTTTTTTCTCGCCGGCTGATTGACACTTCACGTGACCAGAGGGCTGGGTCGTTCTTTGGCCAAGGAATTAGCATTGCCATTCAACGTGGCAATGCTGCCAGTCTTCTAGGCACGTTTCTAGATGACAGCGCTCCGGACGAGTACTTCGACGCCTAAATATCTTTTTGTATTTATTTATTTATATACTTAGTTAGTCTTTAAATTTAGTACCTAGTGTAAATAGTTAAGAGATTATGAAAATAAAATATTTTTACAAGAATATACCATGCAAGAAACGGTTTTTTTCGACGTTTTTTTACTAAAGTATTTTTAAAATATGAAGTGTTAATAACTTTTTGGTGGTACAGAACCTTTCATGTGCGAGTCCGACTTGCACTCGGCCCATTTTTTAATCTGTAATCTACTAACTTCACTTAAAACCTAGTTAAAAAGATAAAACTCACATATAAAACAAAAACCGATCAAACATTATAGAGTCGATAATAAAACATGCCAGAGTACAGTAAGCCACGTTAATTGCTTTGTAGGACGAGCTCGAAATTACATAATATTTCAAAGAGGGCCCCGTAATCTCCGAATTACGCATTTTATCACGAAGTCGATCGAAAATAACGGTAAGCATTAGCAGATTGAGCGATTTTCGTTACTGAATATAGAACTCATTAATGTATGGATCAAAAATTAATGCGTGTGTGTGTGTGTGTTGAATTTAATTTTTGAGACAAGCAGAGAAAATGGTTGTTTCGTTTTATTTTTTTAAATAATCTTTTCTTAGGTAAAGACAATTTTTCTTAATACTTACCTAAGCTACCATTACCATTTATTTCTCTCAAAGAAACCACATTCATAGTTTTATTTATTTTGTTTCGTTTATTTTCTATTAGCTAGTCGTCAGCCGCACGCATCTCCAACACATTAAACTAAGATAACTTTAACAAACTTAATTCACAGTTTTATTTAACTCCCAAATAAATTATTAAAACGCAACGAACACAAACTTGGTAATCCTATAATTATTTTCTGAATAAAAACAAAACTCTATTTTCTACCATCAAAATTCTAATACCACACTTTACACACAAAGAAATTATTACTTGTCATTGAAAAAGCGTCACAAATACAAAATTCATGCGATAATAACACTTCCAAGACTTCGACTTCGAAAATTCTGAATAGAACATTTTAAACGTCAATTTAATAGTTGACACTTACGTTTCTACCCGACTGTACCAGACTACCGCTAACCGCGTCACGCCCTATATTAGCTGTCTCAACTGCATTTTCTGTGAATTTTTAATGTCACACCGACGTTTATGACAGCACGTACAATTTCATATTATATTTTATGTATAAGTATGCTAGGTTGTGTCCGGGACCTCGCTCCAGGGAAACAAATTAGTTCCATGTCCGTTTACGACTTATCTATATACATATACTGTCTATGTCTATTTCTATACATATAATAAAATAATAGTAACGAAGTCAAAACTGTACGTTGAATATTTTTGAAAATAAAAAAAATTCCTACGAGGTGTGGCAATGAGTCTGGTGTCGAAAATATGTAGTTTTTTAGAATTTTTGCCCGTTTGTCTGGATTGGCGCCAAAAAGGCTGAACGGCTTTGGATGAAATTTGGCACACAGATAGTTTATAACCTGGCTTAACATATAGGGTACTTTTAATCCGTATTATGTAGTACTTTCTCGTGGGATATTTTCCGACATCCACGCGGGCGTAGCCATGGGTAAAAGCTAGTAGAATATAAGAGTTATATTGTGTTTGTATATTCAAATGCCATTCACTAACAAACAACATTAGGTACTAATCTAATTAAGGTGTAAGAAACAGGTTTACGCCGAAATATAAAAATAAATCTTAGTTATTTTCCGAAACATTGGAATTCCAAATAAGAATAGAAAAATGTTGTCACTTACGCTCACAAAAAATATGCGTTTTAAAATGTCAGTTATTTCTGTTGCCGACTGTACTCGGAAAACAGAGAGACACTTTAGATATTTTTACGTACGTTTCCTAAATTTTGTGCAGGGTAAAAATGAAGTTATTCGCCGCTCTCAAAATATGCATATAAAATGCTCAACGTTAATTTATCCATCAAATTATGAAGCTTTTAGGATATTGTTGCTGAAAAATGTTACAGTGACGTGTGAAAAAAATGAAAGAATTTTTTGCGGAACTATTTTTGTAGCGCTAGAAAGAATTCGGACGGTTTTATAATTATTGCGCTGGTGAATTTAATAAATACCTAATACCAGCCTGTTATTGGGCCCGTGACTAAATGATAACAGCCGCACAGGTCGATCGATAAGGTTAAGCTACGCTTGCCGCGGTCGGTCTATGGATGGGTGACCATTTTTTCATACCGAGACGCCTCCGTGCCTCAGACAGCACGTTAAGCCGTTGGTCCCGGCTGTCTTTCGTGGATCTTTGGCAGTCGTTACGGGTAGTCAGAAACCCGAAAGTCTGACAACCAGTCTTACCAAGGGGTATCGTATTTCCCAGTAACTGGGTTGTGGAGGTCAGATAGGCGGTCGCTCCATGTAAAATACTAGTATTCAGCTGCATCCGGTTAGACTGGAAGCCGACCCCAATATAGTTGGGAAAAGGCTAGGCAGATGATGACCAGCCTGTTATTGTCCTACTGCAGGTCAAAGACCTCTTTTGATATAGAGAAGGCACGAGCATTGCTCACCATGATTACTCAAGACGGGTTGGCGATTTCAGACTTATATTAAGAGGATTACAGGACCTAAACGCAAAAAACGGAAAGTTTTAGAAGCAATAAAAGTTTATGATCGACTACAGTAAACAAAATCAGAAAAATATATGATATTCTTCAGGATACATGCTAGGTAGATAGTGTGTTGAAAACATAATACAACAAATTTGATACGATATAAAAATATCATGAAGATACCTCTAAAAACTTTCTTTTTACAATAAAAACTATAGTAATATAAATACAATCATTCATTTTTTTTCTCAGATTATTCTACAAGCAACATATTAAAGCACTAGTGTTTTAATTTTTTAGTCCAAACAATAGATTTTTGTAAATAGATACTTGCTTTATATTTTGCAATAAATTACCAGCGTTCTGTCATCGCGCTTCTCTTTCTTTTCCATTAATTTTGACCACATATGTATTGCACTTTTCTATGAAACAGCAGATTGTTTTTTTTTTTATAACTGACGAAAAATATCTGCGCTAGAGGGTTTAGAATCATGTGTTGAACTTATGGTTACAGTTTGCGCTTGTCGATGTGTTATATGTCAAGAAATGGACTTTAAAAGTATGTCTCAAGTTTTTTAATAAATAATTTAAGTACCAACTTAAACAAAGAACGCAATACTTACTCAACAAACTCTTATCCTACCCTTCTTAATTACGAAAAAAAAATCCAAGACATCACCCCAGCTAAATTAGGCGCAAGACACACTATAATTCCAAATGCAAATTGCACGAGAAATACTTACTGATGAGAAGAATGTGGGAGGGAGAGAAAAAATAAAAGAAGCTTAAATATTGGGATGCGTTGATAATTGTCTTTGAAGTTGAGGGTAGCAGGGGAAAGATATTTGATCTGTGACTACAAAAGAATCAATAACTGTCATCGCTAAGAATCCTGTCCCGGAGGAGAAAATTTTCTCAATGTAAAGAATAGTCCTGTATAGCTATTCACAACCATTCGATACGCTTCCGTACCTTATCGAACATCAATGTTATCGTAGGAGTCCTCTAAACGCTGCTCACAAAGCCACAAATCCAAAACCCGAAAATTTTGTCAGTTCAAATATTCGATTTAAACTGATAAAATTTTCGGGTTTTGAATTTGTTAACAGCGTTAGAGGACTCCCGCTATTCTTCCGACAGCTGTTCGCTGTCGGGGGCAAGGAAAATCAGGTTATCGAAATGTGTTTTTCGATACGATACCTGTCAAATGGTTGTGAATAGCTATGCTGGCGTTTTGAGTCTTAGCGAAAAGTAAGGGATTATTTCTGGACAGTAGATTAATCCGTCCATTGAACTCGTTTCAGAACGAAAGTAAGTACTTATTAATTATTTTATGAAAGATGGCCTCAAACATTGAAAATAATTTCTAAGCCTCGAATTAATAGCTGTAATGGAATAACAGTTTCTAAGCAGCTGTGGTTCACATAACTATGAAAAACTAATATTCTTTACCCTCAACAAATTACTTTAGTATTGCTATATTTAGTTTCTAAAAGCTTCAAATGAATCATTTTTGTACACAAAAAAATTTTTCGTAATTGCATTTTGGTGAGATGGTTGTAACTTGTACCTATTTCATTTATTTATTATTGGTCGAGTTTAAAACATCATTAGGAGTATTGATTCTTAATTAATTACATTTTCAGTTAGAAAACCATTTAAAATTATACCATGTAAATTATTTCGAATAGATGAAGGCATATATGTAATAAAAAGTAGGTTCGTAGAATATTAAGACCCAAAAATAAATGCATATCTTCTCGGTAGCAAATCTTCAACCTTAGATGATAAAACCCAAAGACTAAAGACTTATCTACCTAAAATATAACAGCCTTTTGTCTCAAATTATAATAAGTCAGCCTATTATTGTTTCATTGCAGGACACAGACCTCTTATCTGAAACAAGCCTATAAAAACAACCTTACAATGTGACAAAAGAAGCACAATCTAGGCACAATTATTTAGAAGCCGAATCTTACATCGGCTCAAGATGGCAAGATAATTGATATGCAATTTTCATTACAACCCTTGACCTGCAACCTAATTGCGTAACAGACTATTAATCTCAATCTGAACCATTTTGAAGGATATTCCTAATACATTACTTGATATGTTCGAAAAATGTATCTGCTCATCAGCGTGAATAACGCAATTACGCGCAGAATGGCAAAATAATTGATACCCAATTTTCATTTCGACCCTTGACCAAATCGAATAAAGGAACAACCCTAATCTCTAAAAAACCTTTTACACAATTTAAGGCGGAGATAAAAATTTAAATAGCGTCGGATGTTGATTGATGGCCGAATGAAGCCTTTTAAAACTGCAACCGCGTTGTCACAAACCAAAGTTCAATTTGGTATTTCATTGTTCGTTTTTGTGTCTACCCTTAACGGATATGGCGGGAACGGGGGACGCATAAATGAATCCAATTTATTTCCTTTTTTTCTGTTTTTTATTTCGCTAAATAAATTGAGCAGGAATGGGGAAATTGTGAATTTCACCATGTTCGGTAATTTATGACGCTGACTGTACTTAATGGGTTTGTGCACTGTGTTAATTTGTTTTTAATATTTTTTTGAGGTTTTTGTGTTAAGTTTAAAATTTTGTTTTTCTCGATTTCTCTTTTTTAGTACTTAATTAAAATATAGAAAGTAATTTAACGAAAATATTTTCAATTTTGCAAAGTGGTACAGTTCATAATTTATGTGTTCATTATAATAAAGAAGCAGACATCTCTTATGTTAATAGGACTCAGGCACTTATGAAACTCTTATAAGAATTCTTTGCCTTGAATATACCTACTCATTTCGGTGGAGTTAGTAAAAGTTTGCGGATCCCTAAAATATTCCATGTCATGGGCCATCGCGTAGCAGATTCATAGTGGTAAATAAATATTGCTTTAATAACATACGAATCTTTTGACTTTTGATACGACGTATACGACGGTCATCATCATCATCTGCCTAGCCTTTTCCCATGTTGGGGTCGGCTTCCAGTCTAACCGGATGCAGCTGAATACCAGTATTTTACATGGAGCGACTGCCTATCTGACCTCCACAACCCAGTTACTGGGTAATACGATAACCCTTGGTTAGACTGGTTGTCAGACTGCTCACGACAAAATGTATGAACAAGAAAGAAGCAAAAGGAACAGCTAGGCATGTAAGAATCGCAGTTTTAAAATAAATAATAGCGTAACACATTATCAACCACAATCTGAATGATTTTGAAGGACATTTCTAATCCATTGCTTCATATGTTCGAAAAATTTGTCTGCTCAACAACGTAAATAACGCAATGAATGTTGTTGAACTGTCAAAATGAAAACCATTGCTACGATTAGTGTGTAAAGTAATTACCCTGCTGGTCCACGCGAGTCTCACTCATATATCCCATATCGGTACATGAATAATTCCGTTTTGCGTTCGCCATGTATTCAGTTTTCCTTTTAATATTCGTTTCGAAGATAAATGTTGGGAGACAGTGCTTGATTGATCGCCTGTTCGATTACCAGCTCGGACAGAGGTCGATCTGGTCGGCCATAGGCTTTTTTTTGTGTCTAGCTGCCTGTTTTGGATTTTACATCGATTAGGGGACTGCGTTTTGCTGTTTTCTGGTTTTTTTTTTACGGAGATTGTAGCTGCAAGCTGCAATGCATGATTTGTTGTGTGGCATTTGTAAATTTCAGGTTTTCTTTACAATAAGTCGTGTGCTCGATAGATTTCCATCGGCAAAAATTACGAACTTGCTTAATAACTTTTATTTCCTATTGAACCCTTTTATGGGGTGAATTTTTCGATTTATTACCGTTGGATCCCGTTTTTTAATCCCATTTTAATATTTTTGGCGTTGGATCCCGCAAAACATTATTATGTATTTCCGTTGGATCCCGAATTTAAAAAATGCAAGATAATTACGTTTTATTGTCGTTGAATCCCGAAAAGTATTTCCGTTGGATCCCGAATGCTTAAAAAAATATGAATGCGGGTACTTTCAACAACAAAATTGTTTATAATAAAATGAGGGGTTCACGAATGTTTCACCAAAACTCCATTGACAAATTTTTAGTTTACAACCAACGTTTCGTATACTATTTATTTCACAAACAACTCATTTTTTTTCAAACGACTAGATTATATAATTTAGTCGTTTCTGGCACTCGCCGGCCGCTGCCGCGGCACCGCTCGCTTCGCTCGCTCGGCTCGTGCGTAGGGGTCACAGTTTTAACCTAACCTAACCTAACATTGTTTTTTTTTTAATAATTAACCTAATCTAACTAGTTCGGTTCCGGGTAACCCACTAAAAATAATCTCTTTTTAGTGTTTGATAAAGGTAAATCACTTTTCTTCTGAAATGTACACATGTTGTTATAATATGGGATTCAACGGAAATAGCAAACGGGATCCATCGGTAATACCTAAAAAACGGGATCAAAAAACGGGATCCAACGGTAATAAACGAATTTTTCGGTAGGTCGTAAGTCGTGGCTGTCAACAACCAGTCTTACCAAGGGGTACCGTATTACCCAGTAACTGGGTTGTGATGGTCAAATAGGCAGTCGCTCCATGTAAAATACTGGTATTAAGCTACATCCGGTTAGACTGGAAGCCAACCACAACATAGTTGGGAAAAGGCTAGGCAGATTGATTATGATTTTAGAAGGACAACACACTTGAAAATCTCAAACAATACGTCATATAATAAAATAATCATTCAACTTAAATTCATTGTACAAACAATTGACACTTCGTATACATAAATGCAATGTAAAATAGCTGTTCCTAACTGCTTATTATACTTGGTATTCTGCTCAGCCCCAATACCTGCTCGCTTGGCATGAGGATACGAATTCTAGTCTTAATAATTGACAATATCTATTCCCAATATGAACTAACATACTCAAGAACAGTATCGAATTAGAATTGCACAGAAAATAGCGAGAAGGTCTACATTATAAATATTATCTTAGATAGAATTCTTCTTATTCATTAAACCAGCCTATAATGTTCCCAGTGCTGGGACATAGGCCTCCTCTCGGTGAGAGGGAGTGGGCCGTAATACACCTCGCGCGCGAGTTGGTGATGTCATATGTCTTTGAATTTTTTGGTTCTAGGACATGCCGGTTTCCTCACGATGTTTTCCTTTGACGTTTTGAGAGCAGTGGTAATGAAATAATTAATTTATACCTACAAAGTAAAGCGCCTGTCTAGGTTTGAACCTACTGCTCTGCGTACAAGTTTAAAATGAATTTAAGTATAAATTGAGTGCTTTGATTTCTAAATTTCGTGTTTCATTTAACAATTATGGTTATAACCTCAATTTTCGTCAGTGATTTTTCAATTACAATTTAATAGTGTTAGTCAAACAATAATAATTGCTGGAAAAAAGTGGTAAGATATAAATTAGGAACCATCTTAATATCTACAGATAAATGTATTCCTTTAGTGACTCATTACGTAAGAATTTAATCTGAACCGGGTTTGTTTACACTTTTGACACATAATTTTTGAACAGACCATAGACACTCTATGATTGTACGTAGACCTCTTGAATTCCTTAGTCTATGGCACTACCTAGAAAGCGTTCAAGCATCATATTGCTACCTAGACCTACACACAGCGCTGTAGCAAACTGGATGCAACCTGCATACATAATGTTCAGTTTGCATGCTATTATTGCCTGTATTACTCGGTCAATAATAAGGAAAGACATGCAACCAGCGAATTTATATGAATTGCTACTGTGTACTACATCGTGGATGACTGGATGTCAGGTATAAAATATGGGAATATGTTAACGGGTTGGTTTAATTTTTTTTTTTCCGTTAGCCTGTACTGTCCCACTGCTGGGCAAAAGCCTCCCCCATTTTCTTCCACATTTTCTTGTGCTGTGCCTTCTCCGTCCAGTCGGTTAGGAATGAGTCTAAATCGTCACGCCAGCGTTTCTTAGGGCCTGCCTCGGTGACGGACGACGCCCGTCTTCAGGCACCCACTGTGTGACGACTTTGGCCCATCTGTCTGGATGCATCCTATAAGTGTGACCCGCCCAGTCCCACTTCAGCTTGAAGAAAATATTTCATTATGTTATTTTTGTAAAGCACCGTTGTAGATTGGAATGGACAGATTATTTTAATTCCCAGCCATTCTGAATTCAATAGCATTTAATTTTGTTAATATACAGGGTCCCATTAAAATAGATGGACAAATTTTAACACAGCGCTCAGTACGTCTAACCAAAGATATCCAAGTAAAAAAAACACTGATTAAAGTGATTTTATTTTGACCTAAAATAATAAATTGCCGGCACATTAGTGTATTTTCGTTAGCTGATTAATTATTTTTCTTGTAAGTATCTAAAGCGTTTTTCTTATATATTTTTTTTTTACCATCGTCCTTATTTTGGTGGTCTGAATGATTTCTAAAAGTTTGTCCATCTATTTTAATGGGACCTTATATTTTGCAAGGACGATAAGAAAATGATCCCTTGGACTATAAGTAGGTACTCCTCTGCTTAGCGCTTCAGTAAAAACAGGTGTGATGTTCTATGCAGGTTCTTTTAGTAGGTAAGTACGAAAGACTTCTTTCAAATGAAGAGATCCTGTGGGCTTTATGGTTCTCATTATAATGACATCAAAGTAGGTATAGCAAGAGCAACGTCATTGCTTAATACTTGCATACTCACATATTTTGCCTCTTTTTTTTCCGTTTTATTTTTTTCTTGTACTCTCATATTTTCTTCTATCTAGTATCTTGTTCTTTTTGTGTTTTTTCTCTGCGTTATGTTTGTCGCAATTAAACGTATTTTCTTTCTTTTTTTTCTTTACTTGCAAATCGCCATAGCTGTCATCTTCGATAGCTGCATCATTTGTAATATTTGAAACATTATATACACTTCAACCTTCCTACCATTGTTATAAGTGTTTCTTTATTAGGCTGTATACATTCTCTGCTTAACCATCTAATATTAAATTCATTCATTAGGTTTATTTTAAAGCCAACCGCAGGGAGAAACATTCGGCCCTCATTCCAAGACCACAGGGTGTTGCAGGCAACATGAACCCACATTTAATATACGATAAGTCTGATTTTTCAGTAGCATAACTCTTGCAACGTGTAACATACATAACAATATGAGTTAGCATGCGTAGCGACTATAACTTAAGACTGGGCAGCCCACACGTAACTTTGATAATAAATTCCACCCACATCTCCAATGTTGGGTACACTCGACAAGGCTGGCTGTAGACCTTTCACCCTTATGCCGTTAGTTATAAGGTTGAAAAGTGAACATTGCCGACTGTATATCCTATTTCGTGGAGTACTTCTAGTTTTCTTGATTTAAATAAGGTTTGTAAGAGAATTCGGGTTGAAGGACTAATAAATTGGTGAGAAAAAGATAATGTGGTTGAAAACAAAACTCATTAAGCTTGGTTATACTTAGTTTTGAACAAGATATGTTATTTATATCCTTAGAGCTCGACTTACAGACCAGATAAGCAACACAATACTACGCTGTAAGACACAAATCGCAGACGTCATTCAAAACGCAGCCAAGCTCAAATGCCAATGTAAGACCACCCAACATGGGTTCCTGAAAATGTCCAATGGCAACGCGGTAGACCCAGGCGTAGAAGCGGGACGAACTTGATGCTTATCAGATAGATTGGTCTAAATTGAAAAAGGAAAGGGAAGCCTTTGCCCTGCAGTGGCACAATACAGGCTGATTATTAAATTATACTAGCTGCACCCCGCGGTTTCACCCGCATAAGTTTCGATCCCGTGGGAATATCGAGATAAAAAGTAGCCTGTATGTTAATCCAGGGTGTCAGCTACCTCCATACAAAATTTTATCAAAATTGGTCCATCCGTTTGAGCGTGAAGAAGTAACGAACATAATTATAAACACACACATACACACACTCACAAACTTTCGTCTTTATAATATTAGTGTGAAGTGTGATAGTATGATAGTGTGATGTGATAGTGTGATACACTTCAATGTATATAAGTTTCAGTTCCTTTCCTAAAACTAAGAACATTCAATGGATGGATCTCTGTCCCTCATTTGTTTTTGCCTGTTTACAGTCATAGTAGCAAACAAAATGAACTGATTCAACTTTTTAATCATTACAAAGTTTAACCTTACCGATTTCCAGCAAGAAAAATTCCAGAATTCATGAATTGAAAAGAGCTCTATTAACATCTACAGACGATGATCTTGGAAACTCTATTGTATGCAAAAAAACTTCTTTGAGAACTTCAAAATAGGTAGCACCAATTCTGTACCTAGTTCTTACATATATTCTCAAAGTAGTGCCGAATATTTCTTCACCGTTACCTAAAGTGGTAACAGGTGTTCTAAGTAAAGTTATATAAATAACAATACCTTTACCAGAATCCTTTTCTATTGGAACTTCTAAAGGTTAAGGGCAAGTAGTTGAACTTAGTTCAATGACAGGCCCAGTTTTACTTGCTTCATTATTGTTGTTTATTTAGTATTCTGTTTTTACATCGACTGATCTTTTGCCCTTTATTCTATTGTTCCAGTCGCTTCATGTCAATGTCGTCGGCAGAGGGCTAAGTCTGGACTATAAATAATAAAACAGATTTTGTAATTACGTAAGTAATCACCTTTTATTATAAAGATAAGTAAATATTATGGGTCGTAGTTGTGGCTATTTATAGAGTATGATAAATTACGTTAAAATGCTATAAACTGAATTTTCTTAAAGTCGCAGTGGTGAAAAGGAATTCAGTTTGTGGTGGATATTCACTAACGCAAATAAGGAAGAATAATAGCAACATAGACTTAGAAAATGCAAACAATGTATGTCTGACCACTGAATACAGTGCAAAAGAGTAAAAAAAAGCTACCACAAATTGTCCGGTTTTCTTTTAAAATCTACTGCAGTATAAAAGGCTAACTCGTAAATCACGCTTCAAAACCAAAAGAAAAAGGGTAATAACAGAATTTCCCTAAGTTTCCCATATTTTGCACAACTCCACAACTAAAACCATATATTTGAAGTGCAGACAATTCATTTTTCAAATAGCGGACCAGTGTGGTTGGGCGAGTTTCAGTCTCGGAACTTCTTAGAAAGTTGTTCATGAACTTTTGATATTCGTAGCCGTTCGTCCAAACCTAGTCTTGGTTAAATTTTATAATTCGACCGCATAAGCCGCTATAAGTTCGGTGGTTTAAATACAGATGGATAACTCTAAAGGTTAAGCTTTATTAGTGGATAAGTAAACAGAAACTTTCTAAATAATATTGGTTTTAGAAATAAACTTCGGAATTATGACTAATTTTCTTCTCACCAAAGAGGCCAGAGTGATATTTGCTCCAAACTCGATTACAAATACTCACTTGGCATATTACAGCAACAGCTCTTGTTAAAGTTATTAGAAATAAATCAAAACGTCTAAACGTAACTAGTAGTTGTTAAGCTGTAATCGCAATAAATCATACAATATTGAATTATTACAAATATTGGTACAACATTAATCATTTTGCAATTATACCTATTGATAGTTCAGAGGCAGGTACTCATTATTTTAAAATGTTGTGTGAAACTAAACAAATATCTTCATCATAGATAAGCTGTTATCCAGTAGCATACTTTATTGTAAACCAAACGAGTAGGTACAATAATTTCAACCTTAAAGACACCTTGAGAACACTTAAAAGAATTAAAGACGCTATCCAATACAACAAATGGCCTTGTTACAGTTCTAACACATGCAAATGACACCGTCATTAATGTTATTCGTTGGTTTCTCGCTTCCAAACCCACTGTATATTCCTCTGGCGACTGTAATCCAATTCCAAGAGAATGTTTCTAACAACCGCAGTGGAAACGGAAGTCAAGGAGGGGTACAGAGGCTCGCGGTTTGCGGGTGTCTCGCAGGGAGGCATCCTGAGCCCTGGGTCACGTAATATATAATTTGGTTTAATTTAAAGCGTAACATGTGTTTAAAAGATGTTTTCAAAGTAAGTAAATGTTGTGTGAGTAACAGGTGTTTACGTACTTTTTTGTAGGTGTATTCGATAGAATACTCTTTATTTTGCTAAAAATTTAATTGATTTGACAATTTCTTGATTTATTGTTTTTTTTTAACTAAATAATTGTTATTTAGTTATATATTATTTTAGATTAATTATGGCTGATGGAACATCAGTGCGCTAACCTGTCTACGTGTCTACTATAAATTATGTTGGTATCGCATCTTTAACTTTCATTAAATCCAAGTTTTTAACTCTCTTTGAATATAAAAAATATAGCTTTCATAAAGTATATCAGACTCATAACAATACTTAATTACACTCAAAATTTAAAAGAAAGAAAACGCTTGGCTTCAATTTCATTCAAATGAAGCCAATGATGGAACGATTCAATTCAGTTTACTTAAGTAAGATGTTATTTACTTTTCAATTCGCTTTCATTAATATTGCAGTCGAGAATATTTAATTAAACATCAAGTTGTTGGTTGAAAGGAATTGGCCAATCTGATTGCGATTGCATATCGACTCGATGCTCAACTGTTTCTAGAGTATTTGTTTGCAACGTATTGACAAAGTGATTTGTTTTCATCTCTATTATTTGTTTTACCTCGGTATTCTCCACCTTTCTAGACATGTCATCTTTCACACAGTCCATCCATTGTTTCTTTTATATTCCCGTACTCTTGTAGCCATCCACATTCATATTCAAAACTCGCCTCACGACATTTTCCTCATTTCCCCGCATCACATGCCTATACCGATACATTTTAAATTATGTTTAATCTTGTCTTAACTTACATTATTTAAACTTCTTCAGGGAGACGACCTTGAAATTCTATTGGAACATAATATAATTCCGTCATCTGGATTCAGTGAAATCTGAAACCTCTCTTCTAGCTTTAAGAAACTGAAATTCTCATATAACTTTAGCTGCCTATACTTACAAAATTTAAGAAAACGAGGCTCAAGACAAGTCATCATGATCAACTATAACACCAGTAACTCCAACTAGCATCAGCAATTATTCCTTTATATTTTCAACTGAAACAGATTTCTAGACGTAGAGTACCGTAGAGTAGTAGTACGGTCGAACAAGCTATTTGGTATACAGGCAGCTGACTTGCCACTGCTTTTAAACAATGGTGTCCTGAGTTAGTCAATTCTTTTATACCATTCTATTTAATTAAGGATGCCTTAAACTGAAAAAGTTATAACGCACAACTAAATATTGGCAGTGTATTGGAAAGATTAATATTTTGCCTGTATACCAAATTACCAAATAGCTTGTTCGACCTCAATAACCTAACCTTCAAAACAACATCTGCAAACGAAAACCTCCAACTCAAATGTCACAGCGAAAACCACTACACACACAAATCAATTCTTCAACCGAAATTACTCATATAAATCTCACTTGCAATTTACACACAATCTGTCATCTAAACGTACCTGTAAACACAATTTGTGTACATAGACCTGTGTTCTAAAGCACACAGCGGCCCCTTTGAAGATTACACAGCTAATTAGTAGCACACAGTGATGTATTAATTTACGGGTGGACGATTTCTCTAGCTCGCAAGTGAGTTCGAGTGTATAAACTCTCTTGCTTTTGAATCGTGATTTATATTTGTGAAGTCTTGAAATGTTGGTGAAGTTATAGTAACACATGATTCTGAGATAAATTATGATCTGAAACTAAATAGTTTCGTTAACATGTCTAACATTAGAGCTAAGTTGAGGTTGGTCTTTGAAACTAACGTTATTCAAACTACAGGAATTAGTTGAATTCTAAACAGTCTATTACAGATGTTGATGTACAAAAAAGACAATCCTTTCGAGCTAAAATTAATGAGGAAGTTGTAAACTATTTAAGAATTTGTAACAATCGTACGTTTTGAAAGACTGGTGAAAGAAAGACTCTTTCATTACTCCATCAGCGTCCATCATAAACAATTTTTCTTCCGTAGATAAGAACGCAAAATTACTCATTCTGATGGAAGCAAACTTGCTATCAGGTACAGCAATACATGATAAATAATTAACCAATGACATCAAAACAGTACCAGATTCTGTAAATAATAATGCAAAACAAAATATTTCAAATACAAAAATGAGCATACCGCAAAAGTAATATCAAACTCAAAACTCTTTCAGGTTGAGAAGACATTAAAACCGTGTTGTTACAAAATACTAGAACCACGAACAAGACAAACTGAAACCAAGTGTACTGGTTAAATTTGAGCACGGAGAATTTTGTACAATGCTGTACAGTTAGACGCAGACGCTTCTGACCGCATCACTCGTAAAAATGATACGAATTTTGCAGTAAGTTAGTCGGTAGTTTTAATTTAAGTAATGTACAAGTAAGAATTGTGTTTTTAAAAATGTCAGTTAGGAATTTGTGAGAGATAAAACCCGAATATATTTCCCAGCATAATTTTCAAGGCAAAGATTTGTGTAATCTTTCCCAATTATTAGTAAAAAAACAAAATAATCAACTATAGCTTTACGTATCCTGCGATTAAATCTCGTTCATGATTAACAATCTAAGCAGTTAGAACTATTGGCTTCCTTTCATTTCAATTGCCATGACACAAATACAAAACATCAAGCCAACACTAATGTGAAACGACAAGAATTAAATCATACAAACTTGTTTACAAAAACAAAATAACTTTAATACCACTAAAGGCTCCCGATCACGCAACACAGCTTCCTTTTAATCACATAAATATATAATTTTAAAACCGGCGATACAAAGTTTAAAGATAACTAAGACGCATAAACAAGTTGCGGACATAAGTTGCGCAGTGGGTAGGTATATTATTTCTCTTGTTTATTGTGCCGACTGTACCCGCAAAGTCTTTTGAAGTACCACGGATGTTTACTGTCCATTCAGTACGAGATCCTGTTTTCATACAGCACAACTTTGTATATTTCAGTTTATTTCAAAATATTTCAGTAGTTATATCTCTGGAAGTTTGTATGTTTGTGGATGTTGGTGATGGTAAATATGAGGTTTAAATTACTCCAGTTATTGTTGTTTTAGTTCTTAAGGACATGTTATATAAGGTAAGATAAATGGGAAGATTTTCCAGTCTTGATTGTGAGATTAAGAAACTATGCGACACGTCCACATCGTCATCATCATTTCAGCC
Source organism: Amphipoea lucens (assembly GCA_947508005.1). Classification (NCBI taxonomy): domain Eukaryota; kingdom Metazoa; phylum Arthropoda; class Insecta; order Lepidoptera; family Noctuidae; genus Amphipoea; species Amphipoea lucens. The sequence goes on along the minus strand of OX382381.1, from coordinate 8,865,117 downwards.
GAAAGACGTCCACTGCTGGATAAAGGCCTCCCCCAAACATCGTCACTTCGACCGGTTTTGTGCATCTCGCATCCAGCGGATTCATGCGGCCTTCACCAAGACGAAAATACCTGCACACAAATGCGGAATACAAATAATTGTCTGGAAAGTAGGTACTTCGCCTAATAAACACAAAACAATTTTCCTCGAAGAATTGGGACAATTATCCCAATTCTTCCAGGAATCTTTTATAACAAGGTTCCTTATTTCTTGGTAAACCAATAATATCAAATCTAACAGTGTCTTATCAAACAACCTTAGTTATATTAGAATTATAAAGCCTTGAACCCAGCCAGTCATAATAATGAAATTGTACCCTACAAGAATTCACAAAGTTACCCAAAATATTTACCTACAGACATCTGATAAAGCTAGATACAAAAGGACGACGTTATCTAGAATTAGTTTCCATGAAACTTGAAGAGAAACTCTATAGGACCCTCTGCGGCCGTCTCAAGAAACAAACAAGTTTCTAAATCAGCGAAACCATGCGAGGAACTTTACCGGATTAATCTGGTTTCGACCAGGCCGTCCCGGTTGTGATCCAGTTTCGTCCGGCCCGAACTGGTTCGCGCCGGCTATATCTGATTTGAAATAGCCAAACATTTAGGGGCTCGCTTGTATCGGGAAACGGTAAAGTCTGATAAACGGTTTCATTTAACAGATGCTAATAGTTGTTTATATAGGTCCCCTCATTAAGAGGTATTAAGATGCCTCGGACAGTATTTTGTGAATTTAGTTTATGTTGTAGTGTAATGCAGATTTAGTCAGGAAGTTTAGTCGAGATAGTGAAACAGACGATGAAATTACCCCACATTTAAATGTAAAATCCTTGAAATTTCCGTACGAACGTGAACCAAAGAAGAACCACAAAGCCACATTAGGCCCTAACATACTAACAGGTTAACGTGCAAGGTTTTCTCGAGCAATTTTTGCTAAATCGTCTTATTATGGTGTAGTAAACTGATCTAAGCAAGTTAAGAAGCTGTTAATATTAGTGTAATTCCCGTCGAGTTCGCTCAATGGCTGCGATGCCTTATACTTAAAGCTATTAAGTTGAACCACAATCTCAGCAAGTTTATGTTTTAATGGTACCGACGAACTAATTGGTTGTACCTTATAATTTTGAACGAGCCGGTGGCACGCAGTGTGGTGGCAACATTCTTTTGCTTTCGTATGTACGATGTGAGTTTTCTTTCATTGTTCTTTGTTGGATACTGATTTGTCTAATGTGCAATTTTTTGCGGCATGGGGGTAGGAATGGAAACGAAGACGTATAGAATATCGACACTCTTGTTATTGTCTACTGGGGTGGTTATATCTTCAAAACTGAGTCCTATATTATATTTGGTATTAAATGCATTAACCGGTCAAGGACCGCGGGACACCGATCGGTGACCAAACAATACAAAATCAATTGTGTCTCATTAGCGGAGCTTGACAGATTAATATAAACTAACCCTTCAAAGAATAAAGATATAATGTTATACGAGTATTTTGTTATGAGAGCAAGAAATTTTTTTTTTTTTAAGAATACCTGGTCCCATTAGTGGCATTAAATAATTTCGAACGAAAATTATTTTAACAATCAATAAGTCAGGGAATGTTGAAAAAGATCATAGTAATAAAGTGGTATTTCACGAGAAAAGGTGTACTATAGCAAAAGATACAACTGTGCTATTATCAAGACAAAATATTACAGAAAAGGTTCAATAGCCAATAAGAATTTTAAAGCTTCATAATATTAAATATATCCTGTTCAAGCAATTTCTGTCTCATAAGATATACTTAGATACTCGTTTTGCTGGCGGAAGCCTAATAACCCTTACCTTTACGAGCTATGGAGATATAATTTATGTTGAAATCGCATCTGTATCATCCGACGTTATTCCTGTATCAGATTTAAAAGGAAACTAGTTTAAATTACGTTATAATTTCTGTCGCAGGCATCGGGATTTATAAGGGACATTATATGATTTAGCATAGATAGAGAATGCATCATACAGAATATATAAATTTATTACTATTGGCAGCTGTTTGTTATTTTAACAGCATATCTTCTTCATCAACATTAAAGTTCAAATAAATGATAAGCCAACAAAAACTTTCAAATTGAAAATACAAAATCCATTACCGTTGATACTATAAATGTCATTATAGTTATCATTTGAGTACAAGAAATTGTAGATTTAAATAGATTTCAGTAACGAAGCCATTTTGAAATTGAAGTTGTGGCAGAAACCCAGATGATTGATTATCGGGAAGATTTATTAACCTACTTACGTGTAATTTAGAAATAATTTGCCTCACACTCGTTGAATCATTAGCAGAATTAATTTAGAGTTGCGAATTACATTACACTAATAACAAAAACATGTACGGACTTGCAAAAAGCAATTGAAAACCACATTCTGGATTCAATACGAGAATGAAATCCTTTTCAGATGGATTGACAGACTATTAACAAAGACAGTTAATTTAATCTCAGTTTTCGACCATTATCTAAACCCGTAACCCAAACAGCGGTTGTAAATCCCCCTATTCCTTGCATGCGGGTCTTAAGAGGACTACATGTCGTAAAGCGCGGTCACTGTCGGACTGCATAGAAAAGAAAGAGTAGCGCGATGACACAACGCTGGTAATTAATTGCAAATTATGAAGCAATTATCTATTTACAAAAAATCTACTGTTTGGTCTAAAAAATTAAAACACTAGTGCTTTAGTATGTTGCTTGTAGAATAATCTGGCAAGAAATCAGAATGATTGTATGTATATTAGCATATATCCCGCAGAACCTGTTAGTCGATCACATACTTTTAGGCATTATAAAACTTGCGTTTTTTGCGATCAGGTCCTGTAGTCCCCTTAACAAAACAGCCATAGGAACCCCATGGTCTATTGTTAACTGACCCCAGGAGTATCCTTGCAGTGATCACAGCGATAGGATTACTGGATGTGATTGACGTTTGAAAGTTGTTGGGTCGTTACAGATTAAAAGTGAGCTTTATACTATCCTTGTTATTTCTGTTGGGGTAATTGGTTCAGAAATCAGTTAATTTTTTTTTGGGTTGGTTTTCAAGGTGAATAAGATAAATATAATTATTCAGTCTGCAACATTTTGCTAATACACAGTTTTAGTTTTGGTAATGGCGTTTGAGACAACTCATACAGAAATCAGAAATATATACCTATATTTTTAATCACCTTCTAAACTCGATCTATTTTAGAATAGTTTATTTTCATAACATAATCAGTAAGTTAATGACTAAAAATATTGTACCTACTTCATAATAATTCAAACATACCCTTCCGATACTCGTCCCAAGGAACGTTTATATGAATGAAACGAGTGTTTCTCATTCTAAGAGAATAAGTCTATTCTGTTTTTGAGAAATAAATATCTTAAACCATAAATCAAAATCTTTATAACGTAGTAGAAGTTTTGTAAACCAATGACACACTAAATAAATGAAATGCGAAGTTTAAAACAGCGCACAATAGTCCTTAATACAATCAAATACTTGAAACAGAAAGCGAGATAATTCGTCGGGTGATAGAATGCGGGTGTGCCTCAAGGGACCATGCCGAGTGCGTTGATCTGTCTGGGAGCCTGACGTTTGATATTCTTGGAAACAAGTTTATGGTCTGGGAATCGGGTTATTAGTATTGTCTTGAAGACTTCCAGATAGCTATTTTCTGCTTCGCTTGCTTCTAGTTGTAAATTTCGTGGCGTGAGTCTGCTGTCACTGTTTTTGTAACTTCTGGAATTTCGTGTTCATATCTATAAGGAATAATAGTTTACTAGTCAAAAACTTGCAAGTAAAGATATTAGTTAGAACAAGCTTACGACTAAATTATTTAATTCCGCAAAAGGAGGTCGAATTTAAAAATATAGAAGCTCTATATGTTTACTCACTAAACTTTTGATAGATGTTAACCCAGAAACAATTTCATCCAATATCCAGGGTGAAACAATGTAGTAACACTCAGCCAAAAAAGGCAACTAGTGATGGTCGAAACAGACAACGTTCTCAAAACTGGGTCACCAGTTGAAACAAGAGTCGTGGCGAACTTTACATACAACAAAATTTTCACATGCCATCGAGCTAGCAACATTTTTATTAAACCACTGGCTTTTGTCTGCGACTCCTCTCTAAAACTCAATTTTTTATCGTTCTGGTACGAAAATCTAATAAACTATGCTCTAGTGCATTCGTGGTCGCATGAAATTGGATTGTAGGTTAATCGTATGTATATCATATCGAGTCGAAAAATTTCAATGCTGAAGTGGAAATTTTCCGCAAACAAAACCGCTCTTAGGAAGTTATTGAAAAAATCAGCACGCTTGGTAATTTCATTAATGTTATTAGTAATCTCGATGCTTCTGCTAATCCTATATTATTACTTATGTAGATATACAGCGGAGAGCGATAGACAGATCTATTTCTAAGCATATAAAAGACAAAAATCTCAAGATAACGAAGAAGATGTTTATGACAATGTTTAGAAAAGCCTGCCTACAATATTACTACATACATTTAAATAATACATACGGAAACCTTTGTAAAATGCAACAGGAACTCATATATAGGGAAATTGAGCAGTAGAAACTAAAATATAGCTCTTAGTAAAGCTCCAGCCGATACACAAAGCAGTAAAAATAAAATAGAGGCTCTGTTCCTACATACAGTCGTATCGAGTTTTGAATTGGTAAATTCTACCGACATTGAGAGGGTTTCGAGAGGAAATATTTAAGAGAAGAGATCATTTTGAGTTTGTTATGCGATGCCCAACAAATTCCTAGTGTCTAGCTAAAATCTTTGGGTTCTCTTTAAAATGGTTTAGATTTACATTACGTCATATTATACTGTTTCTTTCGACTGTAGGCTGATGATGATAAACATACTTTTCTTTTTTCTAGACATCAAACCTGCTACCATTATAATGCTACTAACAGTAACCTTATTATTAAATTCTACCAAAAATATAGTATTCCAGACACAAACCTACAGAAATCCTAAAAACATTAGACACTAACATACATCTTGACACGTTAAAAAGACAAGCCAAGTCGCGCCAGGGCGTCTCTTTTCCAACGAACGGAATTCCCTCGGCAATGCCCGTGAATCGTCGAGACGTGCCGCTATTTCCACAAAATCAATAGGTAAGACATTTGAACCCCTTACACCACTTAAAATAAATCTTGGATGATGGATAAGGCTGTCGAAATTTTGGAATGGAAAGCAAATTCGATTTGGCCATGAAATCTTTTGTAATCTATTGGAGATGACGTTTTAAGTTTGAGTCTTTAAATATTTTGGTAACATAGCTAATAGAACAAATGAGATATGAATATTATAATGAAGTTAATTGATAAAATGAGATAACAATTTCTTATGGTGACATTTATTTCAATATCAAATTAACCAATACATCTAACATGAGATATTTTGTTCTTACGATTATTGAAAGCTAAAGCCAGCATAGTAGAATCTTAAGGCTCTTTATGTATATTGATATGGTTTCATACTTCAAAAATACTAGAACCATAATACCAGCTCCAAAGATATTTTCCTAAATCAGAGTGCACTTCAAAACGCTACTATACGTATCGCAAGTAAATTCAATACTGGCAAATATAGACTGGAATTTCTCGAGTTAGGAGTTACCATTGGGTAATATAATGACATTATACGATTTGGATATGTGGAAATTCAATTTAGCTATTTTCGCCTTTTGGCGTTGGCGAGGTGTGTTATTTTCAGATATTTCTTTTGATTTGGCGGGCGTACAATGTAGAACGGGAAAATTTCCTGTGCACGGAATATCTCAATCTAAAATGTTGTTTAATATTTTTTTATCGTTTACAGTTTCTGCATGTTATGGGGGCTTATGGCTAAGCAATAACAGCCGCACGGGTCGATCGATCAGGTTAAGCTACGCTTGCCGCGTTTGGTCTATGGATGGGTGACCATCTTTAGATACCAAGAACCATTGAGTTAAATAACTAGAGAAGCAAACCTCAATAAAATGTGTCAAAAAAGTGTAACCACTATTTAAACGCGACGACGTAGCTTTGAAACCACTAAACATTTAAAAGTAAACATATATCTGTCTGGTGTGCTGTACTGGGCCAGCCCCCGATTAACCTGTTTACAATCAGGTCTAATACTAAATATCAACATATCATGGCTCCCTGATCCAAGTATGTTCTGTAGATCTATTCACTGTCAAATGGGATCTCAACACCCAATGCACAGGAGTCACTGTTTGCTGCCATATTATCAGGGACGCTTTCCTGATAGGAGAAAGACTGATCCCTCAATTAATATAGTGTTAGCTTTGCTCTAGATCAGTAGACTCTCTTCTGTTAGACACAAGACATTGACCCCTAGGCTCAGTCATGATAGTCATATAATTTTTACCACTAAGTTTAATGATGTATGATATCCTAATGGTATTGAGTGAGCTATATAATAATCAGCAAATTCTGTAGTTTTTGGCCGCCACATTGACACAATAATGACAGAGCGACAAGGTTTCTCAGGGATATATTTATATTAAGACCAAAGAATCCCAAATAGGAAGTTAGTGGGACCCTAGTATCGTTTTGCATTATTTAACCGGCCAAGCACCGCGCGTCGCCTATTGGCGACGAAACAATAGAAAATCAATTGTATCTCATTAGCGGAGTTCGACAGATTAATTTATTTCCCAATCAAACCCTTGGTTTAGAATTTCTAACCAAACAATTAGTAACGATAATAGCTCTTGTAACTGCACACAAAATTCAAACCTGGTCACTCATTAGTACACTTCTTATAATGAGGACAAAATTAACATAAAAATCCAGATATAATTAAAACCTGGTAGATACGAACTCAACTTGATTCTACCATTTTTTAAAGATAATTTATCTTTCTGTACTGCCATAACCCTTAAATTGTCCTATCTAGATTTTACTAGGTAAGAGTATAAGACAAAATTGTAAATCATTAATTATAACTATAAGAAAGCCTTATGATGCAACCTCTACTGCAACCAATAATAGATGGATAAAACAAATTTCAAGTAAGAGTGGAATAGATATTATTATTTCTAAATTCACATATACAGACATGCCTCTACTTCAAAGGGCTCTGAAGAAGGTGTCATTATGCTGGTTGGACCACAAATTTCTCAACCCTTACTCGGTTTTATAAGAGACCTTTTTATTAGTGATTCTAATGTTTTTGCACCAGCTGTGTGCTCTATGGAGTGGTTGTACATAGAACTTATTACATGTCAATGTTAATTGTCTGATTACAAGAAATTGATGTGTGCCATATGGGATTATTAATTAAACTAGTTGATTCAAAACTGATTATATTTCCAGAATCTAATAGTAATTAGAGAATTATAAATTAAGTTAGGTAACTATTTACCTTAATGGTACACTGATTCTTAATAGAAATGCATTACAATTAGTAAGTACCTAACAAACATAGAATAGCATGTTAAGTTACAATGTTCAATTATTGAACAATGCTCATTTTATGTACCTATGATGACCAACACAACTTTATTCTTTGAACATCTACATAGTTATACAATGAGGATTAGATTACGAAGCATAATTATACAGATCGGACTAACTTACCTAGTGACGTCCGATCCTTAATTATGTGAAGTAATCTAATCCTCATTGTATCCCAACCCTTCCCAGATAATCATCCTATACTTTAGGTATATTGGATTGCCTTATTAAACCCCTTCTAGAAGTTGTGTTGTGCTGTATGCCGGGACTATACGATGCCCATGTAGGTCATCGTGAAGTCCCGTTCTTATGCTTTGAAAGAATGATTGACAGATGTCAGGAGACCGCGCCAACGACTGGACCACAGACAACATTTGTTTTTCTTTAGGATGAAAAAATTTGAATTTCATCTTTAAATATTGTGACGTGTGCGCACGAAATGGTGCGACTACGCAAAATACGCGCATAGACGTGGAGTTGCGGACACCAGCCCGTATTACCTATTACCTATATCTGTCTCACTTACACAAGTCGCAAGAATAATACCGTCACTTAGATTAGACAAAGACCGCAATATAAACGTGCAATGGCGGGATGGGGTTGCATACCCATGCAAAATTTTACCCAACTTTTTAAGCCATAAATGACGTTCAAAAAAAACGTTAGGCCAAATTATTTATAAAATATTTGAATTATGTATTTCTTATTCGATGTGTATTAGAAGTTTATTAATTCATTTATTTTTCAGACAAAGTCCATTCCATTATTACATTAGATTAAAAACATAAAAATAGATAAAATAATCACACATATGTACACAATAAAATAACACTCAGACATTTAAATCAAACAAAATTAAAATAAAATAAAATAATTAAAATAAAATAAAAATACACACACATGTCATTCAACATCAAATAAAATTTAAAATACATACAAATGTCAATCAAAACAATAAAATTAAATTAACCGGTAAAATACCTGACGTCATTTGACGCAACATCAAAAAAACTCCTGTCAAATTCCAGATGTCACTCGCTGTGCGCGTGATTTATTACCCTGCTCACAAAAAATGGTCTACTGATGCTTATATGGGCTCAAGCCACTTAATGTAAACTGTTTTGGGTTTTTGAATAAACAGACCATAATATAAAATGCAAACAATACTCGTATTACGAGTATTGTATTTATAAACAAATGACGTCATCAGAAAATAGGTTGAAAGTGTGTTCGTTCCGTGTTATGTCGATTTCTGATAAAACTACTATATGAATTTACACGAAACTTTGCAAGTTACATTATGAATAGACAAGTAATCTAACAACAGCGTTTTTTTGAAAGTCCTACCTTACATTTTAATAATATTGAAACTCAAATTTCAGTGCGCCGAGCCGTTCAATTCTTTTTACAACGCAATGACTGTAATCGCCCAATCCTAGTCATATTGAGTTGTTTCTAATTAAAAAAGTGTTACTAGGATACTACACAAACCTTTATTAACTGATAACTACCTATATCTTGTAAAAATATACCACTATAATTATAAAATCATAAGATTTTCTTGAAGTACTTACGTAAAATTTTGTTTGACCAAAAAAAAAGATTATTGATTGATTGTGATGTTATTTCGTGCAAATATTATCTACAATATTATCTACAAGGACGTATAATATGTTATAAACGAATATTCATCCACTTAACGTCGATTTTACACAAAAACTATTAAAATAAACAACATAGCATCATAACAAAACTGCACGCACTGCAGCTGCCATTAAGAATCGTAAAGTCTATTTTTAACTTTTTTTTTCCAATATTGCCAACCCATATTTTTCGTTTTGAATCATTTAGTCGATTAGTTTATCTACCGGACCATAGACTCAAACTGTTGCACAGGATATTAGACCTTAATTTACAGTAATAATAGAGGTTGAAGCCGCGTGAATCGGGTGTCACCGATCGGTGACCGTGGGGCCTGACGGGTGCGCGCCGGTCGTCACCGATCGGTGACCGCGTAAATCTAGCGGTTAAAATATATACACATGTCATTCAAATAATAATAATAAAAATGAAAATACATACACAATCATGTCATTCAAATCACATAACAAAAATAAATACAAACACATAATATTACATAATACGAGGGGATGTGCTACTATGAAGTTGCATCCACCTCTGCAACAGGGGTAGATCCCACCGCTCGGACAATACTTTCAGGCTGCTGTTCGAGCTGTTTTGTAGGCGACTTAGTAGCGAAGCGCTCCGTTTCCTTATGATCGCGAAAAAGTCATCATTTCGCGCCTCAGCAAACATAGTCGTTATAACTAATGACAACAATTAAGACATTTTCTTTTTATTTATTCAGTTAGTCTCTTTTCTCAGCAATCTGATTATTTCCACCCATTTATCACGGCGTGCTGCATCTTTAGGCACCCTGCAACGTTGTTATTATTAAAAAAATATTTAAAATCACTTATTCCAATAAATTAAAAACTCCCATAAATGTGGGAAACTAAAACTAAGTTTTTAGTGGTAACACTGAACCTAATTTACAAAATTCTGCATTTTATTTATTTTACGTTGATATAAACACAGAAACAATAAAATTACGTGTGGAAAGTAATTCTGGTTAATTTATTATGTTTTTGTGATCTTGAAACGCACTCTTTCACTACGAATTTACCCATTTTGGCGATATTTTTGTCGTGTGTCACTTGGTTCACTTCGGTTGGCGCCACACAGAGCAATGAAGTGACATTAGCTACGAATAAGGCTGTGGCCTTATGACAAGTGGCAACGCCTTGGCGCGGTAATTACTGATCTAGTGTAACATATATATCAATGCCAAGAACCCTCCGTGTCTCGGAAAGTACGTTAAGCCGTTGGTCTCGGCTGTTATTTGTGGATTTTTGACAGTCGTTACCCAGTGACTGCGTTGTGGTCAGATAAGCAGTCGCTCCGTGTAAAATACTGGTATTCAGCTTCATCCTGTTAGACTGGAAGCCAATCCCAACATAGGAAAAGGCTAGGCAGATGAGTTTCTGAATGTTGTGCGATTGTAGACTTTTATTTAGATATGTATGTTTTCCTTTTTTTTTTGTTTTTGTATCGGCACTTTGATTTTATATTATGTTCATGTGGGTAATTGGTTATCATCTAATGTTGTACTTTTGTGTGTTGTGCTGTCTTTTGTGTGCGTCAAATAAATGGTTTATCTATCTATCTATATAATGTGATGTAGTCAATCTATTTCAGGTTTAAATCAAGATATGGCAAGGTTTGAATTGAATTTCCTCTTTGAACTTTGAAGTCATTCAAGTATGAATGGGATAGGTTCAATACCGGTGTTCCAGTTTCGACTTAATCGATATCATGATCTGACTGAGAGCCTGCTGGTTCTATTCTAGTACATCAACTTAAACATCATGCTTCTTATCTTATTAGGGTAGGCAGAAATTGTCCACAGCCATCTTTACTCCTATATTTACCCGACTACGGCGAAGCAAAAAGGAGGGTTATGATTTTGACCGGCAGCCTAATTGCGGAACACCAAATCGTCAAATGATTCTGATCAGTTGGCTTCATTTCTATCACAATTGGCTTCATTTTACGATTTTCGAATTGCGAAACTCTAGTTTATTATGAAACCAATTAATAGCGATAAAGAGTGAACGAAATGTCAAGAAAAAGTGGGCAAACGTCAATTTTTGGAATTGTGAAACTAAAATGACAAGGGACTATTGGCTTAAAACGTCAAATCGAAACCAACTGCAGTTGGTTTGAAACCGAAGGCGACCTTCTCGTCGGAATCATTTTCCGTTCTACATATTTTAGGATATAAACGCGTGATCTCCATAATTATTTCGAAAAAATGTAAGTGGTAGTCTTCCTAATAAATTGTGAATGTGTAAAATCTCAATGCATCAATATCAGTGGTATTTTAAAAATCGAGGCGGTGATGTGAATTTATTAAAATATTTGTAAAAGTTTTATTCTGTTACAAGTGCTTACAATCTAAATTAAAGATACATATTATGATATTTCAGAAACGATGTATATTGGTGGCATTTTAACGAAAGACAAATTCGTACCTCGTCCGTATCATAACAAACGTTAACTTATGCCAGAAGCTTAGCAACACAGTCTGGCTTTTACTTCATTGGAAAGGCAATAAGTAAAGAGGAAGAACAAAAAGCACACTTTGAAGCAATATACGTAAATCAATGGGTTATGTACCTAAGGACTACGACGAACACACACACCATCATATACATAGACCTACTCATATCCACATCATTCTGTTCAAGGTAATGTCAGTATTATTTTCTTGTTGGGTACGTGTTGAACATTGAATGTGCCCATCATAGATATAACCACCTAAATATTGTATCTTATATGTTGTGTGCTATGCACAGCAACAATCTATCTGTATAGGTATTGATAGCAAAGTAAATTGGAAGTCACTTAAAGAGCAAGTTTTCAAAGAGCTCTCATGCTCTTTACAGATTAAGGAATTTTTGCATTGAAGTGTTTAAGGGGAGAGGCCTTTTACTTTGTGGATGGTTGTAATATTATAGTGAGGATTTACATAAATTCTTTTTTTTTATCTTTCAGTTGTCAGGCTCAACCACATTATTCAAGAAAAAATTACATTCTCTGACAGCAAGCATTAGAAAGCAGTATATAAATTATCCATGATGACTTTTACGAGAAGACTTCAGATGCCAAATTCCACCAATCCCATACAACATATTTGTTCCAATTTATTCTTACCGCATGTCCAAATATTTCATGTTAAATGTGAATAAATACTATTGTCAGTTAAGGTTGTAATAATATTTAAATAAAACCAGTTTTTTTTGTTTACTATATTTTATGTCTTTCTATTTACCTATACCCAATGAATGACAGTTAATTTAGCTAAACACCACTATTTTCTAATTAGTATCACTATAATAATCACCTGTCTTTATTAAAAAAAAGGTTTAGTGTTCTATTCTTACATTTTTCATAACAAGTTATTTTTATTTGTACCTTTACAGTTCACAATTAAAACACTAGATAGATAATATGTTTATATCTTTGTCATGCAAGACTGAAGATTCAAGTTTTCTAAAATACAATGATTAGCTTTTATTAACAATCTTGAGTTTGTACTTGAGAAGCTTAAAAACTGAAGTAGTTGCTGAGCAGCAGTAGCAGTGGCGACCAGTAATGGGCGTCAATCATGCTGCCTTCATGTCTTCGTAGGTGAAACACCCCGAGAATTCTCCTGCAGTGTTAAAATGAATCATATTACTCTCTACTCAAATAAAGTAGGTAGGTACTTAAACTATGTTATGTAGAAAACTAGGCATATTTTATTTATTTATTTATATATACTTTATTGTACACCACAAAAATACATAACATGAAATAAACACATCAAACACTACAAAATATACAATGGGCGGCCTTATCGCTTTCTGCGATCTCTTCCAGGCAACCTTGGAATGGACAGTGTTTTCGCTGAACATAAAATGGGGCTGTCATTGGTGCAAATATTATATATACAATACACTAAAATAGATACACAGATAAATACATATCCAAAATTATAGATACTTAAATAAATACATACTAATTAATTATAAGCACCGAAAATAAAAGAAGACAGTAGATGATTGCAGTTAGGACAAAATCACAACGACAAGCAGTGTTCCTTTACAAGTCTTTTGAACATGTATAATGACTGCGCGCATTTTATTTCAACATCATCATCAGCCCATGGCTGAACAAAAGCCATAGGCCTTGTCATGCTGTGCAGTGTTTAATTTCTTCTTTGTTTAGGGCCAGTATTTCAGTCTCCAAACATTTTTATTTAACATAACACTTTTGAATTGTAAACATTAGTTAGGTATACATAAAATATAACATAGTAATTATGATATATTTATCATCAATAATTATTACCTATGTGAGTTGCTGCTTGATTCTTAACTGTGTCAAAAAGCTTACCTTTAATTATTAATACGGCAGATAGGTTTTCCATTCTTTGTAAGAAAATCCATTATATGTCAACTAGATTGATGTTAGTAGGGCAGTGTTTCATTCTTGTATTTTCAGCTCTTAGCACCATCTGCAAAAATATTATGATTAATGTTTTGTACTTAGTTGTTATTTGATTAATGGTTATTATAATTTGTTTCAATAACTACTTATGTACAAAGATATTGATTAATAATTTTAGTTGTTAGAATGGAGGTTAACAGACATACTATGATAATTATTTTAACCACAACAAATAGCTAAGCTAAATAAGTTGCTTATATATACAAAAAAGGAATGATTGTCAGTATGTGTATGATACAAACAACATTTGACATTCAAAAGTGCCTTTTGACTTTGACAACATTTTCCTAAATATATTGGGTAACTTACTTGTGATGAAAATATTGGCTTTTCGCTATTGAGCAAAACAGCCTAATTCTTAGTGCAGCCAGTGATTGCTCCCATAGAGTGAGAAAGTAAGGACACTTTGTCCCAGTTGAAGTGCTCTTTTATTTACAAAATCATCCTCACCCTCAGTCAGTCCCATTTGTTGGAAGTCATAACTGAAAATTAAAAACATATTGAAATCTTATGGTTTAAGCTTTATTTTTAGTTCTCAAAGATCGGTCAGTGGGTCGTCTTAGATCGTGTATTAAGTTGTTATAACTATTATGTGTAGGTACGTGGAGAAGTTATCATTTACTATTGAGTATTCAAAAGCTAATATAGGTCGATGTTTGATGATCATCGGTATCAAAGTAAGTACACGAGCCACAATAATCTAATCAATCTAATGAGATACGGACAACTTTTTCGTAAATATATTGGGTGTACTTACTTGTAGGATTATATTGACTTAGGTACTTTTCGCTATCGAGCAAAATAGCCTAAGTTTTGGTGCAGCCAGCGAAAACCTCCGATTGTCCTCTTTCAGAGAACTTGACAAACGTATTCCTTCTACAAAAAACCGCGAGAAAAATTTTCCGAAACTATTTAACATAGGCCCATGTTTCTGTATGAGAATAGTACCTAAATATAATTTTGTATGTTAAAAAACAACTATTAATTTAAACAACATTCAAAATAAAACCAAACAAAGAATATTATGGTTTAAAAGTTTCCTATTTTCATAATAACTTTTACTCATTGTCAGTGTTGCCAACTTTTCTCCCGAGTCCACTAGAAGTCGCAATTTTTTTAAATTATTTTTATTCTTATTACCGATGTTCGATCGTCCATTTTAAGATTTGAGAATGAACACATAAGTTATTCACGGTATTTTTTTAGCATCATCCTACTACAATAATATCATAAAATAGTTTACTCAAGATGTTAGTGAAGATGTTATGTTTGTTAGATGTTGGTTTTTTTATCCCGGAAGTATGTTGCCGTCTGATTTTTTTCGAAATTACTTTGTTTTTCGATCTCCATGCAAATCAGCGTTCAAATCCATAGTGGTTTCCGCATTTGAAAGAAATAAATCGTAGGTAAAACGTCAGTAGTTTTATGATTTATTTCTCACTTTCACAGGGTTTAAATAAAAAAGGCCTATGTCCAGCAGTGGACGTCTTTCGGCTGAAATGATAATGATGAAATAAAACATAAAACATGCCATTATCGTGTTATTATAACATTTTCTGCGCTTAAGTAGTTTACTGTATTGTTTTCTACAAATTGAATTAGTCTAGCACTCTAACCCACCAGTCACTAAAAGCAAAATATTGTCCGCCAGCACCCCACCCCTGTGTCCAAACCCCCAGGTTTAGTGGAAATCCCACTAAGTTGACAACACTGCGTTTTTACGATTTTATCGTTGGCCACAGATAACTAAAACGTGAAAAATAAAACGTTTCCTTGCGTATTTCAATTATGGTAGTTTTTGGTAGAAAGTGTATTATAAATTGGTTTTTCATTTTTCGGCTATCATTGTACATTTTTATTTATAAGCAGTAGTAGACCATCAGTTGTAATCAAAACAAAATTTAATTATAGCAAAAATATTCAGAAGCGAATAGTTCATCTATGATGAAACGAAACGCGTTCACGAAACAAATTCTGCCCAAAAAAGAGTACGTCACTAACCAATTCTGCTTAGTTTGAATCAGATAAAGTCTCACAATTCCGAATATTGAAGCCGATTACAACTGGAGTTGGCTTCAGTTCGGAGTTGCATTCAGAATCAAAATAAGTTTCGCAATTAGGCTGCGGTATGTATGTATGTATGTATATTCATCTGTTCCCTCATAACTTCCAAACTCCTTGTAATAATTGGATAAATGAGGTATCGTTGGAAGCGCCTTGATCGTCCGCTGGTTATTGGCTATGTGACGTCACATTAAATTGAATTTGGCGCCCTCTAGCGGAGAAAAAGTCATAATCTAAAAAAAAATGTGTTTTTATCATGCCTTGTTGGGAATCAAATGAAAGGGCTTAATTAGCACATTTCAAAAATATAAATATTACTGATATAAGCACCAAAATAATTAAATAAAAGATAAGTTTTTTAGATCATTTTTTTTTTTAATTAGTCTAATTGTAAAAGAACTCAGTATACAGAAATATTCATAATCTTTTAGGGCAACTGAATTATGGCCATGCTGTAGAAAGATTTCCTGTTGGAAATGACCTCCTTTATCTCCCTATTTCGTTTGATCCACGACATTTTGACCACTCTGTATACTCTTATATTTACCGACTATTGCTAGTACATTACAACACAAGATTTAAATGACATCTACATAGTTCCCCCTTTGTAAAATTATTCTAATGTAAGCATTACCTTTCGTTATGCCTTCCGGGTCTACAAGGCATTACTCAGTCCCAGCATGTTAATCATTGGTGACTTAACTACTGGTTGCACGTATCTCCAGTAGTTCATTTTCGATACGTCAGGTGGCGCCAGTTATGCTCCGTCACAATTTATTACATTCGCGTGGGTTTTCTCAAGTTTCCTTGTGTGTTATGCAAGATTTAATTTGTCGACATACGTTTTGAATGACTGTTAATTTGTATTCATGGTTTTGTTGACTGCTTATCTTGTTTAAAATTGGCTGATATAGCTTCTGTTTCCATTTACCAAGTAGTCTTGAGTATTTGCTGGGAATACAAGCAACTAGCTGCGCCCCGCGGTTTCACCCGCATAAGACTCGATCCCGTGGGAATATCGAGATAAAAACTATCCTATGTTCTTTTCCGGGTCTCAAACTATTTCTATACGAAATTTCATCTAAATCGGTTCAGTGGTTTAGGCGTGAAGAAGGAACAAACATATAAACACACACACACACACACACAAACTTTCGCCTTTATAATATTAGTGTGATGTGATAGTGTGATTTTGTCATCATTAAAAACCGGCTGTCATTCGTAGATCTTTGACAGTAGTTATGGGTAGTCAGAAGCCCAAAATTCTGACAACCAGTCTTACCAAGGAGTATCGTGTTATGTGTTATCCAGTAATTGGATTGTGGAGGTCAGGTAGCCAGTTGCTCCAAGAAAAATATGGTATTCAGCTGCATCCGGTTAGACAGGAAACCGACCTCAACGTAGTTGGGAAAAGGCTAGGCAGATTGATGTGAACCTAATTTTTTAAAGTTTATCATCATTGAAAAATTAATGGTGAGTATGCTACTTCTCCAAATGGCTAACTATTAAACAATAATGTAGCACACCAAGTATATTCTTTCCAAGATTCCTCAAAACACGACAGACAGAATGACATGTATTCTCAGATTAAAGACGAAAACCAGTTTTTCACAAAAAAAAAAAATAAACCACAATACAAAAGCAACACAAACGAAATAACTCACCACAAACCATATCAGTTTTATGAACAGGAATACATTCACTATGGACTATGTAAACCAAAAATTTTAATATTAATAGGTGCCATCAATACCAGAGTTTGTAACGTCTGCATCGGAAACTATTTGATGTATTAATTGTGTTTCGAATTCAACCATTTTATTTTCAAATCGTTCATCAAAATGGCCGCTCATAATTCCGTTATGAGTTGGTAATGTCAAATTAAAAGTTGCTGATGATGGATGGCTTGGTATGGATAATATGGATGGAAGGGGAGATTAAGCTAAGGGATCCCGAAATATAATAAATAATAATCAGGGGTGTGACCCTGAATGCTTAAGTTAATATGATGGTTAGCGATAAAATGATGCGCTAACCACGAAGCTGTCAAAACTTCAAATGAACAACGTCAGTGGGTGTTTAACTAAGTATAATCAGCCTGTAATGTTACCACTGCTGGGACACAGGCCTCCTCTCTTCCAGAGGGAGTGGGCTGTAATCTATCTACCACGCGGGCCCAGTGCGGGTTGGTAGATGTTTTTGAATTTTTGGTTCTAGGACATGTCACGATGTTTGAATATCGAAAAATTAAAACCGAAATTGAATAAACAAGACTTAAGGGAGATGCGCTAAGGCAGTCCGTGAAATATAAATTTACTTACATTTCTTGCAATTTGCAGGTCAGTGTGAAGTTGTATGTTGATTAAAATATGATTGGCGACCGTAACAAATATGGCTTTACAGAATTATTATCATTAGAATCAGCAATACGACTTCTTTTAAGTTAGAATGCCTCAAATGAAATATTCATGAAATAGTAATTCAATATAGGGTATTACGAACTTGTTATTGATGAATTTTATGATTATAATTCTAGAAACAAATATTTTTTTACGACCGCTACTCATGTTGAAATCAACATTACACCCTGATAATTGAATGACCTGCAGATTGCAAAAAACGTAGGATGAAATTTGAATTTCGAGGGCCAAGCTTTCGCCTTAAACTAAGAAAGGTTCTATGTCTAGCAGAGGATTGTGATAAGCTGAGATGAAATAGAATCACTTATCGACTCGCCATTTTACAAAAAGCCCGACTAGGCGACTAGCAAATCCGAATTTAGATGTTCAGATCCAACAAGTTCTAGACTAATGGCTAGCCCAAAACTATATGTTTCCTCAGTTTAATATAGTGATACGAAAACAAAGAGGTTTCTCGTTAGTAAAACAAAAGCAGATGGTTTGAAGCAACTAAGAATAAAGAGCCGAATCAACATATTTAGTGTTCCCTCCGAGAGTAATGGTTCACTAGAAACGCCACTGCGAATAAGATACGTGTCCGATATTATGCAGGGAACGTTATCTTTGCGTGATTTTCCTTATGGAAAAAGGTTGGAGGTTGGAAAGTGACAGGAAAATAAGGTCAATTGTCTTGTCCTGTTTACTTACATGCATGAGTGGTTAGATTGTAAAAACGAAGTAAATCTTTGACTAACGGAAGAAAGGATCACCCACTTTATTGTTACGTCTTGTTTATTGTATCTACAATCTTTGCAAAAAGTGTTTAATTTACCTTGACTTTATTTTACTTGAGAAATTGCGACCGTTATGAGATAGTAACTGCAACTCTTTTAAGACAAAAATTGCGACTTTTTTATTCATTGAAGTGAATTTGGCACTTATTTTCTATCAGCTTTTAGAACTAAGATTACAGTTTTAAATAACATGACGGAACAAGCAATCTTATCTTCGAAGAGTGGAAGGCATATGGCAGCCAATCCAAATTAAAAGATGTTAGTGGAAAGCGATGAATACGATAGCCACTCCAAAATAAAACGTTGACATTTATAAAAGACCTATTTTAGAAAACGGAAGTTATTTCTTTAAGCGAGACAATTTTTTGCTTCCGGAACTGCTCTCTACTTCCGAACCTCACCTAGTGACTCAACCTTCTACGTAACGCTTATTTAAAACTAACTGCGCCCCGCGGTTCCACCTGCATAAGTCTCGATCCTGTGGGAATATCGGGATAAAAAGTATCCTATGTCCTTTCCCGGGACTCAAACTATCTCTATACCAAATTTCATCTAAATCGGTTCAGCGGTTTAGGCGTGAAAAGGTAACATACAGACAGACAGACAGACAGATAGGCAGATAAGACAGACAGAGTTACTTTCGAATTTATAATATTAGTATGGAAGTATGGATATAACGTTGACGTTTTTAAAAGGGTCCATTTCAGAATATGGGCGTAGGTACTTTATATATATCTTCTATCTACACACATCCGCACCTCATCTAGTAACTCAACCGTCTACGTAGGTCCTGTTTGCGTGTTTTCATGCCAAATTAACCAGACAGCTCGCCAGTGCAAGGGTTAAGTCGGCTCCTAAATAGCTAATGTATTTAGTTAGAATCCCGGGGTAAAAGGTTTGAATTCATAATTTCCGGACACAACTACCGCTTAGACTTATGTAACGCTAATTTAAATGGAGTTTAGGGTTATTTCGAGAACTTTGTTTTTAATCCGGAATACAATGAAAATGTAGTGTTTCTGATGGAAAGAACCCGGTATTAAGCATTTAAAAGGATTTGGAACCTTAATACTATATTTATTAGATAAGTAATTGATTAATTGGGGAAGGGAAATCAGGCTTCATTCCATTTTATGTTCCAGTGGTTTCTGGTTCTGAAAATAGACATGGATAAAATAGAAATGACTTCCTTTCATCTGAGGTTTCATCCTAGGATATCCGTTGGGAATTATCCAGGAAATTGCCTTGGGCAATTGGGATAGATCTAGGTGATGTTATTATTCCTGAGAAGTTGCCTCTTGCAATGTAGATAGGTCTAGAAAAAATCCGTCTAATTTGAAACCGTCCGCCCGTTCGTTTAAGGGGAATGCGTAAGGTAGACCGCGAAATTCAAATTTTCTTACGTTTTTTTGCAATTTGCAGGTCAGTGGCAGATTGCATATTTATTAAAATATGTTCAACGACCGTAAAAAATAGGACTTAACAGAATTATAATCATTAAAATCATCGATACAACCCTCTAAGTCCATATAATCTTATTGAATGATTAAATTATCAATCAATAGAATTATGAACTTGAGAGTTAAGATAATATAAGATTTTTTTATTTGTATAAACATGGTATACATACAAGAGCATGCAAGATGATAATAAATGATATTATAGTCCAATAATGTTTAGCCTTATAATATATTGGCGTACAAATATTTGTAAGTTGTATAATCCATACTAATATTATAAATTCGAAAGTAACTCTGTCTGTCTGTATGTTACCTTTTCACGCCTAAACCGCTGAACCGATTTAGATAAAAATTTGGTATAGAGATAGCTTGAGTCCCGGGAAAGGACATAGAATACTTTTTATCCAGATATTCCCACGGGATCGAAACTTACGCGGGTGAAACCGCGGGGCGCTGCTAGTTTGATTATAATTCTGTAAATACATTCTCGGTCACGAATCATATTTTATTCAAACCGACCTGCAAATTGCAAAAAACGTAAGAAAATTTAAATTTCGCGGGCTTCCCAATCGCTTTCCCCTTAAATAACCGTCGTCGTTTAGGTAGCAAAACCTGCCAAAAATAAGGAAAAGTTTATTCTTGAAGTTTCAGTCATGATAATTACTATGAAAATATATTTTTTACGACTAGTGTAATTTACAAGCTTTTCAGCCATTAACTTTTTAGTAGCGATAAAGTTAAACAAAATTCTTGGAAGAAAAGAAAAAGAAAAGAAAATTACGCTTTGCATAAATTAGATTTCACTATCGTCTATGCAACGATTTAGTTTTTCAGAGATTTCTTATGTTATCGTGATTAGGCTTAGTCCTAAGGTATGAAAGAATAGCGGGTTTCTAAAATGTATTGCCTCTAAAAACTAAGACTATATGAAGGTATATTTATGAAGGTTGAATGATGGGAACAGCTACCTTATCATCACAACATTATCCTGCCCGTATCACAATTATTTGGGGTCGGTGCAACATGCCTTTTTCTTCCATACTTCTCTGTTAGACAACATCTCGGTAGTCATTACCTTTCTAGCCAGCTATTGGTACCTAAACCTAATAAACCAACCACATAAAAAAATATATATAATTACCTCAACTCTGCAGGCTAACAAGCAACTACACAGTTGGTATCGGTAAGGGCCTGCCGTGTCATTGAAATTTCAATTTTATTGCTATACTATTAACCTAAATTCTTATTCTTCGCATAGAAATCCCTTGTCGTGACATGCCGTCAGTGGACGCAGGCCCTAAATAATATAAAATAATAGATGTGCTTAGCTGCCAATTTACCGTACATTGTGTAGCTCTCAACCAAATGCCTGAAGGTCAATTCTCGTATTTAAAAACGTTTAAAATCTAGTGGCAATCTCATCCAGCGACAATTAATGTTAAAAACTTGTCCAAAATGTACAGACGCCAGCACATCAAGCTACCCGAAACTGTAAAATTTTTCCAATCAACCTTGAACCTGAATACTTCGACGCCTAAGTGTCCTTTGTTATTTTTATTTTTATATATTTGTATTGTAAGTTAGTTAGACCTTGAACCTTATGTTGTAGCGATAAAGTTGAAAATCTATTGAAGAAATTTGACAGAATGTAGTGGCTGAATGTGCTGGCGTCTGTACGTAAATTAGACGTATTTTTTACAGATTAATTTTGATTGTGGCGGCATCTACGTGGCCACAAATCCTGCATCGCGCGGATTAGAACGCGAACGTTTTTAAAAATACGGGAATCGCCTTTGTATCAAGACTCTAAAATCGCTATCGCTTATCAACAACACCAAACCCAATTATACTTTACTAAGTTCTAATATTAATGTGCCTTTGGCGTGTTCCCGTACTCGCTTAAACAGAGATTAAGCGCAACTAACACAGTTATATATAAATACTGAGTATATAAAACTTAAAGAAACGTATGATTTATGAGCGTTGAGATTGCGTACAGCAGGCAATTGTGACTTACGACGCAGATTAGAATTATTGTAGGTTTTTGGGTAATGTCCGCATTGACCGGGTAATGTGGATATTACGGGTTGAAGTGAGTTTGTGGGTTTTATGGGACATACGACCTGTAAGCACCTACAACGTTTTTAATGCCCAATTTCTGTGCTCAAAAAGCGGATAGTTTTGCAAAGGAGTCGTAGCATTAACAAGTTAATGCTAATAGGTACAGTCAGCATCAAAAGTCGATTAACACTATCATTTTACATGTTATTAAATTGACAACAACTTTTTTCAATAAACTGATTTTTAGCTTTTCACATAATAGACAAGAGTATATATTCTAAAAAAAATTCTTCTGCTGCAATTTTGAACAAATATTTTGCTCAATAACTAAGATTAAAAAAACTGAAGTGTTAATCAACTTTTGATGCTGACCGTATTATCGCGGACACTCCCGCCCGACCACCACTAAATTCATTTTTGCTTGCACTCAAAAATAGAAGCGCTCTCTAGCGCCGCGCCCTGGTCAAATAGTTCGTCCGTAAAATTTACAAAAGGAGTACACGTAATGCGTCACTAAGCTTTGCAGTGCAGGTTGCAACTAATTGCGCTATCGCTTTCCTAATAGGCGAAAACTTCAAAGGGCCGCGGCTTGGTGCCGCCGCAGAATTTAGGCGAAAAAATGTTTAAGTGATCTGGCGGAAAAGGCCGCGATGGTACCTACATTGAAAATACTTTTAAGGATTTTTTACCCTTAACAGGGAAGCGTCAGGCAGGGGAGCCCGCGACATTCAAAATTTTCTTTGATTTTTTCGCAATTTGCAGGTAAGTGTCATGTTGAATATATAATTTATTAACTTGGACATATTATAATTAACATCATTTAAAAAGCTAAATTTAAAAATATTAATATTTACAAGTATAAACATTCTATACGTGGGTAGATTTTCGTTATTTATCATCATTTACATTTGTTATTAATATTATATTATTTATAATACGGCACCGCACCACAACCGCGGCACGTGTCACATCCCAACATATATTGTGTCAAACGAAATAACAAACGAATACCAATATACTATATTTTCAATGTAAGTGAATACATTGTAACAATCTACGCACTCAGGACCGAAGGACCAAAAAAAAATTTGTGCGATGAATGATGAAATGATGATAAATAACGAAAATCTACCCACGTATTGATAAATTTTGATTTAAAGTATGATTCACGAACGTAACAAATATGACATTTCATGAAATATTCATTCCTTAAATGCTTTATTTTACGAAGATTGCTTTGATGTTTTTTATTGTGATTCAAATGTGGTAATCTAAGTAAAATCGTCATAATTCATCATCATCATCCTACAGCAGTGCACTGCTGGACATACGCCTCTCCAATTGCACGCCATTTAGCTCGATTCTCGGCAATTCTCATCCAGCTGCTACCAGCCACTCTGCGAAGATCGTCGCTCCACCTAGCCTGAGGGCATCCTACCTTACGTTGGCCGATTCGCGGTCTCCACTCAAGAACACGTCTACCCCAACGGTCATCGGTTCTACGGCTAATATGGCCGGCCCATTGCCATTTCAGCTTGCTTATTCCTCATAATAATCAAACACTAAAGAATTGAAGAGTTTTAGAATTGGAGAGCAGTGGTGGCCCAGTGGTATCGGCCGCGACTTACGAGTTGTAGGTCGTAGGTTCGAACCCAGACAGGCGCTTTACTTTGTGTAAATTATTTCATCACCACTGCTCTCAAAACGGTGAAGGAAAACATCGTGAGGAAACCGGCATGTCCTAGAACCAAAAATTCAAAGACATGTGACGTCTACCAACCCGCACTGGGCCCGCGTGGTGGATTACGGCCCACTCCCTCTCACAGAGAGGAGGCCTGTGTCCCAGCAGTGGGAACATTATAGGCTGATGATGATGATGATGATGACTAAAGAATTGCACACACAAATCGACTGACAGCTACAACCAAACAAAAACGCATCTACCCACAATTCGAGATTCAAATTCCGATTGATACAAAACATTGTCACACAGAAGACAAGAAGGGGAGAGTGGGAAGGAGTAATTAAAATTAATCCCCTTCGGCAACCACAGGCAGAGTAGGGGCGATATCGAAAGGTGTGATTTGAGTGTAATACAAAGAGGTCCCTATTTATTGAAAGTAGAATTTCAGAAGGCTTTCGGTTCTTTCAATAACACCTTAGGAGTTGATGAGGTGAATTTTTTTGAGGAAAGGTCGGAAACAAGAAGACCTTTTTTTGTTTTCTTCCTGATTCTGTTGTTTTTTATTTTTATTTTTGTCTATTAGGAATTGAAGCTGTTAAGGTAAATTCCTTTCTTGTCTTTCAGTGAATTGAAATGTTTTTATTTAAAACAATTAGTGTTTTGCTTTTACAGAAAACGGTATCTTATCTGCAATTAAAACAAGTTTATTTTTATCACATTTTTTTTTTGTAAAATCAGCAGTTGCAGATTAAAGCCGGATATCCATTACGAAACTAGTTGCACAAACTTAGCAATTCATTGATAGTTTCACGTGTAAATAGATTATTATCTATACGTAAAACGATCAATGAATAACTAAGTTTTTACAACTAGTTTCGTAATGTAAATTCAGCTTTACATTTAAAGTATCTCCTTTAATTTCCAAGAAAATAAATCGAATCCAGTTATTCCGTCAATATTGTTTCCATGCTCGAATAATTTCGCTTCGAACAATCTTGCTTCGAAAAAAAAATGATTCCCTAACAAGCTCAACTGTAATTGGAACATCAAATGCAGTACTTAAAAAAAAAATACAATACAAGAAAAAGCTGAATAAAGAATTTGGCTGAAATACAGTAAAAAGTAACATTAAATACTCGGGAATTTAAATATAACCATTAATCTGGCTGGTGTACGGAACTGTCACAGCGAGAGGTAAGGTCAGCAAAATACTCAACGAAGATCTTAATTAAAATGCGGATGAATTTTTCGACGTTATATTTTAGTTTTTGTATAGTTTTAATTTAATTTTTTTTAATTAAGGATATATTATTATTTTATTGTAAATATAATAAAGAGCTATGATGCTTCAAAATAAATTTGACAGAAAACAAAAAAAAAAATTGTAAAACAAATGTGAACGAAAATGTTAAACTTTTTTTTTGTTTTCTCGATAAATTCTAGGAAGTAACCGGTATTTTTTATGATTGCTCGAAATATATATTTTCTAGGGAATAGAACATTGTTTTCCAAGAAATAAAAATACTCTATTAAGTTAATATCGCGAGAATCAAAGTAATAGGTATAGAAATAAATACACAGAAACATTTAACAATCAGTAGGTTACTTCAGGCAAGTATGTTTTCATTACACAAATACAAGAAAAATATTTCATATTTCAAGATGTCGTCGTCGGGACATTTAAAGAGGACTACAAGAAGGCAATCATCCGTAACAAAATGTTTGCGAAAGGCGAAATTCTGCAAAAAAAAAAATACAATACTTACACACATCAAAAATAAATTTTCCAAATAACTCTCATTAGTTTTGATACTCGAGAAATATGTGAAATGTGTTACGTTATGATGGCTCGTTGGTTTGAGAGCTTTTAGGCCCGATTCTCGGAGTGATGTGTGAATTATGTATACCTACTCTGTTATCACTGAATGTACTGTTATTCTCGATTTTTGCCTTTCTTGGGGTTATTTCGCTGATTGGCAATCTTTTGGTAAATATTGCGTGAATGTGGCTTCTTGGTGAATTGTTTACTTAAAGCTTGAGATAACAATTTATATTTTAACGGTTTACTAGACCATTTGTGTGGAATATATTCATTTCACCTATAAATCAGCCCATAACGAAAAACTACTCTTAAAAAAAAACACAAAAAAGAACTAAAAGTTATACATAAATAGCCTATTCTACAGCAATATTAACCGAAAATATGACTATTATAACAAAAATAACACAAGAACCCTGCTCCCAAGCGATATGAACACAAAATTTTCGCACACAAAAACCCGATCTCAATTTTCATTAAAACAATGATTTCGTTCGCCTTTTACGTTGTCGCTACACCTACCGCTTTCCAAATTAAACTGCCTTATTAATAGATCGGAGATACGTCGCCTTTTGTCTCCCCTACTCGTCTCACGGATTTAATAGAAAATTTAAACAAGCCCCGTGGTACTTCGGCTCCTGATTAAAACGACTAGGCTTCAGTCGCGGCCAAATTAAAATCTTAGAACGCGTGGTTTTGCTGTCGGGACATAGAGGTGGCGAGGTGAGGGAGCCATTGAAACATCTGTTATGTTGGTGTTTCTGTAGAATTTAGAGTGTTTTCTAAAGGCTTTGTGGTTTTACTGATTTAAAGTAAACTAGCAGCGCTCCGCGGTTTCACCCACATAAGTTTCGATCCCGTTGGAATATCGGGATAAAAACTATCCTATGTCGTTTCCCGGGACTCAAACTATCTCTATACCTCATCTAAATCGGTTCAGCAGTTTAAGCGTGAAGAGGTAACGGACAGACAGACACACTTTCGCATTTATAATATTAGTTTGGATGAAGTTTTCAAATACTTTACCCATCTATTTTCTGACGGTAAGCATGTTACCACTATAATTTTAGCCTTTACTAAGAAGAAGAACAGAGCCTGAATTTGTGCACAGTTCATGGCAATAGGCTCGCCCCCTATTACATGGGATTTAAAACATAACTGGCGAAATGTGGGAGGACTGTAGGTACAGTCAACAAAAGAGATAAGTATGCAGGACCGTCGGAAATAGTTGAAGTTTAGTAAGAAACCGATGGATGTTCTCGAGTAAAATTTTATTTTATTAATAGAAAATAAACAGCTCATTTATCATATAAAATTTCAGTCGACAACATACATCGGTTTCTTACTAAACTTCAACTATATCCGACGGTCCTGCATACTTATCTCTTTTGTTGACTGTACATCTCTGCCCTTTGGAAAATAGATACAAGTGTGATGTTATGATATTTATGTTAAGAACGGAAATTGGAAACATGTTTAAAGATTATCTGGAACAAGTCAAAGACCTTTGGAAAAGGTTGTGTCTCCTGGAATTAATCGTAGTCTTGTTGACAACATGCTGCGAAATAGCGAAGTTATCTTATCTTTGATCGTTCCTACTCTGATAAGAAAAAGCCCAGCTTTCTTGGATTGTGCCCAGTTTTCTTGGAAGTCTATTGAAAGATGATTTATTAATAGCTCTTCAATAAATAGAAAATTTGATAGACTATCATTATAATCAGATTATTTTCAGATCGATTTCTATCTATTTAATAACCGCTTACCCCCTTATTCATAATCCTATTTTATCTCTATTTTAGCTAAAATAGGTTTATAGAACGTTTGTCTTTATCTGTCACGTTGTCATTTCTGTGTGTAAGAAAGAGACAAACCCCATTTTAACTAAAATAGGTTTGATAAGTTTTATGAATAAGGGGGTTAGTTTGTACAAGGAGATTAAAATTCCATTTAGGCTCAAATGTATAAAATAACAGCAAACGTAAGAAAATGTTGAATTAGTTATTGAAATGTTATTGAAATAATCAGATAGAATGTAGTCAAAATATCATTAGGTGCTGAATACAAATTCAATTAAGCGTCAACTAAATTCATGTGTAAACGTAATTTGATACGAATTAATATTCTAAAGTCCATTGCAAATTACATTTTGAATGCATTTTCTACCTTAATATAATTATTTAGCAATGTACCAAAATTTTAATGTGGACCTTTTCAAGTTTGCATAGGTAACAGACAGACACACTTTCGCATTTATAATATTAATATAATAATAATAATAATAACCCCATCGCCGTATCTCTACGTTGACGTCGTGGTGGGGCTAGCGCGCTCCGAACTCTAGGCCTGTGCCGGAAGAGTTTATTTTGCTGGAACAGGTCTAGGGTGAGGAGCCAGACCAAAAGAGATACAGAAACCCGCAGGGCAGCATGTGGCGAGCTGTTGGGCAGTAGCGATCCCACGGACCCTATCTCCCGGGAGAAGTCTTGTTCCTCACCTCTGGCTTGCCTTTATTGGCCGGCTGGAGTGAACAATGACGAGGAACAGAGCTCCCACCTCATTCTTGCCTTTATTGGCCGGCTTGAGTGGAGATTCGCAAGAGCAAACGTGCTCGAAGGAAGGATGTATTCCAGTAAGATGCTGGTAGGGATCTTGACCGTACTTCCGGGATTGTCCTGATAGCCGTGGAATACCTCTCCACTCCTCATAAGTACTTCAGGACATGTTGCCCCCTTGTTGCTACGTCACTACGTGCTAGCGACCGTTTCCGGGGGCCCATTATTGAGTGTGCAAGTCACCCCCTGCTATTTTATCCGTGTATATATGAAACATTGATTAGGCAGGGGTCATAGTTCTTCCATAGTTCTTGGTAACCAGCCCACTTTAGCCACCCAAACCCATAGCCCAACTTTTTATTTTTCCATATCCTGCAATAGTCCTACACCAACCGGGGGTTGTCCTTGGGTGCAAGTGCATAGTGCATACAGGGATAATCATCGGTTGGTGCCACATTTCATTAAAATTTCCTAAGGGGCCTCTGCGGGTTGGCTTCGGCCCCTCGTACGCCTTCCAAAGGACCGGGACCCCATGGTCCCGAGATATGTAAAATGACAAAATAATAATAATAATTCCATTTATTGCAGACTAATTACATGTCCATAGTTGTTAGTAACAAAGGTCTTAAAACTATGTTAGTCAATACTACAAAAATAAAAATAATCAAAAACAAAACATCATTCCAAAAAATAAAATCAAATAATAAAATAATAATCATAAATAATCATCACAAAACCATAAATATCAAAAAATTCTAAAAATAAATAAAACTCATAAGTCATCTCGTCACATGAAGCTGGATGAATCTGCCCAGCACTGCAGACTCTGGCCTCCCAGCAATCATCCTCAGGACTCCGTTGGCGCTCCCACGAATCCGACACATCAGAGAAGCTGTTTTCTTACGCATAATGGCATAAAAGTCATTGACTCTTGCGTCAGCAAACATGCCCGACGCGCTGCAGAATCGAGGGAGCCCCATCAGAATCCTAAAGGCGTTGTTGTATTGCACGCGAAGAGCGTTGTAGGCCCGCTGGGTGTAGTTGAACCATAAAGCGCTGGCGTAAAAGTTTTGGCAGTAGGCTCTGAACAGTGTCACTTTTACATCTACTGAACACCTTGCAAATCTATGAACCAACATGTTTGCACGAACCGACAACGCCCTTCGTTCCCGCTCGATATCTGCATCATCTTTCAGGGTCTCTGTCACAATGTGGCCTAGGTACTTAAACTGAGTGACACGTTCTAAAGGAAAACCGTTCAGATAGATAGGTGGTATATACTCCGGTTGTTTATTGCTACCTTTAAAGACCATACACACACTTTTCTTCTCGTTGTACCTCAGACCATGAGCCACAGCATATGATTCACAAATATCGAGCAGTTTTCTCAACCCACTAATCGACGGACTCAGCAACACCATGTCGTCGGCGTAACTGATGTTATTAACACAAACGTTATCTATATGACAACCGACACGGCAGTTACTGAGCCCATCGATCAGCCGATTAACGTACAAGTTAAATAGTCTTGGAGAGGACAGGCCACCCTGTCTCACGCCACACTCCAGTGCATACTCGTCCGAAAAGACATTTCCCCACTTAACGAAATTCCTCTGGTTTTTGTACCAAAAGGACAAGATATTAATGAGTTCAGTGGGAGCCCCTACCTCTCCAAGCTTGGCCCAGAGCCTGTTGTAGTCCACTAAGTCAAAGGCCTTCGATAAGTCTAGGAAGCAAGCATAGACAGGTGTTTTTCTGTTGACGTAGTAGTTGACAGTATGTTTCAAAGTCAAGATAGCACTTTCAGTCGACAGTGTCTCACGGAAACCAAACTGCGCGTCATTAAGCTCAATGTGCTTGCTGAGTTGAGCATCAAGTAGACCATCGAAGACCTTCGCAATTACAGTCGCCAGTGAGATAGGCCTATAGTTGCTTTTATCTGTGACGTCCCCAGTAACATTTTTCGGTATCGGTACAACAATAGTTTCCAACAGTTTTGCCGGAAGGTAAGAGTGTCGCACACAGAATGTAAATAGCAAGGCCAGGACCCTAAATAAATGCTTGCCTGCAAATTGCAAGTGCTCAATACTGAGACTGTCATTGCCAGGAGATTTTCCTCTAACCATGCCTTTAACAATCTTTTCCACGTCTTTACTGGAAAAGCCTAACACTTTTTTTGGATCAGTGACACCAGTAACAGGCACC
The DNA here is from genome assembly GCA_947508005.1 of Amphipoea lucens. NCBI lineage: Eukaryota > Metazoa > Arthropoda > Insecta > Lepidoptera > Noctuidae > Amphipoea > Amphipoea lucens. The sequence goes on along the minus strand of OX382381.1, from coordinate 8,834,410 downwards.
TCAATGCAAGAGGATAGTGGTGAAGTGACTTTAAAATGATCCTTGAAAAGGTTGGCTATAACCTTAGGTTCGCTACATCCCTCCACAGTCACTGGCACGCTAACCTTACCCTTGTTTTTCTTAGTTCCCTTCCAAAATGCCCGAAAGTTTTTACCGGAGACATGTTCTGCTAAAATGTTCATTTCAAGCTGGTTTTTATGGTTTTGACAAAACTTTAGCCTCGACTTGAAAATTTTGCGTGTTTTATACATGTCATCATATAAAGGACCATTGTCCGGCTTACCATACGACACATACCTACTAAAAGCCTGCCTAGCCTCGTTGTGTGCTTCCCTCACATGTTTGTTCCACCCCACTACACTTTTACCTTTTTTATGCTTTCTGACTTGTCTGCTTAGTACAGAGGCCTCACATAATATTTCTATAATGTCACCATACAATTTATCAATAACAATTCTATGATTAACGTTTTTACACATTTTATCTGCACAAGCACCAAGCTCACTGGGGAAGTGAATATCTCTTAATTTGCTATTACAAATTTGATAATATTTGTTACAATTCTCCTCACCCCTTTCTCCCCATATAATATTATTGCAAGTCCAATTGTCAAGAATACATTTATTCCTAATTATGTCAAGATTACATTCTATTACATTCATATGGATGGTCTGTTCCCACAGAAAAACCGTGAAAACGGTTGTGAGGCACGGTTTTAGGTATAAGAATAATAAACACTAAGTTACAACTGACAGAATTTTCTGAAATGGTTTTTAATTTTTGTTTTGTTCAAATCAATAACGATAAACTATTCTACTGGACCAGAGAGGAGGCCTGTGTCCCAGCAGTGGGAACATTATAGGCTGATGATGATGATTCCACTGGACCGCACGTTACGAAATTTTGTTTCAGTGCGGTTAGTGGAAGTGCTCAGGTGCTGTTCGTCCAAGTGCGGTTCAAATCAGTGCTCGGAGTGGAATACCTCGATATTATGTCGACAGCAAATAAAATATAATATGGTTTTATTTTTCGAATAATCGCTTCGAATAATCAGTTTTTTTTATTATTGCTGAATGGGCCCGCTCTTGACCTCGATCACGCCAGATGGAAAGCGATGGATGAGGTCTATGATGGAACTCTTCTGGAATTTATTCGAAGTTTCGTGATTTTACCAACATGCATGCTGAATTTAACTGCAGTATGTCTCACACGATAATGTTATTTGAATAAGAGGATACTCTGTTTCGTCGTTTAAGTGAGAATCCTGCGGAATCATCGTCTCATTCGAACTCCGGCTCCCTGCAGATTTACGACGTAAAACATTAATTTACATTATGTGCTAGACTTAAATGAACGTAATTATATTTATGATCGACTCACCCTCCGCCGTAAAGATTGCAAGATTATGAGTTTGCTTACCTGTAAAAGAAATAAAATATAATTAATACTTGTTTTATTTATTCTAATACCGCAAATTAATGTTGTGGAGTACCTAAATTATCTCTTTATGTCTAAGATTGGATATGTTATTACTATTAAATAAAATAAATTAATATTATTACAGGATGTGAACAGGAATACCGCAATCAATTATCGTAAATTACTTATGTTGCGGATTAAGTGTGGACTTAACAAGCCGTTAAACTGGTCATTCGTTTGAAAAATGCTTTGAATAGTTTTTATAACGCTAATAGGAACCATAAAAGATTTAAAAAAAAAACACGAAATAATTTTCTAGTGAGGTACTTGAAGAAAACACTTGGCAGAAAATAAGACATTGTGCTTAGACTTCCTAACCGCTCGGCCAAGACTTTTGGCTTAGCGGCAAGTGGCGCGGCTGCTAGCGTTGACGCTGCGAGCGAGCGCGGAGCGAGCGGTGTGTCGTGGCATGGTTCATACATTTTTTTATATTTGTTTTTACCGCTCGCCACCCCGCGCTAAGCTGCCGCTGATAGCAGCAAGGTCGTGGCCAGGCCGTAAGGGTGCTTACATAAAGAAGCGGGTTTTCAGTCCCGACTCTCGGTACAGATCTCTGCAAGTTGATCTTCGGAAGGAAACGGTTACATGTCCTATACCTATTCCGGTTCCGGTTACCTATTTCTTTATGTAAGTTAATGTGGGACTATTTCACCTGCATCGATCGGTACCGACCCGCACAGACTGGCCTGCACCAGAAACCTATTTCATTATAGCACCCTAAGGTGGTGAGTATAAAAATTCTTCACTATACAGACCGTATTAAAAATACTTTCGTCAGAATCAAACTGCCCCCATAATTATGCGGTACTGCTCTCAAAACGGTCAAGGAAAACATCGTAAGGAAACCGGCATATCCTAGAACCAAAACAATCGAAGACATGTGACATCTACCAACCCGCACTGAGCCCGCGTGGTATATTACAGCCCACTCTCGAAGAGAGGAGGCCTATGTCCCAGCATTGGGAACATTATAGGCTGATTATGTATATGCGGTACTTATTACCTACACTTCAACCTACTCGTTCAAAATTTACAAGCATAACTTTACATTCAAGTAGACCACAAAACCACCCCACAATAAATTTAATTTCCACAAAGCTAGTACTAGTAAATCATGGTATAATCTAAAGTATACATTTACACATCGTTTCGTTTAGGCCGTCTTTCTCCGAGTTTTTTTTAGAGAATCCTGAATCCCGCGCGTGCCATCAGAAGTAATATAGAAAATATATCGTACAGTATATTTTGCTGGCTTGATGTATGAATGTAGGGCTGAAGGTGAGAACTGTATTTTAAAAGTGTCGTTTTTCACTTTTAACGATCTTTGTGTAAAGGTGGAGGTTTAATGTGCATTTTGGAGTCGTAGAAAAAAGGATATATGTAGTTTTTTATAAAGAGTTAAACCATATGCTGGCGACATTACATTATCTTCTGTTTTAAAAGTGATTCCCTTTCTAAGCCAACTTGAAAAGAAGGGTTTTTTACTGTAAGTATTTTGTTTAGCAGAAAGTAATATTTCCATGTTTTAAGTAGGTACCTACTTCATTGACAGAGAAATAAATTACCTATTTATTAATTGTATGGTTAAGGGAAACATGACCTTTAATTTTGTATGAAACTTAATTATGGTTGGGTTCATAATCAATTTTAAATATTCAGCTTAAATTAAACAAGTTACCCGATAATAATTATCAAACAATAACTTAATTACAAAACTAGTCACACTTCACAAACGACCTCAAAATGGCGGCATCATTATTCCAATTAAGATGGCCGCCAGACTCCTTGAGTCGAACGTGCTGTCTGCCTTCAAATTGTTTATTATCTGCCTTTACGTAACAAGCATGGTGGTAATGAGACATTCCTATGGATTTTTATTAAATGTCTTATGGGGTGGAATAATTAAATTCTTGGTAAAGCTTTGGGAATGAGTGACGAGAATACTTCTAAGATTATGAAGTTGGGGACTGTCTGTCTGTGCTAGCTACACTCAAAAATATATTAATTCTTGTCTAGGTTTTTGGCTACATTGAATGTTAAGGTCTAAAACAAAACCTAGACATTTAGGTATATGATTTCTCTGTCACTTGAACTTAAATCCCACTCAATAGAATGAGAGTAAGACAAATTATTGCACAAAAATTTTAATATATTAATATGTTACATCGATAAATGTACAGTCACGTCTAAAAGTATGTATACACTTGGCAATTTTCAATTGCAATTTTTTCGTGAAATAACGAATGCAACATTGAAATACGACACTTAACATAAACTTATGGGTTCGAAAATACTATTTTCGTAATAACATAAAATTTCATACAAAAATAAAGGAGAAAATCGCCTTTGAATAAAGCCAAGTGTATACATACTTTTAGACGTGACTGTACCTACTTTAAAGATAACCATGCGAATCCTGTTCGTTAATCTGCACCTAGATTAGTTCTGTATCACAAAGACACAAGGCAAATCAATAATAATAGAAAATATTTTTTTATGAAATGCCTTGCCAAATCAGTGGGTGAAAATTATGCGTATTATATGTATGGTTTTCTGTGAAAGATACTACCTACGCAAGGGAGTCCACTGTTCCGTGTTAGTTTTAAATTAAATTATACATAACATAATTACTGTCAAAATAGTAATGGTTTCTATGTTAATTAATGTAATTGGTGTTGTACCGTTTTAATCTATTCCATACAAATAAATAAAATTGGAGTGTCTGTTTGTAATATTAAAATAACCGCTTTTTACTAAATGCATATGGATGTACACACGGTACATAATAATATACCAAAATAACTTTTTTTTTTAATTTTTGTCTGTATGTCTGTTTTTTCCGGCTAATCTCTGAAAGGGCTGGATTTTGACGGGGCTTTCACTGGCAGATAGCTGATGTAATAAGGATTAACTTAGGCTACTTCTATTTTATGATAGGATTTCATGCGGACGAAGTCGCGGGCAGCAGCTAGTCAATAAATAAATATAGGTACATTCTACGCCAGATAGTTACAAACAAAATACTTTAAAAATATTAACTCATCCCATTGTAAAAGCCAATAATAGTATTCAATACTAAAACCAGCAACATTTCTATACACAAAACGTACAATAAGTAGCTACTTAGCTTCGCCAGTCGATCGTCTACGAATACGTTTTCCCTAGTCAATACAATTTTCGATACCGTGAGAAGCGAAACAGCTGGCGTATTTATGTTTAATATTAAATCCATTACGTGTTTTGTGTATTTATAAGCTAGGTTCTGCCAGCGACTACGTCCGCGTGAAATTTCTTGTATATCCACCCTGTCGCATCGCCTTTTTTTTTTTTTTTGTATGGGGAATCATCAAATGACCCCTCCCGCTATGGGTGGAGCGGAAGGGAGTGTCAGACTCTTACTGACTAAAACCCACCCGTGTTCCAACCTTGCCCTTTATGTTCCGGGGTAGCGGTGACCCTTTCGGACAATCCCGCTACCCCAGTAGGCTTCGGCTCCCCTTCTTGTATGCTGACATCTCTTTGAGGCGCGCGTGAAACACGTACGCGCCGTCCGGCACGGGCCTGGTTCTGATCGGACGGTGAGCTACCCATTACTCTCCGTCCGCAGGCCCGCGCCCAAGCGGGGCAGACCTCCATCGTATGCTCCACCATGTTCTCTGGGCGAAACTCGCAATGGTGACACCCGGGCGTCTCCTCCCGCCTGATGATGTGGCATCGCATCGCCTACCCGTGCTATTAGGTACTTCGTTTTCGCTTAGTGTTCCTTCTAACTTTTTCTTTTTGATCGGCTCCTATGAGTCTTAGCGACATGTTAAATAGCCTATAGCCTTCCTCAAGGATTGGGCTATCAAATGCACAATATTTTTTTTCAATTTCGACTGGTAGTTCCAGAGATTAGCGCGTTCAAACAAACAAAATCTTCAGTTTTATTATTAGTATATAACATGTTACCGTTAGAATACAGATTACGTTAATCTGCAAATTACCGGGTACAATCCGTTAAAGTGTGAAATATGTTACCGGTCAAACCCGATTTTAGGATGAACTAGTTTCGCCTAGGTCAAACCTTTTCTCATTCATTCGCTCTTGCATCCTATGACAACGGAGCCAAACTTCGCGGGGCTCCTATTTCTGTGTATAGGTTTAAAGTAACCTAACCAAACCTAGCCTCTGGGTGCCCTTCGCTTGCTCTTGCATCCTACGTCGCCTATCGATCGACCGCAACCATGCAACCCGTGTAGGGAGAACTGGTTTGGCCTAGGCGAAACTAGTTCATCCTAAAACCGAGTATGGCCGGTAACAAAAATTGTTTTCCTCTTTAACGGACTCAACCAGATAATCTGCAGATTAACAAGTTAATCTGCACTCTAACTGATTTACGCACATTAGCGGTAACATATAGATAGATATAACATCCATTACGTATTTGGTGTATTTTTATTTATATATATGTTACCGGCCAAACCCGATTTCAGGACAAACTAGTTTAGCCTAGGCTAAACTAGTTCTTCCTATACGCGATAGGATTACCTTCGCTCGCCCTTGGATCTTATGTCGACGGAGCCCCGCTTCGCGGGGCCCCTATTTCTGTGTAAAGGGTTTAAAGTAACCTAACCAAACCGAACCTCGGGGTGCCCTTCGCTCGCCCTTGCATCCTATGTCGACGGAACTAGTTTAGCCTAGGCTAAACTAGTTTGTCCTGAAATCGGGTTTGGCCGGTAACATATATATCGTTAAATATTCATATTAAAACTTTTGTAGAACGTGACTCTAGTCTTGAATGAAGTCGGAGCCGCAACCACTGCCCACCGACCACTGGCCCACCACTGCTCCTCCACCCAAAATGTACATACATAATCAGCCTATAATGTTCCCACTGCTGGGACGCAGGCCTCCTCTCGGTAAGAGGGAATGGGCCGTAATCTACCACGCGGGCCCAGTGCGGATTGGTAGATTTTAATGTAATTTTAATGTAATTTATTAAAGTAATGCGACTACTGGCCGGCGACCTTGGCCGCGATCCGCTTGTCGCGCTCCTCGGCGATGGTGAGACGCACTCCCTTGCCGCGCGGGAGAGAGATGTACGCCTTCGTGCCCTTTCCGATGATGAACACGTTGTTTAACCTAGTAGCGAAAGTGTGGCCCGTGGTGTCCTTGATGTGCACGATGTCGAAGGACCCAGGATGCCTCTCGCGCGACACGATGGTGCCCACTCTTCCCAAGTTCCTGCCTCCCGTGATCATGCACAGGTTACCTGACTCAAACTTAATGAAATCCAGTAGATGTCACATGTCTTCGAATTTTTGGTTCTAGGACATGCCGGTTTCCTCACGGTGTTTTCCTTCATCGTTTTGAGAGCAGTGGTGATGAAATAATTTACAGAAAGTAAAGCGCCTGTCTGGGTTCGAACCTACGACCTGCAACTCGTAAGTCGCAGTCGTTATCACTGGGCCACCACTGCTCTCAGACTCTGAAAACTGCTCCACACTGCTTGCAAAATGTACTTAAGGTAAAATATGCTAAATCAATCACAGATATAAATAGTAACAAATACTCAGAAATAGAAAAACGAATACCTATACGTGTTCAACATCTAATATAGGTAATGAAAACACAGAATAAATAGTGAATGAAACATCAAACATATCGGTTCAGTGGCAAAAGGTAATAAAAACACGTTATTTACATGAGCACAAAGACGTTTTAATAGTAGGGTTCGGCGACATAGCCTGTTTTAGTGGTTGTCCTATGAATGCTTTATAAACGAGGGTTTTAAGGCATAAGCGGATATTACAGCTACTAATTTTGTTTTTTTTGAAGTGACAACTTATTTGAATATTTTTTATTGTTCCTCTTTGAGCACCACGGTAAAATATTGATTGGTGCTCAAATGGGAATACTTTTGGTGCTCTAAAAATAGGTGCTCAAACGGGAATACTAAATTTTTTGAGATGGGGAAAAAACCATTGAACTCGCGCCACTGTAACCGTTACCGACACCTCTGTTTTAAGTTTTGGCTATTATAAAGACATCAACGCGCGGTTCATTTTCTTTAGGATGAATGACCTTCAAACATATTTATAAAATTACTATGCTTTTAAAAATAAACACGGTGTTCCAGTTTTCACTTCTGACGGCACTCCCGAAGTGCCACTATTTTTTACAACTTCAAGATTATGTCTTAATGCTTTTCGCAGTCCATTAATCGCTTCGGCCCGGCGCGTACCACTGGTGGCACATTACAATAGAAAATCAATTGTGTCTCATTAGCCGGCCTTGATCGATTAACCGGTTGAATGCCGTAACTATAGAAACAATTAAAGAGCCATTGTGTCTCGCGTGGATCCACGTTCATGAAGGGTTAAGAGAACCTTCAGAAGCATTACCAAAGAGGAAAGTAACTTATCTATTCTATGGTAATACCTACTCAATTTCGCGCGGCGAATTCAGCACAACCGCGCTAATAACCCCACAGCCAGGGTAATCTTTTCATCATTGCTTGAGCGATTCTCATACACACCTCAAACCATAGAGAAAGAAGCTACTCCTTATTTACTGCTCACCGCTTATCCCTTGGACTCAAACAAGGAAAATGGCCGTAGACTTTCCGTTAAATATTAAGCAATGGTTCTGGAATAACGGCTGGTCTTGACAGTGATTGCTTTTCAAATAAAAAAAACAATGGGTTTTGTCTAGGAAGGTTTTGTTTTCTGCCTAACTCGCTGGATAAAGAGTAATTCAGGAAATACCCTTTCTGGTTCTTTGATAGGCCAATTCACGTTGAAAGGCTGGAGGAAATGCTCTATTTTACATCGAGTTTTCGAGAAACATTATCAGTTGTAAAAGAATGTTTAAAAGCACAAACGAGCCTCGAAAATAAAATCATAATGATAAATAAAGGCACTTTTAAGTCATCAACCACTTTTTCGTTTGTAAATTGCTGTGAATAATACTTAAACCCCTAAAACCATAACCCTTGTGAAGAAAATGATACGTTACCACCAAAATATGAAATGATATCTCACACAATTGTGTGCAATAAAATAAAGTCACCCCACAATTAAAGGGGGTAAAAACCAAAATCGAAAATTAATATAAGCCCCAAAATAAATATATTAAAAACCCGACAACTGAAAAGGATGAAACAAGAAAGTACCTTCCCGTGGTCGCATGCTATGATAGGTTATAATATGTTAGTACAGCGGCATGTGACCACGGGAAGGTACTTTCTTGTTTCATCCTTTTCAGTTGTCGGGTTTTAGTTTTTTAACTTATTTTTAATTAAAGATTGAGATTGTGCTCAGACTGTGAACGTTCTTAAAATTACGAGAATTTGCCCTAGATAAATACTAAATTTACTCGAATGTACAAGTATCTTGTAACGTTTACCTAATTAAAATTGACAGGAGGACGTTATTGGTAAACGTTTGTGAAATTATTTAGATAAAACAAGATGGCGGTGATCCTTTCGATTTCAGCCACGCGCCGGAAGATCCTTGTACAATTTTAGATATCGGATAAATGTTAAACGTCAAGAGGGTCTGATAATAACAACAAACTGACAGGTTTCCTCTTGAAATTGGCGTATATACGGGTCAAATTAAATAAGCTAGACAAACTCCGCAGACGTGATAGGACTGATGTTTAATTTCATTATTTTTATTTTGTGATCTTTATAATTTGTACCTACTCATTCGTTTATTTAAATTGCATTGACATTCTATTACTTACAATCTGTTCTGTTGGAGTATTGTGAAATTTCATTTAATTTTATGTAGTAGGGTGGGCAAGAGTACCAAGAGTGGCAAGAGTGCCCCATTCCCCAGTGCAGAAATAAAAAAAAAATTGCTTTTACCTGAATTAAATGAATTTAATTTATTTAAACTGCTATTTCAAGTATGTAACTACACTACAAGCAGTCTCCAAAAATATCATGAATAATAATGTCATTGAATATTTCATCAAATTTATTTATTTTATGCTATTGCATAGCTTTTATCGCGGGCTTTGAGCGCGGCGACCGAATCAAGAAATTCCGTAACGAAAATAAACCTAACACCCCCCACTCCGACCGACACAGTGCAGCGGTGCGGCGTTGAAAGCCGTGCATCGTCTAACGTCGTTTTAGTTCGGCAGACTTCGGCACGGTGTCTGTGTGCGTGCGACTAGACGTATGCGTGTAGACTGTACGAAGCTCGCACGGATCGAGACGAGCTGCTCCGTTGCATAAATATTATAATTGCATAAGTTGATAATAAAAACTTTTTTACAAAAAAAAACAACCGACTTCAAAAAAAAACACTACAAAGTGATAAATAACTTTAATTTCGGAAGTCTGTGTCGTTGATTCCGCATTTTCGTTTTTTGACACCGACTTCCGAAATTAAAGTTATTTATCACTTTGTAGTGTTTTTTTTGAAGTCGGTTGTTTTTTTTTGTAAAAAAGTTTTTAGTTTTCACTTTTTAGTTGTACCTACCCCACAAAAAAAAGTAAACAAAAAGAACGTTAATGTAGACAATGTAGATAAATTTTTAGAATTTTGTTGATTTTTCATAAACCGCTCATCCGATTTCGATAAAATTTTCATGGGACCATTTGGGAAGTATACCCTTTCTAACAAAAAAAAAATTTTTCAAATCGGTTGGCAAACGACGGAGTTATGCGCGAACAAACATAAAAAAAAAAAAAAAAAAAAATACAAACATTCGAATTGAGAACCTCCTCCTTTTTTAGAAGTCGGTTAAAAATAATTATTACAGCGCGGCAAAGCAATTCACGCTTTCAAGATTTCATTTTAGATTAATAAAAATTTTACTGTCCGTACCGTCAGACCGGCGGCCATTTTGTTGACGTATTATTAATTCAAGATGGCGGCCATAAAATCCGGTGGTTACGCGGCGATGCCCTTAATGAGGGACGATTAAAATTGCTTCAGGAATGGATATTGGAATGCTATTTTTAGTGGATTAATTTCATATTTTGCATGATATATTTTAATGTGGGTAATTGGGTTTGTAATTTGTCCGAAATGGCTTTTTCATCATTCATATCTTCATAAGTAGTTATACGTATATCTTACAGTGTTATCTACGTACGCCATTTTGTATTTCCAAACAAATTTAATACGAGATCATTAAGTTTATGTCTCGATTTCTTTTGTTTTACCTTGTTACTTGAGTATTATTAAATGCACGTCGACGGCCATTGGCTACTTCATATTTCTGTCCTTAATTAAAATAGAAACTTGATAACGCGATGCAAGGAAAGAAACATTTCTAAACAGGACAAAATATCTTCGACTACACTTGAAGTACAAAATTAAATATCTTCCTTTGATATCCCATTATTCTCATTTGCTAAATGAACTTAATAAACAGAGCCAACGTAACTTAATTGATACTTTATTTAATAAATATCAACTTAATTGATACTATATTTAATAAATATCAATTAATTGAATAATAAAATATGCAATTATAAATATCGTATAACTCTATCGCCGTTCGAAAGTCAGTTAAAGAAGTTTAAATTAATTTCAAATTTTATTCAATTTAATTGTACGCTATATGTTTTCTTACGTGTAATTTCAATTAATTTGAGGTCGTTTAGATTATCGGTTCCCATTATTTTAATTTATAGCGTTTTAGAACTTTGATGTGTTTTTAATGCATTCACTTTCTTTTTACCTACCAATAATTAATCTGTAGAGCAGTAACTTTTAAAGTAGTCGTTCTAGGGCCCACTTTATCTGTCTAAACACTAATTGCAATTAGTGTTTAGACAATATTACAGGACAACCTTCAGCCTTACTGCGTAACAAACTATCAATCACAATATAATCATTTTGAAGGATATTGCTAATCCATTGTGACATATATTATGTATGTTGGAAAAATTTGTCTGCTCAACAACGTAAATAACGCAATGAATGTTGTTGAACTGTCAAAATGAAAGCCATTCCTTGATGATTTTTGTAATGAAATATACGCAATACATTTAAAAGTAGTTTTATTTGTTACGGAGCAATATAACAACCATCTTGTACAGAGTGTAGATGCAAGAGAGAGATAGCAAGCTGCTACGTCACAATCTTTCTGTCTCTTTTTATTACATTGCATGTACTGCGTTCCGTTCTACATTCCTACTGTTAGTGTGTTTCATAATTACTCGCTGGACAACAGCCCTATGCTCTAAAAGTCACAAAAAAGCTAGAAAATCAGTTGATTCAAGAATTGAGAGCAGCACAGAAAACCTTACAAAGGCATTTGTTAACAAAAAATAAAATGACGGTTTATAATTTAAATAACGCCTACAATCATTTAAACGACATGTAATGATGTAATCCATTAAGTAAACAATTAAATTACATTTACGAAACCTAGCTTTTAATAAATATCGACATTAATAACGTAAGCGGAGTTTAAAGCCCCAATATATCACAGGAATAAAGTCGTCAGTGGAATTAGAGATTTGAATAAAAATTTAAAATGGTGGCGTGTAAAAGGAATAAAGATACGTACACACGTGCGACGTGCGCGGGTGGAGATTGATAGCGTTCGTATGAAATATGTTTCGTTTAAATGAAGCTTAGAATTGGTGGATATGGTATTTTTTTTGAGGTTTTTTGAAGTTGTTAAAAGCGGTACAATACTTCTTGAAAGACACTGAATATACAGGGTGAAATCAAATTTATGGGCATCCTTTTAAGGGGTCATTGTACAGACGGCAGCACATCAAGCTACTATAATCTGTCAAATTTCTTTAATAGATTTTCAACTTTATCTATAAAATATAAGGTTCAAAGTTCATTGGGAAAATTTGACAGTTTCGGGTAGCTTGATGTGCTGGCGTCTGTACTCAACATTATGAACAACTTTTACTATGGGACTAAACCTATAATCGCGAAAAAAAATCAGCTGTTCCTTGCATTTATGTTCACTTAACTCGTCAAAATGTAGGGAAGAGCTGATTTTTTTTCGCGATTTCGGGTTTGGAGTCATAGTAAAAGTTGTTCATAATGATGATTACAATGACCCCTTCACAGGATGCCCATGAATTCAATTTCATCCTGTATTAGTTGCGTTTCAATGGCATTGTGTTTTAGAAATGCATGATAATAACCTCAGAACTTTTAGAAGTGAATCTACGCTTTGAGTGAATATTATTTTAACTTGTATTACCTACAAGTTTCAGTTGACAACTTGACTTTAGAATATACTATTGTGTGTGAGATTTTGTATGCGTATTGTGGAAAGTTCTGAAGACGTGTTTAATGTACACTATGAAATATGTCTTCATGTTTTTGCCTACGTATCACAGCTTAAAATTTGAACGCTTTTCTACGAAATTAACAAGAAAACATTAGCTAAACTGATTTAGCTAAGTACCTTTTTTTGTTATTTGTGTAATTGAACTCTTTCTTTTTTGATAACTAGCTGCGCCCTGAGGTTTCACCCGCACAAGTCTCGATCCTGTGGGAATATCTAGATAAAACGTATCCTATGTCCTAATTCACGTCATGGTCTACTCATGTTCCAAATTTCATCCAAATCCGTTCAGACGTTTTAGCGTGAAAGCGTAACAAACATACAAAAATTCAAATCTTTTCTCTTTATAATATTAAGTTTAGAAGAAATAGTTTAACTAAGTATACAAAACTGTCTTAAAAATTAAGACATCAAAGTTACAAAGGAACGCACACATACATACATACATTACACATCCCTAAAAATTCACTCACCTTCACACACTAACATACGTTGTCCACTCTATTTTCTGTATAATTTTTACTGTTCTATATTTTTTTTTACTTCATTTCTCTGTGTCAATGAAACTGCACTAATGCCCCTGCTGTCCCTCGTGGGAACCTGTGTACCTTTGTGTAATAACTTTTGTTGGAACACTGGTACTCATAACACAAGTTAGATCTCACTTTGAGTACCAGAGTTCAAAACACGCTAGTTTTTTAAAAATTCTGGTAACACATTTCTTAGCGTATCATAGTAACTAGTGTTATTGTTCACTTTTTTGCGAAATAAAGAATTATTTAACGTGTCATACTTTTCTCTGCTCATATGTCGCATCCATTCTCATCTACGCACAATCTCCGTCACCAATAAATTAAATACACCACTAATGAGTTAGATTATGATGGTCCATAACCACAGTAAAATGAGCCACAATCTTCATTATTGTGTGTGGTCTCTCATTGATTAATTCGTTTTTAAACCCGACCCCCACGAACTTCGTTTAAAATCATTTTGTATTGTTCAGCCATTTTTTATTTGTCGCTTTTGGGATGAGACCGTCATCCATGTTCTTATGATAAACTCTGTTTATTAAGTTTTGTTAATTTTTTAAGTGTTTAGTGAGAGTAAGTACCTAAATAAGTTTTTGTTAAGTGTTAGTCTAGACCGCTAAACAGGGTAATGTGTTAATTCTGTTTGGTAATACATTAAGATTATTGATCCTGCCGAATACACCCTTGTATATGGGGGTATTTAAGTAACATTACTTGAATAAAACAAAAAAAAAAAAAGCAAATGTGTAAGGCCGGGGCCGTACTGGTACAGCGACAGCGATGCGGCGGCGACGATATGAACAAATAAGTTTCGCTTGTCGTTTCTGCAGTGCGGCCACCGACCTAATAATATGTTAATACGAGTTTGTTTTCACGAAATCGCCATCACGTCGCAGTCGTCTTAGTAGTGCGGCCGCGACCTTACAGTTTAAATTAATTAACAAACCTTATTAATTAGAAACGACCAATGTTAACCCGTAGGTATAGAGAACTGAGGAAATGAGTGTCATTTTCTAACCTTACTAGCTTCTGCCCGCGACTTTGTCCGCGTGAAATTTCTTGATCCACCCCGTCATATCGCATCGCCCGCACGCGCTATTCCTCCTTGCTCGGCTCCTAATGGTTCTAGCGTGATGTTAAATATCTATAGCCTTCCTCAAGAAATAGTCTATCACACGAAAAAATATTTTTTCAAATCCGACTGGTAGTTCCAGAGGTTAGTGTGTTCAAACAAACAAATTTTTCAGCTTTATTAGAAGCATATAATATAGATTAGGACATGTCTATCCAGCGATACTAGACGGCACTTTTAATCAACGAACTTAGCCTAAGTTCATTGATTGAAAAGTCCATTAAAAAATCATTATACTTATCGCCAATATTCATCATAGCTTTGACCTCCACTAGTTTTAACTTCATCTCACACGCCATTTAAGCAACCAATTAAAAATCCTTTCAAAAGTTCTAAACTCCATTCGTTAATCGAGCAAAGGACTGGATATTTATATCCGCGAGCTGTCGAATGTTCGCTAAAACTTAAGATGACATACATTAGGCCTAAAAGCTGAACCATGTAGGCTATTTTGAACGATATTGAAAGCTGCAGACTCTGGAAAGTTGGCAGAGAAATATATCGTATTACTGAGGGTATTTGAGAGGCTAAATATATTTAGGCATATATGCAATATTGGGCTCTAATTGCTCCACTGCTGTAAAGGCTTTACTAGGGAACGATTGATCAACACACTTGCTCACTGAGTATTTTGATTTCAAACCATGTCTAAAGTCTACACATTACAACATTGATACTTACGCTATTAGTTAACGCAGACTGAGATGAAGAAAGAAAAAATAGGTGGACACTTTGAAGCTTTGAAATAATGTGGATAAGTATGTAACTATGTAATGTGCGACTTACGAGCTGTATGTAGGTCTTAATTTCGAACCCAGTCAGGCGCTTTTTATAAATTATTTCATCACCAGTTCTCTTAAAACGGTGAAGGAAAGATCATGCGGAAACCGGAATGTCTTATAACAAAAATTCGAAGGCATGTGACATGTACCAACCCGCACTGGGCCTGCGTGGTGTATTACGGCCCACACCCTCTCATAGAGAGGAGGACTGTGTCCCAGCAGTGGGAACATTATAGGCTGATTATACTACATGCCCATACCATGACAACCGAGTTCTAAAATAACAAATCCAAATCAATAATCCAAAACACAAAACAGAAACACTAATCCAACGTTCCCATGGAGACAGAACTTCCCAAAAATTTCGCAGACGGCTTAATCCATTGGAAATAATGGCGTGAAAGTTAAAACTGACTAATTTGCGATAACTAACACGATGGCCGTCGAATAACAACGAGGCAGGTTGCTACAATTGCCTAAACATTGTAAAAGTTTGGGAAGTCTCGACGAGTCCATTAGGCTCGTACCAACGCGTTCTAGTCCGCGATACAGAGAAGTTTAAAGACAGAGGTTACACTAGACATGTGGATACACAAAAAAAAATACAACCGAATTGATAACCACCTCCTTTTTTGAAGTCGGTTAAAAACACATATTTTATTGTGACCTAGCAGACATGTGCCTGTGTATTTTATTGTGATCTAAAGTCTTGAAATGTTATGGTTATCTGTTTCTTTTTGAGGGATGGTCATGTCTTTGTGGTTGCAGATTAAGCAAGCTAAAGTGAAGCAGACGAGTCTTGGAGAGGAGACCGCATATCGGCAAGCGTAGTGTGGGACGCTCCCCATCTAGATGGACGGACGACCTTAAAAAATTACTGGGAGTGTTGGGACAGGCTGGATGTGGAAAGCGGAGGACAGGATGTTGTGGTGCAGTCTGGGAAAGGCCTATGTCTACCAGTGGACTACGATAGGCTGAGTTGAAGAAAGACATTAGTCTTTAAGGTGACGTAGAAAGGACTGCGTTTGTAAAATGGGTTTTCACCTGAATGACTGAAGAACCAACTTAGCTTGTAAATAATTGTAGCTAAAACGATTCAGCGTAATATATTTGAAAAAAAATGTCTATGTTGTATACACATAAATAAAAATCAATTGTCGCATGTATGAAAGATCATCACTTGAGAACGGCTCAAACGATATGGTTGTTTATTTTTTTTTTATGTGTTCGTAATTTTCAGGATAAGGTTTGTATGATAGGTAAATCCACCGGAATTGTCGGAAAGGGTGGAGATAGAGACATGAAATTCTGCCAAGTGACGCCAGGAACGAACAGGGTGAAATTGAATTCATGGGCATCCTTTTAGGAGGTCATTGTAATCATCATTATGAACAACTTTTACTATGGGACCAAACCTGATATCGCGAAAAAAAACAGCTCTTCCCTACATTTTGACGAGTTATGTGAACACAAATGCAAGGAACAGCTGATTTTTTTTTTGCGATTTTTGGTTTAGTCCCATAGTAAAAGTTGTTCATAATGATGAATACAATGACCCCTTAAAATACTGCCCGTGAATTTAATTTCACCCTGTATAAGCCAACAAACAAGGCTTTTTATCGTTTGCTGCCTCTGCACTAACCCTACTCTATGCACCCTCAAATAAAACGCAGAAACCAATAATGTGGATAATACAGTGCCGTGCGAACTGACACACGGCGTGAACTTGCACAAAACGATTCAAACCTTTATTTGATACCTAATAATGTACTCCATTTATGTTTAATTATAGCCTGTTCATGATTAACCGGAAGGAAACTTAATTAGAATCGTTTTCCCCTGTATGAAAACACGTGTTAAATGTTTTTCCGGGATAATATTTACTCGGAAAGCAAATTTCCGTAATTAAAAAATCTTATCTCAAGATTGCGACTAGATTTTGAACGTTTTCCCACGCCTGCCAGTTATTAGACTACTAGCTGCGCCCCGTCGTTTCACTCGCATAAGTTTAAGTTAGAATATCGGGATAAAAAGTAGCCTATATGTTAATCCAGGGTGTCAGCTACCTCCATACAAAATTTTATCATAATTGGTCCAACCGTTTGAGCGTGAAGAAGTAACAAACATATAAACACACACACACACTCACAAACTTTCGCCTTTATAATATTAGTGTGATTCCCTACCTTGAAAATGACCACAGCAACAATCGCAACAACCAACTCACCCACTATTTTAAGCCATAAAAGTTTTCACAGGCTTTCCCCATAACCCTGCTGATGTCGCGGCTTAAAAATTTAGTTGGAGTGCCGCCCTCCCCTGAGGGTGCTTCCCGTATCGTCCGAGATCGGTTTTGGTACAATAAATGTACCAGCGAGTGGGGGGTTACCATTGATTGTATGGGGTAAAACAGGGTAGCCCTGTTTTACGATTATTGTACAAGTTTTGTGTTACATTTATCGCGGGTGGTCATTATTTTAATTGGCAACGTGGTTTTGGGTGAGAGAAAGTTCTTTTTTGATAAAAAAAAAAGTTTGTTAGAGTGATTATTGAATTAGGTTAACTTTTTGATGTTAAGTTTGCAAAGATTGATAGTTATTAAGGAAAGAGGACTTGATGTTGTTGAAGTATAGTAGGCACCCATGTTTTACACGTCAGTAAATTACCGTAGAAAAACCGGAATTACCGGAGTTTGTAGGTCGTAGGTTCGAACTCACAGGCGCTTACATTTGTTTAAATTATTTCATCGCCACTGCTCTCAAAACTGTGAAGGAAAACATCGTGAGGAAACCGGCATGTCCTAGAACCAAAATTTCGAAGGCTGGGCCTGAGTGGTGACTGGTGGACTACGGCCCCATCGGACCTGTGTCCCAGCAGTGGGAACATTATAGGCTGATTATGCTTACGCTTAAATTACCGTAACTTTCAAAATTCCAAATAATTCTTGCTATAATCAACTACACTTCTATTCTAAGCTTAATTGGAAGAGTTCACGTAAATACGCACGTTATTTACAACCTAATTTCTGCACTCAAAATAAACCACAATTAGCCGAAACTAACATCCAGCGCTCTCTCGCAACCAATCTAGCAATTACCTAGAAAAACATTCAACAAAAAAAAAAAAAAAAAGCGAAAGCGGCCATCTTCGTCCATATGGACGGTGTGAAGTGGACAACAAACAAAACTCAGTGAAAAAGGCAGAGAATACTCCCGACGGAGCTATCGCAATAAACACGACGTATCGGGGGGAAATGAGAAAGTGCGAGTGGGGAACATACCTACCTAGGTACAGCTGACCAGACACATACATTGTTGAGGTTAGATTAAATGAATATTATCTATACCTACCAATATTATAAAGCTGAAGAGTTTGTCTGTTTCAACGCGCTAATCTCTGAAACTACCGGTCGGATTTGAAAAATTCTTTTTGCATTTAATAGCCCAGTTCTTAAGGAAGGTTATGGCCTATTTAACATCGCGGTACGACTCTTAGAAGCCGAGCAAACGTAAAAAAAGATTGGAAAACGAAGCAAAAGCGCGGGCGGGCGACGCGATACGACGCGGTGGGTCAGGGGCCGAAATTTCACGCAGACGAAGCCGCGGGCACGGCTAGTGACGCTTCTTATTGACGAGAAAGCGCGCCCAAAGCGCGTGATAATCATGAAAAAATTGAAAAATATTCGCCAAAAAAAAACAATTCAGGCTATCAAGTAAATCAAGATCATAGGTATTAGAAAGGAAAGAAAATACGTTTTTTACGATTAGAGAACTCGATAATGTCGCAAGCGTTTCTGTATAAAAATGTAAAGTGAATATTATTGTAGATAATAAACCAATAATTAAATATGATAATGACATTCCGGTTTTTTAAACAAAGCTATCAAGGTTAAAAGTAAAGGTAGGTAATAGCCATACAGCAGAAATTCTACCAAACACAAAAAAATATGACCCCATAACCCAATCAGAAGCAAAGATCACCCAAACCCATGACCATGAAACCACCAAAAAACATTGAGTACGTCCATTAAAATTGGAAAATTCATTAAAAAGACTTTCGAACGCCAATGGCCGCTATATATAAAGAATCACTGAGCCGTAAATTCGTTCATAACCAATGTACCGAAAAGATTTCACAATGAAAACTCACTTTAGGAAAGAAATAAAGAAAGAAAAGAAGGGAAGAAAAATTCATATTACTATTTACTGCGTCCTAATTTGCGTTTTTCGTAATTGAATGTTATCAAAATGGAACTCAGAGGAGTTTTCTTCACAAAAAATTATGTCCTAGTTTGACAAAGTTTTCTTCTCACAATTACTTGTTTGATTTAAACGAGAATTACTTCTAAAGCTGAGTAATTAAGTCTCAAAGTTGAGTGTAATGCGATTGTATCAGGAAAGTATTTTTTTATTGTCTTTAATTATTCTTTTGTTTAATGTTTGTCCGGATTCCTCGGATTCGTTGGAAACATTATATTTTTATTAATGAGCCCTCGTTTAATTTCTTTGTTGTGGATTCAAAAGCTTTTGTTCAGAGGATCAGCAGCCAATTGCTAATGATATTGACTTAACTGGCGGTTATCGTAATGTAAGAGAGGGTAAGTAGGTGATAATAGCCGCACGGGTCAACAGATCCCTTTAGGCGCGATTGGTCCAATTCGCGATTGGTCCAATTCACCTTTTCGCGATTGGTCCAATTCGCGATTGGTCCAATTCACCTTTTCGCGATTGGTCCAATTCGCGATTGGTCCAATTCGCGATTGGTCCAATTCGCGATTGGTCCAATTCGCGGTTGGTCTAACACATTTTTATGTAGGTACATATTGTACTATTTATTCATAATAGGGAATAGTCCTCTTACGAGAATTTTTGTCACCCATATTGAACAGTGTCGCCACCTGATATTAACTATAATCCAACAAACGACGTGTTTGCGGACGAGTGGACGAAGATTTTGTCTGTTCATTTTCAGGTATACGCTAGGTCTACGCTTGCCGCAGTTGATTCGTGGATGGGTGACCTTCAAATACCCACCGTGCCTCGGAAAGCACATTAAGCCGTTGGTCTCGGCTGTCATTGTCAGAAGCCAAGCCAACCAAGAGGTATCGTGCTACCCAGTAACTGAGTTTTGGAGGTCAGATAGGCAGTCGCTCCATGTAAAATACTGATATTCAGCTGAATACGGTTAGACTGGAAGCCGACCCCAACATACATGGGAAAAGGCTAGGCAGATTGACTGAGGAGAAGGCAGCAAGGTACCTACAATAAATTACTATAGAAAGTTCATCACAAGAATTTCCTCAATGCCCACTCAAATATTCGAACCCATGTAAACTCAAAGAGAAGTAAAATATTCCTATCGCAAATATCGACCAACCTTTCAATTGCTTTACAACCTTTCTGTAGCGGTATCTACAACGCCACATGCGAACCACGCGTCATAATCACGTCACGCAAAATCCTGCATCTCGCAAGCAAAGTTTACCGCGCAACTAGCATAGATACAACGGCCCATAATCATCATCGTCTCTATTTTACCTTCAGAAATAAGTGTCCCTATTATAGATAAATACTATACTTATGAAAACAATGTACCTTAGAAACTCCCACCCACACAAGCACTAAGCTCTCGACAAAACAATCAGATAAAGTAAAGTTGAAAACTTCACTCCAGACTTGCAAATAAAGACAGGAATAAAAGCCGTCTATGACGTCATCAAAGGCTGCCTACAAACGAAAACTCCGCTACATTGGCAAACAATAGCCCATTTCCCAACAAAAATCACAACAAACAGGTGTACCTATTTCACAATGTTATAATAATATAAGCATTGTTACAATTGTCATGCAAATAGTTGACACAAAAAACGGAAAAAGACTATGGAATAGAATGGGGTCACTATGCAATACAATTCCGACTTCATTCACCATCTGCCATGGGCTAACAAAATGGATGTATAAAAATGAATTTTGAAAACGGACGTTGTGAAACTTGGTGCTCGTGTTATTTGAAGCATTCATCACGGGTATAATGGAGGCGAAGAAAATGAAAATATAATTAAAAATAACTTTCTAGGATAACTATTTTACGTTTATGTAAGTCTTTCATTAATAAGCATTTCGTTTTCATCATCACCGTCGCCTGGAATCACCTAATGCTATATGGTATGTATTGTTATTCGAGTTAAGGGGCTTACAGGACCTAAACGCAAAAAACGCAAGTTTTAGAAACAATAAAAGTTTATGATCGACTACAGGAAACAAAATCAAAAAAGAAAAATGATATTCTTCAGGATATACCTATGCTAGGTAGATAAGATGCACCCACAAACACGCGAGCATGCTTGTCAAAAGTAGATAAATAAGTTGACTCGCTAAACATGAGTATGACACTCGCATCTTCACACATGTTAGGTAGATAGTGTGTTGAAAACATAATACAACTTATTTGGTACGATAGAAAAAATCATGAAGATACCTCTAAAAACTTTCTGTTTACAATAAAAACCATACTACGAGTAATATACGTACAGACGCCAGCACATCAACCTACTACAATCTGTCAAATTTCTTTAATCGATTTTCAACGTTATCACTGAAGCATAAGGTTTAAAGTTGATTGGGAAAATGTGACAGTTTCGGGTAGGTTGATGTGCTGGCGTCTGTACAATCTTTATGATTTTTTGCAGATTATTCTACAAGCAACATACTAAAACTCTAGTGTTTTAATTTTTTTGTCCAAACATTAGATTTCTCGTAAATATATAATTGCTTCATATTTTGTAATAAATTACCAGCGTTGTGTCATCGCGCATCTCTTTCTTTTCAATGCAGTCCGACATTGACCGCGCTTTAGGTCATGTAGTCCTCTTAATAAAGGGACTAGTGGCTTGCCGCGGTCCTGACTATCCATTATCGAGACCCATCCGTGCCTCGGAAAGCACGTTAAGCGTTGGTCCCGGCTGTCAATCGTAGATCTCTGACAGTATTTAGGAGTAGGTAGTCAGAAACCAAGCCAACCAAGGGGTATCGTGTACAACTTCCAGCTTTTAGAAAACTACATTGTTTTTACGAGACTAGTAATGAACTATGTACCATAAACTCGGTTTCTTTTGCCAGCACATAAAGCAAGTTTTTCCTCTCAGTTGACTTTTACGACTGCCGCGGAAAGATGAACATTATGATACAATTTTTTTCCACTACTTTTTATCCTCAATATACAAAAATCTATAAGTAAATGTTCCCGGAATGATCGAAACGATATTATATCATGGTGTGTTTAGATCATTTGCTTTTGCGACTGATTCTTAGTTATTATTTATCAGCTCAACATTTTCTGGGAAAAAGACTTCCATACCTTTTTCCTCAATGTCGAACGAGCTGACAGCTCAGTTATGCAAAACATATCAATCGGTCAATTAACAAGTCACTTTCGGATTCATAATATGTCTAATATTACAAACAATGGTAGGTTAGTACCTAGGTTTGAATGGTAAATGGTACACATTTATATCGGTCAACAGGACCAGAGAGGCAATTCTCATAATTTTAAGAAAGCACAAACGTTCACAGTCTCAATCTGTCAAAAATACCTCTAAAACCCTTACATTTTTTGACAAGGTTTTGACATTGATTGTCGCTGAGATGAGATTGAGACTAGATTTTTAACGTTTTTAATTAAAGCAATTGGCCCTCTTACCAAACACATAATATAATGGCTTAATACCACGATTAATACCCCGTTGTGCTTCTAATTGTTTTAATACACACAATAGATCTAATACACATTAACGTATGGGCGGTATAGAACAGCCCTGCCCCTGACCAGTCTCGTGTAGACACGGACTCCCCATAAACCTGAAATAACCCCCGAATAAATCAAAACCCGAAGTCAAAAGAAACATCACAACTCAAATCGTGTAGAAACACAAATTCAACACGATTAAAATCAGCAGAAACTGTACTTTTAATTCCTCGCTAGACATGAAAATCACATTAAAACAGTCTGGGATTTACACCTCTCGGAAAACGGTTCAGTAATTCCGGAGCTAGAAACGTATAGACGGGCAGACGTGCGAAGATAATTCAGTGATAAACGGACAGGAAGACCCTTTCATTAGCGCTGATTGTGAGGACGAACAAGGCTTTTATTTCCTTCTATTTTTAGACGACTTTAAAAAGAAGAAAACGTTTCTGTATGTATGGAACTTCAAGCAGAAGCAGATTGAAAAAGCGACTTTTAAAATTATATCTTTCATTCTTTCTTCACGCTCAAACGGCTAGACCAATTTTGATAAAATTTTGTATGGAGGTAGCTGACACCCTGGCTTAACATATAGGCTACTTTTTATCCCGATATTCCGACGGGATCGACATTTACGCGGGTGAAACCGCGGAGCTCAGCTAGTAGGTTTATAAAAAGGTCAGGTAGGTACACGATTACTAAGTGCTCCAAAATAACGTAATATGTTTTATTTCATGTCTTTTTCTTGTCCATGATAGACCATTCCGTATATTTGAAATAAAGAAAAATAGGCTTATTTGTCACAGAAACACGAGCACACAAAAACATAATTAAAATTCGAATAAAAAAGAAAAATAAAATAAAATAGATCTATGATCATGAACAAAAAACATAAATAGTCGACAGTTGCACGTCATGACTGTGACAAGATGGCTTCTACTCAGAATAATGCAGCAGCTGAATATTTCACGGTACAGTACTATGTTTTGGATAATTTTGTACATGGATCAGATATTAAAAAATAACACACGAATTTCAAAATTGAATGAAATTTTCTTTCGTGTCCATTTGATTTGATTCCAGTTATTTGAGTTTTGCCAAAAATATTGTATTAATAGACACTCATTATAATATTTTGAAGCAGATTTCGGTTTCAAGTCTGGTCTAACCAAAACATGTTTACTTCCATTCCTCCCGAGATTGGTTTCCCAAACTCATCTTTCCGACCAATATTTGCTATGTCAGCTTGATGCTGGAGTCTTGCTCGTAAATATTATGCCAGCACATGAATAAGATTCAGTCTTTATTAACATTTTCTATTTGCTTCTAAGACCCGAAATAGAATTACTTTTGGGCCCATTTCGGCGTAATTTCCAACCGTATCAGGACGACCTTAATGAGCTCTTTCGCAGGGTGAAAGACACGTGCAAGTTAAAAGGTAGAAAATGGCGAACATCAAAATCCACCTTATTTCCATAATCAAATGAAACTCGACAATCAATGAGGATAAAGGGAAAGAAATATGCTATTAGAAAAAGGGAAGCACTCATTGTATCGACAAATAATCTTGTTAACGGCACATTTCGAAAATGAGAACTTTCGCTTATAAAGCTTACATTCCATTTTTACTAAACGGATAGAGGGTAAACAAGAGAAATGGTTTTCTAAATGAAGACAAAGGGATTCAACTCGAATTCTATAAAAGAAAGCCTGTGAAAAGTGACAAAAATGATATTTGACAACGCGACCAGGATTTGCTTCGTAACATTTTTTTATTAAAAAGGTTTTGTGTTGGTTTTGAAGGAAATGTGGACTAGGTATCATGGTCGGATAAAAAGGTTTTTCCTGGGGTAGAAACATGGGTATTATGAAGCGTTTTGTACTAGGACAACTTGTTGAAAGGTTTGACTTGATAAGCAAAAAACCGGCCAAGTGCGAGTCGGACTCGCCCATGAAGGGTTCCGTAGCAGCAAGTAACATAATATAAAAGTTCTTGTAGTTCGTTGTAACTTTGTGAAAGGTAAATTGCTGTTTTCGATTTATGACGTATTAAAAAAAAACTACTTACTAGATCTCGTTCAAACCAATTTTCGGTGGAAGTTTACATGGTAATGTACATTATATATATTTTTTTAATTTTATCATTCTCTTATTTTAGAAGTTAGAGGGGGGGGGACACACTTTTTACCACTTTGGAAGTGTCTCTCGCGCAAACTATTCAGTTCAGAAAAAAATGATATTAGAAACCTCAATATCATTTTTGAAGACCTATCCATAGATACCCCATAGATAGGTTTGATGAAAAAAAATTTTTGGAGTTTCAGTTGTAAGTATGGGGAACCCCAAAATTTATTGTTTTTTTTCTATTTTTGTGTGAAAATCTTACTGCGGTTCACAGAATACATCTACTTACCAAGTTTCAACAGTATAGTTCTTATAGTTTCGGAAAAAAGTGGCTGTGACATACGGACGGACGGACAGACAGACAGACAGACAGACAGACAGACATGACGAATCCATAAGGGTTCCGTTTTTGCCATTTGGCTACGGAACCCTAAAAAGGGTTAAGAATTTTGGGAGTACAAAAGATGCTATGCTTAAGACCTAAATAATTCCCTGTTGGTATTCAATTTAAGAAGTAGTAGTTAATAATAACTATTTTCTACTTGATAAAACTTGGCAAACAATATTCGCAACCTAACCACAGAGGAATTTATTTTCAAAACATAATTTATAAACATTTAATTATCCCAAGACATGTTGGAAGTTTCGTTGGTGCCAAGCTGAAACTACTTCATTACATAGTGTAACAAAGTTGGTAATTTTATGTGCCCCAGATATGAACTGGCAAAGTTGACCCACTGAAGTTATTTTACTACTTAAACGCAGTGAAAACATCGTGGGAACCGCATTTCCATATCAATCCTGCGACGTTTGCCGACACGACCGCCCCGCGACTGGTCCAAAAGCTAAATGACTGTAAGAATCCATCCCAGTTTCAATTTATCACCGAGAGATGGCGTTGAATGTATGAATGAATTGAAAGTTAGATTACACAATTTAAATTCCCCCTTCATGCAAAATAGGGATGGAAAGATGAGGTCTGGGGGTGTAGAATACATTATACTAGAGAAAGCTGGAGGGGAGGGTGAAATATTTACCTCGCGGGAGTTTGGAAGTGTGTGCGTCGAAGCGGAGCGAAATCTTAATGGATTATGATATGATTGGACTACTCGGCTTACCTGCAGATATTTTGCAAGTCTTTTTATCCACAATCCGCCTGTAGATTGGTTTCTATAGAGTATTAAAAGTATTCCGACGCAATGGGACCTTTTTTATTCGTCCCTTTGAATCGCGGGGAGCAATTAGGGAAAATAACAATTTAATTTTTTCAGGCGATGTCTACAGCTAATCCAATTCGCTTCGTTTTTTTCGTATCCGATCGGCTTTGAGAGCCGATCGATTAGCGAGATGAATGTACCGAATTTTGAAAGGGTTGGTCATATTATTTTGTTTTCGATACGTTTTTTAGAATCTGTTGCTTTCAGCGAAAGCCTAGTTGTTAAAAAATAGCAGAAACGCGAACAGTAATGAAATTAAATGTTTATTTTTGTAAGTATACCTTTTAAGACACTTTTACACGTCAATATATTTTGTTGGTCAAAGTTTTAAAATTAGATGGCACTGATATTTCCTAGCCGACTGATTCCTGAGCAAAACGCCGAAACAAACTCAGAGGTTCTAACATTATATTATTAGGACTTTGCGTGAGTTTAACAACGCAGGGCCATGTCTGGGAGGACATTAGTAAGTAGTAGGTGGTTTTCTTCAAGATCCTATTCTAGGACCAGACATAACACCGAAATAGATTGAACCGACCTTACGTAAGTTTATAGGACGAGATCTCCGAGATTTGCTGCCAAAAACAGGCTTAACATGTAGACTATTAAGACAGCTTTAAGATCTGTCTAAATAGTCAGAATTTCTTATTCGCTCTGCTTGTTGTGGTTTTAGCGAGACACTAATACTTTCGTTGTTGTAAGGTAATTTTAACGTTTAAAAAGTGCTTATTCTGAGCCTAATTCGAATAAATGACTCGTGACTTTTATATAAGCTTTTATTTAGTTTGTTTAGGTCTAATCTTGCAACTGAATTTTAAAACAGTCAACCCCAACCGATTGAACTAAAATTTAGCATATACGTTTAGTTTAGATGACAATGCATAGTTAGCTAGACGCCATTCTAAATGGCGGACTAGTTATTTTAATGTCGAAAAGTCCTAAAAAAATGAGTTGTTAACATCTAAAACCATTGCCCTGAAAGTCCTTTACATAGCTACATCATCTCGGCGACAAACAAATGTCAAAACTGTAAGGTAATTAGAGGTATTTTTGACAGATTGAGATGGAGATCAGACTGTGAACGTTCTTAAAATTACTATAATTGCCCCTCTGTAACTATGACAATAAACTTATCGGTGTTATCAATAGTTTTCTATATACTTAGCAGAATGTTGTTCAGAACTATCGGCATGTTGTTTTAATATCAAATGGTTCAATCTTCCTTGTTATTGTTTCCTCTAGTTTCCAGGGTAAGCAGAGGGATAACTGAAGGTAGGTCAGTGAGTAAAGTGGCTTGCGGATTTTCTTGGTATCCTAGGTCGTGTGTATTACTTAACATGAGGGGCAGGGCATGATTGTATATTGAGTGTGTGAGTATATTCTTGTATTTTATAGTCATTTCCTAGCTAGTTACTCGTATCCTGTATGTTGCACCTGCCATGTTTTGTCTCTGCATCACCCTAAGGTTGACTGGTAGAAAATTCCTCAGACATTAAGTCCGCCTTTGTACAGTATTTTTTACTTGTGCATAAAGTTTTAATAAATAAATAAGTCCAGACTCCGAGCTGCTACTGAAAAATTCCTGATCGTTAAACTTTGCTCGACCCGGGAATCAAACCCAGGACCTCATGATCACTGGTAGCGCTTACGACCAGTAGACCAACGACGCAGTACTAATTTTTAATCCATCAATATTATTAATACAAAACCTTTTTCAATACTGACTCGTAAATTCCCCTTTTATTTAAATCGCTGGAAACTTCAGAAGTTGCTGCAAGAGGTCCTTGAAAGCTGCAGTCTCGCGAGTTATTCCTTGTAGGTACTATTTCTATATGTATAGCTTATACATTCACGACTCGCGTATAAAGAGCTTGGTAGAATTAATTACCATCGTTTTGTGCGATGTATTTTATTTGTAAGAGGTAATTTACTGAACGGTTTGCTATTTAATTTTACGCTGAGTCTTGTGTGGAAATGTTGCAATTTATTTTGTGTTTACAAATTACTAGAAAACCTTTCTGGCAAAATATATTAGAAGTATTGGTCATTGGATTACGTAAAGTCGGCAGTGCAGTGATGGCTCAGTGGTGACAGCCGCGTCTTACGAGTTGTAGGTCGTGGGGTCGAAACCAAGCAACAGAACTTTATTTGGGTACTTAAATTATTTCATCACCATCTTAAGGCGCTACCTCGAAAATGTAAAATCCTCGAAAACGTACTAAGCGAGCGAAAGTGATGCAATTACTTTTGAAACGCAAAAGAAGAGTGATGGATATAGTGTGCGTGCGCTCGGAATAAAACGACGTACCTACGTGCCAAAACGAATTTACTCCTTTTTTAACAAAATAAATGAATTAACTTAAAACTACTTTGAGTAAACTTTGATATGATAATTCTCTATGTTTTAAAGTAAATTCCATTGAATAAATCTTAAGCGTTACGCCGTGATGTCGAAAAAAGTAAAAAAATAGATATAACTTTGCAATTTTTTTGTATCGAGAAAAAATAATTGAATCGTGTATTTCTTTTACATGATACTCGACCAAAGAGTCAAAAAACATATACCAAAATGTTAAAACTCTATTCCACATACTTAATAAGTTACACGAAATAGAGAAACCACATTTTTTTCAATATATCACCTTAAGTAAGTGTTAACAGGCTGACTTTTTTATTAAGATGATAATTATATGTAATTATTTACATGACTCACACCCATAATTATCTAAGCAAATATGTACATCCATACTAATCACACTAATATTATAAAGGCGAAAGTTTGTGAGTGTGTGTGTGTGTGTGTGTGTGTGTGTTTATATGTTTGTTACCTCTTCACGCCTAAACCACTGAACCGATTTAGATGAAATTTGGTATAGAGATAGTTTGAGTCCCGGAAAAGGACATAGGATAGTTTTTATCCCGATATTCCCACGGGATCGAAACTTATGCGGGTGAAACCGCGGGGCGCAGCTAGTTACAAATATTTGTATAATACAAGGATAGTTATTGGCATATAGATACTGGCAGTCTGGCGGTAAAACGATTTTTTGCGCGCCTTAAACTTCCGTAAACCCAAAATTATTCTGAATACCAAGAAACCTGTTAATTCAGTTTAAACTAAACATGCTAATTGCTGAGCTTACTCATACGAGGTAAATCTTTTGTTCCATAAGTAGGTAAAACGTGGGTTTTTTTACATCTATGTGGTCGTAAATACAGAATATGATTACTCACCTTTTTCGTTGTTAGTTTTAATTTCGTTTGCACTTGTGAATGAGTAAGGATCTTAGTCAATGTTTGTATTTATTGTCAATCGTAAACACGGTAATTTCAAAAGTTACGGCATTTTGTACGGTTTTGAGCTTTCTCTTAACTTTTGTATTACTCATTTAGTAGCTATTTGTGGTAGGTGCATTCTTATGGTATCCAGCTTAAAATATAGTAAGCTAGTGTCTTGCCCCTAAATCGTACGATTTTTACGACTCGAAAAAACATCGAGATTTGTCTATTATTTGTAAGTTCAATGTATTAAACCATGCGGAATAACATTGTCCGTGCCTCGGAAAGCACGTCCCGGCTGTCATTCGTAGATCTTTGACAGTCGTTACGGGTAGTTAGAAGCCCGAAAGTCAAGACAACCAGTCTTAACAAGAGGTATCGTATTACCCGTTTATTACCGTTGGATCCCGTTTTTTGATCCCGTTTTTTAGGTATTACCGATGGATCCCGTTTGCTATTTCCGTTGAATCCCATATTATAACAACATGTGTACATTTCAGAAGAAAAGTGATTTACCTTTATCAAACACTAAAAAGAGATTATTTTTAGTGGGTAACCCGGAACGGAACTAGTTAGATTAGGTTAATTATTAAAAAAAAACAATGTTAGGTTAGGTTAGGTTAAAACTGTGACTCCTACGCACGAGCCGAGCGAGCGAAGCGAGCGGTGCCGCGGCAGCGGCCGGCGAGTGCCAGAAACGACTAGATTATATAGAAAATGAGTTGTTTGTGAAATAAATAGTATACGAAACGTTGGTTGTAAACTAAAAATTTGTCAATGGAGTTTTGGTGAAACATTAGTGAACCCCTCATTTTATTATAAACAATTTTGTTGTTGAAAGTACCCGCATTCATATTTTTTTAAGCATTCGGGATCCAACGGAAATACTTTTCGGGATTCAACGACAATAAAACGTAATTATCTTGCATTTTTTAAATTCGGGATCCAACGGAAATACATAATAATGTTTTGCGGGATCCAACGCCAAAAATATTAAAATGGGATTCAAAAACGGGATCCAACGGTAATAAATCGTATTACCCAGTACCTGACTGGGTTGTGGAGGTTAGATAGGCAGTCGCTCCATGTTAAATACTGGCATTCAGCTGCATCCGGTTAGACTGGAAGCCGACCCCAATATAGTTGGGAAAAGGCTAGGCAGATGATCACCTCAAATGATAAATAATAAGCTGAATAAATTAAACATATTAAGAAATAATTTTAAACTGCTGTGCAGGAATTGATATCTCGGATAAGCCAATCTGTTTCCTTCATATAGGTATAAGTATTTAGTTAGGCATGTCAAAAACACTAACGTGCACCCTCTAGAAAGAACTATGAAGACGAAAAATAACAAAAGACGTCGCTAAAAAATCAGATTCATTCCGGTCTGAACCCTCAAGCCCCCCCTCCACCCCACCCCCCTCTCCTCGATCCCCTGCTAGTTTTTCTTTTTATGCCTTTTAACTTACAAATAGAATCTTGCCAAAAAAAAAAACTGTCATCCACAAAGGACTACACTAATCGGTATCTTTATACAAAACTAGATAGATTTCGTTAAAGCAATTCTATTCGCAACAGGAGGTGCGCACGCTTCTACGTCGTTGCTAACTTCTTGACTTACTTGAGTAGGTACAATAGTTTGACTGCGTAGTAAGCATCTTTTAAAGCACTTAGAATAATTCTATTTTCTAGTCATTTTGGACGTTCAAAAGTGCCTTTAAGAGGAAATGCAGTCGGAGAGACTTGAAAAAGTCTAAGTAAAAAGTCATAATTCGAGGTTTGGCTCATGAATATTAAAAACTTTCACTATGGGATCAACTCTGAAATCACGAAAAAAAATCAGCTGTTTAATACAAAATTTCAATACCTACTTGACTAAAATGTATGAAACAGCTGATTTTTTTTCGTGATATCAGAGTTGGTCTCATTGTGAAAGTTGTTCATATTCATGGGTAGAACATCCTGTAAAAATTAGGATGGTGATAAAAAAATCTTCCTGTATACAACTAAATAAATAGTTAAAAGAGACACTGACCTGAACTCCTGGCGTGCACATTATCAACAATCACTTGAAACACTAATAACAAAAACATGATAGTTTTAAAACTACTAAAGCACCAGTATCCTTTACAAACCCTCTCATTCACTACACTATATTCTTTACATTTATTGTCATAACTATTACTGCTAATTCTTTCTTTACATCCTCTTCTTTTATACCCTCTATCTTCTAGAAGATATTTGAGGTCTTGTAGACTCTTCTTTTTTGTCGTTATTGGGTTTCCAGAAGGTTCTAGAACCGGGTCTAGGTTTGGGTGGCCAGACATGGTTGGTGGTGGTAGGGTCTTGCTAGAGGTGTAGTGGTTGATTGTGGTCAAATTCCGGGTTCATCTTGGGTTCGCATCTGTAACAAAGAGAAAATTTCGTTAGTCAAGATAATAATGAATATTTATTAATCAAAGGCTGCTAATAATTAATAGTCCTCCAGGCCGTATTTTAGCTCACCGTCCAGGCCCGTGCCGGACGGCGCGTACGTGTCCCACGCGCGCCTCAAAGAGATGTCAGCAAAAAGGAAGGGGCCTGCCAGGGCCGAAGCCTGCCGGGTAGTACGGGATTGTCCGAAAGGGTTACCGCTACCCCGGAACATAAAGGGCTAAGGAAGGAACACGGATGGGTTTTAGTCAGTAAGAGTCTGACAATTCCTTCCGCTCCACCCAGAGCGGGAGGAGTCATTTGATGATTTCCCATCCATAAAAAAAAGGCCGTATTTCGGTCATGGCGGCTAAACTCAACGGAGACTAGCCTTCGGCGCGGGAGATATTATAGTGCACAAGTGTGTGCGCAGATACAGGTGAACTCTCTCTTCCCTCAACCTCATGCTGGAAATAGTGTTACGTCTGACGTCGGTCGCGTACCAAGACACTGACGATGAATGGCCGACTATAGTGTAGAATAGAATAGAACAGAATAGTTCTTTATTTGCACAGAAAGTAGGTACAAGTTACAGATGTTAAGTTTGTGTGTGTTTGTGTGTAGCACCGACGGTCAGCGAGCGCGAGTCCATACTAATCGATACACGACTAACATCAGCGACCGATGTCGGCGTAACACTATTTCCATCGTCATAGTCCGATGGGATGGCAATCCAACAAGACTGGAGAGTGGACCAACTGGTTAACGTAAGTTCTTCCAATACTTCCAAACTCCGGGCCTGTTATTAAGAAATTCCTAATGGAAAAACCTAATTAACACTTTGCCCGACCTAGGAATCGAACCCAGGACCCCACGCTTAGCCATCGCGCTTGCGACCACGAAATCAACAGTTCGAAATATCTTAATCGGAAGATTTCAGAAGGCCAATTCTCGTAATTTAAAACGTTCAAAATCTAGTCGCAGTCTCATCTCGGCGACAAGCATACGTCAAAAACTCGTCAAAATGTAGGGAAATCAGAAGTATTTTTTGACAGATTGAGACCGAGATCCAATAGATATATGAAAGTTACATTTCTGTGCCGAGATCAGACTGTGAACGTTCTTAAAATTACGAGAATTGCCCCTCAGATCATCATTCAGTCGAAAGACTTCCGCTGCTGAACATAAACCTCCCATAGAATTACAATTCAGATTAAAGTACATACAATGTCCAATAAAAACCATAAGGTAATACATTCCACACATATGCAAAGAAGAGTTGCAAAAATATGTGTTGAGTTTTATTAAAGTGTTAATTTAACATTTAATGTACGTTCATCAATAAACGCAGGCGCATCTACGCTCACACGAAACGATCGTTATATTATAAATTCTTTACTGTGTAAAATGCAGCACATTTTTATGTTCAATATAACACCATTATGGTAAAGCCCATAAAATATTGCCTGTAAGATTATTAAACCTAGGCGCGATGATTGGCAATCCATTATTTTTTTATTGCTTGTGCCAAGCAACACCGCACGCACACAAACACCAACACCAAACAAAAACACTAACAGCTTAATAGGGCAAACGCACCAACAATCGGCCGCCAATAAATTTCTTACACGAAATAAAAACAGGACGGGATTATTGGGACGAAAATAAGCACAAAACGGGAATGCTGCCGACAATCTAATAAGCAATTCATCAAGGGATGTGACAGTATGTGTTATCGTGCGACGTAAGCCGTGGTGCGCGGGAGGGGGGAAGGGGGGGATGCATTGCAGCCACCTGCGGCCCAATGACGAAGATAAAGACTGAGTAAGATGAACTTGTTTCTTAAAGCCGGATTAAAGACCGGACAAGTCTAGTCTTCTCTCCTAATGAGTCGGTTTTGTTCGTTCTTCGTCAAGTTTTCGATAACGAAGGGATTTTTTTTTTAAATATATTATTCTTCGTTGAACTCTTGAGCACGTTTGAGCAGAAAGGTGTTAAATTGGATAAGATTTTGTTATTGCTTAGTTTTTACGGCGTGCTAACTTTACTAGAGTGTGAAGATTTATGTCTGGGATCTTCGTAAATGTGGATTGTCACTTTTTTTATTTTTAGTACTATTGCTAGTTTTTCTACAGGTTAGATTTATTAACATTCCTGATGTACTATCACGGACACTCCCGCCTGACCATCATTAAGTTCATTTTTGCTTGCACTCAAAAAATAGAAGCGCTCTCTAGTAAGCGCGCCAAGGTCAAATAGTTCGTCCGTAAAATTCACAAAATGAGTACACATGATGAGTCACTAATCTGCGCAGTGCAGGTTGCAAGTAATTGCGTTATCGCTTTCCTAATAGGCGAAAACTTTAAGGAGGCGTGTTTTGGCGCCGGCGCAGGATTTAGGCGAAAAAAATTTTTAAGTGATCAGGCGGGAGAGGCCGCGATGGTTCTTAGTTAGCATAGTTGGAGCAAATTTAATGGTATTTAAAGAATTGATGACCGACAGCAAATTAATGAAAGTAGACTGAACTGTTATCCTGTTAAAAAGCTGTTATACCGTAGACAATATTGTCAACTATATAAACTTTTAGAGGTTTAATAATAAACGTTAAGTGGTTAAACAGTCGCTACTCACTACTTATCTTTAATCAACGTTTATGAATCAAGAGGTTCTGAGTAATTGAGCTGCAGGATTTTTGACAAATACGTGCACTGACTGGACGGGTCCGCTCAATCTGTGTGGTTCTTTCATCAAAAGACCATTTCAGACACCAACCTACATGGTCTTCACATGATCTGACGAAGATTTTGTCTGGACTTTAAAAGAGACTGTGACCTTTGAGTTTGTTTCGGCCTTTCTTCTCAGAGTAGTCAGATAGGAAACGGCGACCTCAACTAGCTTTAAAAAAATATGATTGACGTGTAAAAGTGTTTGTACAAACCTACTTACAGAAATAAATCATTTATCATTTAATGTCTAATGCGTCTGTTATTTTACCAGGAACAAGGTAGTAGTTCCTACTCCCTACATCCACTTATCTTACAATATTTCACAGCAGCACACAGCAATTTCTAAACTAACAACAAAACAAACAGCTCCCTCCACCAATAGTTAAATAACTACTCCCCATATATCTTTAGCACCGTAAAACGTGAAATTCCGAACTGTTTACACACAAAACAATACACAGCAGAACTGGCCGGTTCAGGTGTGCCAATCCGGGCTCAAAGCTAGCTCATTAATCTTCCCAACTCCTGGGTCCACTGTGGTAACGAGTAATGGAATATTTCGGTTCCGACGGTATTTGCGAATTTTGGAATCTGTAATATCATTGGAATTGGTGATGGTAGTCAGATAGAAAATTTCCACTCCATCTAACTTATTTTTTTTTTTAATATGACATGTAAAAGTGATTTGAATATTCTATTTAAAGAATAAACAATTTCATTTCGAAAATTTTGACGAAGATATTGACAATTTATTTCTAATAGTTAATAATAAATTTAGTGAAGAACATGAATCTAATTTAAATGATCAAGTAGATAATATAGATAGCCGGTTTATCGGCCAACGGATAATGGAATACTTTGGGTTCAATAGTATTTGTACATTTTGGAATCTACATATATTATCATTATTTTTGGAAATTTTTGAAACCAGTAACAGCGATATTCATTCATGACGGATTGAACAGACAAGGGAGCAGAGAGATGTGAATGTCTATGGGGGAGATCTTTGCCTTGTATTACTATTATGCACCAGTAGTTGGACTGTATACGTTAAAAAAACACCGATATTAACAATTTATTTGAAGCCACTAAACTGTTCCTAATAAATCTGGTAAAGAAAATGAATCTAATTCAAATGATATAGTACATATAGCAGATTGGTCGGCCATATATTCAGAATCTGACTCTTAATATCCTGCATAAGTTATGATAAGTGAAACTATAGTGCCCCTAAGCGAAGTTATTATCATAGCTTTCAAAGTCGCAGAATTGAAACCCAACAAATTATTGCTGTGCTATTTAAGATATTGCCAACCCTAACGCCGCAGGCAATGTTATTCATTCCGTAAATACAACAAGCGTGATAATAATGACAGCAGATCTTAATCTATAATCAAATATTCTTCTCAGCAATGAGCAAATTAAACTAAAGTCAGTAAGGATTCCACATAAACAAGGTCCAAATGCAACCATAGAAAAACGTTTATTAAAAAAAGTAAACATAAAAAGGGTTGTAACAGAGTAAATGTCATCATTACACACCATTACAGAAAAATAAAAGGGAATAGCCGATCACGGGATCAATGAGCCAGCGATGAGAATAATTCTCACGTCTCGACGATATTTCTATGCTTAACGACGGCAGGAAATTCGTTCGGACTTGTCCGACACCCCGGGTCCGTAGATCGTAACTGAAAATTGTTTTAGCCCCCCGGGACATGCTGAAGTTCAGGTGGACTACCCACCCTGAGATCTTTCACAGGTGCTATCATGAGTTATTGTACACGTTTTATTAGAAAGGAGAATTTTATTGGTTTTCGTACGAGTTTTCTTCAATGCTCTTGGGGAGTTACAGGAAGTGTATCACTTGGCTATATATATTTTTAGTGGTTCCTTATTACTCTTTTATTCGTCATTAGTTTTAACAATAATCGCAAATTACTGCCATATTAGTTTAATTGTGTCCTACGCAGTTTTATAAATCGTGCTGAAATCACAATATTTTAATTAAAACCATATCATGAACATGGACTTTTTCACTCCATCCAATAAAGTTACTGAAAAATATTTTTTCATAATTCTGTACTCCATCTGGGTTTGTTAGCTCGTTTGAATTTAAAATCATCACAATTTTTTCCCCAACTTTAATTAAATTAAAATACAATGCAAAATTTTTAAATCCGGTAAAACGAGCTTGTTGCGGATCGAATTAAATTTGAATAAGTGGCTTCAGACAGGTCTGAAGCGCTGAGAAGAAATATAAACAGTCATTTATCGTAACAATCCTGAGGTCCATTCCTCTTTAGCCCTCTGGAGGGAGGTCGAGCTCAGGTGCGGGGCTGCGGGGGGTGAACGCTCCCCCCTCTTGACTGATTGTTTGTTTTGCCATTCCCGGTTTCACAGTTTGTTTTGCAAAGGAATTTGCAGTTGCAGCGGAGTCGGACTAAAAACTCAACGGGTCATCAATTTTGGTGTAAGTGTTGCTAAGATGTCTTTGTTAAGGATTATGGAAATCGTTATGTAGTGGTTAGAGCAACTGTGTTCGTTTCTGATGGTGTTTTGCTCGTTACCGGCGCTAAGTGGCTGGATTTGAGTAATAAGAATGTTTAGACATTTGTAAGACCTGACGAGATGTATACAAATCATTACAAAAACGGCCAAGTGCAATTCGGACTCGCACATGAAATGTTCCGTATTACCGTACAAAATTTGCCGAAAAAACACGTTTCTTTTATGGAAATATATAAAATATTATTTAGGTATATGAACTTATATATATCAGCACCATGGGGTCCCGGTCCTTTGGAGTGTACGAGGGGCCGAAACCAACTCGCAGAGGCCCCTTAGAAAATTCTAATGAAATGCGTCACCAACCGACGATTATCCCTGTATGCACTATATGCAAGTGCATCCAAGGATAACCCCCGGTTGGTGTAGGACTATTGTAGGATATGGAAAAATAAAATGTTGGTCTATGGGTTTGGGTGGCTGAAGTGGACTGGTTACCAAGAACTATGGAAAAACTACAACCCCTGCCTGACCAATGTTTTATACACTACTATGAAAATTTTAAGTGTCTGCCTATTACGGTTCAAAATATACAGCCCTGTGACAGACGGACGAACAATGGAGCCTTAGTAATAGGGTCCCGTTAGCACCCGATTACGGAATCCTAAAAAACGCAAGAATAAATACAATTGATGCTCAATAAACTCATTAGCAAAACAAATCAGCTAAAGACATAATACAGGACAAATGACACAAAACTAAAAAGGCAGCATTAGAAAAAACTCCTCACATAAAAATGAATATTGAACACGACAAAAAGAAAATGGCTGCTCATTTTTCACGTACGCAATTAAACGTACGTAATAACAACCAAGATGGCCAGTTATTCTTTAAAAGGAACGTTGGTTATGTCCAATCTAAATTTAGAAATGGCCTGAGCGGAATGGTCAGTGCATTCTAGTGGATATGGGCAAAGTTTGTAGAGGAGAGCGGGATAATTAAATAATAATAATTAGTGTTTTGAAAGGCTTTGGAAATAAAGCGAAGTGAAATGTGAAGTTGGGAAACTTGAAGCTAATAACGGAGTTGGTATAGTTACTGAGTGCAGTTAAAACTTTTGATAGTTACTTTGTGGATATTTTTATACCGAGATGGTTATGAACAAGATTTTGTATTTTCCGTACAAGTAATTGTTGCCACTAACTACATTACTTAA
Source organism: Amphipoea lucens (assembly GCA_947508005.1). Classification (NCBI taxonomy): domain Eukaryota; kingdom Metazoa; phylum Arthropoda; class Insecta; order Lepidoptera; family Noctuidae; genus Amphipoea; species Amphipoea lucens. Next base: position 8,795,988 of record OX382381.1, on the reverse strand, counting down.
GCCGTTAAGCTGAAGTGGGTCTGAGCTGGCCACGTCTGCCGTATACCAAATGAGGTCAAAATAACCACTACGTGGAGTCCTGAAACAGCTAGAAAGCGTCGTGGCAGATCCCGTAGAAGATGGCGGAACGAGCTAGAGAAAAAAACGACTAGTAATCCACTTTAGCCCTGGATCGAAAGAGCTAGAAGTCAGGAGGAGAGGCCTTTGCCCAGCAGTAGGATAATGCAGGCTAACAGTAACAGTACTTATAATTATCATTGGTTCAGATATTCTCAACCTTTAGCACTTTCATCAAATTCTATATCTATATGACCCCAATATTCCTAATATGTCCATCATTCTCACTTAACACTCCCTACCCTTTCAAAAACTTACTTCTTCAATGCAATCAATTACCAAGATCGCATCAGCTAAGCCTTTACACCACACCCCATCTAACCAGTGTTGCGTCGCAGGCGGGGTTAAAATTTCATGGCCTTAAACAGGTCGGGCCTGGTCCTACCCTGTTTACAGGCAGAAGGACCAAGTGCTGTACATAAAGAATTTTTCCACTTAATACTTAGGAAGTCGTTGTTGCATCAACGCTGGAGAAATGGCTTGTTCGATACTTTTTAAGAGAATATTTATGGGTATCAATGTTTTGTTGGATTGGAGCGATTTGTACTCGTAGATGGTTGTTGGTTTTTTTATTGTTGTTGTCAAGTTTAGTATGTATTTCTGTGATTTCATGGTTTTGAATGATAACATTATCGTTATTAGTTCTAGTATCATTAGTATCTTTACAATTAGTACCAACCTTACCACTTACAAAATCTGGTCCATCTAAATCTATTTGGATTTTCAGATCAGAATAATACTTTACATTAACCCTAACATTTGATTTCCTGAATTCCAACGCCATTATATTTATAGTAAACAAGTAATCTACAAAACAGAATGGTAATGTAACAATTTCGTTGGAAATATTGGAATATTCAAGTCGACAATATTAAGCGTTCTGTGGCATAGTCCCGATTTCCCTAAGTGCGATAAGGATCTAGAATCTAGACCATTTCCCGTCCATTCTAGACTAAAGCAGGAGCTACGAAGGAAATAGAGTACTGTGGTTTGCCTACAATATTCGGTTATATGATATAGTGTTAATGTGTTTGGTATTAATATCCTAGCTATATTAATGATAGATCTAGGATCTAAGCCTCAGATGATAAACAGTATTGTGTTTAGTGTAAGATTTATTAATGTTAATTGTACAAGTAAATTGACACAACACAACTAATTGAGGTAGAGATTGACTCTCTACCTACCTCAATTAGTTGTGTTATACGAGTAGCCATTTCATACAACTGTTAAAGAATGATAGTTGTGATTTAAATATACGGACAAGTGAAGCTGTTAGTCAATTTGCTCAACAATTAATTTCCCTGACTATACAAGAAACTCTTGAAAAGTTAATTTGTTAAATCAATAGGATCGCAGCACTCGGTATTATATGGTTACTGTCGTTTTATTGCGGTCAATGTAAGAGGTAAAGATAAACAAAATGAAATGGGTAGAAATCAGTGGTTTCCACTACAATATAAAAAGTAATTCACAGAAATTTTACCACAAAAATTCAAGACATAAGTAAATAAAACGTAGTGAATAAAACTTCATTCAACTATTCAGTGAGGTGAGACCCCCAGTTGTCGGCATCGTAACTCCGCGTCGGCTACAATTTGGCGAATGCATTCCCCCACTAAATCGCCGTTCAAGTATTGAAGGCGCTGTGAAAATTTCATACGCTAAGTGCCTATTCGCGTGGTGTCTCGTTAAGGAAATACTCCACCTCATGTTAGCCTCAAATCCCTTTTAGTATAAAAGGTCATAAGTCTCGATGGAGTGGTCTATAAAGTTTTCACATTATTGATTGTTGCCGGTCTTAAGTGTTAACTGTTTAAGCTTATGATCTTTTTATTATAGGTCTGCATACTCGTGACATTTGTAGATTATTAAAAAAGGTAGGTACTGTCAAACGGGGTGAATAGGGATGCAGGGGTGAATCGGGACAAAACTTTAAAAGGGATTTTAACATTAAAATAATATAGTTTGTGGCCAAAAAGGACCCTAATGTGTTTATTGTAATTTAATAACGATTACGTGCTCTTATTGACAATAAACTATGTTATTTCAACGTTAAAATCCATTTTAAAGTTTCGTCCCCATTCACCCCTGCATCCCTATTCACCCCGTTTTTAGATATATCACATGCTTGCTAGCTTGGTTTTCGTAGTTGAAAAAGGAGAAATCAAAAATGTATTAGCTATTTCTACTTGCAGATTAATTTGTGTAGGTAAGCCACAAAGATAATAAATTCACAGTTCTGTAATGAAAGCTATATGTATCTGATGTCCCAAGAGTTCTGCTTCATCCTAATATTCCTAGTTTTGCCTTTGCTACAATTCGACTTGTTTAGTATCCGGTTCTTGTCTCATTAGCAAGTACAGAACCAGTTGATTCATCCTAGCTTGTGTTTCTGGTGTTACGTGAATAGACAATACGTCTGCCTTCTGAGAATATTCAGTTAATCTTATTCTGGAGTTCTCGCTTATGACGGTCTAGGGAGGTTTATTTTTGGAATCTAGATATATTTTTCCGTCTAGACGAATTTTGATTTGGGCCTCTTAAGTGTGTCGGACAGCTGTAAAGTAAGGTTCCTTTTCATTGTTATCATCTAGCTTTGCGAGATCAGCTTCTAGACCAACCAGATGTGACTGAATATCAATATTGGTATGATTCCCTTATGAAAACAGTTCAGCCAAATGAAACAAAATATTATAATTTTTGGGAGTGCCATTAAATCCAAATATCAAATTAAATCGGTGCAATAAATTATTTTTCTCACAGAAATGAATTTTACCGGGACGTTATCGAGATTAAAACGAAATGAATCGGACCGGGTAGATTAATGACATCCCAAGTGTAAGGTTCTCAGTTTACAGTTATGTCCGATGATAAGCATTATACGTCAGCCACTTTAATATTCAATTTACCATGCTCTAGGATTACAACCCTTAATTCTATTACACATAGTTCAGATTTCATCGCATTCAAAATTGTTTTATGACCTTTTCTTTAACCTATGTCATTGGAAAATGAACCTTCTACCTAAGCGTCAAAGTTGACATAAGTGTTAGATAGAATGTTATACTTTCTCATTTTTATACTGCCGCCAGTATGTGTATGCTTGATTTATATCCTCCTTTGAAATATTATCGGTAGTGTATTCATCAATCTAATTTTAGACCAACTTTAAGTAGTTCTTATCTTTATTGTGTTTGACCCATGTTTTATTTGTATCATTAAAATTAAGTTTAAGATGTAGGTTAATTTATAATGGGCTCCGATAGACAGTTGCATCTGGTGCGACGAACAGAAAGAATTTATTTTAGATAAGTCTACAATCAAGACTGTAAATATGTAGCTTGGGCTTGTATGTAGCCCAAAAGGAGTTTTAAAGAAATATATTGACATATAAAAAAAAAACATCGCCCATAAAACACCACCATCCATAATAACATTACCAACAAAAACCTACTTGACGCACATTAACAAATTCAACATTAATTACCACAAACGAAGGGAAAATAAAAGAAAAGCTAGACTCATTAACCACTGGTAAACTAATGGGATTTGATGGGAAGGCGAGCAAAAACGCGAACAATCCCCGGAGGCACGGTTAAGCATGATTTATAGTAGCTCCCTCTGTATGAGAGCGAGTGAATTGTAAAATGAAACACACCTGACTCTGTTGATGACAATTGATGATTAATTTTTTTGTTTTGCATATTAAATAGGGAATGAAAATGAAGTTTTTGATGTAGGGGCATTCTTTGTGTTTAATGGTGTTAATTCTTCTCATTTTGTGTGAGTGGTTTGAGATAATTAAATCGGGGATGATGAATGGTGTAGCTGTACATCTGTTTGCATCAGCATGTGGTGAAGATTTACCCCTTTATTCATAACCGTAGCTTTATGTTAAGTAGTGATTAGCGACGGGTTTAACCATACATTTTTGACTTTTAAACGTCAGTTATCTTTAATAATCGTTTATGAATAAATCCCTAGATGGCTAAATCTCGTACTTAAAAAAACGTCTAAATTCAAGTTGCCATCTTATCTCAGCGATAATCAATGTCAAAAAACTGTTAAAAATTTACGTAAATTAGGGGTTCTTTAGGCTGATTGAGACTGATATAAGAATGCAAACATTCTTAAAATACGGAAATTGCCCGTCTGGTTTAAACATCTTGTATGTAAGTCGTCATAAAGTATAAAAGCAAAAAGCACTAGTGATTACAAGACCAGTTTCTTTAAGCGCGACCTTGACGATATCCGAGGAAACACAATTACACGAGCAAGCAGTTGGATGACGAATACGAAGTGTAAAAAGGAAATAATAATTTTACTTTCTATATCAGAAGTTTTTATCACGCGGACTTATACAAGGATAAAATAATAAAAATGTTTCGTTCAAAAATCTAAATAAACAATACTCTTTCACACGTTTAAGTACTCAGATTAAGCAACAAAGCGTTGCATAAAACAAAACAAGAAAGAAACTAAAAAATGCATACCTACATTCCGCCGCAGAGCATAAACCACGAAAAATTTCATATCGCTGTGATAAAAACTAAAATTCATATTTCTGCATCACACTAAACCGCAGTTGTACTAAAACTTTATGCTCACGAACATAAACACATAAATTGTACGTTGTATAGTAAAAACTGGATTGGTATGACGTGGAGAAATGCGGTGTACGGGTGAAACACCTGGGGGCCCGCCGGACAACAATTGTGCCGTTTACCTTAGCGTTCTTGGTCATTTGCGGGACGTTGACGGAAATGGGATTTGTGAAAATATAATCGACGTATTTAGTTGGACGACAACTGGGACTTTTACCCTTGTTTTTTGGTACGTTCATTTGAGGGGAAAAATGTATTATTTTCTCAAAATAAGACACTCGGTTTCAATTATTTTGGTGTTTAGACGGATTTTCATGAACAATTTTTTTACAAATTCATGCAAAGGAAAAGTGTCTGGCATAAGTATCTCTTCAGACAATTATGCTATAGTTTAGTTGTCTACCTTTGAAGTTGCGGGTTCCCAGGCTAAAATTTGTATGGCCTACAGCTAATTTAAATAACATAATCAGCCTATAATGTTCCCACTGCTGGGATACAGGCCTCCTCTCGATGAGAGAGAGGAGAGAGGGGGCCGCCATCCACCACGCGGGCCCAGTGCGGGTCGGCAGATGTCACATCATGACTCCGAATTTTTAGTTTTAGAACATACCTGTTTGTGTTTCCTCACGATATTTTTTCGCGCCTGTCTGGGTTCGAACCTACGACCTCTCGTAAGTCGCGGTCGATACCACTATTTTAATTGTCATCAATTATTTAGCCAAACATTTCACATAAAATAGCTCCTGCTACATCGCCAAGCGTTTGGTTGACTCTTCGCGTGACCAGAGGGCTGGCCTATTTTTAACCCAAAGAATAAGCATTCAACGTGGTAATGCTGCCAGCCTTTTGGGCACTTATCCCATTGACAGCGATGCGGACGAATTTTTTGATGCCCAATGAGCTCCTGTGTCCTTTTTTATTTTTATTACACATTTGTATATAATATAGGTATATACATATATATTTTAGTTTGTGTGTACATAAATGGTAAAATAAAATAAATAACTTCTGACGAAAATGTAAACAGCTGCTAATCAACCCAAACAATTCCCTCTTTAGCACAATATATTTTCGTTTAATCAAACCCAACCTGTCAAGAATCTACCGCTCCTAATTTTGTAAGCTCATTAATCAGTGTAATTTCTTAATGAAACATAATCAGAGACAGCTAAGCTCCAAGGTTAGTCAAGGCCTTATCTTTATTAAGGTTATCTTTAGTTAGGTTCAGTACTATTAGTTATTCGGAGGTCTAAAATGTTCTCATTAAGAGCCTATACTACCTCAAATGGCTTAGCGTGATCCTCCGTTATGTCGAAAATCCTGCACCATTAATTTTGAAATAAATATATGGTAAAGTTGAGGATTAATGCAAAGTCTTATGTTAGACGAAAACACGATTCCATAAAATTTTCTCGATAGAAAATAAATCCAAAGTTACCTCTAACCCGAACAATAAACTGCTGGCATTCAAAAAATACTTCAAATTAGATCATGAAAGGGGTTAGAAGATTTTTGTATGGAGGGTGGCCCTAAGGTCGGTCGCCATTTTGATTTTTTTTCAGAATCGCGGTGCACAACAAAAGTTATATATTTAGATAGAGGACACTTATACAAACAAAAAATATAATATAACATAATATCCTAAAGCGTCAGGTTTCAGAGTTATTCACCGAAATATAATTCGAAAACAACAAGGATTTTTTTGTTTTTTTCCCTCCAGGTAAGCATATTGAACTATTGAGGTAATAGAAACGTTATGAAACCTTTATGGAGAAGAAACAAATGAAGAATAGACATTTTTAAAATAAATAATTATAAACGGCTAACAGTGGTGGCCAAGTGGTAACAGCCGCGACTTACGAGTTGTAGGTTCGTAGGTTCGAACCCAGATAGGCGCTTTACTTTGTGTAAATTATTTCATCACTACTGCTCTCAAAACGGTGAAGGAAAACATCGTGAGGAAACCGGCATGTCCTAGAACCAAAAATTCGAAGACATGTGACATCTGCCAACCCGCACTGGGCCCGCATGGTGGATTACGGCCCACTCCCTCTCACCGAGGAGGCCTGTTTCCCAGCAGTGGGAGCATTATAGGCTAATTATGTATGTATGTATTATGTATGTATTTATAGTTCGTTTTTTAATCCCAGAGACTAATCTGACATTTAAGTATTTTGTGTTTTCGTTTTTTTTTAGTATAGAAGTTTGATACACTTGTCAGATTAGTCTCTGGGATTAAAAAAACGAACTACAAATTGCCGTGTTTAATTATTTATTTAAAAAATGTCTATTCTTCATTTGTTTCTTCTCCATAAAGGTTTCATAACGTTTCTATTACCTCAATAGTTCAATATGCTTACCTGGAGGAAAAAAAAAAACAAAAAAATCCTTGTTGTTTTCGACTTATATTTCGGTGAATAACTCCGAAACCTGACGCTTTAGGATATTATGTTATATAACATTTTTTGTTTGTATAAGTGTCCTCTATCTAAATATATAACTTTTGTTGTGCACCGCGATTCTGAAAAAAAATCAAAATGGCGGCTGATTTTAGGGCCAAAACCTTCAAACCCCTTTGCATACTAACTGAACTTACTTTAAAGCAGGTCTTATGTTATTTACTTTTTTTATAATTACCATTATTTTCACTGTAAAAAGCAAATACCTAAACTATTAGCGCTGTCTCGCTCTCACTCAGTCCGCGAGCAGTATCGTATGAGCGAGACAAAGAGCGAATTTTAGCTGAGGTAGTATAGGCTCTTAATTCTTATTTTCCTGATTTGATGTGCCATGACTGGCTGATGCAACCGTACAATATTTAACACAATTTTTTTTTAAATATAAAACTAATTTCTTGTATAGGGTCCTTTAATTTGAACTTAATTTTATCTTTATTAAGGAGACTACAGGAACTAAACGTAAAAAACGAAAGTTTTATAATGCCTATAAGTATATGTGATCGACTGCAGTACACAAAATCCCAAAAATAAATAATTTCTCTAGGATATATGCTAGGTAGATAGTGTGTTGAAGACATAATACAAATAATTTGATACGAAAGGAAAAAATCAAGATGCCTCTAAAAACTTTTTTTTTGCATTAAAAACCATACTAATATACAATCATTCTGATTTTTTGTCAGATTATTCTACAAGCAACATACTAAAGAACTAGTGTTTAAATTTTTTAGTACAAACAATAGATGTTTTGTAAATAGATAATTGCTTCATATTTTGCAATAAATTACCAGCGTTGTGTCATCGCGCTTCTCTTTATTTTCTATGCGGTCTGACAGTGATCGCGCTTTAAATCATGTAGTCGCCTTAATTGGAGTTATACAGGCCAAAGTAGTTACACACTGTGAAAATTCCAAGTGTCTATCTATTACGGTTCAAAAGATACAGCCCTATGACAGACGGGCAGACAGCCGATCCTTAGTAATATGGTCCCGTTAGCATCTTTTGGGTACGGATCCCTAAAGAAGCGGTGTGCTGTGACGTCATAATCTTAAACGGTGTCTAGTTCAGTATGTGGGGTGAGGTGAGGCCAACGCTACCGCTGTCGAAGTGGTCGAACTCTGGTCGAAGCTTATTAATTTAAAACAAACAAATAGAATCATCAAATACGACGATGACAAAGGTTTTAAACAGCACAGAAGTCAAAATGCACTGCCAAACTATCACCAAATCCCATATACCAAAAACCAAACTACCCAAAAACTTAATAATATCGCGGAAAAAAGGACCACAAATCTCCTTACATCATAAAACATCTACGTGTGCAAAAGAAAAAATATATACAAACAAAAAAACATGGGAACTCAGCAGTAGAGGAATATTTGAGTCATTTAAATATGTATAAAGCTGCCACATCAAACGGATATCATTTTCTCCAGGATCGAAGGTATTACGGGGCTAAAGTCGATATTTTGTGGGACTATGGGACGTTCTTGCAAATCATTTTCATTTTAGAAAAGGATTTTTTTCTGGGTTGTCTGTTGTGGTATGTTTTTTGTACCGAAGGCTCATTTCTTGTAAATTATGCATAGGTTCTGAAGATCTGTGTGTTTTGCGATATTCAAGTACAAGACTAGATTTGACAAGACCCTAGTAGTTCTTTTAAAGCTCCTGGGATCTTGTCTAGTAAGAAATTTAGCCTGGATATAATCGTGACACTTTGGTACCAGTAACAATAATTAAATTAGACTGTTTATAAAGAAGAAAACTTAAATAAGACTGTAAACAGTCCAATTTAAGCGTGGCTGGTACACAAGGGTCATAATTACAGATTAATGTATGAGTGACGGGTACACAAATGTCACCATTATAGTCTAATTTAAGTGTTACTGGTTGTTTCTTCATTTGTGTTTTTTTTTACATTGTTTTCACATATAGAAGCAACAAGAATAATGTACCCAGGATTTTGTAATATTCTTGACTAGCTTCAGCCCGCGACTTCGTTCGCGTGAAACTTCTTGTTTCCCCCGAGCCACCCCGTCGTATCGCATCACCCGCCCGCGCTATCACTTAACGTTCTTTTTTACTTTTTGCTCGGCTCCTAAGGGTCATAGCGTGATGTTAAATAGCCTATAGCCTTCCTCAAGAATTGGGCTATCAAATGCAAGAAGAATTTTTCAAATCCGACTGGTAGTTCCAGAGATTACCCCCTACATACAAACTTACAAATTTTACCTCTTTTAAAAGAGTGCCCATGGAGTTTCTTGCCCGTTCTTCTCCATAGAGATCTACACTTTGGAATGGGCAACTTTCTGACTAACTGACCGACTATTTAATTTTGACAATTCAAAAGTGCCTGTACATGGTTAATTGAAATAAATGCTTTGAGTTTGAGTTTGACACAAGTTTCACGTTTTTATCCAGGCTAGATTACTAGCCAAGATCCCAGAAGCTCAATCAGTATAAGTGCAAATTTGAAAATGTCCTTAGCACAACTACAATGTTCAGCTCAAAAATAGTTCAAAGCCAACCAAAAACATGACCTTCCATTAAAAGCAAACTCATAAGTCAATCACGAAGTTTAGCAATCAACCAATCAATATTCATGGATGGGACAAAGACCAACTTCTATCGTAAGCCCTATAGGCAAATAAGCTCATGTCGTCATCAAAGGGATTTTGTCGAACGAAACGACGAATTCGGGAACAATTCCCTTCTATAGGCGGAGGATAAAAGAAATAATTTAGGTACATTATTTTTTTCTTACGGACAAAATGTCGAGTAATACTTTCTTCCGTTTATTGGTTTTATAGGGAAATGTTCAGAGAAATGCTTAAGCAGGGCCTTATTTGGTTGTTGTAAGGATCTTATAAATTGGCGATGTTAGGGACGTGTAATCAGTTTTTTATTCAATATTGGTTTCACTTGTAACGGTTCTATATTTAGTAAAGAAACGAGATTTCTTTGTTATAATTTGATGTTGATGCTCCATCCATCATCGCCGCTTCTGACGAAGTTAAAAAGATTAGCTGTCATTTTCGTATAAAAGACCACACAGAAAAACCAGGACAGCACACTTCAACATTACACAAACAGCGTAAAAACGATTCAGCAAAGGTAAAATCAAACAATTCCTCGAAACGCCAAGTAAACTGGAGGTATGTGTGTTTTATATTGAAAAAACACGGCTGTTTGCGCTTTTGGCGACAAACATGAAGAATTGAATGCGTCCCGGCTGCCAACATATGTATATTAAGTTTATATTTGTTCGGTTAGACAGTGTTCGTCGCTTGGTCGTGTTTGCCTAGCAGTGTTAATAAAATCATTGCATATGAGAGTGTACGGTTAAATAAATTACACAAGAGCGTTTTAGAAAATTAGCATTTGTTTCTTAATCGTAGGTGTATATACATAGAATAATTTAGCTTTTGGAAGGAAATCTTTGATCAACCAGTTACGAAATTAACATTATTTCAGAAAGATTTTTCAAAGTTACAAGAGTAATGATTTATTTGACACGAAATGATGTCCACAGACGTTTCTACTCCTACGCTGTTTTATTACAAGGACCAATGACCAAATTAAAGACGCCCTTTAAAAGGACAAGTTCAATGCTAGTCGAAAAACTAAAGATAATAAAGTCTTACTATCCAATTTGAACTCTGAAACACGTTTTTATGTTTGACAAAAATAATTCAGTAATCAAAAAAATGGTTCTGAAGTACGATAGCTTAATCTTAACGGTCTAAGTTTAAAGGCTGCATCAATAAGAATAAACATGGCATGCATATTAATTCTGAATTTGAAACCTAAATCTTTATTTTAGGATTAACTCTATCGTTTTAAAAATTACTGCAATGCGGGCTGCATTATGCAGGAGGCTAGCTTGAGTATTTCAGATAGTCAGACTTGGATGTTCTAGATACCATGATTGAAGTTAGCTATGGCTAGATAACATGCATAATCAGCCTATAACGTTCCCACTGCTGGGACACAGGCCTCCTCTCTTCGGGAGGGAGTGGGCTGTAATCTACCACGCGGGCCCAGTAGGTACAGATTGTTAGATGTAACATGACTTCGAATTTTTGGTTTCTTCATGTTTTCCTTCACCGTTTTGAGAGCACTGGTGATGAAATGATACACAAAAAGTAAAGTGCTCGTCTGGGTTCAAAACCACGCACGATAACATGCAGAAAAACAAAAGAAAAACGGGATTTCAGAATCAAAAATGGTAATAGTAATTTGGATCTTGGGCGATATGACGGCAGACAGAGGAAAATAAAATGTTATTAAAACTAAATGATATTTTAATAGTCTTTTACTATTAAATGAAGCCGAAACTGACCCAATCCATGCTTCATATTATAAATGCGAGTGTGTCTGTCTGTTACCTCTTCACGGTTATACTGCTGAACCGATTTAAATGAAATTTTGTATAGAGATAGTTTGAGTCCCGGGAAAGGACATAGGATAGTTATAATCCCGATATTCCTACGGGATCGAGACTTATACGGGTGAAGCCGCATGGCGCGGCTAGTATGGTATATAATACACGTGGTATTTTCCTGTGCCATCTTCCTGTGGAAAATAATTTCTTCGCATTATTCTGAAACGGTAAATTTGTTTCTTAATTGGTAGAATAAGAAAAAAGCAATATTTTTCTTGTTAGGAATGAGGAAACCTCCTCTGCGTGTCGCTGGTACGATTTTTCTCAGATCTTGTTGGCCCATAACTCATACATGGTGCGAGCGAGTAAGGACTTTAATATTCTTTGTAAAGAGTTCTTATTTGACCCATTTCCCACCAAAATCTATTCTGCACGCACTCGGCTGAACGCTGACTTTTTTGAAAGTGCATAGTGCTTATATACCTTATATTTTTATTCTTTTCTATCGCGCTTGTTAGTAATCCTAAGATTTCTACTACATTTTCTGTTTTTACCCGTAAGAACCTGTAATTGGCTTTATGTCTCATATAACATTGTTAAGCTTCTGTTATAGCTGTTGGTTCTCCTATAGATAAATAAATAACTTCGCCACTTCCACGACGTCGTCGGTGGCAGCGCAGAGGTCACTTTGACTGCAAGTTTTGGGACACAGAGGGCAGGATAGGAGGTGGAGCATAGCTCCACCCTGCTGCCGTTCCGTCGTGGTAGCCCCCACTTTACCAGGTTAGAGTTACATCTTCCCACTTGTGGTGTAAGGAGATGGTTTAGGTACCATCGCGGACACTCCCGCCTGACCGCCACTAAGTTCATTTTTACTTTCACTCAAAAATAGAAGCGGTCTCTAGTAAGCGCGCCAAGGTCAAATAGTTCGTCCGTAAAATTCACAAAAGGAGTACACGTGATGCGTTACTAAGCTGTGTAGTGCAGGTTGCAACTAATTGCGTTATCGCTTTCCTAATAGGCGAAAACTTTCAGGGGGCGTGCCTTGGCACCGCCGCTGGATTTAGGCGAAAAAAATTTTAAGTGATCAGGCGGAAAAGGCCGCGATGGTACATGAGGACACCAAAAACACAGATTTGAAACCTGACGAAGAGACCTGTACGAGCAGCCACGAAAACAGAAGAAGCATCTTTGCAGTGACTACATAAGAATACTTTGTTACCACAATTCTTTCCAACATTTAAATCCCAAACTCAAACAGAAAAGTCTTTTAAGCCACCACTTTTGTAAACCATTTCAATAAGACCCACAAATCACTATTTCAAAATTCCACCAGCACTCTTATTTAAAAGGCACAATTGAAATTCCCTCGCAAAAGTTTTCCAGTATTCCTTGAAAACTGAACACATCTACGTTATCTGAGTGTAATATATGCGCATCCCAGTTGCAAAAGGAATTTATTTCGTTTACTTTTATTTATTGAGAACCGTTTGCAGGTAACACTGTTTCTAATGTTGGAATTTGCGAGCTAAGTAATTTACGTGAAGGATTCATTACGATGCTACTACGATTTTCTTGTTACGCTCTGTAAATTATGCCCCTTTGTTTCACTAGCTTGGCTTTTGAGTTGATTTTAATTTGTACCGCGGAGGACCAGTTTCTAACATCGTTGCGATTTTTGTTCCTATTTCTACCACACACAGGACTTAGGACTGTTTATTCTTTGAACGAAATAGGAGCAATCCTCTACATCGTTGTTTCTTGATCCTGTTCCCAGTATTCGCAAATTGATTGTACATTTTTAGTACGAAATACTTAGGAATAATCTTTTATATGTATTAGAACATAATTTTTATAGTTTTGCAGATGAGTCCTGGAGTGGAGACCGCGTGTCGGCAAGCGTAGCGTGGGACGCCCCCCAGCTACGAAGATCGGCGACCATAAGAAAGTGTATAGGATAGACTGGATGCGGAAGGCAGAGGACAAGGTGTTGTGGCGCAGCCTGGGAGAGGCCTATGTCCAGCAGGGGACTGCGATATTCTGATTTGATTCTAGTTTTGTGTATAAATTACAATTATTCAGCGGCTGACATAAATTGACATATTTTTAGTAGCCAATTTTTTAATCACGTCTAAACTTGTCTATGGAGTATCTTGATTTGACAGGACTAAACTAATATTTATCTTCTGTCCTTTTCTTAATGAAATAGAAAGAAAAAGTTGCACTGAACTTAAATTTAGTTTAGTTTGTGAACAAGGGAATCGGCGCCACTGTCTTGTAATTTATACTTACGGAAAATAGTTGCCAATTTTACTAAAATAAGTGTTTAAGGATTATTATTAATATAAAACTAGTTTGCATGCTCTAAATAGGCTGTGCACTGTGCATAAACCACCAATTTTTACTTTTGTTAAAATCTGTATTTTTAACAAAGGACAATGGGTAAAGTTGTATGGGCCCCGTACCCAAAAAAAAAAGATGACTGTAGCATTATGAGCTATATCGGTATTCGTTGCCCTCATGGAGTAGTTTAATTAATCCAAAAATTCATTTTATTGTTATTCTTAATCTTCTACATGTCTGCGTTTCTTCGTCCTAGCAACCAGAGTGTTTATTCTGGGTGCCTGGCAACTAAGTTTTGAGTTACGAAACAGAACTTTATACATTGGTCAGCACATATTTAGTACATATTCGTGCACAAGTGCTATAGTCTAACTTGATAGGAGTACAAACGACTTAGTTGTGGAAACAGAATACAAACTTACATTGTACGAAAAGTATTATAGCAATCTCACTACAGAATTAACACAATTCAAGGAATAAAGAGTTACTTGAACAGTAAGAAACTCTATAAGTAATAGGCAATCTCCACACGTCACAATCCAACACTTCTGTTCACGACTGTCCTAATCCCAAGTCAAATAAGGAACAAAGTACCTCGCAACCCCGTGTAAATTAGAAAGGTAAGTACCAACAAAACTGATTTAGTTTTCAAGCAAAACTCACCTTTAAGAGCCAACGTAGGGCAATAAATAAAATTCTGCTTTAACGTCTCACGTTCAACGTAAGAAACGGTTGCTTTATAGAAGAAAAAATAAACGATTTGCTACACCCTCGAGCGTCTTCGAAAATTTTTACGCGAACATAAAGTTCACTCGTTACTTCGCGTAAAAACATTTTGTGTTGTGAATAGGACGTTTTAAATGCAAAAGCTATTCACCTTTGAATAGTACTCTTTATGTAATCATTCGGTGAATTAGTGTTGTGCTTTTTAGTCGATTAGGATGGCTGATTATTGTCGGTTAGCCGAATTGTAAAGTGGTTTAAATGTCGTGTTTTTTTTTTATCTTGATGTTAGCAAATGGTCTCTGCATATTTTTTTGTGATATTTATCATGAACGGGCGCGAATTTAAATGATGAAACTTCATGAGGTATACCAATATTTACTTAAATAAAAAAGTTTTCTTTTTTGAAACACTGCGTCAGTCAAGCCTTTCCTAGCCAGATTGAAATAAGCTATAAATCAGTATTTTGCGAGAAGCATACACCAGACCTTCGTCAATATATTATAGGCAATATCAACGTCTGTAGGCTTAGTTTTTTAAGAAAAAGAACGGTGACAGCGCCACAAACTGTCCGCAGCTAGTTCAGCTTACCCTCGATATAACAAGCACGTGGTTGCTATTTAACAACGGCCCCAATTTCCATTATACTTCGTGTGTATAAGACCCACCGTACCTCACCTACTTAAAAATTTGCAAAATTCATTAATTCTTTGAAATGTTTCATAAAGCGTTCCCGGGGGATGGCAAACTTCTACGTACAGGTCGTTTAATAACGTAACGTGCAGTTTTATCGCTTCCAACTTTACTTACAAAATAAACTTTCTAATTATTATTATGAAAACCTCCTCCGGAATCTGTTGAACGTTTCTTGAGTTTGACGGGTTCAGTTTGACGGGTTCATTTGGCAGGATCGACATGTCAAATATTGTTTGTGTAATATTGACAGGCCTGATGGTCTAGTGGTTAGTGACCCTGACTGCTATGCCGGAGGTCGTGGGTTCGATTCCCACCCAGGACAAATGTTTGTGTGATGAGCACGATCATTTGTTCTGTGTCTGGGTGTAATTTATCTATAATATGTATGTATTTAGAAATATATAAGTATGTTTATCAGTTGTCTAGTACCCATAACACAAGCTCTGCTTAGCTTGGGACTAGATGGCGTTGTGTGATAGTTGTGGAATATTGTTTGTTGTTGTTGTATTGTTGTTGTTTTAGTCGAAACAATTACCAAATTATTTTTTTTGTTTATGGTGTGGACAAGTGATGCGGAGAAATGAGGAATATGTTGTCAGGAAGGTTTTGAGTATGAACGTGGATAGCTATGTGAGAAGGGGAAGATCAAAGAAACGGTAGATGGTGTGTGAAAGATGATATGGCTAGAAAGGAAGTGACAACCGAGATGACGACTAATAGAGAAGTGTGGAAGAAAATGTCATGTTGCAGCCGACCCCAAATAAATTGGGATAAGGGGAGGAGAATGATGATTATATTTTTTTATGGGTTAACTTCTTATTAAGTAGATAAACCTAGCTTTTTATTTTGTTAAATATTTGTTCTAACTACTAATAACGAATAATGTAGGTAACAGCAGTTCTAATCCATACAAGTTTCTGTTTTGTAATCGACTAAAAACAACTGAAGTTATCAGTCACATCACTAAAGATATTTCTGAATTCAAATGGATGAAACGTAATGGACATATAACGTGGAAGTGGATTTATGTCAGGATACAAAACCTAGTCACTTTTTGAATATTACAATATCACTATGATAATATCAAAGGCTACAAAATACTGGATCCCAATTGGATTATTCACTTAAAACCATGTCTCTCTCCCCAACATAACAAAGACATAACGAAAAATGACGTTACAAAGCTGACAAGATACATTCAAATGCAAAAATAACATTCTCGTCTCATCCCTGTAACCTCACAGTATAACATAATGACGGCCCTTACATGACAATTCCATTCGCGCAGGGCTGTCACTCATTAGCATATGTACATAAAGAGTCGCTCATTGGCTGGGCCGCGGGCCGCCATGTTTGAATTGCAGAAATTCCAGCCGCCATTTTATTAATTAAAAACTCCCGCGTTTTTTCTCTTGCCACAATTATTGTTTGTGAAGTTATCTTAATGTTTACTGCGTCGATTTTAAGGGAAGGTTTAATGATATTTGAGGTGATTTTTCAGGTACTATGTTAGTAATATTAGAGCAAGAATAACGACACAGACAGGTGAATATTTCTGTATTTTGTAACAAAATATTGTTCATGTCGCGAATTTATCCTTTGTAGTGTAAAATGACGTGTGCTCGCATGTCGTGAAAGCTTTTAAGTATGTAGTTGAAACTTCAGTCAGTACCTATTTGCTTCAGAAAAATCGAACCTTTTTCCACACCTTAGTGTGAGAAATATGAGGTTTTCTCTAATACCATAAATAGGTAGGTACTACGGTTGTTTATTATTACAAAATCTTTTAAATCTTCTTAACTGTTAACGGTTTTTTTATTTCGAGTTCATGTTGTAATCTTGTGGGAACTTTAATAGTAGTGGGTGGTCTTTCTATATCGCATTATGTTCGTTATTATAGTATAAAATAAACTTCTAAAGCGAACGCTTAAAACTTGGAGACGAGTTTCTTTGTCCAATTAATGTTGGCGATTTATATTGAACATAAGTTTTTATTGAGTTCATCATTTCTATGACAAAGCACTTCAAATGACATAAAAACCATGGCATTTTTACATTCCACATAAGAAAAGCATTCCATTGTATAACAGTTTAAATATCGGACATTTCCTCTTAGTAACGTTCCGGTTTTAAATTATGCGCAGTTTTTTTTTCATGTCTGGTGCGTTCGTAAAATTTTAAATTTTCTAAAAAAGAACGTTAAAGAATATAGATGTAACGCAAAATAACGTATTCCACGGTCGTTTTACGTCCGCGAGACGGTAGGACGTAGTGAACGCGCGAAAGCTTTTCCTTTCAAGTAAATAAAAATAGTCGAATATATTGAAGTCCCGCGGGATGGCCAATAACTTCAGTTGGATTTGGCTCTGTGTACGTATGGAAATTCGGCGCACCGGGTGCGTTTAGACGGATCCCGGGATGGACATCGATAGTTTTGGTGCCAACTCTAACCATCAATCGAGAATGGATCGTATCGTTGTAAGTATTGTTTTTTTAATTAGAGTTGAAATGTTTTATAGCATCCATTGATGTATATTTTTAAATTACAAAAAAGTTTTGATAGGAATTTTAAGTTCACTGATCTATGAATTTGTTTAACTAACGAAACCTTTTAATGTAAAAGTTATTTGCTCTAAACGCGAGCATTTTTAACTTGTTGCATTAATTACTATTAAAATTTTATGAACACAAACGCAAAAGTAACTTTCCAAAATATTATCAACACACAAAAAAGACACTATAAAACTCTACAATTGCCTTTAAATATAATCGCAGTATACTCGTAAACAATGATCAGTCAATAACTTCTTACAATTTTCTTTGTCGATAAAAATGCTAATGTCGCATCCCTTCGCGGGGGGATCTCGGGAGGTCCTAGAGGAGGTCCAAAGTGATTGCATTGGATGCCTCCAAGTCTCCAGTAAGTAGATTCAGATACTGGTGCTTGAACAATGGCGCTTTCTTGACTTTATTCTGAATTTTGAAGCATGAACTCCTTTAAGATTTGCGAAGAATTCGAAGATATTTTAAGAAAAAGTGTTGAAATATTTTTTGGGCATTCCGGCGTGAAAATATTTCGGAAGGCGTCAAGTATTTTAAGATATCTTTTGGAATATTGAAGGAATTACTGCTGCCATGCAAAGTGAATAAAAAAAGGATACAACCGTTTACACCAACATCAATAAACGTAAAACATTAGGTCCTTTCGATGGATACCAATAAACAAAACGAACGAATCACACACAAACAGTAAACAAACCATCTTGAAAAAAAAAACAACACGCAACGAAACACTTATAAAACAGGAAACTTAACAAATGCGAAAAAACTGCGAAAAAGAATTAAGCTAATGTTACCCGTAACTTGTTAACTTGAAGATCGATCGCATTATTGAAATAATGCCCTAGTGGCCCATCATGGCCCATTCTAAACTGAGGGGATGGCGTTGATCAAGGATTATACCTGGGATTAAGGGCTCAGGCAACTCAAAGTTATGATAATGTGAACCCTTGGAAGCTTTACGCAGCTTTAAGCGGATCCAGGATTTGCTGAATCCAGGTAAAGTTGTAAGTTTAAGTTTGAAGTGTTTTCCGTGAACTTGATTAAGTTCTAAATGTGAGAGAAATGTTTTGGGTAGTTGTGAGTGAATGGTGTGTTGAAAATACTCGTAGAGTAGGTATCCATATTGCCACGTTACCGTACGGTTCACTCAAAAACCGAAAAATTAACAATATTCTGATTAAAAGTAGTAACTGTATTCCAATTTGATTATTTATAGGCAAAAACCAACGATTATTTATCAATGGCGCCGATTCCTTTGTTCACAAACTAAACTAAATTTAAGTTCAGTGCATCTTATTCTTTTTATTTCATTAAGAAAGGGACAGAAGATAAATATTAGTTTAGTCCTGTCAAATCAAGATACTCCATAGACAATTTAGACGTGATTAAAAAATTGGCTACTAAAAATACGTCAATTTATGTCAGGCGCTGACTAGTTTGACAGGACTAAACTAATATTTATCTTCTGTCCCTTTCTTAATGAAATAGAAAGAATAAGATGCACTGAACTTAAATATAGTTTAGTTTGTGAACAAAGGAATCGGCGCCATTATCTAACAAACGAAAACTATTAGGAGATATTTCATTCAATCAACTCAGCCTATCGCAGTCCACTGTTGGACATAGGCCTCTCCCATACTGCACCACAACACCCAGGGAATTATATAAGAATCAAATTCAATATATTACGACAACAACGTGATAGTGGGACCAACCCAAGCAATTGTGGTGTGCTTAGTAGGAAAAACATTTAGATCTGATAAAGGAAGTCGCATATTAAACTGAAAACAACACACAAACACATGTAAGAAATCCTGTAGAAATCCAATTGTTGACAGGTAGTCAAGCCAAAACCTGTTCGCCCCATAGCAACAGCTCCCCTCCGAAAAGTTTTACAACTTGGCAAGCAGGTACCATGTTTTTCACTCCCCAATCCCTACATCCCTTATATATAAACCTATCCTAAAGTACATAGCCCAGAATTTCGCCTTCAACATTATACTACAAAAGCTTCATAATCTTCACATTTTAGTCCACAAAAGACCTTTTCGTACGTATTTTCCATGGCGCTTCCATTACACCCAAAATTATCTAGCATAACAAAATTATATCCTCCATCGATGAAAGACCTAGCATTGATTACATTAGCGAGCGTAGCGAAAACATAAAATTGGTAAAGTCACCGACAACAGAATATGCATAGCAAAGTAATATATGCAAAATAGTAAAAGTACAATAAGTAGTGTATATCACGCGAACCCGACATTTTGTTAGCATTTATATAAGGCTGGTAACTCTGCTACAGAAAACGAAACATCCTATATCCACACAAAGGATGTGTCGAAACTAGACTTACTCCCCACACCCTAGGGTTGAATATGGACTGAACATGGATGTGATAAAATATGTTTTTTGGATGGTAGAGGTTCTTTAGCTAATAGTAACGAATGATGGGTCAAGGGTGAAAGTAGACGATGAAAGAATCAAAGAAGAAAATTAGGACTATATAACGAATGGTTCAGAATAACTGCTTACAGTTGTATTGTTGGTGTATTATTAGCTGACTTGGATTTATTTCCTTTGTGGTTTTTATCGGTTGTTTGATATAGTCAAGCTCAAAGCTAATGTACGAATGTGGAAATCTTAAAGAAAACGATGAATGGAATGTGAAAGGTGATGTGTATGTAATCATAGCATAATCAGTCTCTAATGTTCCCACTGCTGGGACACAGGCCTCCTCTCGGTGAGAGAGAGTGGGCTATAATCCACAACGCGGGCCCAGTGCGGGCTTGTAGATGTCACATGTCTTCGAATTTTGGTTCTAGGATATGACGGTTTCCTTACGATGTTTTCCTTCACCGCTTTGAGAGCAATGGTGATGAAATAATTTACACAAAGTAAAGCGCTTGCCTAGAATACGAATGAAACCGCAGGCAAAAAGCTAGTATCCATATTGTGATCATATCAAGTTATATAAATATGGGTAAAACATAACCTGTAGGTACAGTCAACAAAAGAGATAAGTATGCAGGATCGTCGGATATAGTTGAAGTTTAGTAAGAAACCGATGGATGTTGTCGGCTGAAATTTAGTTTAATAAATAGTTGTTCTCTATTTATAAAATTAAATTTTATTCGAGAACGTCCATCGGTTTCTTACTAAACTTCAACTATATCCGACGATCCAGCATACTTATCTCTTTTGGTGACTGTACCTACTGTTAGCCATCAACTCAAAGCCTTTTAATCAGAGTAAAATGCAAACGAATAATACCTCGCGTTGTGATTTAATTTCGGGATTCGACAGAATCACTGCATCGAACCATAGCTTCTGGCGATTTGAGTGTACTTAAAACGACCTATTTGAATAAAAACATTTCGATATTGAATTCGTTTCCATTCCTGCTACAAGAGGTTTTTTAATAATGAAATGTTTCATTATTCCAAAAGGTTGGCGTTTCATTTGTTGTGGGTTTAAGTAATTATTTATTTATGTAACAGTTGCTTGCTGATCAAACACTGATTTTGTAGATCTGTATCTTTGATAGTCGTTATAGTCAGAAGTCCAAAAGTCATATTAAAGGGTATCGTGTTTCCCATTAGATGGGTTGTGGAGGTGAGATAGGCAGTCGCTCCGTGTAAAATTCAGCTGCATCCGGTTGGACTGGAAGCCGACCCCAACAAAGTTGGGAAAAGGCTAGGCAGATTGTTTTTTGCTTGCTGCCCTTACAGTATACACCAAAACGTGCATCAAGCCAACAACATAACATTCAAGTAAAAAAGTTCAATGTAGTGTTAATACGAATTTGTGTGGGGTAAGTACAACTTAAAAATTGAAAAAAAAAAACTTTTTTACAAAAAAAAAAAGCAACCGACTTCCAAAAAAGACTACAAAGTGAATAACTTTAATTTCGGAAGTCGGTGGCAAACAATGAAAATGCGAACCCAACGACACCGACTTCCGAATTCACTTGGTAGGTCTTTTTTGGAAGTCAGTGGTTTTTTTTTTAATATAAGTACTTACTACTGTTTGTTTTTCATTAAAAAAAATATAAACTCATTAAGACAATTTAGCATGATAAAGTGTGGTTATTTCAAATATGAGGCTTCCGCTACACGACATAAGTAATTAACGGTGTCCAAAACTAAGTTAAAGTGGAAAGTTAAATTTTAAACTCCCATTAAATCATCTAGGGGTTGTTATTTGAAAGAGTTAAACAGCCAATGTGAAACTTAAAGCAAGTTAATACCTAATTGGTATAAAATTTTGATTGATTTGACTTCTAACTTTTGGTCTGCTTATTATTTGGGTCAAAGTTTTGATTTAGGCAATTATGATTGATTGAAAGCGATTATTCTTAGATGAAGTACTTACTTACGGAACATTTGACTCTTTTGAATTTGGGAGTGCAAAATCAAAATCATAAGTCATTTATTCAAAGTAGCCTGAGGATCAGCAATTTTTGAATGTCACAATAACATAAAAAGATTACATATAAGGTTGTCTTTAAAAGATCGCTCTTAGCCATAAGACCGGCCATTGTGTCACCCATTGTCATCATCATCTGCCTAGCCTTTTCCCTATGTTGGGGTCGGCTTCCAGTCTAACCTGATGCAGCTGAATACCAGTATTTTACATGGAGCGACTGCCTATCTGACCTTCACAACCCAGTTACTGGATAATACGATACACCTTCGTAAGACTGATTGTCAGACTTTCGGGCTTCTGACTACCCGTAACGACTGTCAAAGATCCACGAATGTCAGTCGGGCCCAATGGCTTAAAGTGCTTTCCGATGCACGGAGGGGTCTCCGATAAGCCGTTGGTTCCGGCTGTTATTCGTGGATCTTTGACAGTCGTTAGAAGCCCGAAAGTCTAACAACCAGCCTTACCAAGAGGTATCGTATTACTCAGTTACTGGGTTGTGGAGGTCAGACAGGCAGTCGCTCCATGTAAAATACTGGTATTCAGCTACATCTGGTTAGACTGGAAGCCAACTACAGTAAAGTTGGGAAAAGGCTAGGCAGATGATGGTCTTAAACCACACTTGGCGAAACGAATAGTAATTAAAATCATACAGACAGGACACACTCACTAGGTGAGGTGTACTTTTCCCATAAAAATTCTCACAAAAATGCTAATAAAGTTTTTCCTAAACTCATAACACATGCCTAGTTTTATCCAAACATTTATTTAACGGTCAGAAGCGCAGCATATTTGCTTTTCCCTAAAACGCTTGAGTCGCCATCTGGTGGAAGGCCGCACTTGACAACTATTAAGCAATATCATCAGTCCGCGGATGAGATAGGGAGCGGTCAAGGTGCGAGCAGAAGCGTTTTTTTGGAGATAGATCATCTCTATACACATAAATCAAATTGAAGTGGTTGTTTGTAATGTCAAAGGCAAGCTTTCTAGTAAATGCATATGTAAGTACTATGGGTACTCAGATCTAAAAAAAACGATTAAAAAAAAATTGTCTGTCTTGATTGTTCCGGCTAATCTCCGAAACGGCTTTTTTGGAAAATTTGGTATGGGGATGCTTTGAATCCTGGGAAAGGACATTAATTAGGCTACTTACCCACCAAGGCTACTTTTTATCGACATACCACGCGGGCTGACACTACTTTAACGTAAACAAATGTTGCAAAGCTAATTCTTTGGCCAAAGAACGAGCCAGCCCTCTGGTCACGTGAAGTGTCGACCAGTCGGCGAGAAATTTCCTTAAAAATTAACTTCACCAGAACTGTATTAATGGCGTGAAAGATAATGAATGGATCATGAAAAGTGAACAGGTAGAGGTATCAAGAGGACAGGAGGGTCTAGAATCAATTGCTGAATTCAAGGTTACAGTTTGCGAGTCAATGTCCTTGTCGCCCTGTATTAACACTATTAAAGTTATCATCTGTCTTCCAATCTCCATTCAAATCTACCCAGTTCTAAATGCTACTAAACTTAAGTGATTTTAACCTTGCTAATCTCTTGTGCGTTGTACCAAAGCCTAAGTTACTACATTTGCATATAAGATTTACTTAGCCCTTCGCGTTGATGGTAAGTTTAAGTTTATATCAGCGATATTACAGACTATTTGACTGAAATAACTTAGTTGAAATCGTGGGTAGAAGGGTTAGGGTTTAAGTTAGTTGGCGTTACGGTTATGAGTAGGTGTGGATAGGTTTGGGCTCAGTAAGAGTCTGCCAGACTCCGCCGTCCGCCCCAGGGTGGCGGACATCCATGAGGAATTTCCATACCGGAAAAAAAAAACACATCACACTAATATTATAAAGGCGAAAGTTTGCGAGTGTGTATGTGTGTTTATATGTTTGTTACTCCTTCACGCTCAAACGGCTGGACCAATTTTGATAAAATTTTGTATGGAGGTAGCTGACACCCTGGATTAACACATAGGCTAATTTCTATCCCTATATTCCCACGGGATCGATATTTACGCGGGTGAAACCGCGGGGCACAGCTAGGAAAAAATAAAGGCATGTGCTTGCAGAAAGTTTAAAAAGATCGAATGTGTTTTGTTTTTTCCACGCTAAATAGCTATAGGTGTCCACAAAGTGATTCTACAGACTGATTTTATTTATTCAACGTAAGGGTTGTTATTTCTTACTTCAGTTGTACAGTCTGACAACCAGTCTTACCAAGGGGTATCGTATTACCCAGTAACTGGGTTGTGGAGGTCAGATAGGCAGTCGCTCCATGTAAAATACTGGTATTCAGCTGCATCCGGTTAGACTGGAAGTCGACCTCAACATAGTTGGGAAAAGGCTAGGCAGATGATAAATTGTAAGTCGTCGTGCTAAGGGAAAAATAAATATTAAGTTCTTGTTACCGTATTAAGCAACTATTTCTTGAAATCATGACATTTGAAGCCAATTCTAACTCATGGAGTTGTATTGTTAATTCTAAAGATTATAATTCCGTAAAGTCATATCGGTTACAGTCGCGAATCATATTTTTTAGATCAACTTACAAACTGAAACTGACTTGCAAATTGGGTTACCATCCGTCCGGATTTGTCCGGACTTCTAAGCTTTTGTCCGGACTTTGTCCGGCTCTTTAATTTATCCGGATTTTTGGCTTAGATGGAATACGAGTAATAATACTTATATAAGTAATACCGAATAATTCTTCAATATTTATTATCTTCTCATTCATCTAAAAACAAAATATGCTTCTTTATCAATCAACTCAACGAGATCAAAAAATAAATCTTGTATTGTTTTGCAAAAAATCAACTAAGCAGTTCAAACAAAAAATATTTTCTTAACGCTAGTTTCTGGTACCTCTAGGTTATATTTTTCAGTATACTTTTTTTTATCCCCGCCCCCCGCAATCTTCCTCCCCTCGCGAGTGTCTGCTACCATGCCTACCATACCACTGTAACTAAGTGGGTAATGATTGGATTTTGTGACTAAAATGTCCGGATTTTTTTATTGAAATGTCAGGCTTTTTGTCACGACTCTTCTAATTTCTAAATGATAACCCTACTTGCAAAAATAATTTCGCGGCCTAACTTAGAGCATTCTCCTCAACTTAAATAAAACCAAATGCTACGATTAGTATAGAGAATGATGTTTCATTAGAGAAGAGTAACAAAGTACATAAAGGGGAGCTTTATAGGCGCTGGTGACAAGAAGGCTTTTCCCCAAAAACAAAACCTGATATTCAGCCTTCAAAGACAAGCAAACTAAAAACTTATCTAAACTAAAACCCTGACATAGTCTAAACAGGCTCCAAACAAAACATTCATCTACATAAAACTACCAACATTTGAACATAACGCTCTACTGGGACCCATATACTTGGACTGAAACATACAACGAAAGCCTTTCTCGGTCTAAAATCTAGGTAACCAAGCTTACGACCTAGAACTAGGACCTAGGTTACCATAAATTTGCCCAGATAAGATTATCATGGCACAACGGGCATTTATCTAGAATTTTAGCTCGGAAAGGTGTTCTTAAGTATATTGTTATCTAACTCACGGTTTTCCGTAAAGATGGTTGGCAGAGTTTGGACTTATGGTATGGGATTCGGTTGCGTTTGATGCCGGCGCCTCACATAGGGTGTATTGGCTGCAAGTTGTAGTCTTGGATCCAATGCACCAGTGTGTGGATCGGTCTTGGACAGATCAATATCTGTGCAGTCAAATTCAACGGCTTGAAGCTGCCATTGATACTTGCCTACATGTTGCTGCAGCAGTCGGTATCAAGTGCTCTACGGTTTTTATTGCCGGACTTAACAAACGCGTCGTGGAATGAAGAGCGCGGGTGGAGGTAGCTGCGCGAGAGCAGTCGACAGCTCGAGCAGTCAGTGTATGCCTGGCGACTGCTTGACCGCACGATGAAATTTCATAGCGCTGCCGACCGCCCGAAGCAGTCGCGACTGCTCGAGCGGTTCCGTGTACGTAGAAGACGGTAGTTTGCTATGCAGTCGCAGCTTGAAGCAGTCGATACTGGCTGCTTCAAGCTGTCCGTGTATAGCTGGCCTAAAAGTCTAAAACTATTATTCACACAGATAAATCTTAGCTATGCTTAGGGAAATCAAGCTAGTAGCATGCAGCATGAAAGTAATCAGTTTAAAGCTAGATGCATTAATAATAATCTTAGTAACAGGGAAACAACGATAAAGTAAGTATTTTATAGGAAACTAGCTTCTGCCCGCGACTTCGTCCGCATGAAATTTCACCCTCCCCCCATTCACCCTCTTAGGGGTGGAATTTCGAAAAACGCTTTCTTAGTGGATACCTACTCTTCACTAAGAACACACCCCAAATTTCATGTCTCTAGGACCTGCGGTTTAGGCTGTGCGTTGATATATCAGTCTGTCAGTCAGGACTTTGAATTTTATATGTATATGTCGGAGACAGTTGTCAATTAAATTTGAGGGATAGTCAACAGAATTCGTTATGATTTGTTTTCTTATTATTAATTTAAGTGATTTTACTATCAATTATTGTCTATTAATTCAGAACATAATTTATTGAGTACTCAGTGTACGCGCTAATTGATTTTAGCAACTTATTTTGATAGTTGTAACCGATGGTTTTGTTCAAAACAATTGATGACATGTTACTTTGATTTTAAAATGATTTTCTTTGTGAAATCACTATTGTTTATTTAAGACAATTATTCTTGTTGTATTATTCGTTTTTTTATTGCAAGTCTTATTAGATTTAGCACATTTTAGTATTTTGTATCAAGTAAACACAATGACGTATTTCCGAACGCCATTGGACAGAGTTGTTGTGGGGCGAGTGCGTAGTGGGGACAAACCTTTAATACTGAGCGCACTCGTTTGTGCCGGACAGTCGGTGACAGTCGATCACAGTCAGTGACAGTTAGTGAGAGTCAGTCGGTGTTCGGACTTGACTCCTGACAGAGCACTAGCTCCCGACAAACCTGTCGGTTTACTTGGGTGGCTCTGTCACTATACGAACAGTAATCGATCCTACGATTTGTTCGCAATTACTTTGTTACTGTACATAATTATTTTACTGTGTATCTAGTTGTGTCGTGTACCTACAGTGTGTGATTTGCTAGTGTAATTAATTTGTTCGTGATATTATAATTTGATTTGAACTCCAAACGGTTTTTCTATTGCGCAATAACCAACACTACCCACAGTACGCCCACAGTAATTAATCAAATATGCCTGATGATAACGAGACGCCTGTAACCCACCCAATGATCCGACATATACAGGGTGTTACGGAAAGGGTATATCAATACAAACGGGTTGAAGAGTGTATCTGGTCTAGAATCTCTGTACAAAATTTCAGCTCAAAAGCATTAACTTTGAAAATGCTTAATATTTTTTTATTTCGACATCACGGCGCTGAACTGGCGCGCGGCGGCGTGATGTGCGTGTACTAGGCGCACAGACACACTACAGATTATGGATAATGACCCTCGTAGTGCGGTGACACGTTTGTTATGATTTTAATTTAATAAACTATCGAAATAAAAATATATTAAGCATTTTCAAAGTTACTGCTTTCGAGCTGAAATTTTGTACAGAGATTCTAGACCAGATACACTCTTCAACCCGTTTGTATTGATATACCCTTTCCGTAACACCCTGTAGATATTACCTTTTGCCTCGGCTTCGGCTTCCACCCGCGTGGAAGTCAACTATGTATACCATAAAAATATCCTATGGCACTCTGCAATATTGGAGCTTATTTTTTGTAATCGGATCAGTACTTCCAGAGATTACCAGTAGCTTCCAGAGTATACCAAGTACAAACAAAGTTACCTCATCATTATCTGCCTAGCCTTTTTCGGGGTCGGCTTCCAGTCTAACAGAATGCAGCTGACTGCCTATATGACCTCCACTACCCAGTTACTGGATACCATCACAATTTTTTTTTAATTGCTGATTGGGCCCGCTTTTGACCTCGATCACGCCTGATGGAAAGAGATGGATGAGGTCTATGATGGAACGAGCGTGCCCAGAAGATGCCTGGAACTCCCACTCATCGACGAAACACAACAGGCTGCTTGACGCCGTATTCCGGTGGGAGGGTGGTCGCAAACCAGGCGGGCGTTAGCGGGCGCAAGGGAAGAATTGGCCAGTTAAATAAGGTGTTGGGTGTAACTGTCCAGGATGCGCCGATTCTCTTTCTTAGGTAACGTGAATTAAATAAAGCTTAATTTGCATTTATCATCATCGTCATCAGCCTATGATTGGTTGATGATAAGCGCGATTATAACAACCCTGACTGCTTTGGGCATATCTTACGTCTTAAACAGAAGACATTCAGAATGCGTTCGGAAGTGTTTCTCTTCTACATTTTTAGGGTTCCGTACCTCAAAAGGAAAAAACGAAACCCTTTTAGGATCACTTTGTTGACCGTCTGTCTGTCTGTCAAGACCCTTTATCTCAGGAACGCGTGGAGGCATCGAGTTGAAATTAAAACCATATACTCATGTCTACAATCCCTTGAAGCTATGAAAAAATCAAACTTCTAAGTAAACGTAAAAAAAAGATACGGCAGTTTATGCCGCAATAAACGTATATTTCGACACTCTCAAGGGAATCAAAATTTATAGGATACTTCCCGTTGACCTAGAATCATGAAATTTTTCAAGAAGCATTTTCATGTAGCACAAGTAACGGAAAAAATCCGAAAACCGTAACTTTGAAGTTACATACCTAAAAATTTGTACGGAGCCCTTGGTGCTCGAGTCCGACTCGCACTTGACCGGTTTTATTCTATGTCTATATACAGAACACAGGCCAGCCACCGTGGTTCACAAAACACTCAAGGTGTGAATGTGATTAACATAAATTTTACATTTAAATTATCCGGGGAAATTCTCTCGCTGAGGGAAAATAGTTGAACCAAGGTAAGTACGTGTTGTTGGGAAATTGTAGGTACTAAGATTTTGCTGATCCGTCACGGGGTGTATATTTATGGATGGTTTATTCGAAAGGTTAGGCTAAACGGAGTTTCATGTTTGAAAGAAATGGCAATTGATTTAAAAAAACCGAGTGTGCTTATGACCACACGACTGAAGTGAAACTTCAAACGTATTTGGCTATGAGAGGAAGAGAGAAAGAAAATGTGCGCGCGCACTGCTTTCTTTTGCTTTTATCCCCCACTCAAGTCCCGTTCGCCTCGCCCGATCACACTTTTCGTAACGCTTACGTCACGTGTTCGCCAGCTTACTCCCCAAGTCAAGCGTGCGTAAAGAAGTTTCACTTCAAAAATCTTTGCAAGAAAAATGGTATAAGTTCGTAGATCCTATCAAAATGAGCACTTGAATCTGCCTATCTTAATCCCAAATATATTGAGGTCAGCTTCCAGTCCAACCTGATGCAGTTGAATACCAGTATTTTACATGGAGCGACTGCCTATCTGACCTCCACAACCCAGTTACTGGGTAACACGATAGCCCTTGGTAAGACTGGTTGACGTGTTTGAGGTCCTCACAATCAATGGCAATTATGTGGGTGTAGGTACTATAAGTGCACCTCTGTCTAGCCCTACATTGAATACAAGCATGATGATAATGTACACAACTACATAGACGCCCGAAACTGTCAAATTTTCCCAATCAACTTTGAACCTTATGCTTTAATGATAAAGTTCAAAATCTATTAAAGAAATTTGACAGATTGTAGTAGTTTGGAGTATTCTATCATTTATCTATCTATAATGTTATGTATCACTAACTAGTAAACCTCACCATAAAAAAGTCCAAACACAGTTTAGCTTCAGCCTTTAAATTGATTTCAGCCAATACCTTGAACAAAAAATAAACAAGTATAAATAAACAAACGCCAGTGCAAACACACCAATCGACCATAAACGCAAATATTGGCCCCAAACTATCAAACATTTGAACACACATAGGGTGTAATTAAAAATGTTTTTTGCTAAGTAAACACCATTAACTAACACTTCAAAGGGTTATTTTTGTGAAGCACCCTTAGTACTGTCGGCATAATAATATTAGTATGGTTTTATTTACGAAAAAGATAACTATTATACAATGATAATTGCATAAAGAATAATTTTGGAATAGTAATTCTTAACTTAATTTTCAATACTTATAATTATTATTATTTACATTTTAAAATATTTTTTTATAAAAAACTTTAAAAAAAAATAGTAGCCCAGCTCTCATGAGAGAGAGTAGGGAGGCGTTTGCCCTGCAGTGGGACGTCACAGGCTAATAAGAAGTAGCCCAGCGGCATCAGCAAGCTGCCGATGGAGAGGAACCTCCTCACAATGAGTGCCGTGTCCAGGAGTACTGCTTTCTGAATCAAGGCCTTGACCCAGCCGCAGAATGAGAGCCTCCTGAGGTATTGGTCGAGGTTCTGCGCTATTATGCCATTTACTGCAACGATTATCAGTAAAATGATTGCAAAGGCCACGTCCCACAACATGTCGACAACCTCTTGTGCTAAATCAAGATATTTTTTTTTGTACCTTTAATAATTGATAGACTTACGATTATATTTCTAAACATTTACCCATTTTTTTTACATTTCTCAGCTTCTAAAACTACTTCACATTGTAGGTGTACTTATAAAAAATCAAACTCTTCAACCATTCTAGTAAGTACTAATATACTTCATTTCTGCAGCAATTTAACTTAATAAAAGAATTGAAAACCACATCATTATGACTTCTTATTTGATCTGACGTTACATGATTCCTTTTATAAAATAAAAAAAGCCTACACAAACGCTGACGCGTGACAAAATCGCCCTATAATAACCCTCGAATGCATTATCATTATATTCATGGGGTCTTTAATCCAAAAAGAAATCCACCAGAATCCCAAAACGTGGGTCTTTTGAACGACTTCAAAGTTAAATAACCCCTACGTTAGGTTGACGGGAATCGGGAACAAACACATTCAATTTCAACCTTTAGAACTGAAAACACAGAGTTGCTTTCAGCTTGCGTTAAACACAATTGAAGAAACAAATGTTCACCCGTGCAATTTAGACTGTATTTCCGGTAACATGGGTTACATTTTAAGTTAACAAATATTTAAATTTATTCATTGTTGCGTGCATATAAAAATCGACTTTAATGCTTTATTTTAAGGTTTGAAACGTTTTGTTTGTCGACGGTACACGCTAGGGGTGGTACACAACGGCGCGATTTTTCACTGAGTTGCTGAATGACGTTTGTATATTTTACTAGTTAAGTGACAGATGCGTCAGTGTTGCCAACTATTTATTGTGCGATTACGGCGTGCTTGCCAGACACAGGGTTGGCTGGTCCCTGACAGATCAGGATTACTCTGTAACAGATTATCATACAATAGTATATCTATCTATCTATCCGTCTGCTTCAACGGGGTGGCGTTATTGCTATTTTATTCGCTGCGTATTGACGGACCGAAAAGCAATTTATTTTTATTGTTCCGACCCCGGTATAAAATTCAATCTATTTATGATGAACGTAAACATGAAAAGTTGTGACAATTCTATTGGAAGATTGAGTTTTTAAGGTTATATATTATGTAGGTTATATATTAAAGTGTTTTGGAAGATAGTGAAGAAGAATTTATCAGATCACTGTCAGCACTTTATTTATAGTTTCTAGTTTACTTCAAAGCTTTTACAGACGTTAAACTAATGTGTGTGTTTGTGTATATGTTGTTATTAGCATGAAGATGACGCTTTTGCCCGTCAGTTTGACTGACTACATCTTTTATTCCTTCTTGTTAAGCTACCCAAAGATCTGTTTCAGTAATTAATATGTGGTCATTATCACCATCGTCATCATCCTATAATATTCCCATTGCTGGGACACAGGCCTCCTCTCTGTGAGAGGGAGTGGGTGGTAGATATCACATGTCTTCAAATTTTTGGTTCTAGGACATGCCGGTTTCCTCATAATACTTTCCTTTTAATAATAAAGTAAAGTGCCTGTCGGGGTTCAAACCCACGTCTTACGAGTTACGACTCTAGTCCGGACCATTACCAATGGACCGCCACTGCTCCTATTATTATCCGCTCATAAATATAATGATTTAATGATGAAAACGTCACAAACAGTAACAGGCTCATTAGCACGCGCGATGCGATCGCCTCTCGTGGTGATGTTTGGAAATGTGTATTGATATCACCATGGTTTTATAAATGAATGATATAATTGATATGGGTGCTGCAATTTGATTCAAGTGTCCATTTAGTTGTGCTTGAAATGAGTGATGATTTTGTTATAGGTGGAGAGAAAATGGCAGAAGAACAAGAATATAATAGAATAGTCTTTACCGCCCATTGTGTCACCCATTGTAAAGTTTCTATATTTTTGTCTGTAATTTATATGGTGTACATAATAAAGAGTATTCTATTCTATGCACACCATACGTATTATAGATATAAACGTAGAAATGGGCGGTCTTATTGCTTAAAGCGTTCTTTTAAAGATACATCCTTTGGATGGATTAAAAGGAGAAAGGAAAGACAATACTGCAGATAGTCTGCAATATAACAAGATAAAGGAATGGACGATGATGGAAGCTTTAAAAGTACTGACCAAAACGAATGTGGTGGACTCTCGTATGAAGATGCATCGGTAGAAAGACTTGAATACAAGAGTCTAGAAAGAGAAAAATCACACTTTAGGTCGCCAAGTGAACAGACTAAGTAAATAAAGAGATTTCGCATAATCTTTATTAAAGTTGGTAAAACTCAGTCTGACTTTTGACAGTTTTTTTTTCGTTAACGATTACTAACTCCAATCCAGCAATCTACTACAATTACTTGGTTACAATAATTAAATACCTAATATTATTTAACAAAAATAACATAATTAAAACCTAACTTAACTAAAACTATACAAAAACTAAAATATAGCGTCGAAAAATTCATCCGCATCGCTGTCGACTGGTAATGTACGATTACTTGACTAAAATTGTTCAATACTAATAATTATGTTTAGAACAAAAGTTTAAACTACAGGTGTGTAATTACGTAGCTATTTATATAACGATACGGTTCATTGTACAGCACACAGCAGTCAATGTAAAGCCTGGCTGCTTTCATGAATTATGTGACAGGTAATTATCTGTAATTATGCATATTATTATATTAATATTAAAGGCATTTATCATTATATTAAGTAATTAAGGTTTTCTGAAGTATATAGCAATTAGCCTGACCAATCCTACCAACATTATAAATGTAAAAGTGAAGATGTTTGGATGTTTGTTACTCAATCACGCGTAAACCGTTGGACAGATTTAGAGAAAAATTGGCACATAGATAGACCATTTCCTGGATTAACACATAGAATACTTTTTATCCCGATATTCCCACGGGATTGAAACTTACGTGGGTGAAACCGCGGGGCGCTGCTAGTACCTATATATTACTATTAACCCTTTAGGTTATCAAAATTGTTCTAGCAAATAGCAGCAGGTTTAGATCAAGATTAAATATGATAATATTAGTCCGGATATAACAAACGGCTATGTAAAAATTAAAAACTGAAATTTTCATCACTAGCAACCTTTGAGAGTCTGCTGACAGTCATGCTAAAACCAAAACAAATTATGAAAATACCAAAAGAGCTAAAAATAACAATGGAACAACACAAAAATGCACACCCATTTCTAATCACCATCGCTCCAATGAATTTCCTCCACCCACCAAAAACAATCAAAGCAGTCATTAAAAAGAAAAGAAAAAAAAAAAGGAAGCAATATGTTTCTATCCCACTGACTATCTTATTCAAATTCTAACAAACGTAAGCAAATTCCCCCTTTTGTATACACTCAAGTAAATGCAAATACTTGGCTGGGAAAGAAATGTACTCTTGAAGAATCAGGAGAGATTGCTTCTGGCCAAATCAATTGAAAGCCACTGAGAGCCCTGGTGATGGTGCAAGGGATTGTGGACTTAGTTGTGAAGAGATAGAGGTGGTATTTGTTTTTGTGGGAAGTGGAGCTTTGAAGGTAGCGGATGGTGTGTTTGATGATGATGTTGATGTCATTGTTTCAAATGATATCAATGTAGATGATACAAAATATAACGGTATGCTAGATGCAGGTATTATTCTAACGATTGTTATAGAAGAGGCTTTGGATTCAGGCGGTTGGTTCTAATTCGAAAAATATTCATTTCTTCAGACAGCTTCAAATATTAATAGTCTAAGCTTCTATGTAAGCCACTTTTAAGTTCCATGGAACCACGAAACTTACATTTGCGAAACAAAACTTAAAGATTTAACAAAGCCACCACTTCATAGTCTATAATGGTCGACACTAGCTCAAGACAGAGAGGAGCTGTGGAAAGGAGAAAAGGAGGCCTTTGCCTTGCAGTGGGACAAAATAGGCTAAATTAAATAAATAAATAACCACTTTATAACAATACATATGTAAGCAGATACTAAACTTATTATATTAAACGAAACTTGGAGGAAAAAGTGTAGTTTTCGAATAACAGAAGATACAATTTCAACTAGTGAAGGTTTCTTATAAGAGTTGCAGATGAAGCATCTAATTATTATTATTTATTTATTTTTATTTCCAAAACACTTAATCTTAATTTACATTTTGGTTTTAGCCACACCACGAAAACCTCTCAGGGTTTATCTGTGTGTTGGCGAGCCGTTCACTTAAATTTTTTCAAAAATATTAGTTACTGCTATGATAAATTGATGATACATAAAATATTTTATAATAATGATGATAACAATGATTTGTGATAATGATAAATGATGATAATAATATAGAGTACAAGACACTGTAAACATTATGAGAAATGTTGTGTAAGGAAACGTTCAAGCTACATTTTAATTCTATTATAATGTATTGGTGTCATTCTTGTGTCAATGCCGCTTAACCACAAAAATAGTCTCGGCATTATTATCCCTTGCTTGATTTGTTGCTTCTTGGACTTTAGCAAATCGCTCCTCGCTGTCTCCCGCTGTTTTTAGACCCTCCTCCCTATTCTGTTGGCTACTATCAGTTCCGAATGAGTGCCCACAATGTCATTACCTCAGCACCCTGGCATTCATTAATTTGACGATCCGTTTGACAGTTGCAGATACGTTTGTCCCGAAGCTATTAATGTTCTTCTTAATGTTATTATTTCTACACCATTTAAGATATACGAAAATGGGTAGAAAAGACTAAACGAAATCTGGGTTGGTGTTTATTTGGGAAGAATGGTATGATGTATGGTTTTATTGTTTGACTAGCTATCGCGACTTCCTTCGCGTGCATGTCGGACAAAAAACAGGATTCATAAGTTTTTTTTTTGCGCGGAATCCTAATTCTTTTTCTAAAATAAAAATACCCTTAGTTACTCCTTATAACATCAGCTATCTGCCAGTGAAAGTCCCGTCAAAATTGGTCCATCCGTTTCGGAGATCTGATCAAACAGACAGACAAAACATTTACAATTTTTTTTTACACTAGAAATTTACACCTCAATTTTATATTTTTGTATATATTATATGGATTTAGGAATGCTGGATGGTTATTCTTAAGACAAGGCTACGTAACTGAACAATCTAACATGCAAAGAAACGAATAAGGTAATAAATTGCTTAGAAAGCGATAAAAATCTTTGCAATGAGACATTCTTTAATTTAAATCGGTTTTTGCGCCACAAGGAGCAGGCGTGGACATCGCTAGCGCATCCGTGCTTTAATCTGATTCGTCGGAATCCTGTAAAACCAGTGTGCGTGCGCACGAACACCTACCTAGACGTAATTACGTTGTCTCATTAAACAAGGTTTTAAATAAATTTCAATATAATTAAAATTATGAAACCTTCAACAAAAAGTACTTAAATATGATAATTAAAATATAAATACGCAGGTAAATGATTTTATTTCATATTCAACGAACTTTCATAACAGTTTATTAAAAAGGTCTGCTTTTAACAGATTTATTTGTAAAATAGTCCTTTTACTATATACTTTTTTGGAACCAAAATCAGTCCCATTGTTCAGAATTATTCAAGGAAAATGAAGCTCTTTCTCGTGGAACCAATTCGATAAATTTAAAATAAAATCTTCCACAGTAAACTATAAAAAACCGTTCATAATTAAAAGAGGAATTATTTCTCTTCATCAGTTTTAATCAAAAAATATTTCGCACGAGCGGCCATACCTGTGAAATTCAGGTTCGTTAAATAAACAATTTCGATGAAGCCTGGAGATATAATTTTATAATTAAAAGGAACTGCGTATATAACAACGAAAGCCATAATATGAACAATGAAGTCAATCAATCTGCCTAGCCTTTACCCAACTATGTTGTGGTCAGCTTCCAGTCTAACCAGATGCAGCTGAATACCAGTATTTTACAGGGAGCGACTGCCTCTGCAAGCTCGTTACTAGGTAAGAGATACCCCTTGGCAAGACTGGTTGTCAGACTTTCGGGCTTCTGACTACCCGTAACGACTGTCAAAGATCTACGAATGATAGCCGGGAACAACGGCTTATGTGCTTTCCGAGGCACGGAGGGGTGTCGACATGTAATGGATGGTCACCCATCCACGAAATGACCGCGGCACGTGTATCTTAACCATCGATCGACCCGTGCGGCTGTTATTATTTAGCCACAAGCTATAAGTCATTGACACAGTTATTTATTTTCTAGCTTCATAAAATTAAGTAATTTAATCAAAGTAATCAAATCTAGTGTCTATTCATAGGGCTCCAAGGTTGTCGCATTCAAATTAGGGGATAGATTAATTAATCAAAATAACTGTAAAGGGGTATCAATGAATAAGATAAGGCTTTGACTTTGAATTTGTGTGAAAACCAACCACGATTATTTGAGGGCTTTTCAAAACTAGTTCTGGAAATATGATTTATTGGCTTCAACGATGTTTGCTGGGTCAATTTGTTCGAGTTATTATACCTCTATAGTCTATTTGGTGAAGTAATTTCTTAAATAGTTAATGAAATAAATACCCGTATGATATAAATCTTTATGTTACTGTTAATTTATTAGACTGTCCCCAGAATATTTTTGTTCGAACCATAATAATAAGCCTTATTTATCATTAAGACTGATCAATTCTATAGATGTTTTTGCCATGTTCTAGATTGAAAACAAACATTATAATTATGAATATAGTTTTCAACAAAAGCCTATGACATAAAATAGCATATTCAGCCTCTATTACTCCCACTGCTGAGGCACAGGTCTCGGTGAGAGCGAGTGGGCCGTAATCCACCAGGCAGACACGGTGCGGGTTGGCGAACGTCACATATCGTCGAATTTTTGGTTCTAGGACATGCCGGTTTCCTCACGATGATTTCCTTCACCGTTTTGAGAGCAGCGGTGATGAAATCATTTACACAAAACAAAGCGCCTGCCTGGGTTCGAAACTACGACCTACAACTCGAAAGTCGCGGCCATTACCACTGGGGCACCATTGCTCTTAAAACAAGATAGGGCTACCTTAACAGTTCTTCTCACTGCTCAAGTTATTTTCTCTTCTAGAAAACATAAAACGACTCCTCAATTATTAATATAAATTCCTATATTTTCTTTAATAAAAATAACATCTCCATTTTCCAATACCGAAGCCTCCTTATAAGCTCTTAAAGCTTCGCTACTCCCGTTAATATAAGCACTATTGCTATATCTACGTATTTGTCTATCGCCTTGCCTGAGTGTGTTAAACTAATTAAAACTAATAGTACCTACTACCAAGAGCATACTAGAACACATATATCTATTAATGTTCTCTCAAAAGGATTATGTGTGATTGTGTTACTAAGGGTTCTGCCATAATGGAAATTTAATTGTTTTCATTTGAATCAGGCTTAGACTTGACTGTGGTTTGTTTTCTTGTTGGGTACCTCGTGGTTATAAGATGTCTGAGACTATGTTCTAAATCTGAAAGGGTTCGTGGTTTGTCATCGGCAGGGAAGAATAGATCGTGGCTTACAACTAATCTCCAGCCGGAAAGGTATGAGTATAATCAGCCTATAATACAATTCTGGGACACATGCCTCCTCTCTGAGAGGGAATGGGCTGTAATCTACCACGCGAGGCCAGTGCGGGTTACGGGGATGTTACATACCTTCGATATTTTTAACTCATGCCGGTTTCCTCACGATGTTTTCGATGGCTTTTTTTACTGTCCATTTTGATCTGTAAGTCTAGTCTAAGTATTATTCTGGTGGAGGCATGTGCCACAAATTTCGTTAAAATATTAATTAAGAATGTTTTTGCTTCAGTTTAATTTTGGTTGTCCTGATTAGGTATGTCATTTTTAATAATGACTGCCATAATACTAATGTTCTCATGAACGCACTTGCGGCCGATTCCTATAATTTACGGACCGTAATTGGTTAAAATTAAAACTCTTGTTTGTATCTTTACCAATAACGAAGTAAATAACTCATAGCTTGGCAAAGTAGACCATCCCATGGATGTAGATCACTGGTCACTGGTAAAATTAGCTTACGACGAATCTATTTATAATATGCCCACTTGGGCAATACAAAATTCTACAATTAGTAAACAAAACGATTCGGTTTCTTGGGAACCTAGCTAGTATATTTTCATCGAACGTTTTCAGGATTAACTTCAATTTAAATCAAATATTCATGACAGAATAGACAGTCGATTAACTTTAATCGTCATTCTGAATGTCATTTTAATAGACCCTTCATATTTTAATGTCCTAAAATTATCTACCAAGCCATTACACGATTCTAATACCATGTTCAATCAATGGACCGAAACAATTTATTTATATTTAAAATCTTAGGAAATCAAGTTTAAAGGGAGTCATTTGGGTGAAACGATAAAGGGGAATCTTAATCCCCCCTCCACCCCTCTTGCAACAGCCAATCAGCGAAAACGCACAGCTACGGCATACTAATTATTGCAAAATACATTTGCAGTCTGCAAACACCTAATTTTTAAAGATGTAGGGTGCATTTTTGTCTAGCACAGTGAGAGAGAGGATATAGATTAGATAATTTTAGTGGAAAAGTCAGTCGGTGTGACATTCGGGATTCCAAAATGTTTACAGCTCGGTCCCTTTAAGATTCAGCGTGAATATTTATGTTGTACACGCTTGCAGTGGCTTGAGATAGCAATCATTAATTTAATTTATTAAAATCTCATTAGGTTTGTGGTTTATCTAATCCTAATGATCTTGCGGTACCTATTAAATAAAAGATCAAATTGTTGATCTGCAGTTTATTTATAGATAGACTAGCTGCGCCCCGCGGTTTCACCCGCATAAGTGTCAATCCCGTGGGAATATCGGGATAAAAACTATCCTATGTCCTTCCCCGGGACTCAAACTATCTCTACACCAAATTTCATCTAAATCGGTTCAGCGGTTTAGGCGTGAAGAAAAGACAGACAGACAGACAGAGTTACTTTCGCATTTATAATATTAGTTTGGATAGATAGATAAGCCACTTATTTGGCGCACACAAAAGACAGCACAACACACAAAAGTACAACATTAGATGATAACCAATTACCCACATGAACATAATATAAAAACAAGGTGCCGATACAAAAACAAAAAATGGAAAAACATACATATTATCTAAATAAAAGTGACACTATGAGTCTATGACGAATACTTAAAATAAAATTAACAACGAAACATACACAGTGCGGTGTGCATCTCAAGGATGCACCAAATGGGAGTCCAGCTCAGCATGTGTCAGGCAAATGTACCAGACGCTGATATTCTGCTGGATCCCTGCAGTGACATACGGACGTTGAGCAGACGAGATAAATTGGTGTTGTGACAGGTGTTAAGTGCAGACTGAAGTTTTGTGAGTATACCCGACACTTTAATCATGTAATCTACAGTAAGTTTTGCATTGGGAAACGTTCTTGTTCGCACTCCTTAAAGGCACTCCAAAGAATGTAGAAGATGTTGCGATGAGCTGGAGTGGTCCACTTTATCTCTAGATAGAAAGAGTTGAAGGTAATGGGGAGATGCGGCCATCAGTGGGATGATGCAGGGTAACAGTAACCCCTGAGAACAACCCGCTTTGAAATTTGCTCTATTTGAAAACCTAACTACTTCTTTTTTGCAATAAATGCAGCTTAGAGAATCCATACTTAGTTACTTACTATAATAATATTATAAATTCGAAAGTAACTCTGTGTGTCTGTATGTTACCTTTTCACGCCTAAACTACTGAACCGATTTAGATGATATTTGGTATAGAGATAGTTTGAGTCCCGGGAAAGGACATAGGATAGTTCTTATCCCGATATTCCCACGGGATCGAAACTTATGCGGATGAAAAAACCGCGGGGCGCAGCTAGTTTGATATAAGAACGCTTTTTAGAAAGTATATAGAAGTGCTGACATTTTTTCAAAGAAACCTACTCATTTAGGTTCTAATTCCTCGTCTTCATAAATGTTGATC
Source organism: Amphipoea lucens (assembly GCA_947508005.1). Taxonomy (NCBI): domain Eukaryota; kingdom Metazoa; phylum Arthropoda; class Insecta; order Lepidoptera; family Noctuidae; genus Amphipoea; species Amphipoea lucens. Next base: position 8,755,230 of record OX382381.1, on the reverse strand, counting down.
TTCACAACAAATTCAAACTCACATTCAACAAACACAAAAGCAGTATAAAATCCCTCAAAATATCCATTTAACCTAACAATTAAAAACCCTTCAAAGCTCATACATCATCATCCATTTCCTCTACCCTTACAAGCGACGTTTTTGAAATTCGCACATAATAAGGCCCACCTTACACTGAACAAAGGGTATAAGGGTAGGTTCACATTTACGGATCCGTAACCGTCCTTTCCGGATGCCATGTTTCAGCCGTTAAACTACGCACGTGAATTCACTTGGATCCGTTTCCGGCACGGTGTAACCGTTATAAATTGTGCAGTCGAATAGCAGAATTTGACAAGTAAGATGGTGACGAAAAAATTATTAGTTTTGTGATTGGATTTTGTTTTTGGTAAGTTTGGGCGGGTTACGTGTGAAAAAAAAACTTTAAACGCATTTTGTGATACTGAACAACTTGCATATTTATATAATCAGGCTAAGACGTTCCCACTTCCCACTGCTGGGGCAAAGGCGTCCTCTCTTATTTTAATTTAATATTTGTAGTTTAATAGTTTTTCTTTATCTTCATTACGGACGCTTTTAACGTTCTGCATCGTTCTCACATGCATAATTTTTAACATGAATGACAGTAACCAATGCTTTGTAAACATATTATTTTGATTTAAAAGAGTGTCCGTGGAGTTTCTTGCCCGTTTTGCTTCATAGGTACCTACTACGAATTTGATCTTTCTTACTGATCGACCCCTTGACAATTCAAAAGTGCCTGTAATTGGTTTATTTATACTATCCATACTAATATTATAAATCCGAAAGTAACTCTGTCTGTCTGTATGTATGTATGTTACCTTTTCACGCCTAAACCAGTAAACCGATTTAGATGAAATTTAGTATACAGATAGTTTGAGTCCCGGGAAAAGACATAGGATAGTTTTTATCCCGATATTAAGATAAAATATTGTATTTTCTCTGTAAGTGATTGTGTAAATATTTTGAGAAAATAAATGTCTAAAACCGTATATTCCCACGGGATCGAAACTGATGCGGGTGAAACCGCGGGGTGCAGCTAGTTTGAAATAAATTCTTTGAGTTTGAGTGCCTCTTCTTGAACTTGGAAATTGCATATTTGTAGAAAATTTCGAAGAGAAAGTTAACTTTTCGACTCTATTATTAAGACGGTACCAAATAGCTACTTATTATTCACCATGTTCACTTTGTAATTAACGAATGTTAACTTTATTTTACTTGGGTTTTTGGGAGAAACTATTGCTTCCTTTAGTTCTGATCCCGAATAATCCAAAAAAAATAATAAAAAAATTATTACAGAAGCGGATGAGTTGCCCTATTTTTTGGCAATGGATCTTATTATAATCATAGCATTAGTTAATCAACTCCGTCTAAGTGTTAAAACTGCATTTCCCACAAAACACAATACATTGACCCAAAAAATGAATGTTGTTGTCAAATACAAAAAGCGCTACACTGTAATAGTTTTATGTATGAGGTGAGGAGGAGCTTACATTTTTATCGCCAAGATGGCGGACATGGCGTTACCTTCAGATCCGCGGATTATATTTGATATCTACCCTCCAGGGCACATCCAGGGTAGCGCAGGCTACCTGTCAAGGGTTCCGTTTTTTTATGTTCAGTGAGCAAATATGTCCGCTGATTTGTGAATTGTAAGGAAAAGTATTCTTTTGAGAAAATAATTTCGAAGTTATTGTGATGTAGCTTGTTTTTGGTGAAAGCTAAAAAGTTGTTGCAAAAAGGGTTGATTAATAAGAAGTCACTGAAAATAAGCCCTTATTAAGTGTATCATCTTGTCTCTTAGCCTTTTCTGAATTATATTTGGGTCGGCTTCCAGTCCAACCTAGCACAATCAGCCTATAATGTTCCCACTGCTGAGGCACTGGCCTCTTCTCTGTGCGAGGGAGTGGGCCATAATCTACCACGTGGGTCCAGTGCAGGTTATGGATGTCTCATGGTTTCAAATTGTTTGGTTTTAATGCATGCTGATTTCCTCATGTTTTCCGTCACCATGACGCCTCATATAAACTCCTAAGTCAGGCTGCTGCTCCAACCTAATTCAACAAATAAGAGTGTTTTGAATGGAGCGAATGCCTATTCAGATAGGCAGTTTAATACTACCAGTTTTACAGCTGTCAACAAAACTAATCTTCAAATTCATAACCCAGGTAAAACTGGTTGTCAGACTGTCGGACTTAGTAAGTTAATACAGGTCGTTAATTAATCAAAACGTTACAGGTACAAATCGATCGATTGTTGTACCTGTGTTTGTGTGTGTGTTTGTTTGTAACTGTGTTAAGATGATGATAATATCTCCAATTTCAACACGAAGACTACATTATTCAAGTTGTGGGTTCTTATCTAACGGTATAATTTTTTAGTAACTATAAGGTGTAAAAATTAACCCGACAAACTTTAAGAGGTGCTTTTGACCATCGAACTGAACATTTTTCACTATGGGACCAAATCTGAAATCACGAAAAAAAAATCAGCTGTTTAATACAAAAGTTCTTGAGTTGTATGAAACAGCAGATTTTTTTTTTTCGTGATTTCAGAGTTGGTCCCATAGTGAAAGTTGTTTAGTTCGATGGTCTAAAGCACCTCTCAAACTGTGTTGGGTTAATTTTTTAACACTTTGTATAAACGTTGTGAGTATTTCTGATTGAATCTAACTAGTATTAGGGAAGCATTTTAATAAACAAATTCATTCAAGCTTTTATCAAGACACATTCAAATTCGAACTAACCGTTCCATAGTCTTCCATCTTGAAAGTCACAAATCTAATACATACAGGGTGTGGCGTAAATAGTGGTCCACAGTGAAGGATTCGATATACCAGATAATTAACTATAACATATTACAATTTTAACTATTTTACTAGTAAATTTTTTTTTACAAAAATCGTTCTTGAATTTGCACGATTATGTTAAAATTTTGGGTTAATATAGACAAGAACTAACTTTTTCTTCAAAAGCTCTAAATTTACATAAACAACCATAATTTTACACGTTAGCTCTAGTATTCAGCAGTAATTAACAGAAATCAAAATGAAAAAATAATGGTTTATGTTGAAACTACAACCAAATTTGTAACAAAAGGTAGAAATTTCGTAAATAAAAAACAAAAAAATATATATTTTCGGAACTCTTGGGTAAAAATGGTTAAAATTGTAATATGTTATAGTAAATTATCTGGTATATCGAATCCTTAACGGTGGACCACTATTTACGACACACCCTGTATATTATCTAAACTTTTTTATTATCTAATTAATTATATAATAATTTGGACAGGCCTGATGGTCTAGTGGTTAGTGACCCTGACTGCTATGCCGGAGGTCGTGGGTTCGATTCCCACCCAGGACAAATGTTTGTGTGATGAGCACGATCATTTGTTCTGTGTCTGGGTGTAATTTATCTATAATATGTATGTATTTAGAAATATATAAGTATGTTTATCAGTTGTCTAGTACCCATAACACAAGCTCTGCTTAGCTTGGGACTAGAAGGCGTTGTGTGATAGTTGTGGAATATTATTATTATTATTAAAAAAATAAGCGATAAAAACGGACTAAAAGTCTAGAAATTCAAGCTGAAACTAAAACAGTGCTATCTCCTAATGCTATGCAAATGTCGGGATCAATCTTCCAGACTCCTGCTAGACGGACACGTAGCTTAGAACGAATGCTACAAATAGTTGGGGAAACGAGGATTTTATTCAGCCAAAGTGAAGTATTATTCCCAAGATTTAGTGGCTTATGATAAGATTTTTTAGAGTGATAAGAGTAGGAAATGGATGTGGGACACTGGTGCAGGATTTTTGAGAAAATTTTCTCGAGAGAAAGAATGAATTTAGAAAAATCGTTCGGGAAAATGTATGTCGAATGTAATGAGATGTAAGATATACATTTTTTATTATTCTGCGAGACTTAGACCACTGCACTTTTTGCTTTGTTTATCTTACTGTATATTCTCGAAAGTATTTCAAATAGCAATACTAAACTAAGACTGACAGTTTGGGCGATAAATAAAAATGAAAAAATACACTCGGGGATCAGTCAGTTAGGAAATGACAGCGCCATCTTGTTTTAAAATAGTGTAAACCAACAAAATATTGACGTGTGTCTTAAAAGCTCTACTTACAGAAATAAACATTTTATTTCATTTGATTTCATAAATGTGTTCTAAAATTTGAATGCTCATGCTGCTCATGATGCATGCTGTCATGTTGAACCTTTGTTCAACATGACAGCTTCTGACAAAAAAACTACACTATTAAAAAAATCATACGTCCTATCAGATCAAGTGCCTTATAATTCATCCAAATCCGTTTAAAACACTTAATAAAACGAGCCACGTGCACGTACGAGCCACCCCATTTCTCAGGGGGGCTACAAGTGGCTAAGGGTTAAAATCACATGCATAGGCGAATGCAGGCACATGTACACTCGTAACTATGAAAACTTTCGTCCCTAAGGGTTTGAGCACACCCTCGACTTAACATTTTGCATACCAATAACAGTTGCGCAGTTTTGTGACTGTCTGCGCTAACTCTTAAGGCTTAGGACACACAGGCGCGACTTGGAAACACCGCGATTTATTCTTCAATCACAGCGAGGGCCACTAATCGCACATGTGAATAGTTGCTCGTGACTTCTTAGAGAATGTAGCGTAGCAAAGTCGCGTCGGGCCTACGTGTCTTCCCCCTTAAAAATACTTGAACTCATTTCAACTAAAATAAATACATCCACTATTGTCCACCACACAATGTAAACCATAAATCATACCTTCACTAAAGGTCCAAGGTTCATTCCCGACCCTCAGAAATGAATACTAAAGAATCAGCACAATAAATTTCAAATTTTAGTTACACCTTCGCCTACGAGTACCGTTGAAATGATAATCAAAATGGCTACCTTTACAAGTTAAATTAAACTTTACTACGTTGTTTTAGGGTCGAGTTTCGCTTGTTTGATTTAACAATGGAAGGTCAGTGAACCCCCTCCCTAGTATAGGGGTGTGAATCTATTGTTTCGGGGTTTTAGTATCGGTGTTAAAATTATATTTTGTGGAGATAGTTGTATTGATTACTCTTGTTATTAAAATATTACTGTTGAGGGTACTTGTTGGATGGCAATAAGAGCCGGGTTGTATTTGATAAGAGCACATGATAAGACTTCCCATAATGAAACTGAAATGACGTAATTAACATTCCCTTCTACATTAAGCCCGTCAGCCTTCAAAGGAAGAGTGAACAGGCATCTTCTGGGTACGATCGTTCCATCATAGACCTCATCCATCGCTTTCCATCAGGCGTGATCGAGATCAACAGCAGGATTCAGCAATAAAAATAAATCCTAACTATAAACACACTAATATTATAAAGGCGAAAGTTTCTGAGTGTGTGTGTTTCTGTGTTTATATGCTTGTTACTTCTTCACGCTCAAACGGCTGGACCAATTTTGATAAAATTTTCTATGGAGGTAGCTGACACCCTGGATTAACATATAGGCTAATTTATATCCCGATATTCCCACGGTATCGACACTGTGAAACCGCGGGGCGCAGCTAGTAAAAAACAATACCATAATCAGCCTATAATGCTCCCACTGCTAGGATACAGGCCTTCTCTCGATGATAGGTAATCTGTGATCCACCAAGCGGGCCCAGTGCGGGTTGGTGGATCTCAAATGCCTCCGAATTTTTGGTTCTAGGACAACGGAATGACATTCATTTGCTTTAATTGGGAGTCCATGAAGCCAGGCTAGATTGGCCATAGCAGATTCGTAGTGTATACCTACTGGACCAACAAAACAAAATGTTTACTCATATACGACCGTAATAGGAATCTTTTATAGACACCTAAAACACATCAAATTACAATTCAACGCCATACTTGGAATCAGAAAAAACTTTATCTTTACATCTTTCGAAGAATGAAACATTATAACTTGTAAATCAGCTATACAGGGGAGAATCTTAAATGTCTCGTGATTAGTAATATATGCAAATTGTTACGTATTTCTAATGAACATTATTTTATTTGCAAGTAAGTATCGTCTTTTCTAATCTAATATTATAAACTAACTTAACTAAAACTATACAAAAACTAAAATATAGCGTCGAAAAATTCATCCGCATCGCTGTCGACTGGTAATGTACCCAAGAGACTGGCGGCATTGCCACGTTGTATGGCAATGCTTAGCCTTTGGCCAAGGTAAAAGCCAGCCCTTGGGTCACGGGAATTGTCAACCAGCCGTTTTGAAATTTCTGTAAAAAGACCATGAGCACTCGGACCCCACGGCCCGAGGGTTTCAACCCCAAACGGCTCGAAAATATAATTTCCGATAAGGTTATTATATTTTCGCCGCTTGAGGTTTTCCGCAGCCGCAGCAGCAGCGCCAGCACAGCATGCCGATCCAGGAAGGTGGGATGGCGCAAGAGTATCGACACAAGTTTTTAATCTTGTTATTTTTGTTAATTAAAATAAATGATTTGACTTTGAAAAAAAAAAAAAAAAAATATTATAAAGAGAAAATATTACATATTTTTATGTTTGTTTGATACGCTTTCACGATAAAATGGCTGAACGGATTTGGATGAAATTTGGCAAATGGGTAGACCATGACCTGAATTAGGATATACAATACTTTTTATCCCGATATTCTCACGGGATCGAGCCTTATACGGGTGAAACCGCGGAGCGCAGCTAGTAATATTATAAAGAGCAAATATTACATATTTTTATATTTGTTTGTTACGCTTTCACGCTAAAACGGCTGAACAGATTTGGATGAAATTTGGCACATAGTTAAACGTGATCTGGACTAGGACATAGTATACTTTTTATCCCGATATTCTTACGGGATCGAGACTTATGCGGGTGAAACCGCGGGGCGCAGCCAGTACTTTAATAAAATTCGTTAGTTATGAAAGATCCTTTGACATGCATTTCAATAGTTATCAAATCAAAATAGAACCGAATTTATAAAATTCATTGAATGCTACATCATTTCACAATTTTACCAGACAGAGCAGCTTTATTAATTAGTCAATTAATTATTGCCACAGAACTAACAATATTCATTTACTTACCTAATTTGATCAATTTGTCTAACTAATTATAACCAACCAATTTTGAGATACTAACATCGAATATTCCATTTGCTTTTGAATTTTGTGTATTTGTTAGGTATTTATGTTCAGGACTATAGACATAGTAACACACACACATAGCTACGCACAGGTATGCAGAACCCAGGTATTCGATACATCTGGCCTGAGCAGGCTTGTCACAAAATATTTTACTGAATTCCTACGCCTGGTACGCGCTGCCCAATTGAATGCTTACATGCATGCAGTACGTTTCCGATACGGTAATCCTCGTCGAATACCTTTGAACATTTCTGAATGTCGTGTGGTCTCAATTAGTATGTAATCACACTGATTTCGGGCTTGTTTTGCAATGAAATACCATGCGAAATTAGGCAATGGTGCAGGTTTACAAATGTAGGTATTGCGCTTTTAGTAACTGACTAGCTGCACCCCGCGGTTTCACTCGCATAAGTTTCGATGCCGTGAGAATATCGGGATAAACAGCAGCCTATATGTTAATCCAGGGTGTCAGCTACCTCCTACTCCTCCTGCTTCTATATTTAATGTCTGTAATTTATATGATAAAGAGTAATAAATAGTATTCTAGTATTCATAATAAAGTATATATAACTATAATAGTATTCATAATAAAGAGTATTCTATTCTATTCCATACAAAATTTTATCAAAATTGGTCCAGCCGTTTGAGCGTGAAGAAGTTACAAACATATAAACACACACACACCCCCACATTCAAAAACTTTCGCCTTTATAATATTAGTGTGATGTGATTGTAATAAATTAGCAATGTGCCGGCCATGTTAGCCGTAGAACGGATGACCTTTGGGTAGACGTGTTCTTGTGTGGAGACCGCGAATCGGGAAACGCAAGGTAGGTCGCCCACACGCTAGGTGGAGAGACGATCTTCGCAGGGTCGCTGGTAGCAGGTGAATGGCGTGCAATTGGAAAGGTCAAAAGCAGTCCGCTGCTGGACATATCCAGCAGAATCCAAGAGTGGAACTCTCTACCTGCGTCTGTTTTTCCGAGCGCATACAACCCGAATCTCTTTAAAGTGAGAGTGAACAGGCTTCTTCTGGGTAAGCTCGCTCCATCGTCGACTTTGTCTCTGTCACCTTTGACCTAGGCTAGAGTCAAGAGCAAGCCCATTTGAAAAAAAAAAAAAGGAGTGGACTGCTCTAGGCTGATATTGAATAATATTAGTTATTTCACTTGATATCTACAGGGCAGGATAAAATCTTATTCTCACTGGTCAGAATATTTCCACTCCAGTGCAAACGTTTTCTTTTGATACAAATAATGGCTCACTAAGTTTGCTCACTGAGTCGTCTTTTTGAATCAAAAGGTATCTTGGATTCAACTAAGAAAGATAAATGGCTGAACATAAGAGTCTCAAGTAAACCGTTAAATTTAACGTCCATTTTGACACTAAACACGAAAGTATTCATGACAAAGTAAGCTTCAACTTTTTTCTCACTTAAACACTCGAAACTAACGGTACAGTCGCCAGCACATCAACCTACCCGAAACTGTCAAATTTTCTCAATCAACTTTGAACCTTATGCTATAGTGATAAAGTTGAAAATCTATTAAAGAAATTTGACAGATTGTAGTAGGTTGATGTACTGCGTCTGTACAACAAAGGTTCAAAAGTGTCAAAACCCGTCGGCATCCTAAAGCCTGTTCAACAGTTTGAATAAAACACAAAATAACATAAAACGTATTGTAACAATTCTAGAAAAGCAGTAAAATAGCTTATTTCAATTGATTCCAACAACTTGTGAAAGAAGACAAACATTTAGAATCGCCTTTATGAACGCAAACGGGTTAACAGCATGGTCAAAGTAGTACTTTGGAGTGTTTAGTGTTGCTTTGAAGGGTTAGAAATGCAGTTTGAAGAAAACTTGGAACCGATGTGGCCACTTCCTCTACTTTAGTATTAAAAACTGCAGCTCAATGTGAATTTTCTAGTCGAGAGCTTCATTGGGAGCTGTTTAGTACACACGGGGATGCATCAACCAACTATTATCGCATCACACTAATATTATAAAGGCGAAAGTTTGTGAGTGTTGTGTTTATATGTTTGTTACTTCTTCACGCTCAAATGGCTGGACCATCTTTTTTACGTCAGGAGCACAGATATAGATAGACCTAGATAACGCAAGTATCACGAACTGTATGAAAACCAAGCTTGCCATTTTTTGACTACCTACTATGACGTCACAAGCTCGCGCTCTCGCTCACGCTCACCCAGCCAGCAGTACACAGGACTGAGCGCGAAAGTGGCGGCTTACGATTTTTGAACGTAAGCTAGTGCGATTTTTGGCACGCGAAGTAGTTGCTCTTGCGTTATCTAGGTGTATCTATATCTGTGGTCAGGCGCTGATTAATTTGACAGGACTAAACAAAAATGTATCATATCAAATGTCTTAATGAAATAGAAAGAAAAAGATGCACTGAATTTAAAAACCTCGATCTCGCGAGTCCTCGACCGTGTTCGTCGAGGTCGGGAGGCCCTGGGCGCTCGAGAGTTAGCACACTTCGCGGGAAGCCATTTTCAAAATAATAATTAATTGTTTTATAGTGTGTGTGAAGTTTAGTTTGTGAACAAGGAAATCGGCACCATTGACGTGTAAAACTGTACAAACCTACTTACAAAAATAAATCATTTATCATTTAAATAGGTAAAATATGGAATGAAAGTATGAAAGTTCGTAATTTTTACCGATGGGAATCCCCTTCGGGCTTGTAACTTTCTGAGTTTCTTCCCCAAACAACAAAGAACTCATTCCTAATCAAACAAACCATGATAAACATTGAAAACCCATCCGATCAATAAGACAACCCACTCAAAGAAATACAACTCAGTAGCGAACGAAATGAGGTCAAATATAAAATTATATTCAACCAGTAAGGAATAGATTGCATTAATATAATATACAACGTGAAACAATGCCGTATCCATAAGGGTTATTATCATTAACCTATGGTCAGGCAGTGTGAGAGGAAATTTGCCTCTGATACACGTAATTGCACCCTCGGGGCATCGAACTGGCTACCGTACGGTATATCATTGCTTAGTGAAGCCATTGGCTATATCAATATTCTGGATTATAAAGGATATAGCTACTGTACTGTGGTATAGGATATAGTAAGTTTGGTTTTGTTTAAGTAACTAAAGACAGTCTTAAAATAAGAGGGTTTATTTATAAACGTTGATTAAAGTTCCTAACTTAAATCAACGTTTATAAATAAACGTCATAAATAATGTAAAGTCTATTCAAACTTATGTTTTAAATTAATATTATTTCAAGTTAAACAACTATCAACTTTATTCTAATGGTCATTAAGTTGATTTCAGAGTGACTAACATTACTGAAAATGTTATAAAAATGTTTGAAGTTGTAGCGTAAACTGAACTTTATTGTGTAGGATTTAAAGTTATTTTTTCATAAATTCATATTTGTTTACATTTTTGGCAAATAAATCGCCAATGAAGATTATGGTTAAACAGTCGCTAGTCATTACTTAAGTTTAAACAACGTTTATAAATAAAGGGGAATATGTATGTACAAGTATATAAAAAGAAGAGGAAATAATCAAATAATCAAAGGGCATAAAAATTTCATCCGCATCGCTATCAATAGGAAAAGTTTCCAAAAGGCTGGCAACATTGCCAAGTTGTATGGCAATGCTGATTCTTTGGCCAAAAAATAGGCCGGCCCTCTGGTCACGTGAAGAGTTGACCTAATGATTTAAAAGCTTGTAGTTTTTTTCTACGAACTAAAAATAATATAAATGTGCATTACTAATATTTTTAGTGGTTTATGCTTTACTTCTTTTTTTTTCTTAGAAAAAAAAACAAACGTTTACTAGAGAGCTCAATAGGGTAAGATTCAAAAAAATGTTTGTCCAAAACAGTTTTTATGTAGGTACCTATATCTTAAAAAAATTTAAACGAAAAGTCAACCGTACTCTAAAATGTTGTCTTAAGCCCTATAAAAATATTATTATGTAGATACAAACAAAAAAGCTCACACACCATCTTCAACATTTATAAAGGTATTTTTTATCGACACACAAGTATCGTGCACAAATCAATAGCGCGACAACCCTAGCAACATGTCGGCGCGCTTTGATGTTTCACCGAGCGCTGAATTTGACGCCAATTGCTTGAGCTAGGGCTGCCCCACATGCGTTATTTATTCAAATACGTTTATTTGCTCGTTTTCAATTGATTGGAGGGACATCAACTAGTAAGTTGCATGAGGCAGCGAATTTTTATTTAGATTTTGTCGGTAGCAAGTAAGTATAAAGTTGGGGTAACGTGGTGATGGGGGAATATATTTCCAGCGGTAGATTTTATAAAGTTCCGTATAAAATCCACTACTGGAAATATATTACATTCAACTGTAAAAAAAAAGTTAAAAGAAATTTCATGCTTGAATGAACCAGTAATTAAGTGTGTCTTATATTATACTAGTTTCTAACCCCGACTTTGTCCACGTGAAATTTCTGGTTTTGACGTAAAATATAATATCCTATTGCATCGCATCGCCCGCCCGCGCTATTACATACTTGTTTTCGCTTAGCGTTCCTTCCCATTTTCATATCTTTTTGCGGTTGTTAAAAATAGCCAAAAACCTTCCTCAAGAATTGGGCTATCAAATGCAAAAAGTACTTTTCAAATCTAACTGGAAGTTCCAGAGATTAGCGCGTGCAAACAAACTCTTCAGCTTCATTATATTAGTTTAAGATTCATCTGTTCGTAACAGAAGAAATACAACATGCTTTAATACTTGCTTTCCCATGAAAATTAAACACAAAAAAATACTCTCAATGAAATATGACACTTAACTTTATGACTATAAATATGAAAATTGAACATCAACACATTTACTAACAACATAATCACAGTGGACAATTTTGTTCTCTTTTTACATGTGTTTTGTTTAAAAATAACGGTCTTAAAAGGGACGCATGTCCTAGCCATTAAAGTTAACTTTTTTTAGTCGTTGTCTGCCTCTTAAATTGGCCGCAACGTCTACTGACATACACACAAAACTTGCTTTGTACCATCGATGTTTAAACCAAGCGATTTACAACCCTGTATTTAGCAACGTAGAGTTTCTTTTTGATTCACCGTTGTGCACAAAAAGATTGACATATAGGGCTTTATTTTTTTTGTGGTCATTTTCCTGGCAATCTATATTCTGCCAGGGTAATGAGGTGGAATAAAATGTTTTAAGACGGATTGCAGGAGTTTGAATACAATAAACTTTTTGGTTGGCGTAAGTTGGACAGGGGTTATTTATTTTATGTATAATTAAGACGTGCTTTGTGGGATCAGAAGGAGTTATCACCGGCATAAACTAATAATACATCGATAGGGTCAAATTAGCTAGGAAAACTGCATAAGTGATGGATATCGATATCTTAACAATAAACGTGATACTTAAAACAAAAACTTTTTTACAAAAAAAACAACCGACTTCAAAAAAAACACTACAAAGTGAAAAATAACTTTAATTTCGGAAGTCGGTGTCGTTGGTTCAGCATTTTCGTTTTTTGACACCGACTTCCGAAATTAAAGTTATTTTTCACTTTGTAGTGTTTTTTTTTTTGAAGTCGGTTGTTTTTTTTTGTAAAAAAGTTTTTATTTTTCACTTTTTAGTTGTACCTACCCCACACAAATTCAATTAATACTAGTGCATTGAAGAATTGAAGACACGACTCGAAGAATCATCAAAATTCACATAGAAATGCCGGAGATGCAGTACATTTATGCATATAACTTCGTACATAAGAATAATTACCTAATGTATTATATACTAAAACCTTCCTCAAAGTATGCAGATTACACTAATGAAAGAATTATCAAAATCGGTTCAGTAGTTTTTGAGATAATCGCGGACATACAAACATACATACATACATACATACATACATACGGGTCGAATACAGAACCTCCTTTTTTAAAGTCGGTTAAAAAAGAAAGAAGTTTGATGTTTTTTCGTGGAGTCATCGACCGCAGAAAGTGTAGTCACTTGAAATATCAGTTTATTTTATTTAATCGTGTTTCTCTAGCTAATTTGATTTGACCTTGTGTATCTGATTTAAAAGTTAAATAGACAACAGCCTATTGGATTTTATCCTAGCTTATTGGCTAATCTCAAATTTAATATAAAAAAAAATGTTTAAAAACAAAAACCCGACTACTGAGAAGGATGATACAAGAAAGTACCTTCGCGTGGTCGCATGCCGCTGTCCTAGCATACATATAAGCTATGGTAGCATGCGACCACGAGAAGGTAATTTCTTGTTTTCCCTTTCATTTGATAACCCACAAGGCACCATCCCAAAATATTTATTTTTAAATTCATTACTTTATGTCCTCTAGAGGGCGCCATGTTGAATTTAGTGTGACGTCACATAGCCTATGACCAGCGGACGGTCAAGACGCTTCTAACGATACCTCATTTGTCAAATTATTGCAAGTACTTTTGAAGTTATGAGGGAACAGATGAACATACACACATACATACATACCGGTCAAAATCATAACCCTCCTTTTTGCTTCGCCGTAGACGGGTAAAGAGTATTTAGTTATTAACTACTGACAAAGAAAACATGCGGGCACTAATAACTCAAAAAACCGTGTCATCCAGATGAAGATTAATTTTGATATGAGGGCGTGAAAGTGAGTTTTCACGACCATGTATAAATTGGTTACAGGCAGAACTAACTGGAGAGCTCTTCATTAAGACATGAGGATGTTAAAGACAGCTGTCACCTTGTCTTGTACAAAATTTGATTCGCTTTTTAATATTTAGGTAATTTTAAACGGGTTCTTGATTTTGGAGCCACGTGGGCTCAGTGCGTGTTGATAGATGATAAATGTCACATGTCATTGAATGCTTGGTTCTAGGACATGCCTGGTTTCCTCGAGATGTTTTGTTTGACCGTTTTGAGAGCAGTGGTAATGAAATAATTTACACAAAGTAAAGTGACTGTTTGCTCACGACATGCAACTTGTAATTCGCGGCCATTACCACTGGGCCACCACTGCTCTATAGTCCGCACGGAACTAGTTGGCCGCACCATCGGTATGTGAGCGGTGGGACGGAGAGGCGGGGGCGCATTACTCAGTACGTGCGTTGCGAACCGCCACCTCATCCCTATCCCCACCTCAGCGGCCAACTAGTTCCGCGCGGACTAACTTCAAAGCTACAATTCTGCTTACCCTCGAAAAATACAAGCCTAAACATACACCATAACCTCATAAATCTTCAATCAAACTAACTTACATTAACGTCCTATTGTAGAAAAGTATCAGAATCGACCTTCACGAGCTCAATAGGACGATGATTGAGAAATATCACCATAGACGAGAGGAATCAATGGTAATTGTTACAAATGGCACCAAGGCTTTTTAGGGTAAGAGCCCCCATAGAAATTGTGGAAGAGATATATTTTTTGGCCTTGAGAATTCGGTAGGCATGAAAATAGTCATGTGTGATATGATGTAACTTATAGACTACTAGCAGTGCCCCGCGGTTTCACTCTCGTAAGTTTCGATCGACTATCCCTATACCAAATTTCATCGAAATCGGTTCAGCGGTTTAGGCGTGAAAAGGTAACATAGGTACAGACCAGGGATGTTGCGAACATTCGCATCCGCATCCGCAAATGCGGATCATCCGCATAGATTTGGACATCTGCATCTGCATCCGCATCCGCATTAATCAGTGCGGATGTTCATGCGGATGCGAATATCATGCAAGTAGCGACAAGAAAGCATTGGGCGGGGCCCGGCGATTGGCGCGTGCCGGTCGCACGTGGCAATGTCCAATGGGAGCAAAGAAATTGGTGACAAGATTCGACACGTTTGTTGTGGTGCATCATTTGTTTCTTGTAAATAAATCATTACGTTTTTGTTTGCACTGCGGAATACTTATCGTATAAATAGATATTTTAAATGTTGTTGTAATACAGTGATCATTGTGTGTAATACACACAATGATCACTGTATTACAACAAAATTATTTAGTAGCGCGGGTTTAATTTACGAACCTCTGCGTAATCGCCTTGAATCAGAAAAGGCTGCAATACTACTGTTTATTAAGTATAATGCTCCTATTTTTAATTTCAATTACTAATATAAAAACCAGTAGGTGTTTTATATAAAAATAAGTAAGTACTTATGTTTGATTTGATTACAATAAAAATATTAAAAATTAAGTTATCATTGTTTTAATTCTTCACAGACTTTATTTACATAATATCTTAAACATCCGCATCCGCATCCGCATCCGCGGATGTGAGCCTTCAAAACTCCGCATCCGCATTCGCATCCGCGGATGTGAAAAAATCAGCATCCGCAACATCCCTAGTACAGACAGACAGAAAGACAGAGTTACTTTCGAATTTATAATATTACTAGCTGCGCCCCGCGGTTTCACCCGCATAAGTTTCGATCCCGTGAGAATATCGGGATAAAAAGTATCCTATGTTCTTTCGCGGGACTCAAACTGTCTCTATACCAAATTTCTTCTAAATCGGTTCAGTGGTTTAGGCGTGAAAAGGTAACATACAGACAGACATACTTTCGTATTTATAAAATTAGTATGGACTAGCTGCGCCCACGGTTTCACCCGCAGAAGTCTCGATCCCGTGGGAATATCGGGATAAAAAGTATCCTATGTCCTTTCCCGGGACTCAAACTATCTCTATACCAAATTTCATCCAAATCGGTTCAGCGGTTTAGGCGTGAAAAGGTAACATACAGACAGACAGACAGAGTTACTTTCGAATTTATAATATTAAGTATGGATATCGAAAAGAAACTCTTCAAGGGAGGTGCACTAAGGTTTTTTAATGCAATTTGCAGGTCAGTTTCAGGCTGTACGTTGAAGAAAATATAATTCGCGACCGTAATAAATATGGCTTTACATAATTATAATCATTAAAATCGCGTACGCAAAATACACGCATTGACGTGGAGTTGCGGACACCATCCCGTATTACCTATTAATCATTAAAATCATCAATCGTATCCTCTAAGTTCATATAATCTTATTGAATGACCATTTCATGGAGTATCAATCAATAGGATTATGAACTTACAGGGGCGGCTCTCAGTTAGAGGGTTGTGGGCCATAATCCACCTCGCGGGCCTAGTGCGGGTTGGCAGATGTCACATGTCTTCGAATGTTTGGTTCAAGGATATGTCGGTTTCCTCACGATGTTTTCCTTTACCGTTTTGAGAACAGTTAAAATCGTATTTATAAATAAACCGAGTGTGCTTATGACCACACGACTGAAGTGAAACTTCAAACGTATTTGGATATGAGAGGAAGAGAGAAAGAAAATGTGCGCGCGCACTGCTTTCTCTTGCTTATATCCCCCACTCAACTCCGGTTCGCCTCGCCCGATCACACTTTTCGCAACGCTTACGTCACGCGTTCGCCAGCTTACTCCCCAAGTCAAGCGTGCGTAAAGAAGTTTCACTTCAAAACCGAGTGTGCTTATGACCACACGACTGAAGTGAAATTTCAAACGTATTTGGCTATGAGAGGAAGAGAGAAAGAAAATGTGCGCGCGCACTGCTTTCTCTTGCTTATATCCCCCACTCAACTCCGGTTCGCCTCGCCCGATCACTCTTTTCGTAACGCTTACGTCACGCGTTCGCCAGCTTACTCCCCAAGTCAAGCGTGCGTAAAGAAGTTTCACTTAAAAAAAAAAAATAGGTACCAAAAATATATACCTAACTGGCCAGTTTCCAACCTTGACCAAATTATTTACAATGATTACATGGCTTTGATGTCGGTAGAACATAAAATTAATATATAATAAAGTTTAATTTCGAAGCTGTCGTTCTGTTTTGGAGGACCTAGACAGAAATGTTTCAATTTCCGATAAATTTTGCCGACCGAGTCTGTAACAGCCTATTGATGTTTTAAAATTGTTTTTCGTCTGTCATTGGAATGTGACGATTCATTTTCAATGGGAAATTGATTTTCTGATTCTACAGCAGTAGGTGTGGATGGACTTTTCAATTTTTTTCAGGCTCTTTCACGGATCATCATCTGCCTAGCCTATTACCAATTATGTCAGGGTCGGATTCCTGTCTAACCGGATGCAGCTGAATACCAGTATTTTACATGGAGCTACTGTCTATCTGACCTCCACAACCCAGTTACTGGGTAATACGATATCCTTTGGTAAGACTGGTTGTCAGACTTTCGGGCTTCTGACGACCCGTAACGACTGTCAAAGATTCACATATGATAGCCGGGACCAACGGTTTAACATGCTATCCGAGACACGGAGGGGTCTTGGTATGTGAAGATGGTCACCCATCCACGGACCAACCGCGGCAAGCGTAGCTTAACCTGATCGATCGACCCGTGCGGACTTATGACTACTTATAATACTTAGCCACAAGCCTCTCTATGGATTTATGTGAATAATCTTTAAAATATAGGTTTGTTTGCTTACTGTTTCTTTGTGTACAAATGTAGATGATGCATCGGAAAATTACCTGAAAACAATAAAACAAATCATTAGTTTACTAGCATACAACAATATACTGCGTTTTACAGAACAGCTTATTCAGCTGTAAGATCAATAGTTTAGATCCAAAGGCAAAAAAATACAAATTGAAATCTTAAACAATTTTTATTCTTTAATTAAAAACCTGTAATGTCCCACTGCAGGGCAAAGGCGTCCACACTCTCTCCACTTTTCTCTATTTAAAGTCTGCTAAGTACAGACGCCAGCACATCAAGCTACCCGAAACTGTCCAATTTTCCCAATCATCCTTGAACCTCATGCTTTAGCGATAAAGTTGAAAATATATTAAAGAAATTTGACAGATTGTAGTAGCTTGGTGTGCTGGCGTCTGTACCAGCACCATAATTGCGTAACACACTGTCAATCTAAATCTGAATCATTTTGAAGGATATTGCTAATCCATTGATCATAGTTCGAAAAAATGTAGTCTGCTCAACAACGTAAATAACGCAATAAATGTTGTTGAACTGTCAAAATGAAAGCCATTCCTACTGTTTGTGTGTTACGCAATTTCTGGATAAAGCAGTCCAGCTCATCCCGCCATCTCCGTCGGGGCCTGCCGCGATGTCGCTTAATTGAGAGACCCATCAAGGGCCTGAGTTTGGCCCCATGGTCGTCTGACATGCGGCAGATGTGTCCAACCCAATTATATTCTTATTTTTAAAGTGACCAACTGCGTGGTCACTTTAAAAATAAGATAAACTACTAACCGCGTATTTCTAAAGTCCCATTAAACTTCGCGCGCGACAAGGAAATGCATGCTACACGTCAGAGCCCTCTACAATTACGTTATTAAAATGTAATGTGTTGCAATTTTTCCGATCCTGCCTTGTCTGGGAGCTAATGCATTGTAATCATGCCGCGATTATGTAATTACTCAGCTTATTAGTAATGACTTACGGCTGGATAAAGGGAATTGTTTGAATTGCACAATGCAGATGTCATGTTTTTATGATGTGTAATTGTTACATTCTTGTCCTCAGTACCGACGGTTCTACTTTTAAAAGCGTCCTTATGAAGGCAGCCGATGAATATTTTGTTAAATACCTTGATGGAATGTCGACTATTTTTCTTTTCTTACTTCTAACTATTAAGTATAGAGGTATTCGTAAGTTGACTTAATAGTATTTTAATGCTTTTACAGGGTTTCAAATAAGTAGATACATCTGCTATTTATTTAAACTTCTAGATAAGCATGGTTATTACCATCCGTCTCCTGCTTTTCCTAAAGCAAAATTGCTGATGGAGTCGCCATCATCATCATTCTACTGCCCTGATCTCAATTTATTTGGGATCGACGCAACATATCTGTTTCTTGCCGTCATCTCGGTAGTCACCCCATTTCTAACCATAATATCATCATTCACATAGTCCATCCATCATTTCATTGATCGTCTCCAACTCTTATAATGCAGGTGTGGCCTAAAAAACAAAATACATTTTTTCAAATGAGACATGGACTCGGTGTATGGTGAATCCCGTCAAATCTGTAAGGGTTAGTCACAAAATACGCATGAAAGAAAATATCATCCATAACCTTATAAGGATTCCAACCACGGATCCATTGACATCCAATAGTTATTTAACAAACCACAAAGTTTCAGTAACGTTATGATCCTCTTAGTTCGGCCCTCACCGCAAGACGTTTACCTACTTAACTTCGCTTTTCACGTTTAATTCGACAAAGTTTGCGTTTCATGCCTTGTGGCTTACAAACTGGGGCTTTGACCATGCGCCACACGACAAAATGTTGTGCTTGCTTTATCTCGCGTCCAAATAAAATGTCACTATGTTTACTCATAGTCGTATCTTGTTACAGCGAGAGATCGTGCGGCGACAAAATTTTCTCGTGTGTGATGTATCGAAATCGAAGAACATGTTACAGATTGGAGTTGCGTTGTAATAAGGTAGGAAGTTTTAGAAGTTTTGTGTGCCATTGGCGAAGTTAAGTCAAGCTTCTAGGTATTCTGTTTGATGATAGATGTTCTGTAATTAAACTAATTAAGAGACTTGATTTATGAGAGCGCTTAGTTAATTAGATCCTCACTAAAAATGTCTGAAAATATAGGCTGTTGATTTTGTACCTACATCACACTAATATTATAAAGGCGAAAGTTTGTGAGTGTGTGTGTGTGTGTGTTTATATGTTTGTTACATCTTCACGCTCAAACGGCTGGACCAATTTTGATAAAATTTTGTATGGAGGTAGTTGACACCCTGGATTAACATATAGGATACTTTTTATCCCGATATTTCCACGGGATCGAAACTTATGCGGGTAAAACCGATGGGCGCAGATAGTCTGTAATAAGTAGGTAATGAAAATACTTCAACAGCGCCATTTTATTATTAGTGTTTTAAAATCCAGTCAACCAAAAAAATCGTTTTCATTAATATACATAACAAAAAATAAAACTGCAACGTATAATAACAGAATTGATGGAATAAAAAACTACTCTCATTGAACAAACAGCATTAAAAAACAAATTACCGTAAGCAAATTTACAAAATACGGATATGAAAAACGTCAATACGCGAGACGGGTCATATTTTAAACGTGCTCAAACAAAATTGAGCTAGGTGTTTATAGGGTTACCATCTACAACATTTTTATCCCCGGTAGGTACAAGCAGTAAAAAGGAAGATTTACCACAATTTGTGATTTAAATTGCTTAAAATGACGAATTTGCATAATATTTTTTCTTCAAAAAGTATGGACACGGATCGCATTGTTAGGTTCCTCTCTCTGGAGCCCTGACCACCGGTAGCTTGGACCTTGTTCCCGATACCGGTGGGCTACTTTTTATATTTTTAAGTGTTTTTTTGTTTATAAAAATGTAATAAGTTTTTAAATGGTATAAAGAAGAAAATAATGTTCAGTATTTAAGTACTTACAAAAAAACTCATTTTTTTACATGACACGTTTGATTATGTGAACACGTGAATTCACAAAGGACATAGATAAATCACCTCATTCATTATAACTCCTCCACAGCCAGAAACAGACAGAATATCATACATACATAATTCAAACGGCCCGTTTGGATGAAATTAAAGGGGTTTTCAAACACCACGTGCCGGTCTAATGATTTAGCCAACCCTAGGTATAGACAGCAATGTTGGAGCACCGGTAAGTTCCGGCTATCCATCATTGGTACGGTTCCTGAACGTAATCGCAGAGGTGGGGGGGGAGGGCGTAATGCGCTGGAATGGGGTACGTTTCCCATTGTACGTTGTATTGACAACGTTTCTCAACGCTAAGTTACTGAACTGGAATCGTGTGATATTTTTTTTTCTTTGCTGCGTTGTGTGAAATGGTGTTTAGAGTTGATTTTGTTTTGTTAATGTGATGAGTTGTTTTTTTCTGGTTGTGTTTACTTAATGGTCGAGTTTGACTGTCTCGTTGGTCTAGCGACTGACGAAATGGGGCTCGGTTTCCGACATGCAAAATGTGACCATAACCCATACACTTCTTTACCAATTCCTTTAGAGGTATAGGCGTGATATTTCCCAACTTTATTAGAATAAATCTGAGTTCGAGGCTCTCCTCGAACTCAGATTTTTCTCTCTGGACCTCTTTCCTGGAAAGATTTCGAGGAGGCCTTTGCCCAGCAGTCGGACAGTATAAGGTAACAAAAAAATTAAGACCCTAGTGGCGAAATGTGGTTGTACCTACTATAGGTGCAATACAAGCGTGATATTATGGTTAAATTATGATTATATTATTATTATGTTGTGGTTATGTTATGTTAAATCTGAGACAAGACCTATGTGCCTACAAATAGAGACCTCAATTGAATAAATTAAGACAACAACTATGTATGTGTGATTGTATAATTGTGACTTAGTGACTTCTCGACCCATATTTGTTTATCAAACTAATCACCATGAAGTCAAAGGACAAATTGAGAAAGTAACTATAATTTATACAACAAATATGTCTTTTAAAGGACAGTATTTGCCGAAAATATTAACACCATATCTGTTGTGGTCTGAACACCATATCGGACCACAACAGGTTCCGATTTGGAGGGTGTGTGTGTCAGTGAAGTTAGGGACATGTTTGTTTTTTGTAAATAAGTATCGCAGCATCATGCTCAGATAGGAGGTTTTTTGACCTCCTGATGACCTTGGACTGTTGTGACAGTTACCATCAGCGGGGTAACTTCTTAACACACTACCAGCAGCAATGACTTTCACTTTGACAGTTCAACAACATTCATTGCGTTATTTACGTTGTTGAGCTGATAAATTTTCGAACATATGAAGCAATGGATTAGCCATATCCTTCAAAACTCTCGGATTGCGATTGAATGTGTATTACGCAATTACGATCATCATTTCAGCCCGGAATCATCAAGTGCTTGGTCAGTCAGTCAGCCCCTTTTTTCTGGCATACTTCCCCGTTCCGCAATTAAGAGGAAATGCGGTTGATCTTTTCTCCATAGAAACGCTCTCGCCTGTTTTCTTTCTGGTTAATGACCATAAAGAAGCAAAAGCATATTTTTTTACAGAATAATAAATATTTACTACTTGTATGTCCCTATGTTTTCCTTTTTGATTATACATTAATTTTATAAGCACTAGAACCCTAAAAAATGACGATTTAACCCGCTGTCAACAGAGGCCTAGTGTACAAATTTGACAACTATTAATGAAAAAAGAAAAATATAGGGAAACAGTATAATATATCCTTTTTATCCAGTATATGAAATATCTTTTAAATTGGTCCAATATTGGAGGAGGAAATAGGCGAGAGCCACACCTCGAATTATGACTTTTTACTTAGGCCTTTTCAAATGTCTCTCCGACCGCATTTCCTCTTAAAGTGCTGGTTTACAAAAGATATTTCTTACTCAGATTAGAACATTTTCCTACCGTACCAAACAATATACTAACAAAAACGCTGTTCAACCATTACAGAATTAACTTAAAACAAAGCCATATTTCAGTGCTACATTTCACGTAGCTACCAAGGTAATTCCGTAAGATTTATGTTAGCATGCATCCGTAGTCGACATTTAATTACCATCTGATTATAGCCTTTGTTAGTTGATGATGCAGCCGACTGTACAGGTCATGATTGATGATGCTGACTGTACTGTATTTAGTATTGGCAAATTAAATTGCGGGAATTTTGGGAGAATGATGTTTTGGTTGAAAATGTATTTTAGGATTCGATTTTATGAGTATTCGGAGTGTTTTCTACACATGACACAAGTAACACGAGCTTTTGACTTTAGGTTAGAAGGCTTTGACCATTCTAGAATAAATTACTGGGAAGGACTTTTACAAAAGTTTATTTACATAACACATAATGTCACGCCTTGCTTCCCCGAAAGGTTGGGCAGAGTTGTACAGACGACAGCACATCAAGCTACTACAATCTGTCAACTTTCTTTAATAGATTTTCAACTTTATCGCTAAAGTATAAGGTTCAAAGTTGATTGGGAAAATTTGACGCTGGCGTCTGTACATATAGTACACCTACATTTCGACAGTTATGTTTAAGTCCCATGTAAAAGAGGCGTCTCTCGAAAAAAAAAAAACTAAACACTAAGATCGTTCATAATTTGCCTATAGATCCTTTTCGCGAGAAAACAACCAAATTAACTAATGCTGAACTAATAGAATTATAGAGCTATGAGGAACAGGGTGTAAAGCTCACTCATAGTCTATAGAAAAGGGAGGATCCTCCGTCCAGAAGGTTGTTGTGTCTGGCTGGCAACTGCCCGATAATTCATCTCGGACCGTTGTATATACCTATGCTAGTTGCGCAGTAAACTCTGCTTGCGAGATGCAGGATTTTGCGTGACGTCAGTATGACGCGTTGTTCGCATGTGGCGTTGTAGAAATACCGCTACAGAATAAGCCTTTTTTTTCGTTTTGTAAAGATATCTAAGTTTCTATACAATGATGCGTTACGTTGCATTTTATTTGTTAAGGCAAGGTGTGATGCCATATCAGTTTGTTTTTAAGTTTTTTTCTTTTCCTTAAGTTATATTTCGGTGTAGGTACTAGTTGTAGTGTCACTCTTTTATCATTTTGATAGACAAAATTTAAAAAAAGAAATGGATTTTATCTATAATATGTTTAAAAGTTTCAGTAGGTCGAAATTTTGCTTTTTATTTTCTGAACGAACGTTAGTCCATATGCTATCAATTAAATTTTTAAATGGTTAGCCTTTTTTTTGTTGCTGCATAGGCTGTTGACCTCGATCACGCCTGATGGAAAACGATGGTTGAGGTCTGAGGATGGAACGAGCGTGCCCAGAAGACGCCTAAGGCATTGGAACTTCCACGCATTACCGAAACACAGCAAGCTGCTTGACGCCGGACTCCTGTGGGAATAATATGGGCCGGTTAGGAAGCAATTTTTGCAGGAATTCAGCAGGTTTTAAATCTCAAAGGAAACCTCTCCCTTAAACAAAAATAATTCCACAATGATTTCCCATAATTATAAAACAGATTCATTTATGAATATGAGGCTTCAATCTATAATAATTATGTCTTATTATACGTCGATATCTATAGTATGGATAATTGACAATTATTAACTATCTATTCATAGTTCTGACTCGGCTGTTTTATGGATGACTTGTATCAATTTGACAAGATAATGTGGGACTAGAAAATAAGAATTTAACACTTAGAAAATTCCTTAGGTTTGCTGTAAGAGTATTATGATGAAAAAGTGGCTTTGAATAAGAAACGGGACATGTTGGTCTAGTGGTCGCGAGCGCTACTGCTGAGCACGAGGTCCTGGGTTCGAGTCCTGGTCGGGCAAAGGGTTATTGGATTTTTCTATCTGGATTTTTTTCAGTAGCAGCCCGAAGTTTGGATTTGTTACCGGTTAATCGAGCCAGTTAAGAAGAAAAAAAGCCGAAAAGAAGGCTTGGTATTATGTTACTATCAGCCATTTGGGCTTGATTTAGTGACAAACATCTTCACGAGCTTTCACATTAAGTACTTATATGGAAAACTGCCAAAAATTCAATATATCTGAGAGGCAATTCCCGTAATTTTAAGAACGTATTTTTTTTAATCTTAGTCTCAATCTGTCAAAACATAACTCTAATTTCTTACATTTGTTGGTCGCTGAGAAGAAAAAAAAAGTGAGGATGCATATCCGGTAGGCTCTTAAATCCTTACCTATCCTTCGGGCACGTCTTCCCTATCATTACCGCGCCCCCCGGTCTATTCCTTGGTATGCAATGGTCGCTGTAGCACCATGAACATGAGGCTACAGGAGCTAGTGCGAATCTTGGGGTTCATTCGATTAATCGAGTCTGGTTTAACTGCGCTGGGATCGGTGCAATTCATTCATTCACTCATTCATTAGGGTTCCGTAGCCAAATAGCAAAAAACGGAACCCTTATGGATTCGTCATGTCTGTCTGTCCGTCCGTCCGTATGTCACAGCCACTTTTTTCCGAAACTATAAGAACTATACTGTTGAAACTTGGTAAGTAGATGTATTCTGTGAACCGCAGTAAGATTTTCACACAAAAATAGAAAAAAAACAATAAATGTTTGGGGTTCCCCATACTTACAACTGAAACTACAAAAATTTTTTTTCATCAAACCTGTACGTGTGGGGTATCTATGGATAGGTCTTCAAAAATGATATTGAGGTTTCTACTATTATTTTTTTCTGAACTGAATAGTTTGCGCGAGAGACACTTCCAAAGTGGTAAAATGTGTGTCCCCCCCCCCCTCTAACTTCTAAAATAAGAGAATGATAAAATTAAAAAAATATATATAATGTACATTACCATGTAAACTTCCACCGAAAATTGGTTTGAACGAGATCTAGTAAGTAGTTTTTTTTTAATACGTCATAAATCGAAAACCGCAATTTACCTTTCACAAAGTTACAACGAACTACAAGAACTTTTATATTATGTTACTTGCTGCTACGGAACCCTTCAAGGGAGTCCGACTCGCACTTGGCCGGTTTTTTTTTTAGTCGCTGAGAAGAAAGTGCGTCTAGATTTTGAACGATTTGTAATTTAAATCGTTCAAAATCTAGACGCACTAAAATTACAGGAACTGGCCCTCAGATATCTTTATCGACCTTTAGTGGGATAGTGGAATGTTCCAAAAAACATCGAAAGTTCTTAGGTCCAGTTATTCGAGCCCAAGATAAACTTTGCTTGACATAAGTCAATTGTAAATAGCCAGTGATAAATAAATGGCAGATGTTATAATTATTTGTCCCCATTTATCATCTCAAGCCCATCGTAACTGTCTTCAAGGAAATGGGTTGGCTGTCGTTAAGTAGAGAAGACTGTCAACACGCACTTAATTATATTTTATTGCCCTGTACTTATTACTTTGTAAGTGTTGCACTTTGTATCAAACCCTAATTGATATAAACATATTTTAAAACAAATAAAAATATGTCTGTCTGAACGCGATAAACTCAAAAACTGCCGAAGGGATTTTCATACGGTTTTCACCATTACATTTCTATGGTTTTCACCAATGGATGGAGTGATTCATGAGGAATACTCAGGTGTATGAATCATTAAGGTTTCATATAAATTGATTGAAATTTGATGATTGTAGCTGCAACACATACCAACATACATCATGCGCGCGCGTGGCCAGTGGAATACTGTCAGTTATTTTTTTTTATTTTTTTTTTTGTGAATGGCTTCTGGTAGTTCAACCTATGAGGTTGTCGTCTGCTTACGCGGGCTTGCCTGTGGATGCCTCAATAAATTAAGGCCAGGGCTAAAAAAACTTAAATACTAAGCGACTACACGCTAAGGACACCTCCTGTGGGGAACGGACCCCGGCTTATGGCGTCGCTAGGATAGGGCAGCAAGGGACAGCCATCTTAACCGTCTTTCACTCCAGACGGTGCTATGGACTTCTACCTCAACAGAAATCCATACTAATATTATAAATTCGAAAGTAACTCTGTCTGTCTGTCTCTCTGTGTGTGTCTGTGTGTCTGTCTGTATGTTACCTTTTCACGCCTAAGTCACTGAACCGATTTAGATGAAATTTGGTATAG
Source organism: Amphipoea lucens (assembly GCA_947508005.1). Lineage (NCBI taxonomy): Eukaryota > Metazoa > Arthropoda > Insecta > Lepidoptera > Noctuidae > Amphipoea > Amphipoea lucens. The sequence goes on along the minus strand of OX382381.1, from coordinate 8,728,500 downwards.
AGATAGTTTGAGTCCCGGGAAAGGACATAGGATAGTTTTTATCCCGATATTCCCACGGGATCGAAACTTATGCGGGTGAAACCGCGGGGCGCAGCTAGTATGATATAAAAGCCCAAGTCTGACAACCAGTCTTGCCAAGGGCATCGTGTTACCCGGTAACTGGTTTGTGGAGGTCAGATAGGCAGTCGCTCCATGTAAAATACTGGTATTCAGATGCATCCAGTTAGACTGGAAGCCGACCCCAACATAGTTGGGAAAAGGCTAGGCTTGTATAACTTAATATCTTCTCACATTATTTATACCACTTACTCATCATATTACTTATCCTTTTACTCGTCATTTTACCCGGAACCGCCTTTCCTTGTAGAGCTAAACATATTTACACATATTCCCCGCGCCCTGTATAAAGAGACATAAAAATAAAGGCATGATGTTATAAGCGCACTAATGATACAAGATGGCTGTCCTTAATTATGTAAATGTAAGCTCTACGGATGTGACGTCACTTAGACGTACGTAGAAGAATATTTAATAAACTACCCTCTTTTGGTCAGTTGTTGTTGGTACTTAGGTGGGTAAGCGTTGGTCAAAAAATTGGGGTATTAGAGGGTATGATGTCATGTCCCGTCTGGTTGGAAGTTAGTGACGCAATATGGTCCTTGTTTTAGTTAGAAAGATGGAGCAGTGTTTCTTTTGTTTTAAAATATATGTTTTTAGGATTCCGTTCCCAAAGGGTGCCAATGAAACCCTATTACTAAGCCACACCCCGGACACTCCATACAACGCTCGCAAAATAATTACCTACTACTACATTAAAAAATTACGTTTGTATACGTATGAATGTGTACGTGAGGTACTTGTGTTTGCGAGCGCTCTTGTTAAAGAACTGCGACGAATACGCCGAAGTGCGGGGTGAGGTGCGGTAACTGATGTTAGTGCGGGGAAGGGAGTGTCCTTTCTGTAGGTACGTAGTACTTTAAGTATTCTGTGACTAAGCCTCCGCTGTCCGTCCGTCTGTTTGTCAGCGAGCTGTATCTCATGAATCGTAATAGTTAGACAGTTCAAATTTTTACAGTGTGTATTTTCTATTACCGCTATAACAACAAATAATAAAAGCGTGTCAATAAAAATTTAAAGGTGTATCCATGAAACGTGTGTTTCTGGGCGTTTTTTGCCTTGTGATACGGAATCTTTCGCGTACGAGACTGACTCGCATTTGGCCGGTTTTTTTATTGCATTAGAAATGGGCTAGCTCTTGACTATGTTTGATGAATAGCTGTTTATCAATCTACCCGCGTGGTGACTCAATGTAACCCAATTAAAATGAACGAAAGGATTCTTTAGTTGGTTTTATGTTTGCTATGAAGAAATCTGTAAATTATCAGCTGTTTTATTTAATGGATACGAGGCTTTTGGCTAATTTGTATAAGTGTGTGTATTTAAGTGTGCTTACACACGAGCAACACGCGTCGACGGTTGCAGTGAGGCGTGTCGCTCGTGTGTGCAGTCTTCTTGTTTGTGCAGAATAAACAACTACAACAACATTTTCTTTCTTTCTCTTTCTTTCTTTAACCTGTCGAGCTCCGCTAATGAGACACCATTGATTTTCTATTGTTTCGTCGCAAATAGGCGACGCGCGGTGCTTGACCGGTTAAACCTAAAGTAGTCAGTCACAGGTACAATCCATGAACATCAAATAAAAAGTTACCTAAATAATTTAATTTTAATGTGATGAACGTAGCAAATTTTAAACCAGACGTTCCATCCATTCAAAACAAAAAACAACTTTTAAAGGCGAAAGATTGTGAGTGTGTATGTGTTTACTTCTTCACGCTCAAACGGCTGGACCAATTTTGATAAAATTTTGTATGGGAGGTAGGTGACACCCTGGATTAACATATAGGCTACTTTTTATCCTGATATTCCCACGGGATCGACAGCTATGCGGGTGAAGCCGCGGGACGCAGCTAGTATCTTATAAATTACAATATTTTAGTTGGAGGGTAATATTTTATCAAGTATTTTTACGAACAAGAATATACAGCTCTATCAACGCCACATCCACTTCAGTCTAAAACCATATATAATAAAGTATCAGGCCAAACTGTCAAGTCGTCGCACCATCATGTATGTATAATGTTAGCCTGTCGCTGGGTCCCAGGTGAAACCCGACCGCACTTAATACAGCCGGGTACATCACCCTGTATTATCGTCTAATACCTTTTATACGTCATGCTTCAATTAAGTAAAAAGGATGACAAGTTTGCCGGTAAAGGTTTTGAAGTAGGTGTTGAATTTGGGCTAGAATATGGGGAGATAAAAACATCAGCCTGTATTTTTTCCCATTGCTGGGCATAAGTCATTGGACACTGGTTTGAATAAAGGGTATGTACCACGATTTACGAAAAAAAATGAGGACAGGAAGCAGGAGTAAGAGAATATGTTAAGTACAGACGCCAGCACATCAAGCTACCCGAAACTGTCAAATTTTCCCAATCAACTTTGAGCCTAATAATTTAGCGATAAAGTTGAAAATCTATTAAAGAAATTTGACAGATTGTAGTAGCTTGATGTGCTGGCGTCTGTACATGAAAACCAAGGGTCAAAATCTAGCAAGTGCGGAATTTTTCCCGCGTTTCGCTCAGGGTACTTGTTCTCTATGACACATCATCTATGATTTGCTAAGGAATCGTTAAGTGGTCAGCAAAAATGACAGCCGGGACCAACGGCTTAACGTACTTCCCGAGGCACGGAGAGATCTCGGTATGTAAAGATGGTCACCCATCCACGGACCAACCGCGGCAAGCGTAGCTTAACCTGACCGATCGACCCGTGCGGCTGTTTTTACTTAGCCACAAGCTCCTCTAGATCCAAGACGCGAGAGATGACCCAATTAATTATAACGTCTATTTAAGATATGAAATTGTTTTGTTCAATTAAATCCTACTATCCTATCCTACTTCCTACTATCCTACTAATATTATAAATGTGAAAGTTTGTCAGGATGTTTGTAACTCTTTCAAGCAAAAACTAATGGACGTATTTTGATGAAACTTTACAATAATATAGCTTATACATCAGAATAAGACATAGGATACCTTTTATCTCGATATTTCCACGGGATCGACACTTATGCGGGTGAAACCGCGGGGCGCTGCTTGTAAATAAATAAAGTCCTCCAGACCGTATTTCGGCCACGGCGGCCAATCTCAACGGAGAGCCTTCGGCGCGGGAGATATTATAGGACACAAGTGGGCGCGCAGACACAGGTGCACTCCCTCTTCCCTCACTCTCATAGTCCGATGGAACGGCAATCCGACACGACCAAAACAACATCATCAACTACGATAACAATAATATTAATTGTTCGATTACGGTAGTATGGTTTCGTGAGAAGTATAGTGAAATAATAATGAAATCAGATATGCTAATAACTTTGATGGAATTTCATTAAACGGCTTCGTTCAGGTCATTTTACATTTGCACGGTTTAAAAATGGTTATTTGAGAGACTAGATTCTTCTGATTTTATCAGGATTGAGCCACATCAAACTATGTAAATATTTCTTTATACAGGAAGATTTTTTTATCACCATCCAAATTTTTACAGGCTGGTCTACCCATGAATATGAACAACTTTTACTATGGGAAGAACTCTGAAATCTTTTGTATTTGAACTTTTGTATTAAACAGCTTGTCATGGCTGAAACTATGGAGGACCTCAGTACAATGCTTGATGACCTCAGTAGAGCCTCTGAAAGAGTGGGTCTGAAAATGAACATGGACAAAACGAAAGTCATGTCAAATGCCCATGTAACACCCACTCTCATGAAGATCGGAGACGCTACATTCGAAGTCGTGGACGAGTATATTTACCTAGGACAAACTGTCCAGTTAGGTAGGTCCAACTTCGAGAAAGAGGTCAATCGTCGAATCCGACTCGGCTGGGCAGCGTTCGGGAAGCTACGCAATATCTTCTCGTCCCACATACACACATAATGGGCCTTATTAGAAGGCTGAAAGTCACTCAAAGGGCAACGGAGAGGGCTATGCTTGGAGTTTCCCTGCGGGATCGAATCAGAAATGAAGAGATCCGCAGGAGAACCAAGGTAACCGACATAGCCCGAAGAATTGCCAAACTTAAGTGGCAGTGGGCAGGGCACATTGCTCGCAGAACAGATGGCCGATGGGGCCGAAAGGTTCTGTAGTGGCAACCGCGTACCGGAAGGCGTAGCGTTGGAAGGCCTCCCACAAGGTGGACCGACGACCTTGTGAAGGCCGCAGGAACTCGTTGGATGCGAGAAGCACAAAACCGGTCGAAGTGGAGGTGCTTGGGGGACCAGCAGTGTCCAGCAGTGGACGTCTTTCGGCTGAAATGATGATGATGATGATTAAACAGCTGATTTGTTTTTTCGTGATTTCAGATTTGATCCCATAGTGAAAGTTGTTCATATTCATGGGTAAACACCCTGTAAAAATTTGGATGGTGATAAAAAAATCTTCCTGTATACGGTGTTTGTTTGTGTGGTCGAAGTGGAGGTGCTTGGGGGAGGTCTATGTCCAGCAGTGGACGTCTTTCGGCTGAAATGATGACGATGATGATACGGTGTTTATACATCTGTCTGCAATGCACTGCCCTTTTTAACTCATTGGGCTCCGCTAATGAGAGCTAGACCGGTTAATATTTTGGTGGATAACTAATTGACTCTATGATTTTATGATCGTGTTCAAAAATATGTTACATGTGTTAGGTCTGTTAAAAACTTTTATTTTTCAATTTAGGTACAACTTAAGGTTTCTCCAGACAACCTTCAAAACCTGTTTATTGCTAAATAGAAAATTTAAAAATTATTTGGAGCAATGTCTTCTATTGACTTTGGAAACTTAAAAAACCCACTGGCCTATTATGAGTGACTCCGGGTGGAATTAATTTATGATATAATATTTGATATAGGTGTATGTATCATTTTATGATCCCGACTGTCATATGTAGATCTTGATTGTCGTTTTTAAATCATTGACAGTTGTTTCGCCCGAAAATCTGAAAACCAGTCTTACCAAGAGATATCGTGATACCCAGCAAATGGGTCGTAGTGGTCCAATAGGCAGTTGCTTTATTCAAAACTATGTGCGCCCCGCGGTTTCACCCGCATAAGTTTCGATCCCGTGGGAATATCGGGATAAAAACTATCCTATGTCCTTTCCCGGGACTCAAACTGTCTCTGTACCAAATTTCATCTAAATCGGTTAAGCGGTTTAGGCGTGAAAAGGTAACATACAGACAGACAGACAGAGTTACTTTCGAATTTATAATATTAGTATGAATACTGGTATTTAACAACAGCGGGGCAATTGCGTAACACTTTATCAATCGGAATCGGTTTCATTTTGACAGTTCAACAACATTCATTGCCTTATTTACGTGTTGAGCAGACAAATTTTTCGAACTTATGAAGCAATGGATTAGCAATTGGCTTCGAAATGATTCTGATTCCGATTGATAGTGTGTTACGCAATTAGGGTTCAGGAGTTTCTTACCCGTTCTTCTTCATAACTACGCTTTGGAATGGGCAACTAGCTTCATTTCTGACTAACCGACGCCTTGACAATTCAAAAGTGCCTGTAATTGGTTTATTTGAAATAAATGCTTTGAGTTTGAGTTTGCATCCGGTTAGACTGGAAGCCGACCCCAACATAGTTGAGAAAAGGCTATGCAGATGATGATTGCATTCAATTTCCAAAGTTCAAGTTTATTGGCCGTGCCATTTTCATACATGTTTCAGTAGAAACCAATTCTATAAATAAGATAATTTATTAAAATTTTACGCAAGGCAAATTGCTAAGTCTACAATTTGACCTCAAAGGTTAGTTCAAACTTAAGTAATTCGTGAATAAAACAAAGATTTTCAGTAATTTATTTAAAGAAGAATAGACATTTTTATATTTTTTTTATCGATAATGTCTGGAATTTCTTCTTAAGAATGTCTTGGACGAAAAAGTTGAAATCTTGCAAAAGATCTCGCAACTTTTTTTTTTAATTAAAGAGCAACTGTGCGTGCAATGAATGGTTCATCAAAGATATAAAAATATGACCTACAGATACACTGAGAAGATAGTTTGTTTCTTTCGTGGCGGACATTAGTGAACTCATGATGAAAGGCTTGAAGTCGACAACGTTGATATAAGAGGGGTATGCCTGCTAACCTAGAGTACAGACAGCGTCAGAGAAAAGGCACCACCCCAAGACTTCTTGATGTCATTACCAAAGGGGGTTCCTTTTCTCTGAAGCTGACTGTACAATACTTCGCAATCGGTGTGCATGTATGACCAGATGTATGCACGTAAACGAAGCAAGGTGGCCAGTGGCGTAACTGGCCACGGGCCCCAAACGGTAGTTTGGGGTCCGTGGCAAATTCAAGGGATAAGGCCCTCCCTCAATGTAGAGAAGCTCAACCAACGTTATAGTTTTTGACGTGAAACTTCTTTACGCACGCTTGACTTGGGGAGTAAGCTGGCGAACGCGTGACGTAAGCGTTACGAAAAGTGTGATCGGGCGAAGCGAACGGGAGTTGAGTGGGGGATATAAGCAAAAGAAAGCAGTGCGCGCGCACATTTTCTTTCTCTCTTCCTCTCATAGCCAAATACGTTTGAAGTTTCACTTCAGTCGTGTGGTCATAAGCACACTCGTTTTTTTTTTTTACTAGCACTTCTCCCGCGACTTCTTCCGCGTAGGTTTCATAATATTTTCCCCTACAAAATTTAACACCTGCTTGCTTCGTTGGTCTAGTGGTCACAAGCGCTACTGCTGAGCATTTCCTGTCCAAAAAATTAGACAAACAATGGGAAAAGGGCACAAAATGTTCGAAACCTGAATGATGTGTTGCACATTTTCAAAAACAGTTTGTATTTATATACTTATGGTAGGATCCTTCTGTGCTCATGGCCCTTTCGGGCCCCTCTGGCTGGGGCCCATGGCATTTTGCCCCAATGCTACTCTATTATAGTTACGCCACTGAAGGTGGCGTTCTGTTGTTTCTGCCTATTCGCATGGAAGGAACGCGTGTGTTTCTGTATTTTATGTAATATCTAAACTTCCCAAAAACACATACAAACAATAACATTTATATAATAAAAACGTCACAATTCCCTTAAACAACAGTGCAAAATACACATGCCAGTATCCATAATGATCGTACACCAACGTATACAGGTTGTCAGCTTGACAAATGGCCGGGGAAGCTGCATCTTTGTTGTTGAGATAAAACTGGACAGCACAGCGAATACAGCTTGTACATAGCTATCGGATACTACCATTTATCTCGTCTTAAATGATGTCAAGTAAGATGTATTGTTCGAAATGTGTTTGGAGTTTGATGCTTGTTTTTTAAGACCAATCCAGGATTTTATGTATTGCTTACTCAGAATTAAAATTACTGTGGTTCCCTAGCTAAGCAATGAATGCCAAAAAGGCTCAGTTAAATAATAATAATAATCCCCTGGCCGATTTCGGTCACGGTGGCCAATCTCAACGAAGATTAGCCAGGTTCGCAAGAGATTTGGCGCTGCAGTGTTCCACGCGCGCCACGCGAAAGTGGGTGCGGCCATTATAGGAATGGGCGCACGGGGAAGTGGGACCCGCTGAGGAACAGCGGGTCGAGGCCTGTCGGGGGAGCGGTGAATGCTTATGCGAATCCCGCACACCCGGCCATAGGTAGAGGTGGAACACCGCGGTGGTTTTAGCCGGTAAGAGTCCGGCATGCCCCTCTGTCACCCCCACGATAGAGGAAGTCCATGAGGATTTCCACCGCGAGAAAAAAAAAAGGTTTGCAAGATATATTACAATGCACAAGTGTGTGCAGACACAGGTACACTCTCTGTTCCTTTACTCTCATAATTCGATGGGACGGCAATCCGATACGACCGGAGAGAGATCAGGCGCAGGACCAACGGCTTTATGAGCTTTCCGAGGCACGTAGGGGTCTTGGTTTGTAAATATGGTAACCCATCCACGGACCAACCGCGGCAAGCGTAGCTTAACGTGATCGATCGACCCGTGCGGCTGTTAAGTAGCCACAAGCCTCTCATAGCACCTACGCGGTCAAAATGTATGGAACAGCCAACTTTTATTTTAAAAACCGACGAAAAATATCAACGTTCAGAATCATGTAGGTACAGTCACGAGCAGTCATATGTCAACACTTGGCAACTTTCAATTGCGATATTTTCGTGAAATAACGAATGCAACGTTGAAATACGACACTTTACATAAACCTATGGGTTCGAAAATACTATGTTCGTAATAACATAAAATTTCATTCAAAAATAAAGGAGAAAATCGCCTTTGAATAAAGCCAAATGTATACATACTTATAGACGTGACTGTACTGAAACTGAATCCTTGGTAACAGGTTGCACGTCGATGTCTTAGCCACCCTGTATAATATCAGCCTGAAATTTCAGCGGAAATCAAGCGTTGCCTCCCTATAAATAACTTCCACGTATAAACTTCACATCTACATATTCAAAGGACTCCCGAAGACGTTTATTAAGCGGTTTCCACCAACTTCCCGAACACAAAACTTCGATCCAAATGCTCTGTCAAAATATCAAATACACAATGCGAGCCCAAAGAACCTCCAGGAAAACTTTTATTGAGAAATTTAAACATCCATTCAAAGTAATAGCAAAAGTTTTCACCCACCCAACCGCCCCCCACCCCATATCCCCACCTTCCGTATAAAGGTAACATTAATCACGCGGGTGTACAAAAACTCACTAATTCAACAAAAGTTTAAAATTACATGAATTTTACACGCCCAGTGTGGCGAAGCACTATAGTAGTTGGCCAAAAAACTGACGCTCCGGTCAGCCCGTAAATTTCCGAACTTGTTCTATTCCAGACATCTGTTGTCTCTCTCTGACTGCCCCGATTTATAATTCCGTCTCTCGCTCAAGTTTTTCCGACGGAGAAAACGCTGAGACTGCAAGCTAAGCTGCATGCTCTTGTTGAATCATAAAAACGTTTGTCAGGTTGAAACATTGTTCTATTCGAACATTTTTTGAAACAGCAATAAACACCAAGATATTTTTGTTCTGCAACTTACAAGAACAAACGTTGTTTTTGTTTTTGACAAAGTAAAGGCAGTTTAATTTACTTTTTTTACGGTTGGACCTGTATTTATTTGTAAGAATGGCGATTCGTAGTTGCGTTAGGTTACAAATAAAACAAAAACTAAGTCCCTTGAGCGCAGTTTCTTGAAAATGCGCTTTTGGTAGTGGACGCAGGTGACAATGGCTCGCGAAACGTGATTTCTTTAGTTTGAACTTTTGTCGAGAGTCGTAACGCCTTCGTACCACTTTGCAGTTTCACGTACGTGTTGTTGGTTTTCGTTTAAATGGAAATATTTTAGATTTAGTTTTTGTGTTAAGGATACCTGTGGGTTGGAGCAGTGTGCACTTTGAGGTAATGAAAAAAGTTGATGGATGCGGAAGAGAAACAATGGCTGACCTAGATTAGACGATCATAGAAACTGCTAGTTTTTTTTTAAATCCCTAAAGTAACATTCTTATTACAGAGAAACATATCATAACATTACGCCTATATTCCGCGAAGAGTTAGCCAGAGCTGGACTTATAGTACACACGGCTACACATCAAGCTATACAGGCTGTTACAGAAAGGGTATATCAATACAAACGGGTTGAAGAGTGTATCTAGTCCAGAATCTCTGTACAAAATTTCAGCTCAAAAGCATTAACTTTGAAAATGCTTAATATTTTTTTTATTTCGATAGTTTATTAAATTGAAATCATAACAAACGTGTCACCGCACTACAAGGGTCATTATCCATTATCTGTAGTGTGTCTGTGCGCCTAGTACACGCACATCACGCCGCCGCGCGCCAGTGCAGCGCCGTGATGTCGAAATAAAAAAAATATTAAGCATTTTCAAAGTTAATGGTTTTGAGCTGAAATTTTGTACAGAGATTCTAGACCGGATACACTCTTCAACCCGTTTGTATTGGTATACCCTTTCCGTAACACCCTGTACATAACCAGTATAAGCTGACTTCTGATTGTACGAAAAATCTATACAATGCGAGGTCAGCGAAAATTGGGCATGTATTGCTTGATGTGTAGTCGTGTGTACATCAACATTTCGACAGTTATGTTTAAGTCCTATGTAATGATAAATAGGCCCCCTATTGCCATTAACCGGGTATAAATCCAGACTCCGGGCTGCAACTGAGAAATTCCAAATGGAAAAATCTGATAACACATTGCCCGACCCGGGAAACTAACCCAGGACTTATTCTCAGCAGTAGCGAACTTGGCTAACGAGGCGGACTAGCATAATCAGCCTATAATGTTCCCACTGCTGGGACACAAGCCTCCTCTCTGTGAGAAGGAGAGGGCCGTAATCCACCACGCGGGCCCAGTGCGGGTTGGTAGATGTCACATGTCTTCGATTTTTTGGTTCTAGGACATGCCGGTTTCCTTACGATGTTTTGCTTCATCGTTTTGAGAGCAGCGGCGATGAAATAATTTACACAAAGTAAAGAACCTGTCTGGATTCGAACCTACGACATACAACTCGTAAGTCGCGGCCGTTACCACTGCTCCGAGGCCGACTATTACAGAGGAAATTTATACAAAATATCGTAACAGTTCTGAATACAAAGTTACATCTAAGTTAAGCAGACATTTTCACAAAATGACAGGAAGCGGCAAAACTTATAATTGTTGTCAACGCAACTTAAATTGGCTTGGCGAAGCAAAACATCTACAACAATAACTTAGAATATCGAATTATTTGCAGAGGAATTGTGAAGTTACATTGTAATTGAATTTGTATCAATCAGTCTTGCCTTTTCCCAACTATGTTGGGGTCGGCTTCCAGTCTAACTTGATGCTGCTGAATACCCGTATATTACTTGGACCTATCTGATATCCACAACCTTGTTAAACTCAAACTCAAAGCATTTATTTCAATAAAACGATGTACAGGCACTTTTTAATTGACTAAATTAAATAGTCGGTCAGTTAGTCAGAAAGTTGAAGCTAGTTGCCCATTCCTTCCAAAGCGTAGATCCCTATGGAGAAGAACGGGCAAGAAACTCCATGGACACTCTTTTAAATCAAGAATATTACAAAATTCTGGGTACATTATTCTTGCTGCTTCTATATGTGAGAACAATGTAAAAAAACACAAAGAATCAATTAAAAAAATAAGATTAAAAATAAGCCTTGGCAATTAAGAGATGACCAGTCTCAACCGATGGCGCCCGTTCACGAACATGACGATACACACAATACCGGGTAACTTTACTTCCTTACGTTACTGGGTAACACGAGCTCTTGGCAAGACTGGTGGTCAGGCTTCAGGGATTCAGACTACCCTGACCAAGACATAGAAGTATGAAAAACAGGAGAAGTGGCAAAGGGGCGTGTTTGTCTCCGTGCGTCACCTTCTTTCTTATATTTATGGTCCAATCCAAGATCTATGAATGACAGCCGGAACCCATGGCTTAACGTGCTTTCCGAGACATGGAGGGGTCTCGATATGTAATTGAAGGTCACCCATCCACGAACCAGCCGCGCAAGCGTAGCCTAACCTTCGATAGACTGCTGTCATTTTGCCACGAGTTCGTAATTGAATTTGAATCAGTAACGGAATCAATAAAATTGTTCCATTGCGCAGTTGTCATGCCTAGTTTTTCTAGCTTACTGCGTAATAGAGAAAATATAGGTCATTTTAATAAGAAATAAATAATTGTTGTGGTTTGTCGTACTTACTTGGTTTGATTTTTTTGCTAGTTGTCGTTAAGCTACGAAAAATGTTGAATTGTTGACGTACCTGTGAATAAAGAAGACACTGGATTAGTTATTAGATTTTTTTTTAAATGTTTTTATTGCTAAATGGGCCCGCTCTTGACCCCGATCACGCCTGATGGAAAGCGATAGATGAGGTCTATGATGGAATGGGCGTGCCCAGAAGACGCCTGTTCACTCTTGATTTGAAGGCAGACGGGTTAAATGTGGGAGGGAACACAGATGCCGGCAGAGAGTTCCACACTTTGGCGGTGCGCATAATAAAAGTGGAGGAGAAGCGCTGAGTACCACTCGTCGGGATATCAACCAAGTGAATTTAGATCTAGGGCTGAGGGGTTAGGGAATTTTACTCGAAAATGAACATAGCTAAGATTAAAAACAACTGATACTCATAATCTTGTAGTAAATGACATGCAATGTAAGTTAACAAGTAAACTATATTTGAATTAAGAATTTGAGATTATTTTTAAGTTATGGAACAACAAACTGATTGTCATACTTGAAAGAGTTCAAATTCTATTGCAACCAAGAACTTATTAGAACCTGTTTGTTATAAATGGTCACGCAAAAATCAACTTAAAATACATTTCACTAAAGTAGGAAACTGATTAAGTGGCGATGGAATATAAATTATCTGAGATTATGTACACTGCTAAAGGTGGCATGGCAGCACTGTGACGTCAGGTCCGGGCACCTGTCAAATGCGTCAAAGCGCCTATATTTTATTTAGTCGTGACTGAATGATGAACGAATGAATGAAACGAATGATGAACGCCATCATTAAATTCGTCATAATGGAAGACCTCTTGTCAAAGTGGCGCCAACTGGTGACGTGAATTTTCATTAATTTTGGATTTAGCACTTTCAATAATTACTTTTTAAAGTATTAAACTGCGTTAAATAATAAAAACAAATGCGCTTTTACTGAAATGTCAGTACTTAAGCTGTTGATTTACGAATTGCGAGTGTTGCCACTTTCCGACTTCTTGACAGACAATTGCAGTGTTGCCAAACGTAAAAATACTGCCCATCTTATAATTATTATGCTGTGGCGTTCTTATGGGTAACGCAAGAGAACTTACTTGTTAAAAATGTGAAATATGTTCCGCAATATATTCTCCCATTGTTTCGTGCCAAACTTTTATGGTAAATACTATAATTATGGGGTTTGAAGGCCATTCTTTATACGTTCTTAATTTTGGTGGAAGTTATATTGGTTTATTGTTCTTCAAATGTTTTAAGTGGGGGTACGCTGACTTACTGATTTGACAAATAAGGTGAAAATGTATTGGTGAAATCAAGGTATGGTGAATTGGTTTCCTAACGATGTTGGTTAAGAATGTTATGTTATGTCCAATGTGGAATGTCTAACGTGATCATTGTCATAAAATCTACTAGTTAGATACGGAAATCGCTTATTTCGTTGCAAGAAAGTATGGGAAAATCAACTAATTGATAGTTTCAGACCACACAATGGAGAAAGGAGCGATTTCAATGCAGTAAGACAATAAATCGGTCGGTATTAAATCTAATTATCGTGTGCTTTTTCACTGTTCTATACATAAAAAACCGGCCAAGTGCGAGTCAAATTCGCACACGAAGGGTTTCGTTTATTGTATTTTTTTTCCGTTAGCCTGTACTGTCCCACTGCTGGGCAAAGGCCTCCCCCATTTTCTTCCACATTTCCTTGTGCTGTGCCTTCTCCGTCCAGTCGGTTAGGAATGAGTTTAAATCGTCACGCCAGCGTTTCTTAGGCCTGCCTCGGTGACGACTCCCGTCTTCAGGCACCCACTGTGTGATGCCTTTGGCCCATCTGTCTGGATGCATCCTATAAGTGTGACCCGCCCAGTCCCACTTCAGCCTCGCAGACTTGCCGCCAACATCGACGATACCTGTCTTGGAGCGTATTGTGGTGTTGCGAATTTGGTCGGTGTGTTTAATCTTTAAGATACTACACTCCATCGCTCTTTGGCAAACCTTGAGTTTGGACTTCTGAGAAGACAGAAGTATTTTTATTATATTGTGTTGTTATTGGGGCAGTTTACACACTCTGTGAAAAATTTCAAGTGTGTACTTATTACGGTTCAACAGATAATGTGACAGTCAGACGGACGGACGGACAGCGGAGGCTTAGTAATATGGTTCCGTTGGCACCCTTTGGGTACAGAACCCTAAAAAGGATGAAATTAAAACCACTCAGTATAATAAAAGCTTGTATAACATCTTTAACAGGTAGTATAAACCTCAGTTAACAATATCAACTTCGTAAATGATGTTTCTAGTGTCACTCCAATTAAATTTAACTCACATTGTTGGGTACAAGCGTTAAATTTTCATCAGTTTATATTCATTGTAATAGATGAGCGATTCGGGTTGTGTTTTAGCGCATAGACTGAACTTTTGCCATGAAACTGTACGGGGCAGAGATTACTTAAATGAAAAGCGAGGTTCTAATGTTTGAGAAAATAATCCCAAAGCAGTTTGTTTTTGATACTTTCAGCACGGGTCAGCGGGGTACCCATAAATGGTTGAATTTCGCTAAGCATAATCATCAGCTTATAATGTTCCCACTGCTAGGACACAGGCTTCCTCTCTGTGAGATGGAGTGGGCCGTAATCCACCACGCGAGCCCAGTGCGGGTTGGTAGATGTCACGTCTTCGATTTTTTTGGTTCTAGGACATGCCGGTTTCCTTATGATGTTTTTCTTCATCGTTTTGAGAGCAGTGGTGATGAAATATTTTACACAAAGTAAAGAACCTGTCTGGATTCGAACCTACGACATACAACTCGTAAGTCGCGGCCGTTACCACTGCTCCGAGGCCGACTATTACAGAGAAGATTTATACAAAATACCGTAACAGTTCTGAATTCAAAGTAACATCTAAGTTAAGCAGACATTTTCACCATTTTAATTAACACTGGCCATTGAAAGATGTATGACAAAATATGTTACAGAGGTCAACTATAAACCTAATGAATTATGTAGGTACTTTAAGCTACTATTAGCAACAAAACAGTTACAAAACCAGTTATATTTTCAACACACCAATAAACAAAATTGCGCGGAATCAAAGCAACAAGATTTATTCGTTTCTATTTGGCAAAGAGCAATAAAATTGTAAACGAGCGCGGGCAATAAAATACTAATTTAGTGAGGCGAGCAAGAGGGCAACATTGAGATATTTATTTTCACCTCGAGAAAGAATTAGACAAGGTGTGTAACGAGGGTTTAGTTTTAGAGCAATTTATTGCTCAATATCGTGGAGAAATTACAAGTAATCTGGAGCTATTTAGTTTCATGTAAGAAATGATCGATCTTTACTTACCTATCTGATCAAATTAATCTGTGCAAATTAGAATAAAAATCATCCCTTTCTATTTAACAGCATTAAAGCATTCTATCGAGCAATATTTTGTAACGTTAATTAACTATTTTGCAAATTAATGAATAAACGCAATTTAGTGTTCCTATACCTACTCCTTTTTAACAGTTATTTTAACTCTAATTTTGCATCACTGTCAAAATCACAATGGTCTTTATTCTCGTTTTAATAAGGTTGCTGTAACTGACAAGTCTGTCAATACCGCAGTGATCTTAATTCTCATTTTATCATGGTTGCCGTTGGGTTGCTGTCACTAATAATACCTAAGTCTATCAAAGTCACAGCGATCTTTAGTCTGGTTACAATAAGGTTGCAATTATCTGCTTTCAGAGATAAAATTACTGTAAAAGGATTGTAGTAACTGTAATTTTGAACATTTTTGACGTAGAGAACTTCATTCTCTTTGGTGATCACGAAACACGAGCTCTATATCTTTATTTCAACTCTTGGCAAAACACTAAGAAGTTTTCACACTTTCCTAGTGTGAATATCGATATGTATTTTATGGCATACTTTGCATTTTACACGTGATTTTATGACAATGAAAACTAATTATATATCTATTCAATTTAGTGGCTTTTCGCTGTTCATTTATTGTTCTATAAAGTATAATAAATTAACAACGACAAGCATTTATTGTAGGTACTCTGTTTCATGAATAATGCAGGCTTAATTTTTTATTAAATTAGTCATTCATTTAACAGTAATTAACTATAATTTTATTGCATCAATTATTTTTGATAAACATGTTATTATAATCGTCACTTGAATAAGTAAATTACTACAACATTTTATTAATGACAAAAAATCATCATGGTGGCTTCAAATAGGTAGGTAATTAAAAGTATATTCTTTAAGAATTACTATGGAGTTTCTTGCCCGTTCTTCTCCATACGAAACTACCTTTTGGTAGGAGGGTAACAAGAATAAATTCCTAGTTTTTCTAGAAAATTGTGACGTTTTAAAAGGCCTTATAATGGTCTTGTTCGTAGGTTCTCAATCTTATTTTGCCCTTTTTGAGATTATTATTATTTCTAGAGCCCCCCAATTTTTTTACTTAACATCTGTCACTAATCAGGAACGTAATTGTCTGGGTCTTGCTGCCCCTCCCCCCCGTAAGTCATAACGCTCACGAGGGGGCTCGTGAGCGTTATCGCCCACGTTGAGAACTCCACTTTAGATTCTTAAGGCGACTACATGACCTAAAGCGCGGTCTTCGTCGGACTGCATAGAAAAGAAAGAGAAGCGCGATGACACAACGGTGGTAATTTATTGCAAATATGAAGCAATTATCTATTTACAAAAACTATTTAATAAAAAATAATCCATCACTGAATGCAGTTTGGAATTAGAAATTTAATGGTATATTTTTAATTATAATTAAATTGTTAATAAATAAACTGCTTTTAAAGACAATTATTTGAAAATTTTTTTGATGCATTCATTCATATTTAATTATGATTTGAGTTCCATCACTGTATTAAAATAAGACTTGAAAATATCATAATATGTATTTTTTTTTTTTGGTCAAAATTATTTACGGTTTAAGAGCCTATACTACCTCAGCTAAAATTGACTCTTTATCTCGCTCATACGATACTGCTCGCTGACTGAGTGAGAGCGAGACAGAGTGCGGTGCTGGGCGGCAGGCAGCGCCAATAGTTTAGGTATTTGCTTTTTACAGTGAAAATAATGGTAATTATAAAAAAGTAAATAACATAAGACCTGCTTTAAAGTATGTTCAGTTAGTATGCAAAGTTTCATGATCTAATTTGAAGTATTTTTTTAATACCAGCGGTTTATTGTTCGGGTTAGAGGTAACTTTGTATTATTTTTCTATCGAAAAAATTTTATGGAATCGTGTTTTCGTCTAACATAAGACTCCGCAAAATTTCTAGTATTAGTTTACCGGCTTTCATATCCTCGGTCCACGGCACTGATAAATTAATCAGGAAAATCTTAGCCTCCACACTGATTAATTCTGATGTGCCGTGTTTCACCGAGGCTATGGATGCCTGGAGACTCGCTTGCCCGAATACAGATCCACCTGACAATCCGTCTTCCCAGAGACGGTGGGATGAGCCGCTCTGCAGAGTAGTACAGAACAATTTACTTGACTCGTCTGCTACTTCTGCGGAACGTGCGCGCCTGCTGGCTGTGGGTAGATGGGAGTCGGGACTTTGGCTTCATGCACTACCTTCGTCGAACATAGGCACTTTGTTCGACGACACTACTTTTCGCCTCGCTGCTTCCCTGCGACTAGGCACTCCTTGCTGTTCCCCTCATCGCTGTCACTGTGGCGAAGATGTCAACAGCCTCGGACACCACGGCCTGTCTTGCAGCCGAAGTGCGGGTCGCTTAGCGCGCCACGCGAACATTAATGACATCATCCGACGAGCTCTTGTTACCGTCGGCGTTCCAGCTGTATTAGAACCCAATGGCTTGGTACGCGACGATGGCAAGAGACCGGACGGTATGTCTCTATTTCCTTGGAAGGTGGGTAGGCCTTTAGTGTGGGACGCAACTTGTGTCGATACTCTTGCGCCATCCCACCTTCCTGGATCGGCATGCTGTGCTGGCGCTGCTGCTGCGGCTGCGGAAAACCTCAAGCGGCGAAAATATAATAACCTTATCGGAAATTATATTTTCGAGCCGTTTGGGGTTGAAACCCTTGGGCCGTGGGGTCCGAGTGCTCATGGTCTTTTTACCGAAATTTCAAAACGGCTGGTTGACACTTCCCGTGACCCAAGGGCTGGTTTTTGCCTTGGCCAAAGGCTAAGCATTGCCATACAGCGTGGCAATGCCGCCAGTCTCTTGGGTACATTACCAGTCGACAGCGATGCGGATGAATTTTTCGACGCTATATTTTAGTTTTTGTATAGTTTTAGTTAAGTTAGGTTTTAATCTTGTTATTTTTGTTAATTAAGTTTTTAAATTCAGACAATAAACACATAAGACTTAGCATTAATCCTCAACTTTACCATATATTTATTTCAAAATCAATGGTGCAGTATTTTCGACATAACAGAGGATCACGCTAAGCCATTTGAGGTAGTATAGGCCCTGAGATGCACTGCTTTAAAAAACCAACTTTTTGACCGTTTTCTGAAACCTCCGCCTTAACTAGGTCAAAGACATGTCGCATCTGAACTATTCTAAACACATAATCTATGTCGCCTGTCCACCAAACTATCGTCACTTCGTTACCAAGCGGATTAATATTTCGCAACAGTAAATACTAAATACGTTATTCGCTGGACACGAACCCAACTTGCACCAACCAAATTGTGGAAGTTGGTCGCCCTAGGGACTCGTACAGACCGTTACAGGGCTGAACAATTAAAAAATTAATTAATTCGATTCGATTAAGTAGTGTTCGCTAATTGGCTGAAGTAGTTTTAAAATTATAAGCTTAATTTGGTGATGTTTTTATGTCGGGTTTTAATTTTGTAGTGATGTGTGAAGTTTGTTGTTTTTTTTTTTAACATCTATTTGGTCATGTAAGGAGCGTTAAAAGTTTTTGATTCTGTAAAAATAAAACAGTTTTATTTGATTTAGAATACGTACACCAAAAAACGTCTTAGGTTAAGCGCGCACTGCGATGCGATTTTTTTTAAATCGCATGTTCATGCGAAATAAAATAGCAAACTCAAATAATTTTTCAAGCCAATTCTGAAAATATTTTTATATTGGTATTGTTTACAGATTAGCGATTATTATCCGCAGCGATTAAAACCTATAGTGCGTAGTCTTACTTCTTCATCGTGCAAATCCGTTAACACAGAAGATCTTACATAATGTAATTACGTTAATTAAACATTATCAACGTCTCTCCGACTGTCAATAGTAAAATCAAACTAGATACCACAAAGCGCTGATATTCAAATATTTGACTAGTTGATTGAACCATATAAGCTATGCACCCTTTATCACATAATTAACATGTAATATATAAAGGATAATATATGTATTATTCAAAAGCAAATAAAAGTTAGTACCTATTACCATGTATATTTTTCTATGGCAAGAGGCTTGTGGCTAAGTAATAACAGCCGCACGATCCTAACGATCAGGTTAAGCTACTCTTGCCGCGGTTGGTCCGTGGATGGATGACCATCTTTACATAGCAAGACCCCTCCGTGCCTCGGAAGCAAGTTAAACCGTTGGTCCCGGCTGTCATTCGAGGATCTTTGACAGTCGTTACGGGTCGTCAGAAGTCTGAAAGTCTGACTTCCAGTCTTACCAAAGGTATCGTATAACCCAGTCACTGGGTTGTGGAGGTCAGATAGGCAGTCGCTCCATGTAAAATACTGGTACTCAGCTGCATCCGTTTAGACTGGAAGCCGACCCCAACATAGTTGGGAAAAGGCTAGGCGATGATGATTTATCTATAGCAACATACATTAAATTATTATCGTTGAAAAAAAAAAGATTCCTCAAAAACAAGGCAACAATGAGACATTGGGGTTTATTTATAAACGATGATAAACGTTAAGTGACGTTTAAAAACGTCAAAATGTATGGTTAAACAGTCGCTAAACTTTAAGCAACGTTTATGAATAAAGGGTTCGACCAATTTAGTTACCCAGCAATGTAGTTGACGAGCAATGTGTTCGACCAGCAATTTAGTAGACCAGCAAATTTCGCAAACATTACGCGACAGCCCTTCAAAAGACAAGCCAGGGCTGCTACTGACGCGTAACACGTCGGGGCTGATCCGAAATTAGTTCACGCAGGTAAATCGCCACTTCCCGAACACCAACAATGTATGAAACTTAATTAATAAACATCGACAGATAAGGGTAGTCGCATATTTTAGCCGCGACGATCGACGGCACCTTTGTTTATTTCTTTTTATGGGATTTTGATAGGTTTTTTATGGAGAAACTTGAAGTGGTATGAGCGTGATTAAAAACCAACCGCTTAACGTGCTTGCCGAAGCACGGACGGGTCTTGATTTATGTAATGGAGGGTCACCCATCTACTAACCGACTGCGGCAAGTGTAGCTTAGCTTTCGATGGACCAGTGCGGCTTTATTTAATCACGAGGCCCTCTATTGCGACTATTTACTAAAATATAATAAATTATGTATTATTTAGCCAGGTTCCAGCCATTTTCATGAAAGCTTTGCAAATATTATTATTTTGTTAATCCGTTCGTTAAAATAAGGATTATGTTTGTATGATTTTAATTTATGTGTTCGTGACGGTTCGGCTAATTCGTAGCCGCCATTTTGGATTTTCTCGTGTAAGGTGCTATTAACCCTGTTAGTCTTAGAAGGAGTAAGTGGAGGTTTATCTTATCTGCTTGGCATTTTTATATACATATTATATATTCACGCCTTCCTATCATGGGATTGGGCAATAATCTCTCAACATTTTTTGTTTTTTCAACCATGAATTAATTGCAATACAGGGTTACCTATTGGTAAAAAAAAATTAGAGGTTTTTTGGCTGGTTAAGCTTAAGACCTCACAATATTATTGACTAGTTTCTGCCCCCGGTTTCGCCCGCGTTGAGGTCGGTAATTTTCTTATTTATAGTACTTCTAGCTGAACCGGCGAACTTCGTACCGTCTCAGATTTTTTTTTGTAACTTTTTCCCATGTTTTAATAATTATTCTGCTATTCGGGGCGAAGACAAATCCAACAAATAAAATATCATAAAAATCGGTCCAGCCGTTCTTGAGTTATAAATGGTGTAACTAACCCAAAAAAAATTTGCTATTCCCTACATTTTGACGAGTTATGCGAACATAAATGTAGGGAACAGCTGATTCTTTTTTCACGATTTCAGGTTTGGTCCCATAGTAAAAGTTGTTCATAATTATGAGTACAATGAGAGGATAAGGGTGATTAAAGTTTCACCCTGTATAGATAGATAGGTATTTAGGAAGTTAGAATTGACAGTCTCCACTCAAATCTGTCATCAACTAATATGGGAATAACTTATACCGTAGTAGAATTATAAGCTAGAACGCAAGGTGTTAGCCGTTCTGACTGCACAGGACTATTTTAGTGTCACCACTCAAGAATAAAAGAAGAAGACATTTGTCCAAGGACCGATGACCGGTGGAGCAGACGAGTCCTGGAGTGGAGACCGCGTATGGGTAAGCGTAGTGTGGGACGTCCCCCACCTAAATGGACCGACGATCTTAAAAAGATGGCTGGGGCAGACTGGATGCGGAAGGCGGAGAACAGGGTGTTATGGCGCAGCCTGGGAGAGGCCTATGTCCAACAGTGGACTGCGGTAAGCCGAGTTGATTGACTCAAAGAGGCTATATTTTAATATTCTTATTAGTGTTCGTCATTAACCTGAGAGAATCCTGTAATTATGAGAAACCCTCATTTCCTAATAAGCAGCTGATTATAAATAAAAAGCTACTTTAAATAAGAATTACGACCTTTCTTTGCAAATGAACTTAAATCATAAGTATTCACAAACCATGATTAGTGCAGGAAGCAATAACTCAACCAAAATGAGGTGCAAGTAGGCAATAGTCTAAGAGTCTGTTTTAATTTATGTCGTGTAATAGCGACTTATAGGCGGGGAGCCCACCACATAAATCAAGTGAGAGAATATCATTATTAAAATTTATATATGGAGTAAATTTTAACGTTATGTGAAGTTCATCATCATCATCATCATTTCAGCCGAAAGACGTCCACTGCTGAACATAGGCATCCCCCAAGCACCTCCACTTCGACCGGTTTTGTGCTTCTCGCATCCAAAGAGTTCCTGCGGCCTTCACAAGGTCGTCGGTCGACCTTTTGGGAGGCCTTCCAACGCTACGCCTTCCGGTACGCGGTCGCCACTCCAGAACCTTTCGGCCCCATTGGCCATCTGTTCTGCGAGCAATGTGAAGTTAACTCCTATAATTCTTAAACTGGTAACTTCAATTGTTTGGTAAATGCTTGCCTCTTTATGGTATAATTTATATCTGTGGAAACGAAGAGTAATGCCAGACTTCCACGTAATAATAGTTATTCGTCATTATGTTCGATTATCCTGTCAATGAGTTAAGACTATAGTGCTTTCCTATCTCTGCTGGATATAGGCTGTTTCCTTATACCTACCAGCCTACCTTATAGAACAGTGGTGGCCAAGTGGTAACGGCTGCGACTTGCGAGTTGTAGGTCTTAAGGTATGATTCCGATCTCGGCAGCACGCAGCAGTATTGCCGCGGCAGTGCGGTCGCAGCACTACTGGTCCTCATACATTTTCTATAGGTTTATATGAGATTACATTCCGAGCACGGCAGCAATGCTGCGCGACATTCCTATAGAGAATATATGGGGACCAGCAGTGCTGCGGCAGCACTGCTGCGTGCTGCCGAGATCGGAATCATACCTTTAGGTTCCAACCCAAACAGGCGCTTTACTTTGTGTAAATTATTTCATCACCACTGCTCTCAAAACGGTGAAGGAAAACATCGTGAGGAAACCAGCATGTCCTAGAATCAAAAATTCGGAGACATGTGACATCTACCAACCCGCACTGGGCCCGCGTGGTGGATTACGGTCCACTCCCTCTCCCCGAGAGTAGGCCTGTGTCCCAGCAATGAGAACATAATAGGCTGATTATGTATGTTATGTTATACCAACTAGCGTTTTGTTTTTTTTTTTTTGTATGGCATCTCGCAGTTCAACCTATGAGGTTGTCGTCTGCTTAACCGGGCTTATGCTACTGCAACGTTTAGTACCTCGGCGATAAAGTAGCCCGCAAAATTCAAATTTACTTAGATACGTTTTTTTGCAATTTGCAGGTCAGTGTCAGGCTGTATGTTGATTAAAATATGATTCGCAACCGTAACAAATATGGCTTTACAGAATTATAATCATTAGAATCAGCAAAACCACTTCATCAGTTAGAAATGACCTCAAATGTCATGATTTCATGTAATAGTCATTCAATAGGGTAACATGAACTTACAGCTGTTCACGTCAAATAACTTTGCCGACCTGAAGCTAGGCTTTCCGAACGCCGCGCATGCGCGCTGCTGCTTCAGTGTTTTGTTGCCAACTTCAGAGCGACAAAGTCATTTGACGCGAACTGTAGAGAGATTTGTATTGATGATTTGTATGATTATAATTCTATAAATGAATATTTGTTACGGCCGCGAACCATATTTAGATCAACATACAATGTGATACTGACCTGCATATTGTATAAAAACCGGCTAAGTGCGAGTCGGACTCGAACACGAAGAGTTCCGTACCACCGTACAATATTTAACACGAAATATATATAAAAAAATTGGCAAAAAATGGCGTTTTTTGTATGGGAGCCCCCCTCAAATATTTATTTTATTTTAATTTTATTATTATGAATGTAAAAATACAACTGAGTATTTAGTGAATATTTCAAGTGCCTACCTGTTGCCATTATTGATATCGAGCAAAAAGGGCAAAAAAACGCGTTTGTTGTACCTATGCGAGCCCCCCTTAAATATTTATTTTATTTTGTTTTTTGTATTTGTTGTTATAGCGGCAACGGAAATACATAATTTGTGAAAATTTCAACTGTCTAGCTATCGCGGTTCTTGAGATACAGCCTGGTGACAGACAGACGGACGGACAGACAGACAGTGAAGTCTTAGTAATAGGGTCCCGTTTTTACCCTTTGGGTACGGAACCCTAAAAAGTAAGAAAATTTGAATTTCGCTAGCTGGTGGACGCTTTCGCCTTAAATTGATCAGGCAATAGCATACCAATCACAGCTTCATTATAATCTTCTAAAGTGTCAGGTAAGCTTTAAAACTCTTTAACAAGAAACGCAACCAAATACTTGTTTACTAACACCGCAAAACGAATTCACATACTCAAGAAATGGAACACCAAAGTACAGGACCAACCAAAATAACTTGACTTTCGAATATGGCGCCACTATCAACGCCAACTGTCAAAAGTCAGCACAATTTCAATTTTAGTTCCAGATTTCGCCGCGTGTATACATAAAATGGTGATATAATTACCATTTCTTTGAACGCAGACTTACTGATTCAGTGTTACGAAGAATGATTAGCCGTTTCGTAATTAAAAACAATGTTATTACGGACCACCCATTGTATTAGTAATGAATGATATCGGATTTCGTAATGTTTGATGAAGTCATGGAGGTGTTATGAACGGGAATTCGCAATGAGTGTTGATTTTCTTGTGGGTGTGAATGTGTTTGTTTTAGTTGATTACAATTAGGTAGGGTTTTGTCTTGATTAATCATACATAAGGCACATCTATACTTTAGCACGGAGTTTAGTGGCACTATATAAAAGAAGCTAAGAGCAGTTTATTTAAGGTGAATGTGACATGGTAGACCGCGAAATTTAAATTTTCTTACGTTTTTTGCAATTTGCAGATCAGTGTCAGGTTGTATCTTGATCCAAATATGTTTCGCGACTATAATAGACATGTATTTACAGAATCATAGTCATTAGAATCATTAATATATCTCTTTAAGTTAGATTTCTACCATAACCACTTTTCCATACGAGATTTGTTCTTAACGGTAGAAATCTAACTAAGAGAGATGTATTAATGATTCTAATTATTTTAATTCTGTAAATACGTACCTGTTATAGTCGCGAAACATATTTTGATCAAGATACAACCTGACACTGACCTTAAAATTGCAAAAAACGTAAGAAAAATTGAATTTCGCGGGCTATAACTGCGCAATCACCTTAATAAACCCACGCTCGATATACCTACAGCTACACCAATCAACTATACAACTTTGTGACGGATTCTCATTACCCAAAGACGAATCTATCATTCCATTTACCATTTTCTCTTTTTCCGTTTCCAAAGAGTAGGGATACCCCATCAAAAGCCTTGGGGAATACAAAAGGGAAGTCCATCCACCTGTGACCGTCGACCGGAAACTTCATAATGCAATCAGCATTCGTTCTTGCCAAGTGTATTGGATTTGGCAATATTCACCAATTATTATCTGAAGAGTCTTTGAAGGGTCGAACCAAGACTGAATTTAGTGTATTAAGTGTCGGACACTTGTGTCTGCAAGTTGTTGAAACAAAGTAGGACACGGAGACTTGGGAGAAATGCAGCAGTGTACCCATTATTACAGTTACAGCATTTTTAGTAAGACTTGTCCTGGAATATTTTGTGAGCCATAATGGCGACGAAACGACAAAACTAAAACGGATTAATGACAACGAAATTTCTAAGATTTTTGCGTATTTCTTTCTCTTCTTGAAAACTTGTTTTTTTTTTTTTTTACATTTCGACCGTTAAGATCGGCAACATAATAATCGTCAAAACCTTTGCAGGCAACAAATACCACTTTCTATCTAGAGGACTCAGTATTACTCACAAAAAAAAGGTGTCTATCGATGTCATGATCTAACTTTTCCCATCCATAGGTACTAAAGTAGAAAGAAGAATTATTGCCAAACTCAGTGGCAGTGGGCAGGGCACTTTGTCCGCAGAACAGATGGCCAATGAGCCCGAAAGGCTTTGGAGAGGTGAACGCGTACCGAAAGCCGTAGAGCTGGGTCTTTGGAAGGCCTCCCACAAGGTGGACCGATGACCTTTCGGCCCCAATGGCCATCTGTTCTGTGAGCAATGTGCCCTGCCCTCACAACACCCACTACCCTGACCGGTAACCTAGTGAAGGCCGCAGGAATCCGCTGGATACGGGAAGCACAGAACCGGTCGAAGTGGAGGTGTTTATTGGTTTGCTATGTCCAGCAGTGAACGTCTTTCGGCTGAATTGATGAGGTACTAAAGCACGTTTTATTGTCTATTCATTACATTCTCAGCTGATTGCAGACTGTCATTTAACCAAGCATCCTTGACTGTCTCTTGACTTGGCTGTCGCTGAAAACCAGCGCTGGGACTGTGTCTCGTATAGGGTATTAGCATTATGCTGAGCGATGGCCAAATTGTTATTTTGTTAGTTTTTTTTGTTTATGCATCATGTTTGCCGCAAATAAACGTATTTTCTTTCTTTCTTTCATCCTAATTATGTCATCAAGTAAAACAAAATAGACTACCAATCTCACCCCACAACCTGTCCCGTTTCCTAACGCTAACTTATGTTAAATACGGCCCATCTCTCCCGTCCCAAACTCAACACTGCAGGCATCGCACCCTAATATACAGGGCACATAAACTCGAGAAAAGTCTAGCCCGAAAATCATATTTACGGCAGGCATTCACACCCAAAAAACGTTTTTATAAATCATATGTAAGCAGAATACAGGTAGAACAAGGGAATGCAATATTATTCTCGCGGCGTACTAAATCAAACACCTCCGCCGACCCGCGTGGTAGCCCTGGATTTATGTGTGAAACAACATACGTGTATGTAGGGCTGTCAGCTTCCTTTTTTCTGTACGCTAGATGTGTTTTTGTGTTTGGTAACTCCGTTTTTTTGACGTCACTTTTTTTTTGGGTTTGTACAGTCACCAAAGGAAATACGTGACCAGGTTCGTCGGGTATAGTTGAAGTTTAGTAAGAAACCGATGGCTATTTTTGAATAAAATTTAATTTGATTAATAGCAAACAAACAGTTTATTTATTGAGAAAAATTTCTTTTGCAAATATCCATCGGTTTCTTACTAAACTTCAGCTATACCCGACGAACCTGGTTACTTATCTCTTTTGGTGACTGTACATGATAATATGAGTGTTTTTGTAAGGTACATTACTACTGATAAGTAATGTCTTAATTAAAATTTTTAATTAGTAATTAAAAGGAAATCGAAGTTCTAGGCTGTATAATTAGACATGACATGCCTAATGACTGGTACAAAAAACGTAATTAACCATGGATAAAGAAGCGCTCTGGTAGTAAACTAGACATTATATTGAACTTCTTTATCAATCAGAATCAAGAATAAATCAAGTGCATTGCTTTGTACATAAATGTTTTTTTTTCAAATATACAGGTTGGTAAAAAAAAATTTCAAGAAATTACAAACGCAATATACAGCGTGTATTAAAAAAAACTTTTTTTTTTTCTTTGAAAATACTAATTAAATATGCAGTGTGTTTATAAAAAATAACTTTTTTCTCTCGTATCAGCCCTACAAGTAACGCAGAAGCTTATAGGAGCAAAGGCAGTGGAGTGTGGCGTCTACACAATGCTAGGAAACGAAGGAGGGCAAACGAACCCAGGCGGCTTACATTAGCGATAATGTTATGAAATATTGCTATTACAATGACACGGTGTGTGTGTGTGTGTGTGTGCAGTTTTTGTCTTTCGGTTGGCTTTTGAACTTGAAGACTGTAACGGTAACTCTATTTATGGACCCGCTGCGAAAAGATACAACTAGAGCAACTTTGTTGCTATAGATCGTGGGTTCAAATCACGCAATATACTTAAAAAATAAAACTGTATAGTAACTGTAATTGATCTACGTATTAATATGTGTGCTTATGATATTAGAATTCTATATATTTGTCTGTAAATATACAATTAATTATCATTTGGAAGTACGGACGTTCAAATTGAAATTACTGTCAATTTACAGCCATAACAATACTAGCTAATGGAAACATAGTATTAGCGGTAGCGAAAATCCTTTTCAATAAACGTAATTAAATGCAAAACAATCAAACTGAAATCAATTAGGTACGCACAATCAAACATGGCGCCTAGATTACAAACGTTGGAGAAATTCAAACAATTTCAATGGTATTTGTCCTAACGGTTTGGTACTGTCAGCGACAAACGTTGATGATCTTAATAAAGCTTCCATGAGAGGCAATATTCCGAAAATTCGAAGGCATGGCATCCACCAACCCGCACTTGGTCCACGTGGTGGGTTACGGCCCACTCCTTCTCACCGAGAGGAGGCCTTTGTTTTGCAGTGGGTTCCTACATTATAGGTTGCTTATCTATACTAATATTATAAAGAGGTAAAATTTGTTTGTAAGTTTGTATGTAGGGGTTAATCTCTGGAACTACCAGTCGGATTTGAAAAATTCTTCTTGCATTTGATAGCCCAATTCTTGAGGAAGGCTATAGGCTAACCTCACGCTATGACCTTCAGGAGTCGAGCAAAAGCGCTATGGGGAAACGAAGTGATAGAGCAGGAGACGCGGGCAAGTGATGCAATACGACGAGATGGGTCGAGGGAATAAGAAATTTCACGCGAAGTCGCGGGGCAGAAGCTAGTGCTAGAATAAGCTGGCATTTTCTAGTAATATGCTTATAATTTAACCACGACAAATTCTCAAACAGTTAGTGTCAAAACGACAGAAGAATTTCGGTATTATAAAATGTGGATGGGTGTGATCGTGTGAAGGGATACCAGAGTAGTACTATTGGTACCGGTATCAGACGTAATACCTGTACTATTGATATTACTGATCAGTATTGGTCCTGTACGGGTACTTACCAAACAAATATTTCGTAAGTTAGAATGAGAAAACAGATATAATGTAGTAAGTAAAAAGGATAGTTTAGGCATTAGAAAAATAACTTCAAGGTACAAAAATAGGAGATTTGTGGCACGCAGCCTGCTAGCGGTACCTGAATTTGGTACCGGTACCCAGGTACCGAAATGGCATAAACCGCTGAGTACCGGTATAGAACGTGTACTTTTGGTAGCGGTTCCAAGCCCTGGGCACAAAATGTGTCAGAACCACGGATATCTATGGTCAGAACACATTATGTAATTTCGCTCCTGTCGGTACTATCGGTATAAGCCGTACATAAGCCGTTTGTGTTAGAATGCTGTGTGTGGCGGATTTCCTATAGCCAGAGTCAATAGTGTATTTGGTAATGGTATTGTATCAATGGAGGTTTTGTTTTCAGGCTTCTATTAGACTGAACATTTGGGCTGAATGTAATTAGTCAGTCTTACCAAGGGGTATCTCAATACCCAGTAACCGGGTTGTGGAGGTCAGATAGGCAGTCGTTCCATGTAAAATACTGGTATTCAGCTGCATCCGGTTAGGCTAGCAGCCGGCCCAAACATAGATGGGAAATAGCAGGCAGATGATGAAGGGCATGTAGGAGAATGATGATGAGTTTAAAAGGCAAATAATCTCTTTTAAAAATCGTGAAAAAAAACGAAATTGCAAAAAGGACTAACACCTCTTTCGGGAGCAATATATATTCAAGACAATTAAACTTGAACACTAGCTTCAAATTATCTTATTCAGAGTTATAATGTTCTTTAGAAATTCCTCTCCTAAGAGTCTAGACATGCCTACAACTAACCAAGTCTCACGAGACTAAGGTTTATGTCCGCTCTGCTCCGATATTAAACCTGACATTTAGCCATTAAACTTAGAAAGGTTGCATATTTCTAAACACCCAACTAAGTACAGCTTCTAAGACAACGATTTTAACACTACAAAATGCTTGGTAGGGTTACCATCCTTTCGGATTTAGGTACGGTCGAACGAACTATTTGGTATACAGGCAAAAATATTCATCTTTCCACTACACTTCCAATATTTAGTTTTATTTTGTGTGTTATAACTTTTTCACCTTATGGCATCCTTAATTAAATAGAGTGGTATAAAAGAATTGACTAACTCAGCAAACCATTGTTTAACCTTTTAAGCGCTTGGCTACATATCAATTGCCGTGCCCATAGCGCGCGGCTATTAATCGAAAAAATCAAGATAAAATAATACCTACAATAAATAAGGAGGAGAAATCGTTGTATGGATTAAACAATAGCCAAAAAGTTTTTTTCTCTATTTAATAATGGTTTTAGTTGTACCACGCAGTTAATAAGACGAAAATAGAACGAAAAAAAATATGCATTTTCGCTGTCGCAGAAATACGACACGAGCGGTAGGGGCACGGAAATATGTGTCGCATAAATGCGACACAAGCAGTTAAAAGTAGTTGCAAGTTAGCTGCCTGTATACCAAATAGCTTGTTCGACCGTACATAACATCATCACGCCTGCATTATCCGAACGGTTAGGCAGAGGTGTACCTACTACACCCACATCACGCCAGTTATGTCTAAGTCCCATGTAATAGGGGTCGAGCCTATTGCCATCAACCGGGCACAAATCCAGACTCCGGGCTGCTACTGAGAAATTCCGGACGAAAAACCAAATAACACTGCCCGACCTGGTAGTCGAACTTAGGACCTTATGCTCAGCAGCACTGCTTGTTACCACTAGATCAACGAGTCAGTTCGTGCCGGATTTGTCCGGACACATCCGACATTTTTGACCTACTGTCCAAACCGCCAGAATTTTTGAGATTCGTGCAGACTTATCGACCAAGTCTTGACTTTTTATCATAATCAGCCTTTAATGTTCCCACTGCTGGGACACAGGCCTCCTCTCAGTGAGAGGGAGTGGGCCGTAATCCACCACGTGGGCCTATTGCGGGTTGGCGGATGTCACATGTCTTCGAATTTTTGGTTCTAGGACATGCCGGTTTCCTCACGATGTTTTCCTTCACTGTTTTGAGAGCATTGGTGATGAAATAATTTACACAATGTAAAGTGCCTGTCTGGGTTCGAATCTGTGACCTACAACTCGGAAGTCGCGGCCGTTACCACTTGGCCACCACTTTTTATAGGACTTTTTAAATTTCAAAATGTTAGGTAACCCTAGTTATGGGGAAACAATTCTCGCACACACATAGGCAAGCAATATGGCCATACCAAAGCGTCTCGGTCTAATTGCCTATCGTAGCCATGTTTATGGGCCCCGCGAATAGCCCATACTTCATAAGACCCTTTAATGAGCAATAAATAGCTATTAACAATAGTTGATTAAAGGCCCATTGTTGACTCGGATTGATTTAGAAATTTTAGATTGTTTTGAAACGACGTGAAAATGAAGTTGTGGTTTGTTCCTATTTTTTATTGTAGGTCGTAAATGGGTGTAATTAAAACTTTCAGGCAAGATAATTTCTGGCTTTTCTATTATTGCTACTGCAGTATTTTCCGTTCCGTCAAACGGCGTGAATAGGGATGCAGGGGTGAATCGGGAGAAAACTTTAAAAGGGATTTTAACATTAAAATAATATAGTTTGTGGCCAAAAAGGACCCTAATGTGTTTACTGTAATTGAATTAACGATTATGTGCCCTTATTGACAACAAACTATATTATTTCAACGTTAAAATTCATTTTAAAGTTTCGTCCCGATTCACCCCTGCATCCCTATTCACCCCGTTTGTAGGTACCTAATGCCAAGGTAGAGGTAGACCAAGGCGAAGGTGGTGTGACGATCTAATATCATTTGCAGGGCCAATGTGGCCAGAGATCGCGCAAGACAAGGAGGTTTGGAAGAAAACCTCCGCCCAGCAGTGGCACACAAAACAGGCTGACAAAAAAAAAGGTGCCAACGGACCATGTTACTAAAGCTTCGCTGTCCGTCCGTCCGTCACAGGGTTGTATCTTTTGAAACGTAACAGGTAGATACTTCAAATTTTCACAGAGTGTCTACAACAGTATAGCCGCTACAACATCAAATAAATTTAAAACGTAAAGTCCCCATCCTCATGTGAGCAACATGTTAAAGAAATATGTAGTGTTAAATTTAATATTGTACGGGACCCTTTGTGTGCGAGTCCGACTCGCAATTCTCTGCTATCTCTGTCAGACATACACAACCTTTTTTTTTTTTCTCGCGGTGGAAATCCTCATGGACTTCCACTATCGTGGGGGTGACAGAGGGGCCATGCCGGTCTCTTACCGGCTAAAACCACCGCGGTGTTCCACCTCTACCTATGGCCGGGGGTGCGGGATTCGCATAAGCATTCACCGCTCAGACATACACAACCTACATAAAAAAACACCTGTACCTATATATAATTATATATTGTAATATTTTCATACGAATAGGCACAACATTTTCTTCAATAAGTTTACGCCAAATTATGTAAGTTTTATAAACAAACTTAGAATTTCTGATCACGTAACAAAATAACACAAAAGTAGTCGGATATTTTTGTATTTTTGACACAAATTGTGCGACACATCTCACTAACGAGCTCTGAATTTGGCCTTTGTATCTATTCAATACAATGTTATAATATTCGAAATAAGTGTATTATGAATGGTTTGAATAGAAAAACTCATTAGAAAGATTTTTTGTATCGGTTTGTTAGTGGACGAAAAATCATATTTAATATCTACTTCAAGCACACAAATATACAGAGTACGGACTTGATGCCATAGGAATTTTCACCAGTCAACCTTTGGGCGATGTAGAGACAAACAGAAACTGTATTCATTATGAAAGAAAAGAAAAATTGTTTATTCTGCACAAACAAAACTCTCTTTACAACAAAAAAAGACATAACATAAACACATACAACGTAGTCAAAAGCCTCGTGCTCAAGCATATAAAAGTTGTCAATTTTGTCTATTGCATGATGTCCGGGTCAGGGACCAAAGACAACACACATTAATTTTATTGACATTGACAATACAAATTAATTCGAGATGCACCTGCGACACTGGCAGATAACAACAAAATAACTACTAAAAACAATACCAAGACGAAACTAAGAACCTTCTAAAAACAGCCAGCATCTTCATACCTAAACTGGAAATGGCCGAGGGGCAGATTGAAAGGACAATGTCCATTACTTATGTAACTTTGTAATGATGTAACTTCTATGTAATTTATATGTGAACTTATGAATAAATGTTATTATATTCTATACCTATTAATCGTGAAAACATTTAGTAAAATCAGTGCACTCAAAATAACAAAGTGACAAGGTGCAGAAAGCAAGTGAAACATAATCAGCCTTGAATGTTCCCACTACTGGGACACAGGCTTCCTCTATGTGAGAGAGGGTGGGCCGTAATCCACCACGGGCCCGGTGCGGGTTGATAGATGTCACATATCTTCGAAATTTGGTTCTAGGACATGCAGGTTGCCTAACGATATTTTCCTTCACCGTTTCGAGAGCAGTCGTGTTGAAATAAACACAACAAAGTAAAGAACCTGGCTGGGTTTGAACCCATTACCTACAACTCGTAATTCGGGGCCACTACTGCTCCAGAAAGCAAGGAATCTGATAAAAATGCTAATAAAGATACAGTTTATTAAAAAGACACAAATTTTATCAACATCGAACCAACAGATTCTGTGCCAAACTTGGTTTCAATTTGAGCTGAGGCGTTGCCAAAGCAAAACTAGGAAGCTATACAAGGTTCAAGCTCTACGCAAAATACTTCCATACTTCACACACTATAAAAAAAAAACATAAAAAATAATTAAAAAACCTGTTTTCTTATTACGGCAAACTTTTCTAACGTTTGTATTGAAAAACTCGTAAAAGTAGGAAATAGGCTATTGGCTATCAGTTAAATAATAAATTGATTATGCAGAACACAATAAGTGCATAACTCAAGACTGATTGCGAAATCAATTATAGCCTTTAAAATCGTAAAACTGTACTGGTGTGAAGAAAAGTTAGTAAAATACGATTATTTTTAGGTTTAGTTTTGTAGTAAAAATATATAACATGTGTACGTGTACCTATAGTAGACCCACCAGCCAGTTATGTTTAAGTCCTATGTGTGTAAGTGTTATCTATGGTTTGGTAGTCTTTCTGGTTAATTGGTCTCCGTAAACCGTTGGTAGCCGTGCTGAGCTTCAATCGTGAGAAAGCATTGTATATGGTTAAGTAAACAAGCCAGAAGTGCAAACACATCACACTAATATTTTAAAAGCGAAAGTTTGTGAGTGTGTATGTGTGTATTTATATGTTTGTCACTTATTCACGCTCAAACGGCTGGACCAATTTTGATAAAATTTTGTATGGAGGTAGCTGACACCCTGGATTAACATATAGCCTACTTTTTATCCCGATATTCCCACGGGATCGAAACTTATGCGGGTGAAACCGCGGGGCGCAGCTAGTCGTACATAAAGCCGTGAAGGTCTTTCAGGAACACGACCTTCAGTAATGAAGTACGCGACCAAGAAGGAGAAGTAAACAAAACGAAAAGGAATTAATAAGAGTAAACGCATTTTTTTTTCTTATTTGTGTTTGCGAATTACAGGATATTAAGTTATATTAGCTTAGGTATTGGCTAACATGCCACTTTACTTACCTTAGTATTAAAGGACACTATAAGAGACACAATAGAAGTTCTATTGTTATTACGTCTGGGGGCGCTTAGTGTCCCGCAAAGTGTTAGGTTAGATCAATTTTTTTAGTAAACTATATTTTCTTACTTGAAGGTGACTCTTGTGTTTTATGATGATGATGATATATTCTATTTTTAATTGATTCATATCTTCAACTTGTTCCAATAATACTCTCTTTTTATCAAACAAACCATTACAACAAAAAAAAACTCACATTTGCTGAAGACCCTTGACAAATAAATAGATATAAATTACACACATCAATCAAACCACTTTTCTCCTCAACCGTACCGTACCGATACATCGAAAACAACAGGTTTTTATCGATAAAAACGTTTTCGAGTCGTAAAAACTAAGAATTAAACGAACGAATACGTACTTAACTTAAGAAACGGACCGTTGATTTGGTAACGAAGTTAAATTACCATTGACAGCTACCTGTGAAAGTCTGTAATGGTCGATAAATGACGGTAATGGATGGTAACTATTAAGTAAGAAGAAACACTTCCTATAGTTTTTAGGTAGGAAGGTACGGTCAGCATCAAAAGTTGATTAACACTTCAGTTTTTTTAATCTTAGTTATTGAGCAAAATATTTGTTCAAAATTGCAGCAGAAGATTTTTTTTTAGAATATATACTCTGGTTTATTATGTGAAAAGCTAAAAATCAGTTTATTGAAAAAAGTTGTTGTCAATTTAATAACATGTAAACATGATAGTGTTAATCGACTTTTGATGCTGACTGTACACAGGGCTACACATCAAGCTATACATTTCCAGTTTTCGCTGCCCTCGCATTGTATGGGTTTTTCGTACAATCAGAAGTCAGCTAATAGGTACTGGTTATGTATAGCTTTATGTGTAGCCGTGTGTACTCGTGTTGGGAAATTGGGTGTGATTTCACGCCTGGGTACTGTGTTGTCTTATTTTGAGTTAATCGGTTGGTGTTGTTTCGAGACTAGTTGTTGTGTACAATGTACGCGGTTTTTTGTATAACTTACGTGTAAGGTCTATTCAAATTTATTTTACCAATTGATGTTATTTCAAGTTAAACAAATATCGACTTTATTTTAGTAGTAATTAAGTTGATTTCAGAGTGATCAGCACTAGGAAAAGTTATTTTTCCAAAAACACATTTTTGTTTACATGTTTGGTGATTAAATCGCGAACGCATGTAAGGTATTATTTTTATTTTGTTAAATATAAAATAAATATTGTGACTAATCGAAAGTAGCAAATGAAAGCCCCAATCTCAGAATCATGGTTTCTTAGGAAGTTCCTCCCAAGTTTGGTTTAGTGATTGGGTAGCTGATATGTCAAATAGTTTTAAATAAAAACAATATAACCAATATAAACCGGCCAAGTGCGAGTCGGACTCGCCCATGAAGGGTTCCGTAGCAGCAAGTAACATAATATAAAAGTTCTTGTAGTTCGTTGTAACTTTGTGAAAGGTAAATTGCGGTTTTCGATTTATGACGTATTAAAAAAAAACTACTTACTAGATCTCGTTCAAACCAATTTTCGGTGGAAGTTTACATGGTAATGTACATTATATATATTTTTTTAATTTTATCATTCTCTTATTTTAGAAGTTAGAGGGGGGGGACACACATTTTACCACTTTGGAAGTGTCTCTCGCGCAAACTATTCAGTTCAGAAAAAAATGATATTAGAAACCTCAATATCATTTTTGAAGACCTATCCATAGATACCCCACACGTACAGGTTTGATGAAAAAAAATTTTTGGAGTTTCAGTTGTAAGTATGGGGAACCCCAAAATTTATTGTTTATTTTCCTATTTTTGTGTGAAAATCTTACTGCGGTTCACAGAATACATCTACTTACCAAGTTTCAACAGTATAGTTCTTATAGTTTCGGAAAAAAGTGGCTGTGACATACGGACGGACGGACGGACAGACAGACAGACAGACATGACGAATCCATAAGGGTTCCGTTTTTTGCCATTTGGCTACGGAACCCTAAAAATAACAACCTGTATATTTAAAATAATGGAGACAAAATATTTTTACGTTTAATAAATGTTCCAATAATCTTCGCAAATTTACTTCTCGTCGCGATTTTAAATCCACCGTTCTTTTACAAAATCATTTACTTACGCCAAACTTGAAGCAACGTTATCAACTAATTTCACACTTCAAAAACACGTAAGAAACGTCGACATCAACCCATTAGGCACGGTCTACACTACCTACAAACTAACACAAAAATTACGAAACTAGCGAAATCGATTCCCAACCAAACAGTCGACTATCGATTACCTTACGAGAATCGAGTACAAAAGAATCGCTCACAAAGCTTGTCAATGACAAATGAAATTCGACGTCCGACCATAAATTGTGACTAGGTATAATAAAAGATTATCTATCTCTGAAATAAATACAGGGGGAGGACAATAGGGCCTTTATTAAGGGATGTATAGACTTTCCCCCTCTGGGATTGTTCCTTGGACGCGTATGAGTCGCATCTGTTCGGTTATTGTTTTACATGGTTAATTCGATTTTGGTTTGAGTACGATGAAATTAGTTTTTGGAACTTAATTATGATTTTGTTTGTATGTAGTAAGATTTTTGTTATGTAAAATGCAAATTGGCCATCACCCTTTAATTCTACGACCTTTTTTGTTTTCATCATAATAGATTAAAAGAACTTAAGCATTTAACATTTGTAACTATAAACGTATTTTCTTTTTTTTCTTTCTTCTAACTATAATGTTAATAAACAACGGATGCAATACAAAGTAGATCAAGGATCACCCATTTTATTGTTACATCTAATTTCCTGTACCTATTATATGCAAATGTTTTTTTAATCACTCAGGTACTGATACTACTTAATACTAAAAACTTTAATTCCCTCACTGCCAACCTACCCATATTAAAAAAATGTTATATTATTCTCAGACCACTTACCAACAATATGAACTAGATCCAAATCTCATTTCATTTCAAAGGACAATGTCCATAATTCACTAGCCATCACTAAAAATATAATCTAATAGAAAATAAACGGATATAGACGATTACTCGCATTATAGCTAAGTTCTGATTCAATGGTTCTGACGCCAAAAAAATGGCAATAGCTGTTGGTAATATAAACAGTCCGTGCGAACCACGCGTTCATAAGTCGCGTGTCAGGGTTGTCACTAACGCTTTTCTATTATACTAGCTGCGCCCCGCGGTTTCACCCGCATAAGTTTCGATCCCGTGGGAATATCGGGATAAAAAGTATCCTATGTGTGTTAATCCTGGTTATGAACCACCTGTGTACCAAATTTCATCCAAATCCGTACAGGAGTTTTTGCGTGAAAGAGTGAGAAACATCCATCAATCCATCCTCACAAACTTTCGCGTTTATAATATTAGTAGGATAAGTAGGATTTAGATGCTTTTTTGTTAGCTTTGAAAGTAGGGTTATGGATGTAAATTGCTTGTTTGAAAAGCATCTTTATATGTACAGTACAGCTCTCACAGTTGCGATTTTGTTAGGTTCGTAAATGGACGGTGTGTAGATATGTCATATCCATGACATACACACTTATGAAAATGACCATGATTTTCTATACCCTAAGTGTGTTAATAATTAAGAGAAAGGGCAAATTGTTCAGCAGAAACAAACATACACGCAGGATCATTAAAATATACTAATTACGAGGTGAATTGATAATAGCGACTAGATCTTAAGTTTTATATCCTTAATAATAATATGTATTTCGATTCCCAATTAATTCATTAAAAAAACCAATTAAAATTAAAGTTATAGTTATGTCTTTCTTAAAACGAACGAGGCGTATTAAAATAATTGGTAATTAATTATGCATATTAGATTAATATTAATTATGAATATAAGATGTCCGTCTGTAGGTATCTTTCTGCTGTTCACCTCTAAATATAATTATCATAATATTTAAGATATTTTAATAGTGCTTAAGAAAATGTGCATATTTTCATATTGGTAATAAAAATTCTCTGGTCTATAAAAGCACATAATTTAAAAACTTTATCGAAAATATCTACCGAACTTGACATTTTACTCCATTGTAATAGAGAAAGGAAAAAATGCAATCATTGGTTTTTTAATATTTTTCATATTTATATTTAACCAAGATACCTTTTGGATTTCTTGACTATATTTATTTCTCCTACTGCTTTCGGCCTTATTTATTTAAATAAGTATACACTTTATAGTACACCAGAAAATACATAACAAAAAAAATACATTTAACACTACAACACACGCAACGGGCAGCCTTTCTCGGCTTTAAACAAACTTGTAAATAATAAAAAAATGCTTTTTTTTTTCACTATTTCCCTTCAGCGCAGCCCTAACGCAGTCCCCTACCAGATCGATAGAACATTTTATTTCTCTCTATTATAAATCCGAGGGGAGCATTATAAGGAGTGTCGCGTGCGTGCAGTTACCGCCACTGTGCCATTAACGACTGCTGGCAACTGGCAACTTTCTATGCAACTTTTTTTTTATGGTTGGTTCAAATATTATATTTGGATAGTTTCGTTTTGGATTGGAACAGCGTCATAGAGACAATTGAAATAGAAAGCCCTACAAAAATGTAAAACCGGCGATTAAATGCATGGTCAAGAATAAAAGTTTATATTGATGCCTTAATTGAACAAAGGATTGTATAAAATTATAGTCTCTTAGATCATAATTTATTGTTGTTGTTGCGTCTTGAAGAAAGTAATTTCATACATTCCGCCTTTTTGAATGACGCCATCTTTGTTATTATCTATGTCTATTATTTATGTGCCTGTTTCAGCCATGTTTGTGATACCTAATGACGTCAAACACTACGCTAAAAAGAGTGCAATCTCTTTAAAAAAATTAAATGTCAATTTCAGAGTATAAAATCGCGCCACATGTCACCACTCAAATAACAAACAATGAATCAACGATCAAATTACCTCCAGACCTAGCATTAGTTGAAAAACTCCACTTTCGTGATTAAACGGATTAATATCACAACATTAATGACACAGTAGGAGGCAGACTATGGGCTTGCGCATCGTAAAAATAAAAAATATATATAATAAAAACGCGAGATAATCGGATTTAATGATAATAAGAGTGCAAAAGAAATCTATATATAGTGATTTACGATCTTTTGTGATTATTATTTATATTGTACTTGACTGTGAAAGAATTGGCTTCTATCATTTTCTATTCTAGTATCTAAAATATGGGTCTATAATAGCGTTTCTACTTTATTAGAATTGGTTCTATGATATTCTAGTGTCTAAAATAATATATGGTGCTACCAAGCTTTGTAATTTTTCGTGTTCTTTGTTTGTACTTTTGTTCTGAATGACCTTGCTTTAGCTATAAAACACAACAAAATAATGGGTCATCAATTCAAGTGTGTAGCAAAGTAATTTTTTTTTAAAGAAGAATCTAGACTCCATTCCTTTGCTAGACATGGCAGGCAATAAACTAATAGACTATTCTGATTATTAATTATTAATGATGGCCGATTCTTTTATGGTCAAACGACCTCTTTTGTATGATTTCGAATATTTTTATTAGCGTAGTTTTTAAAGCTTTGGTATAGGCCGAATAGGATTACTAGATTCTACGTTGCTAGTAAAACTGTCTCAGATTTTTTGGGTAAACATTTCTTTAACTACGTCTTAACTTTAGTAAGCAAAACGAAAAATTATACGGTTTTAAGGTTTAGAAATCAAGCATAAATTCCTACCCTAATTTCGGTTTTTTACTCAAATATAGAACACATTGTGATAACCAGTAACAGAGTTGTGGATGTCAGATAGACAGTTACTTCATGTAAAATACGGGTATTCAGCTGCATTCGGTTAGACTGGAAGCCGACCCCAACGTAGATGGGAAAAGGCTAGGCAGATTTGATTTGACTCAAGTATTGAACAGCAAAACTTAACATAAAAATCCCACAATTCTATAAAAACACAAGAAGATCGATTCTTCCTATTTCCTACAAAGAACAATAGGTACTAATAATGTTATGTTACATCAGAAGTAGTCTACAATTTCAAAGCTGTGTCATGTCTGTGAGCTAAAGAACATAATAACGGGAAAATAAATGGAGTTGCACTGCGTTGCGAATAAAAGTAACAAAGAAAAAGTTACATCTCATCTTGTAGTTGTAAACATGTTACAAGATGTATTTGTTGTCAGTTGTTTAATTAAGCTTTTGTAAACGTAGCTTTGATCTTTGGGATTAAAAAAAGAAAATAGCGTTGAAATAGGTCATGGTAAAACAAAATGTAGTTGTATTCGAAATACGCTGTATAATTTACATATCTACCGTTCTCAAGCTACCTTTACGTAATCCTTAAATTAAGTCACACTCTCTGAGTAAGCCCCTAAATAAATAAGATAAGCATGCCCGTTTTTGCCCTTAAATAGTATAGTAAAAACAACTTACAACCCCACAGCCAGTTGAATTGAAATATCAAATACAACTTATCTGAATTGAATAAAGCATTTATCCTTCCCTGCCACATCAAGTTCAAAAAACCACTAAAATATGAAAATCCTGGAAGCACTCCATTTTTGCGAAACACCTCATACAATCCAATTAACCTAAAAAAAAAGTGGGGCGGGCAAAAACAGTTTCCAGCAATCGTGAATAAAAACAAAGTTGCACCTTCTCATGGTGCCGAGTAGCTCTGGCTCCTGACCCAGTTTCCTTCCACCCATTGTGGCACTGGAGTCATATTTTCTGGAGTGGCTGTGTCATTGCATACGCTTTTCACACAATGCCCTTTTTAAAGTGGTGTTCTTCCCTAAACATCTCATTTTGAAATTCGAACGGTGTCAAGCCGCCATGATTTATATTTAAAAATAAATGAGTTTGCATTCGAATTGTGTAAAAACTATAAAAAGACTGGATGTGAAAAGTTCGATCGAGATTATTCGAGACTTTGGGAATCTTACAAGGAGATCTTTTACTCAACAGTGGGATAAATAGAAGATTCTAGATTTGAGATACGTTTTATAAAACTACGAAAGCACGAAGTGTGTAAAGTCATACACATTTTCAACCAATGACCTTTTAATCCAGCTGTAGTTTAGTCTCTTAACATCACTTCGAAATTTGAACAGAGTCGAGACAAGCGGGGTAACTGCGTAAAACACTAACGGTAGCAATGGCTTTCATTTTAACAGTCCATCAACATTCATTGTGTTCTTTACTTTGTGGAGCAGACAAATTTTTCGAACATATGAAGCAAAGGATTAGCAATATCCTTCAAAATAATTCAGATTGTGATTGAAAGTGTGCTAAACAATTAGACTGTTGAATACCATTTTCAAAAACATATTAATTCGCTTTCGAATTTTTTATGGTCACTTAAGTGAAGTTCGAAGTGAACTTTATTTTATAGAATAGGATTGCTGTAGTTCAAGATAAGCTTTTCCATTTTTGAAAACGTATTTTTGTAAAATAGGTCAATGGATACATGTCGAGGGTGCCGTTAGTCCTTATTATAGGTCGTATTTTTGAGCTAGGTTGAATGGAAAAGAAATTAGGTCAAGTGGCAGATGCATTTATTACTAAGCATAGTGATACGACTAGATTAACTATGTTTATGGTTGAATGGTTTTAGGGGATATAACTTAAATCCGAATCTAATGGTACTGAACCATTTGTAATTTGACGTATTTCTTCCAGGATGTGATAGTGTGACCCATTTGCAACAATTAAGCGCCTTATAAAGTCTAGGCAAAAATTTATGGGATTCGAAAAACACATTTTTTTTAAGTATATTTGAAGACTTTCCAGAATTCGTCATATAGGTAAATAGGGATTTACTGGAATACCATGAATTTAAGGCATTATGGAGTGCTTCATTGTTGCAAATGGGTATCACTTTCATGTCCTGGAGGAAATACGTCAAATTACAAGTCAAAATGACAAGAAAACAATTTGAGAGCAGTGGGTGTGATAAAAACCACAAAATACTCAACTGAAAAATACACTTTTCGATCAACAAACCTCGTTCTAGTTAGAACCATCCCGTATCCTTTCTACTCCCAAAAACTAGTCCAAAACACTAAACTAGAGCATTATAATGTAATTTATCTAATAGTTAACTAAACTAAAGTCAATTACTAACATTAATTTCGTACAAGAGCGTATTCCGAGCTGCATCCATGTACTATGCGCCAACTATGACCTAATTCTGAATCGTCATGCGAGACTGAACCAAACAATACAAAGCCATTACTAAAAAGGTTTTTATTACCACTCTTGTTTGTGGAAATTAAGTTTTATTTTATAGAGTTTTCTGGGTGCTCGTCTGCCTTTTTTTGTAAAAGCTAGGGTTTTTGTTAGGGGATAGTTTAATTTAATTTATTAACTAGCGAACCCCCTTCTTCGTACGGTGTTTGCGACTTGACAAAACATAGAGATTTCTTTATAAGTAAGTTTAATAATATTAATGCACTAGCTGACTCGACAGACGTTGTCCTGTCCAATACAAAAATCGCGTAGAAAATCTCAAATTTGAAAATATTCCGGGAAACTTTCTATATTTTCTTTCCATAGAAACATTATTCACCCATTTTGCGCTGTTTGTGATGAGCTTACCAACGGGCAACATTTTATTTTTTATTTATATAGATTACTAGCAGTACCCCGCGGTTTCACCCGCATAAGTTTCGATCCCGTGGGAATATTGGGATAAAAACTATCCTATGTTCTTTCCCGGGACTCAAACTATCTCTATACCAAATTTCATCTAAATTGGTTCAGCGGTTTAAGCGTGAAGAGGTAACAGACGGACAGACAGACACACTTTCGCATTTATATTATTAGTATAGATACACATAAACCTTCCGGAATAAATTCTCTAAATTATGTTGAAAATCGCATCAAAACCCGTTGCATATTTCAGTAGAACAATGTGGACACACAGACAAACCCGAAAAGCAACTTAAATATTAAATATGTATTGATAAAGATGTAGACGACTGATTTGTTAAAATATAGGAAAGGGTTTCAGAAACAAATGACTGTCGAGTTTTGGATGGTTGATGAGTTTATCTGCGTATCTATCTTGTAACAACGTTATAAGTGGTAAAATACCTCTCTTAAAACTAGATAGAAAGATAAGAGAAAACGATAGATTGAGAGAGATTATTTCTGACTACCTATGCCCGCGGCTTCGTTCACGTGGATATCGGAACAATATTGTCTTTTTATTGATTCTGTTTCTTTTTCTACAGTAAAATCAGCTATCTGCCAGTGAAAGTACCGTCAAAATCGGTCCAGCCGTTTCGGAGATTATATCTACTGTTTTTCTTTTTTTATAAGTACCGTATAATATATTAGGTCCTTACATATGAAATTGGCGTTTTGTATGGAAGGAACAAAAAGTCGAATATTTTTTAATATAATATATTTAATTAATCAAAGTATGAACCATTGTTTTCAATGCACTTTTGCCATCTTATAGGTAGTTCATTGATCCCTTTACTAAAAAAACCAGTCGGACGGGAATCAATAAAATCTTTGAAGGCGATTTGGACTGCCCCATCGGAGTTGAATTTTTTCCCTTGCAAAAAGTTATCCAAATTGCGAAAAAAATGGTAATCTGTTGGAGCAAGGTCCGGGGAGTACGGAGGATGTCTAAGACATTCCAATTCAAGCTCTTCTAATTTGGTAGCCGTCTGTTGCGCAGTGTGTGGTCTGGCGTTGTCGTGAAGCAGCAGTGGCGTGGAGCGATTGACCAGCCTTGGTTGTTTAGCCGCTAGCTTTTCCATCATGGTTGCCTGCAGCTAACTCGGACGTGGTTTGCGATGGGTCCGCTTC
Organism: Amphipoea lucens; assembly: GCA_947508005.1. Taxonomy (NCBI): domain Eukaryota; kingdom Metazoa; phylum Arthropoda; class Insecta; order Lepidoptera; family Noctuidae; genus Amphipoea; species Amphipoea lucens. The sequence continues at coordinate 8,684,398 of OX382381.1, read as the reverse complement.
CACAATAGCCTTCAATTCTCCATTATCAACTTGGGTCTCAGGCCGTCCACGGGGCTTGTTCTGCAGGTCGAAATTTCCAGAACGAAAACGTTGGAACCAAAAACGAACTGTGTTTTCTTTTGCAACATGACCGCCATACACATCATTCACCCTTCGAGTCGTTTCCGCAGCACTAGTGCCACGGCGGAACTCGTACTCGTAAATAATGCGATATTTTAAATTTTCCATTTTGTAAAATGAGTGACGCAAACAGAAAAAACAGAAGAAAAAAAACAAATGAATGACGGTCATCGAAGCACAAATACATGAGTAAATAGCTGTACAAATTTGAATTTGGAATTCCTTACCAAAGAGGAGAAATTCGTGATTAAAGTGGCCAGTACGAAAAACGCCAATTTCATATGTAAGGACCTAATACTTTCATATGCATTTAGTAAAAATCTGTTATAATAAACGTTGTATAGCATCTGTATAGTTACACAACACTTTGTCTTCTTCTTTCAAAAATCAAATTACTGATGACTGAAAGAGAGAAATCTGTGTGTAACTATTCACCTGATATAATACGTTTATTAGTAAGGAGTTTAAATTTTATTTATTTTTAAATAGATTTCCCGACGCACAGCTTTTGCTGTATGTATTTCTCGCACACATTCCTTTATTTACAAGGACATGGCAAACGCACAAAACTAAAAGGAGCACAAGAACTGTCAACTTGAAAGCGCCATTAACCTATATTTCTAGTTCAAAAAGCTAATGAGTATACTTTAGCGCCATTATTATCTCCCATATTCAAGCATTTCGCAGGATTAAGGATGTGACGCCAACTAAACCAGTATTAACATAATGGACACTGCGGTATGTTTAGAGGTATGAAATATAAACTGCAGTAAGTATATATAATTGTGTATCATTATCCACCTCTTACTAACGTTGTGAAATAATAGAGGATTTAATACTTGTGCCATTAATGTAGTTAGCGTTGCGTGGAGTTTTATTTGCGAAGCTTTATTTCACACAAGTGAGAATTTCGTAGCAAATAGTTAAAAAAATCCTAAAAAACCGAATCACCGGTAAGTAAAAAAAAAACGTAAGTATTAACATAACTTGCACGATCGTTCATTCTTCCATCCAAGGCAAAGATTGTTTACCATCAATATATCAGAAACTAATACATTGGTCACGTTCGGATTTCTGTATATATTCTCGCTGCTAACTCCGTAACGTATATACCTCCATGTTTATAAAACAATGCCAATGTTCCACCAAGTACTTCCATTGATTTATGACTGAATATGCCTTTGACAGCTCGGTGTTGCCATTCAAAAAATATGTATTTATTTTTGTTACGTTTTATAGGGCAATAATTTTGAGGGAATAGTCGTAAAATTTGCTTTAGACTTTATGGTATTGTTTGCGTATGAAAATAGGGTTTAATTTTTTATTTTTTTGATAGCTTTATTTGAAATTTTCATTGGCAATATTTTTCTTTGAATGACCATTGCGATGTTTAATGTTTCTATAATAATTCCTTCACTGTGACAGCACCTTTATCTGACGGTGTAAATCTTCACAGATGTCTTAAGATAGATTACAGGAACAAACGATTCAAGTCACATTCGAACTGAACATAAATATGATTTATCTGACGACTCCGAAATCGCAGGATACAGCACGATAGATTGGAAACTGTATTTCGGTTCCAAGGCACAAAATGACTTCTTTTGTGTAAACGGATTAGAAATTGTTATGACAATCACTTTCATTGTAACAAGTTTACAATAGCCATAGCTCACTGCATTGGATTTTGTTAATTTATCTATGAAAGTGATTTTCATGAAGATTCCTATGTCGCCTTTTATCTTTTACGACATCATATTGCGGAGAAACAGTGGCATACACACCACCAAAAGCCACATATAACAAGTTTCATAATCTTCAATTTAAAGTACACCTAAACGTTTCTTTAAACTTTCTTCTCAGACTCCTACAATCCGCAATTCGTGGTACTAACTTGTAAACTTACAGAATACACCGCTAGATGGCGCCTGCGAACTTCTTTTGTTGCCAGTGTTGCCACTGTTAAATTTACTGCAGCGGAGTGGAGAACTTTGTTGATTACCGCACTTGAGGAGTGAGTACGTACCTGAAAAAAAAAGTTACAGTTAGTTACGTACAATAAGTAAAGTTATTTTAAAGCCAGATGTAGCTCACGGGACCAGCGCGAAGTTTTATAGTTTTTCTTGTTTGTGTGATTAATAGTGCCCTGCCTTACTACTGACACTGTTAGCCTGCATGATCCCACTTCTGGGCAAAAGCCTCGCCTTATGACTTCCAGCTCTTTCGACCCAAGGCTTGCACCACTAGTCGTTTTTGAAGTGAAAACTTCTTTAGGCGCGTAGGGCATTTTTTGAAATGGGGAAAAAACCTTTGGATTCGCGCCACTGTTACCGTAACCGACACCACTTCGGATGTGCTCGGCTGGCGTCTGTACTCGGTTTTAATGTATTTCCGATATGTCAGTGAGTGATGGCAAAGTATTCTGTTTGTGTTTTGTTTATATGGCGATTAAAAAAATACACACGTAATTGTTCAAGTTTTCACTTCTGTCGGCACTCCCGGAGTGCCACCTTTGAAGTGAAACTTCTTTACGCACGCTTGACTTGGGGAGTAAGATGGCGAACGCGTGACGTAAGCGTTACGAAAAGTGTGATCGGGCGAGGCGAACGGGAGTTGAGTGGGGGATATAAGCAAGAAACAGCAGTGCGCGCGCACATTTTCTTTCTCTCTTCCTCTCATAGCCAAATACGTTTGAAGTTTCACTTCAGTCGTGTGGTCATAAACACACTCGGTTTTGTTTTTTTTTATCATCTCGTCCCGACATCTTCCACTAGCTTTGTCAGGGCTCCACGTGGTTATTTTGGCCCACAGCTCATTGGGCATACGGCAGACGTAGCTAGCCCAGTTCCACTTCAGCATAGCGGCTTTTTGAGCAACGTCAGTAATCTGTGTTTTGGAGCGCATTGTGGTGTTGCGAATATGGTCTGTCAATTTGACGCCTAGAACATTGCGCTCTATTGCACGTTGGCAAACCCGCCCTGCCTTATGCTCTTTAAATTCAGCTGTGTCCAGATATGGCCGCCGTGGTAGATTAAATATAATGGTTATGTAAATGAGTTTTGTTAAACTTTGGCGTACAATAAAATCATATTCTGTCTATCTCATCATCATCATCATCATCATCATCATCTGCCTAGCCTTTTCCCAATTATGTTGGGTACGGCTTCCAGTCTAAAAAGATGCAGCTGAATACCAGTATTTAACATGGAGCGACTGCCTGTCTGACCTCCACAACCCAGTGACTGGGTAATACGATACCCCTTGGTAAGACTGGTTGTTAGACTTTCGGGCTTCTGACTACCGTAACGACTGTCAAAGATCCACGAATCACAGTCGGGACCAGCATAGCTATTCACAAACACTCGATACGCTTCCGTATCGTATCGAAAATTAATCATTATCATCGTAGGAGTCTTCTAAACGCTGTTCACAAGTCCAAAATTTGAAAATGTTGTCAGTTTAAATCAAATAGACGCCCGCTATTCTTCCAACAGCTATTTGCTGTTGAGGGCAAGTCAAATCAGGTTATAGAAATGTCAGGTTTTCGATACGATAGCCTGTCGTATGGTTGTGATGTCGTATGTCGTATGGCTGGTCTCGGTATGTAAAGATGGTCACCCATCCACAGACCAACCGCGGCAAGCGTAGCTTAACCAGATCGATCGACCTGTGCGGCTGCTATTATTTAGCCACGGGCCTCTCTAACGTCAAAAAGTGTCGGAAAATTCGCTAATAAATTAATGCATTGATGTTAGGTACTTGTAAATTGAAACAATAATCATTTCTGACAATCAAGCGAAGCCGCAGGGCACGGCTTGTAATAACATACTTTGATACTATTCGGACATCCAGTTAGTAAGACGAGCTGGGTATCAATTAGGGTTTTCGCACTAATTTAATCAGACTACCAAGATAATTGTAGCCTAATAGTGCCCGACTTAGCCTTTCTAGGAGGTAATGTGATTTACAAACGTGACATGTTTGTGATAAATTATGTTTGCTAAGTGATAACGGCTGCGGATTACGAGTTGTAGGTCGTAGTTTCGAACCCAAACAGGCGCTTTACTTTGTGTTAATTATTTCATCACCACTGCTCTCAAAACGGTGAAGGAAAACATCGTGAGTAAAGCGGCATGTCCTAGAACCAAACAATTCGAAAACATGTGACATCTACCCCAACCCGCACTGGGCCCGCGTGGTCGATTTTGGCCCACAATCACACAGAGGTCTGTGTCCCAGCTGTGGAAACATTATTGGCTCATTAAAACTTAGAACCAAAAACTTCGAAGACATGTGACATCTACAGATATTTCAAATGACTACAGTAACTGCGGTCGATGAAACAAATCATCAAATTATATTTTTTTTTGTTTTTTCTTGTTTAGAGATATCGATACCCATCACGTCTGCGGAGTTACTCTAGAAAATTTAATTTAACCCCGTATATTTTCAGACCATAGCCGAAAGGGCAACAAAAAAAAACTTAGCATTTAAAATTGGTACTACGTTGTTATTGCAAAGGGATTAAAAAAAAAAAGTAAAAATATATTTTCGTTGAACATAAGTATAGTCAAGCACATCAAAATAAAGACACTCTACCACCATCAATCATTCCTTTCATCTAATCCATGAAAAAGTCGAAAAGGACAAAATCCATACATTCCCCACCACTGTACTAGTTATTAGGAACCACTTGAATTATTCATTGGACGAGGGTAGACGAAAATCTTAACTTTTAACAGCAACTTTCAACTTTAACGGGTAGAAAATTAAGTCCAATTTGGAATGGTAACTTCGTCTGAGTGTTCAATCTTCGGATTTCAATCAGAACATTTAAATAGAGACGAGGTCTTAACTGTAGACTATTGGTTTTTGCGGGACAAAGTTTGGTCAAGTAGTTTCTTGGTCCTTTGATCTTTTTAGTCTGTAACCTCTATGTTTAAAGGATTTTGGGCAGCTAGATCCCAGAGATATGTTAGCATTTAAATGATTTGAATGCTCACATACTTTAAATGATTGCATTTAAATGCTTCATATATCTCTTGGATCTGTGTTTGTGGTGCTGTTCCACAAACGTTGGGACACTTAATATCGTGTCCTGCGTGTCCTGTAAGCTGCACGTTACAGGAACTGGTGGACGCTGGTGATGGCGCCAAACAAGAACCCGAATTCTGGGCAGAGACACGCTAAGAAAAAGAAGAAGATCTCTTGGCCTACCATCCAAAACAGTTAGTCAAAAACTAGTAACTGTTATTTTAATGCGTGCTTGCTATAACTTAGGCCACCTTTTTTGTTTGGGTTTTGGTGCAATACGAATTTTGGTAGATTAGGTGCGGGTTTAAGGCCCACTTACAGAGGTTATTGAGAACAGTGTTTGCTGCTAAAAGATATTGTGAATTAATCATGATTCTGTTTAATGTTTTACTTAATACATGCCTTAATATAAGTGGCGAAATAAGGGTGTACTCTGCCTAACTCTTAGGTACCTACTGTATGTATGTTTGTAATTCAAACTAGATTAAAAATGTAATAACCGGAGAGTGTAAGCTTCTTAGATATTTAATCATCTTAAATATTCTATTATTTTCTACTAAATATTCTATTACTTGTTATTAATGTCTCAAACGTTACAAAAAGAAAGTTTTTAAGAATTACTTAAGCGCTTGGCTATTATTTTCAGTCCAAGAAACAAAAATATTATTTCTAGAAAATCCTCTTAGCAATGAAAATTTTGCGTTATGTCTTAAGATTTCAATTGCCCAGAAGAAAATGAATGAATGATTTAATATTTATGAGAAATGACCATACTGTTATAACTATTCATTCACTCACTCTGTCTATGATTTGTGAAGAAATAAGATTAAAAAATGACCGAAGGATAAATGTAATTGAAATAGGGAACGTTTTATTTCGTTTCGATCTTGATAGCCTTTGAAAAAACCATCCATCTTAAGAATAAATTGTCCCTTTTCCATCTTTTTTTTTACAGTTTTAAGATTCTAATTAGGTTTTAAAGATTTACATTAATGATATAAAACTCGAAAACATTTTCAAGACTTCCCCAGAAGGGTAAAAGTAAAACTCGTCTTATACAGGGAGTTAATTCGAATTAAGTTTTTATGCGGTCATAAAAAACCCAGAGTCCACGTTAACGTTTAGCATAAATCTGCAATATTTAAGGAAGTTGCCCATCGGGAGGACAGTTTAAAGTGTTCGAATAATATATTTATGCTCGGTGTGTTTCTCCCCTTATCTGGGAACTTTGGGCTCTGTCATAATGTTTCATTATTAAACTAATAATTGTGTAGGGGACGACTTTATTGACGGTGGAAATTTTGACAAGATTTTTATTGAGTTTGTGAAAAATGATTGGCATTTTTGCTTTTTATGTTTCTAGTTTCATTCGCAATAGTATCAAATGATTTTGTAACTGTCCCTCTGTCTCTCTAGTTTTATTTCTACAATTGGGAAAGAAATGTTATTCTGGTGAGTTAGGTTTAGCTTTTCAAGCATTTGTTTTGTAGAGAACAATTAAGTTGTAACAACTAAAATTCATGAGAACAAGACCATAAATTTTATGTTCAAAGCCGAATATGTAATTTGAATAAATTTGTGTACACACAAAGTTACAACACATACAAATACATGTTTTGTTTCAATCTTCATTAGGAATTACTATATTTTATGTCTTTGCTCAAAAATAAAGCTAAACACGCATATTTTACGAACAAAACGAGCTCAAGATAATGTATGCAGACTTAAAATATCAAAAGACATGAAAATTTATTCAAACATGAACATTACAAGAATATAAGGCGTTGTTATACCTAATTTGTGTAATTTGTTTGTAATGCAAATTCGTTATAAATGGTTATTATTCAATGATCAAAAATCGATTTGATCCAAATTATTTCGCCGATTCAGAACTTTAATAGACTAATTACATTACCATAAATGTTCAATTTAATTTATTTACAAGACATAAATACTTCCAAAGTATTAAATAAAAATCGGAAGAAGATATTAAAAATTTAATTGAAAATTTCGTCGCTAACTGTACTTTAAAGGACAATGAGCTTAAAATGGCGCTTTGAATAGAAATTTCGAAAAGGGTGATTCTGATTTTCTTATAGAATTATTATTAAGTGATGGGGGATCGATTCTGTTCAGACAAAGGACCAATTGGGGGAAAAGGGGGAGAATAAAACTCCCTTTTAACTTATTTGAGGATTTGGTCTGTTGACACATTATGTTGTTGTTTAGACGGCCGATTATTAAATTCTTAATATTGGGAGTGCAGATGATCAAAGAGTTATTTAATGGGGAGTGGGTACCGATTTGGGGGACTTGTTTTGAAGCGACACTTAGTGTTATTTATTGAATTTACGGGGTTTTTTGATTGAATAAACTTGCTGCCTATAGAATTAAACTCTGTTTTTCTTCTGTTTCGGACGAGCGAATAACGGCTTTTAGTTTTAAGGGTTGCACGTAGATTATAGTGAAGTTAAATTTATTTTGACTTGAATTTCAGCTGTTACAGTTTTAGGCTTAAATTACTTACACATCATGTAGGCCAGACGTTAACGAACCCTAGTTTTGAAAAAACGTTACCTATCAATGTGTGTTTTAAATGACATAATTATGTACCGGCATCCAACCGACACCATATCTGACTTTGACCTACCGTCCAAATTTTTCCTGAACTTTTAATTTGTGTAGACTGTATCGATCAAAAGGCGATTTTTTATTAAATATCCCAATGCTGATGGCTATAAGAGTAGGTAAAGACCAAAGGAACGATGGATGGACTGTGTGAATGATGACATGGTTAGAAAGGGGGTGACTGTCGAGATGACGACTAATAGAGAAGTATGGAAGAAAAGGAAATGCTGCGCCGATCCCAAATAAATTGATATTAGGGCAGGAGAATGATGATGTTGTCCTCATACAAATATACATTTAGATTATAATGTACTAGCAGCACCCCGTGGTTTCACCTGCATAAGTGTCGACCCCGTGGGAATATCGGGATAAAAACTATCCTATGTAATTTCCCGGGACCCAAACTATCTCTATACCAAACTTCATCTAAATCGATTCAGCGGTTTAGGCGTGAAGAGGTAACAGACAGACAGATACACTTTCGCATTTATAATATTAGTATGGATTAAAGTGTCCGATAACTCCCTTAGTTAACAAAACTGAGCATCACGAACAAACATAACACAATAAGCGTCTGAAGCACCGAAGGGATACCGACGCTGGACTAATTAAAAATTAACATTTTGAAAGGATGTTTTAATTTATTATTAAAATTTTGCGGTTGAAGTTGCTTTAATGCGAATAATTCACATAATTCATGTCAAATAACGCATTATTATTCGTTATACATTGCAGGGTTGCTAGCATTGTACTTAGACACAATTAAAATTAAAATAAATTGCAGTTTTAGAAGTTTTGTCTAGCTAAATAAAAGATAAACTTTCCGAGGGTGTTGAAATTAAAATACGACTTTAAATTACGACAAGAAGAAAATATTATTATCCAGTTGAAAACCTGCGTCAGGCATTAGTTGTTTGAGATTTATGCTAAAATGGGACTATTTGGCGCAGCCGTGAGACGCACAATACCTACTAGTTTAAGTTTTTTTTCTGTTTTTTTTTTCTATTTTTTTTTGGTGTGAATATTGTGTGCCTTACTGAACGTGGGTCAATTAAACTTACTTTATTCATTTCTTTCTTTATCAGCACAACAATCGTCGGAATTAAACCAGCGATTTCAACAAAAACTGGTCGTAAAGTAAATTTATTGTTTCGCTCATTTCCACAGTGACTCACAGTCACAAATCTTAATTTAATCTGTGATAATAATAATTATGTATGCTGGCCACATTTGGCTGAGATCATCTTACGATACAAAATATGCGTATCCGCAGTCGTAAATATGTGCTACCTGGGGTCCTAATGGCTCGAAGGACCAAATTAATAAGTTCTTGTATTCGTTGTCTTTGTTTAAAAAAAAAACTAATGTATACCGGTTGTTGTGTTTTAGGCACTGCGATGCGATTTTTTTTATCGCATTTTCATGCAAAATAAAACCTCAAACGCAAATCATTTTTCAAGTGATTTTTTACCGCAGTGCGTGGACTCTAGAATATTGGTACTGTTCACAGATTGACGATTATTATCCGCAACGATTAAAATTCGTAGTGCGCGCTTAGCCTTAATATAAATTCTAAAGCATTTTTCAAAACTTGGTCCTGACAGCCCTAGCTTCGAACGGGGTTCCGTTGGTGGCTATTGTTTTGTTATGTAAACCGCCCAAAAAAGGTCTTTTGTCCTTAATTCTTTGGATGGAATCTTTTCTAACTTTCGTCCTAAATTATGGTATTCAGCCGTAATCACTTTCGACCCCCGACACTTGTGAAAAGGCAAATTATTTGTGTTATTTTTTTTTCATTGTATGTCGTTGGGTAATATTTTAAAAACGCTAATCACTTTTTTATTAGACAAGGTTATCAGTGTGTTGACCTCTGACAGGGTCGACTTGTTACAGTATTTTTATCTTTACTTGTGGTAACCTGTACACTTGGTTGGTGTGAAGACGAGTGACGTCAGCACATGATACACACACGCACACAAACGTGGGACATCGCTATTGTCTCGGACGATACCGGGCGCTCCTGCGCTTACGCACATATTCACAGTGAGTTTGGTAACCACAAGTAAAGCGTGGATCGCTTCGTGAGATACAAATACTAAAAGTGTAGAGAATTCCGACATTGAGGTGCAAATAAAATTTAATACTAAATACTTTAGTTTTCTGTCGTGAAGAATTACAAAATTGCCAAACTACTAGATACTGTTGTCTTCGTTGTGAAATATACATATATGTTATTATATATAGCGATATTTTCAATACAGAATGCCATCGGTATCTATACTACATATACATATACAAGAATATTCACGCGGACGAAGTCGCGGGCAGGCTAGTTTATTACATATGTAGTTTGAAATGTTGACTTTAACACAAGATATTAATGGGCGTGTGCGTCTAATTTTACTGAAATACAAGCTTTGTGTAGTCTTGAGCACTGACCCATAAAAGTATAATTTTAACTGCTTTAAGTTCACTAATTACCAGTCACAATAGATTGACATTACACTAACAATGTCCTAAGAAAAGCGAAACTTAATTGCCCATTGTTTTCAAGTCTAAAAATAAGACGTCTTTCCTCTCCCGGTTTGGTCCTTATAGATTTTTTGTTGGAGAAGCTCGAATATTTCTGAGGGTCTTCATAATTATTCCAGAGCAAGATTTTATGAGGTTGAAAGTTATAATATCTGGTTTTATATTCACGTTCTGTACTGTTAATAAGGCTGTTAATGAATGTAGATTGGAGTCTGAACAAGAAATCGATAGTCGTTCGATTTAATTGTACCCTACTGATAAAGTTAACACTTGGAAGCCCACAGACGTAATAACAATAGAACCTCTATTGTCTCGTTCAGTGTGTCCTTCAACAGATTAACTAGTACAGTCAGTTACCTATAGCAATTATCTGACCCACCTTTGAGTGAATGGTTGAGATTTTTGAAGTGAAAACTTCTTTAGACGCGTTGGGCATTTTTTTGAGATGGGGAAAAACCATTGAACTCGCGAAACTGTTACCGACACCGCGCTACATTCGGATGTGTTCGGCTGTCTTAGGGATGTACTCGGTTTTAATGTATTTCCGATAATATGTCAGTGAGTGATGGCAAAGTATTTTGTTTGTGTTTTGTTTATATGACGATTCAAAAAATACACACGTAATTGTTCAAGTTTTCACTTCTGTCGGTACTCCCGGAGTGCCAACTATTTATGCAAAGGTGGGTCAGGTAATTGCTATAAGTGACTGTACAGACGCCAGCACATCAAGCTACCCGAAACTGTCAAATTTTCCCAATCAACTTTGAACCTTATGCTTTAGCAATAAAGTTGAAAATCTATTAAATAAATTTGACAGATTGCGCAGTAGCTTGATGTGCTGGCGTCTGTACTTCGGTCATGTTAAAAAATATTAATCCCAGTTCTTTACGCAAACTTAAAGCGTCAAACAGATGACTTGTAGTGTCGAATAAATACGCCAGAACCAAAGGACCACCTTTTTTCGAACGGCTAAAAGGTACTAACAAAATTAATTCTGATCACATATTTTCACGAGTGAGGACCAGTGGGGGCCCAGTGGTAACGGACGCTAATAATTCGGAAACGCGCTTTGTATAAATTATTTCATCACCACTGCTCTCAGAACGGTGAAGGAAAACATCGTAAAGAAACCGGCATGTATTAAAAACAAAAATTCGAACACATTTGTGTCATCTACCAACACGCAATGGGCCCGCGTGGCGGATTACGGCCCACTTCCTCTCAGCGAGAGGAGGCCTGTGTCCCAGCAGTCGGAACATTTCTCCCTATCACAGTAGGCACTATTGCCTATTCAAAACCTAGAAGCCGCTACCAACAGATAGCATGAAAACAACAGACTACATATTTTAATTTCCCCGTAACATTGTATTCGAGGTTCACTGACCAGAGACACGATTGACGCCAGGAAAAGTTTTCAATAAAAAAAAAGTGATGGCTACATTGGCTACCCATCGGCAAGTTGAAACCCGGCAATATTAATATCGGAATGAAGGCTTATGCGGCCTATTGTCAAAACGGCGGAATCTTATCGCACGCGAAATATAGCGAGCGGTATCGAAATCATAGCCAGTCCCAGATGGTTCGAGTTTTTGTTCTACTCGTTTTAGAGGTAAATATTTGATGTTGGTATTTGTAGTTTGAACACGGAAATGGGTAGGTTTGTTGTAGTGATTAACGATTAGATGTGATTATATGAGGTTGCTGAGAATTTTGGTCTTTTGGTCCTAAATTCCGAACGAAATACGATGTTGTGGGAAAGTGGTGCTTGACTTTAAATCCATAACAGGAAATTATACTGGAAACATTGAAGTCATTAGCATAGCATAATCAGCTTATAATGTTCCCACTGCTGGGACACAGGCCTCCTCTCTCCGAGAAGGAGTGGCTGTAATCTGCAACGCGGGCCCAGTGCGGGTTGTAGATGTCACATATCTTTGAATTATGGATTCTAGGACATGCCGGTTTCCTCACGATATTTTCCATCACCGTTTTTAGAGCAATCATTAATATACCTCAGCAATATTGCAGCCGAAAATGAAAGCTCTGCATTAAAATTTCGAACTGAACTTTCTAAAAAACCAATCCTCTATTTCGTATAGCCGCAATTTCAATTTTCCAAGAGCGAGCGGTTATGAAAATCGGGGTATAAAGGCTTACCCCCACTTGTTAGGGATTAAGGTATCCTTTGTAAAAAATATTGCTGAATGTACGTTTAATCTGGAGTGGGGGCCATGCTTCGGTAGGTTTTTTGTAAAGCCTTTTTTTATTATTCTTTCCCATGATTATCTAGGAGCAATTTTACTGGAGATCTCAGCAGTATAAGCGTCTCTTTCTCATGCAGCGTTGCAATTTACCTCATTTGTGTAGAGCTAAATTATAGTTTAATGGCAGTGAAGTGTGTCTGTGTTTACATGAGATTTTTATGTTTTTGCGCAAGATTACCTATTTTTTTGTTTATAGGTCCTTTTAGACGGGGTTAATTGATGAGTTTTTTCTAGATTTTATAGGACCATGTTATTTACTATTATATAATTCTGGTATGTCTTAAATGATTTTTGTAATCATTCATCTTCATTCTCCTTCTCCTGCCGTTAACCATATTTACTTGGGGTCGGCACAACATCCTTCCATACTTCTTTATTAGTCGCCATCTCGGTAGTCACCCCTTTCTAACCATGTCATCATTCACACAGTCCATCCATCGCATCATCGGTTTCTGTATTGTTATATAACTCAAAATTTATTTATACTTTCTTTAACTCTTCCACGCGAGACAATGGCTTTTAAATTATTTCTGTAATTTCGGCATTCAACCGATTAAGATCGACAGTAAATATAAACTATTTATACCAATAAATTTATGCCTTATCAAGTTAATTTCTAACGTCAAATTCTGCTCACCTCACAAACAATATAAACAGCAAGCATAACAGTCGACTGATTAGGTATTTGTCATTTATCTCAACGTTGGCAGAACGGAACTTAATCACCTGAGCTTGTCATCCGGCGATGTACAATACATACATATATATGTCCATATATGTACATCCTGAGACGGATGTGTATGTATTTATGTAAATTGATTCGAGGTATGCTATGTGGGTGTTGGGGAATTAATAAATCGCTTAAATGTATTGTTTCTTTACGATAAGGTATTGATTATGATGTCGTTGTCAACCAGCGCTGGGGCTCTGTGATCTGTCTCGCATATCTTAGCATTCCTATTTTGTTCTACTATACTCGCAACTGGCGTGCGTTTATAACCAAAAGGCAAATATCCGTAATTAAAAACGTTCAAAATCTAGTCGCTATCTCAACTCAATCAATCAACTCAGCCTATCGCAGTCCACTGCTGGACATAGGCCTCTTCCAAACTGCGCCACAGCACCCTGTCCTCCGCCTTCCGCATCCAGTCTACCCCAGCCACCTTTTTAGGTCGTCCGTCCATCTAGCTGGGGTCGTCCCACACTACGCTACGCGACCGGTACGCGGTCTCCAATCCAGGACTTGCCTGCTCCACCGGCCATCGGTCCTTCGACAGACATCATCATCATCTCATCTCAGCGACAACCAATGTCAAAAAATTGGCAAAAATGTAGGGATTTTGGAGGTATTTTTGACAGATTGAGACTGAGATCAGACTGCGAACGTTCTTGAAATTACAAGAATTGCGCCTCTGATTTATGAACGTGAACTAGGCAAAAGGAGTATGTAAGAATCATAGTAGGTGGCGTTATGTACTTTCTGACTCCATGAGAAGAAGATGTGAGCTTATGTATTTTTGAAGTGAAAACTTCTTTAGCGGCGTTGAACACTTTTTGTAATGGGGAAAAAATGTTAAACTCGCGTCAGGACATCGCGTCAGGACACGTGACCGTCAGGAGAGATTTCCCCCCCCCCCCCCCTAAGTGAGACACGATAATGGATGGATGGATGGATGGATGGACGGACGGACGGACGGACGGACGGACTGACTGACGGACTGACGGACGGACGGACGGACGGACGGACGGACTGACTGACGGACTGACGGACGGACGGACGGACGGACGGACGGACGGTGACGGTGACGGTGACGGTGATGACGGTGATGACGGCGACGGTGACGGTGACGGTGACGGTGACGGTGACGGTGACGGTGGCGGTGGCGGTGACGGTGACGGTGACGGTGACGGTGACGGTGACGGTGACGGTGACGGTGACGGTGACGGTGACGGTGACGGTGACGGTGACGGTGACGGTGACGGTGACGGGACGGTGACGGTGACGGTGACGGTGACGTTGACGGTGACGGTGACGGTGACGGTGACGGTGACGGTGACGGTGACGGTGACGGTGACGGTGACGGTGACGGTGACGGTGACGAGGATGGGGACGGGGACGGGGACGGGGACGGTGACGTGGACGGTGACGATGACGGTGACGGTGATGATGGACGTGGATTTGGATGGATGGATGGACAGCTGATGGCTCGACCGTCTGTGTAGTAGCCACACTGCTGTGTATTCGTAAAATTCGTGTATATAAAGTGTTTAAAATATGGAAATTGAACAAAGTGCATCGATTAATGAAAAAAGTGACGCAGAAATAGTGAAAAAGAATTAGTTATATGAATTCAATTCATAATTGATTTATTTCAACGTTAATATTCAAGTTTTCACTTCTGCCGGCACTCCCGGAGTGCAACCCGTCTTTTTTTTGTATGAATTACTAGCTGCGCCCCGCGGTTTCACCCGCATAAGTCTCGATCCCGTGGGTATATCGGGATAAAAAGTATCCTATGTCCTTTCCCGGGACTCCAGCTATCTCTATACCAAATTTCATCTAAATCGGTTCAGCGGTTTAGGCGTGAAGAGGTAACAAACATATAAACACACACACACTCACAAACTTTCGCCTTTATAATATTAGTGTGATAGTGTGATAGTGATAGTGTGATATAATATTAGTATGGATTGAAATTTGACAGAACAACATCTGTTGGGTCACCTAGTAATTTAATGAAGACCCTTATTGTCTGACAATTTTGGTCTAATAACACCACAAAATTTCAACGAGCCGTATCGTATTTCCGAGAAGTCTATGAAAAGTATAGTAAGTAGCACAATAAAGTCGGGTCCTCACTGTCGTTCACCGGCTTCGAAAATCTGGTCTGAATAATGTATTATACCACGAACAGGGATCGATTTTACTTGAAGAAATAAATTCGCTATCATAAAGGGTATGAAATTCTGTGGAACGCTAAGGCTTTCCCTCCTAAAGGGTGTATTTTTCAATATATCATGTGTTCAGGGGTTTTCTTATGGTATATTTTGTCAAATATGTTTGGTGGAAGAATTGATGATGTGAGGTAAATGGTTTTGTATCGGAATTGCTGTGTGAAACTGATAGTGAGCCTAATTTGTTTGATAAAATGTTTTTGCTAGATGATATCTTGCCCTAAGCGGAGAAATGGATTGAGGTTTATTTAGAAACTAGCTGCGCCCCGCGGTTTCACCCGCATAGGTAAGTGTCGATCCCGTGGGAATATCGGGACTCAAACTATCTCTACACCAAATTTCATCTAAATCGGTTCAGTGGTTTAGGCGTGAAAAGGTAACATATACAGACAGACAGATAGACAGACAGAGTTACTTTCGAATTTATAATATTAAGTATGGATTTGTGCTTCAATAATAAAAAAAAACCAATAACATTTGAATTTAAGGCTGATGAAAGCTTTTCATAGCTTTAAAGGCTCCCTCAAAAAGGCGCGATGCGAAGGTTCGTCGCGATTCTAGTAGAACAATATCCATGAAGTTTTTAACCGACTTCAAAAAAGAGGAGGTTTTTTTTGTTTTTATTGGAAGTCGGTCGTTTTTTTTCATAGAAATGGTTCTACTAGAGTCGCGTCGCGCCTATGTGCGGAAGCCTTACTGCTTTTCGACCATCATTCTCCTTTATGTTTTTGTTTATATTCTTAAATAATTTTGTACTTAATTTGTCGTGGTTCAAAACGAAATATCCCTGCCTTTACCATCTAGTACAGTTATGGAACAGTACTGGTCGATGTGGTGATGCTTGGGGGAGGCCTATGTCCAGCAGTGGACGTCTTTCGGCTGAAATGATGATGATGTCAGCTATGTAATTTACTATCTTCGCTATTGGCGTAAAACTAGGGTTAATAATCAACCTCTTAATACATTACTGAAATTGGTACCATTACAGCCTATGCACTATCACACAGACGGATTGACACACACACAGACCAGGCTATAGATGGCTATAGACGGCTATAGGCCCCGTCTATTGACGCAGTCCCGTCAAGCGTACCTGTCGACGAGATAAGACGGCAGTAGGGCTGTCCCAAAACAAAAAATAAAACCTTTTTTTATATTTTTTTTTTTGTCGTTGAAACCTTTTTGCAGTTTTGAACGTGGTATTTGATATTGTTTGTGGGTAGTTTTAATCAATATTAGGTTCTGGCTAGCGTGGAGATTTGTGTTGATTTAGTTACCTAATTCAATATTTAAAAGCTTTTTGGTAAAATAATGGCAAAACCCGGACGCGTGACTAAATTCTAGTATGAAAACTATATAATTTTTAAATCCGTATTGCAATTGCAAAAAACTATTTCACAAAAAACAATAGCATATTTCCGGTATAATCCAGCTACAAAATATGTCTAAAAAACTGCTGAAAATTGAATCATTCAAATGCAATAGCAAACGTTAACAAAAAATGTATGTAGTAAATCCACGCACAAAAATAAATATTGGATCCGTCATGACCACAGGAATAACAAATGTGTTCAGTGTAAGAGTGATGAAACGTGTTTCGGGTTTTTGTTGCTTTATAAATTCGGTTACAGATAATATAATGGAACAAATAAATATAAAAACCTTTCAGTATAATAATATTTTGATTCGCAATCATCCTTTAGTTGAATTTTTTTTCATTTGCTCTTCTACAAATTGTTAGCCCTAGTAATAATTTTGTCCGTTTGCAGGCACGGACCTTTTTAAATGTAGGGAAAAAATCAGTGGCGTGCATTGGTTTTTATAATAGGTAGGCACTAGGCCGGGTCTAGTCTAGGCAAACGCGGTCACTAATCAGAAAAAAAAGTGAGGTCAAAAGTGTGGTTATTTGAGTAGGCATGCCTACTTAAGGGTGATAAATTGCGAAGGTCGAACGTCATGGTATTACGCGTGAGACGTACGTATTTTTAATTTTGTCGTATTAACTTGAACGAGTAAAGATCAACGACAATGTGCGAATAGTACGGGAGCCGAGTAGGCCGTCCGGCGACTGCCTACTGCCGCGCGTGTTTGTTTGAAGATTTTGTTTTTTGTTAGGTATGATAATTTAGTGAGTTTCTTAATTGTAGGGCACACACACTAAAATGTAATTGACAGGCTTATGTTGATATATCGAGGTAGGCACTGCTTATATGCCTATAGACAATGCACGCCACTGGAAAAAATAAGCTTTGCACCAGAATTCGTCACCTTCATTGATGGTGATTCGTTAAGTCCTGCACTCTAATTGCGTAACATATTTACAACCAAGGATCGTGGCTAAATAATAACAGCCGATCGATCAGTTTAAGCTACGCTTGCCGCGGTTATCTGTGGATGGGTGACCATCTTTACTTAACGATACCCCTCCGTGCCTCGGAAAGCACGTTAAGCCGTTGTTCCCGGCTGTGATTCGTAGATCTTTGACAGTCGTTATGGGTGGTCTGAAGCCCGAAAGTCTGACAACCAGTCTTACCAAGGGGTATCGTATTACCCAGTAACTGGGTTGTGGAGGTCAGATAGGCAGTCGCTCCATGTAAAATACTGGTATTCATCTGCATCCAGTTAGACTGGAAGCCGACCCCAACATAGTTGGGAAAAGGCTAGGCAGATGAATCTGAATGATTTTGAAGGATATTCCTAATCCATTGTTTCACAAGTTCGAAAACTTGTCTGCTCAACAACGTAAATAACACAATGAATGTTGTTAAAATACATGCCCCCTTATTCATAAAACTTATCAAACCTATTTTAGTTAAAATGGGGTTTGTCTCTTTCTTACACACAGAAATGTCAACGTGTCAGATAAAGACAAACGTTCTATAAACCTATTTTAGCTAAAATAGAGATAAAATAGGATTATGAATAAGGGGGTGAATCTATTTTAACAGGTTATGTGTCGGTGTCCCTGCCATGCACCCTGTATAAAGAGTATATCGAGAAATAGACCTATTTCAATCATATCAATCGATACTGCCAACCCTAAGTAGCAATCTAGGCGACCGTCTCGAATCCTGAGACGTGCTCACGTGCTCAGGCAGTGGCGCAGCGCACGACATGTGTTCAAATTTCGTATTTACTACTATCTCCTTAGGCTCAAATTTTGAGGAATAACATCTTATTGGAAATAATATGTTCTTATAGACACAGTATCCTAAATAGGATAGGTACAATAATATGGGGAGTTCTTGATTTTTTTAAAACGCGAAATCTGACCGCCTATTACAAAAACGTTTGACGTAAACAGATAGATATAGACTGATATAAAATATACAGATAGATATAGAATGATATAAAATAATGACTCATGAATTCAGTAGGTAAGTAATATCACCATTTTCGTCGTAACACGTTTTAATTAATTAGGTATTTACAATCTATGCCATCCGTGTATAAATAAAACAGTCCTTTATAAAATATATACATTTTCGTAACCAATCTTCCTCAGATCGCGAAAGCAATCTAAACACGACACAGATCACAGAAAAGCAAAAAAAAAACTTGCGCCACCCCTGCATTAAAATCCAGGACGAGTCACATCTCCGAGACGCTGAGTAAGTTCATCGTATGTTTAAGCCCATCTTTAACTATGTAGTTAAGTCGAAGTTTGGGGGATGATTTTGCTCAATGAACACTTATACAGTGAAAACCTTTTATTTTTTACGTAAGTGTGAAAGGGATAAAAATAGAATAAGAAGCAAATTATCCTAACTAATATTATAAATGCGAAAGTAAGTTTGTTTGTTAGTTACCTTTTCACGCCTAAACCCCGATCATCCTGAAATTTTGCATATACGTTGTCAGGTGTACAGAAACGGACATATGGGATACCGTGTGTCCCTACTTTTTTTCGAGATGAAAGATATTTCACCGCGAAAAAAGTGCTGTTCCCGAGGAAAACAACAATAACGTTATTATGATAATAGATGGCGCACGCGTGTCTATTGAACTTAGTCACATTATTTAATTCTGAGACGGTATGAAGTTCGCCGGGTCAGCTAGTTGATTAAAATAATCAAAATCATAACCCTCCTTTTTGCTTCGCGGTAGTCGGGTAAAAACACCAATCTATTACTGTCCCACAGTTGGGCAAAGGCCTCTCCTCATACAGAGATGGAACGAGCATTAATCACCACGCTTGCTCAAGACGGGTTGGCGATTTCGGACTTATATTAAGTATAGACGCCAGCACATCAAGCTACCCGAAACTGTCAAATTTTCCCAATCAACCTTGAGCTTTAGCGGTAAAGTTGAAAATCTATTAAAGACACAGATTGTAGTAGCTTGATGTGCTGGCTTCTGTACAAACATACATACACAATCAGCCTATAATGTTCCCACTGCTGGGACACAGGCCTCCTCTCTGTGAGAGGGAGTGGGCCTTAATGCACCAACCGGGCCCAGTGCGGGTTGGTAAATGTCACATGTCTTCGAATTTTTGGTTCTAGGACATGCTGGTTTTCTCACGATGTTTTCCTTCACCGTTTTGAGAGCAGTGGTGATGAAATAATTAACACAAAGTAAAGCCCCTGTCTGGATTCGAACCTACGACCTACAACTCGTAAGTCGCGGCCGTTACCCCTTGGCCACCACTGCTCTTCTCTGCTCTTCTTCTGTACAAAGCCAAGTCCCAATTATTGTTGATGCTTTACGAATAAAATTATAGGGTCTCTTAGCAAGAAAAGTTCAAGAAAACAGACAAAATTCAAACACGTGTCTGCAACAAAAATAATGAAAGTTTCTTAACTTAATACAAGTTTCTTAAAAAGAAAATGAACTTTGACAAAAACTGCTCTCACGCGAGCCAAAAAAATAACTAAACAAAGAAAACCCTAAATAAATAATAACACAATTTCACAAACATCAAAAGCATGTTTTCTCAATAGTTATTAAACAAAAAGAAAATAAATGTTTACATGAAAAACCTATCATCTACTTTTACTGCACAGGTACTTATAAGGTAAATGTACATGTTGCTATAATAATATATAATATATTTTTATGATACATGCGAATACTTTTTGTTCGTCAAATTTTTTCGATAAACTTTTGGGTTCGTTCTCGAATTCCATTAGAAAAGTTTTCGAGGTACTGCGAAGCTACCTGGACTCTAGTTGGGAATTGATGTTATGTTTCTTTTCGAAAAAGTAGAAATTATACCGGTGTTGCTGCCAAAAATAATCTTATTGAGAGGTAGGAGCCGTGTAATAATCTATCCTATCACACTAATATTATAAAGGCGAATGTTTGTGAGTCTGTGTGTGTTTATATGTTTGTTACTTCTTCACGCTCAAACGGCCGGAACAATTTTGATAAAATTTTGTATGGAGGTACCTGACATCCTGGATTAAAATATAGGCTACTTTTTATCCCGATATTCCCACGGGATCGACATTTGCGCAGGTGAAACCGCGGGGCGCAGCTAGTATCATCATATAATATTAAGTCTTAGTAGCTTATTCATTCAACTTCAATTGAATCTATGTTCAGCCTTACTTAAATATTAATAGACTCATCGTTATAATAATTTTCCTTTTTCCACGAAAACCTCAATTCAATTAAGTATTATTCTCTGAAATAAAGATCTTTCAGAGGACCTCTCTGCTAGTACAGATAAGTATAATAAAATATAAAGCATAATCAGCCTATAATGTTCCCAGAGGTCAGTGTCAGTGTCGTTGAGAGGGAGAGGGCCGTAATCCACCACGCGGGCCCAGTGCGGGTTGGTAGATGTCACATCATGTCATCGATTTGTGGGTTCTGGGACAAATGTCGGTTTCCTCACGATGTTTTCCTTCACCGTTTTGTAAGCAGTGGTGATGAAATAATTTACACAAAGTAAAGCAACTGTCAGCTCTGTGACTGTGGGCAGTGGTGGCCCAGTTGTAACGGCTGCAACTTACGAGTGAGTCGTGGGTTCGAACCCAGCCAGTCACTCGACTTAGCGTTAATTAATTCATCACTACTGCTCTCAAAACGGTGAAGGAAAACATCGTGAAATCTCTACGCTAAGGGGTCTAGAGTCATGTGCTGAATACATGGACAGTTTGCGCGTTGATGCCACCCTGTATCATTTAAAAATACAAAATCACCATTTTCTAATCACCACCAACACAAACAGTGTTAAAATATCCAATTTTCAGTCAATTACGTTCGTGTATACTTGGTCCTTTTGCCCTTAAACGAGTGCCCAATAAAAACGAGTCAATATGAGAGCTTTGCCCCAATTTGCACCGGCCCTGGGAAACAATGTCTTTGGGTTACATTTCGTTGTCTCTATTCGAGCGGAAACCCTGGATCCATTGTGATTTGGATAGGTTAAAGTCGTTTAGAAGAAAATACCCTGGACTCTGGAGGCTGAAAACTGGTAGTTTTTGACAGCAATTTGATTCTGATTTGATTATTCATGTAATAATTACAAAATCTACTTAAATACTGCAATTCGTTTGATAAAATGATTATATTTCTGTAAGTAGGTTTGCACAAAAACTTTTTCAAGTCATTCATATTTTAAAACTAGATGAGTTCGGAGTTTCCTATCTTACTACTCTGAGAAGAAAGGCCGAAATAGACATCTCAGTCTCTTTTAAAATCCAGACATATACTTGGTCAGATCATGTGAAAACCATGTAGATTGACGTCTGAAATGGTCTTTTGAGGAAAGAACCACAAGGATTGTGAGGACCTGTCCAGTCAGTTCACGCATTTGTCAGTAATCGTGCAGCTCAATTCAAGACATGAGGGTTCTTACTCGATAAACCGTTCAACAGACAATGGCGCCGATTTCCTTGTTCACAAACTAAACTAAATTTAAATTCAGTGCATCTTATTCTTTCTATTTCATTAAGAAAAGGACAGAACATAAATATTAGTTTAGTCCTGTCAAATTAATCAGCGCCTGACATAATTTGACGTATTATTAGTAGCCAATTTTTTTAATCACGTCTAAACTTGTCTATGGAGTATCTTTGATTTGACAGGACTAAACTAATATTTATGTTCTGTACTTTTCTTAATTAAATATAAAGAAAAAGATGCACTGAACTTAAATTTAGTTTAATTTGTGAACAAGAGAATCGGCGCCATTACACAATTCAGAATTTCGCACAATAGGACCAAATTTTCTGGTCCTTCGATCCGAAGGCAGCAAAAATTTACAAAGCCTGACAGCCGTCACAAATGTCATAGTAAATTTCATAATGTCAAAACGCTATCCTATGCCAACAGATGTTATTAGTATCACCGATAAATTAATGCCTACTTACAACATCGGCATTCACAGGAGAATGGCCGCAGCGACAGGTGTGCGCCATGTCACGTCTGGCAAGCCCGTTTGGATACGTTCACTAAGATCATAAGATATTTAAACACCCGGCACTACCTGTGTTAAGAGCTAGTTTATGTATGTCAGTGTATGTGTTAAGACGTGTACTTCACATGTTAGAAGGGGTATGATTTGTATGCAGGGCAGCAAGGACATCGACGAGCAACCAGTTACCACGGATTCAGTAGGTACATGATTCTGAACTTCCCTGCGATTTGTTAGTTATAAAAAAAAAGCTGTTCCATATATTTTGATGATTTTTTTTTTCTATAAAACAGCATTTTTTTTTTTTTGATAACCTATGTTAAATTTCTACGATAAGTCTAGAATCGTGTGCTGAATTCATGGTTTTAGCACAGAATACTTAAAGTACTACGTACAGAAAGGACACTCCCTTCCCCGCACTAACATCAGTTACCGCACCTCACCCCGCACTTCGGCGTGTTCGTCGCCGGCTCTTTAACAAGAGCGCTCGCAAACACAAGTACCTCACGCACACATTCATACGTATACAAACATCATTTTTTAATGTAGTAGTAGTAGGTAATTATTTTGCGAGCGTTGTATGGAGTGTCCGGGGTGTGGTTTTAGTAAGCGCGACTGGAATTTGGTCCTTGTAGTCAATATTAGTTCACAGTATAAAATTAGGTCTCGCGAGGTCCTGAATTGCGAGCTAAAATGAATTAAGAGCTAAAATGAAGCAAACGTTCCAGCAGTTTTATGTCTAAGTATAAAATATATTGGATACTTAAATTAATGCCTTCATACGCAGTCATAAAATAGCCTGAAACACAAACAACGTTTTATTTAGACGAAAACGTATTAAAATCTCAGAGCCACTGACACTATCGCAATCTCTAAAACAAATTGAGTTCTGCTTGCCCTTCAAGTTACAAGTTACGAGGGGTGAAAGTCCCAATAACCGTCGGAGTCATTTCCGTGCAAAATTGTACATCTTTGTAACAGAAGTAATGAGAGCTGGCCCACTCGTTACATCGCCGCTTTGTGCGTTTATTTCCGTTTTCATGCCTTTGAGAAGTTTTTTTTTATCTTGGAATATATCCCCAAGTGTAAATGTCCGACATGATTTTTTTTTAGAAATAAATGTTCGGCCTTTTTGTCTCGTTAAATACGCAATCGTTAATAGCGGTGTCTATTTATTTAAAGTACCTAATATTGGCTTCTCAGTTTCTACTACACTATGTATTTGTTTGTGTTTATATATCACACATAACTCACAAAATAAACAGGAAACCCCGTTTTAAAAAATCCACCATAAAATGTCTTCATCCACAATTTCAATTTTATATAGGCATTTAAACGCCTCATCTTAACTCAACCATTATGCCTCAATAACAATTTCATAACGACGACAAAAAAGGGAATAAACGACGTAAATATTTACCTAAGAAAATCGATATTTACTGAAGTACTTCTCCCCTCTTTAAATCACCCAAGATCGGAGGGGGCGAGGGGCGTTATTGGCGTAAATGATTTCCGTCTTACCGGCGAGGATTGAGACGTGTCTGCGGAATAGTGCCATCGAATATATTCACGCCACTTTACACAGGCAACGTCAAATGTATAGGTATTATTTTGGGGTTAGGAAACCCTATTAGAGAAGGCATTTTTGTGAATCAAGGAAAGATAAATCGATTGAGATGAAAAGACTTGGTTATGTAAAATAGTGGCCCTTTTTTCTTTGATGATAGAGTCTATTTAGGACACAAATGTAGCTAAATTAACTTGTATCATTTCAAGATCAAAGGACTAGAATACTTGGTCCTTTAATTACTTTACTTAGCGCTATAACAAACTAACAAATCGCACCACAAATCATTCTAGAAAGACAATTCGAACAAACCCTTTTTAACAATTTAATAATAGCTAGTTTCCCCTGCCCCTGATAGGAAAAAAGACGCATCTAACATTTTTTTTAGATTTGAGTTACATACATTGCCAGAATAAGAAAAAAAGGCGCATCTGCCTGTATTTTTAATATTTTTCTAACTTCCTCCAGTAATTAATTTCCCAATCAACAGCAATTAATATCCCGTTTCATTTATTAAAACATTTATTTCTCCGTTTTTACTTTTTGTTCGATAAGTCTTTTTAACTATCGGGAGCAGTATACAGGGAGAGTGCTAGTTGTTTAACAAAATGAAAAAAACGATGGCCGCCGTCAGTCAATCACCGGCCAGAAAAGTGACGCGACGTAAATCCAGCGGCCAATAATTGGCGTCCACGTTCCATGCTCCATTGCGTACTGAACTGTACAGGGGAGCGGATGATTTTGTTTTTATCTTGCAAAGGATGCGTTTCTTTCATAGCAATATGTAT
Source organism: Amphipoea lucens (assembly GCA_947508005.1). Classification (NCBI taxonomy): domain Eukaryota; kingdom Metazoa; phylum Arthropoda; class Insecta; order Lepidoptera; family Noctuidae; genus Amphipoea; species Amphipoea lucens. The sequence goes on along the minus strand of OX382381.1, from coordinate 8,659,144 downwards.
TTCTTTTCTATTTGGTATTTCGGTACGGATTGTGAGCTTGCGATTTTGATTTATCGGCTGTACCTTTGACTTTGACGATGAATTTGTTTTTTGTTTTTTTCTATTTTTTGTGAAAGATAAAACTGCTTTTTGAGACTGAAATGAAACTACAAACAAATCAAAGTCTCAAATATGAAACTAGATATTCCACTTGAACAAAAACTATAGTCGACATTGAAAAGGAATGATTCGATCATTTGGACTGCTGAAGGACGAACAACCTATTGATTCTACACATTTGGATAGAATGAGTGGCTTAATTAGTGACGACAATCAACAGTAAATTAATCAACTAGGATTACCCTCACACGCCCCAACTACAGTCGAGTTGTGAGTCAAATCAACACCTGAGTGGGTAAACAAAAAACCCTCCGAACAAAGGGTAGTGAAATGCAATTTCTACATCGGACACGCCCATGGCTCTCTGTAGCTGACTCCCAACTGGTAGGCTTTTGCAGTTTTCGGATCAAAGCTTTGACTGTTTTTGAAGACGAAAATAGGGTAGTTGTGAAATGCCGAAATGTCATTTTTGAATTTGGAGCTTAGGCGAAGGTCTAGCTCCAAATTCAAACACTTCATGTAGTTGGCCAACTTTGTTTTGTGCCTGCAACATAGTCCTGAATTCCTATTGTTTTCTCAATACGATAGAAAAAGTAGTTTTTTTACGGGAGCTCCTAAATTCCTTTGTAAAAACTCCCTATCTTTCTAGGCCATCAAACAAATCTTTCCTGTTTAAGTAACAAAGACTTCTTTATGTTGTTGTAGAATGTTTTTTACCGATGTTTTGAACTTCACCCTTTGGAGAATGATGTATTCAATAATGTGTTAGAAAAAACCTGATACACACCCTGTTTGATCTCACGACATCACGATTACTCGTTACTGTCTGATTCCCTTCATTTCATGGTTACTTATGCACTATACCCGAATCGTTTTAGTGTGACAATAGCGGTCATTGACATGGTCACCTACATTTCCTAGCATTCTTGCTCCAATAACTTAAACAAAAGTCCGTTAACGTTCTGAATCAATATCCATCTCGATCTTCAACATGTTCCAATAACGAAAAACCATACATAGTTTATTGTTTGGGTTCATATGGAGAGATATTATGGAAAGGGCAATGACCGCTATTGCCGCGCTAAAGCGATTCGGGTATATCAAGTTTTTTTTTCCTTCATCCAATTATTTTGTAGTTTCCATGGAGATAAAACCTGTTCAAAATTATGGTTAATACCCTGGATGTAGGAAAACTCATTAAGATCATAATATCACACATTGTTCCTAACAATACCGCGGTGCAAAAGTGTGACATTGGCATATGACACCTAAAAGCATAGGGTACCGAAGGACCAATTTAGCTGGTCCTTCGATCCCCTCTTTCGTTCAATTAACAAAAGAAAAAAACATTATGCTATGAAAGCTCAGAGGTCTTTATAGTTTGGTCAGCGTTTGTGGGCCTTGTGGCTAATAATGTAAACACGTGTTGGCCACGTGTGTGACACTGATTGCAGATAATGTTGGAAAGGGAAGCAGTAGTCGGAATTGGTCGTGTACAGATTTATCCGAATTCAGCGTTTACTGCGACATGTGGCTTTAAGATCGCTGACTAAGTAACAGACTGATATGGTTTTTCCGAGAGCTGTTTTATAATTATAGGGACATATATTGGTAATTACTTGCTAAAATTCGAAGTCTCTTGCGAATACTTTATATTTGTGAGATGGATCAAATAATGTTAAAAGTATAAATCCATACTAATATTATAAATTCGAAAGTAACTCTGTCTGTCTGTATGTGACCTTTTCACGCCTAAACCGCTGAACTGATTTCGATGAAATTTGGTATAGAGATAGTTTGAGTCCCGGAAAACGACATAGAATAGTTTTTATCCCGATATTCCCACGGGATCGAAACTTACGCGGGTGAAACCGCAGGGCGCTGCTAGTTTATTTATAAAAAGACGACGATATTTTATATCTGCATAAATGGCTATATGCTGACCTAAACGTTTAACTAAGACCTGCGGGGTAATCGCGTAATACACTATCAGTAGCAATGACTTTTATTTTGACAGTTGAACAACATTCATTGCGTTATTTACGTTGTTGAGCAGATTTTTTTTAGAATATGATATGAAGCAATGGATTAGTAATTCAAAATGATTAGAGTGCAGGTTGATGAAGCTCTTCATTAAAATCATCAATATGATGACAATACAAATTCTTAGGGTCCGGTCGGTACATATCTGACGGAAAATGCGTCGGGCGTAACTTCGATTGCGTCTAATTATTCGCTCGACGCACTAATGCATCATCGATTGAGTGTGAAAGGTTGAACGTTTTATCATATAATTGTCTGTTCTGGCGTTACGCGACCGATAATACGCGACGCATTTTCCGTCAATACAATATGTACCGACCCTTAATTATGTCATGAAAGTCTTCTCTCCTAAATTATTTTGAACATTACTAAGGGTTCAAACCCACCCCGTAAAACGTAAAGATATTTCCGGAATTGTGTGTCTGTGTCTCCCACCTGGATATTTTTGGCACATTATTTCTGTTACCCTTGTTTTTTGCGGTTGGGTAGCGAAACAATTTAACTTTTCATGGCATCCCATCCCGGAATCATTGGTTGGCCTGACCCTTGTTACAGTTGTCCTTGTTTTAAATAGATATTATTTATATAAACACGTGGAATATTAAAGTAAAAGGACCAAAAATAGCAATAAGACCAGAAAGTCTCGCAACAAAAGACCGACTATTTTCGTTCATTTTTAAAACCCGCACCTTAATTGCGTCACACACTATCAAACACAATCTAAATCATTTCGAAGGATATTGCTATTGCATTACTTCATATGTTCGAAATATTTGTCTGCACGACAACGTAAATAACGCAATGAATGTTGTTGGACTGTCAAAATGAAAGCCATTGCTACTAATAGTGTTATCGCGCAGAAGTTTTCGCAACAAAGGACCAACTATTTTCGTCCATTCATAAAACCCGATGAAATAAACTGTTGAAATATGTATTGTTAAAGCTCCTTTAAAACCCGCAAAGTACATTGATAGCAACCCCGGTTACTCCCCTCAGAAGTCAAATAAATATCCTTCCAAAGGGGGCTTACAAAACGAAGATGATATCTAAATCACTCATGCAGATTCCCAATAAACGATTCCCTTGTATCTCTGCTGTTCCGACAATACCTGACTCTAAATCTGACTTATTTTGCTTTACGGACCCCAAACCCATCCTATTTGGGGGACGACATCTAAAATTGTCGAAAGAAATAAAGCATTTTTTAGATATTGTTCCGCTTTGATTAAAGTTGGGGTTTCAAGTTATGTAGCTAAGTAAGACTGTTTGAAAGAGTAAGATTTTTTGGTTTTCGTTGAGTTATACAGGAATAATGACAGTCTACCTAGATCAATGCCGTAGTCTAGAACCCTAATCCTGAGGTAGTTCTAGGATGACGTGTATGCATATTAAAGACTTGGTTGATATCCCGACGAGTCGTACTCAGCGCTTTTCCTTCACTTTTATTATGCGCACAGCCAAAGTGTGGAACTCTCTGCCGGCATCTGTGTTCCCTCCCACATTTAACCCGTCTGCCTTCAAATCAAGAGTGAACAGGCATCTTCTGGGCACGCTCGTTCCAACATAGACCTCATCTATCGCTTTCCATCAGGCGTGATCGGGGTCAAGAGCGCGCCCATTTAGCAATAAAAAAAGGAAAAACGAATATTAATTATAACAGTACCTACCTACAAGGCTATCTTATAACTGATTACAGACCTTTCATTCATAAGCTTACATACAGCTTGCGATCAGTTATAAACCCTGATATTGGTAGTTAAAATACAAAATACAGGGATTTATCAAAATAATAGCAATATTTGCGATTTCTGATTTTTCTAGTTAACTCACTCAAAACTCAGTCTAAAAGTTTTTTGATCCTTATAAAATATAGAATTGTAGGGTATCAAAAAACGTTTTTGTAAAAACTGCCCATTTTCTTGCTGACTGTAATTTTTTCAGAATATGTGAATACCACAGCAAAATGTTTTACAAAAAGGACAGGACAGTCCTAAAACCGTTTTCTAGTAGCGATAACGGTTAAGGCACAGTCAACAAAAGAGATAAGTATGCAGGATCGTCGGATATAGTTGAAGTTTAATAAGAAACCGATGGATGTTCTCGAATAAAATTTTATTTTATTATTAGAAAACAAACAGCTCATTTATCAAATTAAATTTCAGTCGACAGCATCCATCGGTTTCTTACTAAACTTCAACTATATCCGACGATCCTGCATACTTATCTCTTTTGTTGACTGCTCCATCTCAAAAATCCACCATGTATAACCTCTATTTATAATTATTCGCTAAAAGTAATGCTTTTAGTTAGAACAATAAGAACAAAACAGACAACCCAGTATGAAAACTAATAAACCCGCACCAACAGGCCAGGCCATGATAAAATTAAAACAAAAGACCCCAGGAAATTGAATGTTCACAAAAATTCCATTATTAATAATAAAGACAACAATAAAACCAATTGTTTTGATTAAATTTTAGAACTTGGATGGAATCACAATACGCAAATTCATTTCCAAAACGAAATGCAGAGTAATATTAAATATCTCCCGAGTTGGTACTTGGTAGGACTTCCCGGGATTCTAAGTAATATTTCAATTAGAAGAAAGGAGAGTTATTACGAAAATATATTTCGATTACTATTATCCTTGGATTAAATTAGAATCGGATTCTGAATCCTGGATCTTATAGAATATTAAGTCCCTTAGGTTTTGGCCTTGAGTTGGTCGGAATGGTATCGCTAAATCTAAATTGTAATACTAATTCTAATACATTGATTTAATTACGTATATTAATTGGAAATGGTTCTAATGTTATTATCTAGCAAAACTCTCCAGACGTGATGGGTAAATGGGTATCGATAACTAAACACGATAGGATAAAAATAAAATAGGTTCGATGTTGTTTTTTGTGGTCGACGACCGCTGTTATCTTACACTTCAATGTAAGATGAGAAAATCTGTTTTCTTTTGTTTTATTGTTTTGAGATATCGATAGGTATCACGCCTGTGATATTTACACAAAAAAAAAACTGATAAGCACTTCAAGTGACTACCCACTTGCGATCGATGACACAATTTTTTCATATCATATTATGATAACTAGCTTCTGGCCGCAACTTCGTCCGGATGAAATTTCACCCTCCCCCCATTCACCCTCTTAGGGGTGGAATTTCCGCCATGGGATCTGGAGGCGATAGTCCTAGCGCGCCTGTATGAGTGGCGCGCGGAGGCACTGAGCCGGGGGGAAACTCCGCTTCCGCGGCAAATCGCGGCGGAGCGGACAGACCTCCGGCGCGATCTCATGGTGGCATGGAAGGAGCGACTTTCGCAACCCAGCGCAGGGCACGCCACGATAGTGGCGATAAGACCCCTCTTTGAGGAGTGGCTAGAGAGGCGTCACGGCGTCCTCACCTATCGCCTGACGCAGGTCCTCACCGGACACGGATGTTTTGGGAGGTTCCTGCACATCATCAGGCGGGAGGAGACGCCCGGGTGTCACCACTGCGAGGATCGCCCAGAGGACACGGTGGAGCATACGGTGGAGGTCTGCCCCGCATGGGCGGAGCACCGCCGTGCCCTCGTAGAGGCGATAGACAGCGGCGGCGACCTCTCGCGTCCGGCCCTGGTTCAAGCCATGGTCCGGGGCGAGAGGGAGTGGGAGGCGGTCACCTCCTTCTGCGAAGCAGTCATGCTAGCGAAGGAGGTGGCTGAACGGCTGAGGGAGAGAGCCTCACACCCCAGCCGCCGCGGGAGACGCTCCGGGCGTCGGGAGCCGCGTGACGACTCCCGGCCACCGTAGGCGCGGGCCTGCGGACGGAGAGTAATGGGTAGCTCACCGTCCGATCAGGACCAGGCCCGTGCCGGACGGCGCGTTGTGTTCCACGCGCGCCTCAAAGAGATGTCAGCAGAAAGGAAGGGGCCTGCCAGGGCCGAAGCCTGCCGGGGGTGCGGGATTGTCCGAAAGGGTTACCGCTACCCCGGAACATAAAGGGCTAAGGAAGGAACACGGATGGGTTTTAGTCAGTAAGAGTCTGACACTCCCTTCGCTCCACCCAGAGCGGGAGGGGTCATTTGATGATTTCCCATCCATAAAAAAAAAAAAAAAAAAAAGGGGTGGAATTTCGAAAAACCCTTTCTTAGTGGATACCCACTCTTCACTAAGGACACACCCTCCAAATTTCATGTCTCTAGGACCAGCGGTTTAGGCTGTGCGTTGATATATCAGTCAGTCAGGACTTTGAATTTTATATGTATCTATATATCATATCAAATTATTAATACTCCCATCAGGTCTGCGAAATTTCGCTAGCTAAGTTCATTTGACCCGGTATGTATGTGTAAATGTAGAAACGAATCCTAGAAACACGGACTTATCAGAAAATATCATTAAAAAAACATTAAACAAATTCACCACAATGTAGGGTACTTCAACATTAGTTAAACCGTACAATGTTGGTCTCCGAAGAATCATTACTCATATCTACAATTTGCATACAGCACAAACATTTAAAGTGACGTCATTTAAAACTGCATTCAACGTTTTTGCAAATATAATTAAGATAGTATCTTCACAAGCGGTGGTCGTCTAACCATCAGATAAAACCTATCAGTCTACTTTCACGATACCCGAGAGACGTCTAAGAAATATTAAAATAATTTCCGTCAGAAACTTGAGCAGTATAATTATTAAAACCAACACCTAAGTTAGCTTGGAACTGAGCAAATACGTGGGATAAGCTAGACACTCCATCCCACAAGGGTAAAATAGACTAAAGGGTAGATACAGCCAACTAAAACAACGACACCGCAATACAAAAATACAGAGTATTTAACCAAAAGACCCCCAGTTCTTTGGCCAAACAATAGAATATCCGTTGGGACGAGCAAAAAGGGCACCATATTTGCACACACATGACTAGTGTTTGCTTTACTACGATTCCCCGTTCGCCCTGTGGTTACTCCGAGGGTAGAATGAAAATAAACTCGACGAGACTTTCATTTTCATTAAGAGGCGTTGTCGTAAAGTGGTAACTTGGCAACACTTATTTTCTGCTTACCTTTTAAGTTGTACAATGTTTTTTAAGAAATAATTTCGCCAAAATTTTATGTTGACGACTGCATAATGTGTTTGGACTCTTAGGACCAAGATGAATATTAAAAAACTTTTTTAGAACTCGGTTTTTTTTTTTTTGTAAAAAAGTTTTTATTTTTCACTTTTCAGTTGTAAACACAGCGACACATATTATGTAAATACAGGAAGTTATTATTATAATATCATCAATAAATCAATATACACTTACCCCCTTACTAATAAACGTTGTATAGCGTCTGTATAGTTACACAAAGCTTTGTCTTCTTCTTTCGAAAGTCAAATTACTGACGACTGAAAGAGAGAAATCGGTGTGTAACTATTCATTTGATTTAATACGTTTATTAGTAAGGGGGTGAGTGGAAAAAATAAGTATTATTGAAGATAACTCAAAAACTATCGAAGCAAAGTTAATAAAATTTATATGGGATCACCCCTGAAGCATACCCTATACAATAAATAAAGAATTTTCGAAATCGATCCACTATTGCCGGTAATATCACATAAAAAAAAGAAAAAATACAATGGAATTGAGAACCTCCCTATTTTTGAAGTCGGTTAAAAAAGTAGCTTATGTTAATTTTTGGAGTGTGACTGTTGAATTATATTTGAGGGTAGGTACAGTTGAATCGATAAATATGTATTTTATCGTTGTGAAAATAGGCCGTATTTGCACATGAATGCTGTAATAAGTTATGCACATTTAAACAGCTTTAATGCCCATAGCTTTTGGCGGAGTGAGAGTTGAATGGCCTCAAGTTTTGGTACCAACCAGAATTATAATTATGCAACCCATTTTCGATAACAATTTTTCTGACGAGCAATTTTTTTCACATGCTAAATTGACATGAAAAATGATGTAGTATCATTTTTGCAGCGACGAAACCTCATCGATTTTTTATAAGGGCTTGAGTGGTTGGCCGCGTCTGGTCGAACTTTAAACCGACCACTAAATGAAAGAGAAAATATGAAAAAGTTGATGATGATGATCGTACGAAAAAATGTTAACAATAGGCGTAAAATACTCCTAAACCTCTTTAGGTAGCAACTTTCATCAAAACATGTTAAAAGAACAAAAATAAATCACACTCATACCTACACAATAGTAATTACCCACGTCAGTTAATTAAGAAACCGGAATCGGATTGTAATTACCAATAAGTCGCCGAAAAAAGCCTTATTTCCAAACCGATGATTATTTCTTTAATAACTGGTTCCTTGCTTGTGTCAGAAATAAAGATCTAAAAATACGTAAATGGATGTCACATTGACAGGTAAAGAGCGTTTTTGTTAGACTAGCAGCGCCCCGCGGTTTCACCCGCCTAAGTTTCGATCCGTAAAAATATCGGGATAAAAAGTATCCTATATGTTAATCCTGGTTATAAACTATTCGCGTGCCAAATTTCATCCAAATCCGTTCAGTAGTTTTTGCGTAAAAGAGCGACAAACATCCATCCATAAATCCTCACAAACTTCCGCGTTTATAATATTTGTAGGATTTATATTATATTTGTAGGATTCTCAGAGAAGATACTAGGGAGACCTGAAAATGAATATTGGCTTGCAGCTTTTAAAAACATTTTAAGACCTCAATAGCTTAAAAGTTTTTCATAACAACTTAATTTATCGTCGTAGAAATGTTAGAAGTGCTTTCAGAATAAATGTGCCTGACGATAGTTACTTATGAAAATTATGTTTAATACAAAGGCCTAGACTTCACCATTCTAGTTTAATGCGGTGTGCAAAACCAGATATAAATTTAATGAAGGCTTTAATTGTGTCATTTTAGGCGCTAAGGAGACGATGGATGATTTGTCTGCGACGATAGAACGTGGATCAGTGGTGGCCCAGTCTTAACGGACGCGACTTACGAGTTTATAGGTCGTAAGTTCGAGCCCAGGCAGGCACTTTACTTTGTGTAAATTATTTATTTCATCACCGCTGCTCTCAAAACGGTGAAGGAAAACATCGTGAGGAAACCGGCATGTCCTAGAACCAAAAATTCAACGACATGTGACATCTACCAACCCCCACTGGGCCCGCGTGGTGGATTACAGCCCACTCCCTCTTACAGAGAGGTCTGTGTGTCCCAGCAGTGGGAACATTATAGGCTGATTATGGTAGAACGTGTGGAAATCCCAGCAATCTATATTTTGTTCTTCATGTGCGTTATTGCATAGATTTCCATACGATTTATGTCGTCGCGGCCAAAGTATCCATTGTATACTTAGCGTCTAACTTATTAATCTTACAATCATTGTTCCTTGTTACTTTCGGAATTATATTTGATTTAGAAAGACAGCGAATACCTGCATCTCATGACATTTTGAGAAATTTGAGAATTAACATCATTTTACACGCTAAACAGTTAAAACAAAAAAAAAACCTAATCCGTAAAATTACGTCAACAACGCGCCAAATTCGCCATAAGCCGCCATCGCCCATTACCTACCCTCCGAAACAAATATAAAAAATAAGTACAAATACCTCTAAATTGGACACGTAATCCAAACAAGTTTAGGTAAAGTCCGGACGGGACCGGACAGGGCCGGACAGACATCGTTACGACACGGAAGGGTGCTCCGGTACTCACGGCGAATTTAATATATTTCCCGATACTAACTAGATGATGTTAACATTCACTGGATGTGTCTGTGCGTAGTGTTGTCTGTCATTATGTTTGGCACAGTTTGACATACTTAATTATAATTATACCAGCGGCAGCGGGGTAATTGGGTAACACACTAACAGTAACAATGGTTTCATTTTGACAGATCAACAACATTCATTGCGGTATTTACGTTGTTGAAAAGAATTTTTTTTCGTACATATGAAGCAATGGATTAGCAATATGCATCAAAATGGTTCAGATTATGGTTGATAGTGTGTTACTCAATTAGGGTGCTGGTTTTTTCTAGATTTTTAGACAGAGCTAAATCATAAATGTACAGACGCCAGCACATCAACCTACTACAATCTGTCAAATTTCTTTAATCGATTTTCAACTTTATCACTAAAGCATAAGGTTCAAAGTTGATTGAGAAAATGTGACAGTTTCGGGTAGGTTGATGTGCTGGCGTCTGTACAATTCCTGAAGATTCTTCATCGGAGTTAATGTATTCGATAGCTATTTTACTCAAAGAATAATTATATAACACATTACTTTGTGCAATCAACATTTATTGAGAGTTTTTCTTATAACCTCACAAATACCAAGACTTCACTTGTTTCATTTTGATGCGATTACAGTCGATAAAATAGCACATACAAGCTTAGTAATCTTTTATAATTAAAATACGCCGAATAAACTTCCTTGTGTTTTTCATCGAAACTAATATTTATAATGACAATTTATAATGACCGCTGTGTTGTGAAAAGAAAATTATAAACACCATATTTGTACGTAAGTACCTTTTGTCAGTGATCAGCGGTTTTACAAGCGTCTAGGGAAACAAAGCCTTTCAATTATCAAGACAGTAAGTAATAATGCTGATAGCGACGCGCTGTGTTTGAAAAATATAATACTTAATGAATGACAAAATAATCAAGAACATAATCTCTAACTAAACTCGCAAATTGCCTTAACCTTATAAAGACGTCAAAAACTCCTTCCAAAGCTCAGTCTCTTAACTCAAAAGGTGTAATTAATTTTCACAATATCATATTATTTTAGTGTGGTAAACAATACATCATAGCTGATAGTCATCTCAGATTAACAGAACATGTTTCCTGTATGAAACATTGCCTTTCACAAAGCTTTTACATGGTTTTGATTCAGTATCTTTTACTTTTTATTTATTAACATGCTAAAATAAAGCCATAAAATTAACGTTTGGCTTTGTAACTTTGCTGTTTTTGTAATCTTCCATCGATCGGTACGAAAACTAAGACAAAGCTCCTTCGAAAAACTACAATAGCTATGGATTCGACAAAGTTATCCATTTACCTCATCATTATTTCATTACCACTGGCACTGCTCTCAAAACGGCGTAGGAAAATATCGAGAGAAAACCGGCATTTCCTAGAACCAAAAATTCGAATGACGTGCGACATCTACCAACCCACACTGGGCCCGCGTGGTGCATTATAGGCATTATAGGCTGATCGTGTATTTAACAAAAAGCCATGTTTAATTTTAAGAAATAAAACAACACTATTCAGGTACTACTAATCATGTTATTTTGACTGTCGTTTCCAGTCTTATAATATCAACGATAATAAGAGATTATAGGGCTGGGACAGGCGACAAAATTTTCCAAAAATATATTCCGTACGCAAAAGGCGTATACACACTTATTGACAACCCCTCGTCATTTTAATTCGACTTATTATTACCATAGTTTATTCATATTTTATTTTATAAACGCTATCGAAAGTATGTAATTTAGAGCGCTTTTTAATAGTAAGAACGTTATTTTTTATGGTTTTGTATTGTTGTATATAAATCAATACGATTGGTAGCATTTTAGGGAATTTATCGTATTGTCTGGTTTGGAAGCTGCCAAAAAAAGATTAGTTATGTCAAAATAGCGTGGAAACAGTGAGAGCCAAAACTTTAGACATATTTTTTATTTATTAACAACATATTTCATGTTGGTTTTGTTACAAACACAACACCACGTCTCTTTACGGGAAATTCAGAGATATACGGCCTATGGTATGCTCTCATTTTGTCAGCATCGTTTTAAGCCAGTCTCTTGTCATTAAAACATCACGCCTCATTTCCCCGAAGAGTCGGGCAGAGGCGTACGTATACTACACCCACATTTCGCTAGTGATGGTTAAGTCCATGATATGGAGGCGAGCCTATCAACCGGGCAGAGTTCCAGATTCCGAGCTGCAACTGAGAAATTCCAGATAGGACAATTCAATACCATTTTGCCCGACCTGGCAATCGAACCCAGGATCTTATGCTCACCAGTAGAGCTTGCGACTACTTGACCAACGACGTAGGCAACTCAGACTCCGAAATTCGTAACGATAAAACCTAATAAAATTCCACCCGGCCTGGGAATCTACCCCAGGAACCCTCGCTTTAGCAGCCACGCTTGCAAGGACAGTTTTGTGTCTTATACAACTTCTGCCGCAAACACACGCTGATTTTACCCAATGTTTCATACAAATACCCTTTGTATTATACAATTTATGTCCCACCACTGATAAATCTATACGTATGCTAATAATTCCCTTTGACAAAGAACATCTAAACCAAAATCAAAGTATTTTATGCAAAGTTCACGCATAATCTGACGTCTTACTATAGACGGCGTATTGAAATTACACCTTTACGTCTTGTGGTACGCCGGAGTACGCCAGTACGCCTTTCAACTCGGCCCCGCCCTACATGCCTTGCCGAGGTGATTTGGCCTTTGACAAATATTGGTAGAACGTATATATTGGTAATATTGGCCGTAAGACGGATTTAGCGTTTTATTGGAATTCGGATAGGACGCGGGTTTTGATGTTTCTGTTATGTGCTCAGTTGAGATTATGAAGAGGATATTTTTACGATGATAATCTAAATAATTAAATAAAAATTAAATGTTGTTCGTTGGTATGAACGTTGGCTTAGGGCGTTGCTGAGGGAAGACAGCAAGGGACAGGCTGGATCGCTATAATTTCCAGTATGATTGGAAATATAGCTTTTTAAGGGTTGATAGTCGTCACGGGTAGTCAAGCGAGATCTTCGATAGTCGTCACGGGTAGTCAGAAGCCAGATATTTGACAGTCATCACTGGTAGTCACAAGCCCGACAGTCTTACCAAGAGGTATCGTGTTACCAAGTAACTGGGTAGTGGAAGATAGGCAGCCGCTCTTTATAAAATACTGGCATCAGCTGCATTTGGTTAGACGTGAAGCTGACCCTAACAGTTGGGAAAAGGCTACGCTGATGATGAGAGAAAAGTTGTAGCTGTTTTCAAAAGAAATGATTCTCAGACCAATTTGCGTTCTTTTGGAATTTTTTAGGTATGACACAAAAAAAGTACAAATTATGAAAACAAGACAAGTAAACGTTCATTTTATTGTCAAAGAGTAGGCTGGGCTCATTCCGTATCAAAGGGGAGAAGGGGGCATATTATCACGTAACAAATTGGTTTCTGCTACCTTTGTTCAGTAGCAAGCCCTTGCCTTGGCGAGACGAATGAAGGTACAGTTAGCAGGATAAATTAGGTAAGAATGTTGATTTTGAAGTGTGTATCCCTAAAACACACTTCAAAATTGCGTTATGCATGTCCCACACGATGGACCGATCAGGTGAAGGAATCATCGTCCTCTAAATTCTACACGGTGGTAAGAGATGCGCTGGACAGAAAACGGTGGAGGCGCATCATCCGCTCCAGATGCAACTCCGAAGCTGACCACGATCCTCAGACATGAGGGACCGAATACAGAAAGAGAGAGATGTCCCATTTCGTTAAAGCATGTGTGTATCAACTGGTTTTAAACGTGGGTAGTTGTTTGTACTAATATATTAACCGCAGAAATGTCAAATGTCGTATGAACCAGCGATTGTTGTTCATAAGAAAAATACACTCGAAACGACAATAAACATAATCGTGAAAACCGGTGACCGTTTACATGCAAACAGTTTCTAGTAGGCGATCGTTTGACGGAGTGCAGGTATAGACGCCAGCACATCAAGCTACCGGAAACTGTCAAATTTTCCCAATCAACTTTGAACCTTATGCTTTAGCAATAGAGTTGAAAATCTATTAAAGAAATTTGACAGATTGTAGTAGCTTGATTTGCTGGCGTCTATACATAGTTGTCAGTCGAGATGAGTCATTACAGTGGTGCTATTATGTAAAAAACATCACCGTGAAAACTTAGTTCAAGTGAACTGTCATTCGATTCGGGTCGATGCTAGAATCAGGTGATATGATCGGTGGAAGGATCGAAACTATTGACAGGTCATTTCATTTAAGTTTTCACGGTAAGATTTTGACAAAATAGCTCATCAGGTTTACACTTACTGCTGAATGGTCTTGAATTCGATCCCCGCTTCGGCAGAGAAATGTATGGCCTAAAAATTGTTTGAGTCTAAAGATGATGTAAGATTTATATTCATCACCTAGGTGGTAAAAGAATTAGCCTAATTTAGGACGACATTAATTATAAGGATAATGTAATGCAGTTAGCCTCATAAACAATTGACCATCAAAACTTACAGTTCAATACCGTTGACCCGAAATAAATTATCTCCAGTTCAATATAACGGACATTCCGTACCTGTAACAAAAAAGAAAAACATCATTAGCAAAACAAAAGTAAGAAACATTTCATAAAACAAAACAAACATAAAACAACGCAATCTAAACTTTGCCTGCTGACGGTACATGTCTAAAAACCTCTCTACTTAACATGGAGAAGAAAAAGATTCTTTTGTAAGGAGCATTTCGAGTGTAATAACTATTGAGACAGTTCCCGGGGTAAATATACCCTTTTTTGTGCAACGTGGGTACGTAATACAGTCACAGGATAAATACGTTTGTCACCTTAGGGTCTATTTTGTTAACTCTGTGGAGGACTACTTTCTAAGTTCGACAACGAAGATACGGTCCCGTCCTGCGAAAGAAGTTGATCTCTCAAAACAAAGTGTCAAATCGTATTCATTCATTCTTAGATCGGGCCCCAAACTAATCTTGTCTTTGAAGTGATACTGAATAGGACGCCCGTTACTTTGGCCGAAGCTACGGATTCCGTGTTTAGGGAGTAGACCTGCTTTAATGACTCAGTTACCAATAGGTCAATGTCACAGAATGACACTCAGTTCAATATTGAAGATTTTAGAGCTGATTTTTCAATAGCCGGATAACTTTTATCTGAAGAATAAATATATGACAGTTTGACATTATTTTCTATACAAAAGTTGTCAAACGGCAATATTTACTCTTCAGATAAGAGTTATCTAAGTCTGACTATTGAAAAGACAACCCTAAAAATAAATCAGATTTGATGAACAATAAACATTTAGTAAAAAAGTCAGTCTAGACTGGCTTTTTTATGAAATTTTTGTGTCAACTACACATTCGTCAAAGGTTTATGCTATCGTGACCTTTATTTTCATAAGAGAGATAAGTAGTTTTCTATGCAGCAGTCACCCGAAGTTTCAAATTTTCAAAATGTATAGACAAGTGTAAGTATAAATGAATGAATTTGAAAACTGACTAAGGTTTTATTAACTCGACTGTACTATCTTCGACTTTTTTCTAACGAGTGAGTTTAAGTTTGACACCGTTATGTTTTATCAGAGGTTGTAAACTTTTTTTTTAATAGTTATAGTTAGGTGGAAGATAATTGGTCAATGGAAGGTTTTTTTTAACTCGGACAATGATAGTTGTTAATGGCAATTATGTCGTCATGTGTGGTCCTTTTCCCGTTGTTAGCGTGAGAGCTCATAAATACATAGGTATCGAGTTTCGTCCCAGACTTGTTTCTATAATTTCTTTAATACAAAGGAAAGTATATCGCGTATGCCAAGCGTAGTGTGAGACGCCCCCCAGCTAGATGGACCGACGATCTTAAGAGGTGGCTGGGACGGACTGGCTGCGGAAGGCGAAGGACAGGGTGTTATGTCGCAGCCTGGGAGAGGTCTATGTCGAGCAGTGGATTCCGATAGGCTGAGTTGATTGAAAGGAAAGTAGAACTAAGTAAATAATATGTTATATTGCTATGAAACTGATTTGGTAATAAACTAAATCACTTTATAAACGATGACAAATTATGTAGTCACGCAACATGATTTTTCTGCCTTACCTAGTCGTTAAAAAAGACTTGTGTCTAGGTTGCCCTATAACGATTAACCAGTCATGCGTATACACCTAAAAAGTTAATATTAGCACACTGAGCGCCTCCCACTAACCTCCCACCGCTAAAAAACCAAACGCTAAAAAATCAACTCCAAAAAACCCGTTCAACAAAAAAAAAAATTAGCACTATCCACTGCTTCCCTTTATGTCTATTTAAGCATTCCAAATAAGTAGTCATTCAAAGCTTTGTTCTACCCTCAATTGGCTACCATTCCGCTGGGATCGGCTCGAGCAAATAAATCAGCCATTCACTCGTTCACTCACTCACTCATTCGTTCACGGATTACTTGGCCCGTGGACGCTGACCTGTTACATAGTTTATTTTAAAAATTAGCTTTAGTTAGAATTTTAATTTGTGGTTTTTTGGGTTGGTTTTTAAGATTTTGTATAGACAGAGTCAAGGGTGTTTTATACTAAATATATTGATCACCATTGGATAATAATACTTATAACTTTTTATTTTCTTTTTTATTATAGACGCATTTAACGTGTAGGTACGTCTTTCTACATTGTTCTCACATGTATAATTTCAACATGAATGATGTATTTAACCAATATTTTGTAAAAAAAAATTATGATTTAAATGAGTGTCCGTGGAGTTTCTTGTCCTTTCTTCTCTATAGGTACCTACTATGCTTCGGAATGGGCAACTAGCTTCATCTTTCTGACTGACCGACCCCTTGATAATTTAAAAGTGCCTGTAATTGGTTTTTTAGAATAAATGCTGTGAGTTTGAGTTTGACTTCCCTTAATTATCAAACTAGCAGGATTGATTGTCAATTAAATAATTTATGTACAAACAAAACTGTACATGTGAACGCTGCTTCGTAAAGCGTTAAGTTGCTCGGGCTTTTTATCGTCTTTTATGTAGACTGGTTAGCAATCATTCAACAATAAAACATCCGCGAAGAGGTTAACACCTATAAATCAAGTCGTCAACACCAATAACGGGCACTTACAACAGCCAATTACATTAGCTATTTAAATAACCTAAACAGAAGATTTAATTTTGACTTTTATTCTTCAGGAAACATAAATCCTGTCATATACAAGGATATCCTGTCATAATTCATCTCTTAGTCCGTCCAGGATAAACTCAGGAACGACTAATCGAATGTTTAAACATCGTAAGTTCGAATGACCGCACTTATCCCGGTCACTTCCAACGGAGCGTGCGGAATCATTCACCCGGTCACTCGTTCACAGCTCGTCCATTCGTTCACTTTGATGTCGTTCATCGTTGCACGCACTTTACGCTAAATGCACATTGTTATAAGCATGTTATGAAATTACTTTCGCCTTACAGGGTTAGTTTTAAAAATATAAATCAGTCTAGTGTATTTTTATTTTGCATAACATGTATGTTAAAAAAGAAAATTGTGGAAAATTATGTCACTTCAAAAAGTTCTTTGAAATGGCTGAGCATAAATTAGCCTTGTCGGCCATTTTTAAGTAAAAGTCTGCATAAATATTTACCCTTTGCTCAGCAAAGTCGGGTAAAATCATAAAATTACTCGGTAGGTCTGTACGTCCTAATTTAAACTGTGATAAGCATTTAAAAATACTGTCTTTGAAATCTTAACAATGGTAGTGTTATTATTAAACAAACGGAGTGTCAAACTCAAAGCATTAATTTCAATGAAATCATTTACAGGCACTTTTGAACTGTCAAGAGTCGGTCAGTTAGTCAGAAAGTTGAAGCTAATTTGCCCATTCCAAAACGTAGATCTCCATAATGAAGTACCGGCAAGAAACTCCAAGGACACTCCTTTAAATCAATATTATTACAAAATCCTGGGTACAATATTCTTGTTGCATCATGTGAAATCAATGTAAAAGAATTCAATGAAGAAAATTCAAAATATAATATAAAAAATTATCCATTCATCCCTTCCCATCCCTTAATTGCCAGGGCTTCCTGGCAGTTAAGGGATGACCACAACCGACGACATAACGCGTGGATCAGCCACCTATGGGCTCCCACACATAAACACGATACGACGTCGCGTCGTGCTACGACGCAGCATCGTTTCACCGTTTGAATGACTTATTATTATTATTATAAGCTTGTGTTGTCTCACTGCAGGGTCTGCAGGGCAAAGGCCTCCCTTCCCTCTTTCCACTTTTCCCGGTTTGAATGATACGTCACTAAATTCATATACGTCGTAGCACGACGCGACGTCACAACACGGCGCATCACGATACGACGTCGCGTCGTGCTACGACGCAGCATCGTTTCACCGTTTGAATGACTTATTATTATTATAAGCCTGTGTTGTCTCACTGCAGGGTCTGCAGGGCAAAGGCCTCCCTTCCTTCTTTCCACTTTTCCCGGTTTTAATGATACGTCACTAAAATCATATACGTCGTAGCACGACGCGGCGTCGTATCGTGTTTATGTGTCCTAAGGGCTCCCACACATAAACACGATACGACGCCGCGTCGTGCTACGACGTATATGATTTTAGTGACGTTTCATTCAAACCGGGAAAAGTGGAAAGAGGGAAGGGAGGCCTTTGCCTTGCAGACCCTGCAGTGAGACAACACGGGCTTATAATAATAATAAGTCAATCAAACGGTGAAACGATGCTGCGTCGTAGCACGACGCGACGTCGTGTCGTGTTTATGTGTGGGGAGCCTAAGTCGCACCATCCAGCTTAACCATTTTGTAGGATCATTCGGTTGAATGATCCAACACACGCGCCACTATCAGTCAGACATTTAAATGAGCATGACATAATTGTACTCTCAACTGCCATGCTCTTTCATGTCAACATACAAAGAAATTAGACTATTTATAATCCTATTAGGTCAATAGATAAAAATACTCCTGCTTCTGTAATGCAACCAATATTATTAGCCTATTACCCAACGTCATTATATTTATGTTGATGACTCCTTGTTCATGGCTCAATTCAACTACGGTATAAGTTACAAGTTTTTTGCGTTCATCATCATCTTCATTATTTCAGCCGAAAGACGACCACTACTGGAGATAGACTTCCCCTAATCACCGCGATTTCAACTGGTTCTGTGCTTCTCGCAGCAAGCTGATTCCTGCGGCGCTGATTAATTTGACAGGACTAAACTAAAATTTATTTATGAGACTGGTCATCTTTTAATTGCCAAGGCTTATTTTTAATCTTATTTTTTTTTCACTGTTTCTTCATTTGTGTTTTTTTTACATTGTTCTCACATATAGAAGCAACAAGAATAATGTACCCAGGATTTTGTAATATTCTTGATTTAAAAGTGTCCATGGAGTTTCTTGCCCGTTCTTCTCCATAGAGATCTACGCTTTGGAATGGGCAACTAGCTTCAACTTTC
Organism: Amphipoea lucens; assembly: GCA_947508005.1. Lineage (NCBI taxonomy): Eukaryota > Metazoa > Arthropoda > Insecta > Lepidoptera > Noctuidae > Amphipoea > Amphipoea lucens. The sequence continues at coordinate 8,639,775 of OX382381.1, read as the reverse complement.
TGACTAACTGACCGACTATTTAATTTTGACAATTCAAAAGTACCTGTACAGTCACGTCTATAAGTATGTATACACTTGGCTTTATTCAAAGGCGATTTTCTCCTTTATTTTTGAATGAAATTTTATGTTATTACGAACATAGTATTTTCGAACCCATAGGTTTATGTAAATTGTCGTATTTCAACGTTGCATTCGTTATTTCACGAAAATATCGCAATCGAAAGTTGCCAAGTGTTGACATATTATTGCTCGTGACTGTACATGGTTTAATTGAAATAAATGCTTTGAGTTTGAGTATCTTTTGTCTTGTATTTCATTAAGAAAATTAATGAAATAGAAAGAAAAAGATGCACTTAACTTTAGTTTAGTTTGGGAACAAGGGAATGGGCACCATTGTCAACGCCACAGAAACATGAACATCTTTTGACGTGGTCGCGCATCTAACGATTTAAATCTATGGTCCAAAACAATTGACCAACCCGCTCTGTCTTCAAACTTGTACCACCACTCATAATACCAATTTAGACATGGATGAAATCACAGGTTGACGTATGACTTGCTCCTGTAAATAATGTATTTTTAGTTGCTTTTCACACGCTATCATGAAAACATGTTTTTAGGTGAACATTTTTGTGTCAATAGTATACGTACCCCTGTAAAAATTCGGGATTTGCAGTTGAAAAGTTTGAGAAGAACTAAAATGTCCCAAATTCAAGAGTATAAATACGAAACTGCTTCGTTGGTCTAGTGGTCGCAAGCGCTACATCTAAGGATGTGGTCCTGGGTACGATTCCTGGGACAGGTAAAGTGTTTTTGCATCTGGGATTTCACAGTAGCAGCCCTGAGTCTGGTTTTGTGCCCGGTTGATGGCAATAGGCTCGGCCCTGTTACAAAATAATGGTAAATATGCCTTGGGATCACAAGCTCTTGCATCAAAATATCCCACTACATATTTTCAAAATATTTAGTATGCAGACTTCTGAGCACAACAACATTTATTTGAATTGCAAAGTTATGTTAGGTTTACATAATTATTACGAATTATACAAATCCCGTAGTAAATTAAATATTTAAAAGTATCAATATGATTATTCATGAATATCTAACCCTGCATTTGGAATTAAAGATCAAGATTATAAATTGCATTCTCTATTCAAAACAAGAAAATGTATTTTGTAATATCTTTTCTTTTTACCCGACTACGGAAAAAAGGGTTATTTGTAGGATATAAAATTGACCTCTAACAGTTCTAGTATAGAAAAACTGTCAAAAATTCAAAATTTATTCTCAGGACAAGACTTGTTCTAGGTATAAAAGTTTAGTGAAATTCGCACTTTAATCTACAAAAATACAAGAAAATCTTCATTAAAATTTATGACCCTATCAACCGGCGTCGCCCTTGTAAACTACCCTTCTTTAAAATAATAGTAAGCAGTACATAATCGTAGGTAGAACAGAGTACAACTTCCGGTGGGGTTGTTAATTAGCTAATTAGAAGTAAAATTAGTCGTGTAAAGCAGAGTTTATAAGTAGTAGATAACTGGGGGCAATTCTCGTAATTTTAAGAACGTTTCGTAATTAAAAAAGTTCAAGCCTAATCCAGGTTCCACTCGCGATGATAACAATGTTGTCCGCCCATCTTTATTCATTCAGCCGAAAGACGGTCACTGCTGGACATAGGCCTCCCCCAAGCACCGCCACTTCGACCATATCTGTGCTTTCCACATCCAGCGGATACCTCCCGTCGCCATTTCATCCCATCGGATTTCGCCCATCTCTTATCAACAAATAATTATACCTCTGTATAAGTTTAATAGGTAAGATGAGATGAATTAAATACTTAAGCAAATATTAAGTATTAATTTTATTATACAACGTAAACAAATCCGAAGCAAATAAATTAGCTAATCAGGACGTTTGACATTTCGCCTTTTCAGTTCAAACGTTAGGTATTTCAATCTTGATAATAAATAATAATTTTACAGATCGGAAGTAAGAATACAACTAATAATAATGGCGTGTTCGAGTCGCGTGGTTTGTTACTAATGTACAGGAAATTCCTTTATTTATTACTGCTAATAGGTAATCTTTGACGTTTATTAAACAAATGAGCTTACACCCTGTATGTGCACGACCGCGTTTGTATGAAAAAAAAGCAAAAATATAAACGACGGCACACGCGATTTTGTGTTTTTTCTAATTACTGCTTACTAGTATTTATTTAAAGGTTATGTAAATAAATTGTGCTCAATTATTTTGCTTATCCAAAGATATCTGCAGGCCAATTAACGTAATTAAAAACGTTCAAAATCTAGTCGCAAGTGATAATCACTGTCAAAAATGTAGAGATATTAGATGTATTTTTGACAGACTGAGACTGAAATCAGACTGAGAACTTTCTTAAAATTACGAGAATTGACCCTCTGATTGTTAGTTTGCAGTTTATGTGTCACTTTCAAAGTCAAACTCAAAGCATCTATCCATACTATATACCTACTATCACGCTAATATTACAAAGGCGAAAGTTTGTGAGTGTGTGTTTATATGTTTGTTACTTCATCACGCTCAAACGGCTGGACCAATTTTGATAAAGTTTTGTATGGAGGTAGCTGACGCCCTGGATTAACATATAGGCTACTTTTAATTCCGATATTCCCACGGTATCGACACTTATGAGGGTGAAACCGCGGGACGCAGCTAGTTGGTAATAAAAGGGTCACTATTTAAGGTCAGTAAAATCTAGCGGTATAAAGTCAAAGCTGAACGAATCTGCCCACAGAGCGTGATAAAAGCATTATTTAAATATTGACAATCACGCAACAAAAACTAGAACCACGTGGAATCGAAAGTATGCGAAACCACCGACCATGACTAGAATTGATAAAGGAAGCAATAAATATAATAAAAAGTGTAGCGTTTAGAAGCCATTTTATTGTTACTGTCTTTCTGGATAAATGGTTAATAAATATTTCGAAGGGATATCTATGAACAGAACATAACGTCATGGCTGTAGGTATTAGTAGGAGGTGTAAAGTGCACCCTCAATTCATAATATTTAAGACGTAAGTTATGGGGACAAGTCTATTGCCATCAACCGGGCAAGAAACCAGACTCAAAACCGGTAAATTCCTAATGGATTATAGAGGTATGAGGAACAGGCTGTAAAGTTCACTCATCCTCCATAGAAAAGGGAGGATCCTCCGACCAGACGGGTGTTGTGTCTGGCGGGGAACTGTCCGATTATTCATGTCGGGCCGTTGTATCTATGCTAGTTGCGCGGTAAAATCTGCTTGCGAGATGCAGGATTTTGCGTGACGTCAATTTGACGCGTTGTTCGCATGTGACGTTGTAGATACAGCTACCAATAACGCTTTGCCCGTCCAGGGAATGAAACTCTAGACCCAAGCAGCCATCCCAGCAGTGCACGGTGGTCACGTAGAAGGTCACAGGCCTCCGATGGTAATGATCGAGCTAAGCCATGATATCTGGTTCAGTTACTCAGTAGTTGTCATACTACCTGAGGCTATAAAAACTTTTGCAATCTATTGTTCGCAACATTCCTTTTTCGGCATCGGAAGTGAACACATCTAAATAGTCATCAACCGTGTTATTACCAAGCGCTAATTAGCCTAAGACGCGACGCGTGTTTTCAAGTTCCAACTTGTGTGTGACCTGTTATTTTGCAATGGACATTCAATTTACAGGTATGTATTATTAATTTACTTTACTATTTTGCATTTTCAATCCACCATTTTTTTTTAAATTGAGTGCTACGCCGCAGCGTTACTTACGTATTTATTTCTGTATTTTTGTTTATGTTGAAGCTTTTACTTATGTTTGTACCTACTTGTGCCATTGAGTTAGGTATAAAAATGTCGCTTAAAATCTCTACTACTAGACTTTAAAAAAATTATTTGCGGCATGCTGCAGCTGTAAGGTGCAGCCAGGGTCTACGCCGAGCGCCTAGGCGCGTAGCACTTGCTACGAAATATGTTTTGTTTTTAATCCGCATTTAACTATTTTTTGTTTAGTTTTAGGTACTAGTTTTGAGTGTTCTTTCAAAAGAATGCTTATACTAGATACTTGGCTGTCTAATAAGGACAGCACATCCGAACTGGAATGGTCGCGTCGAGTTTTTCAAGCCCTGATACAGTTGCTGCCTGAAGTTGAGAATTTGATTGCTGATGACTTAGAAAAAAGAGTTACTAATCTTTGTACAAGATTTGTAGCCATCTGGAAGCATTCTCGCATGGTCTCTAAGCACAGAGACTGGCTGAACGAAATTGAAGTTTGCGTTCTGCCAACTTGTGCAGCAGCAGAGAGCCACGACACTCAACGACCAGCAGCAGAGGCTTCGACGAGCACTCAACAGCATCAGTGCAGGAAGGACTTCGAGGAGTGTAGCAAGAGATCAAAACGCCGCAGACTTACAGAGTTAAGTAAAGTAGACAGTTCCGCGATAAATTATTTGTTGGATGATTCAAGTCGATCTAACGCCGGTTCTTTAAATTTCAAAACTGACGAAGTTTTGTCTCTCATAAACGAGACTAAACTGACTAAACATCAGTATCTAATGGTGAAAGACTTCATTAATGCAAAATCACCGAATGAATTACCGTCTTATACAAAAGTGTTGGAAGCTAAGAAGTGGTGTTATCCATCGCAAAAGTTTATCACGGAATCATCTGCTGAAGTAGAATTACAATCATTGTTAGATCATACTGCCGGATACTAGAATCCCAAAAAACGTTTTGAATAATATTGACCTTGACAAAGAATTTGTTTTGATTGGAAAATGGGGTTTCGATGGGAGTACGGGACACAGCGAATATAAACAGTGTTCGTCGTCCCTCGTCTGTACTTAAGGTCCTCATTCATGGTTCGGAAGTAATTGACCACGCATTATTGTCAATAGGTGAGCTTTCGGAAGAGGCCGCCGAATCTTGCAATAAGTTAGTTAAACAGTTTAGGCGTGACAACACGAGGAAAATGTCCCGGGTTGTCACAAACACCGACTTGATACATAGACTTCTTCTTAATTCGGATCCTTATATTTCTGGTTTAAGAAGGTTACCACAGAAGAAGAAGTCTATTCTATCTAAAGAGGTGTTCAATTTGCTGTCGGTATAGAATAAAATGTATATAGTTGTTAATAAATATTAGATTTACATTATTTTAGATACAGCTCCTAGGTATTTATTTTGTTTTTACTATAAAAATGTAAATATTTTAGTTTATCAGTTATTAAGTTACAACTCTTTCCTTGTATTTTAGTATGTATTTTGTCAAGTATAATAACTGCATTAATTTTCGAATAAAAAAGTTTTTTAACATTGATTCGCTTATTTTCGTTATATTATAACGTAAAGTATTACAAAAAAGCATAATAATAATAATAAGTATTGATAACGACAATCATTACCTTCGCGAAACCCTATGACCGCCTCTCTTAGGGCGCGGAACCACAGTGCAGTGGCGCTTGCATAGCTATTCACAACCACTTCATACGCTTCTGTACCGTATCGAACATCAATCAATGTTATCGTAGGAGTTCTCTCAACGCTGTTTACAAGTCCAAAACCCGAAAATGTTGTCAGTTTAAATCATATAGACGACCGCTATTCTTCCGACAGATGTTTGCTGTCGGGGGCAAGGAGAATCAGCGGGGCAATTGCGTAACACTTTATCAATCGGAATCGGTTTCATTTTGACAGTTCAACAACATTCATTGCGTTATTTACGCGTTGAGCAGACAAATTTTTCGAATTTATGAAGCAATGGATTAGCAATTAGCTTCGAAATGATTCCGATTGATAACCGGCACCCTAATTGCGTAACAATGCAATTAGGGTGCCGGTTATCGAAATGTGCCATTTTCGATAGGATAGCCTGTCCTATGCTGAACCAGTCTAACATAGTCACATAAACTAATAGCCATTGAATTCAATACCTTTCTAAGTAAACAGCGAAATATTTCGAAATAAAATCTATTAGTACGAAACAAACAATTAAACACTAAATCACTTAAACAACACAACACCACGATTCCGTCAAATGCTCAAGTTAATAGCCTTCAAACACACTAGTTACAAATCATACGTTCACCGCACAGTGGTATAAATCTCAAAGTGCTCTGGACAAAATTACAACACATAAATTATACAATTATTTCTTCAAACCATTGCCTTGCCCCGGGAGGCATAAAAACTGTTCACAATGCCCCATAAATATTTTACAAGTAATTATAATGAAACATTGCTTTAACAAAACACTAAATGTTTCCGGATGAAGTTTTTGAATATAATTTAAATTGTTATTCTGTGATGGTAAGGTTTGGAATCAATTTGTAATTGGTCTATTGTTGGGCGAGTGGTTTAAGTAATAACGATGTTTGTACGGAAGGAAGGAAGAAATACAATTTAAAAGTTGTTTCAAAGTCATAACCTAGGAAATATCATTTAAAGTTTCTTAACGAATATTTTGACTATGACAAGAACAATAGATTTCTGCCAGCTACCGTGAGTACTCTTTACAAAGGAACCTAAAATCAATTTGACTATTTTGCTGGTTAATCAAGCCTTTACCAAACCACTTCTGAAAATCACTTTGACATTTATCTGACACCAAAAGACATTTTCACTTTAAAACACGAAAACAAGTCTATCAAGCAAAACTTCAACAATTTCATTCCGACCTCGACAATCTAATCCCATTCCAGCTAAATCTAAATCACATTTTTTGTCCACCGTTCATCGCACAGTGCGGTTGGACAATAATAAATAGCGGCATTGTTCTACCTGTACTATAAACTAGTGTCACAGGACGACCCCGTCCGAACATGTTAGCAGGTTGTCATCGTAACTTCACTTGCAGAGTAGCACAGAATAGATAGGATACAGAAGGTTGGCTCCATCCATACTGCGAGGGAGAACGCAACGCACACATAGACACGCTTCATGTAAGTACAGCAAGTGCATGTGCACGTGTGAACGCGACTGTCATTTGTTTGAGGTGCGCAAAATGCAGCGGTGACTGAGAAGTCTTGTGGTATCGGTGAAATCGGTTGTCATGGTATGGACATGTGATAAAGAAAATGTCGTGAGGAAAGTTTTGGGTATGAATGGGCTATGCTTGGAGTTTCCCTGCGGGATCGAATCAGAAATGAAGAGATCTGTAGGAGAACCAAGGTAACCGACATAGCCCGAAGAATTGCCAAACTTAAGTGGCAGTGGGCAGGGCACATTGCTCGCAGAACAGATGGCCGATGGGGCCGAAAGGTTCTGGGGTGGCGACCGCGTACCGGAAGGCGTAGCGTTGGAAGGCCTCCCACAAGGTGGACCGACGACCTTGTGAAGGCCGCAGGAACTCGTTGGATGCGAGAAGCACAAAACCGGTCGAAGTGGAGGTGGCTTGGGGGAGGCCATGTCCAGCAGTGGACGTCTTTCGGCTGAAATGATGATGATGATGATGATGATGGATGGCTATAGGAGTGGGAATAAACCATGAATGGACTGTGCGAAAGATGATATGGCTAGAAAGGGGGTGAACTACTGAAATGACGACCTAGAGAAGTATGATAGAAGAAGAAAAATGTTGCGCAGACCACAAATAAATTGGGATATGGACAAGAAAATTATGAGTTTCAGATGCGCCGTAAGAACGCGTTTAAGTGTGCGTGCGCCTGTTTTCGTTCGTTGCATGGAGTCAGCCTTCTGTTTCCATCTATTTTCTGAAAGCTATCTGTTATAAATCTCGTGGGATTCTCGTACTGGACTTTGAATTCAATTGTTGTGTGTATAAACTGTGGTCGGTATTGCGGTGTTTTTGTTGAGACCACATGATTGGTTTTTGACCACGTTTTGGTCACCTGTTTTGCTGATTTTAAATGAATTAAAGTATGGTCGTGATATGAAATTTAATTGTTGGCTAACTCTTGATTTATTTGGCCGTAAACAGCTATATCCGTGAGTTTAATGGGATTTCCCGTTGACAAAAATAGTGATCTTCTGTACATTTTTCATTCTCTATAAACTCCTTTAGGTTCATGAGTGTTCGAAAATCCTTCAATATTGCTCAGAACTTCATGTTTCTAAACCTAGCAGTGTAGGCTGTGCGCTGTTTGTCAATATATCAATGAATTTAAGTGTAAAATATTGGTGTGCCTCTTTTTCCAACGTAACACCACGCACTAAACATTCTACGAAACTGATGATAAGACAAACGGTTTCGTTTTTCAAGATACTTTAAATAAACCGCACTATTTAGAAAGACACTACCAATCTGAGCGCATTAAAATACCCAACAATTCAAGCCAACAAAGACTGACGCACCATCACTATCAAACGCCGCAATCGCTCCAAATATGAACCCTCATTCGCCACTCGATCAATTTAATCTCAACACCTCGAAATTAAGTCCTCAGATCCATAACCCGGCGAAATCGAGAAGCCCCTTCATCTATCCGTAATCCTGCTAACTCCTGTACTCCTTAACTGGTGGTCGTTCAACGTCTAATTGGCTCCAATTGGCTGTAAATGCCCGGGAGATAGGAGTAATTAATACGATGACCAAAGGCCTACGTCGATGCGACGCATACAATAGTAGGCAGTTATCTCAAGATGCTCCAATTTTGGAGCTTGGTGCTATAGCTGGACCAAATGGTTGGTGTCGTCTTCTTGATATTAATAGGTATGTTCGTGATAATCTGGCAAGTTGTGATGCAATGTCGATGGCTATAAGAGTACGGGAGGACCAAAGAAACGGTGGATGGACTGTGCGAATGATGAAAAGGTTAGAAAGGGGGTGACTACCGAGTGTACCAAAGTCAAAGTCAAAGCATTTATTTCAAATAGGCACATAAAAGGCACTTTTGAACGTCAAAATACCGAGATGAAGACTAATAGAAGTATGGAAGAAAACTACATGTTGCGCTGACCCCAAATAAATTATAACAAGGGCAGGAGAATGATTATAATGAATCTGGCAAATTGTGACATAGCTTCAGTAAATTGAGAAGGTGAAATGTATAAGATGTTTCAAAATTAACCCAAGAAACTTTAAGAGGTGCTTTTGACCATCGAACTGAAAAACTTTTAAAAATCAGCTGTTTAATACAAAAGTTCAATACCTACATGACCAAAATGAATGAAACAGCAAATTTTTTTTTCGTGAGTTCTTTGTTGGTCCCGTAGTGAAAGTTGTTCAGTTCGATGGTCTAAAGCACCTCTTAAAGTTTGTTGGGTTAATTTTGAAATGCCTTATAAAAAATTGTTACAGAGAAAAATGTCGTATAGACACTATGTCTTCGACGACGCGACGGTTGATTTGCAGCAGTGTGCATTAAGAAGCTGTAGGAGATCTGTTGTTTTTTTAATATAAGAATATACAATAAACGAAACAAAAACAGTAATTTTATGCTCTGTTTTATCAACACTAGAATCTAATAATTATAATGTAATTGAATTATGCAAAATTGACTGACTGCAAGCTTACAGGATTACGGTTGTCAGACACGAAAACATTGTGTACCAAGTACTATTTAATTTTACAGCGAATTTGTCTAACAACGCGATGTAAGAAGTTAATTAAAAGTTAAATTAAAATCTACTTCGAGATTCTATCTTAATGATAACTTAGAACTTGGTTCTTAATGTTCACATCCGTGTAATTCAATAAAAACTATTGCGAACAGACTTAACATAAATTAAAGTCTCTTTTCGTGTGTGTCTGTCTGACTGCGAGGCGCGTTGTTCTTTTAAGAGGACTACATGACTTAAAGCGCGGTCACTGTCGGACCGCATAGAAAAGAAAGAGAAGCGTGGTGACACAACGCTGGTAATTTATTGCAAAATATGAAGCAATTATCTATTTACAAAAAATCTATTGTTTGGACTAAAAAATTAAAACACTAGTGCTTTAGTATATTGCTTGTAGAGTAATCTGACAAAAAATCAGAAGGATTGTATGTATATTAGTATAGTTTTTATTGAAAAAAAGAAAGTTTTTAGAGGTATATTCATGATTTTTTCTATCGTATCAAATTAGTTGTATTATATTTTCAACACACTATCTACCTAGCGTACATCTTGAAGAATATCATACGTTTTTCTGATTTTGTTTACTGTAGTCGATCATATACTTTTAGGCATTATAAAACTTGCATTTATTGCGTTTAGGTCCTATAGTCCCCTTAAAGTACGCAACGGATTTTGATGCGTTTTTTTCGCTATCATTTAGAGAATTTGTTCCCGAAGATTTTTTGTATAATACCTACATTTAGATTAAGCTTACATATAATAAAGAAAACTGTATATTTTATTAAGTCGTAAAAACCATGCGAAGTAGGCGCGGGCTAGTTTGGAAATAACACAAGGCAAAAACGCCTACACCTATAATTTTTTACTAACTTTTTTGTTGTTATAGCGGCAATAGAAACACGCACACTGTGAAAATTTTAACTGTCTACCTATGACGGTTCATGAGATACAGTCTGCTGACAGACAGAGAGACGGGCGGACAGTGGAGGCTTAGTCCTAATAGGGTTTCGTTGGCACCCTTTGGGTACGGAACCCTGCCCTGCAGTGGGACAATACAGGCTGGTTAGAAAGATGTTCAAGTGTTTTTACATCGATTCACTCTATTTCTTAATTCATAATTATCATAGTACATTATGTAGGACAAAACAAAGTTTCTTGCAATATAATCGTCATAAGCCTAGTGCCCCACAGCGTCGCTAAAGCGAAGCGAATCGATTGCAGCAAATTGCGCTAAGTTTTATCGTCGAGTCGAATCGATGTGCGCCCTGTGCGATCGCGAGTTTGTTTTAGAGCTAGTGTTGTTTTCGTTTTTTTTTTTTAAAAAAAGTGGTAGTTGGGAGGACGACTGTTTAATAAGTCTTACTTTGTATCATTTATAAATTTTAAACAAAAATTAAACACTAATCAAGCTACTACAATCTGTCAAATATCTTTAATAGATTTTCAACTTTATTGCTGAAGTATAAGGTTCAAATTGGATTGGGAAAATTTGAGAGTTTCGGGTAGCTTGACGTGCTGGCGTCTGTACTTGTCTTAAGATTTTTTTATCTTTTCTTTAGATTTTTCTACAGCTTTAGCTATCCTCATGTTATCTCCTAAAATCCGAAAAATATACTTATTCGGTATGTATTTTTTTTTATAAACATATTTTAAACGAAATCCCCATTCAATACATAAAACTTGTTTTCGATTGAACTGTCAAGACATATGTGTTTGACACGTCTTCACTTTTCTCGGTATTTTCAATTTTCCATCAAATCCACGGATATTAGATTACTTACGACCACAGTTATAATAATAATATGTTACGAAGTAAAATGTAAAATAATAAGAGCGAGATAAAATATTTCCTCAAGTTACGTCAACTTAATTCGAGGTAACACGTTTAAAACTCCATTTTAACGAGTGTAACAAGAAAAAAGGGCGTTTTCTAGTCCTTCACGTGAGTCCACGTTCCTCTCATAACGACAAGAAATGACTCCTCACATCCTCCCCTCTACCTACTTCAGTTAATTAAAAAGTCTTAGGAACTCCGGTTTTAACAGAAATTATTAAACGTGGTAGCAAAAACACTATATTTTGTGTAATATCGAGAAATAATGCCCGAAGTTTAGTTGTATAATTAAATATGATTGAAGGTTAAGTTAGCGTGTGCTAAGTTAACTTTAAGTTAAGTTTGACAGTGCTTAATGATTACTTTAAATGTTGTGTTGTTAACTTTGACAATTAAAGCCATTCCGTCTGCTTTATATGGTAATTGGAGTTCAAGAAAATCCAATTTAGACTAAATTAGGAAATGATTTTGAAAGTTACTGAAGTTACAGCAATCGGCATAGCCTTTGAATACTTCAACATCATCATCATTTCAGCCGAAAGACGTCTACTGATAGACATAGGCCTCCCCCAAGCACCTCCACTTCGACCGGTTCTGTGCTTTTCGCATCCAGTGAGTTCCTGCGGCCTTCACAAGGTCGTCGGTCCACCTTGTGGGAGGCCTTCCAACGCTACGTCTTCCGGTACGCGGTCGCCACTCCAGAACCTTTCGGCCCCATCGGCCATCTGTTCTGCGAGCAATGTGCCCAGCCCATTGCCACTTAAGTTTGGCAATTCTTCGGGCTATATCAGCTACCTTGGTTCTCCTGCGGATCTCTTCATTTCTGATTCGATCACGCAGGGAAACTCCAAGCTTAGCACGCTACATTGCCCTTTGGGTGACTTTCAGCCTTCTAATAAGACCAACTGTGAGCGACCACGTGAATACTTAAGTTTATTGTTTTAACCCAAATTCACAGCTAAGTTAAGATCAACAACATAACATCACGTCTGTACCTACTACTCGAGGGGTTAGGCAAAGGTGTACCTATGGTACACCCACATTTCGCCAGCATGCTTTTAAGTCCCATGTAATAGGTGGCGAGCCTATTACCATCAACCGGGCACAAATCCAGACTCCGGGCTGCTACTGAGAATTTCCAAATTGAAAAACCCAATAACACTGTGCGACCCCAGCATCGAACCCAGGACCTCATGGTCTACTGAGCATGAGATCCTGGGTTACGAAGCAGTCTATGTAAAGATATTTTTGAGAAAATATCTACCTAATCCCTTCGTAATGCTTAAGTTTATTGTTTGAGTCCAAATTCTGACAGCTAAGTTAAGATTAAGTTATACAGAAAAACAAGTTTACATGACGTGTCCTCAAAAACATTTTTATCAAGACAGGCACCCAAAAATAAAATACCAAATTCCATTGCCCTCAAACAGCTGTTTATCTCTATTTTCTATCCGATTTTCCCGGAAAAATATGTACCTAATCCCTTTGTAATTAATTCCGTGCCCTCGCCCCAAAAATAAATACACCACGTGACCAACTTTTTCTGACATGGTATCCATCGAATTCAGTCACGTATACTATAAACTCTGCCTGACAAACGCCTCAAGCTTCGCTAATTAACCCTGTAATTGCACCATTACGGTTTTATGCTCAAGTTTTATGACTGACCAAGTTGCGGCTTTAGTTGCCATCGAATTGTAAGGATGTTAAAGCGTTTGTGGGAAATTTTGAATAGAGATTAAGGTTTAGTAGGCTCTGAACTATTGTGAAGGTTAATCTGAATGTTTACGAGGCTTACTAGTCGATTCGCACGAATTTACTAGCCCGAATCGGGCGAATCATCACTTTATAAAAAAATTTTTTTTTTCTATAGGCAACTCGAAAGAATTGATTCATTTTGAATATTTTGCATTGTTCAGTTAAAAAGTGACGGGCGAATAAATTCGTGCGAATCGACTGTGAAGCCGTTTACGATTGCGACATGTTATTAAATGGCGGCAGATGTTGAAGGGTTTGTGTTAACAAGAGAATGGAGAACTAACTGTGTTTACGTTTTAATTGGAGGCCAATCAATCTGGCTAGCCTTTTCCCAATTATGTTGGGGTCGGCTTCCAGTCTAACCCGATGCAGCTGAAGTATTTTACATAGAGCAACTGCCTGTCTAACCTCCACAACCCAGTTTACTGGGTAATACGATACCCCTTGGTAAGGCTGGTTGTTAGACTTTCGGGCTTCTCACTACCCGTAAGGTCTGTCAAAGACTGACAGCCTGGACCAACGGCTTAACATTCTTCGAGGCACGGAGATGTCTCGGTGTGTAAAGATGGTCACCCGTCTACGGACCAACCGCGCCAAGCGCAGCTTAACCTGATCGATCGACCCGTGCGGCTGTTATTATTAAGCCACGAGCCCTTCACGTTTTAAATGTAGGTTAGTATTTTTAAGTCATACTGGCTTTTGTGCTACAATAACTCAAACTATTATGTTCAACTAACGCAGAAGCATATTTAAGTTCAAACCTCTTACGACCATTTTATTTTCCTGCGGCCATTATTATTAAAGAGAACTATTATAATATCAGTTTATTACAGTTTCTCATTAAATTGTTCGCGTTAACAGCCAACGAAGGGGTAAAATGGCGAAAAAACGACGTCCGCGACTAGCTGCCGCGACTAATTTTACGTTACAAAAATTAAAGATTCTCAATTAATACCTCGTAATTTATTTAACGATCGTTTTACATTTAATGTTATACATAAAATGTATAACGAATGAATAAATCTGTGGTTAGCGGAGAAAAAAAAATGTTATGGCCATGTAACATCACTATTCGGCCCACTGTGCGGTCGGACACGCATTTCGGTTGTCTTGAACACATTCATTTGTTCCCTGGTGTCACGTTACACGGGTTTATAAAAATTGATGGCGTGTAATAAATGTTTTTTGACTGCACCGATCTTGTCCCGCGATCACCGGGCTATAAAGTATTGCAATCTGTTTTTTATTGCGTACGAGTGAAAGAGATGGATATATTTAAAGACTGTGATTGTTTCTTACAATTTTAATACCCGTGTCGATTTGTATTACAGTGTGTTCAATAAGGAGTAATAAAATACAGTTGTTGAAAACAATGTGTATGTATGTTTGTGTGGTTCATGGCGATGTCAGTAGCGTTAGACGCTTGTCTGATGGAGTTAAGATACGTGAGATCAAACAACTAGTTTTTTTTTCTCGCGGTTTTTTTTTTTTAAGTAACAATTCAGGTTATAGCAATTATGTGTGTCAGACTGGGAGTTAGACAATTATCTTTTTTACGATAAAGTTATTTTTACATAGTTTTGCAGTTATAATGTTATCAATTTATAAAGCCTTCCGACCTACGAGCAGTGGTGGCCCAGTGGTAATGACGATGACCAAGGATTCGAACCCAGGTAGGCGCTTGACTTTGTGTAAATCATTTCATCACCACTGCTCTCAAAACGGTGAAGGAGAACATCGTGGGGAAAGTGGCATGTCCTAGAACTGAAAAATCGAAGACATGTGACATCTACCAACCCGCACTGGACCCGGGTGGTGGATTACGGCCCACTCCCTCTCACCAAGAGGAGGCCTGTAATGGATGCAATGGCTGATTATGCTTAAGCTAACGTCTTCCTCTACGTGTTTCCTCAGAAAATTTAATTTCGACTAAGTTAATACTCGAATCACAATCAGTAAAAAAATACACAAATAATAAAATCCAACCCACTCGAAAGCCATGAAAGGCAAATTATCGGAACACTAAATTGTACCCTAATCGACCATTACAAGATAAACAGCAAATAATTATATTGTGTCTTCAAATACCCAAATAAAATAAAAACGTATAGGAACAACAGGTTGCTTGTTTTCCATAAAACTTGAGGTATCCTAAGAAATATTATGTAGAGTCAAATTAAATTAGCTATCCAAACTCAGCAGCCTTAAAAAAATACAAATAAATTAAGTTGATGTTTTGTTTGTGGGGTAATTTTCGTGACCGCAGGTAGTGTAGTCACTTTTTAAAATCATAGTTTTTATTTAGTGTTAACTTCACAGACGTGATTGGTGCCTAAAAACGATAAAAAAAGAAAACAGATTTTATCAACTGATACTGCAAGTAACAACACAAATAGCAGTCGTTGACTCCCAAAAAACAAAATTATCTAAATCTTTTTTTAGTTTTATTTAATAGTGTTTAGATATCGATACCCACCAAAACTGCAGTTTTGCTAATTTAATTTGAACCTAAATATTCACGATTTCAGAAACATCAAACCAAGCTACTTGTGAATGAAAGTCACCTAAAACATCTCATTTATAGCCTTTCGTGAATCTTTCACTACACATCAAAACGTATTA
Source organism: Amphipoea lucens (assembly GCA_947508005.1). NCBI lineage: Eukaryota > Metazoa > Arthropoda > Insecta > Lepidoptera > Noctuidae > Amphipoea > Amphipoea lucens. The sequence goes on along the minus strand of OX382381.1, from coordinate 8,624,025 downwards.
TTTTACACCTCTCGAAAACTCGATGCAAAATCATCAAATTCCATACAAAGCTGGTTTGAAACTCTTTCCCTGTACCTTCCTACGATCGGAAACAACAATGGACAATAAACATCGCAATATTAGCCAGCAAGACGCCATGCAATAAAACCCTGCGCGAATCGGTAACGATAAAAACTCATGCAGAGTGTGCCTTAATCGCCACGATGGGGAAAAACAATTCTATTCATGTTCTGCTGTTGTATATTGTTTTTGACTACAATGCTACATAAAATAGAAATGATAGATCATTTGGGTTTCGGAAGGGTTATTCTTGTAAGATATTTACAGACATGCGTCGTCTAATCGTCTTCGTCACCGAGGCAGGCCTAAGAACGTTGGCGTGACGATTTAGACTCATTCCTAACCGACTGGACGGAGAAGGCACAGCACAAAGAAATGTGGAAGAAAATGGGCGAGGCCTTTGCCCAGCAGTGGGACAGTACAGGCTAACGGAAAAAAAAAACTAACATAAGTTATGTCATAGACGAAAATGATTTATTTGAAAAAAAATAATGATGTTTTCAAAGTCAAACAAACAACACAAATTATATCCAGGGCCCCAATTATGTATGGTAGGTAATTATAATTCCCCGCGTATTCTTAACACGTGCAAACCACGTACGGTTGTCAAGTCAAGCGTGGTATTTTGACAGTTCAAACCACGCCAACTTGGTGTTTTTTCGCGCGGTTTCGTTCGTTGTGTCATTGAGAATAGGTACGGTATTAGCAGATGTGATTCTACTAAGGAATTGATGAGGTTTCGAAGTTAGGCGTCATTAAGTGGTCATAGTGAATTATGGCCCAGGAAAGTATTTGTAAGCTTTACCGTTACGTTGTTTATTAAAACGGAATTAACTCATCATCTGCCTAGCCTTTTCCCAACTACGACAGGAATACAATATTACAATTTATAATTACATTAAAACTAATATGCAGTTGTCACAGGCCATTATTCGGCGTTAGTGTTAACTAGTTTATTTACCGTTCATGCAGCTCATAATTTTAATGGCGGTGTGTTAAAACAAAATATATCCCGACGATAATAGTGTGTTAACTGAACTTCTCGTTTTATTTATGTGCCCCTCGTTCCTATTTGGGTGAACAGTTAGGTATACCTAGTTTAAAACGTAATAGGCAAATTGGTGTCAGCAGGACTGGCGTTTGGAATGAGCTGTTTTAGGAGTAATAAAATGGCTGACAAATGTGGCACGTCCTTGCAGTGGCGTGCACTGGTTTTAAGAATAGGTAGGCACTAGGCCGGGTCTAGTCTAGGCATACGCGGTCACTAATCAGAAAAAAAAAGTGAAGTGAAAAGTGTGGTTATTTGAGTAGGCATGCCTAGTTAAGGGTGATACATTGCGAAGGTCGAACGTATTACGCGTGAGACGTACGTATCTTTAATTTTGTCGTATTAAGAGGAGGCTCCCTAAATTTTACGTTAATTTGCATTAATATTCTGAAACAGTCACACATACAATCAAAATGGAACTTTAGTATATGATTCATTGGATCTTTTTCTTTCCATGTACAAGACAGTTACGTAATTGTAACATTTTCGCTCGATTCATATTTTATTCAAAAATCATGTCTTTTTTAAAGATTATTGCTTTTTTTTTTCAAGATTGCTTGGCCTTTATGTCTAAAATAAATGTTAACAGTAAGAAAATATAGTTTACTATCCAGCCACAAGATATTTTTTCTCTAGATCAATTATTACTTTAGTTATAAACAAAATAAGAATTGAGACTTACGACATTTAGTTTCGAGCTCGAACGCGATCAAAGAGCGCACGCGGTATTCAACCTTATTACGGCTACGTTAGCGTCTTTCACCATAGCGGTCTAACCGGTCTCTCATCTCTCTCTCTCATGCGTAGAAATTATTTTAGAGTGCCTGGTCTTAACTTGAACGAGTAAAGACCCATGACAATGTGCGAATAGTAGGTACGGGAGCCAAGTAGGCCGTCCGGCGACTGCCTACTGCCGCGCGTGTTTGTATGAAGATTTTGTTTTTTGTTAGGTATGATAATTTTGTGAGTTTCTTAATCGTGGGGCACACATACTAAAATTTAATTGACAGGCTTATGTTGATATATCGAGGTAGGCACTGCTTATATTCCTATATGCAATGCAATGTACGCCACTGCGAACTTGTAACAAACAGTAAGATTAGTTTTACATAATCCTAAAGCACTGCCTAGCCTGTAAGCTCCGAAGGGTTAGGGCAGAGGTCTAGCAAAAGTACGCCCAAATTTCGCCAGTTAGGTTTAAGTTTCTTGTAATAGGAAGGGAACCTATTGCCATCATCATCATCATCACCGCCAGCCTACAGCAGTCCCCTGCTGAACATATGTAGGCCTCTCCTATTGCACGCCATCCAGCTCGGTTCTCGACTACTCTCTTTCAGCTGCGAAGTTTGCCATCAACCGGGCACCAACCCATAATTTTTTTTTACTTACTGAAACCGTTGAATTTGTTAACATTTCTTAAATAACTCATATTATCTGTCAAAAGAGACTGGATCCTGCGACACAGTGCGGGTCCTAGTCCAGTCCTAGTGCGGGGTCCAGTGTCATACCTAAATATTGTAACACTTGTTTATGAATCAATAAAAACTTATTATTAAAACTTATTATTTTATTTGGCCAAAATCTATGTTTGTAAATGAATCACGTCGCGAAAACGAAATTAATTGATACACTCAGACTATCCTAATCCTATGAAGGTCAACTACGAATCTCTTTCAAATAAGATAACATCTAATACATAGCTACAATAAGCCCCACGCCCCACCAATAACCCAAATCGACCATACACAGTGGGCCATTCCACCAAAAATATAATTTTATGAACAAAATTATATTGCGTCTCATGAATTTTAAATAAAATCACAATTGTTCTGCGTAGCAACGTGTACTGGGTTTAAACACCATGCTATATGATGGCATGGCTATAGTGTGGGTGAAAAAATTTTGCTGTTACGCACCGAGTATGTTAAGGAGGTCATTGACCCATGTTCTGGAAGATTTGGCCTGCTTTTGCGAGATAAATGGTAGTATTTAGATGCAAGATAAGTTTTTTGGTAAGGATATTTTCATAGATTTACGATAAAGTTGACGTTAAGTTGCATATCAAATTCCTTTTCTAAGATTTTGTGCACGATATGTTTCGTTTAAAATTGCCTGGTTACAGAGAAACAGCTAGAGGCGTTGTAGGAGCAATAATCAAGATTTTTCGAGGAAAGTTTTAACATGATACAATTGCTAAAATTAACTCGCACGTCGAGGAACTTTTAGGAGTTCCAGTTTAGAGCTTCAATTCCGGGAGTCTCGATTCTGGAAACGTTTCGTGGCAACACTATAAGCCACAGCCAAATTGTTCCACTGAAATAGGAAGCAATTTCTTAAACAAATATATTATAGTACTAGTTGCACCCCGCGGTTTCACCCACATAGGTAAATCTCGATCCGGTCGGAATATCGGGATAAAAAGTGTCCTAATTCCTGGATTACCCGATATCCGACATGACCTGTCATGGTCTACCCATGAGCCAAATTTCTTCCAAATCCGTTTACCCATTTTTGCGTAAAAGCGTAGTAAACGAACATACAAAAAATTAAATCTTTTCTCTTTATAATGTATAAGCATAGTTTAGATAAAAACTGAGTTTCAAATACCAAAATATGGAGTTCAAAAACAGGTATTCAAAAATATCTTGTCATACAAATCTTTCGACCAGAACATAAGGGTAGGTACAAAACAAAAGTATGACTAAATGGATCAGTGTGTTGATGTCATTACTACCTAATGTGATTACAGTAAATTGTATTACGACATAGAAGGAAGTCGGAATAACAGGATATGAGATATTATGTGTTATGTGGCCACTAACTGAGTTGTGTATGTGTCGAATGCTTTGCATTTCTGTGGTAAGAAAAAAAAAATATACATTCAATAGTGACTGATTTAATGGGATTTTGAGAAAATACTGGTATTCGGCTGCATTCGGTTAGACTGGAATCCAACCCCAACATAGTTGAGAAATGACTAGGCAGATTATGAGTCTTGAATTAACAATTTCTTAGTCTTTTTCCTCCATAAAAGTGTTCGTCTTTTGTTTTACGAAGATTTATTAAAGTGATTAATTCCCTTTGGTATTAAAACAAGATTCTCTTAATGTATACCAGAACGTTGTTATATTAAACCATTAAAGAACTTAAGAGAAGTAAAAACAAAATCCAAGGCACATATCTTTTAAAACATCCGAAATTTACAGGTAAGACAAGCATTAATGGATTTAACGACACAGCGATTCCGATAACGTTATTAAATAAGACTCCCGGTATAAATAACCCTATCTGGGGCCGTAAAACTGCCGAATTTGGCCGTAACCTCGCGTGTTCGGGGCTTTTTAAATCCGGAATAACTTTAGATTCATGCCACAACACCATCTCAAAAAGACACCAAAAAATCCTCATCGATTTACTTTCGCAATGTTTTTCTGCAACTTGTATCGTTTCTTACGAAACAAACTGCAATTTAAAGGCTTCAAAGCAATATTTATTCGCATCAGCGATGCTAAAGACGTGTATGAGAGCATAAATCTACCGATCTCATGATACTAAACAGGACCAACTGCATATCTAGTTCTCAACTCGGATGCCACACAAATCACAATAAGCGCTCTTCATTATCCGCATTTCAGTCTGGCGGGGCCCGTATCTATCGGAATGCGCCCACAAAGGAGTATCCATACACCGACTTACTAAGTCGCTACACTTTGTCCAACCGGCTTCGGTTCAAACCAGTCCGACTCGGGCCGGTCGCACACCTCCAAACGCAAAACGGCCTAAACACCAGTTGACTGACACTTAAATGCCACTTAGGAGTTCTCTCAAAATTTTATTGGTAATAAGTAACGTCAACGTTTTTTGTTCGTGGCCAGTAGGCCCGACCCAATGTCTGTTGACCTCTCTCATTCATAGAAACAAAGGTCGCTGGAACTCTCAAAGGTTTCGTCTCAATGCATCGTATTTAATTATCTCCTCAAACTAGTTAGTGTAACTATGAAACTATGAAAAGTTTCTTAACAACGGCGCAGTGTGCACGGACGCGGTTCATTAAGGCGAATACAGTTGATAATCGCTCGCCGCCTAGTGGCACTTACGTTCGAGTTGCGCGGACAAAATTCCAAGTAAGCGACGGGATATTTTAACTCTCGTATACGCTATACAGTAATTACAGATGTGCGATCGAGGTAAATAGCCTGAGTTCCCTCTCACTCGCTCCTTACATCGACTCATTCCTGTCATTTGCCCTGTGAAGAACACTTTACTCCAGTAAATATTGTGGGGCTCGCCGGCTACATTTGTGGTAGATCCTTTTATGAGATTACACCAACCAATGACCATTATGCTCGATGCTAATAGCTTATACCTAGCAATTTCTGTAATAATACGGCCATCTTGAAGATTTCGATAGATCTTGCGAAGCGGGGTTAGATAATTTAATGTCTTTATCATACCAATCCAGTTTTATCCGTTAATAAATAACGATTAACATATCTTGAAATCAAGAATTGTTTGTTTAACAAAACGTTATGAGTTGGCTACATATTAAAGTTATTTGTCAGGCAGCTCGTTATGTTTACTTAATTAGACAGTTAATGTCACATCTATATTCTGAATTTCCGTTTTAAATTGTAGCCATTTCAGCGTTATATATTTTAGGGATTTGAACTAACAGATATTTGTGTCACAAATTATAACAACAATAACATAGGGAAAACAAGTAGTATCAGAATAAAATAAATACTTTTTATTGTGTACACAAGAGCACAGCAGTGTTTCACTGTTTTTGTAGTTCACTGAGTGAGTGTTTTTGGGATGCATGAAGAAGCCTCCCCGTGTAGCGCAGTTTGTTCCACCAGTTACTCAACTGAACCGAGCGCTCGGCGCATCCTGGGCAGTCACACCCAACATCTTATTTGACTGGCCAATTCTTCCCTTGCGGTGGTAGGGCTAACGCCCGCCTGGTTTGCGACCACCCTCCCACCGGAGTTCGGCGTCAAGCAGCCTGCTGTGTTTCGTCGGTGCGTGGGAGTTCCAGTGCCTTAGGCATCTTCTGGGCACGCTCGTTCGATCATAGACCTCATCCAACGCTTTCCATCAGGCGTGATCGAGGTCAAGAGCGGGCCCATTCAGCAATAAAAAAATAAAATAAAAAAAAAGTGGTGGGTGGCCCAGTGGCAACGGCGACTTACGAGTTGCAGGTTGTGAGTTCAAACCCAGACAGGCGGTTTACTTTTTGTAAAATAATTTCATCACCTCTGCTCTCAAAACGGTGAAGGAAATCGTCGTGAGGAAACCGGCATGTCCTAGAACCAGAAATTTCAAGACATGTGACATCTACCAACCAGCATTGGGCCCGCGTGGTGGATTACGGTCCACTCTCTCTCACCGAGAGGAGGCCTGTGTCCCAGCAGTGGGAACATTATAGGCTGATTATGCTTACGTACACCATATAAATACTACAAATAAAATACTTAATATTATAAACGCGAAAGTTTGTGAGGATGTGATTGTTACTCTTTCACGCAAAAACTTCTGAACGGATTTGAATGAAATTTGGCACACATATAGTTTATAACCAGGATTAACACATAGGATACTTTTTATCCCGATATTCCCACGGGATCGAAACTTATGCGGGTGAAACCGTAGGGCGCTGCTAGTATAATAATAATCATGATACAGGAGCAAAGAAAAACAAATGATGATATTTAAGGAGAGAGGAACTGTTAGCCTTGTGTCTCATGTGTGTTATTAATTAGCCTTTAATTGTATCTCTCTCTCACATTCGTGTTTGGCTGTGATGTATGCCGAAGATATGAGACGGCTCAACAAAGAAGTGGCGTGACTCACGTATATTCCATTTTTCTCAAATATAAACCCCCTGAAAAGGCGCCCGTAGGAAAATAGTAATTACAAGTTCTCCTTTCTCGCGGCGTACCATTGTGTCTCGGCCACAATGCGGTGGAATCTTTTTGTCCGCGCTATCGGCTGTTTGCACCCACAGTGTGCCCGGTAGCACGAAGACATATATATAGGAGTTTACAGTCCCACTTGTCGTCATTGACTTGAAATTTTAGTTAAACATTTGCGCCTGAATAAACAATCACCTTCCACTTAACCCATCTGCCTTCAAGACAAGAGTCCATTTTAGTCCATCACAAACCTCATCCATGGCTTTAGACAATACTATTTTAAGATTTTTCTGTTTTTTTTTTTTTTGTTTTGTGTGATAATTTTGTGCCTTACATAACCTGGGTCAAATAATCATTATTTTCTTTCTTTCTTTTCATCAGGCGTGATCGATGTCAAGAGCAGGCAAATTCAGCATTTTTTTTAAATACCTAACCAATTTTAGCTGTGAATGGATTCTAGTATAACTTATTCTGTATTTACAGAATAAGTTATACTAGAATCCATTCACCTCCTGTTCATTAAAACCGCGCCTTGAGTACAATTAATTCTATAGCCCCTTTGTTAAATAATCAGGTATCCCGAACCACTGCAGCTTCGGCTTTGTTACTTTATCGGACGCTTGCAATTTCTTCTCAAAGTGACAACTTTTTAGTATACCGGTTTATTTTATATTTGCTAGCTTAACTCAGCAGACGCGATGAATATCGATATGTATTCAACAACCTAGTGGAACATGACCTGAAGGTGATGGGCATTGACTGGGCTCTAAAAACCCAAATTGTATTTTCACCAAACAATAATGAAGTCCACATCTACCAGAAAGAGGGAAATGATTGGAAGCAGACCAACAAAATTACAATAACACATAAGAAAACAGTTTTTCTCAATTCATTCTTAAACTAACAACATTGACATCGGTCGTTAATCTCTCAAAAAAAAAAAAAAAAAACTTTTAATTGTTTTGTTTTGTGTAAAATATCGATTGTCGATACCCAGCGCGTCTGCACAGTTAAGCTAGCCAATTTAAAATAACCCTGTATAATAAAACAATGACACTTCTCGGTGTACATTAACGGTTAACGTTTAACGTGAAACGTGTATTTTATCTACTAAGCCGAAATTCTTAAGAAACTTTCCTCAGCGGAACTCCAAACAATTCAGAAACAAGCAGTTTTATTAACGCAACTTGTTCTCTTGTTTAATCATTCACCGTGTAACGTGTAGAAGTTTCCAAATAAATTTCGCACTGAGTAGCCGAAGTAATTTAGTTAGAGTGCCTTAGGTAACCAACCTGTGTTTGCCGTGGGCCGTGGGGCAAGTTCGACCCCCAAATTACCTTCAACACAGACGCAAAATTATTTTGTCTACACATAGCTAATGGTTGAGACCACTGTGCAATTGAATTATAGAAACCTGAGTCAATAATGATATCAGAGACGTTCGAGCCAAATTAGAGAGACTAGAAATTATACAAATTAGTAGGTACATAGAGGTTGGTATTCAGTGTGTTATTAGTATTACCTATTTCAGTATATAATAACTTCATAATTAGATTTAATAGTTGTATCAATGTATCAATGAAGATTGATAGGTAGGTAATTATTACATTGTGTTTTCGAATAGATTTCAAAGCTTGAAGCTTTTAGCTTCACTTTGTGTAAGTATTTAATTTCATCACCACTGCTCTCAAAACGGTGAAGGAAAACATCGTGAGGAAACCGGCATGTCTTAGAACCAAAAATTCGAAGACATGTGACATCTATCAACCCGCACTGGGCTCGAGTGGTGGATTGTAGACCACTCCCTCTCACAGAGAGGAGGCCTGTGTCCCAGCAGTGGGAACAAAGCTGATTGTGATCACGCTGAAGCTATTCTAATACTAAAATTATGTTTGTAAAAAGTTATTATCAATTTTTTGTATAATCTATTTATTAGATGTCAAAATGTATTAGATATTGATAACGAGTTGGATGTTTTTATTGAAACTTGTGGACATCCATTTGTGAAAGTGTAAGAACCATTAAAAACAGTTTAATAGTTTTTGTGAAACACGCTCGCGCAGACAGAAAATGCTTTTTTTTTGCCCCTAATGGTTCTAAAACTATATTTTTTTGTTACAGTAGACGTAACATAGACGTTGTAGTTATAATGTCAAAAAGCATTGAATAAAATAATTTAAATTATTACGATTACTTAAAGGTACTGCTTCTTTGGTCTAGTAATAATAATAAACTATTTATTTTCAGTTACAAAGACCCATAGAAACATACCTTAACAAGGTATGATTCTATGGGTTGCACTAAGTCTTTGTGGTTTGGAGTTGCACTAAGTCTTTGTGCGTTCCTTTGGCATTTATCCGCGAAAGCGTCGGAATACCACATCCTGCGGCCAAAAGCTTTCTTCCATCACCTAGTGCAGGTAGCATACCTGCTCCAGGTGGTAGCTATACCTGAGCCTGAGCTAAGGTCTTAGGTTCGATTCCCGGGTCAGACAGTGTTCATTCGTTTTTCCATCTGGAATTTCTCAGTTGCAGTCCAGAACTGGATTTATGTTCTGTTACGTCGTCGCGTCTTTACATAGGTACATACCGGCTGTTGCTACACAGTTTCGTTACTTCACATTTCCTACTCAAATTGTCAATAATCTAATCGTAATACTTCCTACCGTACCCTCATTGTCACCAAATCAAAGCCCATAAAACCCTCCATGACTACAACACATCTATAATCTATATATAAAATAATCCCATCCTTCACAAACGGCAATTTTGTCCACCCCAGCGCAATGTGTCCCACTGTGTTGAATCGATAAACGAACAAAGCGCCCATTGTTGATATATCGAAGTGTGGGGCTTGTATATCTACTATATCTAGCTTAGTTCACGCCACGGAATAGATCGTTGCAGAAGGTCAGCTTCATACCCTTCTTTCCAGGTAAAGCGCTAAGAAGTGGTGAAGGGCGCCGTTTTGGGGGACTATCTAATGCAATTTAGACGTTCAAAATGTGCTGATTCTCAGCCTAGCTCCCTAAAATAGGGAAGAGCTACACGATGACTGATGCATGCATGCCGTCTGTCGGCACAGGTCAACTCAAAGCGGCAATGGCTCTTTCTTCAAAAGGGAAGGGCCTTTACAGACACGGCCCTGCATTGTTAGACTCGCATAAAATCCTAATAATATATTATTGTTTGGACTTTAAAAGAGACCATGATCTCTGAGTTTGTTACGGTATTTTTTGTCAGGGAATAGTAAGATAAGAAATGGCGACAACATCTCGTTTTTATAATATTGGGCAACAAAATATTGACGTGAAGTGTCTTAAAAGATCTACATACTAAATAGACATTTCATTTCATACAACGAGCGAAAACGCACGCACACATAGACACGCTTCACGTACGACTGGCATTTCATTGACATCGCCGCGCGCCGTACGTAGGTATGCGCGTCTGTGTCCGTGCGGCTGATTTCACTCGTTCCATGGCTCTATGCAACGAGCATAGTGTAACCTTCTGTATCTATGTATTCTGTGTTCACACTAATGCATGGTCAGGGTTGTAGATCAGATGTTTTTGTAGTGAAGTGATTCGGTATCATGTATTTTTGTTTTGATTATCAGCGTAATAAAGTGGTGCTACTATATCTAAATTGAAACCGTGTTTGGTCGGGTTAGTGACCTGTTTAATTACATTTTTGGTCAATACGATTGAGATAGACTATACTTGTATCTTGATATTCCATAGAGAGAAGTTTAGAATTGCAAACTAGCCAGGTTTTTCTTAAAGCCCATTGAAACTGCTGTTACTGATAATCAACCAATGACAAACGCTAATATCAGAGGACAATTCTAGTATTAATAAGAACCTCAGTCCCAATCTGTCAAAAGTACCTGTAAATTCCCTACATTTTTGACAAGTTTTTGACATGTCGCTGAAATAAAATGACGACCAGAGGGGCAATTCTCGTAATTTTAAGAACGTTCACAGTCTGATCTTGGTCTCAATCTGTCAAAAATACCTATAATTTCCCTACATTTTGACAAGTTTTTGACATTTGTTTGTCGCCGAGATGACACTGCGACTAGATTTTTAACATTTTAAATTACGAGAATTGGCCTTCTGATTTTGAATGTTTTTAAAACTACGGCATCTTCAGATGTAATTTCAAAAGTAGTTTGACTATCCGGAACAGAATTCCTCGTGGTCAAATCAGTTTGACCACGAGGAAGGAAGGAAAATATATCTACTGATTTATTCAGAAACTGAAGGTTAGTGCGCAAGCTCCTTCATCATTGTATTAAGATTAAGAAGAATCTGACTCATAATACTCAGATCATGTGGTTTGTGATGGAACCCCGTATCTACTATGTAATGTACCTATTCCTTTAGGAGTACTTATACAAGTAAAAAAATTAAGCAATTTCGCCGCGTTTATTGGGTCCTTGTTGGACTAAACGTTGATAGGTAAACCTGTGCGCACCTGAGTGGCCTGATCTTCGATCATGCCTCTAAAACATCAATTTTGTTCAAGAGGAACGCTTCAGCAAATTCGTTTTAACACCCTCCAGGAGTAATTTACATCTTCTTATCTGTAATAGCGCAGGAGGGGTTTTTTTTAGGGTTCCGTCTATGGAAAGACCTTTAATTCCCTTCATGGTACTGTGTAGCTTTTTCCCGGTTTAAACTTTATGCTTTTTTATTGGTGGTTTAAAGAGGGGAGCGTTTTGCCCTGCGGTGGTCGTCATAATTCATGGGCTACTAAATTTGAAATGGGGGGAAATGAAAATGTGGAAATTTTTTTGGCAAGTAAAGTTTTTGAATATTTTGTACAGTTTTTTTAAATAATTCGGTTGACGCATTATTGCTATTTGCATTGAAATAAAAAATGTAGAAGAAACTTATTGTTTCGAAAAACTTGAACATCTGTAATTATATTGCTGCATTGTTTAGGTACTGTTAGCCTATTTAAGTATTCTTTTCACAAAATAATATTACCATACAATACATAAAGAACATTTTTGTATTCAAATTGAAATACTTACACAATACATTTTTTTACATTAACTCCAAAAATATGGCTACAACATAACACGTTGCCAATTTTTAACACTTCCAAGAAAAAAAACAAACAAAAACGTTTAAATCACTATTATATTAATACAGAACCACGTCGTAACTAGAGGAGCACATACTTAATTTTTTACACAACCAATGGAAGCTCTTTGATAGCGCTATGATAGATTCAGTGAGGGTGGCGGTGACACCTGGCGAACCATTGTGCATAGATAGACGAGTTCTGTGTTTAATGATGCTATATTTTATCGCTCCTCCACGTCGTAGCTTGCAGTGGATGGAAAACTTTAAAGTGTTTTACTTAGTAAGATTTATGTCGCGTATTTTAGCTGTTTTTTTTGTTTGTAACGTTGATTTTTATTAGAATAAGTAGGTACTAGTTTCTAACCGCGACTTTTTCTTGTTCCCCCGACCCTCCCCGTCGCATCGCGTCGTCTGCCCGCGTTGCTGCCTCGTTTTTTTCCTTATGCCTTTATCTTTGCTCGGCTTTTAAAGGTCCTAGCGTGATATTAGCGTAATGTAATGGCCTATAGCCTTCCTCAAGAATATTGGGCTATCAAATGCAAAAGGAATTTTCTCAAATCGAATCCGACTGGCAAGTTCCAGAGACCAGCGAAGTCCAAACAAGCTTTATTATTAACTAGCTACGCCCTGCGGTTTCACCCGCGTAAATGTTGATCCCGTGGGAATATCGGGATAAAAAGTAGCCTATATGCTAATCCAGGGTGGCAACTACCTCCATACAAAATTTCATCAAAATTGGTCCAGCCGTTTGAGCGTGAAGAAGTAACAAACATAAATACACACACACTCACAAACTTTCGCCTTTATAATATCAGTTAGGATTAGGATTGCATAGATTCTTAATAACTAAGGATGCTTAGTCTGCTCTACCTAAAAAAGGTTAGTGAACCCAGCATTTTTAACTAGATTAAGATACAATAGATATTGATAAGCAACTTAGGGTTACTGCCTTGTTATCACGTAGCAGATGGTGCCGACGAGTGGCCAACCACCCCACACATTGGTAGATAACAAGATAAGCCACGTTGCGATACAGTAGACTGATTGTCGATAACACAAGTAGGTACTGTTTATCACCCTATCTATCGTAAATCGAATTTGTCCTGTTGCATTTCTGAGATGGCCCTGTGGTATCGACCCCGAGAGTTGTAGGTCGTGAGTTCAAACCCAGGCAGGCACTTTAGTTTGTGTATTTAATTCCATCACCACTGCTGTCAAAATGGTGAAGGAAAACATCGTGAGGAAACCGGCATGTCCTAGAACCAAAAATTCGAAGACATGTGACATCTACCAACCCGCACTGGGCCCGCGTGGTAGATTATGGCCCACTCCCTCTCACAGAGAGGAGGCCTGTGTCCCAGCAGTAGGCACATTATACGCTGATTATGCTATATTTCTGAGATGGGTACAGTAGACACCATTTCGATTGAATACCCAAGTCGCTTTAGCATGGCAATAGCGAACGTTGGTTGCCCTTTCCCTAATATCTCTCCGTAGGAGCCCGAACAATAAATAAAATATGTATACCTAGTTTTTTGTTATTACAACATGTTGAAGATCATGATAGATATTGATTGAAACTGCTGGCTATTTCGTCCTGTGTGACTGACGTACACAGATGACGTAATTTCACTTTTAAATCGCATGTTTTTTTTTTTTCATCGTAGACACTGGATTCTTGAATTGGCTAGACAATAAAAAAGGCACGGTATGTATTCAAGACCTATCCCAAAGGTATGCAGATGACAATTATTTTATTTTAAATTCCGAGCCACGTCCGTTCGTGTGCTTGCTTACCTGTCCGTCAATTTGCATGTGCTCATCTCAAAAACGATTTTTAGATGTTTTAATTATTGCTTTATTTATAGTTTATTGTTTAACTATTGTCTTGTCCAATGAGATGCGTGGTAATGGGTTTTCTTTGGTTTTGTTTTGTAGACCTCCCATCATTTTATCTCGCCTTGGTATGTCATCATGACTGTATTAAAAGCATCACCTGACCTATCACCTGTAACCACTACCTATCGCGTTTTTAAGAAGGGAAACCCAACCTCGTATTTTTTGCTGTTGAAATCTGAAAAAGTCAGTCTTTGACTGACCTGAGAATCGAACCTAGAATAGCACCTCCCTCATCTAGGTATGACCACTAAACATTACAACACAGTAACAGTTTTCATTGCCGAAAATAAACTAAGTTGCCAATATTATAATTAAAATATTCATGCCTCAGGTAGGCCGTTAAACTTAATTGATACAGAGGTAGATTACAAAGCGTCCATCTTTAGTTATTAAATTGAATATTCATAAAAGTTTAGACCATTTTTGAATATCAAAACCTCTTTTGCATCTTAGATAATAAATATTAACATAACATCACGCTTGTAATTTCCAAACGGATAGGCAGTGTACCACGGATGTACGGTGCACCTCTGCTTATCCATTTCGCCAGTTATGTTTCAGTCCCATGTAATGAGGGGCGAGGCTATTGGCTTCAGCCGGGGAGAAATCCTTAATGGAAAATCCAATAATATTTTGCTTGACCCGGGAATCGAACCTAGGACCTCGTGCTCCGCAGTAGCGCTTTCAACCACTAGACCCATAGATAAATATTTTATCTGAATATTTTTTAGGTGTGTATTAATCTTGGTATTAATGTGTACCTACTCAAGATAAGTATTTTTATTGTTACAAATAGTCTGTGGTTTAAAAAACCATTTGACAGCTGTCTATGACTAACGTCATTTTTGACGTTTAATCTATCTACTCTCTGATCTTTCCTTTATGAATGTTTGCCTACTATTTCTCTGTCTATATCAAAAGTACAAAAAATATAATCTGTTTTGAAAGCCTACTGTAGCTTGTATGTCTGACCATTTCCTAATCAAACAAAATAATGATGTCCCGTCAACATATGTGATTCACAATCAAAACTTTCTTGACTACATATTCCTCATTCCTCCGTATAACATGCCCATACGCATCCCATACGGCATGCCCATGTGACCACAGACCACACCATAACAACCGATTTCCATCATGCTTGTCAAAGAGAAATGGAGCTTTTAATTATTTACTATAACATGAGCAATGTAATTCTATTTATTGATAAAGATCTTAAAAGAACAAGTTTTCTCATTCCCGATCTAAACATGACAAGTAAATCTAATGGTTGCGTAGGCAATATTTACTACAAACGACATCTATATAAAATTGCCTGAAACTGGTTACACCGCCTAGGGGTAGTAATTAAAGCAATGAAGTCTTTATAACGTGGGTACGTGGGTTTGGCGCCGTGTCGGGCTCATAACGGTCAGTCCGTATCTCTCTTTAAAATCTTCTAAGCCCACTCTTACAACCGTATTTGAACATGGTTACCTGAGTTGCATAGTGTTTGTAAATGAAAGACTCCATAAACAGTTCAGAAAACATATTTATTTCGAAATATTAAAACACTTTACAGTAAAATAAGCATAAGGATAAATACATGATTACCTTAAAATTAACACCAAGTGAACGCGTACACTATTTCCTTCTATGTTTACTAGGGGCCGCTCGACGATAGAAATCCCGAAATCCCGACATAATTCTCCTCATGGCTTCAAAAGCCCGCCACAACGCGTGCCTCGCTCCGATTGGTTAGCTATGCACCAATCGAATCCACGGACCAATAAGAGCGATTCGGCGTTGCCAGTTAATAAAAATTGAAGTCTGACAAGTTTCGAAGTGAAATGTTGCCAGATAATAAATAAAAAGGTGTAATATAAAATACAGATGCTAACAGCTCGGCCATCCTGCGAAAAGCGAGTCCCTTCGCGACACAAAAAAAACAACATTTACGTGTAAAATTCTATTACAAGTTAAAGTAAAGCCTGACGGGGGTAGATTCCATACATAATGTACGACAAACTCTAGTACATGACTGTGTATACATAATTAATCTTAGAATCTACTTAAAGTTTGTCATAATAACATTGCCATCTTATAATAATAATTAGTACTAATATTATAATCTTAATATGTAACTCGTATAAGATCCATCAGATTTGATTGAATGATCTAAAAACAATTTTAATTTGATAACCTAGTTGACAGCTTTATATTTAACCACCGGGCATTCATCTTAAATCAAGCTATGACATTAACAGTTTTTCCATGGTAAGCTTATTGTAGCTAAGTTACGCTTATTATTATATAAATATTACATAATATTAACATGATATTAATTCTAATAATATTATCTTAAATATTACATCAGTGCGTTGTACGTACTTTACTTTATTAAATATTGGATTATTTATTATATTTCATAAATCAATCTATTCCAATCTAGATGTACTCTCGTTAGTATATTGTACTAATTGGTAGGGTCATTACAGTCCTGATTAGCATTGTCTTCAGACTCGGACTCAGTAGAGTCATAATTCCTATCGAAAGCGAGCCACGGCTTAATTCTATCTATCGCTATTACATTTTCATATCGACGTTGGCCATGGTTGCGGGTTAACGGCGTATCTTCTATTAAAAACCTATCATTAGGCAGTACTTTCAAAATTCGGTATGGACCCTGAAATTTTGCCGCTAGTTTTTTCGATTTGCCATCGCTTGGCACCTCTCGCTTAATGCTAACTAAATCGCCCGAGTTATATTTATAAGCACGCTTATGTCTAGCATCATATCGGATTTTGTCTTTAACCTGTTGTTCGGCAATGCGTGTACCTGCTTTGGATCGTACCTGGCCCAAATCATCTGTGGAAAATTCTCTAACATCGTCTATAATATCGCTTAGGGCATTTTCGGAGCTACTACGTATGTTAAATCCAAGAAGTAGTTCCGAAGGGCTTTTGCCAGTCGTCTTGTGGACAGTAGTGTTCAAACCGATCTGTATATCCAGAATGTACTCATCCCAGTTCTTATCGTCTTTATTGTCCGTTTTAGAGGTGAGTGCACTTAAGATTGTCCGATTGTAACGTTCGCATTGTCCGTTTGCTCGAGGTGTAGCCACAGCATTAAGTATGTGCTTGATACCCATGGATTGGACAAATGTGCGAAAGCTGTTGCTGGTAAAAGAAGTTCCTCTATCGGTTATCAGTCTAGACGGTGCCCCAAAGTAACTAATATGCTCTTTAAAGGCTTTTATTGAGGTAGAACTTTTAGTGTTTCTAACTGGTTTTATATTTATGTATTTCGTAAACCCATCCACAATTACCAATAGATAGCAGTTGCCCTTTTTGCTCTTCACAAATGGTCCTACATGGTCGGCGTGAATTGTATGAAATGGAGTTTCAACTTTAGGGATCGGATGTAGTTCGCCCTGAACTTTCCCTGTATGGTCCTTACTCCGCGCACACTCTAAACAAGACTTGATATATTTTTTTATAAAACGGCGCATTTTGGGGAACCAATAGATTTGCTGAATTCGCGCAAAAGTCTTGTCAAAGCCGAAGTGGCCCAGGTCGTCGTGATTTATTTTGGCTATCTGCCACCTTACCCCCTTCGGTACCACCCACCTTAAATCATTTTCTTCCTTGCCTACAATTCGATAAACTTTACCGTTTTTCAATTTATAGTTTTTTATAATGTCTAGCACCTGGTCCGATTTAGGATCACTTAAAATCTCTCTAATACGTGCTATTTCGTCATCATTACTCTGTACCGTAGCTATCCAATCATCCGTGTCTACTGTTAGTACGTCTAATACATGCGAATCGTCCTTAGCTTCCCCTACCGGATTCCTACTTAGTGCGTCCGCATGGGACATACGACACCCAGGGCGATATTCGATCTCACAGTTAAATTCCTGAAATTGAACCCACCAACGCGCTATGCGAGGTATAAGGTCTCTTTTTGATAGAGTCGTTCGCAGCGCGTTACAATCTGTCAGTATTTTGAATGGAACACCTATCAGATAGACACGGAATCTGTTGAGGGAGGATACAACTGCCAGTGTCTCCAACTCAAATGAGTGGAGCTTTTGTTCATCGAGAGTAGTCTTCCTGCTAAAATACGAGACTGGCCTCAAATGACCAGCATCATCTCTCTGCAATAAAATTCCTCCTACCCCGTGTTTACTAGCGTCCGTATGTACCTCGGTTTCGCGTGTTGGGTCATAAAGAGCGAGCAAGGGCCTCTGTACTAGTGTTGACTTAATTATTTCAAACGCGTTCACTTGTACAGGCCCCCACTTCCAGGTGGCATTCTTGCGAAGAAGGTCTGTTAGAGGCTTTGCGATTGTAGCAAATCCTTTAACAAACCTTCTAAAGAAGCTTGCTAAGCCGATGAATTGCTGTAGTTCACGTTGGCTTTTGGGTGTACGAAACTTCGAAACGGCTTCGGTTTTCCTTTCGCCGGGTTTAATACCGTCAGCATTAATTTGGAAACCCAGAAATTCGATGCTATCCATGAAAAAGTTGCATTTGGATAGTTTGAGCGTAAGACCACCCCGTTTTAAAAGGCAAAGTACTTCTTCAAGCCTACAGAGACCTTCGTCAAAAGACCGTGCTGGGATCAAAATATCGTCCATATAGATGAGAGCATACTTTATTTTCGCTTCAGAGAGTATCTTATTGATCGTTCTTTGGAAAACAGATGGTGCATTTACCAATCCAAAAGGCATTCGTGTATACTGAAACTGGCCATCGGGCGTCACAAATGCGGTTTTGTCTTGCGAATCCTTTTCGATAGGAATTTGGTAATAGCCGGACGCTAGATCTAATGATGTGAACAGTTTATTACCTGCAAGCCTATCGAGCTGGTCGTCTATTAGAGGTAAGGGATAGTGATCCTTTTTTGTGCGTTTATTTAAAGCTCTATAGTCTACACACAAGCGTTTCTCTCCGGTTTTTTTCTTGACCAGCACGATTGGACTCGCATATGGCGAAGTGGATTCTGTTACAATGCCTGCATCCGTCATCTCCTGAACCATATCTCTTACTAGCGCTCTTTCACCGTAGGACATGCGATACGGCCTGTATACCACTGGCTCTGCATCGTTAAGCTCTATGACCATCTCTGTTTCATTTGTGAAACCAAGATCTTTAAGACCAGAGGAAAAACACTCTTTGAATTTCGATAATAACTTTTGGATCTCGAGTTTCTGCTCTGGGGTGATAGTGTTACCGCACTGTACAGACTCATCCAGGGATTTATCATCGAAGTTTACCGAGTATACATTTTGTTCGTTCATGATGGGGATAGCACGCGTCAGTAAAGATCCCTGTTTTAGACGGACCGAACTATCGGAGACGTTTTGTAGTAGCAAATTACCAAAACCACCGCGTAATTCATACTCGCCCGGTAGTAAATAGTGTTCTTTACCTGTGGTGCCCCTAACGGAGCCGTTCACATACACGAAGCCAGTAAGACTAGTTCGTGACTTCACAGGTATCATAGTTAATTGTTTTGGAGCAATTACTACATCACCGTGAGTCATGAGGAATAACTTCTGATGGGAATCCTGTTCGAACACTACTTCGTTAGGGGTCTTTATGATAGTGATACCAGGTTTTTCCGTAAACGTATGACCCAAGAGGGCTGGGTGTTTCAAAGCGGCGTCTTCGACAATGAGAATCTCTATATTCTCTTTTATCCCTTGGACAGTTACATCGGCATTACATTTTCCCAGTGGTTTTATGTGAAAGCCACCTATACCTCGCAAGACTGGTAATCTGACCAAGCTTGTATTCAGCTTCAAACGCTTTGCTTCGGATTCCCTAACCAAGGTGCACTGGCTCCCTAAGTCTACTTGACATTTGATCGGCTGACCATTTACAAGTATTTCGAGGACATACTTCTGATTAGTATCATCTGAATAGTCTACTAGAGCAACCTGCTTTTCATTCTTAACTTCACTACTAGGACGTTCAGTATTTTGGATAGCGGGTCGTTTAGATCTACAATACAAATCTAAATGACCTTCGCGGTTACACAGAGTGCATTTCGTTAGGGGTTTATTGCATTTAAAACTCTTGTGTCCTTCTTCGTTACAATTGTGACATTTAATGACAAAAGTGGACCTCTTATTCACGTCAGATTTGTTCCGACTGTTATTTAGCAAAGAGTTCCTTTTATCTTGCCCGGACCTGTCCGCTGTTTCCTTACTTGTGCCTGGCTTAACAGTTTTAAAATATCTAAGAACATCTTCAGATCCACGAAACCTAGCCGCTTGCGCTCCTATCCGTACCGCCCTATCGTCTACGCCGTGTAATAAGCAATCGACTGCTTTTCGACCTACGATACCACATCGGTTCAGGAGATTTATCTTTGCGTAGTAATATTGTTCAAGGGGTTCGCCGTAACGCACACGCTTGGCCAACATCTGGGTTAGTAGTTCCGCATAGTCGTACCTACAGGGAAAAGACTCAATAAGCTTCCTTTTCCATTCTGTCCACGAGTAAAGCATCGTACTCAGGCCTTTATACCATGTCTGAGCAAGTCCAACGAGTTTCGGTAGAGCAAAATGAATTGTCTCGCGTTCATCCCAATTATAGATCTCCGCGGCTTCCTCGACTTTAGTTAACCATGTTATTATGGTTTGTTCGGTAGACGAAGGATCGAATTCCGGAATCACGTTTGTCAAAGAAAGCTTAGAGGTCGATTGTCCCTTTACATTATTGAGGACCTTCAGGAATTTATTTAAGATGCTATGAGTAGCATCAGGCATCTCAACATCCGTCAATTCATGTTTTGTACGGCGTGAGGGAGGACGAGTTCGTCCTCGCTTCAATAAGCGTCTAGTAGGAGTGTCATAGCTATCACTGCTACTGCTGCGATGACGACGTCGTCCTACCCTCGTGACCCGAATTTCATCATCAGATGAGTTGTCACGAAACCGTTTCCTACTACGATAATAATCACTAGAGTTATCATGAAGTCGAGTTCTATCACGACCTTTATCGACAGAATCGTCGCGATATCGGTCCCTTCTACGACAGTTATAAAGTCGATCCCTGTTACGACCGCGTTCGCTACTGTCTCTTCTCGATCGCCGGTTATTAATGTTTTTATTATAGTTTGGCTTTAAAAGAGAGTGCTTGCGGCTTTGCCTGTTTCCAACCAGGCTCCCTTCCGCTCCCTCACTCTCATTATCAGAATCATTTATTAAGCGTTTGCGGACTTGTCTGATATCCAGACTCCCTTCCGCTCCCTCGCTTTTACGAACTTGGCGTTGCTGCGGAGTCCGCCGTGGGCCCTCATTATGGTCCACACTTATTGGCTCATCCTCGTTATTGCAGCGACGTCCATCATCACTGCCCGCAGGCGATGAATCCATCGTCTGTAATTATGATTGAGTTTAACTAAGTGTTCATTAATGTATTTAATTTTAGTTTAATGCTATTTTTATGGTGGTAAGTAGGTTTCCACTTCATGATCAAAGTAAAATATTCATCGCGTCAGCAAGCATCGCATTTCCAGAGTGTAGCCCTGGCAATATGGGATATGTACGCACCGGGACTTACAGCTTAGTATAGCCGTTATTCCAATTTCATTTAATTTTATTTATTGTAATTTTTAATCGTTAATTTTTATTTTTTAATTTTTATTGTTATTTAATTTTATGTATTTTAATTTAATTTTATTGTAAATCGGACTGTATGAAATTATGGATCAATTAGTTACCGAAATAAACGAATTTTAATTTAATTTAATTAATTTAAAATGCGTAGAATGTGGTTATGTTTGTGGCAATTGAGCCTGGTACCTAAGACCCTACTGACCATAAAACCTGACCCTGTTGTCAAGACCTAGCACCCTAGTTATCCTAACGCCCTAACCTACCATACCAAACGTAAGTTACGTTAGTTTCGCGTGAGGGAAGTCTGTTACAAGGAGACCTACGGTAACAGACGGAATTGGGGTAGGAATGGGGTACGTGTACGTCGTGCAATGTACACAGGAAATGGTTTTCTCACTGCCGATCCCACAGACTCATAGGACCGATGACGGCTTAAGGTGTCTTGGCCACAGTGAGAGGAGTTAACTTAATTATATATACATACATTTATACATTATATACATTTTACGGTCACTACACATTGATACCTTTTTCAAGTATGTGCGTTGTGTGTGTATCGAGCCGATGATATGAAGATTGAGTAGGTCAAAAACCGTTTTACGAGATTTATTAGGTGGTAAGTATGCATCTCATATCCAGAGTGTCGCCCTGGCAAAATGGGGTGCATGCTTAAAATAGTCCGTTACATCTCCGTAGGAGTGCCTCGGCAAGATGCAACAAACCTCCACATGGCGATTTTAAACATAACCTAACAATTAAAACGTATGCATCCCATTCCCAGAGCGTCGCCCTGGCAAAATGGGGTGCACGATTTTAACAGGATATTTATCAATTTTGTAATTAAAACAGCACAACTGGTTCCTGAATTAGGTATCTTAAACATGAATGTCAATAACTGAAGTCTTTAGAATTATCAATAGAATAACACGGTACTTACGTGACTGTCGAAATTTATCACATTAAAACACTTTATGGAGCTTTTCCTTTACAATGTATGTTAAGGGTGTGAGCAAAAGGAAAAAAAAAGAAGAACTAATAAGCGCGGGCGGGATTAGCGGATGGGTTTAAACTCTCGTATTTCACGAGTTAAAATCCGCTGATCCCACTTCTGAAATGTAAATGAAAGACTCCATAAACAGTTCAGAAAACATATTTATTTCGAAATATTAAAACACTTTACAGTAAAATAAGCATAAGGATAAATACATGATTACCTTAAAATTAACACCAAGTGAACGCGTACACTATTTCCTTCTATGTTTACTAGGGGCCGCTCGACGATAGAAATCCCGAAATCCCGACATAATTCTCCTCATGGCTTCAAAAGCCCGCCACAACGCGTGCCTCGCTCCGATTGGTTAGCTATGCACCAATCGAATCCACGGACCAATAAGAGCGATTCGGCGTTGCCAGTTAATAAAAATTGAAGTCTGACAAGTTTCGAAGTGAAATGTTGCCAGATAATAAATAAAAAGGTGTAATATAAAATACAGATGCTAACATGTTATCTTGCGCATCTTTTAAAGCGAATATTTTGTTGTTTTTGCGAATATTTTGGAAGTGATTGTGAAAAACTCATAATGTTGTGTGATTAGTCAATTCGTCCTTTATGCCTACGGCCCATTTGGGACGACTTGACGAAAATCAGGTAAGTAGGCATTTAGGACGAGTTGACGAATCACTCAAAAAGTCAGAGGAAACCAGAGCTGGTAAAGTAGTTGAGTTGCCAAGCATTGTGGTTCTATAGAAGATTGACTACAATAAAAATTCATAAAACATCACACTAATAATATTATAAAGGCGAAAGTTTGTGAGTGTGTGTGTGTTTATATGTTTGTCACTTCTTCACGCTAAAACGGCTGGACCAATTTTGATAAAATTTTGTATGGAGGTAGCTGACGCCCTGAATTAACATATCATCATCATCATCATCATTTCAGCCGAAAGAAGTCCAATGCTGGACATAGGCCTCCCCCAAGCACCTCCACTTCGACCGGTTTTGTGCTTCTCGCATCCAACGAACATAATACAAACATAACATATAGGTTACTTTTTATCCCAATATTCCCACGGGATCGACATTTACGCGGGTAAAACCGCGGGGCGCAGCTAGTAAATAAATAAAACAAAGAATACGATATGTCCAGAGTTCCAGACATAAAAGCAAGAGGTATTTATAGAGTAGCGAAAGACAAAAGAAACGATGGATGGACTGTGTGAAAGATAATATGGCTAGTAAGGGAGTGTCTTCTGACATGTTGCGTCGACCCCAAATACATTGAAACATGGGCAAGAAAGAGGATGATGAAGCATGACTCAGAATCTAAGGATCTCAAAATTCACATCGACATCATCATCGGCCTAGCCTTTTCCCAACTATGTTGGGGTCGGCTTCCAGTCTAACCGGATGCAGCTGAGTACCAGTCTTTTACATGGAGCGACTGCCTATCTGACCTCCACAACCCAGTTACTGGGTAATACGAAACCCCTTGGTAAGACTGGTTGTCAGACTTTCGGGCTTCTGACGACCCGCAACGACTGTCAAAGATCCACGAATGACAGGCGGGACCAACGGCTTAACGTGCTTTCCGAGACACGGAGGAGTCTTGGTATGTAAAGATGGTCACCCATCCACGGACCAACCGCGGCAAGCGTAGCTTAACCTGATCGATCGACCCGTGCGGCTGTTATTACTTAGCCACAAGCCCCTTCTATCCCTTCGAAGATTCACATCGACATCAATTGCAAAATAATAGATAGCTTCTCATAATAGTAGACAAGTTGAAGTTAAAAATGTAGGTCCACGCAACGATTTAAAACCGATTTGCAAAATTACTTACCCATCTCTTAGAAAAGAAACTCCAACCAAACATGCAAACATACCTGCAACAAAAAACAATACAAATAAATAATTATTCAAAACAATTATAAACTAAAAACATTCATTATAAACAGGAACACAAAACATTGTCATAATCCCGAAATCCCCTCAAAAGCTCAGAAACAAACCTTCACAAAAAGACAATGCACAGTGAGCCGAAATCGAAACGTCACTAGACAAAACGAAATACAAAAGTCCCCTGAGAGCGACGACAGTCAAGTCCGTTTTGACATGTATTAATGGTAGCTACAGAGACGACATGGAGAGATAAATAGCCCTCAGCCATTAATGAGATAAAAAAACGTGACGAACATTATTTTCCGTTATTCTCTTGGTATTTAGTTCGGAGATAATGAAGCATTTAGCTCGAGTTTCGAATTGATTGTGACTCGATTTGGATCACTGTGTGTCGGAGTTTAGTTGATAGTTATGTTAATTATTTCTTGTTATGGTACAGTTATCTAAGTATAAAAAGAACGCGAAAGAATTTGCTCGCCCGAAAAGTGCGAATCACAGTTACTTTTAATAATATAATTTTTTCTATATGCGACTCACACGAAGTTAATTTAATATTATTTACAAGTGACAATCCACACTTTTCGGGCGAGTAAATTCGTGCGAATCTACTAATAAGTCAATCGCGGCCACCTCGATACATTAACACAATAATCAACAAAAAGAAACACCGCTTTATTCTTACATTAATTTGCAAAACAAATCAATTCTTCTCCAACTTCAGCAATACATCTCAAAAAGAAAAATCCTGCTGAAAAGAAAAGTTAAAACGGACACCGTGAAAAAGTTTCTAATTTTAATTACAAATCCAAATAACTCCAAGTTACGAAACAGACACGTCTTAAAAGTTGAAAGGGAAAGTAATCTACTTAGTCTTAAGCATTTTTTTAATGTCACAAGGTCGTGAAAACCCTCAATTTAGCAACAGAGAACATCTATTGAGGCGAAATGGAATGGCTACACGATTCCTGCCATTAGAGGCTTTCATTAAAACGTGGCTAGTTTTTGTCAACGATGACCGTCGTTCTGCCCATTGGGGATTAGTTTTCGCAGTTTTTGTTAGGTTTTTACATCATCTGTGGCGAATTTAAATGTTTTATGAAATTGTGATGAAAGTTTTTATTTAGCTCTTTACGAATGAAGCGGACAAAGCAAGCATTTATAAAAAAAACGATTAAACTTTTTGGAAGTAACGGTTTACGTTTAATGAATAATGGCAGGTTTATATTAATCACGAGCAGTTTATTCGACCAAAAAACGGTGATGTTTTTTCAAAACCATATTTGCCAAAATTCTCACAGCCAAATTGACCATCATTACGACCGTTTACTCGAGCACATGGCCAAAAATGTGACAGCAGAATTATCCTCAAATAACGAAATTGGTGTAAAAAAAAGTTAGTGGCTGTGAAAACACATTCGCTCAATGTTTGGTTTGCACTTAAAGTGGGGACAAAAAACCCTTGCATCCGGCGATCCTGCATACTGGCGAAAAAGCGGCCAAAAGACCAAACCGAATTTGGGCGCAAACATGTAAACAAATTGGACCACTGGCAACGTTTCCCTTTATAAAAAGTGCAAACAAGTTATTGAAGAACACGGTCTTTTTAATAACGCTGCGCTGGCGCGAAGAGTTATATTTTGTGTAGCTTTGAAATTACTGTTTTTATGGCGTAATACTGGACCGGCCCACTCAAATCGGTAGCTTTCCTCAAAAGACCATTTCAGACACCACCCTACATGGTCTTCACATGATCTGACCAAGATTATGTCTGGACTTTAAAAGAGACTGTGACCTCTGAGTTTTGTTTCGGCCTTTCTTCTTAGATTAATCAGATAGGAAAGGCCGACCTAATCTAGCTTATTTCTTTATAATGTGACGTGTAAAAGTGATTCCGATATTCAATTTACAAAATAAACAATTTCATTTCATTTATAAAACAGTAATAATTTAGAAATGTTACAAAAAAGCAAAGACCCGAAATGACGACTAACATTTTAAAAAGTAAAACAGAATTATAATATGACTGGCCATTAACAAACTCTATGTTCAAACCCAACATTTTTTTCATCTGTTTTCGTTGTGACCCAAGCATATAATTTGGTTGTAACAGGTGGACGCCATTCTGTGAAAAAACACGCGCGCCATGTTTTTATTGAAATTAAAACGGAATTAGAGAAAATCGTTTCGGTTAACCGCAAAAGCTTTGAAATAGCTCCGGACGATGTTATTGGATGTATTATTAACTCTTGTGATTGCTTCATTCAATGCACTGTTCGGTATAAATAGTTTTCATTGATAGTTTTGATTGTAAGCTGATTTTGATGGGCAATAAACTTTGGTATTAGTGATTTCAAATTGACATAGACGTCAAATTACAGTTGGCAAAAGGAATTTATAGTGTACCTAGGTTTTATGGAGGAGTTAGCATAAATTGAACAAATTGGTTGATTTAGAGACGAGGTCGTTTTACTTTTAGAATGCGAATAAATGAAAATAACTTGTTTTTGAAAACTGATAAATTCAACTAACACGCTGCCATATCTCATGTAAAGGGGGAAGCCTAATTCAAATTTTCTTACGCGAAATTCAAATTTTCTTACGTTCTTTGCACTTTAATGGCCAGTATCAGAAGGCCAATTCTCGTAATTTAAAACGTTCAAAATCTAGTCGCAGTCTCATCTCGGCGACAAACAAAGTTCAAAAACTCGTCAAAATGTAGGGAAATTTGAGGTATTTTTTGACAGATTGCGACTGAGATCAGATTGTGAACGTTCTTAAAGTTACGAGAATTGCCCCTCTGGTTGTCATGTTAAACAAAATATGATTCACGACCGTAACAAATAATTACAGAATTAAAATCATTGAAAACGTCAATACAATCCTCTAAGTACATATTTATATTCCTATTGAATGACTATTTCATGAAATATAAATCAATAGGATTATTATGTTTGTGTTTGTTGTTATATGAGTTATGTGTATAGCCTAAAGCAGAACATTCAAGCTACTATTTCACGACGTTAGTTTCAATATTGTAAACCCCGCTTTGTCATTCACTTTTTTTTCAGTTCATAGACTAATTTACCGTGAATGGGTGACCATCTTCACATACCAAACCCTCCGTGCCTCGGAAAGCACGTTAAGCCGTTGGTCCCGGCTGTCATTCGTGGATCTTTGACAGTCGTTACGGGTCGTCAGAAGCCAGAAAGTCAGACAACTATTCTCACCAAGGTGTATCGTA
Source organism: Amphipoea lucens (assembly GCA_947508005.1). Classification (NCBI taxonomy): domain Eukaryota; kingdom Metazoa; phylum Arthropoda; class Insecta; order Lepidoptera; family Noctuidae; genus Amphipoea; species Amphipoea lucens. Next base: position 8,596,255 of record OX382381.1, on the reverse strand, counting down.
TTACCCAGTAACTGGGTTGTGGAGGTCAGATTAGCAGTCGCTTCATGTAAAATACTGGTATTCAGTTGCATCCGGTTAGACTAGAAGCCGACCCCAACATAGTTGGGAAAAGGCTAGGCAGATGATGAGACTAATTTAATAAAATAGCATTCATTCCGTTTTCAGAATGCTCAATAATACCACAAAGGGAATCTACAAAGATGAAAGAGTACTATCCACTTTTTCGCCGAAGAACTATTCATTAAAAGTTTGGTGCCAACTTCCATTACTGCCACTCATTAAGTCTAGACTTGTGATGTGATCCTCTTAGCCTTGAGGGAAAGCCTATCAGACTAAGTTGAAGATTCCATTTTGTTTCAGAAGTGGTCTTGCCGTTTGATTTTGCATGCAATACTGTTACGAGTACTAAAGTCTAAAAGCACTACGTTTTGAGTGTGGATTCATGCAGATTTTTCGTTTTGAAGATTTAAGAAAAATATTACAAATGGACTTTGCCCAATCTATAGTTCGTTTTTTTAATCTCGGAGACTAATCTGACATTTAAGTATTTTGTGTTTGCGTTTTTTTTAGTATAGAAGTTTGACATTACACCTGTCAGATTAGTCTCCGAGATTAAAAAACGAACTTTAGATGTTTGCCATTTAAATGACAATTATCATTTCAGTCGAAAGACGTCCACTGCTCGACAAAGGCCTCCCCCAAGCACCGCCACTTCGACCGGTTCTGTGATTCCCGCATCCAGCGGATTCCTGCAACCTTCGCAAGGACATCGGTCCACCTTGTGGGAGGCCTTCCAACGCTACGTCTTTCGTGGCCGCCACTCCAGAACATTTCGGCCCCATCGGCCATCTATGCTGCGAGCGGTGTGGTCTTAAGTTTGGCAATCCTTCGGGCTATGTCGGCTACCTTGGTTCTTCTGCGGATCTTCTGATTCGATCACGTAGGGAAACTCCAAGCATAGCCCTCTCCATTGCCCTTCGAGTGACTTTTATCCGTCTAATAAAGCCCATTGTGAGGGACCACAATTATCTAAATGACAATATAACATAATTATGTTAATAATATACCTCATTCTGTTTAAGTTTTACATGTCAACTGATTTGACAGTCCAACCTATCATCGTCCTCTATTACGTCACTAGTCCTTAGTCTATGGCCAATCTAACTTACGTTCCGTTAAACGAAAAAAAAACTACCTCGAAAAGAAATGTAATATCATGGTAACCTTCCTCCCTTAAATCTTACTTATCCCAATTTGCGTGGGTGATAAACAGCTGATTTATTTAGATCGTGTAATCCCGGCTAAGATTAGCCCACCCTATAATAACAAGTAAAAGAACTAACCGATTTTGAAGTAAATGTGAAGTATTTAGGTCATGCATATGATCTTAGAAGGGAGACTGGTTATAGATGGATGAGAGGGGTCTACGATGGAGCTCAGTGGCTTGTGACTGGCGAGGTATCTTTAGGTAATCTATTGTCATGAGAATATTATAAACATCATCATCATTGTCCTGCCATTATCCCAAATTATTTGGGGTCGGCGCAACATGTACTTTTCTTCCATACTTTCAAACAGTCCATCCATCGTTTCTTTGATCAGGGACTTTTATAGTCATTGACATTCATATTCAGACCTTTGCTCGCGACATTTGACTCATTCCTTCATACAATCATCCTTCGAAAATTATCAGCTTATAACTTTGAATCATAATTACATAAGGGCAAAGACCTCTTCTCATTTAGAGAGGAAACAAGCATTAATCACCACATTTTCCCAGTGGCTTGACGAATTCAGACTAGAACATAAGGTTCAGATTTCCCACAATATTTATCTGTTTTTTTTTTTGGAAATGGCATCTTGCAGGTCAACGGGTGAACCTAGGTTTTCGGCGGCTAGTAAATAAAGGCCTTCTTCAGCCAGCCAATATTTTCCTTAACGATATCTACGATTACTAAGAAAGTACGTGTCGTAATTCTAGCCCCATATTCTAGTTTAAAAACTAGATTAAGACCCACCCACTCCAACCTTTCCATAACTCGTTCATACCGGGCAATTTTCTAACAATAACCCGGACACAATAATCCAGAAATACCTTCTCATATATCCATTTAGCATATTTATTATGCAGTAAGGTACAACCCTAAGGATATATACCTAAATATGAAGGACGAAGGTTGTAACTTATTCATAATGGTTTATTATAGTGATCATATTACCTGTAGAAGAGAGGGTATTTTTTATTTAGGTGTGTTGGCACCTGTTTTGGTTTGAGGCCAGAGAGCATAGATTTTCTGTTGTTTTGGGGGAATTTTAAAGATGTATACGGTATGGGTTCAAATGAGATGTCAAATTTTTTGAGGGTTGATTTTGGACTGCTAATAAGGTAAGGAAAAAAACTTAGTTAAATACCTAATGATTAAATTAGGGATTTATCTAAGTTTTTTTTTCTTCTAGCCCCTCCACTCCATATTTCGCGAACCCGCGCGTCCTCCTTACAGATTTGGATGGAACCTAGAACCTATCCATATTTCTAACTCAGTTAATATCCGTAGGTATATTATCACGTCTATATTATCCGAAGGGTTAGGCAGAAATGTACCTTACACCCACATTTCACAATTTACCATAGTTTTGTAATAATACACTGACTTTCCTGCAGGTTACTTTCTGGAGCCCTGACTTTCGAAAATAGAATACAGATGCTCAACATTATCTTACACGTTTCTCTAGATTAGGTGTCAACAGTCATGCAAACAACCATTAAATAAACAAAACAAGGTCACTTTGATAACTTTAGCATTCTAATTAGCGTACAAAACGTCAATTTCACGATAAACTCTCAAATTGTAGTTTATCACGCATTTGAAAGAAAAAAAAAGCGTTACGATTTCATATTTCGATCGAAGTCGTAAATTAAACTTGACATTTTAATCAAAATCAAATCTTTAAAAAAAGAAGTCATTTCGATAGAAAAAAAACTACTACAAATTACATTTTTTTTTTAAATATCGAAGACAACTGACGGACCATAAATAATTTAGTCGTCGGTTCCATAAATGATGCTTTAGTAAAGCATAAAGATTTGAATAGAACTTGATTTGCATTGAAAGAAACAAATTGACGTCCTGTGTACCTAATAGATAGTTTATCTTTGCGGTCTTATGCCTTATATAGGGTGAGCAGAGCTCTAAGTGTTAGTGAAGTGGGACTGCAGCTTTTAAATAGAACGTGGATTGTAAGATTGATCGTTTATCGGAAAGGGAAACAAACAAATAATCAGTTTTAATTAATTGTTGTTGTTTCTTTTTGTTGGTTTGAAATGGAAGATGTTAGATATGGTACCAAACCGTATCTGTTTTGGTTGGTAGACCATTTTTTTTTGTTCGATAGCCGTATTTAGTGGTCCATTTAATAATAAACATAGCCACCACCTATTCGCAAAGACCTGAAAACGGGCCAAAAGTTTGCACTCTTTAAATATATTTGGCGCTCCCTATTATTGCCTAAAAGAAAGCTTCCGCTAAAAAAAAGCACAATCGACACGAAAGAAGACGAAGAAGAAGCAAAGTTACTCTTCAACAAGAAACAAAAAAAAAAAAGACGGGTTGCACTCCGGGAGTGCCGGCAGAAGTGAAAACATGAATATTAACGTTGAAATAAATCAATTATGAATTGAATTAATATAACTAATTTTTTTCCACTATTTCTGCGTCACTTTTTTTATAAATCGATGCACTTTGTTCAATTTTCATATTTGAAACACTTTATATTCACGAATTTTACGAATACACAGCAGTGTAGCTACACAGACGGTCGAGCCATCAGCTGTCCATCCATCCATCCACATCCACGTCCACCATCACCGTCACCGTCACCGTCACCGTCACCGTCACCGTCACCGACACCGTCACCGTCACCGTCACCGTCACCGTCACCGTCACCGTCACCGTCACCGTCCGTCCGTCCGTCCGTCCATCCATCTATCCATCCACCCATCCATTATCGTGTCTCACTTGGTTCACTTCGGTTGGCGCCGCCGTAGAAAGAGGGGTGGGGGGGGGGGGAAATCTCTCCTGACGGTCACGTGTCCTGACGCGAGTTTAACATTTTTTCCCCAGTACAAAAAGTGTTCAACGCCGCTAAAGAAGTTTTCACTTCAAAAAAAAACAGTGGCATTCCGGGAGTGCCGACAGAAATGAAAACAGAGCACAAACAGAATACTTTGCCATCACTCACTGACATATCGGATATACTTTAAAACCAAGTACATTCCGAGCGGTGTCGGTTACGGTAACAGTGGCGCGAATTCAATGGTTTTTCCCATCTTTAAAAATGCCCAACGCGCCTAAAGAAGTTTTCACTTCAACAACCAAAATCAAACCTAAAAATCCTTAGTAAAAGCATTTCACATTGCGAAATCAGTCGCATAATTACTTAGAAAACGGAGAGAATAATTAAATTACGACACTTGAAAACTTGAGGACTTCAAGTAGACTTCAAAATTCCGACCTCCGTGTATTAACATTAATGGTTATCCAACTGATGGAGATTTCAGGAATTGTAATTTTCCTCGAGTATTTTTCGAAGTGCTTTCTATAATGATTTGATGGAGTGCACCAGGGTTGGGTCGAAAATTGGGCCTAATACCGTAATTTTGAACTAGGATTTGAAGTAATTAGGGTAGGGAATATTTTTGGAATGTTTGTACTTAGTACATTGTTGTTTATTACACATATAAGGTCCCATTAATTTAGAAATCATTCAAACCACCAAAATAAGGACGATGGTAAAAAAATATATAAGGAAAACGCATTAGATACTTAAAAGAATAGAATAGAATACTCTTTATTATGTACACCATATAAAAAGAAAAATAATCAGCTAACAAAAATACACTAATGTGCCGGCAATTTATTATTTTAAGTCAAAATAAAATCACTTTAATCGGTTTTTTTTTTTGCTTGGATATCTTTGGTTAGACGTACTGAGTGAGGACTGTGTTAAAATTTGTCCATCTATTTTAATGGGACCCTGTATATTAAAACTTCGGTAAGGCGCGTCGCCCACACGAGCTAGAGTCGAGGCAGCGTCGAGGCGCGGGCGCACGTTTTCTATAGGAATAAATGGCAGTGCGCTCACATAAATAAATAGGTATTGCCTCTTTATTCCTATAGAAAACGTGCGCCCGCGCCTCGACGCCGCCTCGACTCGTGTGTGCGACGCGCCTTAGACACGAGTCTATTATATTACCTTCAGTTTCCTTCCATTGCCCGTCGGTACCTACCTACCCCTCATCGATTGGGGATAGGTAATCATAGTCTTACAGGCCAAAAATGTAGGCGTTGAATCAAGAAAATTCATAAGACCCAGGCGTTTTTTCGGAGTGATATTTTTTTAGGCTGTTCAAAATTCGTTTCGCGTTCCGTTTTTAACATTGTTTTTACACCAGTAATTACAATCTAATACTCTTCAAACAAGTAAATTTCTCTGTTAAATAATGAGCTTAAACAAATCCTATTACGAGTAACTGAGGCTCGGCTAACATCAGGATTCTTTCGCAGAAACACAAATACGGGTTGTATAGCTTTGTGCATCCCCATCCATGTTAACGGGCTTACATACAATTTAAACGAGAATAATGGGAAACTGTATTTTCTAATATCATGTTGTATGAAATATGTACCTGAATATATGTACACATTATGAACGTAGTTTGTTCAGAATCGTTACTGAATCGAATTCTGTCATTTTTAATTTAAGTAAATTTTTATCCCAAAAATTAATAAGTCCGCGCGGAACTAGTTGGCCGCTGAGGTGGGGACAGGGGTGAGGCGGCGGTTCGCAACGCACGTACTGAGTAAACCGCCCCCGCCACTCCGTCCCACCGCTCACATACCTAAGGCGCGGCCAACTAGTTCCGCGCGGACTATAAGTACGTAAATTACAGTCACAGTTCCGCGGTACAGTCGCAAACCAAAATGGACGAAGTACCTATTACACTAGACCCTTAATATTTGTGCGACTGTATGCGTGCGCAGATTTGTAATGTGATCATAATTTTTTCCCACACATAGTATAACCAATTTAATAAATAAACAATGTTTTAACCCAAGTTAAGAAGGTTCAAAAATACGACGAAGTGCTTCGAGAAAAGTAAGGAAGTGCCCTTGCGCTTCGCTTGGCTCGTCTTGGCGGAGACACTACCGTCCCCCAGATACATAATATGAAAATTCAGTTTACACACCACAGACACACACATCACACACACAAACCACACAAATATTACACATACACCGTACCATACCTGAAATTACCTCTCTAATCTCTACTATGGAATTCGTACCCCGAGCCCCAAAATACAGACTGACTGCCTAGTTTGGGGCTCACTGACAAATAATATATTGTAACTTAGCTGTAGGTAGTATTTTAAGCTACTCATAAAAAGAAAGAAAGAAAATATGTTTATTTGCGGCAAACATGACGCATCAAAAAAAAAATTATATTACATTTTGGGAGAAAACATGCGTCACATGTACGCAAAACGGCCATCGCTCAGCATAATGCTAAGACCCTATACAAGGCAGAGCCTGCTTGCTGTATTACCTGGACAGTAAAATATGTTCTACTAGCTACGCCCCGCGGTTTAACCCGCGTAAATGTAGATCCCGTGGGAATATCGGGATAAAAAGTAGCATATGTGAATCCAGGGTGTCAGCTACCTCCATACAAAATTTTATCAAAATTGGTCCAGCCGTTTGAGCGTGAAGAAGTAACAAACATATAAACACACACACTCACATACTTTCGCCTTTATAATATTAGTTTGATGTGATGTGATTTTACCTTTTCCGCCTAAAATGCAAACACAAACCGCAAAATATCAAAAGTACAATCCAAGGTTAAATCTCTGACAACACTCGACACGAGACCTTCAATTCATCTCGACCCCAGCTTTGTCACAGGATCAGATAACAGCGACATTCTTATTAACAGTCGGCCTACAGAGATATTTCATTTTTACGACATCCTTTTTATTCCGGCTAGGAATGATTAAAGTTCTACACTAGTATATTAATGTGTTCACTTGTCTTCTTATGGAAGACATCAATAAATGTTGGACGAATGGGCTTAAATCTCTTCTACGTTTGTTTTTTTCTAGTGTTTTTGGCGTTTTTAGCAAGTCTGTGAGCTGTGTGAACTCCCGACTATTCATAATATGCTATCCCCTGAAAGTGACGTAAGATGGATGAAGGGAAGATCCTGCTGCATCTTCTAAGTGCAGTTCAGGGCGATGCTCTAGTGGCTCTAATGTCAGGTACTGGTCTGGCTCTCGGTGGGAGTGGGATGTAATTCGTCACGCAGGCCCAGTGCGGTTGGCAAATGTGGCATGTCTTCGAATTTTAGCTACTGAAATCATTATTAACCTATTGAATTGATGCATGAAAGATCCCACAAGAGACAATTGAGTTTTGTCCATTGCATCCTTGCCAGTAGCCTGGTAATCTCGTATCCTTTTTGTTTTGTGCCCCAGATGGAGCCACTTCTTCGAACCCAGTGGAAAAATATATGGTGATGTATCAATGGTGAGGCAGAATGAGATACTAAAGGACCAGGCATATACTTTTAAAGCGTAGGAAATCAATGTTAAACTTATTAAAGAAGAAACTTTAACAGTACATCATTAAAACCCCGAAACATTACACTTAGTATAAAACCGACAATTCGTATACAAAGAGCAACAACACATTGTCTCCCTCTCCCTTTTTCAGAACGAGTTTAGATCTCATAAAAGGTCTAATCTATTCCGCTTCACAAACCTCAACTTCGCAGTACAACATTAAAGAGTCGTTAAACTCAGTTTAAACATTCGTTTTCTTTTGCTGTTTCACTGTGCCCTAGCTAAACTGGGAAACATTTCGCGCTAAGTTTTTGCCTTAATCTTTCGTTTGACGTGAACTAAAGATGGTATTGATTGGTTAACTGTAGCATGGTGCGATCGAACAAAAAGTGCAACGGTTGGTCGCGAATCAAGTAGAACAATTTCTATGAAAACTTCATCGAAATTGTTCTACCAGAATCGCGGCGCAACGTCACGATGCGCCTTTCTGTGATAGACCTTACTCACACGTGCTGTTGACAGACACCCAAGGATCAAGATTGGTCACGAAATAGTGGGCCAGTACGCTCGTTACCCCAAATCGTTTGTTGACCGTGACAATATAAACGGTGTGTTTTGTTTCTTCTTCTATTTATAGATGTCCCCGAGTAAGCGCTTCGGGAATTATCGTCTATCTTCGGAAATATGAACGCGTGATGATGATATCTATATAGAGCTGTTATAACCATTGAAGTAAGTACTTGGATATTTGGTTCCATAATTAAATACATTAACAACTCGATGACCATCTGCGAACAGCATAGCTATTCACAACCATTGAACAGGCTATCGTATCGAAAATGACACATTTCGATAAACTGATTTGCAAACAACTGTCGGAAGAATAGCGGCGTCTATTTGATTTAAACTGACAACATTTTCGGGTTTCGGACTTGTGAATAGCGTTGAGGACTCCTACGATAACATAGATTGATGTTCGATTCGGAACGTAAGCGTATCGAACGTCTGTGAATAGTTGTGCAGAGTTGGTATTCCGACAGATAGCAAATTTCATTCATATGCACAATGATAGGTGCACTACTACAAATTGTGGCAGTAAAAAACTTAGAAGCTTAGATCCGACCTGAGAACCACTCTATGGCGCGATGTTCGTGCTAATTTAGAAATACGAATTTCGCCGAAGCGCATACTTTCTCTGGTGTAACTGTATGTATATCTACTAAAGTGATTCTTTCTATCTCTTTCTACGTTTTTAGGTTTAGGCTATGAATTAATTTGAAAGAAAGGCAACGTAGCCTAGAGTCTAGAGAAGGATTTATAGTCCTTTTAATCTGCATAAGGATTTATGGTTCTTTTCGTCTCCAAGATGTATCTAATACTTAACACTGTTTGTGAATTCTTGTTAAAAATATTGCTTGATATTGCTATCTCAAACATACTTTTATATTTTACCAGTAAGCATAATGCATAATCAGTTTATAATGTTCCCACTGTTGGGACAAAGGCCTCCTCTCTTTGGGAGTTACTGGGCTACCACGCGGGCCCAGTGCGAGTTGGTAGATGTCACATGTCTTCGAATTTTTGTTTCAAGGACATCGCGGTTTCCTCACGATGTAGCAGTGGTGATGAAATAATTTACACAAAGTAAAGCGCCTGTCTGTGTTCGAACCTACGACCTACAACTCGTAAGTCGTGGCTGTTACCACTGGGCCACCACTGCTCTCCAAAACTGACTTGGAAACCGCATAGACGAGCAGTTCCCGTAATAACAGTACGAATTTACAATACCCACATTACCGCATAACAACCAAACTACAGAGCTCCGAAATCAATACTAAATAGTGATTTTAGTTAAATAGGAGCGCCTCGTTACACACGGGGAGCATTTGGAAAGTTGCGCGGGGATTAGTTCGTGGGTTCCTGCCGAGTTGGGTGGTAGCCGGCGGTAAACAGCTTTTCAACTAGTGTGGGCTGCACCGCTGAGTGTACGGTTTTTGAGCAAATGTTTAGCGTATGAGTACTTGATATCTAGTAATTATGTATGTGTGGTAAGCGCAAATTGCATCGTTTTGAATCTCAAAATCGTTTATACGATTCCGTTAAGCTAAAGCTACGGGATAATTGCGTAACACCCTAACAATTGCAATGGCTTTCATTTGACAGTTCGACATTATTCATTGCGTTGCTTACCTACGCTGTCGAGGAAACGAGTTTTTCAAACATATAGAACAATGGATTCTGAATGTCTTTCAAAGTCCTACAGAAAGTTTTACGCAATTTGGGTGTTGTTTTGCGTGATATACCAGCTTGGACACAGCTGGATCTATATTCTGTCAAAAAAATCTGGTGAAGTTAGCTTGCAGTAAGTCGTTAATGGTGTCAATCCCTAGTGGAGTGACAGCTCCCTTGAAGCTCACTTCACCTCAGTTTTCACGGAGAGTTTACAGAATAGACAAGAGGTGCAATTATCGTCGTAATTAAAAAAAAAAACGTTCACAGTCTGATCTCAGTCTCAATCAGTCAAATATACCTCTAAAACCCCTACATTTTGACAAGTTTTTGTACATTGATTGTCGCTGAGATGAGATTGCGACTAGATTTTGAACGTTTTTAACCGGTCAAGCGACGCGCGTCGCCGATCGGCGTCGAAACAATAGAAAATCAATTGTGTCTCACTAGCGGAGCTTGACAGATTAATTACGAGAATTGGTCTTCTGCTGGCCTCCTAATTATTTTGCAAAACTACTTACATCCAGATAATTCATGGATTTTGACAGCTACGTGACGTAGAAACTTCTATCAAAGAACAGCACATTATAGATAAGCTCTTAAAAAAACAAAACGTGTCTTGTTAAATAAACTATTGATGATAACCTTATTTTAATTAGAGTCAACAAACTAATTTCTGCACTGATAGTGTGTTTAGGTTAGGGGCTCGTGGCTAAATAATTACAGCAGCACGGGTCGATCTTCAAGATTAAGCAACGCTTGCCGAGGTTGGTCCGTGGATGGGTGACCATTCATAACATGCCGAGACCCCTCCGTGCCTCGGAAAGCACGTTAAGCAGTTGGTCCCGGCCGTCACTTGTTGATCTTTGACAGTCGTTACGGGTAGTCAGAAGACTGAAAGTCTGACAACCAGTCTTGCCAAGGGTATTGCCTTGTAAATGCTGGACTGCCACTACCGCTACTAACTGGGTTGTGGAGGTCAGATAGGCAGTCGCTCGATGTAAAATACTGGTATCCAGCTGCATCCAGTTAGACTGGAAGCTGTAGTTGCGAAAACGCTAGGCAGATTGATTGATGCTCGGTTTCTGAGGTTTTTAAACGGAGTTTATCCATTCATCATCACCATCATCATTTCAGCCGAAAGACGTCCACTGCTGGACATAGACCTCCCCCAAGCACCTCCACTTCCACCGGTTCCGTGCTTCGCGCATCCTACGAGTTCCTGCGGCCTTCACAAGGTCGTCGGTCCACCTTGTGGGAGGCCTTCCAACGCTACGTCTTCTTCTTTATCCATTCGATAGTGATTGTTGGTTCGATATCGTGTTTATTTTATAGGATAGGATAGGAAGAATTTAGCTTAAATGTCAAGTGAATTATTATCGAGGGTTTATCTGAGAACTTCAAAAACCGAGCATAAGGAAGAAATTCGCTTAAATAGATAATTATGTCGAATCAACAGCTATTGAAAGTTTTTTGAACTCAATTTAAGAATTCTTCAGAAACCGGGTGTGGTCAGCGAAACAAATGGTCACTATTTCAAGCATTCGACAAACTTTTTCACTTGTATACAGGGTGACTGGTAATTAGTGGCGGAGCCGTTAAGGGGAGGTAGTCTAGGGTTTTTCCGACAGATATCACTATGAGACCTACCGTCCTTACTTAACCCTTTCCAAGATATTCCTACTTAAAGAGATAGTAATAAATCCTAAAAAAAAGTGATTTTGGCCTACTTTTTTTTGTTTTGCAACAAAGATATTCTAAATAAGTAATATTAATTGTAAAATTTCCGCTACTGTCATTATTTTATGCAAAAACTGCTAAACAAAAAGTAGGAATATCTTGGAAAGGGTTAAGTAAGGACGGTAGGTCTCATAGTGATATCTGTCGGAAAAACCCTAGACTACCTCCCCTTAACGGCTCCGCCACTAATTACCAGTCACCCTGTATAACAAAAGCAAAAATCAACCTTTAAATGCTTATTCCGATCATCACTTTCACCACAAAAACGAATTTATACCAAAGCCTGTATATCACAAAAAAGATTCCGTTGACAATAAACGATTAGCCAAATACCCGGAAACGGATATGGGGTGTAGGTCGAAGACGACTACTGGGAATGGACGCCGTAAAACTTGCCCGACGATGTTACCTCGCTTGAATGTTTTCTCACTAGCTGTGGGGCTAGGAAAACAGCGTATCATGAGAGGTAGCGGAGCGGGTAAGATGAAAAATGTAGGTCATGGCATGGAAACACATAGAAAGAAAGAAAGAAAATACGTTAACTGTCGTCGTTTTAGAAGTGAAACTTCTTTACGCACGCTTGACTTGGGGAGTAAGCTGACGAACTCGTGACGTAAGCGTTACGAAAAGTGTGATCGGGCGAGGCGAACGGGAGTTGAGTGGGGGATATAAGCAAGAGAAAGCACATTTTCTTTCTCTCTTCCTCTCATAGCGAAGTTTCACTTCAGTCGTGTGGTTATAAGCACAGTCGGTATTTTTACGTGTTGTTTGTTTTTTTTATAGATTGTCTCTGATCTCGAAGGAAAGACGGAGCGCAACGCTTGCACGTTGCTCCTCCTACATTGATCGTGAGAGCCATTCGCAAGCTCCTGTCATGGTTAAATGATTAGCCAGACAGCTATACAGGGTGAAATTGAACACATGCGACAAATCGAAATGGGAGATTGTACTCGTCATTATGAACAACTTTTACTATGGGACCAAACCTGAAATCGCGAAAAAAAAATCTGCTGTTCCCTACATTTATGTTTGCATAACTCGCCAAAATGTAGGGAACAGCTGATTTTTTTTCGCGATTTCAGGTTTGGTTCCATGGTAAAAGTTGTTCATAATGATGAGTATAATCTCCCATTTCGATTTGTCGCATGTGTTCAATTTCACCCTGTATTGCTAGCGTATTGAATTGCCAAGAATCCGTCAACAAAAGTCATTCATGATTCGAAAACCAGAAACAAGACATTGGAATCTGAGTTTAGCAGTCATTAATGGCTTTGACAGAACTGTTGTCAATGTTATCTAAAGAGTGGCAGCATTGACGCGCAACCTGTTACGTACATTTTGACCGCGTAGTACGCACTTTTTTAGGAAACAGCTGTGTATTTTTTAGGGTTCCGTACCTCAAAAGGAAAAGTGGAACCGTTATAAGATCACTTCGTTGTCCGTCTGTCTATCCATCTGTTAAGACTCTTTTTCTTAGGAACGCGTGGAGTTATCAAATTGAAATTAATACCAAATACTCAGGGCTTCAATCTCTTGAAGCAATGAAAAAATCAAACTTCTAAGTCGACGCAATCAAAAGATACGGGCGTTTATGTTCCGGAATCAAAACCTATAGGGTACTTCCAGTTGACCTATAGTCATGAAATTTGGCAAGAAGCAATGTCATGTAGCACTATAGTAAAGAAAAAAATCCGAAAACCGTAAATTAAGTTACATACTTACCTTCATATTTGTACGGAACCCTCGGTGCGCGAGTCCGACTCGCAATTGACCGGTTTTATTTTTTTAAATTACCGACGAAAAATTTCAATGCTGGGTTCCAGAATCATGTGTTGAATCCACTACTGCCACCCGTGCAACAAAGCTACCTATTTCCATTATGATTTATTGACTAGTAAAGTTCACCAATAAATAGGTTAACAGGTCAACTATAATACACACATCAAAAGTGTCTAGGGATCAACATATATTTTTGCAATAACTTTTCTCCTGATTGATATTAATTAAAATTTTCTTTAAGGATTCATCAAATAAAGTGTTTTCGTTTGTCACAGTAACGATAAACCAAGTCACCTTTGCATTAATAAAGAAATTTGCCATTTTCCTAATAAAGGGATTTTTGACATTTGAACCACTAACACAAAAGTTCGAAAAAAATACTGAAATAACAGTTTTCTTTAAAATTTTATTGGGTAACTTAAACAATTAATAATCCGTGTTTCTACCGCGAACACTAACAACACAAGAACATCGGTTTGGCATACTCAAAATGAGTTCATCCAAATCACGCTGTGGAATGGCCGCCCATGTTCGTTGCAACAACAAAAAAAGGTCTTCTTGCGACTGGATACCCTCCATATTCGGCAGAGCTCTTCTCTGTAGCATATCCCATGCATGCTCAATCGGGTTCAAGTCTGGCGACTGAGCAGGCCAGGGCAGGACATTGATGTTAGCTGCGGCGAGAGTCTGTCTTACAACTCTTGCGGTGTGCGGTCGTGCATTATCATGCATTAACTGAAATAAGGGACCGATTTGCACTTGTAGAGGAACGATGACGTCTGATACAATCGTCTCAGCATAAATTTGAGCGTTGAGGTTGCCTCTGATCCAAATCAACTCAGTTCTTCCGCCGATCCAAATACCCGCCCATACCATGATGGTTCCACCACTATAAGGATGGACTTCCTGGCAGGATTTTAATCGCTGTTGGCGTCCAGGGGTTCTCCAGTGTCGTATACGTCTTGTATCCGGTCTCATACCAAAAGGAGACTCATCAGAAAAGCACACGAAACGCCATTGTTCTTCTGCCCAATTTCTGTGTTCAAGAGCCCATTGATATCGAATCCTACGATTGTGCATTGCTATAGGTGGTACCCGTAGCGGTCTTCGGGAATGAAGGTTCACTTCATGCAAGCGGTTTCTGACTGTTTGGTCGCTAATTAAGTTCCCTGAAGAGTGATGAAGCCTCACGGCTAACATCATGGCGGTTATTGTTGGAGCTCTTCGAGTTAAGATTTGAATGTATCGGTCTTGTCTCCGTGTGGTGCAGCGATACCGTCCTCCATGGCGCTCAGCCACGGTACCAGTGCTTCGGTAACGTGTCCAAAGTCGACTGATAACACTCTGACTTGTATTCAGAGCTAAAGCCACAGTACGTTGCCGGGAACCAGCTTCTATCATTCCCACGGCTCTGAGCATTTCTTCCCTGCTTAAATGACGTCGCCGCTCCATAATAACGTTGGTTTTAATCAGTAGTAGGGAAACAGTAGCACTAATAATGTCTTCAATGCGTTGTATGTTTTTATAGGGAAAATATTGACAGCTGATTTTCATCTTTTACTCGAATTTGATTCACAGTTCCTGATTCAAATTATGAAATGCACCAAAAAGGATCCATATAAATTTATAAAATCATAAATTTATTACAAAGCCACATCTCAATCTCAAGAAATCCGCATAAAAATGCTTGATCCCTAGACACTTTTGATGTGTGTATAATCTATTTCTACTTGAGGGAAACAATGGACAATCTGCGAAGGCTAATGCAATAATCAACTCGCTTGGCTGCTTGTCAACCGGATTGCTGACCGCTGATTGGTTGTCGCGGGTGTATGCTCTTTTATGAACATGGAGGAGACAGTACCTACATAGGTACCTATAACTTTCCCTTCGATACCATAAGTTTATAATAGATTCGTCTAGCAAGATACATTGCGCAAGGTAGTTGGTAAAACCTGCACCCTATTCCGTCAGAATCCGAGTTTGGAAGGAAATTCCAAATCCATTGCTTCATAGGTTTCAAAAATTCGTTGCTTCAAGTTCACTTGCTGTAACTGATTACACACTTGCACTGTGGTTTTAACAGCAAACTTGCAAGAAGAATAGAACCTCATACTCAAAATCAAAGGGTTTCTAACAGGAATATTGCTATGAAGAAGATCCTATACCGAGTACAGTCCATTCACAGTGATTTTACCTTTGACTGCAGCAACCCAAAAGCGACCTTATTATAACGAGAATAAAGCTCACTGTGATTTTAGTAGCCTAGTCAGTGGCAGCAACCAATAGCAAACTTTAAGAAAGGACTGCCTACAGTCCGTCACAGTTATTAAAAAAAAAAACGGCCAAGGTTCCGAACCACAAGAAAAAACAAACGGCAAAAAAATCACGTCTGTTGTATGGAAGTCCCCTTAAATATTTATTTTATGTTGTTTTTAGTATTTGTTGTTATAGTGGCAACAGAAATACATCATCTGTGAAAATTTTAACTGTCTAGCTGTCACGGTTTATGAGATACAGCCTGGTGACAGACGGACAGTGGAGTCTTAGTAATAGGGTCCCGTTTTTACCCTTTGGGTACGGAACCCTAAAATGAAGCTTCTGTTACCTATAAGAAAGGCTTCATTTTTTTTATTGAACAGAAATTCAGTAGTTCTTGGTTCCCGCTGGTTTCATAGCCCAACATAGCGCTGGCAACTATTATTCCTTACTAAAAAGTTTTCCAATAAACGACTTTTTTGTGTGGAAATCCAAATCCTTCCACCAATGGCTTAGTTTTCTTGTGTTTATTCACAGGAGTGTGTTTGGACCATGATTCTTATGCAAAGAGTTTCCATTCGGGAAGACATACCCACTCGTAAGTTCAAGTAATTTGGGTAAATATATTTGCTCTTCGTCGGAAAGTCCACCTACTTTTTGTAAAACCTTTTTACTATTTTGTATGTTTTGTCATCTACTGTTGAATCTATAGGTATTGTTAAATCCAGAATTACAGAGTAATATTTAAATTCGAAAGTAACTCGTATGTATGTTACCTTTTCACACCTAAACCGCAGAACGGATTTCGATAAAATTAGGCAAGGAGATACATGGCATCCTGGGGAAGGACATAGGGTACTTTATGTCCCGTGGGATAATTTCAGACATCCACGAAAGCGAAGTCGCGGACAGAAGCTAGTGTTGAAAAATTATGAAATTAATAAATATAATTTTCACAATAACATGTAAATATGGAAATAACATCAACATTTTAATAAAACAAAAGCAATTAGACATCAAAATTACAATCACGAACAAAACCGTCTACAATAAAATATTTTTCCGGTAATATATTCCATTATGATAACGAATGATTTCCCATGAGGTCGTATCGATATTAAATAGCAATTTAATCGATACACGACAAATCCGATTCATAATTCATATTGAATTTGATAAATTAAACTCATAAAAATGTAAATATTATATCGTTTTCAATGTGGGTCGTTTGGGAGCAATATTTTTTTTTGATGACGTAATTTTACTCGTGACGTAACATCACGGCTTGATTCCTTGGAGGGTTAGGCAGAGATATGTCGATAGTACACCCACATTTCGCCAGTAGGTAATGTTTAAGCCCCATGTACCTAATGCGCGTGTCTATTGCCATCAACGTTAATTTTTTACATCAAAGTTTATTGCGTTTAACGTCCTGCATCGTTCTCACATGTATAATTTTTAACATGAATGATGTAACCAAGACTTTGTAACCACATTATTTTGATTTAAAAGAGTGTCCATGGAGTTTTTTGCCCGTTCTTCTCCATAGGGACCTACGCTTTGGAATGGGCAACTAGCTTCATCTTTCTGACTGACCGACCCCTTGACAAATCAAAAGTGCCTGTAATTGGTTTAATTGAAATAAATGTTTTGAGTTTGAGTTCAACCGGGCACAAATCCAGGTTGCAAATAAAAGCTTGTAAAAATCCAAAAACACTTCGCCCCACCTGAGAATCGACCCCAGGACCTGAGGGGCAATTCTAGTAATTTTAAGAACGTTTACAGTCTGATCTCAATCCTCTAATTTCCCTACATTTTGACAAGTTTTTGACATTTGTTTGTCGCTGAGATGAGACTGCGACTAGATTTTGAACGTTTTAAATTACGAGAATTGGCCTTCTGCTCAGTAGTAGCGACGTAATTTTGTCGTAGACTTTGCAAACCTTCTGATTTTCTCTTAGATTTTTGTAGAATAAACATACTTTTTTAGCAAAAAGAAGAGAATAAAGGAAGATTGAGTGGCTAGCTAGACTGGCCACATCTGGCAATAGTCACGCTATCGCCACGAGGAACAAGTTTTATTAAAGTACTAGCTGTGCGCCACGATTTCGCTCGTGTGAAGTTTAAAATTTTTAGGATGTTTCGAGTGTGATTTTCAGAAAGCAAGCTACATCTTTGCTACTTTTTATCGAACTCGTTTACTAGCTAAGTAATGTAACAGTTAAGAAACTGACCAGATGCACAAGGTGACGTATTAGTGAATGTGACCTATTAGGGATAGCGACGAAATAGCCAATGTGACGAATGGTCATCAGATCCAGAAATACAGTCAATAATATCGCGTTTACATTTTTTTCTAAGCAACATACATAAAGTCCATTCAAATGTATGTTTCAAATTGATGTTAATTCACGTTAAACAAATATCAACTTTATTTAAATGGAAATTAAGTTGATTTTAGAGTGACTAGCACTCTTGAAAAAGTTATAAAAATGTTTTGAAGTTGAAGCGTAAACTGATCTTTATTGTGTAGAAATTAAAGTTATTTTTCCATAAACTTATATTTGTTTACATTTTTGGCAAATAAGTCGCGAATTCAGATTACCTCGTACCAACCAATGCGACATATTATATTTCTTTCTAAGTTAATCTTGCACTTCACCGACATCGGTGATGGAAAACATCGTAAGGAAGGACTTACAGTTAATATACCTACGTTTGAAATCTCCAACCCATCTTGAACAGGCCTGGTGATCAATACTCGTGCCTTCTCTGTATGAGAAGAGGCCTTTGCCCAGCAGTGGGACAATAACAGGCTGATAATATTTATTATATTATATAATACTAGATGCGCCCCGCGGTTTCACCCGCGTAAATGTCGATCCCGTGGGAATGTCGGAATAAAAAGTAGCCCTATATGTTAATCCAGGGTGTCAGCTACCTTCATGCAAATTTTTATCAAAATTGGTCCAGCCGTTTGAGCGTGAAGAAGTAACAAACAAACAAACAAACATTTAACACACACACAAATTTTCGCCTTTATAATATTAGTGTGATATTTTTTTATTTTTTTTTAGTTTCTATATTTATGTCTGTAATTTATATGATGTACATAATAAAGAGTATTCTATTCCATTCTACATCGCATTTACAATATTATTTATAACCTACAACTGTATCTTTCTGTTTAAGTTTCGAACGAGTACCTACCCAAGATATTTGGACTTTATTTAGCAATCAAGAATATCTAAATTACGTTGGGTTTAATGCGTAAATGTCAATATTTCAATCATAAACTAATAATTATTACGGCAGCCATTTTACAAAGCCTAACTTATTGATATCGAATGATATCATAGTTAGTTAGATATCCAAGTAATTACCTAGATTCGATAGATAAACTAAAAGCGTGATATTAGGGTAATAATATTGTATTTACGACTCCGATACTGAAGATTTATTGACCACTAACGCCATTTACATTGATTTACAGAAATCAGAAACTAAACGGTAGTATTTAAAGTCACATACAATGAAATTTCAATTAAAATGGCAGTATAAAGGGCTTTGAAGATACGTGGCATACCCTCATGTCGCGCCATTTTGAAAATGGCGGCCACGCATAAGACCTATGTAAATCGACAGCTGATATCAATGCAAACAGAAAACATAACAAGACCAAGCCCGGTAAACGTTTCCGAGGTGTTAACGTTCAACTTTGATCACGTGACTCTTCCTCCTCATTACTGAGGGTCGTGATCCTCCCTTGAAAACATCTTTTCCTTGAAGATGTTTCGCCATCTCTGTCTATCCTTGGCCAAGTGAAGTGCAACTCAACTCAATCATCAACTTTTAAATGCGTGCCCGCCATTTTCAAAATGGCGCTACAGTCCTCTGTCACCCCCACGATAGAGGAAGTCCATGAGGATTTCCACCGCGAGAGAAAAAAAAAAAAGAAAAAAAAAAGGTAATGCAGGTTCCATACAAAAGTCTTCAAACCCCTTTAACCCATTGAATGTCGTAATTACAGACACAATTAAAAAGCCATTGTGTCTCGCGTAGATCTACGTTCCGACAGACGAGAGGTTAAACAAGCATTTTCGATTGACATTTTAATATTTAAAAATAAATTTGCAGCTTTCCTGTCGCATTATAAATGAAGATAATTAATAAGTATTCGATTTAATACAGCATTATTTAAAATGTGCGGATAAGTCGTAAATTGAAATTCAATTACGGTAAGGGTCCGAAATGACCTATATCATTCTTATTGGCTACTAAAGTTACGAGGAGTTTTATGTACGGATTTTTATAGTGTGGGACCGTATAATAGCGATGAGCGGGCCATCAATTTTAATATATCAATTATATATTACGCATAAACTTTGTGTGCGTAACTGTATTTCTTTGGGAAGTCCATAATCTTAATGGAAATGAGATTTTGCGGGATATTTCGGTGTCTATCCATCGTTTAAGTTACTACAACTGAGTTTTTTAGGGGTAAAGTTTCAGCACATTGAACATTAGACTGTTTTAAAAATAAAATGGGCGTTAGAAATCTTTCTTGACGTTTCTATATTTTTTCATCTGCCTATCCTTTTCCCAACTATGTTGGGGTCGGCTTCCAGTCTAACCTGATGCAGCTGAGTACCAGTATTTAATTGGAGCGACTGCCTATCTGACCTCCACAACCCAGTCACTGGGTAATACGAATTACGAAACCCCTTGGTTGTCAGACTTTCGGGCTTCTGACGACCCGTAACGACTGTCAAAGATCCACGAATGACAGCCGGGACCAACGGCTTAACGTGCTTTCCGAGGCACGGAGGGGTCTTGGTATGTAAAGATGGTCACCCATCCACGGACCAACCGCGGCAAGCGTAGCTTGTTATTAAGGCACAACCCCTCCATACGTCTTCTCTATTAGTCTTAATTCTCTACAACACAAAATTAAACACACAATCAACGTAGCTTACTGCACATCATTCAAAAAATTACCCCAATCCATAAGAACAACAAACAAACGCCGCGCGCCGTACGGCTACCAAAACAAGCCAAAGAAACTAAAATTAAACCAAGCAACAGAAGCCATACCCGACGATGTTTTCCTACTTTTACAATTTATAGCCGCACTTACTGCTTACCCGAGTTTCTTGCTCACACTTAAAAATCTTTCCCTTACATGAAGCTAGCTATGGTGTAAACAAAAAGTTGTTTTTAACACTTCCAAAGAAAGCATTCGTTGAAAGCAGTGTGCCATTGTTTTAACTTCGAAGCAAGTTTTGCTCTGTTACTTAAACCAAAAATGATTCGTTACTTGCTTAAAACTATTTTGTTGTTGTAACTTTTGTTTCAATTTCTAATTTAAGGACTTTATCATACTAGCGGATTGCGAGCGTCCTCAAAGCGGAGCGGGTGCGCAACGAACACGCGTCGCATGCGCAGCGAATTCGTTGCGGACGCGCAACAAGATCGCCGCGAATGTTACTGTGCGTGAGTGTGTGGACGCCATTGTTACTGAGTATATTGTACGTCGTTAACTTGCTACAAACACACGACGAAAACGTTGCAAATTTGCCACGCGTCCGCAACGTCTTCGCTGTGCAGCCGCGGCGTGTTCGCGACGCTTTCGCTGCGCGCTCGCCCTCTCCGCAGCCGCTCGCAAACGGCTAGTGTGATAACGCCCTTACTCGTAAAAACTTGTAATCTAGAGTATGAATGGCTCTGCTTTGCTAATACTCTGAAAATTGCAAGTTGATATGTATTTGCGAAGCGGTTGATAATAACAGGAATAGGACATGTGCTTAGATAATAATTTGCGCTGTAACTGCTGTAAATCGAAATAAACGTATTTTCTTTCTTCAAATAAAGATACAGACAACCGAGGATGAGGCAGTAGTACCTAAGTAATTGTGCAACCATGAAATGTCATATAGGCACCTACGTGTTTACATCTGGGTAGGTTGCTTACATAACGCTTTCACTGTTAAAAAGTTATCAGATCTAGTCTACAAGGCCTCACTCTACAAACCTTACATCTTGGTCAAAATGTATGGGTTGGCCGTTCCATTGAACTAGGTATTGCATGACACAACATTAAAGATTACTGACTTAATTTCTTAACATAAGCCCATAGGAGTGTCTGTGCGACGGCCGCGACACGGCTACGCCGTACATTTTGGCCAAGATGTAAGGTTTGTAGGGTCTTAGGCCTTGTGGATTACCAAGGCTTGGCTCTACATTAGATCAGAAGGCCAATTCTCGTAATTTAAAACGTTCAAAATCTAGTCGCAGTCTTATCTCAGCGACAAACAAATGTCAAAAACTTGTCAAAATGTAGGGAGACCAAGAGGTATTTTTGAAAGATTGAGACTGAGATCAGAGAGGCAATTCTCGTAATTTTAAGAAAGTTCACCACAGTCTGATCGCAGTCTCAATCTGTCAAAAATACCTACCTCTAATTTCCATTTTGACAAGTTTTTGACATTTGTCGCCGAGATGAGACTGCGACTAGATTTTGAACGTTTTAAATCACGAGAATTGGCCTTCCAAACCTGTGAACGTTCTTAAAATTACGAGAATTGCCCCTCTGATAATTGTTGAACAGTAAAAGCGTTACGTAAGTCTTGGCAACCTACTTAACATGAAATATTTTGGCGGGATCATGATAACTTCTACAAAAAGACAGAATCTAACATAGTTTTTACCGAATATATTCATACCATCTTGTCTAAAAAACGTATGTTCGCTCCATGAAAGTCAATCATCTTTGTTACGGTATCGCAAGTGATAAAAACGTAACAAAAGTGGAACATATAATACTTTTACGTGCTGGTTACTGCGGACTTAAAAACACTACAAAGTTGCCATGACATCAGACCTTTAGAAAATGCGGCTACTGCATTCAGTTATATAGTATACACTGTTTAACGTGCACCCTGTATACGATAAAGGTGGACGAAATAAACGCCACTTGGGGAGAAAGTACCTTAAATATTTAAGACTAGCTGCGCCCCGCGGTTCCACCCGCATAAGTGTCGATCCCGTGGGAATATCGGGATAAAAACTATCCTATGTCCTTCCCCGGGACTCAAACTATCTCTATACCAAATTTCATCTAAAGCGGTTTAGTGGCTTAGGCGTGAAAAGGTAACATACAGACAGACAGACAGAGTTACTTTCGAATTTATCATATTAGTATGGATAGTGCAAATACATACCTGGCTCCTGCAACACAGTAATTATAACTAGCGCAGGAGTCGGAGAATTCTATCATTTGCTGTACAGGCGCCAACACATCAAGCTAGGTACTGCAGTATGTCAAATTTCTTTAATAGATTTTCAACTTAAGGTTCAAAGTTGATTGGGAAAATTTGACAGTTTCGGGTAGCTTGATGTGCTGGCGTCTGTACAACTTGCTTTATGTCAATAAATAATTTTTGAATACAACATGAGGTTTTTTGTTAAGACGAACAAAAACAGCTTTTTTACAATCTACTAGTTTTTTATCGAAGTTTTAAAGCTGGTTTTAAAGTATTTATCAAGCCTCTTTTGCTAAAAAGGTACTGTTGTGGTTCATTGTCAGAAAAAAAAAAACAATCAAATCGAGGCAAGACAATGACAAAAGACCAAATTGATGAGGCTTTTCGACCCGGGAATACCTACCAAAATAAAAGTAGGTAAAATATTTACCGTTTCACGATCAAATTTGAATGACGTAAAAAATCCATTAGTAAGTCATTGCAATGTAACTCTTATCTCATTGTTATACAGTTTAAATTATAATAATTGCCATGAGTTTCATAAAACTCTGCAATCATTCTTATTTATACCCTATATTACCGAGAGTTACATTGCAATATCGTACTAATGGTTTATATCATGAATGTCCTACCTCAGAAGACGCCTGCATTCCATCATAAAATGCGCATTTGAAAGTTAAATTCAACCATAAACCCCTAAAGCCTTTTAGAATAAAGAAAGTAGAACTGGGTTAAAGAAATAACAGCCAGATTTTTAGCGCCATTCCATCCAACATTGTAGCATTTAAATCGTTGCAATGTAACACAGAACTTCTCACTACCCACTTTGGTATATACAGGTTGTTTCAAAAGAATGTGAGCTGAAATCCAAGCTCGCAAAAAGCTTTGGTGTTTAATTAATTTAAATCGCGAAAAGGGAGGTGACTCCGTTTGCTTTCTATTGCTTTGTTTTGTTCCGCCATCTTAGATTACCTTTTGTTTCGTCTTTTGTTTTTTTTAGTTCAGTAGTTTGCTGTAGTACCTTCATTTGTTTACTTGACAGCTTGTAAAGGTCTAAATTTTTATATTATTTGGTTGGCATTTACGCCCCACTTGATAAGCACTTCCTTACCGTTCAAAACGAAATCAAGTCAGTAATTCAAATTTGGCTGAGAATCATCACGTTTTGAATGTGAATGTCAAAATCACATAAGACAGTCCCCCAAAACGCCCGCTCTTCACTATTTCCTGGTGCTATTAGCTGGGAAGAAGTGGCGCAACAACCTCCCCAGCAGCACAGCTGTACGTTAAGATAGAATTGCGGACAAAAGGCTTAACGTGCTTTCCGAGGCACGGGGGTTTCACATCGCCAAAAAAAAGCTTGGTAAAAACAATAGGTAGGTAGGTTCTAACGACTCATTTTTTTATTGTACTAAGTAGCCTTGATACTAAGTCAATAAATCAATCATTAAGCTTATCAAGCACTTAGCTTACATAGTTGCAAAACTACTTAAAAACTGTACAAGAAAGCTCTTGTTCGAAAAAAAGTTACTTTGTATCGTAAATGTGATCCAAAACCGGTTTATCTTGGAGATAAGGAAGAAGGTCACATGTTAATATGTGCCCAAATGCGATCGAATTCTATAATCATTTATTTTAATGACTGTTTTATGAAAGAGTTTGTTTGTGACTGGGATACGCCATTTTATTGCAAATTATTTTAATGCTAAGTTCGTTTGTTTTATTCGTTTAGTTTATCAAACTAATAAGTGATTTATTTTCTTAATTTCGACGCTAATCTACGAAAGGCAAACAGTAATCTTCTACAAATATTTTACGCAACATAGGTACATACATAAAATCACGCCTTTTTCCTTTGACGCAAAGCAGAATCTACGGAACGCTACTTGCTACGATCTTTATATCAAAAAACTCAGCCTATTGCACTCGACTACTGGACATAGGCCTCTAAGCTGCGCCACAATACCCTGTCCTCCGCCTTCCGCATCTAGTCTGTCCTAGCTACCTTCTTTAGGGTTCTCTAGGTGGAGACCGCGTATCGGCAAGCGTAGTGTCGGACGCCCCCCAGCTAGATGGACCGACGATCCTTACATACTTCTTTCCAAATAATTTGTTGGTAAATATCACCTTACCTGATAGTTTACTGATAAATAGACGTGCTCTAACACGATTTTTATATCAAATTTAATTTCAAAAGTTTAATTATTAGCTAACAAAGCATGAAAAATATATTCGTGGTCATGACTACACAAAAAAATGGCGCCCAAATTAAAACACAAAACGCACTTTCCTCTTAACATTAAAAACACAATTAGCCCCTCCCCCATATCTCCTAATAACATACATTTGGGTACTTATATGCTAATGTGTCCGTGTTTTAAGTGGGATTCCTTCATTTCTTTACATAATATGTTAATATGTAAGATAAAGACATATAAATAATGTGCTTAGTATAATGGATTTCATTTCGTCAAAGTCGATAAGATGTGTGCATAAATATTGTTTTATTTTTTGTTTTGCATAGTTTTTGTGTGCGAATGCCTTAAGTTAATGGCTGGTCAAGGTAAAAATGTGAATAGAGGTGTGCCTATAACTTGGCTTAATATAATTACCTCCTTCCTCTATTCATTTAGCAGAAGTGGTTATCGTATTAGTGGTTCAGCAGCTTTAGTATCATCAGGATTGTGCCGGAATAAATAGCAGTTATTACGAGTGGTACGACAGAGGCTCCTCTGACAACATCTTTCATCAGAAAACAGCCGCCGCACAATCATCGATGCGACGACGCTTTGCTAGAGTACCTGTCACCAGCCAGTGTCATTCTTATCCAACCTTTTCGGTGATTTCTAGTCTTCGTAACAAACTAGATGGCGCCACTTGCTGCGCCGTCATATTTTTGACACAACGCGTTTATTATTCCTATCATTATAACTACGAAACAAAAGCAGTACCTACAATAACTGTGCTACAAGAAGTAAACTTGCTTTATCGTATGAATACGAGTCAGTCACTGTTACTGTTACTCTGTATCATCCCACAGCTGGGCAAAAGCCCCTTCCCATGACTTCCAGTGCTTGCGATTCTGTGCTAATGTCGGCCACTGGTCGTTTGATTTGTCCAACTTGTCCCACCAAGCCGCAAAGTTGAAGTGGGACTGGGCTGACCACATCGTCCACTTCTGCCGAATGCCTAATGAGCTCTGGGCCAAAAGAACTACCATGTGGAGCCCTGAGACACCTAGAAGGCATCGTGACAGACCCCGTAGAAGACGAGTCAGTACGAGCGCTAAAAATGTTAACGCTAACGTAGACTGACATCAGATAAACCGGTTTCAGGGTTTCAACAATTTGTCGTGTCACAGCCCTGCATAAAAATTTCGCACACGCCAAGACAACTCGCCTAAATCTAGTGCGTATCTTGGCTAAAATCTGTTTACAAACGTTACAAAATAAGACATTGTTAAAATATACAACAGCGAACGCGCACAGAATTAGTTCCTCTAGATTTTGCATAAAAAACCGTTTTATAGGCTGAGTAGCTGTCTTATTTATGGGCAAGTGGAAATCGCATCAATGGCGTCGAATAAAGAATGACGGAAATATGTAAATACTTTACGTCTCAGTTCACTAATTTGTGTATAAATGTAATATTTATTTCTGTATTTACTAGCTGTGCCCGCGATTTCGTTCGCGTGCATAACGGAAAACCTTTTAACTTTTTTGCGCGGAACCCTAGTTCTTTTTCTAAAGTAAAAGTAGCCTAAGTTACCCTTAATAGATCTGCTATCTGCCAGTGAAAGTCCCGTCAAAATCGGTCCAGCCGTTTCGGAGATTAGCCGGAACAAACAAACAGATAGACATAAATTGTAAAAAATGTTATTTTAGTATATGTACCGTGTGCGAACCGTATCCATATATATGCATTTAGTAAAAAGCGGTTATTTTAATATTACAAACACACACTCCAATTTTATTTCTTTGTATAGATTAGGCTTTTCAACAATTACACTACACACTGTTACTTTGTATTTTGTACATTGCACTTAAGTCTAAACGTCTCATCACTTACAAAAAACCAAAGCATGTACTACATTATGCGCACATAATATTACAATTAATTAAATAAAACAAGTAACACATAGTTTGAAATGCAGCCTATCTGACGTCCACAACCCAGTCACCGGGTGATAATACAATACCCCTTCAAAAGTGTTCCGCGATAATTTACCTAAATAATAACTCTGCAAGCACGTTAAGCTGTTGGTTCCGGCTGTCATTCGTGGATCTTTGACAGTCGTTACGGGTCGTCCAGAAGCCCGAAAATCTGACAACCAGTCTTACCAAGGGGTATCGTGTTATCCAGTAACTGGGTTGTGGAGGTCTGATAGGAAGTCGGTCCATGTAAGATTCTGGTATTAGCTGTATTCTGTTGTATGTACATAAAACTAGTGTGTAGTAATTAAAAATACAGACACAGCCTTATGAAATTCACTGCGCGTGCTCAAGTTTTGCTCGGAATATTTATTTAGATTCCTGATTTGAAATTCATAAGGATCCCTTTTCGTTTGTGACTTATAAAAAAGTCTGGACTCCTTGGTCGAACTCCTTTGTTGATATAATGAATTAATGATTTTGATTTTTAAGATTTCGGTCTTGGTTTTGTTGTCCACAAAACGATCAAAGTCAAACTATTGCTGTCCTGTACTTACAGATAAAATAAGAGAGGGATAGAAGAAATCAGTTTTTTCTTTTAAATTTCCGAATGTAGATGTATCTAAAGGTATATGTCTGATGTTTAGATGCTCCCTTTTTCACTTGGTAATGAAGTCAGTTACTAATTGTAGGTAGTAATTATACTTTTAACACGTTTCGTCATTGACCTACAGAACCTGTACGTGCCTGCCAACTTAGTGGTCATAATTAACAGGTGTTAGAACAAAAAACATTAAGAATCAGTTCAAAATTTCAAGGCATTGATACCATTGTCAAGTTAGTTGTAAGTACTCAAATGTACCACATGACACCATAATCCATACTAATATTATAAATTCGAAAGTAACTCTGTCTGTCTGTATGTTACCTTTTCACGCCTAAACCGCTGAACCGATTTAGATGAAATTTGGTATAGAGATAATTTGAGTCCCGGGAAAGGACATAGGATACTTTTTATCCCGATATACCCACAGGATCGAGGCTTATGCGGGGGCGCAGCTAGTCTTAAATATCTCTATTTTCTTCTTCTTCGTATTGTCGATGGCATGACTTTATTTCAGACCTCGTTGGCCCAAAACTTTTCCACTTCCACGGCGTCCTCGGTGGCAGCGCAGAGGTCACTTAGACTGCATGTTTTGGGACACAGAGGACAGAATAGGAGGTACAGCCTACTGCCAATCCGTCAAGGTAGCTCCACTTCACCAGATAAAGATCTCCTAAGATATGTACCTTGTAGACTATCTATCTTCTGATTCTACCTTCAAAAGAGTTTGATATGTTAGTAAGACAAAGTATTATTCTATTCATCTGTTTAGCCTTTCCTAACAATATTGGGTTCGGCTTCCAGTCTAACCGGATGCAGCTGAATACCAGTATCTTACTTGGAGCGACTGTCTATCCTCCACAACCCAGTTACTGGGTAACACGATACCCCTTCGTAAGACTGGTTGTCAGACTTTCGGGCTTCTGACGACCAGGAACGACTGTCAAACATCCTCGTATAACAGCCGAGACCAACGGCTTAACGTGCTTTCCGAGGCACGGAGAGGTCTTGGTATGTAAAGATGGTCACCCATCCCGCGAAAACTATAGAAACTAACCATAGACAGAGAAAAATATAACTACCTAATAGCAATCATAAACATCCAGACATAAATCCCATTCCAGACAAACGCCTAGTACAAAATCACTAACACATTCAACCAGCGTCCCAGATTCGTCCATCGCTAGTGGCTACTAAATCTAAAACAACAACGTTTCACACGACTCGGCAATCTATAACAGACTGGTACATAAAACACGAAATAATGACGAGAGCAACTTCGTGGAATTTGAAAGACATCGGCATCTGTACAAAGTTCTATGAGGTCGTATAAATTCGTCATGTCTCCACTTCTTGCACGTTCGCCTGGACATGTAGGGTGACTATCAGTTTTGTAGTTACAACACTTTACAAGTGAAGAACATCGTATCAGTATTTATGAAGGTAATTTTAAAGTGTGTAAAGATATAGCTCCCGAGCATATTTGTAAGAAGTTGACATGGCAGTATCATCACAACGCTAATGTTCTTCCATTGTTTGTCTTACTTGTTTTAGTATATTTATTTGTGCTTTTTATACTAGCTGCGCCCTGCGGTTTCACCCACACATGTCTAAATTCCGTGAGATTATCAGGATAAAAAGTATCCTATGTGTTAATCCTGGTTATAAACTATCTGTGTGCCAAATTTTCATTTAAATCTGTGCAGCAGTTTTTGCGTGAAAGAGTAACAAACATCTATCCATCCATGCACACAAACTTTCGCGTTTATAATATTAGTAGGATTTATGGTTTGTAATAGGTATAATTATGTGTATCTTTTTATTTAAACAAATATTTGTTTCTCAATTTTCATGATTGCACCTACCACTGTTTGTCTCTGCATCACCCAAAGCTCGACTGGGTATAAAACGCCTATGGCATTAAGTCCGCCTCTGTATATTAGTAAGCGTAAAATCACACTAATATTATAAAGGCGAAAGTTTGTGAGTGTATGTGTGTGTATATGTTTGTTACTTCTTCACGCTCAAACCGCTGAACCGATTTAGATGAAATTTGGTATAGAGATAGTTTGAGTCCCGGAAAAGGACATAGGATAGTTTTTATCCCGATATTCCCACGGGATCGACATTTACGCGGGTGAAACCGCGGGGCGCAGCCAGTATTAAATAAAAATGTTTTTTATTAAAGCATGGGTTTGTAGAATTCTAGTATTAGCACTCAAGTTATCAATTCCACGAAAATATGAACAACACTGCATCTGTTTTGTCGTATCTATGTGGCAAGGTCTTCCACACCTGTCCATATTATGTCAGCCCCTTATGCAAAATGTATAGGAAATTATATGCAAGGATTTATGCATTACTTAGTTATCTTTGTTTAGATATCATGATAAAGTTTTATAGTTACAACAAAAGTTCAACATTTGTTTAACAAGCCAACCAACGTTTTGCCTTTTTAGTTTTATCTATAAAGGCATGTCGTGTCAACCACACCTGTCACTTTTTGAAGTGAAACTTCTTTACGCACGCTTGACTTGGGGAGTAAGCTGGCGAACGCGTGACGTAAGCGTTACGAAAAGTGTGATCGGGCGAGGCGAACGGGAGTTGAGTGGGGGATATAAGCAAGAGACAGCAGTGCGCGCGCACATTTTCTTTCTCTCTTCCTCTCATAGCCAAATACGTTTGAAGTTTCACTTCAGTCGTGTGGTCATAAGCACACTCGGTTTTTTTAATAATAATAATAGGTCACCCTTTATAAAAGGTTTCATATTATAAAATATTAGCAAAGACACGCTTACAAGGCTAGCGGCCATCAAATATATTTAGATTTGTAGTTGTAGCAATAAATTCACATCGAGGCTAAAAGTATTGTATTACAATATCATTAAAATAAAAACCCGCCTTCATGCTTTTAAGTATAAGTGGTTTTTTAGAAATTTGAATAGGAATCTTTTGAATCGAGACTAACGCTATACATGTACTAGCGACGCGCCCCGGCTTCGCACGTTTTTTACGACGTATTATACACATAAACCTACCGGAATAAATTGAAACCGCATCAAAATTCGGTGCGTAGTATAGAAAATCAACGCAGTCACACAGACTGATACAAAGTGACTTAATTTTTAATATTTATAGATAGTTAATTGTTTCCGATTGTTGTACAGGGTGTCCCGTAATTAATGGATAACCTCTTATCTCTTGTTCTTACCTCTAAATAAACAGAATTACGAAATTTATCGTAAATGTTTAGCCGAATGCAGTTCAACAAGCCTAAAACTAAAACGCACTAGGCCAATGACCTCTGAAAGCGTAGGTACACGAAAATTGGACAACTTTTGAGCCAAAACTTTTCAGTACCTTGTATTCCCCAAAAAATATTTGGTTTAGCTTTTGAAAACTTGTGCTTTCATTCGTTTTTTTTATACGAAACTAAATTAAATGGCTTTTGCTATTGAGGGCCTCATATGAATTGGCAAATGGCTCAATAAAGGGCCCAAATATTTTTTTCTAATTTTATTAATATTGTCCATTATGTGACTTCTACCAACCCGCACTGGGCCCGCTTGGGATTACAGCCCACTCCATCTCACACAGAGGAGGCCAGTGTCCCAACAGTGGAAACATTATAATCTGACTAGCAGCGCCCCGCGGTTTCACCGGCATAAGTGTCGATTCCGTAAGAATATCGGGATAAAAAGTATCCTATGATTTATTCAGATGTATAAGCTACATTACTGTAAAGTTTCATCAAAATCCGTTCAGTAGTTTTTGCGTGAAAGAGTAACAAACATCCATCCAACCTCACAAACATTCGCATTTATAATATTAGTAGGAGTAGGGTAGTAGGAAGAAGGATAGTAGGATAGGATAGCAGGATAGTAGGGTATGCTTATGCTATGCTGTTGATATTGTCCACCACACTCGCTCATTGTATTGTTTATCAGATTCAGCATAACACGACACCGATAGTCTCTCAAACTACTCAAATTATGGCCACTACAATCTAAGGAAGTGCAAGGCAATGCGCAAACTCGCCGGTGTGTCGTCGTCTCAACAAAGATGGTGGTGTTCTAAAACAAATATTTGCCGGCACTTCATCTTTCACAAGTTGTATGCCAATTTACAACGGATTACCCGTGTCAAGCGGCCTTGTAGACTTTAGATTGATTGAGGTTTATGCTCGGTTCCTTTTAACAAAAACGAATCGTTTTGCTTACCAATGGTAGCATTTTTTATTGCCAAACTGGGCATATAAATAGGCTAGCTTTGCCCCGCGGTTTCACCCACGATAAAAGTATTAAGAACTAGCTGCGCCCCGCGGTTTCACCCGCGTAAATGTCGATCCCGTAAGAATATCGGGATAAAAAGTAGCCTATGTCCTTTTCCGGGACTCAAACTATCTCTATACCAAATTTCATCTAAATCGGTTCAGCGGTTTGAGCGTGAAGATGTAACAAACATATAAACACACACACACACACACAAACTTTCGCCTTTATAATATTAGTGTGATGTGATAGTGTGATTAGTGTGATAGTATTTTTTTATTGATTCTCTTTATAAATCTCCACCCCCCTTTTTACACCCTTAAGGGATAATTTCGGGGATAAAAACTATTCTATATCCTTCCCCAGAACTCAAACTATCTCCATACCAAATTTTATCTAAATCGGTTTAGCGGTTACTGATTCCCCATACAAACTTCCACCTCCCTTTTCACCCCCTTAAAGGATGATTTCTGGTATAAAAACTATCCTATGTCCTTCCCCGGGATGCAATCTATCGCTCTGCCAAATTTCATCTAAATCCGTTCAGTGGTTTAGGCGTGAAAAGGTAACATACAGACAGACAGACAGAGTAACTTTCGAATTTATAATATTAGTATGGATAGTATGGATTCGTAAGCTAATATTACCTGTGATAGCTACTGCCATATGGGAGGGTCTACTATGCTATGTAAGATACAAGAGTCTTAATTTTGATAAATAACGGTCTGTAAATATGAATAGGCAATTAGTTCTTAGTGGGATATTTTTTTCGACTGATTTCTGATAGTTTTTGGTCTTTTAGCTACGAGACCTCGGCTTGGGTCTGGTCATTTAATAATATAATATTATAATAATATTCCACAACTATCACACAACGCCATCTAGTCCCAAGCTAAGCAGAGCTTGTGTTATGGATACTAGACAACTGATAAACATACTTATATATTTCTAAATACATACATATTATAGATAAATTACACCCAGACACAGAACAAATGATCGTGCTCATCACACAAACATTTGTCCTGGGTGGGAATCGAACCCACGACCTCCGGCATAGCAGTCAGGGTCACTAACCACTAGACCGTCAGGCCTGTCATTTGGTGAGATCAAGTAAAAAAAAAAACTAAAATATCAGTCTTGGATCTCGATGCCACCACACTCTTGCCGAATCCCGACGAAATGGGGTCAAAAACAAAAAAAGCTCAAGTTTTTTGGTCACCCTTCCATAAATCACCAATCAGACACAGCTCTTTACCATCACTCAACCAATTAGGTGCCTCCTAAGCTCAGTAACGTTCACCGATTGGTTAAATCACTTGTCACTTTCCGTAACATGGTTAGTTGCTGCATCAAGTGCTTACCCGTGCGAACAGCACTTAGTGATTGTACCTACTTGATTATACGTACGGTCGAGCAAGCTATTTGGTATACAGGCAGCTAACTTGCAACTACTTTTAAACAATGGTGTGCTGAGTTAGTCAATTCTTTTATACCACTCTATTTAATTAAGGATGTTATATTGATACAGTGTTTATAATTACTTACATATGTACACACAAACTAAAATATATTGTATACTATATACAAATAATAATAAAAAAATAAAAAAAAAAAGACAGGAGTTCATTGGGCATCAAAAAATTCGTCCGCATCGCTGTCAATGGGATAAGTGCCCAAGAGGCTGGCAGCATTGCTATTAAGGATGCCATAGATAAGCTGAAAAAGTTATAACGCATAAAATAAAACTAAATATTGGCTGTGTAGTGGAAAGATGGATGTTTTTGCCTGTATACCAAATAGCTTGTTCGACCGTACCTGTAAGGGCAATGGTGTTCGTTGGGCGATGGATGGAAATAAATAATAATGACTGTGTTTTCCCAATAAAAAAATATAATGAAATTAACCAAACGTACAACAATAAAGCAATAAAATAATAATGTGACATTCTTCGTGTCAAAATATGGTAAGAAAGAAAAACTAAAGAGGGCGCGCATGTCATGTGCGCGCCTCGTTTGCGCAGACTTCTGGAATGATCCACGCATCTTCATACGCCGTTTGCATGTGTGTGCATGCATATTATGCAAGGCGTTAACATGTTGCCACCCCAGGAGTGCAGCTCTGATCCTTCACTGGGAGTGGACATAGACGATTGTAAGCTCGTCGCAAGGTGCCGGACGTGGTGAGCACGTCGGCCACGCGAGACACGCCGTCAGTGCCGGGCTGCAGGTTAATCACGCGCCCGAGTAGCCATCGATTGGGAGGGACCTGGTCATCCTTTATCAGCACCATCTCGCCCAGCTGCAATTGTTCTCCAGGTTTTCGCCATTTCTGTCGTTTTTGCAGCTCTGCAATATATTCTTTATAAAATCTTTTCCAGAAGTGGTTTTTTAATAGCTGCGTTCTCTTATAACGTGAGAGAGTATGCACAGCAGCATCGTCCTTAACCTGTGGTACAGGAAGCAACGCTACGGTCCGTCCAATTAAAAAGTGAGACGGCGTGAGCGCTGTAAGATCAGTGGGATCTGAAGACATAGGAGTGAGAGGTCTAGAATTTAAAATGGCCTCAATCTGTACGAGAACTGTATTCATCTCTTCGTAAGTTAAATTTGCAGATGAAACAACTCTTTTAAGATGATATTTAACTGATTTTACGGAGCCCTCTGCTAAACCGTTAAAATGAGGACTATACGCTGGAGAAAATTTAAAATTAATAGATAATTCTGACGCTCTTTCAGCAAGTGATTCTGAATTATTTTTCAAGAATTTAGATAATTCATTACACGCGCCTACAAAACATCTACCGTTATCAGAGAAGATGTTGGTGGGCTTGCCTCTGCGTGATATAAATCGATTTAAAGCAGCTAAGAAGGTCTCACTGCTCAAATCGGACACAAGTTCTATGTGTACTGCTCTTGTAGCCAAACAAACAAAAATACATAAGTAGGATTTAATTAATCTACTACCTCTACCTTTTCGGTTCAATATCATGATTGGTCCGGCATAATCTACAGCGGTGTTTGAAAATGGAAAATCAGCATGTAAGCGTTCTTCTGGAAGATTCCCCATGATTGATTGCCTGATTCTACCCAGAATACCGACAACATTTAACACATTTATGTACAACCTTCCGTGCAAGGTTTCTGCCGCCGATGACCCAAAATTTATGTCTTAAAGTAGCTAAAAGCAGTTGCGGACCTGCATGCATTAGCAATAAATGATATTCTGTAAATATGAGTGATGTGATATGGTGTGAGGAGTGAAGAAGTATTGGGTGTTTTGTATCATAATCATAATAGGAGTTGAACAACCTTCCCCCCACGCGCAATAGGTTATCATCTTTATTAAAGAATGGATTTAAACTAATTAATATATTTTTAATTGGTAACTGTTTACCTTTTTCTAGTAACTTATATTCCGTTGAATAACTTTCTCGCTGTGCAAATCTACATAAAGAATTCAACGACGAATTCAGTTCGTGAATCTTTAAATATCCTGTCCGCTTATTATTTAAATGTAAACAATTGTATATAAAACGCTGAACATAAGCAATAACACGTTGCATTTTACTAAAACTAGAAAAACGTTTTATCACATCTGAACAATAAGTATCATGAGTATGTTCTGTTGATACATTACATTGCATTTTTAGTTCTGGCAAATCTGTCACATTTGTATGTATGGGTTGGACTGGCCACTCTAATTGATTACGAATAAGAAATTCTGGCCCTGACCACCACAAACTACAACTTTCTAATTGCTCAGCATTTGCACCCCGTGACCCGATATCAGCTGGGTTTAAACTTGTAGGTATGTAACGCCACGTTGAAGGCTGCGATAGGTCAAGAATTTCTTGTATCCTGTTGAAAACAAAAGGTTTCAGTAGGTGACTTTTCTCAGATTTTATCCAACCTAAGACAATTTTCGAATCACACCAGTATGCAACACTACTTATGTGTAGTCTAAGTGCAGAAATTACCTTTTGAGTCAGTCTAGCAGCAAGTAGAGCGCCGCAGAGTTCTAAGCGCGGCACTGTCATAGGTTTTATGGGAGCCACACGACTCTTTGCCGTGACTAAATTAACTGAAACATCATTATTGATAGATGCTGATCTAATATAAACACATGCTGAATATGCTTGTGTTGATGCATCACTGAATGCATGAAGCTCTATATTTGAAAAATAACTAATTATGCATCTTTTGATTCTAATTTTATTTATGTATAATAATGAGTTAACAAATTTCTGCCAGGAAATCTGAATATCATGTGGGACAGTTTCATCCCATGATATCTTAGTACACCATAACTTCTGTAATATAAGTTTGGCAGTTAATATGCATGGATTAATTAGACCCAATGGGTCAAATATTTGTGACATAATGGATAATATTGTACGTTTGGAAACATTACTGTTTCCTTCAATATTTACTGAAAATAGCAACTTGTCTTCTCTACAATTCCAAAGCAAACCTAAAGTCTTTGCGTATTCATTAGCACTAAGATTAAGCAAACCATCACTGCTATTTTCGTCAATAAATGTATCAATAATTTCAGGATGATTACAATACCATTTTCGCAAATTAAATTGACCTTGTTTTAACTGTTTTTTCACACCTTTGCATATTTCAACAAGTTCAGATTTAGTTGACCCTCCGGTAATTAAATCATCAACATAGAAATCATGCTGAATCACTTCAGAAACAGATTTATCTGGACATTCTATTCCTAACTGTTTTAAGCACCTAATTGCGAGGTAAGGAGCGGACGCAGTGCCGTATGTAACAGTGTTCAATTTATATTGTTTGAGTCTTTCATGAGGTTCAAAACGCCACAGAATTTGTTGCAATTGTCGCTGCTCTATGTTAACATTAATCATGCGATACATTTTCTCAACGTCTGCGGTTGCGACGAATTTATGCTGACGCATTCTAATCAAGATGCTTATAAGATCATCCTGTATGGTTGGACCAACCATCTGAAGGTTATTGAATGACAACCCGGAAGTAGTCACCGCGGATGCATCGAACACAACTCGCAACTTTGTGGACAGGCTTGTTTCACGAAGAACTCCGTGATGAGGTAGTATGTAAAAATATTTATCTTCGACAGGGTTGTTATTTTCTGTCATGTGACCTAAGTTAATGTATTCCTTTATAAAATCACAGTAATGCTTCTTAAATACTGGATCCTTATTAAATCTCCGCTCTAGAGACAAGAATCTTGATAAGGCTTGCTCGTAAGAATTTCCTAATTTATCAGGTGTGTCTTTCAGAGGAATGGTAACTAAAAAACGTCCATCTGACTCGCGTTGTGTATTTCTGATAAAACTTTGTTCACATTCTTGTTCTTCTTTTGAAATTTGTGTACGAGTAGAAACAGATTCTAATTCAAAAAATGTTGTTAATTGATTTTGAAGTTGTGTATCGTATGATGTGTTAATGTAGTTACAATGGACTGTATTTGTTTTACTTTGCAGTTGCACTAAACCCGAAATCAGCCATCCGAATTTGGTTTTGCTTAAAGTGGGTTTGTTTTTGCCTAACGTAATGATGTTCGAGTAAAGAACCTTCCAGAAAATCTCTGCTCCAAGTAACATATCTACTTTGGAAGGCGTAGAGAATGTTGGATCTGCTAATTTTACATTTTGTGGAACGTTAAATAATGTGGGATCTAATTTAGAAGTAGGTAATGGTTGAGTAATGTTAGGGACAATGAAGCAAGGAACATTTTCAGAGTATGACTCTACAAGAGATGATATGATCACATCACATTGTTTGGAGATTCTTGACGTTTGGTGATTCAACCCTTCAACAAGGGAAGAGGCTGAAGCAATTGGCAGATTTAAGATTTTACACAAGCTTTCGGTTATGAAACTAGAAGTGCTGCCGTTGTCTAACAATGCACGTATAGTATGTTTTTCTCCGTTACAATCTTCAACTTGGAGTAGCGTTGTTGACAATAACACACAACCTTTGTGAATTGCTGACAAAGCAACTTTATTATCATTGATGTTTTCAGAATTTGGTTGCTCAGATGGTGACAGCGACGTCGGTGAAGCTGTACAAAGAGCCATGGCATTATCAGCTACTGACGTGTCAGGTGCAGCTATCTCACGTCTGCAATTATGCAACAAGCTATTAAGCGGCTTTTTGCAGAAGCGGCAAGCTTCGAATCTGCATGCATCTGAGTCATGACTTTGGCGCAAGCAATTCTGGCATAATTTTAAAGCCTTTGCCTTTTGAATTCTGGTTTCTATTGGAAATGATTTAAATTTTTGACAGCGATAAATTGCATGATTATTCTTACATAATGGGCAAACATAAGAAAATCGATTAGACGATGGTGAATGAGAGTTTACTATCAAAGATTTATGACGGTTATCACCATGTCTACGCTTTACTTGAAGGGAATCTTCGTTTTGACCGTCTAAGGTTTCTAATAGGTCAGCACGATTCTTTAGAAAATCCTTAAAATTCTCCAGCGTAGGCAACTCCTTGCCGATGTTACAACGATGAACTTCCCATTCACGGTTAGTTATAGGATCTAATTTATGAGAAACAATGTAAATGATAATGATGTCCCAATGTTCTGTATGTAAATTAAGATTTTTCAAAGCTCGAAGGTTTTTGTTGATCGTGTCAATGATGTTTCTTAACAATGTAGCTGACTCTTTAGATAATGGTTCAATGTTGAAAATGGATTGTAAATGATTATTGACGAGAAGTCTTTGGTTGTCATAACGATCGCAAAGCAGATCCCACGCCACGTCGTAATTCTGAGCGGTGAAATCTAGCGACTGAACTATTACGGCTGCGCTGTCTTCTAACGCTGCTCGCAGATAGTGAAATTTACTAATTTTGGGAATAGATTGGTTACAGTGTATCAATGATGCGAAAGTGTCTCGGAATTCGAGCCAGCCCTGATGTTGACCCGAAAAGGTAGGCAAATGTATCGTTGGTAACTTTAATTTTGGCCCACCTTTAATCGCAGTACTTGAACCTGCGTCCGAATAGGAGCCGGAGCCTGCAGCCACTGCGGCTGGTATTTCATGTTGCGCCAACACCTCTCGAGCGCGCACGACTAGGCTGTAGAAAGAAGACTCGAACTCTTCACGCTCCGTGTATTGCTCTTCTGGAAATTCACAAATTATGTCTATCTCATTTTGTATGACACTAAATTCTGTATCCAAATCTTCCAATTTGGCTAACCGAAATGACAGCTCCTTCGTCTGAGCCTTGGATATGTCTTGAGACTTCTCTATTCCTTCTATATATTTTTTAAATATTGTTAGTCTACTTTTTATACTTCCTCGTTTTTTGACGAGGGTTTTAAAATCCATGTTTTAGGTAAAGTAATTATTGTAAGGTTTAATAATAGGTA
Organism: Amphipoea lucens; assembly: GCA_947508005.1. Taxonomy (NCBI): domain Eukaryota; kingdom Metazoa; phylum Arthropoda; class Insecta; order Lepidoptera; family Noctuidae; genus Amphipoea; species Amphipoea lucens. Next base: position 8,556,956 of record OX382381.1, on the reverse strand, counting down.
ATTTAAGAATTTTTATGAGAAATAATCAATAATAATACTAATTATGGGGAACACGATGTCGTCTCACTAATTAATTGGAACAGACTCACGGTAACGCTACTCCAATACTCCCTCAGGCCTTAAGGTGCTGGATGTAGGGTGGTCTTCCTAATCTTCAATAATTCTTCATCCGTATAATTTTCAACGTAACGCTTCCATTGTTCTTCTTAATTTTTAATTTGTTTATCCGGCTCGAAGGACCAATGTAAGGGCAATGGTGTTCGTTGGGCGATGGATGGAAATAAATAATAATGACTGTGTTTTCCCAATAAAAAAATATAATGAAATTAACCAAACGTACAACAATAAAGCAATAAAATAATAATGTGACATTCTTCGTGTCAAAATATGGTAAGAAAGAAAAACTAAAGAGGGCGCGCATGTCATGTGCGCGCCTCGTTTGCGCAGACTTCTGGAATGATCCACGCATCTTCATACGCCGTTTGCATGTGTGTGCATGCATATTATGCAAGGCGTTAACAGTACCTATTGGGCTAGGAAATAGATGTTAGGGCGTAGGTTGGGTATTGTCCAACAGTGGGTTATACAGGGTCAAATTAGATTAACTAGCAAAACTCTGCCGACTTAATGGGTACTTTACAAAATAAATCATCAAAATAATTTCTTTTTAGGGTTCCGTAGCCAAATGGCAAAAAACGGAACCCTTATGGATTCGTCATGTCTGTCTGTCCGTCCGTCCGTATGTCACAGCCACTTTTTTCCGAAACTATAAGAACTATACTGTTGAAACTTGGTAAGTAGATGTATTCTGTGAACCGCAGTAAGATTTTCACACAAAAATAGAAAAAAAAACAATAAATTTTGGGGTTCCCCATACTTACAACTGAAACTCCAAAAATGTTTTTTCATCAAACCTGTACGTGTGGGGTATCTATAGATAGGTCTTCAAAAATGATATTGAGGTTTCTAATATCATTTTTTTCTGAACTGAATAGTTTGCGCGAGAGACACTTCCAAAGTGGTAAAATGTGTGTGTCCCCCCTCTAACTTCTAAAATAAGAGAATGATAAAATAAAAAAAATATATATAATGTACATTACCATGTAAACTTCCACCGAAAATTGGTTTGAACGAGATCTAGTAAGTAGTTTTTTTTTAATACGTCATAAATCGAAAACCGCAATTTACCTTTCACAAAGTTACAACGAACTACAAGAACTTTTATTTATGTTACTTGCTGCTACGGAACCCTTCATGAGCGAGTCCGACTCGCACTTGGCCGGTTTTTTATTTTATCATATTTAGGTATCGATACCCAGGAAGGGGCCTGCCAGGGCCGAAGCCTGCCGGGGGTGCGGGATTGTCCGAAAGGGTTACCGCTACCCCGGAACATAAAGGGCTAAGGAAGGAACACGGATGGGTTTTAGTCAGTAAGAGCTCTTACACACGAGCGGCATGTTCCCAACGGCAGAGGTAACTGCAGCCGTCGACGCGCGTCGGCGGCAACCGTCGACGCGTCGACGGCAACAGTCGACGCGTCAACGGCAGCCGTCGACATTTCAACTTCGAAGATATAGGTCGACGGCTGCCGTCAACGCGTCGACGGCAACAGTCGACGCGTCAACGGCAGCCGTCGACATTTCAACTTCGAAGATATAGGTCGACGGTTGCCGCCGACGCGCGTCGACGGCTGCAGTTACCTCTGCCGTTGGGAACATGCCGCTCGTGTGTAAAAGCTCTAAGAGTCTGACACTCCCTTCCGCTCCACCCAGAGCGGGAGGGGTCATTTGATGATTTCCCATCCATAAAAAAAAGGTATCGTTACCCGGATACGTCTGCGGAGTTTCCTTAGCTAATTGTATTTAACGCTGCATAATAATCACTGCTAATTGCGTAACACACTATCAATCTCAATCTAAATCAGTTTGAAGGATATTGCTAATCCATTGCTTCATATGTTCGAAACATTTGTCTGCTCAACAACGCAAATAACGCAATGAATGTTATTGAAGTGTCAAAATAAAAGTCATTGCTACTGATAGTGTATTACGCAAATTACACCGCTGTATTGAGCGCTGTTCGTTGTACAGACGCCAGCACATCAAGCTACCCGAAACTGTCAAATTTTTGCAATCAATCTTGAACCTTATGCTGTAGCAATAAAGTTGAAAATCTATTTAAAAAAAATGACAGATTGTAGTAGCTGGCTGCTGGCGTCTGCACTAAACATTTTCAAGAATTGAATTTCTTTTATTTTGTGATTAAAACTGAAGATACAGATTTTTGACAAAAATATTTTTCCAATTTCCAATTGAAAGTTAGATACTTATTCCTTTGAGAACAGAAATAAGCCATTTTTTTTTTAAGATGGCAATCAAACTTTTTAAAAAACCTTATCATGCCACAAAAATAGAAACGAACTTTTATCATACAAACACGAGTTTTAGAAACCTTCCCGGAATCGCTCCGTCGCTTACTTTACAATCTTAATTCCACTTTTGAACTCTCCAGAAAAAAAAAAAAACAACCGCCAAACCGGTTTCGATGCCTTCTCCCATCCCTACGTTTCCGGGAGCACTTGCCATTTGAATTTGTACTTAATGTTTCAAGTTTATAGTTCAAATTAGGTTGTCTGGTGATTTACTCCTAGAGATTGTTAGTGCGTATTATTAGGTACATTGAGTTTAATATCGCGCAGCTTAAGATACAAAGGAATACCGCGCGGGTGGTAAAGAGTTAGTGTAATACGTTTTTGATGTGTTTTTAATTCGGTATTCGTGTGAACTCCTGCGCACTAATAGACACATTACAGCGACTGTTCGTTGAATAGCTCTTTTTAGTTGTTGTCACCTGTTAATTATGATAGTGTTGCTGTTGTTAACGTTTAATTGTGTTTAAGACACAAGAGTGCGCAAGAGTCCATTCAGTAAAAAACTACTTATATTTTTTTTTGTGTTTTTTGTTACCTTAATCTTTTAAACGATTTTGTTGACTTTGCAAAGAATTTTGAACAGTGCGTAGCATTTACCTGCAACAAAAAAAAAACAACAAATAAGTACGGTTCATCATAAAAACAGCTTTCAATCGACTTAACCCACTTTCTTCGCTTAAAATGTAAATAAAACACCTTTAAAACTTCCGAAATCAAATGGGCTTTTATCTCATAAATAACTGAACATTGGACAAGCCGATTTACCGGGAACAGGCCCTAAGTCCGGACATAGAGACGGCTAAAATCAAGGATAATTCCCTTCAGTTTCCAAAACGTATAGCAACCCTTGTGAATTGTTATACATACGGAAGCCAATATTGGTTAACAAATTGATGAGCGAAATCCGATTTAAGTTTTTCTATTCTTTTACTCAGACTTGATGTTTGGTTAAAAGCTGTATCTTCCATCTAGATCCGTCTTCTTATACTTATTAGGTTATCACATTTATTGAAACCACGTATAATTCTACAGCATGTATTTTAAATATACACAATTAAAATTATTCATAACAATTAACATTCTAGCCGTGCTACCTAATATGAAAACCATAAAAATGAATCGCCGAAACTTCCAAACGACTAGGTACACCAAATTGGATAATTCTTTTTTGTTGTGTTCGGTATTGTCAGGACAAGGTTTTTATGAAAGAAAATTTCGGAAATTCTAAAGGAAAAAAAAAATATTTCTATTTTTTGTAAAATTGTTTATTTTATTTTTTTAACAGATTAAAAACAACTTTTAATAACCGCTGTACTGTTTAATGTGATAACCTAATCGCCACTGTATACTAATACTATAAAGAGGTACTTAAGTTTGTTTGTAAGTTTGTATGTAACGAGTAGTCTCGGGAGCTGCCAGTCGGATTTGAAAAATTCTTGTTGCTTTTGACAGCCCAATTAAAGCCCGCGACTTCGTCCGCGCCTCCGACCCACCTTGTCACATCGCATCGCCTGCTCGCGCTATTGCTTCGTTTTTGCTTAGCGTCCTATTTCTTATTTTTTTTTGGCTCTTAATGGTCTTAGCGTGATGTTAAATAGCCTATAGTATAGTCTTCCTCAAGAATTGGGCTATCAAATGTAAAACGTATTTTTCAAATCCGACTGGTAGTTCCAGAGCGCGTTCAAGTTTGAACTTAATAATGGATAATGACCCTAGTAGTGCGGTGACACGTTTGCTATGATTTCAATTTAATAAACTATCGAAATTAAAAAATATTAAGCATTTTCAAAGTTTATGCTTTTGAGCTGAAATTTTGTACAGAGATTCTAGACTAGATACACTCTTCAACCCGTTTGTATTGATATACCCTTTCTGTAACACCCTGTAGATTACCGTCTTCAATTCATCACAGTTATTTAAAAACAAAATGTCAACCTCCCCACAAATGAGTCAACCTCCCATTATCCCTCCCAAATAACATTTAATCGCAGCATAACAGAAAAAATCCACCACGCAGCTCGAGATTACTTCAATATCTAACTCAACAAAGGAAACATTTTCTAAACGGCTGATTAATAAAACTCCTACTACCCTCCGTATCGCGACGCTTCGGAACTCATCCCATACAAATCCATTTTCCGTAGGGGATTAAAAATTCTTTCAACGTCTACTCCAACACTATGATTAGCAGTTGACCTAGTTTTGAAGATATAAAACCATTTCTTTTTGAATTAAAAAGGGGTTCTATTAAGTAGATTTTATCAATCTGTGATTGAGTATTGGCGTTGTTGATGGGATAGGTGTTTTTAATTGCTGTGATAATAATGATAATATGTACAGACGCCAGCACATCAAGCTACTATAATCTGTCAAGTTTCTTTAATAGATTTTTAACTTTATCGCTAAAGCATAAGGTTCAAAGTTGATTGGGAAAATTTGACAGTTTCGAGTAGCTTGATGTGCTGTACCTGAATTAACTAATGTTATAATTTCCTCCAAGATATTTTACGTTGTTTTTACTACGTACGTTGCATTATAAGTAATCTGTTATCTATTATATAAGTGATAATATAAAGTCTCTGTGGCCAATGCTCAAGGTTATTTGGTCGGGGTACCGCCTTAAAAAATAAACGAAAAAAACCGAGCATGCTCCGCAAACTTTCAATCAGTATGTCACCCATCACACGTCTCAATTCAACCAATCAATTGATAGCGGACTCAGCGTCACAATGCAGTGACAATCAGCTGAGTGTTCTCAGACTAAACGGGTTAGTTTCACACGACCGGCAACTTGATATTAAATCGATACTGGCTACTCGATTCAACGCAGGTAATCGAGTGAGAAAGTTTTTTTTGTGAAAGATAATAGAATAGAAATACTCTTTATTATGTACACCCTAAAATATAATTACCTATAAAATTAATGTATGCAAAATATTTAAATAAAACCATTTTAAAAGAGTAAAGGTGGACTTACTTGTCCATTCTTCTTCATACGAAAACTACCTTTTGGAACAGGCGACCAGAATGAATTCTATTTTATTGTAATTTTTGATTGAACAAAAAAATTGATGAAAATTTTTGATAATGTTTAGGTACTTAAGCAAAAAATGTATTTGAAACTTGACCGTAATAATATACACAAACAGCTAAATAAATATAGAACCTCCTTTTTTGAAGTCTGTTAAAAAGAAAATTATTCTGATAAAAGCATCCAAAATTACTGTGATATCTTCTTATACAACGGCAAACGGAAACTTTTCAATAATCTTCAAGTTTTAAGTCTTTTAAAGCTTTTCAGTTCTTAGAATAAGAGGTAGCTTGAAACTCAAAAGGCTTCGAAAGAGGAAAACCATTTCATTTTATAAAATATGAAATCAAAAGTTCAATAAATAATCTACAAAAATAAATAAAGTTGAAGTGTCTGTTTTTGTATAGTGAAAAAAACAGCTTTTTACTAAATGCATATGAAAAATTATGTACGGATGAATATATCAAAAAACATTTTTAATTTTTTTTCTTGTCTGTCCCTCTGTTAGTTCCGGCTAATCTCCGAAACGGCTGCACCGATTTTGACGGAACTTTTATTGGAAGATAGCTGTAAGCTGTAAGTGTAAGAGTAATTTAGGCTACTTTTATTTTAGAATTAGGGTTCTGCGCAAAAGAAAAACCGATAAAATCCAATTTATTTTCCGACATGCTCTCGAACTAAGTCGCGGGCACAGCTAGTTCGATCTATAAATCCATAACTCACATCCAATAACACAACCTACACTACTTAACACACATTCGGGACTTCTGACCACACCCAAAGACCTCAGGAAGTCCTCTGAGCAGAGATAAGATACTACGACACTGCAGGATTAAATGCGCCCACACACGGTGCATATCAAATGGTTTATAGAGGTATTTAGACAGACGTTGACAAGCTTTGTATGGGATGTTGACTTTTTGGTCCCAGCTTGGAGTTGAGGACCAAGAAATTCCAAATACTGTGGAGACTAGGCAGGTACTCGAAAATCTGATGGTTTTTTGGGGGTATAAGGCAGTGGTGGCCCAGTGGCAACGGCCGCGACTTACGTTTTGTAAGGTCGTAGGTTCGAACCTAGACAAGCGCTTTACTTTGTGTAAATTATTTCATCACCACGGCTGTCAAGACGATGAAGAAAAATATTGTGAGGAAACCGGCATGTCCTAGACTTGAAAAATTCGAAGACATGTGTGACATCTACTAACCCGCTTTTGGCCCACGTGGTGGATTACGGCCCACTCCCTCTCACACAGAAGAGGCCTGTGTCCTGGCAGTGGGAAGGTTTTAGGCTGATTAAGTGGAGAAGGCAGGCACTCGAAAGACTGTTGGTTTTTTAGGGGAGGCCTATTCGCGGGTGAGGACTGCAGTAAGTTTTCAAATGCCATGGTGACTATAATTCCATAAGTTTGATGGAAATGAAAGCAAGGGGTCTTCCTGGATAAAACACTGCACAGTAGTAGGATAATCAGCCTATAATGTTCCCAATGTAATCCACCACGCGGACACAGTGCGAGTTGGCAGACGTCACATGTCTTCGAATTTTTGGTTCTAAGACATGCCGGTTTCCTCACGATGTTTTCCTTCACCGTTTTGAGAGCAGTTGTGATGAAATAATTTACACAAAGTAAAGTGCTTGTCTAGGTTCGAATCTACGACCTACAACTCGTAAGCCGCGGTCGTTTCCACTGACCACAGCTCAATAATAACGTCGAAAGGAGTTACGGCATATTTCCCTTCAAAAAATTCTCTACCCCCAAAAATGAAATTAATTTTGTTGTCCATAATGTTTGGTGACGTTCTCAATACCAATAAGGGGACATTGTCGAAATGTGGGTGTAAAAACACCTCTACCTGACCCTCTTAAAGGATCACTGGACCTGTCACATGTAAGACTCATGTTTAATAATAGTAGCCACTTAAGGGGGATGCGCTAAGTAGCCTGCAAAAAAAAAATCATTCATTTCATTCTGTAAATTCATTTTTTTTACGTTTTTTGCAATTTGCAGGTCAATTTCATGTTGTTTAACCCTTTGTATGCTTAAACGTGGATCCACGCGAGACACAATGGCTTTTTAATTGTATCTGTAATTACGGCATTCAACGGGTTGAAATATTATTCGCGAGCGTAAAAAATAATGTGACTTAACAGAATTATAATCACTAAAATTATATATCAATACAACCCCCTAAGTTCATAATAATCCTATTGAATAAAAATTTCATGAGCACAGATATCTGATATACCTAGATAACGCAAGTATCACGAACTGTATGAAAACTAAGCGTGCCACTTTTTGACTACCTACTATGACGTCACAAGCTCGCGTTCTCTCGCTCACGCTCACCCAGCCAGCAGTACGCAGGACTGAGCGCGAAAGTGGCGGCTTATGATTTTCGATCGTAAGCTGGTGCGATTTTTGGCACGCGAAGTAGGTGCTCTAGCGTTATCTAGGTATATCTAAGTATATCTGTGTTCATGAGCGATTAAAAAAAAATCGCGGGCTTAAGTAAGTAGCAACTAATATTAAACCTGACGTATCCCCCTTAAAGCGAAAACAACATGGCGTTATCAACAGACAAATAGGTGCAATGTTAGTCCCGGTTATCAACCGATATATTGCCATTCCAAGAAGTAATGTCATTTATATTTCCAATGATTGAGTATCATATTGTATTACAGAGTATAAAATGGATCGTAACTCGATATAATATTCTTAGGATCGATTTTAAAGTTCTTGGTAAAGATACAGGAAGGGTTAGTTTGAGAATTTAATATGGCTCTTTTGAATTTAGTTTCAATGAAAGAATGGTATTCCAGAGGAGGAAAGAGGAAAAGAGGAAGACCTTTTCAAAGATGGGAAGACGACTTGAGAACTAAGTACTGCGGGTGGAGTGGACATGGAGGAGAAAAACTCACAATTATTGTGAGTTATGGAAAAACCTGGGGGAGGTCTATGCTAAAGAGCAAAGCCATCGGGAGATTTCTGATGTCTAAACGTTTGCATAATCAGCCTATAATGTTCCCACTGCTGGGACACAGGTCTCCTCTCAGAGAGGAGTGGGCCGTAATCCTCCACGCGGGCCCAGTGCAGGTTGGTAGATGTCACATGTCTTCGAATTTTTGGTTCTAGGACATGCCGGTTTCCTCACGATATTTTCCTCCACCGTTTAAACCTTTAATTTAAATAAATTGTTAAACTAGTTTTAAGATGGCTGATAAGGCTATTTGAAATTGAAATAGTGTTCCAATGGACTTAGGCCCTTGTGAAAAATTACGGTTTATTCGCCGTGTGTCACGCCACGGACGTCATTGTTGTATGGATCACTGATGAAGCTTGACAGACATGTTTTTTAGAAACCGTGCCATGTAGGCACAAACGCCAGCACATCAAGCAACTCGAAACTGTCAAATTTTCCCAATCAACCTTGAACTAAATGCTTTAGCGATAAAGTTGCAAATCTATTAATGAAATTTGACAGGTTGTAGTAGTTAGATGTGCTGGCGTCCGTACATAGGACGTTACGGATTTATTTAAATATATTCTAGAACAAAGTAAATTAGAAATAATTATAACATCAGTCATTATTCCACTGAAAGGCATTGATTACCAGGCTTGCTCAAAACGGGTTCGCGATTTCACTTAAATATTACCTAACTATAAATTCAGGTTTGTTCACGATGATTTTCTTACACCGAGACCAGTAATTAATCTTGATGCCATTTAATCATCTCTAGTCTAGACTCGACGCAATAAAATATGAGGAAATGCAATAAGCTGAAATTAAGCTAAATACCTACTTCAATTTTAGCTTATTGCATTTCAAATCAAATCATTTATTGGTTTGCAAACTTGGGTATTTAGTACATAGATGTTTTATTAAAAGAGTTCACCATGCTCTACCGTCACATGGGCATGCAAAACATATTATTATTTAAATTACACAAAAGTTATTAGAAAAAAAAGTTCAAAAGTTGTTAGTTCCAAAATTACCATTTTCCATTTTTATTTGCTCTTTCCCTTTGCATTTTAGTCCAAATGGACTAAAACCTTTTACAGCCTATTACCGATCAAGCTCCGCGCGTAACCTATAGGTCACGAAACAATAGAAAATCAATTGTGTCTCATTAGCGGAGCTTGACAGATTAACCGAATAGTTTTGACAACAAATCGGTTTTGTAAACCGGTTTTTTTTTTCTTAATGTGTTTTCATTATGCCGCCTAATTACTACAGCTAAACATTAAACCAACATTCCCTACCCACGCCCAACGCGTGATATCGCCACTTTACTCTCTGCCCCACGAGCCCACGTGGCAGGAGCGCCATAATCCCCCAATCGCGAGGGTAAACACCATTGTTTACCCACCACTCAGCGTTTACCTGTTACGGTGTTACCCGACCTTATCGCACGTAAACCTACCTTTATTTTTTTAAGGATAACTTCATAATTTAAACGGAGTACCCGTTTTGAGTTATTTTATTTAATTAATTTTTATTGATTATTGGTTGTTTGTGGGTTGGTTGGTCGAAGTGGAGGTTCTTGGGGGAGGCCTATGTCCAGCAGTGGACGTCTTTCTTCTGAAATGATAATGATGATGATTGGTTGCAAGTGGTTTCAAAATAGTGTTACAGTACCACTGTACAGTCACGTCTAAAAGTATGTATACACTTGGCAATTTTCAATTGCGATTGTTTCGTGAAATAACGAATGCAACCTTGAAATACGACACTTAACATAAACCTATGGGTTCGAAAATACTATTTTCGTAATAACATAAAATTTCGTTCAAAAATAAAGGAGAAAATCGCCTTGGAATAAAGCAAAGTGTATACATACTTTTAGACGTGACTGTACGTATATTGCTTTGTAAGTTCGAAGAATTTGTCTGCTCAACACGTAAATAACGCAATGAATGTTGTTGAACTGTCAAAAGAAAACCGATTCCGATTGATAATGTGTTACGCAATTTTGCTATGGGAAGTTACTGTTTTAATCCAGATTTTATATTTAAGATGCTTGAGGTCCTGGGTTCGATTCCCGTGTCGGGTAATGTGGGTGTTTTCATCTGGAATTTCTCAGTAGTAGCCTGGTTTTTGGATTTGTGCCTGGATGACGGCAATAGGGTCGCCCCCTATTACATGTAATAATTCAACATAACTGACCAAATGTGACACCTCTACCTAAGCCTTCGGGCAATACAGGCTTGATGTTATGGTTTTATTATATCAGATGCAAGAATTCTTATTTTATTTTTTTTTTTGCAGTTCTTAAAAAACCTTTTTTCCCTTCAAAACAATCGATATCTGATAGAAATTCAATCACTGAGGATTCGAGGTGGAATATTGTCATTGATACTGCACAATAAACTAAACATTTACTCAAACGAATCCCACTTCATCATTGACACAACACACCCCGATCGAAACTCAACACAGCACTCGAGTATCGATATACCCAACGATTTAAACGTAATTATGAGGGTATTACGAAATTTTCATAATTATTCGCCATCCCTTCGGCTAACGAAGCACTCAAATAAAGAATTCGTTCCGGAATTTGGGAAGGAAGCCTTAACTTAATTTTGGGAGGCTCCTCCCAAGTTGGAGGTACTGTGTTGACCTGTACGCAATAAAATAATGAAAAAAAAAAAATAAATCTAACGAATATTTTTTTGTCAGGGTAGCCCGCGAAATTTAAATTTTCTTACGCTTTTTGCAATTTGCAGGTTAGTGTCAGGCAAAATATGTATACGATTCGCGAGCGTAACAACTACATGTAAGTATTTACAGACTTATAATCATTAAAATCATCAATACTACCCTCTAAGTTCGTATAATTGATTGAGATTCCATGAAATAGTCATTATTGTAACTATTCTTCTTCTTAGCGTGTCGATAGCAATCTTAATGTACTCGGCCCAGAATTCGGCTACTTGTTTGGCGCCATCACTAGCGTCCATCAGTAATATTGATTTGTAACTATTGAAAAAGTGGTTGATATTCCTTAATCATTGAAAGCTGCTGCCAACAGTGCCAACCTTTTTTACATATCGCTCATTTAGAGACTTTGTCCTAACGTAAATACGTTTTCTAAGTAGGTACTTTGGCACATATAACTTATTTTTGGGAAAAAATAGATTTACGTCGATGTTAATCCAAATTTGCGATATACTTACCATGAAGAGGAAAGAGTATTTATTTAGTGGCTATCCCAAAAACCTCTATCTCTCTTTTCTATTTGGAATGACATGAGAAAACGTATTTATACCGCAATAACCTAGATAATAATTATTTACTAAATACACAGTAAATTACGCATCATTAATCATAACATATTAAACAAATAATAAAGGTTATTTCGACTGTCACTCCCCTGTTAACCGAAAACAGCCAGTAATTATAAATAATTGCGATAAAATAAACAATTTTGATGAATGACATTATGTATGACTCGACGAAAAACGGTGTAACTCCAAAATAGACAAATCGGTCACGGCCGCAAAGATACGGTTATTTTCACGATTACTAAAAAATAGTACAAACGGTTTTGTTTGTTTACACAAATGCAGGTGCTAAACTTTACTCTGGTTTAGATGGATTTGGTAAAACCATGAAGGTTGATGTAGTAACATAAAGCTTAATTTTAGTTGTTTTCTTTTCTCATAAACAGCCATTATACCTGGATATTATTATACCTATGTACACTTGTGCGGTCGAACAAGCTATTTGGTATACAGGCAAAAATATTTATCTTTCCACTACACAGCCAATATTTCGTTTTATTTTGTGCGTTATAACTTTTTCAGCTTATGGCATCCTTAATTAAATAGCGTGGTATAAAAGAATTGGTTAACTCAGCACACCATTGTTTAAAAGTAGTTGCAAATTAGCTGCCTGTATACCAAATATGTAGCTTGTTCGATCGTACGTATCGTATCGTAAATAATTTAAAAAACACATCTAAAAACGCTGCGTGACATATTTGGGTGAATTAGAATGAGTCTACGAGTGGAAATACTTTAATAACACTTGGACTGGCATCAACCTGAGATAGGCAACAATGGTATTAATACCTTCTTAAACTCTTTTTGCAACGTCCATGAACATTGAAAGGTGGTCGAATTTTTGTTAAGACCATAAGGACCTAACCATAGAAAACACAAATCTATGTTTAATGTAACCCTGCCACAAATCACACACTGATTAAAATATTATTCTCCCCACAATCGTTCTCCAACGCAGCGATCGATCGCGAACCAGTCTAGCGGAATAAAGTCGTATGTACACAACCTGACATGCATGTAATAGCCATAACATAAAACATACTTACATCAGGTACCAGCTTATTTTCGAATTTCGAACGCCACTGTCGTCTACTAAAAGCTAAGAGATGAATTACGACGCTTTTCGACGTTAATATGTGATAGAATTTTAAAGGAATTTTCACGTGCGACGGTCTGCGAATGGCTTGTCAAAATTATTTTTAAATTTGGAATTTTGTGATATGACGTTGTTATGTTAACGTAGCTATATGTTAGAGTATAAATTCGAATTGGAATTTGCGAATAATTCAATATCATAAATAATTTTATTAAAATCAAAAGTTCATATTAACACAAAGACCATATTTATCACAGAAAACAAGATGAAAAGATAGAAAGAATAATCTCTAAGCGTCTAAGCTTCAGTAGATAGACGACATACTCCTATTGGGGGTGTTAGGGGTGTAAAAGGGGAGGCATTACCACTTTAGCAAATTACTTTGTCCCTACAGAATACCCAGCTTTGTCGCGGATTCGATTTTATCAAACAATAACGCCACTATAGGAAATTCATCTTTGTTCGAAAAGTGCAAAAAAACTCGATAAATCTTTTACCTTTTGTATCGAATCAAAAAAAAAAAAAGAAAAAAAAAGCAACTCTTAAACTTTAATACTGTCGTTAAAAACACCGTTCGAAATTCAAAAAATTACAATAAACATTCCGCAAAAGGCTGTGAATGTTGCCAGTGAATTGAGCAATCCAAACGTCTGTGCGCCGCCAAAAACGTAGCATACAGGATGCCAAATAAAAACCGACGGGCGACAGTACAACCCATAATTTTTGCCTTAAAACAAGGGACCCGTGTTGGCAGTGGTTCTCAACGTTCGAAAGAGGGGGCGAGGGGCGTAAGCGATTTGTAAGAACCGATGAAAGCTCTTCAGTTATTGGAGAACAGGGTTGTCAACGCGCCTAATGGATATAACGGCATTTTATTTTTAGTTCCAATAAGAACGTAATTAAAGTGAACGTTTTCTTCGGACGGAGTTATGAGGTTCTTAAAAAGGTGATACAAAAAGCTACTTAGTGAGGAGAGCAAATAGAAGAGTTTTTAGCTGTTTAGAAATAGCTTGGAGTAAAAATATCGGTCGTTTTTAGAACTGATGAGGTGGCACAACATTCAAATAAATGACTTATTTTTATTCTTCCGAAAGACATACAAAACGATAACTAGGAGTGATTTTTTCAACCACAAATGTTGAGTTAACTTGAGTTAAGTCGTTTTTAGTGCCGATACCATGGGATGTTGAAAGTTCAAGCTAAAGCGGAAGGAACCCGGCATGTCCTAGACCCAAAAATTCGAAAACATGTGACATCTACCAACCCGCTCTGGGCTCGCAAAAAAACACCCACACACTCTGGGGGTGTTAAAGCACTAATATAAAGCTGCGTTTTTCCATCAACAAAATATCCAGTTCTCTTCACAATTTATTCCCACCAGCTTAGATCCTAAGTGGTGGAGGATTAGAAGATTTTTTCCTATCTATCGTGCGTGTGCGCTTCGGTTTGTTTAGGATCAAAACGGATGATTGAATCTATTCGTGTTGATTGACACTTGATCCGTCCTGATGGGTTTATACGTTTGTTTTGTTCGGTAACTAAACATGGGATTATTTTAGAAATTTGCAAGGTGGGACGTGGGTTGCGAAATTTGTTTTTTAATGTAAATTTTTCTTATCGAGAAAAACAAATCTATATTAAATTTTTCTTACTTGTGGTTATGATTTTGGATTTTAGATCGTGTTAAGATAGGAAGGTTTGGAAAGCTGGATTAAGTGATTCAGACAAGGAAGATGTTTAAGACAAGAAAAAAACACGAAATACTGAATTTCATACCAAATTGCTCTTCTAGAGGTGCTTGCACGGATCGGTCTATCCTTTTTTAATTAACAATAACTTTTCTTACCGCAATGTGGTCTTGATTTTAGATTTTACATCGTGTTTTTAAGACATGAAGGTAATGCATGAAGCTGGATTCAGTGATACTGACATGGATGATTTTTAAAACGACAAAAACATGACTTGAATTTGACACCATATAGAAATAATAGGTATAATACCGCGTACCGCAAGGGCTGGTTCTAGGAAGGACTTGGGGGAGGTCTTTGCCCAGCAGTGGAACAGTATAGGCTCACAAAAAAAAAAAAAAATAGAAATAATTGCTCTTCAGTTGAATGAGAAAAGTATAGTTCCAAAAATTATATTGTGAGAGGTAACCGTCTAGCCAGTGATCTCAGAAGGGTGTGCAGAGGTGTATGACCCCCTTCAATTCTCTGAGAGGTATTTGGTCCCATGTGGTAGGTCCCACGGGTAAACTGCGTGATAGGGGACGAGAGGAAAGACATTGGTGTAAAGATTATTAGATTTGTGTTACAATTGTTTGGTATGTGTTTATGCTTTTCTAGCGTTTCGTTTCTTCTAAGTCTTATACCTGTTTTCGCTAGCAATGGGAAAGCCTTTAACTTTCAGAGCTGAGTTGATCGTTGATAATTGAACAGTGCGCTTTTAATAAGGCGTTCATTTAAGTGTGTTAAAACTGTCGACATTCTTATTATTGACATCTCTGTATTATTGACATTTCTGTATTATTGACATCTCTATATTTTTGACATCTTTGTATTATACAGGGTGTTACGGAAAGGGTAGGTATATCAATACAAACGGGTTGAAGAGTGTGTATCTGGTCTAGAATCTCTGTACAAAATTTCAGCTCAAAAGCATTAACTTTGAAAATGCTTAGGTAATATTTTTTTATTTCGACATCACGGCGCTGCACTGGCGCGCGGCGGCGTGATGTGCGTGTATGCCGTAAGGTAAAATGTATTGGGACTCTCCACAAAATAACCATATTATATGTATACCTACATTTTCGGCAAATAAATTGTTTCTATTTCTACTGTTATTAATTAGTCTTGCATTACAAAATCAAACTTCATTTAGCCATTTAAAAATGATGGGTTTGTTATTTCTATTTTCGTCATTTGATACGATAATATTGTAATGTCATCAAGACTACACGTGTATGCGAAATCCCAACGAAATCGGATTACGGGTTGTGGGTGTAAAATCGATCACCAGATTTAACCCATAAAACAGTTATGTAATAGAATTAAACCGTTTAAAAGTAGATCAAATTCAAACCTAGAATACACGTTTTATTTGTATGTATGTATATGTACTTATACATACAGGTTCCTATTAAAATAGATGGACAAATTTTAACACAGCGCTCAGTAAGTCTAACCAAAGATATCCAAGCAAAAAAAAATCACATTAAAGTGATTTTATTTTGCCTAAAATAATAAATTGCCGGCACATTAGTGTATTTTCGTTAGCTGATTATTTTTCTTGTAAGCATCTAATACGTTTTTCTTATATATTTTGTTACCATTGTTTTTATTTTAGTGGTCTGAATGATTACTAAAAGTTTTAATGGGACCTTGTATATAGTTTTTTTTAATATACATACCTACATAATATAAACTCACGCCTTATTCCCTTGGGGATAGACAGAAAATACAGTACGCCGCCTGCTAAGATCCTTAAATACTCCTTTTAAAATTGTTTTATCTCTTCCGGAAATCGAACAACACCACAAAATAATACCTTAGCAGCAAAATCTAAGCACATTTCCGAATATTAATGCACGAACTGCTTCAGAAACGTTATTCTAACTGACAGAGCTGTCATGGGGTCGCCAGAATCAGGTCAAGGCTGTTAACTAATCAATCCTTAGGTACTGCTGTTTGATATTTATTTAGGTTTGCTAACCTTTGTGGATTAGTGTTGAGAGATAGGAATGTTATGCTATTACATAATTATGATAAATAGTATTGCTTGTGGAAGAAGAAGGAAGTCGGAATAACAGGATATGAGATATTATGTGTTATGTGGCTACTAACTGAGTTGTGGATGTGTCGAATGCTTTGCTTGTCTGCGGTAAGAAAAAAAAATATATTGTTCAATAGTGACTGATTTGATAAGATTTTGAGCTTTGGAATCAGAATATTAGTTTCAGTTTAAATAGATATGGATATTCTTGAATTTACAAAGTGTGCTTGTGGCTAAAGTACATAATAATAGCCGCACGGGTCGATCGATTAGGTTAAGCCTCGCTTGCCGCGGTTGGTCTGTGGATGGGTGACCATCTTTACATACCAAGACAAAAACACGCACAACACGCTAAACTGTTGCTCCCGGCTGTTATTCGCGGATCTTTGACAGTCGTTTCGGGTCGTTAGAAGCCCGAAAGTCTGACAACCAGTCTTACCAAGGGGTATCGTATTACCCAGTTACTGGGTTGTGGAGATCAGATAGGCAGTCGCTCCATGTGAAATATTGGTTCTCAGCTGCGTCCGGTTAGACTGGAAGCCGACCCTAGCATAATTGGGTAAAGGCTAGGCAGATGATGAGTATTGCCTGAGGCCCGCTACCGAAATGGCGACTAACAGAGAAAAGTATGGAAGAAAAAGACATGTTACACCGACTCAAATAAATTGGGATAACAGCAGGAAAATGACGATGATGATGAAGGAGTATTGTGGAGTCTTGAAGGTTATACAGGGTGATATTGTACCTACTCATCATTATGAACAACTTTTACTATGGGACCAAACCCGAAATCGCGAAAAAAAAATCAGCTGTTCCCTACATTTATGTTCGCATAACTCATCAAAATGTAGGGAGGAGCTGATTTTTTTTCGCGATTTCTGGTTTGGTCCCATAGTAAAAGTTGATCATAATGATGAGTACAATCTCCCATTTCGATTTGTCGCATGTTTTCTATTTCAACCTGTATAGATTTACTTTTAAAGATGGCGGTCGAATTTTACAATGTGAGTTTATTTTTTTGCAATGACTTATGGACATAACATCACTCTAATTTCTTAACACACTAACAGTAGGAATGGCTTTCATTTTAACAGTTTCAACAACATTCATTGCGTTATTTAAATTGTTAAGCATACTAATTTTTCGTACGTATGAAGCAATGGATTAGCAATGTCTTTCAAAATGATTCAGATAGAGATAGATAGTGTGTTACGCAATTAAGGGTGCTGGTTTAGAGCTTATTTTTCTTACTGGTAAAAGCAGCAAAATCTCTAAAAAGCAGAAAGTCCTGCCGGGGTAGCGGGATTGTCTGAAAGGGTTACCGCTACCCCGGAACATAAAGGGATAAGGAAGGAACACGAGTGGATTTTAGTAAGTAAGAGTCTGACACTCCCTTCCGCTCCACCCAGAGCGGGAGGAGTCATTTGATGATTTCCCATCAGCAAAAAAAAAGGGCAGAAAGTGCACTGCATGCCGAAGCCAGGTAGATAAACATGAAGACTTATCTAAATTGCTGATGATCTCACCACCGCGGCACCGGTCAGTTAAAGTTCGTTAAAATAATGCAAGAATTACGTGAGTCACAAGTTCTCAGTAAGATTACATCGCATTCTTTCATTAAAATCGGCTGCATTACAAAAAACATGCATCTCATTCAATTATGTCCAAAAACACAAGATACAGAGCTGACATCGTTTCAAGTAGCTCAATACTTGCCACTACAAAAATATAGCAATATTATTCTAGGTAGGTACTACACAAAATCCGCTTAGCAAAAAAACAAATAGGTTGGCAACCCTCAATACAAGAGGACTTGGAACTCGCTGCGGTTGCAAAATTCCCGCTTCAAAGGTCACTCACCCCCACTCATTAGGCGTTAGCCGTGACGTCATAGATGTCACGTTTTTCTATTTATATTGTCTTTTAAAGTATTTTAGTGTTAGTTTGATAGTCCGAGGACATGAATGGGTTCAATTTATTTCTAGAATTATTTCTTATGAGTTTTGGGAGACTGTGTACCTATCTGAGATGTGTGTTAGGTACCCATAGCTTAGGAAATGTAGGGTAGAGCTTGTCTTAGCCACAAGGAAAGTTATCAATCCATAGACAACCATGTTGTTATGTTATTCGTAATTACATTCTTTAAGATTGCCTGTTTTTAAGAGTGCAGCAGATGAGGGAGTGAAATCGTCCAGCAAAAGTTCACATAAATTATGTTTCAATCTATCTGTTACCATCGCCCCTTATCCACGAACCGAAAACGTAAAAAATCAGCAAGCTAGCTAAGTAATTACTTGCTATAGTAGTATACATTGTTTATGTTTGTTAGTCTTAAGAAATAAAAATCTAGTCAACATTTTTGTTTGTGATGTTTTACAAGCAATAACTTATTTAAACATTTTATAATCCCAACGAATTATAAATTAACCGAACGTTTTCGGCAGACACTAAAACATTATTACAGTTTAAAACTCACTAAATCATAAACAACATCAGCAGTCAAACGGTTGAAACATGCCATCTATAAAAAAAGATCCAAACGCTTACGACATCTATCTTGACCAAAAAATCGTGACAGACGGCGAAATATGGAACTAAATAAAAATGTACTAAATCTGACAGATGTTTGACGTTCTCCATAGCAAGCAGCGCCACTGTGAACTGCAAAGTTATACTGGGCGATTTGATTATAAAAACATTTGAATGTTTATGTTCATCATTCTACATACGGTTTATTTGGAGATATTTTGTTGAATGTCTTTTCGTTGAGCAGTATATTGACTTTATATCCTTCTCAAATCTACTATTTAGTTGATAATTAATTGCCATTTGAATAGAATATTGTTTCATTGATTTGATAGGTATTAATAAAAGAGCAGACGGCTGTATCTAAAGTTTTATATTCTACATTAATGATGGATGTAATGTAACTAATATTTTGTAACAATATAATTTAGATGAGAAAAAAAATGAATGAATTTTGAATGGAGTTTGTTGTCCGTTCTTCTCCATAGGTACCTATTACGCTATGAAATATGCAACTAGCTTCATATTTCTGACTGACCGATTCCTTGACAATTCAAAAGTGCCTGTCAATGGTTTAAAAATTTAAATAAATGGTTTGAGTTCTACCGCACATTTTTTTGGGCTAACACCTTTATTTCAAAAGCCCATGGGAAATAAAGGGTTTGCCAAATCACGTTCCAGAAACCAATATTTTACAGCCCGGAAAACATGTAATAAATTTTATTTCCCAAATAATATTTTCTCGAACGTCAATTCAACAACTAGACGAACTTCATATCCTAGTTGGGATATTAATTACAAAGCTTAGCGCACACGCGGGGGCCGCAACTGTAAAACTATTAGCGGGGCTGTCCGAATAGTTGGAAATAGTTTCCTTGGCTTGCCGCCAGGCGCGCTAGTGATAGATCGCGTCGCCTTGCATTTGACATGTTGTAAACAAAAATAATAAATAAAAAGCGTACAGTACAACATGTTTTGATATATGTGCGTTTCGTTTTGGGTTATAGCTTGAGTTTTATTGGTTTCACGGTAAGATTAGAAATGACGTGACGTTTTTATGGGAACGGGTCGACGTTAATGTTGATTGCCAATTTCTGGTGTGATTTTTTTAGGCTATCTCTGGAGATTGACAGCGTAATTATTGTATTGGGGAGCGAGTTAAACTGGTTTTTTATTTGATCTGTTTCAAGTAAACAAAAAACTTATGTGAAGAATGCTTCAAATAAGATTGAAGAAATTTTGCCCCACATTAAAAATAAAGCAAAAATTCTTCTTAAAACTCAAGCCAAACCGTAACCAAACTCCTAAAACAGCATCTAAACGTGAAAAACACCAAGAAATTACTTTTTAAAATGAAACACCACCATCAAAACATTATGAGCGCGAACTCAACGCGCATCGAGCGTCCCGACGCAAAGTTTGCAATTTACAACTTTAGTTCTCTGACAAGTACTTACAAGACTTAATATCTCGCCGCTATGTACTCATCTTTATTTGGACGAGTATTTAGAAGTATTCCTTGAGGACTCGTCCGAGTTAAAGCGAGATGTCGTTAGCGAAGCGAAAGCGACACAAGTTTTTTTCTTCTAGTTTTTAAATTCAATCTTACCATGTTTTAAAATCCTCATACCATATTAGTTAAAAAAGTTTCATGAAGAATTTAAAGGCTTGATGCCGCAGACATACGCGACGCCACTCGTAGAACAATTTCCATTAGGTTTTCATAGAAAATTGTTGTACTAAAATCGCGTCCCGGTTGTCTGACTTAAAAAGCGTCCAAAAATATCGACTCCGCTTTTCTTGTGCCGCGTACTTTACCAAGTCCTAAGGGAAAAAAGTTCTTTAATGTAGGTGGTTCAGTTAGTCGGGTCAGTACTGTAGCGGCTGAGTGGTAATTATGTAAGGTCAAAGAAAGGGAGAAAGCGTTTAACGTAAATAAGTTTCTCTCTCATATTTATGTCTGAGCTAGTCGAGTACTGTAGGCAAGTTGACGCTTGTGCTGTTCTATGCGAAGTACTTTTTTAAATACATACTGTATTTTTGAAGTGAAACCTCTTTACGCACGCTTGACTTGGGGAGTAAGCTGGCGAACGCGTGACATAAGCGTTACGAAAAGTGTGATCGGGCGAGGCGAACGGGAGTAGAGTCCGGATATAAGCAAGAGAAAGCAGTGCACGCGCACATTTTCTTTCTCTCTTCCTCTCATAGCCAAATACGTTTGAAGTTTCACTTCAGTCGTGTGGTCATAAGCACACTCGGTTTTTTTATTTTTGTGAAGATGTTTGTTCGTCCATCACGTAGTAACGGCTCGACGGATTTGGATGATTTTTCGCAGAAAGATAGACTTGGTACTGAATTAAAATATAGGATAGTTTTTATCTAGGTACATGAAGAAGTTTCGCTAGAATGCGTGTAAAACTGCGGATAACAGCTAGTTTAAATAAAGAGCTGTATGTCTGGTTCACATGTTGGTCCGTATGTTTGGTGACCACGTGACAACTACTAGCTGCGCCCCGCGGTTTCACCCGCGGTTTCGCGTAAATGTCGATCCCGTGGGAATATCGGGATAAAAAGTAGTCTATGTTAATCCAGGGTGTCAGCTACCTCCATACAAAATTTTATCAAAATTGGTCCAGTCGTTTAAGCGTGAAGAAGTAACAAACGTATAAACACACCCACACACAATCACAAACTTTCGCCTTTATAATATTAGTGTGATGTGATACAAGGTGCTCAGATAAAAAAATATAGTAGCGCAGTAAAGTTAGATCTTTAACTGGCCAATATAACTTATGCAGTGTTAAAAATTCCAACAGAAAAAGACGATCTTTTTCCCGTTAAAACCATTACCGAAAACGGGTCATAAATAAATAAAAAATTAGGCCCACGTTTACACCAACCGACATTAAGTATCGAACAGCTAAATGAAGGGTAGCTCTTAAATTTTTAATAATTTCATGTCCACGCGGTACGTGCCGATTTTTAGCCTCTGAGGTTGCAATATACTGTGATTAAATACAATTTGGGCCGCTCCCGAGTGCCCTCTAGCACTTCCGGGAAGCCTAGCGACTTCCGCCGCCCGACTTCCGGTAGGATACCGCGCGTTATTTCGTACTTTTTTTTTTCAAGTGGCTCTCGTGGGCGAGTGCCTTTTTGTCATGAAATAAAGTTTTTTCGCCGAAAAAATGTAAAAATGTAGGTGTACATTATGTATTTTTAAGGAGTGTCGTATATAAAAGGAATGATGGCTGTAAATGATGGCGTCGGAGTTTGTGGACTGGGGCTTTAATAAAGGTCTTTAGGAACATTCTCTCACGCTTTTGCGCTTGCGCTACAGGATAAACAGGTTTCCAGGTAAGCTTATTAAAGTTCGTTTTTTAATTAATATTTAAATACGTACTTTATCCTACAGCGGGCATTCCCGATCTCATGTTGAATGCAGTCCCTCGTTTCAAGTTATTTTGAAACGATCACATAGAATAACAGACATGAAGATTCTTACCAAAAACCGCTGATAGATTAATAACAAACGAAAAATAATATAAAAAAAATCTTACACCCCAACTATTTTGTTCGGGTGTTCCTTGTCTGTCAGTATGCAAACAACAGGGCTATTACAACACTAAAAATACACCCTCGAAAATACCTTAACAACTTTAAAACAACGCAATAAAGACCAAATTCAAACTTTAGAACACCAAACAAGCAGCAAATTTAAACTTGCCAAACAACACAATTCAATTTGACAAGTATGAACAAACAATTCTAAACTTTATTGGAACGTCGTAAACGTCAATTTTGATCGTAAACATCCAAGATGGCGACCACATGGTAGTCTAGTTAACAAAATATATGAAGAGGATTGTTTATGGTACATCCTGTTGATAGACATTAAGAGGTTTTGTCTCAAAACGGGATGCACGGTAACTAACTATAACAAATTGAGGACGAAAGGGTATCGCAGACTAAATGGTACCAGGGTGAGAGGAGATGGTGAGAGATGGCTCCTAAGAGATGCTTGACGATAGTTAGATGGTGATATTTTCGGATCTCGAATCTATTAACTCCCAGCTTTCGAAGATTCTTCGCAGTAGCTGCAAATGGGTATTAAAAAAACAGGCCAAGTGCGAGTCGATCCGATCCGAATCAGAATTAAAGATCCGACTTCAATCCGAATTGGGAATGTTCTAAATTCTGACGGATAGAGTTCGGATCTAGTGCGCATCCCCTCATACAAATAGGACTATGTTCGCTTCGGACCGGCATTTCTCGGATTCGAATCAAATCGAATCAAAAATTAAAAAAAGGACAGCAGATAAATATTAGTTTAGACCTGTCAAATTAGTCAGTGCCTGACGTAAATTGACGTATTTTTAATAGCCAATTTTTTAATCACTAAATTGTCTATGGAATATCTTAATTTGACAGGACTAAACTAATATTTATCTCCTGTCCTTTTCTTAATGAAATTGAAAGAAAAAGATGCACTGAACTTAAATTTAGTTTAGTTTGTGAACAAGAGAATCGGCGCCAATAACTAATTATAAAAAAAAGACGGGTTGCACTCCGGGAGTGCCGGTAGAAGTGAAAACTTGAATATTAACGTTGAAATAAATCAATTAATAATTTAATTAATATTACTCATTTTTTTTCAATATTTCTGCGTCACTTTTTTCATTAATAGATGCACTTTGTTCAAGTTCTTTGTTCAAAATGAAGTCATCCAACAAATTGGCCAACACATTAAATCGGCATACGAGAATATCTGTCTACGAACCGAATATTTTTGTCCATAGACATTATTACGTATGAAAAACTAATTTATTGTCTACAGTTTCAACAGTTTTGACGCGACAACGTCATGGTCGTCATGGAAACAATATGAATATGTCAATGAATGAATTTGATATTGTATGTGTCAAACTAAAAAACTTTTGAATATTTTTTTTGTATTTAAAATAAATGAAATTAAGACCGGAGACTAGTTGCAATAAAGGGCAAAGAATTGAATATTGGTTGGAGGAGGATAAGGTGTGTACCTACTGTTACAGCTAAAATGTGTTCAAAGTAAGTTAAAATGTTTTGTAAACATTCTCAATTTCTTATACCTACTTATGCTTGCTTTTGCTTCTAATCCTTAGATTTTTTGGAAGAATTGGTCAGGGAGAGGTCTCCATAATAGAAAATAAAAACACTGACACAAGCTTTAACGCTAAACAGGGGCAGCCTGGCATGGTTTACGAATTAGGTGCCTATCCAATTTACAATTTTACGAAGAACTTCGTTTGCCTGTACAAAACTCATTGTAACAAAAAAAAACCCGCCATAAGAATAATAATGACTGTTATTTTGATGCCGCTACTGATTAATTAAATCAGTATAAATTAGATAATGAAGAGAAAGAATTTATAACATTAGTTTTGTATTTCAGGTCAATAGGACTAGTAAGGATGGTGCTTCACTACGAATAGCAGTAAATGAAACGGCCTACAGAAGAGATAGCACAGATGGCAAATGAAAAGCAAACATTTTAAAAATGTTGTTCTGCTTGCAAAAGTTTTAGAAGCCAAATTAGAGTTTAGAGTATTGTTCAGCCGTGAACAGGCAAGAGTTACACACGCCAGCGTCAGCATCAAGAGCGACATACATTCGTTCCACATAAATTAGTAATTAGTAAATGAATAAATTAGTCATCAAGCTGGAGTAGAGTTTGATTCATCTTCCATAATTGACAACATTTCATATTTTTAACCTGCATGTATTATTACGTTATATAAAAGTAAATTCAAATCTGGGGCACCCATATTTTTTCGTTTTTCGAAATTATGTACTTTTCATTCATAATTTTAACTTTGAAATTCGGTGTATTCTAAAAAGACGTAAGTGCCAGATGACGGTAGAATGGCGATATTACCTTTGCTTTATTGTGACCCGTCAAAAAAACTGTTAGATGTCACTTGTCTCAGTCGTTGTTTTGGTTCCGTCATTGGCGTATATTTTTCATTGGGATCCATTTTATTGGCGAAATATCAATCAAAAATTGATAATATTAACAGTAAGCAGGGTGTCGAGTTGATAGGAAAAAATATTGTTGAATTCAATTCAGTTTTTTAGTTGTTTTCTAGTTACACTTCTTAGGTGACATTGACATGTCTTGTTTGATATAATGTTTTCAATCAAAGACATTGGAATGCGCAAAGGTAACTACCTCATTCCGCCGTTTATGTGACGTCATCACATGTTTTTTGATTTTTATTTTTTTTCTCAGAAATTTAGAAATAAAAAAATAAAATAAAATATATTTGAACTCAGGATACGAAAATAAAGAAACAGTATTTTTGTTTTAAGGTCGTGTCAGGTTTGAAATGTTGTCAATTCCTCTCACTATGGCCAAGACACCTTTAGCCATCACCAGTTCTATGAGTCTGTGGGACCGGCAATGACAAAACTATTTCCTGTGTACACATTGCACGACGTACACAAACCCCTATTCCTACCCAAATTCTGTCTGTTCCCGTAGGTCTCCCGTAGGCTTGTATGATAGGTTAGGGTGTTAGGATAACTAGGGTGTTAAGTAGTTGCTGTAGGTTTATAATCAATAGGGTGAGGTAACCATAGATACCAGGCTCAATTGTTACAAACTTAGCCACATTGTATGCATTTGGAATAACAGCCGTACTAAGCTGTAAGTCCCGGTGCGTACAAGTATTATAAAAATAAACTGATATTTGTATACAAGCTTTTTATTAATGAACTACTCTCCCTAAATTTCTTCTCTTTTACTTTAGATCTTGTTGGCTCAAAATATTGCCACTTCCACGTTGTCGTCGGTGGCAGCGCAGAGGTCACTTTGACTGCATGTTTTGGGTAGGACAAATAAGGCAGGATAGGACGTGAAGCATGTTTTGCAACATAGCTTCACAGCCACACCCTACTGGAGCATCTCCCTGCAGGGTGTAAACTTCCGTGGTCGACACGGAAGCATTGTTTTCACACAAAAGCAGCAATGTCCCACAGTATTTCTTGTTGCTATAATGTGCTTCGTTATATTTTTCGTCGCTTCTATTTTGTATTGTAGGTAGGTATATAATAATAAACTAAATTGGTTAAACAAAAGTTCAAAATAAATTAAATACAACTGCGGCTCCTCGAAGTACTATTGTTTACGAAACTGACTTTTCAAACATTTGTACGTCAAATGTCATTTTCTTCGGCCATCTTTGTCGTGTCTCACTTGGTTCACTTCGGTTGGCGCCGCCGTAGAAAGAGATGGGGGGGGGGGGGGGGCGGAAATCTCTCCTGACGGTCACGTGTCCTGACGCGATGCCCTGACGCGAGTTTAACATTTTTTACCCATTACAAAAAGTGTTCAACGCCGCTAAAGAAGTTTTCACTTCAATTATTATTAATTTAGTTTAGGATACCCTTCAAAATTCAAATCAAGTTTATTGCGAATCTAACCCTGTGTTTATTAGCAAATAAATTAGTTAGGTACTCAAGTACATATTAAAACCACTTAATTGGATCTAAATACAAGTGTTGACACTCCCATTGAACAAGTAATAAGTTAGCTGCTGTCAGTAATTCGTGACAAAGCATTAAATATATTTGCGCAGATATTTAGTTTATTATTGTAAATGTCAGGGAATGAATAAGACATAGAGCGCTTTGAGAAACGTATCGCATTGACATTAACACGTGCGAGAATCATCGTAGGTTAGGTTTGCAAGAACTGATAAAAATTGGACTAGATTGACAAAACAAGAGGGGATTCTGGGAAGAGCGAGTTCTTAGATTCGATTTAGTTTAATCTGTCAAGCTCCGCTAATGAAACACAATTGATTTTCTATTGTTTCGTCGCCGATCGGCGAACCGCGCCGCTTGACCGGTTAAACAATGTAGGTACGAGTACCTATAATCGAGTAACTGTCATGGGAAAATTAGTATTCCTATGATACTGGTGATGGAATGGATCTTTATGAGTACCTAAACTATACGAACTATAAAATTTGTAACGTTTACTGCAAAACCACAATATTAATTTCACAAAACATGAATTCTTCCAACACTATCATGCGAAAAATATTTTTTTAAATCTGCTACTCATCACGTGAAGTCTGCAATTTATAAAAGACAGTGACAAGTCTGACAACTCCACACAACCCCTAGCATTAAAGACACATAGGAATGCGCTGTGTTAGCTCGCGAGATTTCCGATTTTCTTACGTTTTTTGCAATTTGCAGGTCAGTATCAGGTTGTGTATCGATCAAAATATGGTTCGCGACCATAATAAATATGTATTTACAGTATTGTAATCATTACAATCAACTCTCAAATTGAATTTCGTGGGTTACTCTGAAGCTTTCGCCTGAAACCTTGTCTTATTCATACTCAAAAGCAAACTTTACTAATTGGTATAATACTAAAACCTAAGCCTGACGATTGGTCCCAATCAAGATATCCAACAGACCATAAATTCACCTAATTTTATTTCTCATTTCCTAAACACTGAAGTTCCAAATTAGGAGCGAATTCAAATTGTTTTTTCCTGTTGAAAAAAAAAAGTTTATGCGAAAGCAAATATTCTTAATTAAGAATGGCGTGATACAATTTGGTAATAAAGACTTCTCGAAAACGGTATGCTTTAACGATTTTGGTTTAAAAGTTTTAAAGCGTCGTTGTAATGAGGACTTAATTAGTCAAGGAAAAGGTATCGAGAAAAAATTAACTTTCGATTAATTTATTTGGTACTTAAGATACTTTTTCGGAGGTGTGATTTTGGTTAGAGAATACGTCACCAGTAGTCTGCCGTCTGCTCCTCAGAAGTAAATAGCCTTTTGACAATCGTGGTGAGTTCTGAGTAGGTACAGACGTCAGAACATCAAGCTACCTGAAACTGTCAAATTTTCCCAATCAACACTGAACCTTATGTTTTAGCAATAAAGTTGAAAATCTATAAAAGACATTTGACAGATTGTATTAGCTTGATGTGCTGGCGTCTGTACATTACCTAGCATCACGCCTCTGTTCCCTAACGGGTTAGGCAGAGGTGAAAACAACCACATCCAAATTTCGCCAGATTAACTTGATGATAAATCAGATTATATCTCATTCTTCATCCTAGAGAGTCGATGGTAATCTTCATGTAGTCGGCCCAGAATTTGGCTACGAGTTCGCGAGCGTCCATCAGTTCCTGTAACATGCAGACAGGAGACGTTTTTTTTTTTGGATGGGAAGGCATCAAATGACCCCTCCCGCTCTAGGTGGAGCGGAAGGGAGTATCAGACTCTGACTAATACCCATCCGTGTTCCTTCCTTAGCCCTTTATGTTCCGGGGTAGCGGTAACCCTTTCGTTCCGCACCCCGGCAGGCTTCGGCCCTGGCAGACCCCTTCCTTTATGCTGACATCTCTTTGAGGCGCGCGTGGAACACGTAGGCGCCGTCCGGCACGGACACGGACACGGCACGGAGACAGGACACTCTGGACACAATACCTATCTCATTCTGAACCTTAGTTACTTACACAAAACGGCAAAATTAATATTTGAGTCGGTTTACAGTCGGTCCAATTCCAAATACAAGAAAACAGCTGAGTTCAGCTCACAAAAAAAAAGCAGTTGCTACATACCATAATATTACCTCCCTCCATTTCTATTAAATTGCTACAGCAGGTAACAATTTTAATATACTATACAACAGCATACTTTGGACCGGGGATTATTGGTGCTACCGCTGAAACTTTCAAGACCGGACTCCCGAAATTGAAGCCCTAAAACTGGGGCACCTGAAAGCAATTTCGAGTCGCTTGGAGCTGATTTTACCAAATGTGTTTTGTTGCAATATAACGCTGCGATGACGTAACTTCGGATTGCGAGTATACGGATTTGAAACCGATGTTGTTTTGTTTCATGTAGCTTCAAAACAATCAACAATCAATTAAAATCAAGCATCTTTACGTATTTTGATGGCGTCTTCTTCAATTAATAACTTAAGAGTGAATACTTTCATTTATTATAATTGCCTAGCCTTTTCCCAACCATGTTGGGGTCGGCTTCCAGTCTAACCGAATGCAGCTGAATATCAGTATTTTACATGAAGCGATATCTGACCTCCACAACCCAGTTACATGGTAACACGGTACTCCGTGGCAAGACTGCTTGTCAGATTTTCGGGCTTCTAACTAACCGTAACGACTGTTAAAGATCTAGGAATGACAGTCGGAACCAACGGCTTAACGTGCTTTCCGAGACATGGTATGTAATGGTCACCCATCCACGAACAGACCTCGGCAAGCGTTGCTTAACCTTCTGTGTGAGTGGCTGTTATTATTTAGCCACGAGCCCGTTCTAAATATGAAAACAAATAAACATCTAATCTAAATGCCATAGACTAAACAAGAGGACTAAGCAGTTTCATGAACTAGCTTCCAGTACTAGACATAATACTTATGCAAATAAGGCAGACGCTGGTTAAATACTAAAGCTGCGTTCACATAAGCCCGAACAGCACTAAAATACGGAAGCACTCCGGAAACCTTTCAATTTTTCCAAGTCTCTTTCGTCATATTATCCATACTTATCAATTGCAGCAACTACAAGAGTAGTGGTGGCTCAGTGGTAATGGCCCCGACTATCGAACTGTAACGTCGTGGGTTGGAACCCAGGTAGGCGCTTTACTTTGTGTAAATAATTTTATCACAGCTCTCAAAATGGTGAAGGAGAACATGTCAACAAAAGTCTGGCAAACCGGCATGTCGTAGAATTAAAAATTCGAAAAACATGACGTCTACCAACCCGCACTGGGCCCGCGTGGTAGATTACAGCCTACCCTCTCGAAGAGAGGAGGCCGGTGTCCCAGCAGTGGGAACATTATAGATTGATGCTATGCTTATGCCATATCAATTTCATCAGTGTATAATGGCCCACATTGGACAGTAGACTCCACCAATGGCATGACTATGGAGATATTCCCATTGCCAATATGCTTGGCAAAAGGATTGCTGTAGGTATTGGAACTGGCAGACACCGGGGTAATTGCGTAACACACTAGCAGTAGACATGGCTTTCATTTTGACAGTTCAACAACATTCATTGCGTTATTTACGTTGTTAGCAGACAAATTTTTCGAACATATGAAGCAATGGATTAGCAATATCCTTCAAAATGATTCAGATTGTGATTGATAGTGTGTTACGTAGTGTGCAGGAAGGCGTTGTTGCTGAACATATTTTAAATCCCTTGGTTTTGGGTCCATATTGGCTCAACTAAAGTTCTTTACCCGAAATTGTTCTTCCTAACGATTTGTAATCCGAATGATCACTCTTCCTAAAATTTTTCATCCTAAAGTTTTCATTCATACTATTTGTAGTGCTACCGGCGATGTTCATAACACTCATGTTTCCGAAAATTGTAATCAATAATATCATTAATGTAAATATTTTAAACTCCTACTGTTTTTTATCATAACGCTTTTATCCCTAAACATAACTACTAATGTAACTAATTTCTATAAGAATAACAGACAATATAAAATCGTTTGATATACCACTCAATAGACTTAAAACCTATTTAGTCTAATATGATAAACACTTTTTTTTTTCATCCTATGTCATCCAATGTCGACGGAGCCCCGCTTTGCGGGGCCCCTATTTCTGTGTAAAGGGTTTAAAGTAACCTAACCAAACCGAACCTCGGGGTGCCCTTCGCTCGCCCTTGCATCCTATGTCGACGGAGCCCCGCTTCGCGGGGCCCCTATTTCTGTGTAAAGGGTTTAAAGTAACCTAACCAAACCGAACCTCGGGGTGCCTTTCGCTCCCCCTTGCATCCTATGTCGACGGAGCCCCGCTTCACAGGGCCCCTATTTCTGTGTAAAGGGTTTTAAGTAACCTAACCATTTTTTTTTTTTTTTTTTTTAACGTGGAGATATGCTCATGCATTCTGCACTACCTCGGGGAGATAGTGCAGTTATGTGGGACTCAAACCCACTAAAACTCCACGGTGTCCTCCTCTGCCGCTTACGGCGGGAACACGGGCACGCGTTAGCACTCATCCGTGAACCCGCCGCGGCTGTCCGTCACCGGACCCTCCTCTGGGGAGTATTCCCCATCTCCGGCGCACTAGAACACATAGCACGCCGTGACCACCCCAGGGACCAAACCAGCACATGGGTGCCAGACGACCCCGTGTCTGGGCACCCTTGGTCCCCCTGCGACGGGTCAGGTCATTGGCCCCGCCGCCTGCCAATTTTCGGCCGCAGAGGATAGGGAGAGCGGCCAACGTCATACCAACACTCTTCTTCCTCTGCGGCCCCACCGCGTCCGCCATCGGACGGTGGCGACCCCGTCAAGGCCGCGGAAGGTAGGGAGAGCGGCGCACCGCAATACCGGCACTCCTCTCCCACCGCGGCCTCCAACCCTCAGCCGCGATGCCTCCGATACGACATCGCGGCCCGCCTCAGCTGCGATGTCGCTCAAGCGGCACCGCAACCTACTTGTTGGCCGCTACGTCGTCGGCTTACCGGCAAACGCCCTGACGAGCGGCCCCTCCTCGGGTTCCACTTCGCTTCACCGTGGGTGTCCAAGCCACGGCTACTGAGCCCCCCCGCCTCGACAATGTGGGAACCCACCGGGGGGGAAGTAACCTAACCAAACCGAACCTCGGGGTGCCCTTCGCTCCTTTTTTGCATCCTATGTCGTCGATCTAAACAAAAAATATATGACTTTGAATAATAGTGTAAAAGATGGTTATGTTGAGAAAATATAGGAAAACAAATAAAAGCATAATAGATGTTTATTGCTACTGACATTATGAAGTTGAATGATTCGGAATTATGAACATTAGAGACAGAGTAGTTAGGAATTGTGATTGTTAGGATGAAAAATGTTAGGAAGAACATTTTCGGATTTCCAATTATCGGAGTTGAAAATTTAGGTGAACTTTGGCGCACCCCTTGGTTTTTACGACGCCAGTGAGTAATGGGGGATGACAAGACAACACAGGACTTTTCTCATTACTCATTTACTCATTAATTTAGTGGTAAACTTTATATTTAGTGCACTAAACTCTGGATAATGTGTACGCCGCTTTATTCCGTCTTGTAGAGCCATCGACGTGAAGGATTAGGGTTGCAACTCAAGGATTTAACTTCTAAGATGAGGTGTATTAAGTTGACAGGGTTGCCAAAACATTGTGTTGTTTTAAGTTGGTAATACTGCTTATAATTTGTAAGTTCGTTCGGTTGGTAGGGATTGAAGTTTGAAGCGGGAATGTTGCTTGTTAATTTCGGGAATCGTACGGGAATATTGAGATTTGAAACCCACTATCGTCGATCTTTTTGCAATTAAGTGAAAAATATGTTTATACCTACCTACTAGCTATAGCCTGCGGCTTCGTCCGCGTGGATGACGGAAAATATCCCACGGGAATATACTACCGGGATTAAATGTACCCTACGTGTTAATCCTGGTAAACGATGTATTAATTCCGTAATACATTGTTTTCATATAACTCTATAGGTTTACGCGGCGCACGCCAGTAAAGCTCTCAATCGACATGGTTTTTTCCGACATCTTCAACAATCAACGTCGTATTTACTTATACATTATTACAGCCAATGGACACAAAACCTTAATGAATTATACATCTAAGCCTTCCTCGTGAATCACACCGTCCTTTGGTGAAAACCGTATGAAAATCCGAAAATCTAATCCCGTAAGTAACGCAGATATATTTTTAATTAATTCCCCAAACAATATCCAATTCAACCCTTCAAATCTCACCTGACAATCTGAATAAATAAAAACAAAATTTCAATTTGCGAACCAACCCTTTGCCTGCCGAGTTCTGTACGGATCTCAGCGCAAATCCCACTTTGATCGACTTCCCAAGTCCTTCAAGCGATACCCTTAGTTTTGCGTGGGGTTAGGCGTTTGAGGTCCATTTTGGGACGGATTCATTATTGTATACGTAATGGTGGGCCATGTTGGGCATGTCAACTTCGATGGCAGGCTTTCGTTTTTATTTTTATTAGTGGCCAGTTTTGGTGTGGTGTTCTAAATTTGAAAGGATGTGTGGCCTCGTTGGTTTGTTTTGGTCTTCGATTTGCAAAGAAAGGATTTTCGAATTGTGCCAAAAGAGCATCTACAAAGATATGATGTATGGATTGTATGGATAACCCTGTGCATTCAGCCCTGATCATTTATGGACTTATGGCCTATGGGAGTAGCCGGAGTAGGCTCCGGCTACTCCCGTAGCTTTGCTTACTGCCACTTCATGCCACGGTTTGAGGAAAAGAAAGAAAAGAAAAATGAAGGATATTCGAGGTGCAATTATATATTTGTTAAATAAAAGTGTATTACTCATAAGCAAATATCAAGCTACTTACATAGACAAGGTGAGAAAGAGCGAGAGACGCCCTCTACTATCAAAATAAGGAATAACCATGACAGATGGGTTGCGTTCATAAATAAGAACAAAAAAGACAAGAAAATAATTACTAAACAAAACATAACTTCACGCCTGTATTTTCCAAAGGGTTAGGCAAAGGTGCACCTAGAGTAATCCCACATTTTGCAATAATAATTAAGTACTTGTTAATTTTATTTAGGTATTTAGGTTAATCAGTCTGATTCAGAATGTGGTCATTACCATTCATGAATTATTGAACTGTTTTCTGTTAAAGTGGACGTTTTAAATCACACAATGGACACCTCATTTCTTTGCATCACTCATTTGTTAGTAATGGTTGGTAACACCCGACTTGTAAAGTGTTTACTGCTAACTCACATGATACCTAACTATTTACCATAGTAGGTACCTATAGTATAATAGGTGTCTTACAAAGAATTTTGTAAAAAAAAGAGTATGTACCCAAAACTGTCAAATTTTTTCAATCAACTTTGAACCATATACTTTAGCGATAAAGTTGAAAATCTATTAAAGAAATTTGACAGATTGTAATAGCTTGATGTGCTGGCGTCTGTACTTATGACCACGCGATACTCGTAGACGTGAAAACTTACGAATGGAGCCGAGTTTATGCGATCCAGCGCAGATTATCCGCCATTTAGACCACATTTAGCGTCTCCGACCGACTGGAGCCGAGTATACCCGATTATAATGGATGGTCACCCATCCACAAACCGAATGCGGCAAGCAAAGCTTAACTTTCAAAGTTTTTTTAGTTCTTTTTTGAAGAAACACGAACTAAACCAATATACAGGGCGAAATTAAATTCATGGGCATCCTTTTAAGGGGTCATTGTAATCATCATTATGAACAACTTTTACTATGGGACTAAACCTGAAATCATGAAAAAGAAATCAGCTGTTCCTTGCATTTATGTTCACATAACTCGTCAAAATGTAGGGAAGAGCTGATTTTTTTTTAGCAATTTCAGGTTTGGTCCCATAGTAAAAGTTGTTCATAATGATGAGTACAATGCCCCCTTAAAAGGATGCCCATGAATTTAATTTCACCCTGTATATTGGTTTAGTTCGCAATTTCACCCTGTATAATAATCTTAAGAAACACTGAAACCTGGACATAACCTGTTAAAACGTAACACACGATCCTACGTCCTATGATAACTGCACGATATAGGCTGAAACGACCCATAAACCACAATGGTACTATAAACCCAGTATTGGGTATCGGTGTAAAGTAACGCCATAAGATATAAAACGTTACAAGAGTTTAATATAGTGGGTTATCGTGTTTCACGGTGTGGTGCAGAATTATAATGAGGTCTGACGAATGAGGAATACATTACATCATATGTCATAGACAAGATGTATGTCGCAATATTGTGCCAGAGACAAGACTGAATGCAATGAATAAAGTCTTGATGGTACAAGATGGGGAAGACAGAAATGATCAAAGCAGTTTTAAAAACAAATGCCAACCTAAATGAAAAACAACAGCGAATTGGGCAGTCAAATATAACTATTTCCCTTAACATCTAATTTACTGTGACATAAGCATAAACAATACGTAAAATCCGCAGACAATCTAATAATCTCATTCAAACCACTCTTCCGTTCTATTTTCAAATCTCCACTCGTATGTCTAAAGTTTTATCTCCACGTTCCATTTTTCCAACATCGAATTTTAAATTTTCTAACCCGGAACCGCGCGCCACGATCCAACATACCAATTATGGTTGCCGGGGCCCATTCGACCAACCTTCACTCTTACTCATTACGTTTCCATTAACAAAAGCAGGGTTGCCCAAGCATTCCGAGCCACATTTAAAAAGATCGCCAACCTTTAACCTGTAAACGTTTTGTGGGCGGGTCCGTACCGCCATTGTAACACTTCTGAGCTATTTCAAGTGTCAAATTAATGATTCGAAACAGTGAGGAGCTAGAGACTGCGCTGTGTTGCCAGCTCAACGTTTTTTGTTTGGTGCAAGCCACGATAAGATTCATTTGATTAAACGCTGCGCGTGTGAATAAATGATGATAGCGCATGCGCCAGTTTAACATTTTTTTTTAAAGTGACTATTAATTCTAAGCGTGATTTTTTTAAGCCAATATCATGAAGAGAAAAGATTTGACTTTTTGTATGTTTGTTTGTAACGCTTTCACGCTAAAACGGCTGGACAAATTTGAATGAAATTTGGCATAAGGGTAAACCGTGACCTGGATTAGGACATAGGACACTTTTTATCCCGATATTCCCACGGGACTTATGTGTGTGAAACCGCGAGATAAAATCCACCTTCGTGCGCAGTTACTATGTCGAAAAACTCGGAAAAACATTTTAGGTACGATTAAGAAATGCTTGACAGTTCCATTTAGTAATTGACACCTAACCTTAATGGGAAATTTTTCCATCTAGCTGACAACCTCATAAATCCGTTCATAACTTACACCACTCAACACCACACACACACACTATTCACAATTTTATTGCGCAACGGACTCGAATCTTATCGTAACATCTGAACTTTTGCACATCCCTATGATTACGAGATCAGTACAATACACATCTTTACCGTTTCTCTAGCTTTCTACGCTCAAATAGTTTCTATACACTTGCATAATTAACTTCATAGTCATTAATCTTTGTCTGGGTAGTGGAATTTGTGTGCAATGCAATTTTAAGACATCAGTCTCGCGATGTTCCGTTTGACCTAGTTCGGAACTAAGCGCTTCGGAACAAGGATTCTGGATGGGCCATTCGACGGCAGAATAGAAGCCTAAGTAAACCGAAACTGCCGTGTGTAGTTTACATTAAATGGGAGGCTTTTCAAAGAGCTTAACTTGTTTAAAAAGTTTGGTGAAATAATTGAACTGGGTTAAGTAACCTATTAACCGTCACCATATGAATGACGACTACTAAATACGATACCTACTATTAAAGGGTTTCATAATATTAATAGGCTTTATTAAATATTAGAATAATCAGAACGAATGGCAAACGGATTACCGATCGCATGATCTAATAAATGCGTCAAAATCGTGAGTATCTTTCACAAAACCCACAGCACGAAAAGGGTTACCCTGTTAAGAAAACACAAGCGTCTAACACACCTCAGTGCAATAAATCAATAAAATTATTCAAATGCAAATGCTTTAGAAATCGTACTAAATAACGTTCCAATAACTTGTTTCAAGTTTCTGAGTAAAATACTTAGTACAAGTTATTGTTATCAGATTTATTCTCGTGTTTGGCAGATCCGTAGACTCGAGATAGGCTGGGCGAAATAGCACGCTCGACCTAATTTCTAAATCTGCCCACGGTAGGTTGGATTACAACACCTTTCAATTTGATACTGTACATATTTGTAATAGCGTGGTTCCAGGAAAAATGGGGGGAACTCTTCCAACATTTCCGTGGGGTGACGGGGGACAGGGTATTAAGGGATTATGTGCAGAGAGTGGGTAGGACCTCCTGGGTGTTTGTTTAATATGGTGTGGTCAGCAGGTTAGCCAGGTGGTTACAATGGCGTGCTTATTTCAGAATGCAGACGACTATTTAAAAACGTACCGGTACTTACTTTAAACAATGAGCATTACTTACAGGCTACCTAATATTTTAACATTTTTTAAATTAAGATTACCAATATTAATTACATATTATGAATAAAAGGGTAAAGGTAGTGAGTTAAAGGACCCTTTTTGGGTATGCCTTAAGACAAATTAATAGATAATTAGGTACCTACCTATTAATGCACATTTTTAAAATATATATTTTTAATTTTGAAGTCTTTTTAGCCCAGCTTTTCAACAAGTAAAATAAGCTAATTTAGCTTAACCTTTTCTTCATACAAAATCCAACTTTAGAACTTGAAATCTTTGACAGAATGATTCACTAAGTCTTCGTCGATTTCAACAACTTCGTGTGTATCTTATCTAAAGGACACCGGCGTATCTTTTTGCGTCGGCGCAAACGATCAATGCGAATTGACTACAAAGATTTATGTCTCCGCCACTAAAAGCTGCGTGAATTATGCCCATATACCCGTCTCTTTCACACGTAGCGGTTGAATGAAGACGGAGCGAGACAGACGCTATTTAGTAGTACTTTGGTTTGAACTTTGTGAAAGTTCCAGGAATTTCACGGGGTGTGGAATGGAATCCACACTAGAGTAGCAATAAATAGCTAAAGTCGTTTATAATTGTTGTGGCTCGTAGATAAGGAAGTTTTGGTATGCGAATACGAATTTATGCGTGTTAGAAGGTATTTTATTTTGAATTACAATCTCTTTTGTGTAACCTATAACTGTTTAGTGTTTTGATAGCCTATGTTGTTCCACTACACGTAGGGTTGCCAAACGTACTCTAAAAAAATAGAGTATTGTACTCTTTTTCTTGTAGATTTACTCTGTAATCTATAATACTAATAGAGTACGTTAAAATACTCTTTTTTACATAAACTGACTTACTGAATTTGATTCAAATGAGCTCCTGATCTATTTACACTTAGAATTAGGATTTTTGGAGTACTACGTTTCTTTTAAAAATGGTTAAAAATTGTTATGTACCGCAAAAAGTACTAAAAATACATTTTTTTTTAAATTGCATAAATGGTACTTTTTTATTAATCTGTACTCTTTATTTACTCTCTCTGAAATCAGATATACTCTACTTCTTCTGGAAAAAGTATGAAATTCTAACTGCACGCCAAATTCCTTCCTTTCTCCTTTCCACTCCTCTCTGGCTTGAGCTAGTGTGGGTGAATCCTGTCTGTAGCGAATTGTTTTATTATTTTTTTTAAACATTTTGACTTTTCCGCGTTCCATTTTTAATCATAAAACTTTTTAAAGACACTTTCCAAGCATATTACTCGAATTTATATATTTTCTTAAAGGGTTAACCTTATTAAAATCGTGCATTAACCTACATTCGGAACATCTGCATTTGAACGAGATTTTATTTCAATCTAAATCTATCCGCTTTCATTGAGTAAGATCCACCGATATTAAAAATTTAATGGACACGTTTAAATGCAGGATTATTTAAACTATCGTTATTTTTGCAATAACGGCCCTCATAAAAAACACCTGTTTATTTAAGTTTTATGTTTCGTCCTATTTACGCCAAGGAAGGGTTACCCAGCTTAAAATTCAACCAGCAAAATCGTTTTGTACGGTATTTAGACTTTTTTTTTCTTTTTACTCGTTTCCAGCGTGATGTTTAAATAGCCTATAACATTCCTAAGGAATTGGGCTATCAAATGTAAAAAGAATTTTCAAATCCGACTCTTAGTTCCAGAGATTAGTGCAGTCAAACAAAATCTTCAGTTTTATTATATTAGTATAGATACTATATAGATTTATGCCTTAGGTACTAGTCAGTACTTTTTTGCCAAAAACACTCCCTTTAATAAACTTATTTTAACTAAAAATTGTACTGAAATGTTCAATCATTAACTTCGATGTTTTCTTGAAGCAACTACAAGGAAAGTGCAAGTTGCTAGGAATGATCTCATCTTCAGCGCGTGACTCATCTTAGAGCATCAGACAATTACTCATTACTAGCACGTACACACGGCCACACATCAAGCTATACATAACTAGTATAAGCTGACTTCTAATTGTACGAAAAACCTATACAATGCGAGGTCAGCGAAAACTGGAAACAGCCGAGCAATTGGATTAATTGTATTTTAGTGAGTAAGAAGAAATAATAACGATACGTTTTATACTTATTAAAATAAACTAATCTACAGTGCCATCATCGCCATTCAACGTGACAATGCTACCAGCCTTTTGGCCACTTTCCCTAATCAGAGCGATGTGGATACATTTTTTGATGCCCAATGAACTCTTCACCCCTTTTTTTTATGGATGGGAAATCATCAAATGACCCCTCCCGCTCTGGGTGGAGCGGAAGGGAGTGTCAGACTCTTACTGACTAAAACCCATCCGTGCTCCTTCCTTAGCCCTTTATGTTCCGGGGTAGCGGTAACCCTTTCGGACAATCACAAAACCAACTCTTCACCCCTAAATTTGAAATTTTTGTATATAAGTAAATTTAAATAAACATTATAACAACTAGAGAATAATCAGAGGTCTGAAAACTATCCCCTTTATTCACAACCGTCGCTTAAAGTTATGTAGTGATTAGCGACTGTTTAACCATATATTTTTTGACGTTTAAATGTCACTTAATTTTAATCATCGTTTATAAATAAACTCCTATATGTTTTCCTTAGTTTAGTTAAATTGTTACATTAGGTTTTCTATCTAGTTGCGTGACGGACGTCTATTTTTTGTTGTAAATATAACCCATATATACTTACTACAGTACAAGCCAGCTGATTTGAATACCAATCTTGAAGGTGACTTAGTAACGATAACTTTAACAAAGACTGACACAATTGAAGGACATAATATGCCTGCATAGATATCTAAGTGTCAACTTTAATGCGTCATGATATTACCAACAATCGCACATTGTACTTGAGAATTATAAATGCAATGTTGCATGTAAATAATAGGTTTAATAAATAATAGGTTTAAAAAAAGCGGCTAAATGCGACTCTGACTCGCCCGTGAAGTTTTTCGTACCACCGTACAAAGTCAAAGTCAAAGCGTTTATTTCAAATAGGCACATAAAAGGCACTTTTGAACGTCAAAAATTATCTTAAAATAGAATTGATTCTAGTCGCCCATTCCAAAAGGTAGTTTTCGTATGGAGAAGAATGGGCAAGAAACTCCACCGTTACTCTTTTTACAACTTGCAAGTGTACTGTTAGCTTGAGACTTCGCCCGATGTAAGCTTGCGGTACTGAGGCGTCGATGGCGAGGGCGCAGTGTAGTATTATTTATTCTGTGGTGTAGGGCTCGGGAGGTGCTGCTCGGGTCTCAAGTTAACCCTTGCGGGTTGTACCATATTTGAAATATTTCTAGGTACAGCGGCCGTAGGACGGAAGTAGCCTCCTTCTGTGAGACCGTGATGGTCAAGAAGGAGGCCGCCGAGCGGGATCGAGAGAGGGCTGATCCTGCTCGGAGAAGGAGGCGTCGGGGTGGCAACCGCCTTGGCGCCTAATACGCCGAAACCCGCTTACTAAATAAGGTAGGTGGACCTTTGGGGTCGCGGGCGAACCGAGTGGGGACTCTGCTCGCCCACAAAGTGACCCCAGAGAAGACGGTGGCACAGTGGTCACGTACTGCCGTGCATATCGAGGCTCAGGGGAGGCCCCCTTACAGTCTCCCCAGGGATGTGCCTTACAGGCGTTGCACGGGGGGGTTCCGGAATTGGTCTTTTAAGAGGAATCGGGACCGCCCCTATGTGCTGATGGTGATCACCGGGGTGGTTTTAGTGAGGTAAAAATCCCACACTCCCCGACCTCCCTCCCCGGAGGTCAGGTGCCTTTTGAAGGTTTCCCCCCGACAACAAAAAAAAAAAAAAGGTACAGCGGCCGTAGTAGTTCAAACACTGTGAAAATTTCAAGCGTCTACCTATTACGGTTCAAAAGGTACAGCCTATGACAGGCGGACGGACAGCGGAGCGTTAGTAATATATTTGTTTATCCCATTGGGTACTGTACGGAACCCTGAAAAATATAGTTGAGCATTTACTAATAATATGTCCGCCTCGATTTGTAACGCGATAGAGTTATAAATAAATGTTTATATGTGAAATAATTACATAGGAAGGTACCTACAGTTTTAAAGGTCGTTCGGATACGTCATTTATTAAGGATATTATAATGTTTTTACTATAATGAGTAGGTACGTTGGACATGTAATTTTAATAACGGTTTTATTATTAGTTTATGGTTAATTAAATTATTATAAGTACCAATTTATTATTCAATGAAGTAATAAGCAAAATTAGCCCCGTTTAGTACTATTTTGAAGCTTTTCAAATAATAATGGCCATTACCTGAGGAGCAATTCTCGTAATTTTAAGAGCATTTGCACTCTCAACTCAAT
Organism: Amphipoea lucens; assembly: GCA_947508005.1. NCBI lineage: Eukaryota > Metazoa > Arthropoda > Insecta > Lepidoptera > Noctuidae > Amphipoea > Amphipoea lucens. The sequence goes on along the minus strand of OX382381.1, from coordinate 8,515,430 downwards.
GTGTCAAAAATACCTCTAATTTCCTACACATTTTTGACACAATGACAATGACATTGACAGGAGGGCGCTGTTAAACCATTTGTTTTAACACAAGATGGCGACCCGCGACGTTAGTTGTGAATTTGGCGGCCGACGCGCCAAAATCTACTAAGTAGTACATTTCTAAAGACCTATGATAGGTAGATTTGTTTGCTATAATAAAATTATAATTAGCAAGTTAACCATGTATTAAATAGGCATTTACAAACCAAGTGTCAGTTACACCGTATTTTATAATGTGTTTTATTTCAAATTATTGACTTATTACCTTATTTAGCATGAAATTTGAGAGTTTGACATTTAATAATATCGCCATCTTAACAGGAGTAAAGTATCAATGTCAAAGTTCAATGTAATCAAGAATATTGTTAGCAATTTATGAGATATTAAACGCCATGTGATATGAATATGATTTCAAAGATTGAGAGGTAATGAATGAATGATAGATTCAAACTTAATTAAAATATTAATTAAATAACTATTTTAAACGCCGCTTTCACGATGATTATTATAAAATTCTTTAATAAGTAAAAAAAAAACATTTTTTTTTTAATTAGTTATTAGTGTCATATTTTCGTTTCCTCATTCCCCACATGGTCAGAGACAATTTTTGTTTCCAAGGCATTCCTTATGGATGTCTTATACCCGCTCGGTAAATCCGCCATTTTGATTTTATAAAAACAAAACTTAGCATAGATAACCATCCCGCGACATAAACAAGTCGATAGACACCTCCTATTAATATTAAAATCTATCTGCCGTTAGGATTAGGATGCTTCGAGGGTATAAATTATCCCACATACAAAGTTAGATAGATACACATCGCACACCTAGATCTAAACTGAGACAACTCAAAAATCGTTGATTTTGAGTTATGTTTGTATTCGAATGCTTGGTGATCATACGCAACTATTCAAAACGACAGGTTCAATAAATGCTTATAAAAATTAATCGCTAGATGGCGTTAACTTTCTTTTGTTGAATCAACGTCTGTCACCCTCTCCCACCTAAACAAGTCTATTGTCAGTTGACTGAAGTTGACCTTCACTAGTCATAAGGAATCAAGAACGAAAACGCGGATATTTCGAATTGTTACAGTTTTGACGAAACATAATACGTGAGGAATTAGAGTTGTTACGGTGTTGGTGAATTGTTCTGCCATATTACATACGGATATTTTGACTTGTTCCAGTTTTGTTTGATAAGGTACGTAAATATTTAGTAACTATTTTGATTTGACTTTGTTTTGATGGATCAACATGTAAAATTCTAGTTATCCTACTATTGTTGAAACAAATTTATTTTAATGTTTTATCAATACACAGTGTGATATTTTACATGCGTCGCATAAAAATTGTTCACGGTATTATAAATTGACTGTTTCCAATACACTGTTTTAATAACACTATTTACTGCTTTGTATTTAAAGATGTTTTTGAATTAACTCACTATTGCTGGATAATTATAATTTACAATAACTGCTTTTTTTATTTCAGAGAAAAATTAAGCGAGGGAATGAAGCATATAAAGAGAACCCATTAACAACTAATAAGGAAGACTTAACTACAACTGTAAATGTAGAAGTATACAAAAAAAGAAAATATCCCAATAAACACTAGTGTGATGACTAAACCAGGCCACAGAAATGAGGTTTTGTAAAAGAATTTGTCCAGGAGCATTCTTTTAAAAAACCTCATTTTCAGATAAAAGTTATAAAAAGGTGTCTGTGCGCAAACGCCGAACCAAATATGATCAGATTGTTTTTACGGGGCTTAAAAAAGCTTACAATAAAAAAATACCCCTCTCTGAAGCAAAGATAAAATACATTAAGGAACTTGTAACAAAACACGCTATCCCACAGCTTTATGTAGATTCTTGTTTTAAAAACGTAATTGGTGATAATATCTGATTGCTTTTGAAAATTTTGTGCTTATTATAAAAAAAAAAACGAATGTGCCTTTTACGTAAGTACAGCCTTCCTATATTTAAGAATTAATAACCTTTTTTTATCTGTTATTTAGTTAGGTAATAAGAGACAGATGTTTTGTTTTGAATCTCCTGTTTTTAATTGTTGATCTCTAAGGTGCCATACCAAACGATGTCTATTAGTATTGTAAGAAGTTTGTGCAAGAATTTAATTCTTATTACCATTTAATAATTTGTAAGACGTTTCTATTTTTAATTAATATTAGACTAAAATTCTTAAAATTTACATTTTGAGACTGATTTTTGTGATTTATATTAGCATCGCACTACATGGAAGTAATTTTTTTTTATTTATCTGTTTAAGATTAAAGCCTTTTTTGATTATGAGAGAAAAATATCGCAATGTTTTAACTTTGGAGACTCCTTTGTCATTGGTAGTAACTGTACATTAATGTATAACTTTTAGTGTATGGTTTTTATTAATGCTTCATTATTAATTTATGTTGTACCACTCGTTTAGTACACTTTTGTTTGAATAATTGTTTACATAATTTTTGTACTAATATAAATACAACTCAAAATGATTCAATAAAACTGTTTCAAGTCTAAATGGTGTTTATTTTTTATACATAGTCACCACCCTAAAGTGTATCAACTCGAAAAACAGTGATTATCGATAAAAAGGATTGAATTTTAGCCCCAGTTTATATACAGTGACATTTTACAAGCTATTTATTATCTAGAATCAAATTAAATTGCATAACTTCCCTAACAAAAAATGCACATATCGAGGGTATAGTGCTCAAACCCAATAAGTACGAAATTCGAAACGGCGAAAAAAATTAAGAAACGGCTAAACGTGGTGACTTTATTGGGTTATTACCTTAAGTAATTATCTTTCTGCTGCGAATTCCACTTATTGGATTAGACCACTGGAAAGAGCGTCAAAAATGCATTAAGATGTACTAATAAACCGATTTTTAATTTTTTGACACTTATTGGGTTTGAACACTATACCCTCGATATACGTTTTTATCGTCTCCTGAAAAATTACCCTTTTTGAGTTGTCTCAGTTTAGATCTAGGTGTGCGACATGAAAAACATAACCCTATCTTTGCTGTCGCGCAGTCAGGTAACAAAAAAAAAACCTTCAACTGTTTAGGTTATGGTTCAACTGTACAAATTATTCCAATGAAGACGTTTCAAACGAGGATTACTCAACTCTTAAACGTCTATTACGAAAAAGAATAATAATAGAACAGAAAATGTCTTATCTGAGAATCGAACCCGGGCCTTTGTGTAGATAGAAGAATACTTTCGGTTGTGCAATTGTTCCGAGTGCATAGATCGAAACTAATTGTCTATGGTAACAGCTTGGCGCTCTATACGTTCCGTGCAGTTTTTTTTTGGCATATTTTGATATCTTTACTTTGACGGTACGAAATGATACGGTGTGTGGCTATTACGTAGTTAAAATATGGAAATAATGTTAGTCAGAATATCCTACAATTTAATGTTAAAACTAGACTTCTATTTTAACACCCCATTAAATAATATTTAGGGATGTTTTCGTAAAGGTTACCGAGCGCTGACCCTTCAGTCGCGCTCGCGACCATCTTTAACTGAATCATGTGGTTTATTTCTATTGTTACCTCTCTATAAAGAATATTTTAATCATTTTAGAGTATTGTTGATGGTGATGGATGATGCCGGCGTCGGTACTTGGATGGGTGACCATCGATTACATTATCGAGACCACTTCGTGCCTTGGAAAGCACGTACCGTAGGCCCCGTCTCTGTCATTTGGAGATTTTTGACAGTCGTTACGGGTAGTCAGATAGGCAGTAGCTCCATGTAAAATACTGGTATTAAGCTGCACCCGGTTAGACTGGAAGCCGACCCCAGCATAGTTGGGAAAAGGCTAGGTAGAGTGATATAACGAATACTGCTGATGAAACTCAAAAAATTTACCAGAATAAATCACGAACAGACGTTATTACCTTTCATTCGATACAAGGACTTTTTTATTTGAATTTCTGTTCGAATACGTCGTCGCCGCTCGGCGCCAATGCTTCCCAAAAGATAAAACTGCAGTAACAATCGTAACGCTTAGCAAAAGGCAGCGGGACAAAGCGTCGTCCGACGCCATCGTAAGGTGCGCTGAGTCAGCTGTGAGTGCTAGCACCCGCCATATTGGATTTTTATTTTTTTAAACTGCGCGCATAGACAAACGATTCGATTGAGTTCGGATACAATTTGTTTTTATTGCATTAGCTATTGGGATATTTGGAAGTTCTTTCGAATTTTCTTCGGGTTAATAGCTTGTTTGTTGCTTATTTAGATTTGTTTAACGCGTTTGGGTGTTTGTGTATATTGTACGATGATTATTGTTGGGCATTCGCGAAGTAGTAGCTATATTATTATTGTACTGAAGAGATTATGTATGTTTGTTTTGAATAAAAAGTTGTCTGCGAATTTATCAAACTGTCATTAAATTACTTTTTCCGCCAAGTGGTGGGTCTTTAAAAGGAATACCAACCTAATCTAAATTATAGCAAAAATAACACGAGGCGATCCGCAGTTTCATAAATGATAAGCAGCCAACTCTATTATCTACGAACAGTCACTATCTGTTCATTTACACTGGAAATAATAACTACCCAATGTATCGAGCAAACTTATATCAGGAATCCCTGAACTATTTATTATACAGGTTGTTTTTATTTTTAACTGCAAACTTTTAGTCAACCAACTTTAACTGGGAAAAAAATAAAAAAAAAACATACTTCGTCTAAAACATGTATGGCTCAAAATGCAGTAAATGGGGTCAACTATCACTCCCTTAAAGCTTTGCAGTCAGCTTCCAAACAGCCTGTATAACAAAGCTTCACAATAGTAATGTATTTTTAATAAGTATTGAATGTCGGTACCTAAAAATTAATCGCTCTTTACGTCAAAACTACCTATTTTAACTCTGAAGCCACTCAAGCATCCTAGTTTGACTCGACTAACAATGTTACATTTACACATACATACATACATAATCAGCCTATAACGTTCCCACTGCTGGGACACAGGCCTCCTCTCTGTGAGAGGGAGTGGGCCGTAATCCACCACGCGGGCCCAGTGCGGGTTGGTAATGTTACATTTAATATTCATAAATTTAATTATGAATTCACGTTAACAATACAATGCCGAAACCCGAAACCCTTTTCTTTTACAGTAGTAGGTAATTTATATTTAATTAAAATACTAATCACATTTGAAACACAGGTCTTCGTACAAAAACATGCTTAGGCCATAAATCAACGTCACCACGGGTCCTCGATAAGCTTTAAAACAAAATAAAAATTCGCCAAAAAATCCACAGCACAGAGTAAAAATCACCGCGAGAATTACGCCATGAACTTTTTTAATAACGCTCCGGATTCAATCTCAATCGAAAAATACGTAACAAAAAAATCCTCTACACAACAGTAAGAAAAATATATAAACATGTCAGGGGACCGGTTCAGGTACGCCATTTTTTATTGAATTGAACACCTATGCTCGAAAGGGACGCTCGTTTCCCTACCTTTTCATGCGCAGCAAAAACCACAAGACGCAAGCGGGACACACACATCGTCCCATCTCTCTCCCACGGCCGCTGCATTCATAAGGACAAAGAATAAGTAGTAATAAAGACGTGACATTCGTGCAGATGGTTGATAAAACTTAATACTTGGCAGTTTGTTCGCTCTTGGGCTATTAAAAGGCAACGGACAGATACGTTGTTACACGCTCTTCAGTTCTCGAGACTCATGAAAACATTAAAGGAAACGGTTCTCTCAGCGAGGTCGTATATCGCTTCCATGTTGGTGGTATCGGCGAGCCTTTTTACTTTAGCTATTGGCGCGAAATTGGAGGGAAAAGAAAATGGCAAACATTCAATGTCTCAATTTAACTCTGAAGCAGTGAAGGCGAACTTGATTGCGTTCAAAGTATCTCAAATGTTCGGAGTTACGAGCCAAATAAAAGAGTTCAATTATTTTAGGCGCGCCTAATTTTTATCGTTGGGCCGAGCGTTTGGATTCCACTCGAACGTTTTTAAATGACAAATGCTTCGTGATCCATCTGTTTCGGCTTTCTCGGGCTCGAGTTATTCTGTCCTACCGAACCAATTAATGAAAGAGAGAACCGATATCCCCTTTCCGATCTGAAGGGACAAGTTCAGCCTTCAATTTTTACCTGATGTTACTAGCGTTGACAGTGGTATTACAAGGGTCGCCAATGTGTGCGACACTTTTGATAGGATTTTATGAATGACATCCACTCAAAAAAAGTTCTCACGGGCGATAATTCTATAAAATAAAAGGTTGCGTCAATGTTTTGACTGTTTAAGTGATCGGATTACTTACATCTCGAAGTAGCAATTTCAGCTTTGATGAATAATGAATAATTATATTCCCTGTAACTAGAGTTTTATAGCTTTAATACGAATAAGCAAAGGAATACGTCTTATGACGCACGGATTTCCACTTTTGATGACGCCAAACTTCTCGAATGAGTTCTGGAAAACTGCCTCGGATCCGATCGGGACTCATACGAAACTCGTAAAATCCCTGCGAGAGACTTGAGTCACCGCCATTCAGTAATCTAACATAAATGAACGATCCTGTCGCTGTTATCGTTACATTTCTCCTCCAACACGCAAATCCCGCCGAATTTATAAAGAAAAAACTCAGTACGTTGCAGGTTTCTGGGTGTGCGGAATCGACGGCTTGTTACTATACAATGTTGGTGGGGAGGAACTCGTAACGTGGCGTAACATAAATCGATCGTTTGTTCAGCTGATTGCTAGATTGAAAACCTCGCTTTTTGCTCTGTAATCTCATCAGCTTACAGTCCACACAACCGAATTCTAGCAATTTCCGCAAACTTTTTATGACTTCGCTCTATCATGCAATGCTGTTAGGTTATTTGATTGACAATAGACTCGAACGACGTCTATAATTCTGAAACAATTCCGGTCCACAATAAACTTTCAACTTGAGAACCTAACGGCAACCGAAATTATTTCCAAGGCGAACCTTCGAGACAGTAAAATAGCTTTCTTATAACCATGCCGCCTTGGGGCTACTCTGTAATGTGCGTAAGTTCCTTACGAGCTCTGCCAGACCCAGAGAGCAATAAAACAATAAAATGTTGCAAAACTCCTTGGATTACCGTTCTTAACATCGCAAGGTGTAGAAAAAAAAAATAAACGTCATCTGCTTGAAATGCTTTAAGTCCAAGTCTAGGTAATGCATTTAAGTATAGTTGACGAGGCTAAGAGCAAGTTTGCGCGCCGCTCCGAGGGACACACAAGTGATTTAATAAACCTAGTATTATAATATTGATTGTTACAGTAATCAAGGGTAATATCCGAAGCGATTTACTAATGCTAGACCAGAAAATGTGCAGACTGCACTTTCAAATGAGGTTCAGATTATTAAATGTTTCACCTGCATAAGTCTCGATCCCGTGAGAATATCCGGTTAAAAAGTATCCCTAAGTCCTAATCCAAGGCATGGCCTTGCCATGTGTCAAATTTTATTCAAATCCGTTCAGGCGTTTTAGCGTTAAACCGTAATAAACGTACAAAAAAAATATCTCTTTAAAGTTTAGCTTACCTACATTTTGAAATAGTCTCTCTGGCAGCCATTTTAACCTGAATCGCCATTGAACTCCATTAGTATTTAAATACTATTATTAACCGACTATAAAGAGGACATTTTAACGGCTTAGTTAAAATAGAGTCTCTAGTTTCTTAAAGCCACATGAAAAAGGAATTTATGCACTAAATTAAGTTTAACGTTGTGGTTTTTAAACTCGCTTCTGAAGAGGACATTTTGAAAATCGTTGAAATAAAAAATGACTGAAGTGAACATCAAAAAGTACATTGTAAGTAATAAAAACTAAAAGCTTTCAGTGGATGTAGTTTACTTAATTACAAACGTTTGATTTCTTTATGGATGTTTGGAACACACACATTTTGGACTCGTATACTTAAAATAAATGATGTAGACAAGTCAATCTTGTCAGACGATCACACAGAGTCATTTTGATTAGGTATTTCAAGATTATGTCATAAAATTTAAAAGTTAATTTAGGTAGTTAATCGTTAAGAACTTCTTAAGTTATAATATTATGAGAAACATAAAATTCTCACGAGGCATTGAAATGAGATAAGTTTTAATCTGTTTTACAAGTGATAGAAAATCTTAGTCAATCAACTCAATCTATCGCAGTTCGCCGATGAAAAATAGACGTCTCCTAGGTAAATCTTATTACCCCCTATTAACATAATCTTAGTACGAGTAATCAAGACCTATTAATCACACTAATATTATAAAGACGAAAGTTTGTGAGTGTGTTTGTAGACTCCCATTTGGTCCGTTGTGCCACAGTTGTGCGTGGGGAGTGTGTGTTTATAATTATGTTTGTTACTTCTTCACGCACAAACGGCTGGACCATTTTTAATAAAATTTGGTATGGGGGTAGCTGACACCCCGGATTAACACAGCCTTTTTAGCCCGATATTCCCACGGGATCGAGACTTATGCGGGTGAAACCGCGGGGCACAGCTAGTATAATCTAAGTAAGTACCTCATTTATCAAAAACTTTAAGTATTAAGCCAGGTGCACATTGTAAAACTAAAAAACGAAGCGAAAATCCACAAAATTATTCGAAATCTCAAGAATTCTTTAGGACTACATACAGACCAAAAGCCACTTTACTTCGTTTGAATGACGTACAAGCCAGGATTTTAAAGAAAGCTACATTTCCAGACAAAACACTTAGAAAATATTACGTAAAAGGCTGTACATAAGGCTGAAAACCGTATGAAACTCCATTTACAGGCACTTCAATGCATCGCTGTTACTCCTAACAGAATGGATTCTTAGTAAAGATTTTTCAATATTGTACAGTCTAACGCACATCACCGTAACTCAAGTTGCACTACGAATTAACCCTTAAAGGCTTCGACATAAAGTTGCTGTCAATGTCAAATTGTAACCACTTATGCGAGTTGACTATAACTCTGTTTAAAAAAAAATGTTTTTACTTCGATAAAAGAAGTCGATTAACATACAACAATTCAACACTTAACGATACTTTTGACCTACCCATTACGACCGTTTCAACTGTAGCCTCTCTTTTAGGTTTAAAAGCTTCCATATATTTTAAAACGTGTATTAAAAACAGGATAAACTAATTGCAGGAAACATAGATAGCGGTCCATGTAGCTATTAACTAATAAAATCATTGACAGATGTGTCGTAACTGACATGACGCGTTAATCTGGATGACTTAATCTACATCAATCAACAGTGGATGTAATCATCTAATTTCACGTGTCATTATTAGGTAGGCTAATAATTGGGCGTAACATTAGATTGAATTTGTATGACTATTACACTGTTTAGCTATTAAACTGCACGGTTTGTTTACAAAATATGGCATGGAAGAAAAAACACACTATACTTTAAAGACTATCAATTTATAGCAATAGAGTTCATTCTGCAACAATTATGGCTACAGAAGGGGCATTCCATGATTTCAATTGAAAATTTAGCCACAAACATCAACAAACCCATAAACAATCTGCTCTTAAAACTATCAATCCATTCCGATCACGCGAAATTGACAACCGACTTGACTCCAAACACGTCTGATTGATCTATGGTCATAAAACATGGCGTATGCGCTAAACGACCGACGCGAGATTACGACTCATTGGCCCCGCACTAACAGACTAACAGTAATTTTCGTCATGATGCCATGTCACAATGAACTGTCAAATTTAATTAATCCGTTGAGATCAAACATGGCGACGGATCTCTTATTATCTATGGTCGCACTTACTGACCGTATAACGGTAAGCGTTGGTCCAGAATTTTTTTACTGTTAAATGTCGATGATAAGTTGATGGTTTATTTAGATTTAGTTTGTAAGTGCCCACGCGCATTATGATGGGTTGTTTTTGTAAAGGACACTGGTTATTGGAAGCAATTAAGATGGATGTCATGGTTTTTACTGTTCTAAGGAATGACGTCATTTTAAACAAAAGGCATTCTGGATAAAAACAAATTATGCTTTTAGCCGACTTAAAAAGAAGGAATTGATGCATTCGACGATTTCTTTTTTAAACTCGCACAAGAAATTTTGTAGATTTTTGTAAGAAGATAAATCTACACTAGACAGGATACGCGACATTTAGATACCAGCAAAACATAGGGACAACGCAGTGGCAGATATATATCATTATATCGTAAAAAAATATTAAGACCTGTATCATACATAAGCCAGGGAGAAAAGGATTATTCAGGAATACATTAATATGCAATGAACGTAATAACATCGTAACCGCGTTTCCTTCAACTAAACAATATCGCTCATTTGGAGAAACATCGACGTAACTGCTACATTTTTTAAGTCTGCTTTCCTAAACGTAAATACGCTTTCTAACTGCTTTGGCATATTTAAATGATTATTGGAAAAAAATACATTTAATTTACGTCGATGTTTTTCCAAATGAGGGATATATTAACAAAAAAAAAAACCATTTATCTACTTACTATAAATACTAAGTAAGTAATAAAACAACCATAATGAAACAGTATCGATAAAAGAACTCCATTGACCATTATCAATCAACATTGAACTTCACCGATAGCCAGTAAACCAATATTCGATAAAATTCGTCAATTGACTTACTTTTTACAACATACAACCAATAATTACGACATTGATGTAGGTTCGCTCGTTATCAAACAATAGACGAGCAATGTCAACGATAATGTCAATCGGTTTACAATTACAAGAAAAGTAGGTAGGTAATTTATTACATAAACAAGTTCGAAAAAGTGCTTAGTTTTTTTTTTAATCTGCAAAACGGGAATTAAAAACATATTTCATCTGTATTTAGAAGGTTTCAACTTTCGATCTCACCACTTTTACTGAATAAAAACGAAAATTGAGGTTATAAAATTTACTTCAATAAATTGTCAAGTTAAAAACTTCTTATTTAGGTGATTTTCAGAATTTTGGGTATTCAAATAATAAGCACGCAATTTCTTCGAAAAAAAGTGGAACAACAAATTGCCATTCACGGGAGTATGCCAATTTGTTGTTGAAGTAATTTTTTACATTTTCATCCAATAGTTTTGGAACTGACTATAGGAACGTGCATGACTACTGTAGTGGTGATGAGTTGTAAAAATACGTTAAGTTTTTTTTTTCTAATAAAAATGTTTTGTCGCTTTGCGATACCGTAGTAAATATACCAATCACTTAAAAATTCTTCTAAAGCAATATATGTAAGTACTTAGGTAGGTACCTATTCACTCAAAAATAAAATCGAGAATCGAAACAACCATCTGCAAATTACAGTTATAAAGCATCCCCATTGAGACTTATTTTCCTTTCTCGTTGGCACAGAATCAAAACAGGCAGCAATACAATTACAGAAAATGAGTAAGTAATTTAAAATGTACAATAGATAACTTTATTTTATTTGTTAGCAATAAAAATCCCAGTAAGTACATACATGATTCTTCTGAGTCACGTACCTAAATAATGACAACTGAAGCATGACTGAAGCATACTAACTTCAGTACAAAATATACATTTTGTCCTCATTCGACCGCTAGACGCTAAAGTAACTTTTACATACAGCCAATTTCAAAAAAGAAAATTATTATAAATCAAAAACGCACCCAATTGAACAGCCTTAATTTTAATACCTTTGCTTTATTAGATTAAAAAGTAAAAGATTTAGTTCTGAATAATATAGAAAAATATTTTCTGTGAACTTTCAATAAAAATGAAAGCGTGCGAATTTTCTTGGTAAATTGATGTTTTCAAATAAAGAGTAAATTAGGGTAAGTAATGAAAAGAAAATTCACTCTCAGTAAATACATTAAAGTATTTTGTCCCACATTATGATTTTTGACCACATAAAAATAATATAACACAAAAATACCAGAGACATTTTTGCATTTTATTTTTTCGCTACCCGTCCTGCACATTATTTTACGTCCGTCCAAAAATAGTACCATTGCCGAATATAGAAACATTCTAGTACGATTTACATCCAAAAATAAAAGCCGATAAATCAAAAAGGACATGAAAAAAACAGTCAAGTCCCATAACGCATCAATCGTATTCCCGCGCAAACGTAGGATGGAACCACAGAGTATGGAACGCAGCTCACGTTTTTTCCCTAGTCAATTAGCTCACGGCAGCGCAGCGCACCATACAGCCAGGCGACACATGTCAACATCTGTTCTACAACTACCGATGTGACACGCACGTTTCCGGACTAAGATTTTTTATGCGGTAAATTAACGCTCGAAGGCATAAACTCGAAAAAACCACGCGACACGTGCGTTCTAACACCCTAAATGAACAGTAATAAATCCATCTGCATTGTTTTTGATTACGAGAGCATTGTGTGACTAGAAACAATGTTGAGTCGGGTTTCATAACATGACAATAGTAACATAGGAATGGGAAACTCCTTATTGACGTTTTCATAGCTTTCTTTTTCGTTTGGTGTTATCTAATCACAGGGGGAAATTTATCCTCGTAAATTCAAGAAACGTTCAAGCGTTCTGATCTCAGTCTCAATCTGTCAAAAATACCTTTAATTTTCCTACATTTTTGACATTGATTGTCGCTGAGATGTGATTGCGACTAGATTTTGAACGTTTTTAATCAGTTACCTTCTTAACTTGCAATTTTTCATGAGATTTGCCAAAACATGTCGCCTCATTCGTTGTAAAATTTTATTCCAACTTCCGTTCACAATTGCAATAACATTTCACACATTCCAATTTCCATACTTTTATTGTTTTCCCGAGCTATATTTATTATTATTCAAAATCCACAACTTTTATCTTGCATACGACCTCCATCAATACTGCCTTTACGACTCGTTTTACGACTAAATCAACGGTTTCGTCTTGTAAATTGTAACCCTTAAAATTGTCTATAAAATTATGTTATCCGATGTAAGTATTCAAAGTTGGATAATAAAACTGAATCTGAGACCACTGTTGCTTGTAAGTATAACCTATGAAGCGATGAAGTTTTTGGAGATTCCCATTCCCACTACCTGCTCGATTTAGTAAGTTCATAAGCACATCACTGAGTTATCGCTACATCTCTATACAATGACAAATGGCATAAAATTCCCGCCGATTTAAATGTCAAAATCCATTTTTTCTCTCCAATCTGTGTGTAATGCGGAATTGTGGAGCCCGGAGCGATTAAAATAATCGAAATGATTAAAATCGGTGCTTAATCAATAAATTATTTTGCATAATTTGTTTAAACAATCATTTATTATCCACGGAAAGTTTAATGGCTTGTTTGTGATGTAAATTACGCACTGTTTTAATGTCGAAACGTGAAATTAGTGTTCAAAATGTTTGTGATTGCTGTTTCAGCGAAATCGGGTTAACAAAGCTATCTATTATGTTGTTTCGTATAATTAGCAGTTAAGACTCGCCCCAAAAACGTTATAGCGTGCCTAAAGTGGTAAAAGCTCGAATGTTTTATTTGTTTTGCTACAAGTGACGCCATCTATCGGGCGGGTGAATGGAAACGAGCATACAACATTCAAAATTCTGCGAATTCGAAGCGGGGTGTTCTGTTTTTTTTATTGATGTGTTTTTGTGTCTCACTTTCTTCATAGAAAAACTGTTACAAGTTACTAGGAAACGTTGTAAAAAGCTTTAAGATGTGGCCGAAGCTACGAGGAGTCACGTTATGCTAAGTACCTAATATATTTTGTTACTAAGTTTTTTTTTAAATAGTTTGATACTGAACTATCTATATTACCGCCTGCTTACTTATGAATGTAAATCACAAGACTTCAATACCATTAATGTGATCATTTCGACATTAAGCTTTCATGTTCCTTCGACTAAAAAGCTCGGTCACCGTAACTAATCTTATCTATCAGTAATCTGTTGGTGTAACTATTCATAATGTTCATTCGACCATAAAAAATTCGTTATTAACACAATTATAATCGAATCGACGAAAATCCAACAACAAAAGTTATCAAATGATCGTTAAGTGGTGCCGGGTGGTGGTACCATCAAGTTGTACCGTTACACCAAGTCGCCTAATTAATACTCGCCCACTCGAGCCTCGGCCGGACTCGAACCCGTTCGCAGGGCCGCAATGTTTACTGCACATTGCACGCCGCGCGCATCTACAATGCAAATCCACAAACACCATCCACAATCTGCGATTCAATATCGACGCATTACAAACTGAGTTTCCTCACTCGCATACGAAACCGAATCAAGACTATCGATTTAACTCTACACGAGGGTCGTAGAAAGAATTCCTTACAACAATGAGCCGGTGTAACAATAAATACCTTAATGATATCCCGAGATCGGAGAGAAAAGGCGTCCGGCGGCGGCAGGCGGAACCCGTTCCACAGTTTTCAAGAGAAATCCTCCACTATAACACTCCAACAGGCAACATCACAATATGAAATGGCACAATCTCACACGAGCACTATTATAATAGGAATCCACAGCACTGGTTTGGTTTTGGTACAAAAGATGTTTTTTCGTAACACAGCGCGGCGAATACACTCTCCGCGAGATAACCGACGCGCACGGCAGCCGGGCACGAACTGAACTGGTTTTACTGGGGACGCGGGGTCGCGGGGAGAGGTGGACGGGTGCGTTTGGTTCGGTTTTATGAAAATATTTCGTGAGTAATGCACGTGTTATGTCGGCGAGTGCGTCGGCCTAGAGCGGCCTCGGATCTTTGATTGAAGTGCAGTGTACGCTGCGATAGATAAAGATAGTAAAAATCCCAACGTGTCGCAGTGGACAAGCTTCCCAGCGACACGAGATGTGAGGTCTTTGTCTCCTACGCTTTCCATTCGATAAAGGCTGAACTGAACTCACCCGGGCTTAGAGCACGCTGCATTTCTATCTACAATCAAATTTACAACGGATTGCTACTCGTTCGATATTACATTTCGTATCGTACCTTCATTATTGTATCTTTGAAAGCATATTGCATCTATAATTCAGTTGATCAGAGCATTGCCCTAGCTAGCCAGGTCGCGGGTTAGGTTTTGTTTGTGGCGACTATTTACAATTCTGTTTTATTGGAATAACGTCGACGGCCTTTCAGAATTGTCTATTTGTCTTCGTAATTGTGGGAACCAATAAAAGGCAGTGGGTTCTACCGGACCTATGGATACATTATTGTTTACGTTCGTAACAGGATTTAGAATGCCAACCGTGTTACAGCTGTAGTCACTATGACAAGCACTCCTAGATTGGAAATTAGAATTGAAGGAAAATAAACCGTAACAACTTTGCAAAGTGCAACATAATTCTCCTGTTTCATTAGTAGATTTGTTCGTTGTGCAATCAAGTTGGATTACAATTTCTAATCAAGATCCACTATCCTCATTCACGAAGATTTCTGCTGACGCCGCATGCAAGCCAGAAGTAAACCCTATACGCGATGAACGTTAATTTAAAAGCAAAATGCCCGCTTAAGGCCAGCTAGGAGTTTTACGATATTAATAAACCCCTATTAGTAGACAAGATGGCGCTCGGCGGTAATTCTGAATTATGGTCCAGCGTTTACTCGACATTTTAAATTGCTACCAATAGGTTGGCGTCGAAAATAGAAAAAATAGGGTCGAGCAACCGGACCAAATCCTTCAAATGAATGCAACAGCAGAGCGGTTAGCATACAATAAAAACATAAGTTTATTCATGTCCAAGTCTAATGGAATTGGAAATAAAGCTGCCATTATTGACACTGGTGAAAAATAAGTAATTTATGGATACAATATTAACAATAGCACAGCGTTGGAGCATGATTGAAACGTGAAACGTTTACCGACGTTATATTCGATGTATTCAGGATATAAGCCTTATTTCATGTTCCACCTTTGTGGTGTTCGCTGTATCGACGTAAAGTATTTAAATACTGCACATGTACGCTATTTATTACAAGCATCCCCGACAGGTGCTGTGTACACGTTGTTAAATTAAAATATTGGTTTTGAATTCTGATTACTGCGAAATGCGAACGCTTTTCACTTTGGCCTGTCTTTGCTTCTCACGATATCTTGTTTTATATGAGTTATTTGTTGGAAATTGTAGTTTCATTATAACTTTACAAAGGGTTCTCAACTTCTTACGAGTCGGTTAACACTTCTCGAAATTGTCTCCGTTTGATGGAGTTATCCATTTCAAGTCTTTCGGCAATTTGCAAACGAAAGAATTCGCCAACAATAAAATGATTGGAGACACACCTGCTTACGAAATCTTGTAAGCGCTTTACGATAATGACTTTCTTTCAAGCATCTTTAGAACTTTTATCCCATGAAATGACCTACCTCCTGAAACAGGATCGGCTGATCCGCTGAAATTTAGCTCCTCACAATCCGCTGACAAAATCTTTGTAGTCAAAGCCGGTATTTCTATAAAAACGCATTTTCTGAATCGCCGTGTGGCCCTTTGAAGTTAATCCCTGGATTTGGGTTCACCGTTACAGGAGATACCTCCTCGCGTTCACTGAGTGTGTTTGTATGTAAATGTTTACCGTGAACAATTTGAGCGTACTTTCTCGGCTGGATTACTTGGAGCTCCGTGCGTCGGTGGCGTTGCGAGTGTGTGGGTAAGGGTCGGAGGGGTCAGGTAGCGTTGGTTGCGTGATGGTGTTGCTGTGTTGTCGCGCAACTAGCGCCGCCTCTCGGGCTGGCGTGTAATTACAACTGGCGTGGTGAAGTGACGTCGACGCGTCGAGACGACGTCGAGTGGGTCGTCAAAAACTCGAAAATCGAATTGGTTCGTTCGTTATTAGTTTTGTTCGTTATTGCATACGCAGGTTCTACGTTTTATGTTCTATATTCACGCTCT
The DNA here is from genome assembly GCA_947508005.1 of Amphipoea lucens. NCBI lineage: Eukaryota > Metazoa > Arthropoda > Insecta > Lepidoptera > Noctuidae > Amphipoea > Amphipoea lucens. Next base: position 8,498,522 of record OX382381.1, on the reverse strand, counting down.
ATGGTCTGTTACAATGTGTTACTTAGTTGTTTTTAAAGTATGGTCGATGCTGGAACTAATTTTAGAAGTGGAGCATAACTTAACATTTAAAATGCTGATTTAATCTCTAATATTGAATTCTCTTATTGCGTTACTGCAGTTTATGTTTTTGCTTCACCATAATTTCTGTCTTCAGCATTAACTAGTAAAGCAACAGTGTTAGCCTCATTAATATTTTACTTTATTAAGGTTGTCATAATAGCGAAGTTAGCTTTAATATTAAATAAACCCTAATCAACCCAGCCTATTGCAGTCCACTGCTGGACATAGGCCTCTCCCAGGCTGCACCACAACACCCTGTCCACCGCCTTCCGCATCCAGTCCGTCCCAGCCACCTTCTTTAGATCGTTCGTCCATCTAGCTGGGGGCGTCCCACACTACGCTTGCCGATACGCGGTCTCCACTCCAGGAATCGTCTGCTCCACCGGCCATCGGTCCTTCGACAACATGGCCAGCCCACTGCCACTTCAGTTTGCTTACTCTGCAAACCCTAATGCCCGATTACATCCAGTTCATTTAAACTTTAAAAAAAAAATTAAATCTTAGTATTCGTCCCCAAAATTAGGGACACGAACAAAGCTCATCCAGTAATCATAAAATAGAGACTTAATATAATTTCACTTGGCAAAGTCAATTTCATTTTAGTGTTCCAAGTCTTTACTCAGAATTAAAAGTTCAGCCGTTTGCTTTGTCATAAAGTTTCACTGTGGACCGAAAAATGTCGTAAAAAATACCATACAATGTTCTGTAACCACAAAGGGAACGCGCTATGTCGATATGTTGGCATACTTTTCCGGATAAAAAGGATGAACGGGTTCCTAGAGAGAGCATGTAAATATTATGTTGATATATTTTATGTCTTAAGAATTCTATCGTTTGATGGCTCCTGTGAAGAATGGCTCTCGTAGACTTCAACGTCTATAAGTTTACAGGTACTTATTTTTATTTACTTCTCCATAAATCTAGGTGGGGACTGATTTGCAACGTTTGTTTGTAATGTATCGAGCTTTTGTTTCGCGTTACAGTAGTCAGCGAGCATTGCGAGGGCTTATTTACAAACAAGTCAGTGCAGGTCATCCAATATAATTTTGTTTTTCTTCTCCTTCCAAAACCAATAACTAAATAATATTAATGAAGCACACACACCCTCTATGTCCGCCATTCTGAATAAAAATGCTTGACAAATGTAGCCATATTGACCACTTCTCGGATTATAAACAAAACTATAAATAACTGAGTATTATATTTAAAGTAGCAGCTATTTTATAAGTTTTATGCCCTTACTGAAACCCTTAATTTATTTTTTCTTTCTCTGCTGGCGTCTGTGTTCCGTTCCACCTTTAAACCGTCTGCATCTAAAGCAAGAGTGAACAGGCATCTTCTTGGCACGCTCGTTCCATCAGAGACCTCATCCATCGCTTTCTATCAGGCGTGATCGTCGCGACGTCCATTCAGCAATAAATATTATAAATAAGACATCCACAGAATAGCCTGGTTAAACAGCCGAAAACCTCCTAGGTTGACATATGAGAAAAATAACTAATTGTTAGAAACTTCTTCGATATTCAGTAATCCAAAAAAACAAAATAGCGAAGGTATTTTAGGAAAAGGAGCAAAAACAAACCTCCGAAAAGTTTTACCAAAAAACGTTTTCCGGACCGCCAAAATGAAATTCAATATCAGCCAATAAGAGTAAATCGTAAAGCGTCGATATTACTTTAATATCGTGAATTTGGACCTAGACCCGTTGACACGGAAAACTGATAAACTTGTGAGCTATGGGTTTACACCTACTTCATTTAGATTTATACAACTTCCTGGTTTAGGCTTGGATAAACATTTATTTTTCCATTTGAGGAAGGAAGTTATCTAAATTCTGGAGTTACTTTTACGTGTTGCGAAAGGTGTAATATTTTCTTAACTTGTTTTTTCTTTTATAAACACTTTTTTATGGAAATGTTTAATAATTGTTTTTTGTTTTTCTGATATTTCATACTTCTATAAACTAGAACCACATGATAGCTAACTATACAGAACTTGCGGAAGGATTTCTGGATCTTCTGAAGATCCAGGAAAACTTGAAATGTGCTGATGCCCGGAAAAACTTATTTGGTTTGTTTTGAGTTGAATATTTTTTATTGTTCCCCTTTGAGCACCACGTTAAAATACTGATTGGTGCCCAAATGGGAATACCTTTAGTGCTCAGTGCATAGGTGCTCAAAAAATAGGTGCTCAAACGGGAATACTTCATATAAAACAAAGTAGGGTTAGTTACACCATTTACAACTCAAGAAAGGCTGAACCGATTTTTATGATCTTTGATCTGTTGGATTTGTCTCGGCTCCGAATAGCAGGATAACTATTAAAACATGGGAAAAATCACGAAAACATAATGAAGGCATTTGCTCATGAATTTTATATGGAACAGTTTTTTTATTTGTTGATTCTGAGGCGGTACGAAGTTCCGGTCAGCTAGTTATGAATAGGTAAACATGATTATGTAGTATGCTGACACAAATGTCTGGTGACACATGCTGACACAAATGTCTCGCTGATGGTGGCACATTACGATCTTTTAGTGTTAATAGCGCGTTCGTGATACGATTTATCATCATCATCACCAGCCTACAGCGGACTGCTGGTAGGCCTCTTCAATTGGACGCGCTCGGCAACTCTCATCCAGCCGCTACAAGCCAACCTTTTTTTTGTTTTTTTTTTCGTGGTGGAAATCCTCACGGACTTCCTCTATCGTGGGGGTGACAGAGGGGCATGCCGGACTCTTACCGGCTAAAACCACCGCGGTGTTCCACCTCTACCTATGGCCGGGGGTGCGGGATTCGCATAAGCATTCACTGCTCCCCCGACTGGCCTCGACCCGCTGTTCCTGTGAAGATCATTGCTCCACCTAGCTTGCAGGCACCTTACATTTGTCGATTCGCGGTCTCCACACAAGAACACGTCTACCCTAACGAAAATCGGTGCAGCTAATCGCTACGGCTGGCCCATCATAACTTCAGCTTGCATATTCTGTGAGCTATGGCGACAACTTTGGTTCTCGATAACGATAAAATACGAAAATACGAACGAACGATACACAGTGTCGGATTAGCCACGTGGCAGGTGTAGCAAATGCTACAGGCCCCGCGCTGTGGGGGCCCCGCGCTGTGGGGGCCCCGCGCTTGGACGTACAAAAAACAAGTCATGGTATCTACCCTATACCATTAGGTTTATTGAAATATTAGGGAAGAATGGTCAAAAGAAACCTAAGCTCTCCGAGATGTTCTCTCAAGACTTGTAAGTACAGACGCCAGTGCATCAAGCTACTACAATCTGTCAAATTTCTTTAATAGATTATCAACTTTATTGCTAACGTATAAGGTTCAAAGTTGATTGGGAGAATTTGACAGTTTCAGATAACTTGATATGCTGGCGTCTGCACCCACGTAGATTTTATACAAAAGTACCTACTGTACAGAACATTGTTTGAAGAAAGTAATTTGGCTCAAGCACTTAAACTGACATGGAACGGAAAAGAACGTAGGTATTTGTTAAGAAACATTGATTTGACTACTTAGTGAAAAATCACTACGCAACTAAAGCTATTATGAAAAAGTTCTGTTTTATCTTGTAAACCTTAGAACCTTAAACAAAGTTCTACCATATTTTCCCCTAGGTCAAATTTGCTACAGGCCCCGCGCTGGCTTAATCCGGCACTGGATACAATAATTTATGTGTATCATTTTCTAGAATAGGTAAACATCTAAAGGTCGGTCTAATTATATTTTCTACCCTGGCCTAGTACCTAGTTTATTTCCATGACCAAGAGACACAAGCGTTCGAATCTATACATATAATAAAATCGTAGGAAAGTCAAAACGGTACATTGAATATTTTTTTAAAAGAATACTTGGGGCGTGATCTACAATCGATATGGAAGCCAAAAATATAGTTTTTAGAATTTTTGTCTGTTTGTCTGTTTGTCTGTATGTCCGGGATAAACTCAAAAAGTACTGCATGGATTTACTTCAAATTTTGCATGAATATTACTAAGAGGTCGGGTCAACATATAGGCTACATATTATCACGCTATCACCTATGGGGGAGGAGGTGTGAATCTTTATTTTTCTTACGCATTCTGTGACAGCGTGTAATCTAACGACGCATATTTAAATGTTGTTTTTCAGTAAGCCATGCTATTATCTAGCTTTACACTATAAAAACTACGCCATTTAAGTAACTTGGGCAGAAAAAACATAGTTTAATGAATTTTAGTAGTATACAGAAAATTTTGAAGCAGCGCCATCTATGAGATTTCATAAAAATCAAATCAAGTTAGATGTTGACACTTTTTGGAAATTAATAATTTAAATTTGATCATGTTGGCGAGGTTAGTAGTTAGTTATTCTTAAAATTCATAGATGGCAATGTTCATTTTCTTCATAAAAGTTGATAGTTCATTTTGATAAATTCGAGTTCCAACAAAACCCTCAAAGTCTTGAGCAGAGTTGAGGAAGACAATTAAAAAAAAACGCGGTGTTAAGTATTACAAAAAAGTTATGTTCCTACTGGAGACGAAGTCGAAGTAACTGATGAACGCGTGCTGAACTCCTGTCTCAGTTCACTTCAAGATGTGGTCATTTCTATCGGCGGCAATCCACTGATCGAATATGGGTTCCCAGCTCCCCAATCATCACCGCATCAAGACCGTGGAAATCGGGAGTATAACGCTGAGACAAATTACGATCCGGGCGAAATGACCATGTCGCTTTGTTCCCTTCAGAGTAAAAACAAATTTATGACACCGTCCTTGAAAGCGTTGGGCATAACCAGGGTAAAATGTTTTTCTTGGATGCTCCTGGTGGAACAGGAAAAACATTTGTTACCACTGACATACTTGCAGAGGTCAGGAGGCGAGGCAAAATTGCTATTGCTGTAGCGTCGTCGGGAATCGCTGCCACACTGCTTCCGGGTGGCAAGACAGCACATGCCATGTTTAAAATTCCCATCGATTTAGAGATCGCCGAAACGCCTGTTTGTGGTGTGTCACGTAACAGCGATAAGGGACACGTGCTCATGGATTGCTTTCTGATCGTATGGGATGAGTGTACGATGGCCAATAGGAAGGCAGTTGAGGCCGTGGACAGAACCCTGCAGAACATCCGCAGGAACGAACATTTGATGGGTGGTGTCACAGTTCTGTTCAGTGGCGATTTCCGGCAAACGCTTCCCGTGGTGACACGGGGATCGAGGGCTGACGAGGTGAATGCTTTGTTGTGGTCACGAGTTCGTACGCCGCGCTTGACCATTAATATGAGAGCTCGGCTCGGCGGCAATACACGTGCTCAAGAATTCTCCGATGTCCTTCTAAGTCTTGGCGAAGGAAATCTACCAAAAGAGGTGGTGCTTCCAGACTCTCTCGGTAGAGTGGTATCTAGCTTAGAAGAACTCATTGGCTGTGTGTACGGGGACATTAGTCGTATACCGCACCAGCAGAATTCTTGGGTGTGTGAGCGGGCCATTTTGACGCCCAAAAACAAGTAACGAATGCATTCTCTCGGAAATTGAGGGGAATGAAGTGGTCTACACCTCGATAAACACTGTTGTCGAGCAAGATGACGCCACACATTATCCCGTGGAATTTCTGAACTCCCTGTCAGCAAGTGGACTTCCAGCGCATACCATCATGCTAAGGTCGGTGTCCCGATTATGCTGCTTCGGAACCTATCTCCTCCGAAGTTGTGTAACGGGACCCGCCTTGAAGTCATCCCGCTCCACAGACACACCATTAAGGCGAAAATTCTTACGGGTTGTGGCGTCGGCGAGGCAGTATTTATACCACGCATTCCCCTCATACCTCATAACTTCCCGTTCCAGTTCAAGCGCGTACAGTTCCCCGTGAGTGTTTGCTTCGCGATAACCATCAATAAGTCGCAGGGGCAAACACTGAGGCCAGCGGGTGTCGATCTCAGGACGAGTTGCTTCTCACACGGGCAACTGTACGTCACTTGCTCCCGCGTCACCAGTCCTGACTCTCTTTACATTTTGGCACCTAACAGCCTAACTACCAACGTAGTTTATAGGGAAGTGTTGTAAGGTATGATACCTTTGTACGTATTTTTACTCTTTTGTGTACTGGAATGTATTCCTGAATTATTTTCTCTATTTCCTTCAGTCACATCTTATGACTGAACTCGGCAGGATTCCCATATAACTCTCTTCACTTGCTTTGCTTGCAAAAAAAAACTTATATTTTAATGCTATTTTAAAAGTTGTTTACTTATAATGCTATAGCGACACTGGCATCTTAGGTATTTTTGGTGCTGTAGAGCCTTCACGCAGACGACGTCGCGGGCAGCAGCTAGTTATATTATACAATAACAATCTGGCCATCCATTATCATATTTTTCAATTTTAATACGGTTTCTGAAGGAACCATTGTCTTAGTCCGGTTTTCAATACTGGAAACCGGTCTTCAACTAAATTTAATTTGAGGATCTTTGGTTCGACATCCTGCATTCATCCAGAAGTATATTGGACTCCTGCGTCGGCTCCGGGATCCGGGACTCTCAAAGTCCCTGGCGCCCATTTATTATATGTATAATAAGCTAAATAATAACAGGAAGATTACTCAAGGCTTGGCCTGGCAAGGTTTGTGGTATCTCTAAATTTAGCTATTTCATACAATAACAATCTGTATATTTAGCTATAAACATTTATAATATTAATATTAATTTATGAGGTTTCCTTATTCGCCGATAGATTCTATCAATCAGGTGTCTATTCAGTAGATTGCAATATAATTTAATCTTATTGCGGTTACTATGCGTTATTAGCATAAATAATTAATATTGCTGTTGTAGTGTAATAATTAATAGTAATAGTCAAGGTTAATTTAATAGATCATTTATTAATATGACGGGCTCGTAGCTAAGTAATAACAGCCGCACAGGTCAATCGATCAGGTTAAACTATGCTTGCCGCGGTTGGTCTGTGGATGGGTGACCATCTTTACATACCGAGACCCCTACGTGGATGCAGCTGAATACCACTATTTTACATGAAGCTACTGCCTATCTGACCTCCAATACCCAGTTACTGGGTAATACGATACCCCTTGGTAAGACTGGTTGTCAGACTTTCGGGCTTCTGACGTCTTGTAACGACTGTCAAAGATCCACGAATGACAGCCGGGACCAACGGCTTAACGTGCTTTCCGAGACACGGAGGGGTCTTGGTATGTAAAGATGGTCACCCATCCACGGACTAACCGCGGCAAGCGTAGCTTAACCTGATCAATCGACCCGTGCGGCTGTTATTACTTAGCCACAAGCCCCTCCTATTTTTGTAACTGTTCAAATAACCATTATTCTCGAGAATACCGATAATAAATCTTGACACCTACTTTCGTAGTTAATTAATATTGAATACACGTTTATCAAACTCCGAAAGTTTTGAAGGTAGAGAATTATTTGTTACTTAATACAATTTTGATACCTATTCATGTTTTGGTTTCATCCAAGTTGTAATGTCTGTCACGGTTATCATACCTTGAGTTAGATTAGAAATTTATAATTAAGTATTTTCGAATAACTTAGTCCATCACTCGACAAACGGACATAAGCTGTTGTCCTCATTCTAGATTTTTAGTAATAAGCAAAAGAAAAGTCAAAATCAAAGCATTTATTTCAAATAGGCACATAAAAGGCACTTTTGAACGTCAAAAATTACAATAAAATAGAATTGATTATAATCGCCCCTTCCAAAAGGTTGCGTATGGAGAAGAATGGGCAAGAAACTCCACCGTAACTCTTTTAAATTGTTTCAAAATATTTTGCATACATTAATTATATAATAATATGCAAGACTATAAAATATCATCATCATCATCATCATTTCAGCCGAAAGACGTCCACTGCTGGACATAGGCCTTCCCCAAGCACCTCCATTTCGACCGGTTTTGTGCGTCTCGCATCCAACGAGTTCCTGCGGCCTTCACAAGGTCGTCGGTCCACCTTGTGGGAGGCCTTCCAACGCTACGCCTTCCGGTACGCGGTCGCCACTCCAGAACCTTTCGGCCCCATCGGCCATCTGTTCTGCGAGCAATGTGCCCTGCCCACTGCCACTTAAGTTTGGCAATTCTTCGGGCTATGTCGGTTACCTTGGTTCTCCTGCGGATCTCTTCATTTCTGATTCGATCCCGCAGGGAAACTCCAAGCATAGCCCTCTCCATTGCCCTTTGGGTGACTTTCAGCCTTCTAATAAGGCCCATTGTGAGCGACCACGTTTCAGTGCCATATGTCATCACTGGCAACACGCACTGGTCAAAGACTATAAAAGATACTAGAATAGAATACCTTCTCTTTATCATATAAATATCGTATTACCCAGTAACTGGGTTGTGGAGTTCAAACAGGCAGTCGCTCCATGTAAAATACTTGTAATCAGCTGTATCCGGTTAGACTGGAAGCCGACCCCGACGCGACCGTGTTTAGATATTGATACACATCACATCTGCAGTTTAGCTGGCTAATCTAATTTGACCCTGAATAAAGCTATAGTCCATTTACTATAGCATTAGACAGAAGTTAAAAAAGGCTCTTTTAGGGGCACACTTTGTAATAAAAGTACAACAAACATTATTACAGTCAAGATTGATGTGGATTTAAATATAATCAATTTCAATAACAACAGTCACACTTAATTGTAATTATTTAACCTATCTACCTTCTGAAATTACAAGGCTTTCATTTAATATTATTTAGTTTTTACTTAAAATATTGTCGTGTCATTGTTTAAAATCTAAAAGAAGCAGGGGCGGGCAGTACCGGGAACGTTTTTCATTCACTATAACTCTACCAAATCTAAAATGTTACCTATTGCCTACTTAAGTTGTGGCAGCACGTGTTTTCTTAATTTTGTCGGTTTATATAAACTTGTTTTTAATAAACTGATTGTTACTAAAAATTGTTCCATTTCATGTACTTGTCCAAGAATCGTGACGAGTAGATAGATAGAATATGTTTTATTGCATGCCATACATTGTAACTTACAAAAAAAAGCACATACATTATTTATTAAAATTGTTTGAACTTAACTTGAAAATAAAAGGTTTCGTACCCCTGCTTCTGCGAGCCTCTTTTTTCTAATGTTATAACAAATGGAGTATAGTGTCCTTTAGACAACCTTAGTGTAACTACCTTATTATATATTATATTAAACCGCGCGACTATGCCTGTGATGTTTATCGGCGACACATTTATAGGTCACCTAGGTCGCCTAGATAAGGTCAGTAGTATCTTGTATATTGTTTATAAGATGGCTGGACCCATTTTCGTACAAAATGTGAATTGTGATGATGTGTTTGTACAGTTAACAAAAGAGATAAGTATGCAGGATCGTCGCCGCGTCGGATATAGTTGAAATTTAGTAAGAAACCGAAATTTGATAAATGAGCTGTTTGTTTTCCATTAATATTTTTTTTTTTTTGAGGACATCCTTCGGTTTCTTACTAAACTTCAACTATATCCGACGATCCTGCATTGGTACTTATCTGTTTTTTTGACTGAAAATACAATGAGAGGATGTAATGGATGGTCACCCATCCACATACCGACCGGGGCAAGCGTAGTTTAACCTTCAATCGACTCGTGCGGATGTTATAATATTTAGTAATTTATTTCATTATGCACAAACGGCCTAACGGATTTGGATGAAATTTGGCACATAGATAGTTTATAACCAGGATTAACACATATAATACTTTTTATCCCGATATTCCCACGGCATCGACACTTATGCGGGTGAAACCGCGGGGCGCAACTAGTAGATAAATAAGTATTTGTGGAAACAAAATATAAAATAACTAGCTGCGCCCCGTGGATTTACCCGCTTGACTCTAACCAGGTACTAATCCAGGTCATGGTCTACCCATGTGCCAATTTTCATCCAAATCCGTTCAGCCGTTATAGCGTTAAAGCGTAACAAAGAAATATACAAAAAATTAAACCATTTCTCTTTATAACATTAATTTAGAAAGTTTAGATGAAATCTGACGTACGTTGGCCGGAAATAACGAATGGAATCATCATCATCATCATCAGCCTATAATGTTCCCACTGCTGGGACACAGGCCTGCTCTCTGTGAGAGGGATACGAATGGAATACTAAAACAAATTATATGTATTTCTATTCGCAGACTATATATGAATTCAGTTATTTCGGTTTGAACGCTATTCCGAATTTCTATAAAATCATTCTAGTAATTGGGTTAACTATTTACGTTTGTTCAGCTTGCTTCGGCTAAAATATGAAAATAGATTACAAAGTAAAGCTTTACCTAGTATACCTACTAATATAGGAATGTACTCGTATGCAGGATACATTTTTAAACATTGCGCAAACTGAACCATGAATTCAGCACACGATTCTAGACGCTTAAGCGTAGAAATTTTTCTTCAGCTATCATAAAAGCCGGCCAAGTGCGAGTCGGACTCGAAAACGAAGGGTTCCGTACCACAAGGAAATAAAACGGCAAAAAAATCACGTCTGTTGTATGGCAGCCCCCCTTTAATATTTATTTTATTTGAATTTAATAATTTTTTTTTAAAGTGAATATAGTACCTAGTTCTCACATATGAAAAATAACTAGACAATACAATCCTTTTGTAAATAAAATACAAGTGACTCATCCATGGGATTTGGCACCAAACCCCGTATTTTTGTCATTCAACGACCTTGGATACCTACTTCCATTATAACTTGGCATACGGAAAAATAACGAACTAAAATTCAAATGTACCGCATTTGACATTATTATTGACGTATGCCATAGTAAGTGGCGCCACCGTGAAGTGTCAAGGTATGTTGGCCGCCATTTAACTCCTAAAATTATCGTGAAGAATAGTTTTGACATGGTTTTGGCACGTTTCAACGTTATAAATATGGATTAATCACACACTTTTACTGCTTGGTATATTAAGTAGTTGGTATAAATCATTTTATTAGTGGTTGTAATTCCGTTGATTATGGAGAGGAATCTAGTTAATTTGGGAAAGTAGGTACCCGATTCCGACAGTTCGTCCGTTTAAGTTCCCCTAACACAATTGACTTCTGCTACTGTAAATGACAGGTTTGAAAATTTTTGTTGAAGTAGTTGCTTCTATCTGTTTTGGAGAATATAAAGTTACATTTCGATCCTAATCTCTCACACTTGCTGGGTAATTGCTTGCTTAAAGTTAAGTAGGGATTAACGACTGTTAAACCATACATTTTGGACGTTTAAACGTCACTTAACTTTAATCAGCGTTTATAAATAAAGCAATGGCTCTCATTTTGACATTTGTACAACATACATTGCGTTATTTACGTTGTTGAGCAGATAAATTTTTTGTACTTATGAAGCAATGGATTAGCAATATCTTTCAAAAAGGACTCACATTGTGACTGATAGTCATCATCTGCCTAGCCTTTTCCCAACTATGTTGGGGTCGGCTTCCAGTCTAACCGGATGCAGCTAAATACCAGTATTTTACATGGAGCGACTGCCTATCTGACCTCCACAACCCAGTTACTGGGTAATACGATACCCCTTGGTAAGACTGGTAGTCAGGTTTTCGGGCTTCTGACGACCCGTAACGACTGTCAAAGATCCACGAATGACAGCCGGGACCAACGGCTTAACGTGCTTTCCGGGGCACGGAGGGGTCTTGGTATGTAAAGATAGTCACCCATCCACGGACCAACCGCGGCAAGCGTAGCTTAACCTGATCTATCGACCCGTGCGGCTGATATTACTTGACCACAAGCCCCTCACATTGTGTCTGATAGTGTATTACGTAATTAGGGTGATGATATTAGATCAATAGGATAACAAATACTGCTAAGACAACATCAAACAACGTAGTCTTTGAGTAGTCTGAGTCATTTCGATAATTAGGCTTATGTTATGGCCCCGCCACCGCCAGATGATCCGGCTCGAAGGACCACTGTATCGGCTGTTGCCGCCTGTGTATAATTATGCTTCGAAATAATAATGGACTGCTGGTTTAAAAATCTGTAATGTAGGTTAATTTAATGATGACGTGACATGTGCAATGCGAAGGCGAGTCTACGACGACGACGACTGGCCCCCTGGCGGTGTGAAGTGGAGACGCGGTATGGCTCCGCAGGCATGGTCGCTGAAAGTCCTGCCGTGCGCCATCTGGCAGTGGCGGGGCCGTAACAGCTTATGTTTAACTTATCACCAGATAAAGTAAAATATAACACTAAAAAAACACTTTTTACTGCCAAAAATAATAGTAAATGGTCACCAAAATTAAAACTCAATTTTATTGTAAAATACCTAGGTAAAGGTATTTGTATTCTCATTTGCTCGCTCTTGCATCCTATGTCGACGGGGCTCCTATTTCTACGTAAAGAGTTTAAAGTGAAGGCTGATTTAGACAGGGTAACTAACTGACTCCAAACTCGAGACAAGTCAGTGCTGAACTGCTGACCCGATAGTTACCTAGACAGTAGTTCTGACTCCACTGACTCCAAATTCACAATTCAATTTACACTAGGTAACTATCGGGTCAGCACTGACTTGTCTCGAGTTTGGAGTCAGTTACTTACCTTGTCTAAATCAGCCTTTACCTAATCTCGGGGTGCCCTGCTAAAAGAACTATTGTAACTTTAGACTTAATTTTTTTGGTGTTTAGTATATTTTTTTGGTGGTCATTATATTCAACCCCATTTTAATGGTCTGTATAAAAATCGTTTTCAATAGCATTCTAATTGCGTAATACACTATCAATCACAATATGAATCATTTTGAAGGTTATTGCTAATCCATTGCTTCGTTTTTTCGAAAAATTTGTCTGTACACCAACGTAAATAACGCAATGAATGTTGTTGAACTGTCAAAATGAGAGCCATTCTATATTCTATTGTATTCCCACTGCGAGTTCTCAAAAAAGACTCTTTTTTAGGCTAGGTCTCGAATAGGTAGTTGGTAGCGTTCGGATAGTCCAGTTAAACGGACTAAGAAGGTCTTAATATCAGCTGTCTTCCTTAATCCTGTTAAGGGTTTTAGACAGGCCACCCTCGTTGGTCACAGCATAAAGAAAGGGGAACAGAAGGTCCACTTTGTAATCGTTTAATTTTGAAACTTTGCTGACGAAGAGTACCTACTTATTAAGAAGACATCCTAAACATCAAAAGTGATTGCAAATAAATCATAATATGAGTATGAGTCAACTCAACACTGCCTCATTGGTTTAGTGGTTGCAAGCGCTACTGCAGAGCATGAGTTCCTAGGTTCAAATTCCAGCTCGGGCAAACTGTTTTTTCTATCTGGAAATTCTCAGTAGCAGCCCGGTTCATGGCAATAGGCTCGCCCCCTATTACATGGGACTTAAACATAACTGGTGAAATGTGGATAAACTATAGGTACTGTAGAGACTTCTTTGAGGGATACTGACCTCCTTGCGGGTCAGGCCGCTGCTTATATCTGTAACAAGTTCCTTTCGAACATTCAAACAGATGTCATATAGGAGTGGTAGGTTTGACGTCTTGAAAATAAGTCGAGAATTATTATATGTATATGATATCATTCTTCTAAATAATATGATAATCAAACTACAACTGTAGTTTGATTTAATAGAATAGCTCCCCTATTCGACATATGGTGGAGGCGGACTTCTTTGCAGTACCTACACCACTGCTTATACCTTCGGGGAAACGAGGTGTGATATTCAAACTGAGAAAACATGTTATGTTTTCTCAGTTTGAATCATACTTTGAATGGTGTTCTGAAGAAGCAGCATTTCGAAAATATTGTAATTTGGACTGATTTGCTGCGGCTTTTAGCGCATCTTTTGATCCATCATTTCGTTTCCAAACCCACTACTAATCCATTCAAAATTAAAAGTCATCATATTATATCAAACTAGCTGCGACCCGCGGTTTCACCCGCATAAGTTTCGATCCTGTGTGAATATCGGGATAAAAACTATCCTATGTCCTTTCCCGGGACTCAAACTATATGTATACCAATTTCATCTAAATCGGTTCAGTGGTTTAGGTGTGAAAAGGTAACATACAGACAGAGTTACTTTCGAATTTATAATATTAGTATGGATAGTATGGATTAGGCTGAGAATCAGCACTTTTCGAACGTTATTATATATATTATATATTACATAACACAGTCCTCCAAAACACCCGCTCTTCAACAGCTTCCTAGTGCTTTAGCTGGGAAGAAGTGATGTAGCGGTATCTACAACGCCACATGCGAACAACGCGTCATACTGACGTCACGCAAATCCTGCATCTCGCAAGCAGAGTTTACCGCGCAACTAGCATAGATACAACGGCCCGACATGAATCGTTGGGCAGTTGCCCGCCAGACACAACACCCGTCTGGTCGGAGGATCCTCCCTTTTCTATAGAGTATGAGTGAACTTTACACCCTGTTCCTCATACCTCTGCAGTGGCGCAACAAACTTCTCAACAGCACAGCTGTCTGTTCAGTTAAAAGAACTTGATACTGCTTTGTTCTTATAGATTCCTTATAGTAGATTGGTCTTCTGTAGGTTATCTTTTGTTGTGTCTACCTAGTCTAGACAAACTACCTACCGTCTGTATAAAATTGATTCATTTTCATACATCAAGTTCATCTTAATAATATCTGTCTACAGTGCCTACGCGTTAAATTACATTTTTATTTTCACAAATTTTTCATAAAAAATATAGAGCTCACTTTTAATATGAAGTGACTTCATTTTAAAATATTTTCTACGAAAGAATTCGCTTTATATTTAAGTATATGCATTTTTTTTAAACGAGTGTCATCAACCTATAATCCTAGACGGGACAGACAGGTGTAAATTAAATACATATGTATATGATTATAATCCTACTTATTGAATGATTATTTCATGAAATATTATACGTATCAATAGGATTATGAACTTATATACAACACGTACTTACGTACAACATTGTTTCATGTATTGGTCCCATTAAAAGCTCTACGTCACTACCCTACGGGATTACGAACACCATAGTAACAACCGTCGTATTAATTGACTTAATTAATCAGATAACGTTTGGTGTTGCAGTCAATCCAAGTTCCGTCGATACCCAGTAAGCCCGCCTGATTGGTTTAAACAATCGGCAACGGCCACGCGATTGGTGGGCTGACTTTTATGCCATTTTATATTACACTAAGCTGTATTATATGTTGCACCGTTGAATATTGGTGACTATAAAACAATGAACGATCGTGTGGGGGATAAAAATAGTAACCAGCAATTTTGATAAATTGGTGTGGACTTGTGTAAACTTATTTATTTTAGGTATAAAGGTTCCCTCTACTTTTATTCGCATAATAAGGTCATATTACTCATAATTGATAGAAATTCCGTGGCTTAGAAGTGTAAATATTATGCTATCCAAAGGTCTGACAACCAGTCTAACCAAGGGGGTCTTGTATGTTACCTAGTAACTGGGTGCTGGAGGTAAAATAGGCAGTCACTCCATATAAAATACTGTTATTCAGCAGCATACGGTTAGACTGGAAGCCGACCCTAACATAGTTGAGAAAAGAATAGGCTGATTCATTCGAATCTTAACATTTTCGAGTTTAGAAATTCAACGAATTTTAAAGATCGTTCTATTTATTGCTGCAAATCGTTTGAAGTTGACAGAAACCCAGTGGCGTGCATTGCATATAGGCATATAAGCAGTGCCTACCTCGATATATCAACATAAGCCGGTCATTTTAGTGTGTGTGCCCCATTAAGAAACTTACTAAATTATCATACCTAACAAAAAACAAAATCTTCATACAAACACGCGCGGCAGTAGGCAGTCGCCGGACAGCCTACTCGGCTCCCGTACTATTCGCACATTGTCATTGGTCTTTACTTGTTCAAGTTAATACAACAACATTAAAAATACGGACGTCTCCCGCGTAATACCATGACGTTCGACCTTCGCAATTTGTCACCCTTAAGTAGGCATGCCTACTCAAATAACCACACTTTTGACCTCACTTTTTTTCTGATTAGTGACCGCGTTTGTCTAGAGTAGACCCGGCCTAGTGCCTACTTATTCTGAAAACCAATGCACGCCACTGCAGAGACCGAACGATGTTTCACAGTCCAGCCGTCGAGAGGATGCGTTCCTGACACTACAATTCGACACTACGTACGACAATTCTGATAGCTAATAAAGATTAAATATCGCAAAACACCTTCTTCGTTTGTATAAAATTGTTTGATTGTTTGTATCAAAAACCTTACCTCGTCGGTCGCAGTATAGTGATTTGTGTGCAACTGGACCTTAATGTCAATTTTAACATATCGTCACTGGGCAGGAGAAAATGCTAAATCGCCATTTGGCCATTTGGCGCCAAATGGCGCTTTAGCATTCTCCTCTCCAGTGACGGTATAGTCCATTCTATTAGCTACCACAGAAATATAGTTCTAAGCTAATTCTCTGCGTGCATAAAGGACACCATTATCCTCCAAGATAGTCTAGTTAAAGAACCAACTGATAACAATTTATCAATGTTTTGACTCATGCTAAGCGGAAATTTACTATTTCTGATAGACCTTCTATTGACTGCGACAAACGAGCTATTATCGCGAAATATGGAACAAGGACAGAACACATTGGTGTCAGGAATAGGTATTCATTAACGGTGAATACACAACACACTAGAGTTCGGAGCGGAACCGCAAACCCTGCAAGACTGTTTGCGGAGCAGTCAACTTTGAGCGATATCTCTGAAGACACGACGTGTCTCGGGACATATTATATATGTGCCCTAGTGAATATATGGCTTAAATCTGAGGTGTGTGGGTCCATGCGAATAGTGTTGTCAATTATTATTTTAATAGCAAAAGGGGACATAAATTTTTCCTTTGGATTTTTCCTTGTCATCCAAGACACTCGAAACATGTAACTTACAAGTCATGTATCCGACTTGATTTCCTATCGAAAAAATGTCGAACTGCCATACAAAAGTTTATTCTTTATTAAACCCCCTTTAGGGGATGAATTTTAAAAATCCTTCCTTCAGGGATTCTTGTGCAAAGTTTCGTGCTTATAGAAATCTAAATCCAGTGGTATAGGCTGTGCTTTTTCTGTCAGTGATAATGAATGAATTTAACATTTTTATTAACCGACTTCAAAAAAGGAGGTTCTGTATTCGACCCGTATGTATGTAAGTTCGTATGTCCGCTATTTTCTCAAAAACTAATCAACCAGTTTTGATAATCATTTTATTAATGTGAACTAAATACTTTCAGGAAGGTTTTAGTATATAATAGTCGTACCTACATTAGGTAATTATTCTTATGTACGAAGTAATATGCATAAATGTACTGCATCTCCGGCATTTATTTCTATGCGAATTTTGATGATTCTTCTAGTCGGTGTCTTCAATTCATCAATTCACTAGTGTTAATTGAATTTGTGTGGGTTGGTACAATTAAAAAGTGAAAAATAAAAACATTTTTACAAAAAAAAAAAAACAACCGGCTTAAAAAAAAACACTAAAAAGTGATAAATAACTTTAATTTCGGAAGTCGGTGTTAAAAAACGAAAATGCGGAACCAGCGACACCGACTTCCGAAATTAAAGTTATTCTTTGTGGTGTGTTTTTTTGAAGTCGGTTGTTTTTCAAGTCGGTAGATAAACTGTTTGTACGATATCCAGACTATCACCAACCGCCGCACACACCTAGTGCCAACATAACGCCAAATTCTGTTACTTCTACGTTGTCGCTTTGTTGCACCATGCAAAGCAGATACAGAGGAACGTCGTCGCGGCAACAATGCTACGCATGACGAATGATAAATGCCAGTATCCAGTTGTACAGCTTTGCAAACATGAAATTGCGCTGTTATTCTTGCGTTGCGGGCCGTTGCGGGCCGTTGCGGGCCGCCCAACGATTGTGTTTTCGCTCTAAGCTTGCATAGCCGTAGACATCTGGAAAGCATCCAGAAACTCATTCAGTTAGTTGCACTTGAATTAATCAATTGTTTTAATCCACTCGTGAAGACAGCTGTTGACCGCGCGCTAACTTGTATGGTGAGGGTATGGTGATAAGCGGAGCGTGTAGCGGGTAAATAGTGTTAAACATATCATTAGGCGTAAGCAGATACACATTTCGCCAGTTATATTTCAGGCCTTTGTAAGTAATAAGAAGTGAGCTTTTTTGCCATGAACCGGGCAGATTCTGGGCAGCCTCTGAAAAAACTCAATAATAATCTTCCGAAAGAAAATCGTACGACATGCTGTCTGTTGTCGTCCTTGTAAACAAACCAACGTAACAGTCCAACAGTCTAAAATCCTCAAAAACCTACTAAGCGAGCGAAAGTGATGCAATTAGGTACTTTTGAAACGCAAAAGAAGAGTGATGCGTTCGGAATAAAACGACGACGTGCCCAAACGAATTTACTCTTTGTTTAACAATAATAAATGAATGAAATTTAAAACTATTTTAAGTAAACTTTGATATGATAGTTCTCTATGTTTTAAAGTAAATTCCATTGAATAACTCTTAAGCGTTACGCCGTGATGTCGAAAAAAGTAAAAAAAATAAATATAACTATGCAATTTTTTTGTATGGAGAAAAATTCATTGATTCGTGTATTCCTTTTACATGATACTAGACCAAAGAATCAAAAAACATATACCAAAATGTTAAATCCCTATTCCACATAGGTACGTAACAAGTTACACGAAATAGAAAAACTATAGAGGTATGAGGAAGAGGGTGTAAAGTTCACTCATACTCTTTAGAAAAGGGAGGATCCTCCGACCAGACGGGTGTTGTGTCTGGCGGGCAACTGTCCGATGATTCATGTCGGGCTGTTGTATCTATGCTAGGTACGCGGTAAACTCTGCTTGCGAGATGCAGGATTTGTGTGACGTCAGTATGACGCTTTGTTCGCATGTGGATTTAGATACCGCTACAAAACCACATTTTTTTCAATATGTCACCATAAGTAATAGGTTTTGATAATTTCCAAGTTTTTACGTCACGTTAAACATCGCCATCTTGCCATCTTTGCCATAATGAAGCCACTTGTATCTTATCCACTTAGTACCACACGTAATGACATAAACGTGCCGAGGTCTGCCCATAACATAATCATAACAAGGCTATATCTTTCTAGTTTCGTCTACAGACTTGTCTAGACATAGCTGATTATGTTTCACAAAATATTTATTCTTCAATGTTCAAATAATAATATAGACGATTTAACTAAAAATTGACAACTGAATTATCCAAACAAAAACAAAAGCGTAAAAATTGGCATAAAATAACCCTTGATATAAGGAACTAGACACGCGACATAATTATTATAAATTAACTTTAATGTTGTTAAATACTAAAACGAAAAAAAGGTCCCACAGCTAAAATGTTAATTGTTATTAATTATTTTAATTGTGTATGTTTAAAATACGAAATGTAGATACATGGTTTCAATTAATGTGATGCCCTAATCGCCACACTGTATCAAACACACACAATACCAAAGGCAGAATATATTCCAGAGTTTTCAATCACTTATACTCCATTTACTATAGCATTAGACAGAAGTTAAAAAAGGCTCTTTTAGGGGCACACTTTGTAATAAAAGTACAACAAACATTATTATTACAGTCAAGATTGATGTGGAGTTAAATATAATCAATTTAAATAACAGCAGTCACACATAATATACTTATTGAACGTATCTACCTTCTGAAATTACAAGGCTTTCATTTAATGTTATTTAATTTTTACATAAAACATTGTCGTGTCAATGTTTAAAATCTAAAAGTAGCAGGGGCGGACAGTACCGGGAACGTTTTTCATGTCACTATAACTCTACCAAATCTAAAATGTTACCTATTCCGTTCATAAGTTGTGGCAGCACGTGCTTTTTATTTTGTTGGTTTATATAAAGTTGTTTTTAATAAACTGATTGTTACTAAAAATTGTTTCATTTCATGTACCTGTCAAAGCATCGTGACGAGTAGATAGATAGAATATGCTTTATTGTATGCCATACATTGTAACTTACAAAAAAAGTACATACATTATTTATTAAAATTGTTTGAACTTAAATAACTTGAAAATAAAAGGTTTCGTACTCCTGCTTCTGCGAGCCTCTTTTTTCTAATGTTATAATAAATGGAGTATAGATTCATAATTCATTCAATACATAAAATAAACTTATTGTAGTAACAAAATTCGCTTTCGCATCTCCCACCACTGCACTATAACCACACCCAAACCGTCGACAAAGATCTATTTATTGTCCAACCACGTGTTTGTTTATTTGACATAAATTGCATTCTAAATGTTTACACACTCGTTAGTTTGTTCCAAAGCAACAACATTTTATTTAACTGTGCTTTGATCTCACACATTCCTCCGCAAGGAATTGGAAGGGGTAGCCATTGTTACTCTAAACTCTAAATGTTACTTGAATAAACCACTTTTAAGTACGGCTTATTAGGCGATTCGCACGAATTTACTCGCCCGAAACGTGCGAATCGTCACTTTTAAATAATATTATTTTTTCTATAGGCGACTCGCACGAATTGGCATATTTTGAATTTAATGCAATGAAGTGTAGGTGCATAGAAGTAATCATCATCATCAGCCTACATCAGTCCACTGTTGGACATAGGCCTCTCCTATTGCACGCCATTCAACTCGATTTTTGGCAACTCTCATCCAGCTGCTACCAGCCATCCTGCGAAGATCGTCGCTCCACCTAGCCTGAGGGCGTCCTACCTTACGTATACAAGTGATAAGAGTTAAATATTATAAACCGTGTAATTTTTTCCTAATTTCATTGCATAAAGTTCAAAATGTGTCAATTCGTGCGAGTCGCTTATAGAAAAATAATGTTATTTAAATGTGTCGATTCGCACGTTTCGGGCGAGTAAATTCGTCCGAATCGACTAAGCATTAAGTAGTAAGTACGTAAGGTCTTTTCCAATTAAACAACTGTTAACTTTATAGTAGTACTAATTAAGTTGATTTCAGAAAGACGTACTATTGAAAAAGTTATATATTTTTTTGAAGTTGTGGTGTTAACTGAACTTTATTGTAATCAAGTTATTTAAAAAAAAAATCATATTTGTATAAATATTTAGAAACGAAATCGCAGACGCCGATTAGGCATTTAGTTCATTATCCAGTTTTACCGAAGTTTAAAATAGCGGTACCTACTTATATGTTTTATTTTAACTGTTTTCGCGTTGGTCTGATTTGTTTATGGATCGCTGTGTTTTAGTAAGACATAATAGTTAATTAATTGAATAAAATTAGACGTTTGTAGACGTGTAGTTCTTACTCGTAGCCGGGAATTTATGAGAAAACGAAGGAATTAGGTCAACGGTCATGTTGCTCGTGTTGGGTTCCGCTTCGAATCAGGTTACAGACTTACAACCAGGGCTTGGAACCGGTACTAAAAGTACAAGTTCTGTACCGGTACTTCGCGGTTCTTGGCATTTCGGTTCTAGAGATGGGTACCGGTACTCCATCTACCACCACCTCGACAGAAAATCTGGAGTGAATCCATACTAATATATTATCTATACTTATATAGAGGGTATAGTGCTCAAACCCAATAAGTACGAAATTCGAAACGGCGAAAAAAATTAAGAAACGGCTAAACGTGGTGACTTTATTGGGTTATTACCTTAAGTAATTATCTGAGAGTATATCATAGATAATTACTTAAGGTAATAACCCAATAAAGTCACCACGTTTAGCCGTTTCTTAATTTTTTTCGCCGTTTCGAATTTCGTACTTATTGGGTTTGAGCACTATACCCTCGATTACTTAATATTATAAAGAGGTAAAGTTTGTAAGTTTGTATGTTTGTAAGTTTGTATGTAGGGGGTAATCTCTGGAACTACCAGTCGGATTTGAAAAATTCTTCTTGCATTTGATAGCGCAATTCTTGAGGAAGGCTATAAGCTATTTAACATCACGCTATGACCCTTAGGAGCCGAGCAAACAGAAAAAAAAGTCAAAAAGAACGTTAAGTGATAGCGCGGGCGGGTGATGCGATACGACGGGGTGGCTCGGGGGAAACAAGAAGTTTCACGCGAACGAAGTCGCGGGCTGAAGCTAGTATTATTATAAATTCGAAAGTAACTCTGTCTGTCTGTCTGTCTGTATGTTACCTTTTCACGCCTAAACCGCTGAACCGATTTATATGAAATAAGGTATAGATACATATAGTTCGAGACCCGGGCTTACATGGGATACTTTTTATCCCGATATTCCGACGGGATCGAGACTTATGCGGGTGAAACCGCGGGGCGCAGCTAGTGGTTTATAATCGCACGCCACCACCAGCGTGGTCATAGCTTGATCCCTATTTGGAGCGCATGACCTACTCTCTTGTCTGTGGATGTTTAAGGTTATGAAAGTTTAAACTAATGGATCTTAACGAATTCCATTGATAAAACGATGATGAAAACCATGATCAGCAGGGGGGAAGGACGTTTATGGGTTGATTTGGGTCAAAGCAGATTAATGAGCAGCGGTGGTCCAGTGGTGTCGGCACCGACTTACGAGTTGAAGGACGTGGGTTCGAAGTTCGAACCCAGACAGGCGCTTTACTTCGTGTAAATAATTTCATTACCACTGCTCTCAAAACGATAAAGGATTGCATCGTGAGGAAACCGGCATGTTCTTGAAATAAAAATTCGAAGACATATTATACAGGGTGTTACGGAAAGGGTATATCAATACAAACGGGTTAAAGAGTGCATCTGGTCTAGAATCTCTGTACAAAATTTCAGCTCAAAAGCATTAACTTTGAAAATGCTTAACATTTTTTTATTTCGACATCACGGCGCTGCGCTGGCGCGCGGCGGCGCGATATGCGTGTACTAGGCGCACAGACACACTACAGATAATGATCCTCGTAGTGCGGTGACACGTTTGTTATGATTACAATTTAATAAACTATCGAAAAAAAAATATTGAGCATTTTCAAAGTTACTGCTTTTGAGCTGAAATTTTGTACAGAGATTCTAGACCAGATACACTCTTCAACCCGTTTGTATTGATATACCCTTTCCGTAACAGCCTGTATTAATCGCTCCGGCCCGGCGCGTACCGCTGGTGGCACATTACAATAGAAAATCAATTGTGTTTCTTTAGCCGGCCTTGATCGATTAATATCAAAATAGATCTCCAATATTGTAACCTCCTTACTAATAAACATATTATATCAGGTGAATAGTTACACACTAATTTCTCTATTACAGTCGTCAGTAATTTGACTTTCGAATGAAGAAGACAAAGTGTTGTGTAACTATACAGGGGTCTTTGGTCAACTGGACCCACTCGTACTGGAACCGCGGGTCCAGTCGACCAAGTCAAATTTTGAATTGGTCGACTGGACCCGCTGTCAAATTTCATCATTAGTACAGTTAAGGAGTAAAGCCGAATCTTTTAGTTTTATTTCTATGACTTAAAATATACATAATATTATTCAATTAGGTACACTTAATTTTTATTTACTTATTTTTACTTACTGTCTGCAATGAGCTAAAACATCGTTACTGGATTTTGAGATGCCGTAGTGAGGTCCGGAAGATATCAATCACTAATATATAATAGAATTTTATTCCTCTTTATAATATTAGTGCAGAAAAAAATAAATTATAGCCTATGTTATTCTGTGATATGTAGCTTTCTAATTTTTTCTTTCTTTTTTATTTTACTATTATCATTAAAATAAGTCCTCCTTAGTATTTGTTACAACGGAATGCATGGCCGTTGCTGATTTGTCAATGTCAATTATATTTGTCACATCAAATTAAAGTCAAAATTGTAGTTTGTTTACATTGGTTATCTACATAAATTAAGTAATAAAATAAAACAGAATTACTGCAAATGTTATATGTCAGCTGATGACTACCACAATAACATCAAGGTTTATCAAGACGGAAAAGAAGAAGAGGATTTGTGGTTGTCGTAAAGAGTGCGGTACTGAACCAACTGGACCGTCCTGCTGCATGTTGTTCCAATGACGTTGCTATACCTACGTGTCCCGGCTACATACATTACTTTACAAAATCCTAAAAGATTGTTGAGAAATCCTTGCGAAAACAATTTTTACCCTGAGGGTCGCATTAGGAGTATCGTCACATCATTAATTCAAATTTATTTGTGTTCAAATTGCCGCATTCACATCTGTTGAAGTTCATGAAGATATTGGGCGAGAGGTGAAATGGTCCGCCGATTCCTAAGCTCGCGGACAGCGCGCGACTCATGACGCCGACCATTCGTATACACTAGTGATTATTATAATGTATTGTTTGTGTTAGTTATGTTTTATATTGAAAATAATAAAATATCGTTTGAAATCTTTATTGTTTGAAATGCTTTAGAAAACCCCATCATGCTTGATGGCCCTGTTGTAATACAATAGTAATAGGTATATCATTATGATAATCAGGTGACAAAATACCTTTTACATAAATATGTCGCATGTAAACTAAGGCATGTAGCGTGTCTTTCCTGCGAGAAATGCTCGAATCGACATGGCGAGAATAGCTCGGCTTGATTATTACTGGTTGCTTAAAACCGACCCCGTTGCGAATGCTGTACCTATCCACTGACTGGCATCGCGCCTCCAGAAATTCGCAGGACTATAGCCAGCTGCATCGAGAGGGCGAAGCTACAAGATGACCCACGCCACTCATTGCACAATTTTAATTCAGTGCCACAGAGGCTTAAAAGCCGCATGTTTATGTTCCCTAGATGTCTTAGCTGAGAAATACCATCATACCCTAAAATACACTAAAAGAGCTCTTGTTTAGTGAGAAGTTTGGCCTCGGTTATATAATTTAGTAAAATAGTGCACTGTTCAGTAATAAATAGTAGGAATAACGGTTCATGAAATCAAAAATCACATAATTTTCAAATTATTTTTATAACTTTATGTAGGATATCAATTGGGTCATACCTCTTAACCCACCAATGGTGCTGAAATCGACACTCATGATGAAAAATTTGAACATTTTTCACATCCGCCATCTTGGATTTTCAGTTTGACCTCACCATCAGTTTCAGCACCCTAGAAAACCAAGAAATCAACACCCATGATGAAAAATTTGAACATTTTTCACATCCGCCATCTTGGATTTTCAGTTTGACCTCGCCATCGGTTTTAGCACCCTAGAAAACCAAGAAATCAACACCCATGATGAAAAATTTGAACTTTTTTCCCATCCACCATCATGGATTTTCAGTTTGACCTCACCATCGGTTTCAGTACCCTAGAAAACCAAGAAATCAACACCCATGATGAAAAATTTGAACATTTTTCACATCCGCCATCTTGGATTTTCAGTTTGACCTCACCATCGGTTTTAGCACCCTAGAAAACCAAGAAATCAACACCCATGATGAAAAATTTGAACATTTTTCCCATCCACCATCATGGATTTTCAGTTTGACCTCACCATCGGTTTCAGCACCCTAGAAAACCAAGAAATCAACACCCATGATGAAAAATTTTAACATTTTTCACATCCGCCATCTTGGATTTTCAGTTTGACCTCACCACCAATTTACATATCTGGCGAGCGAACGCCTATTTACGGTGTCCCAGAAGGAAGCGTGCTTGGATCTCTATTATTTATCCTATATATCTTTGACCTGCCTGATGCTATTGACTACCACATGACCCTAATCTTACTAATCTTACTTAAGTCAACGGGTACATGGTGATATTGACATTGAAGCCCTCTACAATGACACAGTATTAAATAAAGTCGACGACACAAAATTTCTTGGTGTAATGATAGACGCAAAACTGAACTGGAAAGCGCACATTGAATATATAAACAAAAAACTGAGCTCAGTCACGTATGTCTTGTACAAACTGTCCTCAGAAGTTAACCCAGATGCTTTAGTGATGGCCTTTCATGGATTGGTGGCATCACTTCTACGCTACGGTATAATATTTTGGGTATATTACTTTGAATGGTGTTAACTTGGATAGGGTGTCGCAGTTTAAGTACCTTGGACATTACCTTACCGACGGCCTTAAGGATGATGTTGACATAGAGAGGGAGCGCAGGGCTCTGTCAGTCTGTGGCAACATGCTGGCCCGTAGATTCGCCCGCTGTACAGACCAAGTCAAGATCACACTATTTAAAGCGTATTGTCAGGGTCTGTACACGGGTAGTCTATGGGTTAGTTATACCAAAAAATCCCTGGACACACTGCGCGTCCAATACAATAATATTTTCAGGATGATGTTGGGACTTCCTCGTTTCTGCAGTGCCTCCGAGATGTTCGCACAGGCTCACACTGACGGTTTTCATGCCGTCATTCGGAAAAAAGTCGTGTCTCTTATGAGGGGGGTGCGGGGGAGTCAACAGCATCCTGAAAACTATAGCTGAAGATGTGCGTGCACCTGTGTTGAGGCATTTCGTTCGTCTGATGATCTTGTAGGGAGGTATCTCCCTGTTGGTTATCTTGTCGGGGCGGGGTGTCTCAGCACAGGGGCTTTGTGTGATTTTTTTTTTTTTGTGTGAATTGTGTTGTGATGTTTATTGATGGATGTGTGTAGTTCTTTGTTATTGTATTTTAAGTACTAACAATAGTTTCTAAGTTATTGTATACTAACCGGTGGGTCTAGTTGTCCCGAATAAATAATTTTGAATTTGAAAAGCTTTTTTTGTATGGCCCCGAAAATATACAACTAAATACCACAGTCATATAAAGCCATGACAACAAAACAAATTAAAAATAAGATTCTAAATCTACTAACAGAAAAATGTTATGTAAACGCATGTTTCACAAATAAATTGTCTTTTATCTTTAGATTTTGAGGTACTCGTAGATTCTGTACCAGATTCTTGCCATTGTCTTTTTGTTTCGACTGTATCCACGGGTAGCTTAAAACAAAAGATGTTTGTCTAATTTTGACAGTGGGTCCAGTTGACCAATAAAAATATAGAAATTTTTTCCTTTGGTCAACTGGACCCGCGGGTCCAGTTCGAGTGGGTCCAGTTGACCAAAGACTCACAGACGCTATACTTACAACGTTTATTTGTTACTACTAACTATTAGACTAGACACTGTCTAGTCTTCATTTAAGATGATGGATATAAAATAGCACAAATAATCTTCATACGTGACTCAAGATCTGGAACCAACTCAGTTTTAACCATAACGCCCACACAAGTCAAAGTTTTGATGCTGGAAATAAAACTATCTTAAGACTTTATCTTAAGAATGACATCACCCATATCTACATAAATTATTTGAACGTGTTACTGGAGTTTATATCTTGAGACGTATCTCAGGATAGATCTTAGGATTCGAGTAACACGTCTCATAATAATTTCTGCTCAATTAAAAGCATTTGATAACACACCTCCATTTTGCAATGTGTTGTGTGAATGCTGAATACCAATGGAGATGCATATGCGTGGGAGTATGTAGGGAACGAGAATTTTACGATAATAAAACGGTAATCATCATCTTTTCCCAACTATGTTGGGGTCGGCTTCCAGTCTAACCGGATACAGCTGAATACCAGTATTTTACATGGAGCGACTGCTTATCTGACCTCCAGAACCCAGTTACTGGGTAATACGATATCCCTCGGTAAGACTGGTTGTCAGACTTTCGGCCTTCTGACTACCCGTAACGACTGTCAAAGATACACGAATGACAGCCGGGACCAACGGCTTAACGTGCTTTCCGAGGCACGGAGGGGTCTCGGTATGCAAATATGGTGATCCATCCACAGACCAACCGCGGCAAGCGTAGCTTAACCTGATCGATCGACCTGTGCGGCTGTTATTATTTAGCCACGGGCCCCTTCGACGATAATAAAACGGTATCTTCTTGAATATTTTATTTTAGATTCTTCCATACCACATATGAAGTCACCCCTGCAGTCTCCACTCTAGTATTCATAACAACTTTCTTTTAGCTATTTAGATTACTGTCAGAAATGGTATTTTGAGGAAAAACCGCACAGGTAAGTTAGTAAGGTAGTTGCGGGGTTAATTGCCCAGTAATTGAACGTATCTATACAGGGTGTTTGGTAGAAGGACCATAAGAATTTTTTGAGGGATTGGGGATGTCATTTGCTAGCGCAAAATTGTTTTATTATTATGAATGTTTAATTAAAATAAAAATAATAAAATAAATAATAAACGTTTATTTGGAACAAGTATCAGGACACAAATTTACAAAAGGAAACGAAGATAGCTACAAAAGTTAAAACTGTTGCATTTGTTTCGTTCCTTAACACAATTTCTCGACTTTGGAAGCACCCTAGTAATTTTCTAGACCCAAATTGTGCATTAACGTACATTGCAGATAACACCAAACAATATTGCGCTCTATTACAGCCACAAACAAAAAAGTTGTGACGATATTTCGGGTGATAAAAAGAAACATATTATTATCTTAATTACCTACCGTGACACTTAAAACAGGTGTTATGGGTGAAAACTAGGATAATATGATACTTCCTATCATTAAGAAAATTGTGTCGGTCCTTCTACGAAACACCCTGTATATAAGTATCACCGTTCGCGAAGGCTGTTTTTAATACACGCCATGATTCATAGTTAACTAATAAGTCAGACTTAATTACTACTTGCCTTACAGAAGCCATATAAAATTGTCACCAGAGCCCTGATTCACAACCATACGACAGGCTATCGTATCGAAATCCTGACATTTCGATAACCTGATTTGACTTCCCCTCAACAGCAAATAGCTGTTGGAAGAATAGCGGGCGTCTATTTGATTTAAACTGACAAAATTTTCGGGTTTTGGACTTGTGAACAGCATAGAGAAGACTCCTACGATAACAATGATTAATGTTCGATATGATACGGAAGCATATCGAGTGTTTGTGAATAAGGGGGCAGTTATCAATTTCAAGTGACTTTGTGAGTGATCCATTGTTGGTCGGTTGTGCTGCTCACCCTCTGTAACGAAGATAATAGCATGGTGATATCAGAACATAGTATAGGCGTAGTTCGTAAGTCGGGGTCGCCGATAAAATTGCAGTTTTATTCGCTGTATGCATTGCAATGTTCAGATTTGTTTGATAAGATAGTGTATCTTATCGATAATCAAACGAGATGTCTGGTAGGTATTATAGGATTGCGTCTATGAGGATTGAATATGAACTGCTACATTAACTTTTACATTATCTACATTCTACATTTCATCAAAAATCTTAATCAGGTTATGGTCAAATGTAGAAGGTAGATAGCAAAATGATGTCTGGACTTTAAAAGAGACTTTGTTCCTTGAGTTTGTTTCGCCATTTCTTCTCAGTGGTAACTACCCCTAAACCCCCCCCTAAATATAAGCTAGATGACCTCTCCATCTAGCTTCATCATCATCATTTCAGCCGAAAGACGTCCACTGCTGGACATAGGCCTCCTCCAAGCACTCCCACTTCGACCGGTTCTGTGCTTCTCGCATCCAACGGGATCCTGCTGATCCATTTAGCTTATTTTTTTTATAATATGACGTGTAAAAGTGACCTTGATATCCTATTTAAAAAAAAAACAATTTCATTTCATTACCAATTTAATTTAAGGTGAATATGACATGGTAGACCGCAAAATTTAAATTTTCTTACGTTTTTTGCAATTTGCAGATAAGTGTCAGGTTGTATCTTGATCCAAATATGATTCGCGACTATAATAGACATGTATTTACAGAATCATAGTCATTAGAATCATTAATATATCTCTTTAAGTTAGATTTCTACCATAAACATTTTTCCATACGAGATTTGTTCTTAGCGGTAGAAATCTAACTTAGAAAGATGTATTAATGATTCTAATTATTATAATTCTGTAAATACGTACCGGTTATAGTCGCGAATCATATTTTGATCAAGATACAACCTGACACTGACCTGAAAATTGCAAAAAAACGTAAGAAAAATTGAATTTCGCGGGCTACAACTACCCATTCACCTTAAGATGAATTCATGCCGTGGTAAAAACACTAGCTTGTCACCAAAATGGTGGTGGAACTGACTGTCTGGGAATCACAACACAAACTGCCCGTCGTGAAGACAATTTATGGTTTTGAAATATGAGTGACGTGTAATAGTGTTTGTACAAAATAAAATTATTTTTAATTTATCAAGCAGTTGTAGACTTACAAGTTGTAGGTCCTAGGTTCAAACCCAGGCAGGCGCTTTACTTTGAGTTAATTATAAACTATTTCATCACCACTGCTGTCAAAACGGTGAAGGAAAACGTCGTGAGGAAACCGACATGTCCTAGAACCAAAAAAATCGAAGACGTGACATCTACCAACCCGCACTGAGACCGCATGGTGGATTATAGCCCACTCGCTCTCCAAGAGAAGAAGCCTGTGTCCCAGTGGGAACGATATAGGCTGATTCTGTTATGTTATCATTTATCACTTTTAAATGCATCTGGTAACGTTTGCACGGCCATCGTGGACAGAGACTGACAGGGAGGTTTGAAAGAAAAAGGCGAGGCTTTTGCCCAGCAGTGGGACATAATATAGGCTAACAAAAATGCTTCCTAGCAGGGTAGTAGGTAAATAATATCGTAATTTTCTCGCTACCCCGAATAGTGCAGTCGTGAACTATACTTTATAAATTACTTACTTTACTGCATCCAACTGCATAGAATGAAGTACACATTAATTACTTTATAGGTATAACACCTAACACCATTTAAAGTATGTAAATAATGTGAGCTACAAGTATTTGTAATTAAATCTTAGAACGTACATAAATTAAGCCTACGGCTAGATAAAATGAGCCTGTTGTATACATATTTTCTTATTAGGCAAGAATTTGATTTCCATAACAAATTCCATGAATTAATTTATCTTAGCTATTTAATATCTTGGATTGAAATTAAACAATGGTTTTGATTATTTTCTGTGATTGCTGATAAGTGATAACCGCTCCGGGCGTCGGGAGCCGGGTGACGACTCCCGGCCACCGTAGGCGCGGGCCTGCGGACGGAGAGTAATGGGTAGCTCACCGTCCGATCAGGACCAGGCCCGTGCCGGACGGCGCGTACGTGTTCCACGCGCGCCTCATCGAGATGTCAGCATAAAGGAAGGGGCCTGCCAGGGCCGTAGCCTGCCGGGGGTGCGGGATTGTCCGAAAGGGTTACCGCTACCCCGGAACATAAAGGGCTAAGGAAGGAACACGGATGGGTTTTAGTCAGTAAGAGTCTGACACTCCCTTCCGCTCCACCCAGAGCGGGAGGGGTCATTTGATGATTTCCCATCCATAAAAAAAAGGTTAAATCATTTACCCCCAGGCCCAGTTATTTATAATAAATTACCAAGAGATTGGAAAGATTTAAATGCTTTGCTGTTTAAGAATAGATTACGTAAATTTTTGATAGATAAAACGTACTACAGTGTGACTGAGTTCTTATCTGAGAAAAATATTAGTTGACTTTTCTAGTATTCGATAAATACAGGGTGTTACGGAAAGGGTATATCAATACAAACGGGTTGAAGAGTGTATCTGGTCTAGAATCTCTGTACAAAATTTCAGCTCAAAAGCAGTAACTTTGAAAATGCTTAATATTTTTTTATTTCGACAGTTTATTAAATTGAAATCATAACAAACGTGTCATCGCACTACGAGGGTCATTATCCATTATCTGTAGTGTGTCTGTGCGCCTAGTACACGCACATTACGCCGCCGCGCGCCAGTGCAGCGCCGTGATGTCGAAATAAAAAAAATATTAGGCATTTTCGAAGTTAATGCTTTTGAGCTGAAATTTTGTACAGAGATTCTAGACCAGATACACTCTTCAACCCGTTTGTATTGATATACCCTTTCCGTAACACCCTGTATAAGAAACTTTAATAATGATTAATCACACTAATATTATAAAGGCGAAAGTTTGTGAGTGTGTGTGTTTATATGTTTGTTACTCCTTCACGCTCAAACCGCTGAACCGATTTAGATGAAATTTGGTATATAGATAGTTTGAATCCCGGAAAAGGACATAGGATAGTTTTTATCCCGATATTCCCACGGGATCGACACTTACGCGGGTGAAACCGCGGGGCGCAGCTAGTTTAATAATAAACAATTTGATAATAATCTGATGTAAATAATATATGATAATAACTTGACGTGAATAATATAGGGTAACCTGGTCTAGCAGTACGCATCCGATAAGAGTACGCAACGCCAGAAACCGTGAAGTTGTTTACAATACGCGGCTAACTTCAGTTGCATTTTGATGTCAACTGTGATAAACAGTGCTATGCCAAAAAAAAATTAAATCCCGAAGAAAACACAGAAATTATGTAAATTTAAAGATTTTTGCTCAAAATCTTAAATATTTTTATCATTTTGGAAGTATGTTTGAGACAAGAATGCAATTATTTTGTACAAACGAAGTTAACTGTGGGGTTTTCAAAGACGATGCCTAACGCATGCTGCGAGCGTAATTCCGGTCAACGCCAGGAGATGGCGTTGAATTCTGCTCATTTACGATTTGGCTAGTGTGTGTATGAGTACGCAGTTATGTATCTTATAAGAGTACGCGCGTACTCTTACACGCAATTATTTTTAAGTTAGTTTCGTTACTGTATTTTTTTTTCTTAAACGTTGCAAATACATACATATATAAATAAAAATATAATATGTAATGTGTAATTTACCGCAAAAGATCAAAGTCTGATATTGACTGGGTCTCTATACAAGCTAGCTTTCGAGGAGCCTTTGGCATCAATAAAGTACCATAATGTACTAAAAAATGTACTAAAGAATGTACCAGAGAGTGTTCCAAAACCAGTTTCAAAATCTCTTCCTCAAAAGGCTAACCTTTTAATTTGCTAAAGAAAATGCCTAAAAAAGGTTTAGGAGATGCCCAGCATGTACTTGAAATCTACGTAGACCCCCCCGCAGAAGACTGGATAGGATGATTGATTACAATACTCCGAATGGTGGAATGAGGCTTGTACGACTTATGAGAGTCAAGGAAATTTTATTTGCTACCTCTGCAAGTAAGAAGAAAGTAATGCACGACCCGCGTACTCTTATCAACGTAGACGCGTACTCTTATCCAATAGTACTTGTAAGAGTACGCAATTCCCATTTCTGATTATTTTTGTTATTTAGAGAGATAAAACGTAATTATGTTTTTTTTTACATTACTTTATGAAACATGCTTAAATTGTAGACGTAGTAAACGCCTAGTTGATTTCCTAGACATCATTTTTATTTTTTTAGAACATTTTAAACCTTAAGTGCGTACTCCTAGACCAGGTTACCCTAATTATAATAATTTGTTGTAAATGATAATATACGATAATAATAATTTGATGTAAATATTTGCATGCCGAATGGCAAAATATGGCTGATCTTTGTACTGTACTAACACCTATTGATGTATCATCTACCCATATTTGCAAAAATAAATTATTCTATTCTATTCTAAAAAAAAAATCATTTAGGTAGGTACTTCGATCTCTACCGATGTTGAGTATCTACAGTAGCTTAATTGTTATATTATCTCACGAAGTGACGCGCGTTTTACTTGTGGCTAACAATTTTACAAATACGCTGTGAATGTGTGTGTAAGCGCAGGAGCTCTTATGTGCTGACGTTATTCATCTTCATGTACATATTTACAGCGTGTTTGTACACTAGGTTATCACAAGTAAAGCGCGCGTCGCTTCGTGAGATAAAAATACTGTACTACTGTATTTAGGGTCGCTTGCACCACAAATCACAGAACACGTTTAAAACTTAACGAATTTTAAGCACCGTCCTGTTTCAGTCAAGCTTTTGAAGGTGCCACAGACAGATTGATGTTTTAAATACATGTAGCGCTAAATGTAATTATTTATTGATTAAGCTACAGTTTCATAGAAGAGCAAAGTGGTCGCCACATATCGGTCGCAATGACAGCTGTCATGAAAATGGCGGCGGCAAAGATTTAAATCATTACATTTAGCGATCAGTTCAGGCAATCAGGTTCGCAATTTACACTTAATAACCTAGAGATCAAAGTACGTCACAGAGGTCAGGGGCAAGCATGGAGCAATTCTGGGAAGAGGAACTTAGTTAATTTTATTAAGGAAGGGACTTGATAACTTTCTGGTTAGATAGGTTCGAACTTCATTTTTGTTTTGATCGTAGAAGGTTGCACGAAGTTTAAGGGTGAAAGTACCCTTGTAGGTTTAATTAGTTAAAGTATGAGGGCAGTGCAAACAAGAATGTATTAATCAAAGTCTATTTTTGTTACCAAAAATTGCGTCTATGAAAGCCTACCTCTGACTGTTCACCTTCCGTCTCCATCATGACATCAATCCCTCAAATATTACTATTGGTTAAGGCAGGCTTTTCCATAGCACACCATCATGAGTTTTTCTCCTCCATGTCCCTCCCGCAGTAGTTCTCAAGTCGTCTTCCCATCTTTGAAATGGTCTTCCTCTTTTCTTCTCTAGGATACCATTCTGTCACTACTCTGGTCCATCTTTCGTTTTCATAATTAGGGTCAGTTCACAACGCGACCTTATCTACTACACAAAAAGGTACACGTCAAAGAGGAGGGCCGCGCGGCGTAGCTCGACGTAGTAGACACACAGAATTATGTACTTTTTGTGTAGTAGGTAAGGTCTATTTGTATTGCTATCTTGAAAACTGCGGTCGTGT
Organism: Amphipoea lucens; assembly: GCA_947508005.1. Classification (NCBI taxonomy): domain Eukaryota; kingdom Metazoa; phylum Arthropoda; class Insecta; order Lepidoptera; family Noctuidae; genus Amphipoea; species Amphipoea lucens. The sequence goes on along the minus strand of OX382381.1, from coordinate 8,463,783 downwards.
CGCGTCGCGGTGTGAACTGACCCTTAAACTAAAGGGAGGCTCCGAAGACGTCTCAATGTATTACAGGCTAATTGTGACAATAAACGATTTTGTATTGTATTGTATAATTGTTACAGAGTAAATAAATAAACAAAAATTGTACCGCCATTCAATCATCAAATCATTTTAACAGATAATATTAAAATCAATCATCCTCGAACTCTTCTGTCAACAGAATGAACAGGCCAGTTTGAAGATAAACACAATATTTAAAGCCGCCATCATAACAAACATGTCCCCGAATCTTATCGTTTGTTGACAATACCATCACATTTGGACGAGCCGTGGGAATTGCCGATAAGAGACCGTACATTGTTATTGAAAATGTTATCCGTTGTTGATAAGGAGATTTGGCAGTTTTAATATTATTTTTGGATAAAGCTTTTTGAATTTAAGTTATTGGTACTTGAATTCTTGTTGCAATTTTTTTTCCACTTTATTCTTTCATTGCTTGTTAATTAGGTTAAACGGATGTGTTTAAGTGAACTACAACAAAATAGCTAAAGGTAACTTAACTACTTCCTGTATAGTCAGTTTCAAAAAGATGTAAACATTGGCAAGAATTAATTTAATTGTATACAATCTTTGTTCCATAATACTGTATCAATGTGTAGCCACAATACATATAACGCATTGGGTAGGTTAGTTGTAACACTTGTAGCTAAATATTGATACAGTATTATGGAACACAAAATTTAGACAATCAAATGAATTCTTGTCGATGTATCCTCCCCTCCCCGCTTTCGTCTGGGCGGGCCCAATGGACGTTCGTGCGTGAACAATGCTATTATTTTTCATCATTCTGTCTTTATAACTCTGATATAATAATCACAACATACATTCTATGGACACTTTTTGTGGAAAAATCAAATATAATACACACCGTCGACAGTCGTCGACGGCTGCAGTTGCTTCTGCCGTTGACGCGAGTCGCCCGTGTGTATGAGCTAAAAAAACTGTTAAGCAATACATCAATTATCGATATGAATGCCCAAAAAAAACTTCATCTAATAGGTGCAGCCGTAACTTCGGCCTAAACTAGACTAAACATAAATAAATGAGAATGTCAACATCAAAACGAAACCTGTTTATCTGTCTAAAATTATGACTAAACGTGAGAATGATATTAAGTCATAAATATTATAATATAAAATATTTTAAACAAAGGCTTAGTTTTTACTGCAGTAAATCATTTTAATCTGCTGACAAGCAATAGGATTATATTTAAAGCGGATTAGACTCCTTAGTTCTTGTTGATAATTTTTTTCTTCAATGAATTGTTAGCATAGCAATGTGGGCTGGATATGTTTTATATTATCTACATAACTAAGTAGCATTATCAATTTTTTTTATTTCTAAAACACTTAACCTAATTCACATTTAGTTTTAGCCACATAACGAAAGCCTCTCAGGGTTTATCTGCATGTTGGCAAACCGTCCATTTCAATTTTATCAACAGTGTTAATAATTTATAGGTACATTAACACATAGGTACATATTGGGAGAAATTTTGTGTAAGGAAACGTTTTGATTTGTATTTAATTTCGAACTCGTTTTTGTATAATGTTTGCAAGTCTTCTGGAAGTTTATTAAGATAAAAAGGTACTAAGACGAAAATCTGGTGAACACCTGACATATCTGTCAAGATTTTTCAAACTCGCATTTCTGGAAGAACTAATTGACCTTTGTGTGGTTAAATGAACATTGGTAGGTTTGGAGTTTCTTGTCGCCTCTTCTCCATAGGAAACGACCAATCCAATCAAAACCCAGCACCTGACGTTTCATAAGTGCCCATGTAGCTTTATTACACTAATATTATAAAGGCGAAAGTTTGTGTGTGTGTGTGTGTCTGTTTGTTACTTCTTCACGCTCAAACGACAAGACCAATTTTGATAAAATTTTGTGTGGAGGTAGCTGACACCCTGGATTAACATTTTTATTACGGGATCGACATTTACGCGGGTGAAACCGCGGGGCGCAGCTAGTGTGAAATAAAATACATATTTTGATTTGAGTTATTCTCATATTATCACACTTAAAGGCTTCCGCAGACAGGTGCGACGCGACAGACTAGTACTCTAGCTAGTGGAACAATTTCTATGAAAACCACTATGGCAATTGTGATGATTAACATTTTTATGCATTTTTCAAAAAAATTGTGTGATAAGTAGAAGATGACACGCGATGCGGTCGGATAATGGTATCTAGCTTAGGGACTAATTACGCTTATTCTGCTTTGTTCAGCTTTTGTCCATATAAAACAACGATTTTGTATGGAGTCCATTCAGCTTTCCGCGGCTAAACGGATGCGTACGCATCATAATCAGCCTATAATGTTCCCACTGCTGGGACACAGGCCTCCTCTCTGTGAGAGGGCCGTAATCCACCACGTGGGCCCATAGCGGGTTGTTGGATGTCACATGTCTTAGAATTTTTGGTTCTAGGACATGCCGGTTTCCTCACGATGTTTTCCTTCACCGTTTTGAGAGCAGTGGTGATGAAATAATTTAGACAAAGTAAAGTGCCTGTCTGGGTTCGAACCTACGACCTACAACAACTCGTAAATCATGTTCCTTACCACTAGGCCACCACTGCCTTACGATGCGTACGCATCTCATACAAAATCGTTGTTTTTTATTGACAAAAGCTGAACAGATCTGAATAATTGTCGTTAGTCCCTTATTCGTACTAAGAAAACCCGAAGATTGGCGAAGCGCAAACATTATGTGGTATTATTGTATCTGTCACAATTTAATCAACCATATTTTTAACTTTAATGATGACAATTAAATATTTTATTGCACTATTTACAGACAACAAACTCATACCAAGTACATTATATTATCTTACCGACCCATTCCCTCGTTGACACTTATAAATTAACGGGAAAAGATAAGCATTTGATAAAGGTACTCAATATGTCCTCTACCACGATAAAGAAATTAGAATTAATTCATACATGTCTTTAAAAGATAACAAGCATATAACGTATTAACTAATGTCACACCCCGGACACTCCATACAACGCTCGCAAAATAATTACCTACTACCACTACATTGACAAATGACGTTTGTATACGTGTAAATGTGTGCGTGAAATCTAGTAGGGCTGGCTGGCGCAGTATTGCGTAGGCGGCGGCGCTGCCCGAACGTATGCAACAATGGGGCGCCGCGCGCCGCGACACTAGGTACTCACAGAAATCTAATTAATAACATTTCTATTGTACTACTTTTCAAGTCGAAGAACGAATAGAACGTGAAAGAAAGAGACATAACTTAGACAATAAAGAGAGAGAGCAATTTGGTATGTTAATATTACGGAAGTTTTAATTGTTCTAAAACGAAGAAAACTTGGAAAATAAATGAATAATAGAGAAAATTATGAAAATAAATTATCACAACACTGGCTTAACTTGTTTGTCTGTAATATACTAGCTTTTATTTTTTATGGGTTTAAAGGATATTTGAGTTGCTGTTCCTTACCTTCTTTCATGTTTCGGGAACCGAAAGAAACTCCTGTCTTTATCGTTCCTCGATGAAGATAAGCATCCAAATAATGCACAATATACAACCATCGTGATTAACACAAAATATAAAACTTTAAAAAAATTATGTGTTCGTGTCAGCAGTAGGTAGGTACAGCGCTGCGGTTCTTGTGTATGCGAGCGCCATTGTTAAAGAGCAGGCGACGAACACATCGAAGTGCGGGGTGAGGTGCGGTAACTGATGTTAGTGCGGGGAAGGGAGTGGCCTTTCTGTACGCAGTACTTTAAGTATTCTGTGCTAATGTGGTATTTCGCAATCCGATATGTTAATATATGCCAATTAGAACAACATTTAAAGTTATATATTACTAGCTCCACCCCGCGGTTCCACCCGCGTAAATGTCGATCCCGTGGGAATACCGGGACAAAAAGTAGCCTATATGTTAATCCAGGGTGTCAGCTACCTCCATACAAAATTTTATCAATATTGGTCTAGCCGTTTGAGCGTGAAGAAGTAACAAACATATAAACACACACACACACACAAACTTTCGCCTTTATATTAAGTGTGATACCTACTAATATTAGCACTTTGCTAGCGACGTCTGCATAGATTATGTACTTTTCCATACAAAGTTTCATAATCTATTTTTCCTCTTTTAGGGTAGAATTTGCAAAAATCCAAAAATACTTGTTTCATATTTTTTAACCGAAAACCCAAATTACAATGTTCATTGATTTGACTTAAAGAATTATACGAATTTTCATAAAAACTTTCATCCCTTATTCAACTGGCAAGAATTTCTGAACAACCTTTTAGCGACAAGAGGCATCTACCGTCAATGTTTTCAGTTCCAGTGGCTCTGCATTGATGGATCAGTCAGCGGACATCTCTCTTTATAATGTTATATTTTACTAGCAGCGCCCCGCGGTTTCACCCACATAAGTGTCGATCCCGTGAAAATATCGAGATAAAAAGTATCCTATGTCTTATTCTGATGTATAAGCTATACTTATTACTGTAAAATTTCATCAAAATCCGTCCAGTAGTTTTTGCGTGAAAGAGTAACAAACATCCTCACAAACTTTCGCAATTATAATATTAGTGTGATTAGTGAAGTATATATTATATATATGTCGCAACCGGTCATTCGTTTGACTATTCGGAACGCTAGCGCCATCTGGCGGCGCTTGACAGAGTCTAGCCTGAGTTCGTGGGGGGTCGACAACAGCGCGACAGAACGATTGGAGCCCTCTTGGACATCGGACATCAAACGAACAACATGCGCTTAGAAACTGTCCCGCGTTCCGTATCTGGTTGTATCTTGTATCGTGTACCTATAGTGTGTGATTTGCTAGTGTGATTAAATTGTTCGTGAAATTATAATCTGATTTGAACTGCAAACCGTTTTTCTATTGCATAATAACCAACATAATACCCATAGTTCGCCCACAGTAGTTGAAATATGGCTGATAATAACGAGACACACATGCCTTCTCCGTTATCAGGCGTGGGATAAATGTTGGTTTATGCGCAAAATCAGAAAGTAACCGCGCGTTGACATTTGAAAAACAAAATGCAAACATGCGAATGCTTATTAAATAATCGTGTGGATCTGTTCGAGTTGAACCCAGATAACCCAGATACGGATGCGCGATCGTAGTGCATGTTGTTTTGGGCATAGGCTGTATGCAGAATACGTGACGCGCGTGTATCACCTACCGCCATGTTTGAAAAAAAAAAAACAAGCGGGTCCCTAACCGGCGTTCGAGTTCGTCGTATCCCGTTCCCGTAATTAGAACACACGGTAGGACGCGTGTGCAAACGGAACGGCACACAGCACGACAGCTAAATTGTATTTTGCTGAAAAGGATACTCACTGACCGAAAATTCACTGCAAGGTGGCAGCATCAACGTGGCTATCGTAAATAGCATACTAAGGACGTGGCGTGGAGCTACCAGTGACGTGGAGTGACTGAATCGAGCCAAGCAGCGCAGCCGTCAGCGAAGCCCTTCGTGTGCTGCAAGTGGGAAACCAGGACATATCGCGGCCCGGCGCACGAGCAGTGGCGGCCAAGCAGTGCAAGCGGATGGTGGAGCAGGTGCTTCAACTGTTGCAAGCAGCAACGGCGAGTGGATGTTTGTGTCGTACAACTACCCCCAGACACGTTAGAAAATACAGGTGAGCTGTATTGTTTTGTTTACGATTGTGGTGCTGAAATGCTTGTTAATAAAGGAGAGGTTAAGTGGCAAACGTGTTAATAACGTTGTTGTGTTGACTAGTATTGGTCAAACACGTGTATTCAGCACAGAATAATTCTTATGTAGTGTAACGATTAGCGAGCAAAAATTGGGATTTTATTACATTTCTACCCGACCCGACATTTACTTGCAAAGTAATATTAAGATAGTATGTAATCTACTCGTAAGTTGATACAGTTCCTGACCAATTATTACCAAGGCTTAGAGGAATCTTTTCTTATCGATGATTGTTATTGTTTTTATTTCAATAACAATGTGGTCAGTATTGGCCGAGTGGAACAGGCACTGCTGTAGGTTTATTTGGTTACAGGTTAACACACAAGGACGTGTACAAGCGGGATGGCAGCGTGAGACGGCGCTGCACTCGGTGGATCTCCTGTGCGAGTAATCGCTGAGCAAGCCCGGTGCTTTCCGTGCAAGAAGTTTCACGACTTCTGCCAAATGAGGCAGTGACAGCGAGTGGATGTCTGTACCATTAAGCCAGCTACAGATCTGTGTCTACCGAATCTGGTGAGCCGTTTTCATTTTGTTGTGACTCTGGTACCGAGTGCTTTCCTGGTAAACAATAGCAAAAATTGTTACAATGTTAGGTATAGCCCAATCTAAAATGCAATGCATTTTTTTTAAATACGCTCACGATAAGTTAAGAATGATGCCAGTAGGTTATGTACCAGTCGAAGTAGATGGTGATCACAGTCATGGTGATGAGCAAGCCTAAGTAGTGGTAACCACGCGAGTAGGGGTTCTCTATCGGCCGTAGTAAGGTTGTGTGTAGTCACAGGGGTGATGCACATGGATCCATGCAATGGATGTGTGATAGCAATGCGATTGCTGGTCGGCTAAGAGAGCCGTGGCGTTAGAGTGGCTTACTCGTGTGTGGGTTCCCAGGTGTCTAAGGCTATTAGTTGAAAAAGTTCATTGTTAATGTGGATAACGATGGTACATGACTCTGGTTGATGATTTTAGCTTTGATTAGATAATCGAAGTTTGTTTACATGGCTCTGGTTGATGTTTTTTTTTGCTATGATTGGTTAAAGTTGGATTAAATGCTCTGGTAGAATCAAGTACGCTTTTGAGGCTAAGGCACATGCCACGGCACAGGCCAAGGGATCAGAGTATTACTAACGAATTTGAGGAAAATTGAGTAATAGTCTTGTTGATGAAACAGAGCAGAGATTAAGTTGTTTGTGTTGTGTGGGGTTTCGTGAGAAACCACGAAGGTCAGGAGTGACCGAGCTATGTGATACTTTGCGGGTATGTTTGTTTACAGATTAACACACGAGGACGTGTGCATCGCAGGATGGCCGTGTCGCAACCGGTCATTCGTTTGACTATTCGGAACGCTAGCGCCATCTGGCGGCGCTTGACAGAGTCTAGCCTGAGTTCGTGGGGGGTCGACAACAGCGCGACAGAACGATTGGAGCCCTCTTGGACATCGGACATCAAACGAACAACATGCGCTTAGAAACTGTCCCGCGTTCCGTATCTGGTTGTATCTTGTATCGTGTACCTATAGTGTGTGATTTGCTAGTGTGATTAAATTGTTCGTGAAATTATAATCTGATTTGAACTGCAAACCGTTTTTCTATTGCATAATAACCAACATAATACCCATAGTTCGCCCACAGTAGTTGAAATATGGCTGATAATAACGAGACACACATGCCTTCTCCGTTATATATATAATTATATATAAATAGTAGGAATTAATAGGATTATGTATTGGTATTCTATAGATAGATAAACGAATGGTTAGCCGCTCGTAGGTAAGTATAACTATACATTTATAAGAAACTGCATAGTCATCTTTTTAAGCACATTACATCTACTTAATATCGAGTTTTTATAAGTAAGGTTTGTCAAAGATTAAGGAGGTTGTAGTTCTATAGAGGGTCTATTTTTATTTTTTTACTAGTGAAAAGACAGAGAGACTGTTAGACAGACAGTTTATGAGATGTAACTTTTATCCCCTACATAGTTGGGAAAAGGCTAGACAGATGTCTAGCCTTTTCCCAACTATGTTGGGGTCGGCTTCCAGTCTAACCGGATGCAGCTGAATACCAGTATTTTACATGGAGCGACTGCCTATCTGACCTCCACAACCCAGTGACTGGGTAATACGATACCCCTTGGTAAGACTGGTTGTAGTTAATCAGGCCCAACAGCCACACGCACAATAAAACTTCGCAGATTAAAGTCGTGATTTATTTCATTTTCTTTAATTTTAACCACTTCCGTGTTTTCTATAGTTAATTTAATAAAATCAGATAAATAGTTGTCATTTATCATTTAAAAACGCAAAGAAACGTTTTTATGACTTGGCAGTATGAAGTACCCAAATCGAATGATGAAAATTAAAAAAAAAAAAACTTTTAAAAGTTTCGTGGCGGGAATTTGCTATGTTTTGCAACATCTTTGATTAATTATGTACTGTATACTTTATGCCTGTTTCATTTTCTCGCGATCGAAGTGAAAAACTGAGTGTATAACAAAGGCATAAACGAGCCATTTTACCCCTCGACTAAACTATCAACTCTCGCCTGCGGCTCGGGGTAAAATAGCTTCTTTTATCCATTAGTTGTACAATCTACTATGGTGCTTAAATAATAAAAGAAATCCTTTTGACAATTACACTTTTAAAAAAATATTTCTTCGATAATAATATTTAAAAAATCAAGAACATTGCTCATAGGCATAAACCGTTCTTAACCTTCATCTACTCTACACCAAATCGCTAAGTTTTTGTCGTATCTAAAATGCTATTCAGCAATTTTTTGCCGACTTCATTAGTCATTGTGGCCCCTTAATTATTGCGTGTCTATGATTTATATCATTCTTATTTCTTACATTGTTACTACGATTCTCAACAGCATTTTAATATAAAGACACGATTTTGTAATTTTTATTGCTTTTTTTTGGGGTTCCGTAGCAAAATAAGGACCTTTTCGTTTCGGCATGTCTGTTCGTATGTCACAGAGACTTTTAGGACATTTTTGTATTACGCTGATTTGATTCAAGTATTTTGGGGTAATAGAACGAAAGGCTACTTATCTATCCATACACACTCACATGATGTGAAGAAAATACTTTAATTAAATCGTTTTTTATTCAATTTGTATTATCCCACTACTGGGTAAGGTCAATGCAACCTTTCAATTCAATTAAATAAGTCAAATTATCAACCTTATCGACAGCTCTGTGTTACCTATTGCTGAGTATTTAATTATAGGCTCCCTTTTATTGTCATGCTGCGGTTTGGTCTTTGCGAGTCTCAATCAACAATTTTGAAAGAAAATCCTAATCCATTGCATCACATGTTTGCAAAAAAATCGTCTGCTCAACAACGTAAATAACGCAATGAATTTTGTCGAATTCTCAAAATTAAAAGAAATGCATTAGGTATTGTTAATGTGTTACGCAAATACCTTTACCAAAGTTCTAAACCACGTGCTTTTGAGAGTCAAATTGTTCCCGACTTTACTAGATAGTATATCCTCAACTACGGAACCACACACTAAGCACGGCCAGTCATGTTGCTGACCGTTGTTTTTAGAATTCCGTACCCAAAGGGGGCTAACGGTACGGCTATTGCTCTGCTGTTCGTCCGCCCGTCTCTCCCAGGGCTGTATCCTTTGAACCGTAATAAGTAGACCCAAGAAATTTTCGAAGAGTGTGTGTAGACGCCAGCACATCAAGCTATAAACTGTAAAATTTTCCTAATCAAACTTGAACCTTGTGGTGTAGTGATAAAGTTGAAAATCTATTAAAGAAATATGACAGATTGTAGTAGCTTGATGTGCTTGGCGTCTCTCTTTCTATGGCCGCTATAACAAAAATAAAATAAAGTAAAATGTACTTACACAAGAAACGTATTTGAAAAAAAAAATACTGTTAAACATTGTACGGTAGTAAGGCAGCGTTCCCACTACGCCGGACCGGCAGATCTGCCGAAAACCGGACACCGGACAGAGTGTTCACATTACATCGGATCCCGGAAGAAATTCAGACAGTCAAGTACTTACCTCAGTTGAATTTGGACCATTAAACATACGCCACGCCATGCTGCTAACTTTAAGTTTTTGTCTTTATAGACGTCTTCGGTCTTATCCCACAGAACAGGTCTCTCTTGGACAAGCGTAATTAAAGTTTCTGCTTGAATATCCATGCTAAACGTCTACTTTTACCAGAAAATGCGAAACGAATGACGTGAGTGGAACACGGGCGGGGCGAGGGGAGCACGAGCGGGGCGAGCGGGGTACAGATACCGGCACAAACTCGTTCACATTACTCCGGGCCCGGTCGTTCTACCGGCAATTCGTAGTGACAAAACGGTCGGTAAAAATGCCAGGCTCGGCAAAAATGCCGGACCCGGGATAATGTGAATAGCTTCATATAAATTGTACAGCCACTAGCCCTTCCGGCAGATTTACCGGCGCGGCAGATCTGCCGGTCCGGCGTAGTGGGAACCTAGCCTAAGGAACCTTTCGTGTGCGAGTCCAGCTCGCACTTGGCCACTTTGGTTTTTGCTCGTCGTAGGTGTTGGTGCTATTATAATATCGTCCGAAGGTTACGTTAGTCAAGTTTAAAATTATTAGCCTAGGTTAGCCTTCCGGGACGAAAAGATAATTGTTTAGCACTTTTTTATGTAAATTATCTTATTTTCGTGGTTATATTGTGCATGTATAACGTATGTAATGTAAAAACTTTACCCATGATTTTTGGTGTAATTAGTCATTATACTTACTTATGCAAAGAAATAAAGAAAGAAAAATATTTTATTTGGGAGACACACAGGAAATACAAAAAAGTAAAAGAAGAAGCATTTAAAACTAACAAAGCTACATTACAAACAATTAAAAAAAACCGGTCAAGTACGAGTTGGATTCGCGCACTGAGGGTTCCGTACAAAGTAGGTATGTAAATAGTTTCAAAATATATTTTTTTATAATGTAACTATTTTACGGTTTTCCTTTAAGTACAGGTTTTTCTTTAAGTTGATATTTGTTTAAGTTTAAATAACATAAATTTAAATAGACTTTAGGCACAGAATACTTAAAGTACTACGTACAGAAAGGACACTCCCTTCCCCGCACTAACATCAGTTACCGCACCTCACCCCGCACTTCGGCGTAACAAGAGCGCTCGCAAACACAAGTACCTCACGCACACATTCATACGTATACAAACGCCATTTTTTAATGTAGTAGTAGTAGGTAATTATTTTGCGAGCGTTGTATGGAGTGTCCGGGGTGTGCTTTAGGTATGCTGGTTTCGTTGCCACTAGAACTAAATGCTGACTACAAATCAGAAACTCATTCCAAGTCGTGTATTAATACATAACCTATCAAACAGAACCGATAAATAATATTCAGTCCGAATGCGGCTAATTTGTGCAGGACATTTGTTATGTACCACCTTTGTGATGAGTGACGTCATTCGGTTGTATCGTTGATGTAGACATACTGGATAGGACTAAAAAAAAAAACGATTCTCTTTAAAATGGATTCGTTGGTCTAGTGGTCGCAAGTGTTACTGCTGAGCACGAGATCTGGGTTCGATTCCCAGGTCGGGTAAAATGTTATTGGGAATTTCTCAGCCCGGAGTCTGGATTTGTGCCCGGTTGTTGGCTATAGACTCGCCCCCTATTACATGGGACTTAGACATAACTGGCGAAATGTGGGTGTACTACAGATATACCTCTATAGAGGTATGAGGAACAGGGTGTAAAGTTCACTCATCCTCCGACCAGACGGGTATCTGGCGGGCAACTGCCCGATGATTCACAGTCGGGCCGTTGTTGCGCGGTAAACTCTGCTTGCGAGATGCAGGATTTTGCGTGACGGCACTATCACGTTCGCATGTGGCGTTGTAGATACCGCTACACCTCTGCATAACTCTTTGGGGATTACGGGTTATGTTTGATCTTCAAAATTAAAATTTTAAATGTTCTATGTTTTAGCTTGACGTCTGCAATCCTCCGACCAGACGGGTATCTGGCGGGCAAGTGCCCGATGATTCACAGTCCGGCCGTTGTTGCGCGGTAAACTCTGCTTGCGAGATGCAGGATTTTGCGTGACGGCACTATCACGTTCGCATGTGGCGTTGTAGATACCGGTACACCTCTGCATAACTCTTTGGGGATTACGGGTTATGTTTGATCTTCAAAATTAAAATTTTAAATGTTCTATGTTTTAGCTTGACGTCTGCAATTAGGTCACCAAGATCTATCCTTGTGTATCTACCAAGCATTATTGTTTGTCAGCGAAAATTGGCTGCGATAGACGAACAGCCGCTGTATTTTGTAAGAGTCTCACCGCGAAAACTTAGCTGAAGTAAGCTGTCAAAGTGTCAACCCATTGGTTAGTAGTATCAGGTGCAGTGGCGGATTTTCCAATAGGCTGAGTAGGCTGGAGCCTAGGGCGGCAGATTTTAAGGGCGGCTGGGGCTAACATTTTTTTTTATGTCTTAGTGAAATTAAAATGATTAATATTTATATACCTACCATGTTTTTTGGAAAGAATCATAGAATAAATCTATGGAAAGAATAAACAAAGTGAATGCAAAATTCAGGCTTCTACCGTAGATTTGATCTTTACAAATCTATTTGCAAGTTTTTCGTAGCTGAACGTGAACATTTTAAGTATTTTGAAGAAAAAGCGATTGAATTAAGCGTGTCGAAGCAGTGTAGTGTCGGGACATAATTATAGATTTCGGTAGGGACGGCAAAATTTGAATAGCCTACTGGCGGCAAATGTGTAAATCCGCCACTGATCAAGTGGCATGACATTTCACTTCATCTAAGTTTTCACTGTGTGATTTTACTGAATAAACCGGCAGATATCGGAATGATTTAAACAGTGTTTCTTTTTTTTATAAATTTTAACATAGGACACAAAATGAGATATAGAAAACATAGCTCCCATAGTTCAATTCGCATGTTACTCCAGTTTTAAATTCGAAAAAATCTCGCAACCTCAAACAAAGCTATAAAGCAATGAGAATTTAATTTATAGATTTAATAGAATCCTCAGAATCATTTCAGGTGTATAGTTACAAACATAACCTCATAAGCCACATCAATTTAACCGATATCCACGAAAAGTTCCGGTCAGTTCAAACTTCGAGCAGCGATGATTTATCGGCGCACGCGACGATCAATGCGATGGACCGGTCACGACCGACGTGGGAGACCAACTCGTCTAGAAGAGATAGGTAAGCTTCAGCTTTTAATTATTTGTTGAATGATCACGAAGTTATTGTTATAGAAGCTTGGTGGGTAATTGTTTTTTAAGTGGTTAGATGGTTTTGCAAGTTTCAATTGTTGGGAGTTTGTTTAGGGCCGATGACGGGCAAAGAATAAGTTAAGTAGTTGTAGAAGTCTTCGCGAAGAAGTGCTTACGGAGTAAGAAAGAATGAAAGAGCAGTACATTACACGTATTGTATAGGTACAATGTAAACGCGCACTTAAGAGGAAATGCGGCCGGAGAGACTTTTGAAAAAGCCTAAGTAAAAAGTCATAATTCGAGGTTTGGCTCTCGTCTATTTCCTCCTCCAATATTGGACTAATTTAAAAGATATTACATAAACTGAATAAGAAGGATATATATACTGTGTCCCTATGTTTTCTTTTTTCATTGATAGTTGTCAAATTTCTACACTAGGCCTCTGTTTCTTCTGTAGTTGGGGTGTGGAGGTCAGATAGGCATTCGCTCTATGTAAAATACTGGCATTCTGCTGCATCCGGTTAGACTGGAAGCCGACCACAACATAGTTAGAAAGAAAGAAAATACGTTTATTTGCGGTGAACATGACCCAAAAAAGAACATAACCACAAAAAAAAGAAGGTAAGGGAAACATGCGTCACATCCACGCAAAACGGCTATCGCTCAGCGTAATGCTGCGACCCTACGTAAGACAGAGCCCCAGCGCTGGTTTTCAGCGACAGCCGGCGCTGACGTAATGACGTCGTCCGGTGCAGCACACAATTATTAGAACACTGTACCGGTACAGCGTAGGTACTTAACCTTTTGAACGCCATTGTCACATATATGTGACAAACGAAATCTTACGCTGAACGCCAACGTCACAAATATATAACAAAATACACGTCCCACGGGTCACACCATATTATAAAATAAACAATTTAATCATTACTTATGTGTGTATCAATACTTTTGTGTGTTTTTATTTATATAATTTAAAAGTTTAAGCTTCCGTCTATATTGTATTGCATGAAACTAATATAAATAAGCCACCCATATCGAGAAATTTGTTGTTTTAAGTGTGTGTGTGTGTTGTTTTGATGAAGTGGCCTGGCGTCAGGGGTACGGCGATACGTTTATACTCTGGCGTTCAAAAGGTTAAAGAAAAATAATTTAATTTAAATGTGATAGAGTAATATTATACTAAACAGGAAATAGACATAGATACAGTAATTGCTACGAGAATATCATCCTCAATAAACGTTTTACTTTTTATGTAGTGGCAACATTTCGAAGCGTCCTTTTAATTTGACGTAGGTGTACCCAACATGCACTAAAGAAATTATGTTATGATATATATAGAAATTATAATTATGATGTATGCAATTACAAAATGGCCAAAAATAGTGGAGAAAAGGATAGGCAGATTTTTGACTACAAGTGGTGGCGGGAAACCAAACGTCTTTCTGTCACCAAGTAGCGTTGCTGTGTTTCGGCTGTCATTCGTGGATCTTTGACAGTCGTTACGGGTGTAACGACTGTCAAAGATCCACGAATGACAGCCGGTACCAACGGCTTATAATGCTTTCCGAGACGGAAGAGTTTTGGTATGTAAGTAAAGATGTTCACCCATCCTCGGACCAACCGCGGCAAACATAGCTTAACCTGGTCGAGCGATCCGTGCGGCTGTTACTACTTAGCCACAAGCCCCACAAACAATATTTCCATAATTAATTTACAAATCTTTTACCGTCACAGAAAACGTCCAATATCTATGTAACATTTCAATTAATTATTCCAACAAGCCTGTACAAAGATATATTTTAACCACAGGTACTGGAACTGTCGGTCTTAGCCGGGTTTGTGAGCGTGGGCGGAGCGGATTGACGTTTAGCCGCTAATGACTGCAAATATTGACAGACACTTCATTTTATTTATCTGTCTATGTCTGGCAGCAACAGCTTCGGTTACTGGGAAAATGAAATACGATAGTGTTTTGAGAGTAACGAGATGGTTTGAGGCTTTGAGGCTGTTGAAAAAACAATTGAATTGAATTGGGCGTTGAATGTTTTAATTTCTAGTTTGTTTCTTCAGTTGTCCAGTTCAACCAGTCTTACCAAGGGTTATCGTATTACCTAGTAACTGGATTGTGGAGGTCAGATAGGCAGTCGCTCAATTTTTTGAAAGCTAAATAATAATAATAAAAACTTTATTACTCAAAAGATTACGTAGAGAGATTTCACATTGGCCCCAACCTTCTTTCATATATCTATGGCCCCAAACTAGGCAAGCCTGTGTCTTGAGCACCAATATGGAGGGTTTACCATTTAAACATTTATTTTTAAAAACATGTTCGGTATTGAAATAAAAGTAAAAGTAAAATTTTTGCTTCAAATTACAAAAAAACTAAATAAAGTATGAGAATCAAAATTAAAATTTAAAAAACACATAACAATCAAATCGAGAATTAAAATAAAATAATAATAAAACTAGAAAAAAGATAAACGCTATTATTATTATTAAGTCTCCGAACTAACTAGACCAAAACAAACATTAGATACTTAAAATAAATGTTCTTTTAAGTATATCGATTTTATTCAATTTCGAGCGGCCATTATTGTTGTTTACATCTTTGGCAAATTTAGCGCGGTCGGACTTTAGGTGAATGAAACAGTCAACAGGATTCTTTGACGATAAACGTCAGCGGCAAACATAATATTATCGGTGGTAAAAGTGTACTAAAATGAACATCTTATGTCTTAATAATTCAGGAACAGTATGTTTGTCAAGCGGCTATTGACCCCTGAGTGGTCATTACTGTATTACATAGTGACGTTAGGCCATGAAAAAAGCTAGTAGACACAGGTGATAATTTTGTGTTACAGAGAAACGTAAATTGATGGCATGGAATAGATTTTAGTGTCTGTCAGAGATATGAATCCTTACTTCATAGCCACGCATTGTATTGCTTTTTTATTTTTAGGGCTCCATACCTCCAAAGGAAAAAACGGAACCCTTATAGGATCACTTTGTTGTCTGTCTGTCTTGTCTTGCAAGACCATTTATCTCAGGAACGCGTAGAGGTATCGAGTTGAAATTAAAACCATGTACTCACGTCTGCGGTCCCTTGAAGCTGTGAAAAAATCAAACTTCTAAGTTAACGTAAAAAATAGATACGGCTGTTTATGCCGCAAAAAACGTATACGTATACAAAATGTAGAGGGTACTTCCCGTTGACCTAGAATCATGAAATTTGGCAAGAAGCAAGCTCATGTAGCACAAGTAAAGGAAAAAAATCCGAAAACCGTACATTTGTTACATTACAAAAAAAAAATTTTTTTTTTCTCGTGATAAACAATTTACATACTCACCTACAAATTTGTCCGGAACCCTCGGTGCGCGAGTCCTACTCGCACTTGACCGGTGTTTCTAGATAAGTTTCATTCTAGACAATTTTTACTCGGCTTGTAGTCGTATCAATTCTTCCCATTAGAGAATTCGTTCATACCGAATGTGTCAGGCATAGTTTCATGGCCTTATACGAGTATCGCCACCCTTGAACCTAATTTCTTAACTAATGGAATTGATAACTTTACTTATGCCTCTTTAAAAAAAAACCCTGTCGTATACAATTTCAATTTGAATCAACAAACATATAACACACACACACACACAAACATTCGCCTTTATAATATTAGTGTGATATGAATTATGTCAATATTAATCTGTCAAGCTCCGCTAATGAGACACAATTGATTTTCTATTGTTTCGTCGCCGATCGCCGACGCGCGCCGCTTGACCAGTTAAACTAAAGGCGAATTGTACCAAACTTTTATGCTTACCTAGAATAAGTCTTATCCTGAGAATAAAGTTTGAATTTTTGACAGTTTTCCCTTACTAGAACTGTCAGACGTTAATTTTATAACACGGATAAAAGATATCTGACTGATAAAATCAGCCCCTTCACCTTCCACATTTTTCATAAGCACTTCCATACTTCACTTGGTTTTTTACCCCACAATATTCTAACAAGCCATCCCCGCTGTTTTAACTGCCTCGTAGCGTCAGACGGTTTCAGTTTACACAGGGGGCTTGTATTGTTATTGTATTGAGTTACCTAGCCTATCGTTATCATTAACGTTATTGAGCTTATCGGGATTGCCTCGGGCAGTTACGTCAGTTGGGGGAGGGATATTTTGTGGAAAAAGTGACGGGACAAAAAAGTTAACTTCAAGTACCTGTTACTTTTATTCTCGACAATCGACATCTATGCGAGTATGCATACCTACGGGGTATTGCGTCAATCCACTCAGCTTATCGCAGTCCACTGCTGGACATAGGCCTCTCCGGGGTAGCGGTAACCCTTTCGGACAATCCCGCACCCCCGGCAGGCTTCGGCCCTAGTAGGCCCCTTCCTTTTTGCTGACATCTCTTTGAGGCGCGCGTGGAACACGTACGCGAAATTCCACCCCTGTGGGGGTGAAAAATGGGGTACAGTTTATATGAAAAATCTTATTCATTTAATTAATAAACTTGGTACTTGGCAAGAATACTTGCCTAAGCAACTAATAAAGTTTATCAAAACTACCCCTCAAAGGGGGTTAAGGGGTGTTAAAGTTTGTGTGGAAGAATTTTAACGTGTGGTGGGTAATCTCTTTGTCATCAGTATAATAAAATAAGTTTATTTCTAATCTTTTTCCGCAGTAAGCCACAGCTAACAGAACGTCGCTACAAGAGACTCTAATCCAACTCTAATCGGCTTGTAAGATACAGATTAACCTTATTACACTTGTATGTATTCAATATCATTACAATATAGCTAGAGAGGTAGAAAATAATGGAAATTACTTTCTGGTTAATCCCTCACGGAAAGCAGAAAAGTTATTAGTAGTAAGAGAGCTTGTGAAATGGTTTCTTACAGGGCCTCAGGGCAGGGCGTCTTAACCATATTGGGCTCCGGGGAGCGAACATCAGCCTTTTTTATGGATGGGAAATCATCAAATGACCGGTCCCGCTCTGGGTGGAGCGGAAGGGAGTGTCAGACTCTTACTGACTAAAACCCATCCGTGTTCCTTCCTTAGCCCTTTATGTTCCTGGGTAGCGGTAACCCTTTCGGACAGCGCCCCAATTTTTGTGTTTAATTTTTATTTAATACTTACTCTTTTTTCATGTAATTGTACAGATTATTATAGTTTATATGTTAGCTTATATTATGTAAATATCTATACAAATAAATAAAGAAAATTACATACTTACTCTACAATAAAATTAGGTACATTTTCAAACATCAAATTTAACTTTTCCGGCTTGAAAATCGGCAATCTTTTTTATGATATCGTCTGTTTTGTAATTAATTTTCTTTCGATAGGTAGGTATACTATAGCCAAAGTCAATCTATTTTGACTTGAGTCATAGTCAATCGTAAGTACCTAGTTTTTTATTTATTTAAATTTCGAGAATATTTACGCATGGAATGTGTAGGTATAAGGATTGGCTATTGCGCCCCCTAAGACCCTGCGCCCGGGTGCCAGGCATCCCTTGCACCCCCGGATGCCACGCACCCCTTACACCCCGGGTAAAGACGTCCCTGGTTTCTTATTTCTTTTTCAAGCATGAAGAATAGAATAGAAATACTCTTTATTATGTACACCATAAATCGTCATCTGCCTAGCCTTTTCCCATCTATGTTGGGGTCGGCTTCCAGTCTAACAGGATGCAGCTGAATACCGGTATTTTACATGGAGCAATTGCCTATCTGACCTCCACAACCCAGTTACTGGGTAATACAATACCCCTTGGTAAGACTAGTTGTCAGATTTTTGTCAGATTTTTGGGCTTCTATCCGTAACAACTGTCAAAGATTGTAGATTGTATATTTTGTAGTGTTTAATGTGTTTCATGTTATGTATTTTTGTGGTGTACAATAAAGTATATATAAATAAATAAATAAATAAAGATCTACGAATGACAGACGGGACCAACGGCTTAACGTGCTTTCCGGGACACGGAGGGGTCTCGGTATGCAAATATGGTGACCCATCCACAGACCATTCGCGGCAAGCGTAGCCTACCTGATCGATTGGCCTGTGCGGCTGTTATTAGCTAGTAGCTAGCCACGGATCTAAATATTACAGACATAAATGTTGAAATTTTACAAATGGTGTCACAATGGGCGGTTTTATCGCTAAAACCCTTTAATATAGGTTCGGTAATGTGGATTTTTATTGAGCTAGCTTTTGACCGTGGCTACCCTCGCGTGTGAGTAAAAAAAAACCCACAAAAATTCTCTCTATGAAAAAATAAAATACCTACATTACGAGTATATGTACCAACTTACATGATGATCGGTCAAAGAGTGTTGAAGTTTATCAATCTAATAAATATATACCAACATTCATTTTAATATAATTATGTATTAGATTACGAACATTTCTTTTGCTATTTGACAGGAGTATCTGACATGGGATACAACGTGACAAAATGTTGCGAAAGTAGACCCACCCTTAGAGATGCAGGTGTAGTTACTTGGCAATAATCCCTCAGGTGGATTAACGGACAGTTTAGTCAGCTTTTACACAAAATTCAAATCACTGCTCACTCAAAACAATCATCATCATCATCATCATCATCAGCCTATAATGTTCCCACTGCTGGGACACAGGCCTCCTCTCGGTGAGAGGGAGTGGGCCGTAATCCACCACGCGGGCCCGGTGCGGGTTGGTAGATGTCACATGTCTTTGAATTTTTGGTTCTAGGACATGCCGGTTTCCTCACGATGTTTTCCTTCACCGTTTTGAGAGCAGTGGTGAAGAAATAATTTACACAAAGTAAAGCGCCTGTCTGGGTTCGAACCTGCGACCTACAACTCGTAAGGCGCGGCCGATACTACTGGGCCACCACTGCTCTCAAAACAATAACTCATCACAATCATCATTCACAAACAAAGAGAATTAAAACCACAGTCATTTTTCACAAACCTCTTTACAATTCACACAACATCCCGAAAAAGGTAACAGAAAACAGCATTAAAATCGCTGCAAAATCCTTCATATTAATCTATCACAGGCTGTCTCCCACCGAAAGCTATATAATAATAAGCGACATAATAAGGAGCCAAATATGCAGAGTGCGTTCCTGAAGTAAATATTGTGACCACGTGTGCCCACGTGCCCGGCCAGTAAACCTTGTGACGCAGTGGAAGCGATACGGATGCAATAAAGCGATGCTGTCTACGAAGTAGCGAGAGGACACTTTGAAGGCTCAAACGGCCAAGTTGCGGCTAATATACAGGGTGAAATTGAAAACATGCGACAAATCGAAATGGGAGATTGTACTCATCATTATTAACAACTTTTACTATGGGACCAAACCTGAAATCGCGAAAAAACAATCAGCTGTTCCCTACATTTATGTTCGCATAACTCGTCAAAATGTAGGGAACAGGTGATTTTTTTTTTCGCGATTTCAGGTTCGGTCCCATAGTAAAAGTTGTTAATAATGATGAGTACAATCTCCCATTTCAATTTGTCGCATGTTTTCAATTTCGACCTGTATATTAATCGAATATACCTATGTATCTCTTATTGATATATTATAATTTTAGCGAAGATGAGAACTAAGTTTGGCAAAAAAAAAAACTTTTGAAGGAGCACACTAATCCAACAAACTTTAAGAGGTGCTTTAGAACATCACACTTGCAAAACAGCACACTTTTAGACAACTGTTGTTCACCTGTTGTTGAACTGTTGTTCTAATGACCCAGTTGATTAAACTGCAACAGCAGTTTTTAATAAAAGAAGAGTAAAAGAACACTATCTTTCCACTTCATCATAGTTGTGTATGTATTTATTATTTTGATTACGTTGTAACTATTAACATTCTAGTGATATTTATTTTAGAAGTATGTACATGTTTATTTGTATGTATGTAAGTATATTCTCATAATATTTGTTTAGTTATATAAGTTTTCAGATTTTATGTATTATTTTTTTTTGTCTCCTTTACTCTTTCACACGCTGTCTACATCTCTCTATTTCTTGTCCTATCGCAGGTATGCTGGAAGAGATTTCTTCTGAAATAAGCATCACCTTTGTTCCTTTTTTTTCTGTTCTGTTTTTTCTTGTCTGTTTATATATAATTATGTGTGTACATAAATGGTAAATAAATAGAACCAAAAACATATCATCGCCTGCCAAATCCCACCTTCAAGTGTGCCACAGCCTTAGCGATATAATAAAGTGGGCACGTCACGCACACTCGGTCCCATCTCATTAAGCTAAACTGTTTCTGTTAGCTTTAAATAGCACTTCATTGGGTAGTGTGCGCACTTTACGAGTTAAAGGACTGTGCCCATTCGTTCTGGACTTGAATTATTAGAACTTGAGAATTTTTTTCGTGAAATGCGATGCATACCTAGAGAAGTTTCGTGACATATCATCATCTGCATAGCCTTTTCCCAACTATGTTGGGGTGGCTTCCAGTCTAACCGGATGCAGCTGAATACCAGTATTTTACATGGAGCGACTGCCTATCTGACCTCCACAACCCAGTAATTGGGTAATACGATACCCCTTGGTAAGACTGGTTGTTAGACTTTCGGGCTTCTGACGACCCGTAACGACTGTCAAAGATCCATGAATGACAGCCGGGACCAACGGCTTAACGTGCTTTCCGAGACACGGAGGAATCTTGGTATGTAATGATGGTCACCCATCCACGGACCAACCGCGGCAAGCATAGCTTAACCTGATCGATCGAACCGTGCGGCTGTTGTTTCTTAGCCACAAGCCCCTCTCCTCAAGACATAGTAGGAGAATTTAAGGGTCCACTGTAAACTTGGACTGTCTTATTACAATCAAACCCAGCGGCGTAATTACATAACGCATTATAACAATTGAAATGCTTTTCATTTTGACAATTCAACAACATTCATTGCTTTATTTACATTGTCGAGCAGACCAATTTTTCAAACAAATGGAGCAATGTATTAGGAATTCCTGTCAATATCCTTAGAAGGTGCAAGAAAGTGTGTTACGCAATTGGATGCAGGTTTAAAACATGAAGCCATTTTTAAATTTCAAACTTTTTTCCGACATCGGAAAAGTTCTTAAAACAAAACGGACATCTTAGTATCGGACTAAGTTAAACGAGTCGGATTAAGAGAAACGTTACTTTGTGTATACAGAAACATCAGGTTCTTTACACAAAGTAACGCTTCTTATTAGGTACAAAAAATTAGCTCGATGGGTCAAACTACGTCAAAAGAAAAGCCTTGTTTTGTAACATATCGCTCATTTAGTGAAACATCGACGTAAAAGTATTTTTTCCCAAAAATTTGTTAAATATGACAAAGCACTTAGATAGCATTTACGTTGAAAAAGCAAAGACAAACATATATAAAATATAAATAAAATAATAATAGATGAAATATAAAAAACATTTAAAAATATAAAAACATAGTAGTCCGCCGGTGTCGGGAACAGGGTTCAAGCTACCGGTGGTTAGGGTTCCAAAGACAGGATTTTCCTCACAATGCGAGCCGTATCGAGGAGTACTGCCTTCCGAATCAGGCCCTTGATCCAACCGCCTAACGAGACCCTCGACAGATGTTGATGGAGGCTTTCGGCCATAAGGCCATTGGCTGATACGACAATATTATTATTATTATTAAAAAAAAAGTAGCAGTTATGTCGATGTTTCTCCAAATGAACGATAGGCATGTGTCGCAACCAACTGGTTTAATAAGCCGTTTAGTTAACCGCCTAGACTTTTAACTAAATGGCGGCCGTTCAACTAACGGCCTGAATGATTCATTTATTTATTTATTGGCCTTCTGAACCTGTGTTCAGAAAGCCAATTCCCGCTACGATTACGGCGCTACGTTCCTGTGAACGTAGTGTTTAGCAACAGAGACATTACTAAAAATTTCGTAATGGTTCGTATCTTTCTCTTTTTAGAGGTCCTGAAAATGTTAAATTGCTGAGATTATTTTCCAAGAGGTACTTTTAATGACTAATTACCAAGCCACGTAAGGCCCTTTGTACATAGCACGGTTTCTTCACGGTACCACGTACAAACAGCGCCGTAGAAAAAACGTATCCGTCAAAAAGCTTTCATCATAGTGATCCGTACAACACTGGCGACCTTGCCTACACACGGCGAAAAAACCGTAGTTTTTCGTGACAAGAAAAACGTGTGTGTACAGACGCCAGCACATCAACCTACCCTAAACTGTCACATTTTCCCAATCAACTTTGAACCTTATTCTTTAGTGATAAAGTTAAAAATCTATTAAAGAAATTTGACAGATTGTAGTAGGTTGATGTGCTGGCGTCTGTACAAAGGGCCTAACGCTCGGTTCAGATGTAACGGGCGTCAACACACGTCAAAAGTAATTCACACTAAATTTTGACGCGCGTTAACGAGCGCTCATGTGATTGGTTGTACCTACGTATGATTCACGCCACGAAAGATGAGACTTGACCCTCCTGCGCTCTTTCCGCCGCCCCTACGACGTCCGGTCCCGACCCACGCTCAGACCTCATACCGCTAAAGAGACCTAAAATCGTGTACTGCGCAAGTCAAACCACGTGCTGTGTCAAGTCTCATCTTTCGTGGCGCTAACTATAAATACCATGATGTCTAGGCGCACGATTCAAAAACGCACGTCAAAATTTAGCCATCAGCACCGGGCCTAACGGTAAATTCCTTAAAAGTTTTACTTGATATTAGTCTAACGACTCCTCATTTACCCCACTCAAAGTTTACAAATTAAATAAATAGACCGTACATTGAAGAATTAATTTCTACAATCAACATTTATTTTAAGTTCAGTTAAATAAAATACGTTAATGAATTAATAATGAATTAATTAATTTAATTTTACTTCTTCCCCACAATAATAACAATTAACTCGTTAAATAAAACTCATGCACACGTATTATAAAAATGTAATCTTAATAACATTTAATGAATCGTATGCATTGCCTCATAAAATTATATTGAACTATAAAATCGGTAATTTTATTCGCCCGTCCCTAATTAAGTGCGCCCGTAATGCGTTACCCCTGTTCTCTTATTTTATAACTTTATTCTTATTACTGTCACAATTGTCGGGGATTGTTTATAAATAGAATTTATTTTTAGAGGATATTATTTATCGAGAGCTATTTTTGTGAAAAGTGAAATTTCCAAGTGCTCATACGCACTAGCAAAACGCTTCGATGCTGCCGTTGTCGCATGTCGGCGGCAGCTGTCGAGAACCGTCGACACCCACCGTTCACGCGTCGGCGGCTGTGACAAAGACGTCGTCGTCGTTGTCGTTTGTCGACGGCAGTCAGCGACACGCGTTGACGGCTGCCGCCGATACGCGACGACGGCTGCAGTTATCTCAGTTGTTGACGCGTGTCGCTCGTGTGTATGCACACTTAAGGTATAATTCCGCACAACTCTGCACGTGGCAGTACTGCCGCGGCAGTGCTGTCGCGTCACTACTGGTCGCCATACATTTTCTATACGTTTATATGAGATTAGTTTCCGAGCTTGTCTTCCTTATTTTCCATAATCGCCACGCTTGGCATGCGGGTTGGCGATCGCAGTTGATAGTAAATGCATAGAGAACGCTGCTACCCATTCTCCGGTACGTCCCTTAGTCGCCTTTTACGACACTCATGGGAAGTAGGGTGGTGCTATTCTTTAAGTCCGGCACCACACGGAGCGAGAAGCACAAAACCGGTCGAAGTGGAGGTTCTTGGGGGAGGCCTATGTCCAGCAGTGCGTTTATGCTCACTAGTTCCTTCGCGTAGTTCCTTTGAAGGAACTACTGAGACTAGATATTTCCTTTACAAGTTCCTTTGATGGAACTACTGAGAAATTTTTGATCAGTAGTCCCTTTGCAAAAGCTGAAGGAACTACTGAGACTAGACAGTTCTTTTGAAGGAAATAAACATATATAATGCTGCCCGCTGCTGCCGCATGCAGGACCGTAGGTTCGGTAGGAAAAAAAGAGAAGCGCGATGACACAACGGTGGTAATTTATTGCAAATATGAAGCTATTATCTATTTATAAAAACTATTTCATAAAAAATAATCCATCTCTAAATGCAGTTTGGCATTAGAAATTTAATGGTATATTTTTAATTATAATTAAAATTGTTAATGTTCCTACAGCTTTTGCAAAGGAACTACTGATCAAAAAGTTGCTTGCCGACTATTATGATGGGGACATAAAAATTTTAATATTCTGTTCGGAAGAAGCGAAATTGGAAAGTGTATTTAATATGCAAAAAAAGAGTTATATTTACTTACTTAGTACATCGAGCGAACTCTACGGTCCTGCATGTGGCAGCAGCGGGCAGCATTATATATGTTTATTTCCTTCAAAGGAACTATCTAGTCTCAGTAGTTCCTTCAAAGGAACTGCTAAAGGAAGTATCTAGTCTCAGTAGTTCCATCATTGAGCAGCATTGCTTCCGTGCTCGGAATGTAATCTCATAGAAACCTATAGAGATATGGGGACCAGTAGTGCTGCGGCAGCACTGCTGCGTGCTGCCAAGATCGGAATCATACCTTTAGGCGGCGATTCGATAATTGGACGATTATTGAGAGTGCCATTTCAAGGACGTGTCACGTTTAGGCACATTTCGTTTCATGACAGAGAAGAAATATTTAACTTTCTCTGTCTCTTACGCTCATCATCATCTGCCTAGCCTTTTCCCAACTATGTTGGGGTCGGCTTCCAGTCTAACCAGATGCAGCTGAATACCAGTATTTTACATGGAGCGACTGCCTATTGGACGTCCACAACCCAGCTAACAGGTAACACGAAACCCCTTGATAATACTGGGTGTCAGAGTTCGGAGGGGTCTCGGTATGCAATGGACAGTCACCCATCCACGGATCGACCTCGTCAAGCATTGATTAACTTTGAAGATCGACCCGTACGGCTGTTATTATTTAACCTCGAGCCACTCGTAATTATATTGATATAATGTATATGTTCTAGTTGTATTGACAACCAGAACATGCTTAAACACAAAACAGGTGGTAACTTAATCCCACAAATCCCTTCCTTACATCTCCAACATTTAAAACATGGGGACACCCTCACAGAACACTTATAAATTAAGGCGAAAACACACTGATCCCCTATTATTAGTAATTAATCGTCTCCAAAGGAAGTTGATCCTTTATTTTACGATCATCACATGTTTGTCACGTCAAAATGTTGAACTCTCGAGTTTCTTGACTGTCATTTGTTTTGACTAGGGGTCAACGTACTTGACACCCTTGAACAATAAAAGTGATCTAGTTTTATGTGTTGTTTACACTAATTTATGGCGCCCGGCCCTGCTTACTATAGTTCTATTTTACGTGTAGTTAAATAAAAATTAAGATTAATTAAAGAATAGTAACGTTTGATTAGTGAGCCCTACGAATTTGTCGTTGGTGGGTCAATTTTTTTTTATGAGTTTGTACTACATAACATAACGCCTCTATGCAGGCCGGGCTGCTGTTGTATATTACTTTTGTATGTAGATAAAAATTACAGGCAACCTGCAAACAATCTGTCTTGGCTTTTCCCAACTATGGTCAGGTCGATTTCCAGTCTAACCGGAAGCAGCTGAATACCAGTAGTTGACATGGAGCGACTGCCTTTCGGACTGATCTCCACAACCCAGTTACTGGGTAATACGATACCCCTTGGTGAGACTGATGGTCAGATTTTCGGCCTTCTGGTGACCCGTAACGATTGTCAAAGATCCGTAAATGAAAGCCGGGACTAATGGCTTAACGTGCTTTCCGAGACACGGAGGTGTCTTGGTTTGTAAAGGTGGTCACCCATCCCTTTCCGAACCGCGGCAAGCGCAGCTTAATCTGATCGATCGACCCGTGCGGCTGTTTATGCATTATGTTTACCCACAAGCTCATAATGTTGGATTAAAATCAAATGAATTCTGTATTTCAGACAATGTTACACATTATAATATTACCAAATTATTTCAGACTAGATTTTGTCTGCGATCCAGGATGAAAAGAAGGCTATGTCCTTCGCTAGGTCATGAATCATGATCTAACATGCATCAAATTTCATCCAATTCCGTTCAGCCGTTAGCGTGATAGCGTAACAAACATGCAAACAATCAAAACTTTTTTCTTTATAATATTACTAGCTGCGCCCCGCGGTTTCACCCGCATAAGTTTCGATCCCGTGGGAATATCGGAATAAAAAGTAGCCTATATGTTAATCCAGGGTGTCAGCTACCTACATACAAAATTTTATCAAAATTGGTCCAGCCGTTTGAGCGTGAAGAAGTAACAAACATATAAACACACACACACACCCACTCACAAACTTTCGCCTTTATAATATTAGTGTGATTATGAGTTTAGATTCAGCTACTGTCATTGAGCCCGTTTCATATCTCCAAGTTCTTACCACACCCTTCTGTCCTAGAAAACCAACACAAAATCACATTAAAATAACCAGAAAAAAAAACATTTAAAATTAATAAAATCCCCCACCATAATCCCTCCAAAATTACCTGTATAATCAAAATCAGATTTAGAGGTATACTTGATGTAAATCTAAGTAATTAAATAACAGGCCACTCTGCGCTCTGAAACTTGAATGTTGTATCTTTTTCAACCCTTACATGTAAATTTAAAATTAATTAAACGTGTATACGGGGACGCCAGCCCTGTGCGATGATTAGCAGGGCCGGACTTGGGATGCGGAATTAATTTAATGTAGTATCATTTAATTGTGTAGTGTTTTTTTTTTTGTTGGTGTTTTTAATTTTTTTGTGTTTTGGCCGTCTGTTTTAGTTTATTTATGATTAGTTAAGTTTAATTTTTCAGTGCTTTTATGATGGAATACGTTCACATATTCAAATATTCTTAAATATTAAGAATTAATTACCCGCGAGAGCTGGTTCCAGGTCGCGCAGGAAAAGAGTTCCTGGAAGGATTTGGGGAGGCCTTTGCCCCAGCTGTTGGAGAGAACTAGCTAACAAACAAAAAAATTAAAACGCTAATGAAGGTTCCACTATCGTCGATAATATCTAGGATTTTATTTATATCAAACCTTAATGATAAATTCTTTTTAAGTAGATCTTTCTTTTTTATTCTTTTTTTTTTGTAGCGGAAGGATTTGGGGGAGGCATTTGCCCAGTAGTGGGGACAGTATAGGCTAACAAAAAAAAAAGATCTATGAAATGTGACAGATTTGTTCTAAGACATTTAATAATCCTAAGCCTTAAATATATTGTCAGTGCCGATAAGTAGAATTTATAGGACCATTTAAACACGTACCTAAAAGCCTTCACTTAGCCAGACAAGACACCTTTTCTCCTATTATTTTTAGTCGAATCACACTAGGATTCTTTAAGCGTTTACAAATAAATACTTTTTTATCTACATCTAGCTTCTGCCGGCGACTTCGTCTGCGTGAAATTTCTTGTCCCCCCGACCCTCTCGTCGCATTACACCCACCCTGTCGCATCGCGTCACCTGCCTGCGCTATCACTTCGTTTTCACTTAGCGTTCTGTCTAACTTTTTAAGCTATTGCATAGCTTTTATCGCGGGCTTTGAGCGCGGCGACTGAATCAAGAAATTCCGTAACGAAAATAAACCTGACACCCCCACTCCGACCGGTACAGCGGTGCGGCGTTGAAAGCCGTGTATCGTCTAACGTCGTCGTTTCAGTTCGGCAGACTTCGGCACGGTGTTTGTGTGCGTGCGACTAGACGTATGCGTGTAGACTGTACGAAGCTCGCATAAGTTGATAAAAAATGCTATGCAATAGCTTTACCGTGGCAGTCCCCGAGTGCCCCATGTATTTTTTTCTTTATGTTTGGCTCCTAACGGTCATAGCGTGATGTTAAAAAGCCTTAGCCTTCTTCAAAACTTGGGTTATCAAATGCAAAAAGAATTTTTGAAATCCGTCTGGTAGTTCCAAAGATTAGCGCGTTCAAACAAACAAATTTTATATCTTTATAATATTCGTTTAGAAAACTGTAGTGAATCGGGGAGATAAACCTATTTTTTCTCATAGACATCAGTCACACATCATCTATCACTTAGTGACACGATTTATACGTTTTATTCCCTAGATTGATGAGTTATCTTTAAAAATAGACTGAAAACTATTTGATATTGTTAAAACCGATGAATTTTGTAGAAATCTTACTTTAAAGAACGAATTTATCAGTCAAAATGTGGTATATTATTTTGACCTTATCAGACAAAAGATGAATTGCACAAGTGCTTTTCAAATTTTAGTAAAGATTGCAGGACTTTGAACTTCACCGTAAGGGGCTGTTCACTTATTACGTAAGACAATTTGGCCACTTTCTGACCCCCCTCCCCCTACGTAAGAAAAAATAAGATTTGGATGAACTCCCTCCGCCCCTTTCTCTCTTACGTAAAATCAGTATCTACCAAAAGTGCAAAGAAAATGTAGCAAAAAAAATTCAAAAAAAACTAATCATTTTTGCTTACTTTTGTGATCTTACGTAAGAACAATCTAGACCCCTCCCACACCCACGTAAGAAAAAAAAAAGACTTGTTTAGACCCCCTCAAATCATAAATGGACAGCCCCTATGAAAAATCAAATTTCGCAGGTAGGTAGGTAACGCACGACGCCATCGCGGCAAATCGAGACGAAGATGACGGGACGAGCTTGACTTTTACCGAAAGGACTGGAGTCTGTAGCAAAAGACAGAATTGTGTGGAAGAGGGACAGGGAGGCCTTTGCCTTGCAGTGGGAGGTGGTTAATATCGCTCAACGCGTTATGGAGCGCCATAGCGCGTTGAGCGACATTCAATTTGTGGACCAGCCCGACTGTAAGGGGCCGTTTCCACGAGCGAGAGAATCGCGGCGATAGTCTCGCCGTGCCATCAAATGTTTGCCGCGACGATATCGCCGTGTGGAGACACGTTCTAATGAGAGTGTATAGAAATACGTGGCTCTCTCTCGCTTGTGGAGACGGCCCCTTAGTGTCCACGTTTCGGCACCTTATGTTACAACGGGCAGGACGCATATTCTTAACCTAGACCATGGGTAACACAAAATTACAGTCAAAAACAACGTTCAGAAATCTCAGGCACACCACAAACTACAACATAACTTACATCCACACTCGATTACACCCGCAGCGCATGCATTCAATCAATGACTACAACAAACATTTAACTAGGTCAATGATTTCGGACCGTAATGTGTTGACGGTTAGGCAAAACAGCGGAATCATAGCTGGGAGCCGGTATGCGATAGCAAACGTGCTTGGGGAAGTGTAATTGAGTCCTTATGTTAATTCTATTGGGTTAATCTTGCAGTGGATGTGGATATATGGTGGGTTTAGGCATAAACGCATCAAGTAGGTTGCTAATATTGGTCAAAATTAAAAAAAAAACAATTTTATTACGTTTTTTGCGTTTTGCAGGTCAGTGTTAGGTTGTATGTTGATCAAAAGATGATTCCCGATCGTAACAAATATGTTTTTACAGGACAAATATGTTTTAAAGAATTATTATAATCATTAGAATCATCAACTCTCTAACCTAGAATTGGCCTGAAATCTCATGATTTCGTGAAATAGTCGTTCAATAGGGTAATTTGGTCTACCAAATCAGGTATAACGAACGCATTAGACAATGTTAACTAATCACCTTTTGCCACAGCCCCACAGGACAATATAAAAGACAGAATTTTTATTTAAAAGAGTATCCATGGAGTTTTTTTGCCCGTTCTTCTCCATAGGAACCTGTTACACTTTGTTCTGACTCACCGAACGCGACCCCTTGACAATTCAAAAATGCCTTTAAGTTAAATAAATACTTTGAGTTTGAGTTGAAGGAATGTAAGAAAATTATTTATTGCTTTTAATAGTTCCGATATTGACGACAGTTTTGCAATTTTTAAGTTCAAATAAATAAAAGAACACGATAAAGACACTTGCTAATACAAACAGCAACTTGCTACCAACTTCTTGCAGCAATAACACGACGTTTAAACCCTAAGTTGGCAACTATAACTTCAAGTAACCAATGTTATAACTAATAGTCATGCTCAGGTATTTCATACCGCTACATTGCATGCAACAAGCATCAAATTGCTTATGATCCTAACGGTAAGCAGAGTTACAATTAATTATTGGCGAATTGATATTTGAAACCTTGGTTAGCATGGAAGGTTGTATTTAATTAGCTTATTGCTTTGTTATATTATGTTAATGCCGATCCAGCCTGTCTCTTGCTGCCCTCCTAGCGACGCCACACGAGGCCCTTACCCCACAGGGGGTGCCCTTAGCGTGTATTCGCTTAGTTTTTAAGTTTTTTAAGCCCTGGCTTAATTTATTGAGGCATCCACAGGCAAGCCCGGTTAAGCAGACGACAACCTCATAGGTGAAACAGCGAGATGCTATTCCCAAAAAAATAGTTAGGTATATTATGTTTGTTAGTTATCATTGGTCCGATTTTTCTGCTCCCAGCCTCAGTAATCAAAGGGTGAAGTGAAAAAATAGTGATACCTATGCTTACACCATCAATTTCTTTTACTCGTAGCAAGAGCGGCTGCTGAGCACGTAGATCCGGGTTTGATCCCTGGTTCGTGCAGAGTTGCTAATAATTAATTTATTTTGCAGACATAAAATTGATGGCAAAATGTTCGTTCTCGGGGCGTTGCACGGCTCTTGCAAAAATACTGGAGAAATATGGATGCACATAACACACCTCATCATCATCTGCCTAACCTTTTCCTATGTTAGGATCAGCTTCCAGTCTAACCGGATACAGCTGAATACCAGTATTTTACATGGAGCGACTGCCTATCTGACCTCCACAACCCAGTTATTGGGTAATACGATACACCTTGGTAAGACTGGTTGTCAGACTTTCGGGCTTCTGACTACCCGTAACGACTGTCTAAGATCCACGAATGACAGCCGGGACCAACGGCTTAACGTGCTTTTCGAGGCATGGAGGGGTATCGGTATGTAAAAAAGGTCACCCATCCACAACCGCGGCAAGCGTAGCTTAACCTGATCGATCGACCTGTGCGGCTGTTTTTTTATTTTATTTTCTAACACCAACAAAAATTCTCGTCCCCAAATCCGTCCCCACCACCCTGACTCCGGTATGTCGGTCATTAGACCGCGAAATTAGCGCACAACCCTACACTGCTAATTGTTATTATTGTCGCTCTCGCTACCCGCTACCTGCCCCTCAGGAATGCCACCTATGTGCCATCATTGCCACTCCACACAATACGTCTAGCATTCACCAGCATTCACAAATAAATGTGATTACTAATTGGGGTTTTGTTCAGCCCTAAATATTTAAGTGGTGATTTGGCGTGAGGTATGGGAGTCTGGGGGAGTTATTTTCTGGCTGCTTTAGCTTTTAGGCACTTGTAAAGTGCCTACAAGCTAAATAAATATTACATAATATAAAAATATTATTAATATAATTGGAAATAAATCTGGGATAGTTTTGAAGTAGTAGCCCTACGTAGAATGATCTCGTTGCTTTGTAATCAGTAAATACGGGTAGTAAAACCGTTGAATATGTCAATGCCAATAAACATGTTGAATTCCCACAACAATTATAAAAATTTTTAAACGTTATTTGAAAGACAGACTATGTTAATTGGGTTTACTAACATAATCAATGCAGAAGAAAACAATACTCTTGATTATGCAATATTGTAGCATAAACATAGGTTCTATTATTACCAAAGCAATCAGTGAAAACGCAAAAAAAAAAACAAACTGCAATCACCATCTAAAAAAAGAAAAGAAAAAAAAAACAAAACACGGTGCCAAATTACGATCCCAAAGCACCAATATTTCACTACATACACATCTCCATTTCAAATGGAGTGTACTTGTCGAAAACATAAGAGAAAAACAAAAAAGTTTATTATCGATAGAGGCTCAATCTCAGCGAAAACAATAGATGTATACAGCCTACAGGGAAGGGATAATAAAGTATTGAAAGCAGCGGGAAAACTCCAATCAATATCTCATATTCTCGGGGGAAGGAGCCCTATCTTGGAGTATGGAGGTATGTACGGTAGGTATTTGTAAGGAGAATTTTTTGTGGTTTTGGATTAGAATCGGCGCTAAACTTATTGTTAAGACAGAAAAAATATTGTCGTGTGATGAAAATTCATTGTTAGGATTTTAAAGGATTTTGGTAGTATAGTGATTTCTTTCTGGGTTTAACCTGGGATGCGGTTCTTTCCTTTTATAATAATGAAATAATAAAACATATATTTCAGGCTATTGACAAATTAACATATTTAAAGCATAAGGCAAACCATGTGTTAATAAATATAGCTTCAAACTATGTTAGTAGCACTTCACTAACTTGTCCTTGTGCTGTCCTAACTTGTCTGCGGAAGCGACGGAACACCTCGTCCTGCGCCCAAAAGTCTTCTTCCATGACGACTCATAATCAGCCTATAGTGTTTCCACTCCTAGGACACAGGCCTCCTCTCGACGAGAGGGAGTGAACCGTAATACACCAAACGGGACCAGTGCGGGTTTGTATATGTCACATGTCTTTGAATTTTTGGTTCTAGGACATGCCGGTTTCCTTACGATGTTTTCCTTCACCATTTTGAGAACAGTGGTAATGAAATATTTTACACAAAGTAAATCGCCTGTCTTGGCTCGAACCTACGAGCAAGATTCTAGTCAAATTAAGCATGCCCTCTGCTTTTTACAGTCTAGCGCTAGACAGACCAAAACCTCACCCGTCGCAACTACCGCATTTAGCCAATTTAATTAAATACTTCAATAAAATCTTTAAAACAATTTGAATTCCAATCAATCCTGATTGATATCTTTAAAGGTGGCATTGCTAATCTTCTTTTATTGTTCATTAAAAAAGGAATGAAGCACTGCGGGCTGCGGGCTACGGCAGTGCATAGCGAAATGGTCATAAAGTGGGCTGATTCAAATTCAACTGCTTTTTTAATGTGTACGCCGTAAAGTCTTGCAAGAGTCGTGAAGATATGCGGCAATCTCTTTCTTTGTTATAGATACTGCCATTTACGAAGATGCGCCCCACTCTTCTTACTAATCGCTAGTGTTTTAGTTTTTTGATACACTAATTAATTACCCACTAATAAGTAATTACTGTGTATCGACAAAACTAAAACACTAGCGGAATGTTGCATACTTGTACTGTAAGGCGGTGTCCTACGTGAGCGACGAATACGACGCGACGCGACGCGACGCTGCGAACGCGACGAACGCGATCAACTCAACGGCATACCCTGCTTGCGGCCTATGTGACAGTCTGCGGCTAGACGCGTTGTCACGCGTACTTGTTTTGAGAGCGACCAGACGCGACACCACGAACTACATATGACTTTCCGTCTGTTCCCGTTGTCCCCATTCGGAACTCAATAAAAATAATTAAAATGTATTCCCGTTGTCCCCATTGACGGTTTCCTGATAAAATTGTACTGTACTTCTCCATGATTCGAGAAGTAATGACCAAAATCACGTAGGACATTTGTCGCGTGTAGCATCGCGTCGCATTACGTCGCGTGGTGTTGCGTCGCGTCGCGTCGTATTCGTCGCTCACGTAGGACACCGCGTAAGCGATTAGGAAGAAGAGTGGGGCGCGTCTTCGTGGATGGCGCTATCTGTAATGGTGGAAGCTGATTGATGAAACATATAGATAGATATTTTGGTGAACACTGGTAGAGTTACGAGTTTTAGGTGGTGGCAGGCGCTTTACTTTGTGTGAATAATTGCATAACCACTGCTCTCAAAACGGTGAAGGAAAACATCTCGATTTTCGCCATAGGAAGCTACTACGCTTTGCAATGGGCAACTAGCTTCATATTTCTGACTAACCGACTCCTTGATCATTCAAAAGTGCCTGTAAATGGTTTAATTGAAATAAAAGCTTTGAGTTTGAGAAGCCTTGACGCAAGGGAAGAAATATTAAAACTTTGATTTGTAAACCAGGATGACGCACGTAAGTGAGCTAAGTTCCGGCCGCGCTTTTGCCAAAGATGTAAACAACAATGGCCGCTCAAAATTGAATAAAATCAATATACAGGAACATTTACTTTAAATAATTTTTGTTTTTGTCTAAATCTCCGAGCTAACTAGACGAAAACAAACATTTCGATCGGACATTGTTGTTTACATCTTTGGCAAATTTACCGCGGCCGGACCTTAGGTAATGAAGATGATACCAATTACCTATGTCGTTAGTTAGGCCACGGACTACCATCATATTAATTAACCGGCCACTGAAGTGTGAAATTGCCCTTTAATTATATTACACCTGACACCTATCGTACTTAGATGGTAAATTTATGAGCTAATCTCGATGAGTTTCGTAAGAACCCACTGTTTTATTTACAAACTTTGTTGCAAACCATATCTTCGATAGTAATACCTAGATTATAAAGAAGTTGGACCTGCTGTTATTGCTTGGTTTTGGAATTAGAAGACTTTTTAACCGTTTTAATAAAAATGGAGGAGTCTCTGTTCGACGGAATCTTTTTTTATTTTATTGTAGGTATGTTAAAAAAGGGGTTTTAAACATTTTCCTATTGAAGCTGGAAAGTGAACTTAGTCTCCGCATCACCAGATTTTTCTTCAAAGCTCCAATAAAACTGACCAAAAAGCGGCCAAGTGCGAGTTGGACATGCACACGAAGGCTTCCGTACCGGTATCACAAGGCAAACAAAGTCGAAAAAAACACGTTCTTTGTATGGGGCTCCATACCTACATAGAACGTGTTTTTTTCGACTTTTATTTTCGACCTTTAATTTTTATTATTTTTTTATATAGCGGCAATAGAAATACACACTCTGGAAAAAAATCAACTGCCTACCTATTATGGTTCATGAGACTGACAGACAGACGGACGGACGGACAGCGGAGGCTTAGTAATAGGGTCCTATTGGCACCCTTTGTGAACCCTAAAAATTACCAGGGATATGGTGTCTCAAAGTGTCACGTCAGTCGCCGAGATATTTTAAAAACTATGTCCGTTAGTACTGACGTAAAAAAAACTTAAAATGGACATAAAACCATGACCAACACAGCCATTTTCTCCATTCAAAAGAATCAATGAA
This sequence comes from Amphipoea lucens, assembly GCA_947508005.1. Lineage (NCBI taxonomy): Eukaryota > Metazoa > Arthropoda > Insecta > Lepidoptera > Noctuidae > Amphipoea > Amphipoea lucens. The sequence goes on along the minus strand of OX382381.1, from coordinate 8,427,682 downwards.
CGCATAAAATAACTATAAACATCGAAATCATTTAGTTTTAAACTTTTAGCATCCCAATTTAATATTTTATACGTTTTTAACTAAGTAGTCTATAACTTCCATAAACGAATTTAAGGATGTCGCCATCTTGGAAAACGGTACAGGTTATTACAAAAAAAAAATTATATAAAGTTTTGCAGTCATAATAGAAAAGCTATAAAAATGCTTATACGGAAACTACTAGCATAATCAGTCTATAGTGTTCCCACTGCTGGGACACAGGCCTCCTCTCGGTGAGAGATTACGGCCCACTCTCTCTCACCGAGAGAGAGTGGGCCGTAATCCACCACGCGGGCCCATGCGGGTTGGTGGATGTCACTAGTCTTCGAAATTTTGGTTATAAGACATGCCGGTTTCGTCACGATGTTTTCTTTCACCGTTTTGAGAGCAGTGGTGATGAAATTAAATAACACAAAGTGCTTGCCTGGGTTCGAACTCACGACCTACAAGTCGTAAGTTGGTGCTGATACCACTAGGCCCTGCTCTCTGTTTATACAGAAACTACGACAATGGATCAAAACTAATCAATTGTTCTTGAATTCTTTATCTATTGTTTTCCTTGTGTTGTGTTTTTGGAAGAGGGAATTCTGTCTCAACTCTCATCCCAAGGGTGCCGTGATGATAGACGAATAAGGAAAAGTGAATGGGCTGCAAAAGCCAAGGAGTGTATACCTACCTCTATGCATCATATTCTGGAAATCTTAGTGATAAGTGGTGTATTCCCTAAGCACGAAGTCCTTTGTTTTATTTAGTTCGATATTATTATTATACTTACTAGGAGGGGCTGGTGTCTAAGTAATAAAAGCCGCACCGGTCGATCAATCAGGTTAAGCTACGCTTGCCACGGTCGGTTCGTGGATAGGTGACCATCTTTACTCAAACCCAAACTCAGCATTTATTTCAATTAAACCAATTACAGGCACTTTTGAATTCTCAAGGGGTCGGTCAGTCAGAAAGATGAAGCTAGTTGCCCATTCCAAAGCGTAGGTACCTATGGAGAAGAACGGGCAAGAAACTCCATGGACACTCTTTTAAATCAAAATAATATGGTTACAAAGTCTTGGTTACATCATTCATGTTAAAAATTATACAATATGTGAGAACGATGCAGAACGTTAAAAGCGTCCATAATGAAAAGATGAGAAAAAACAACAATTGAAATATTAAATTAAAATAAAATAAGCCATGGCAGCAAAGAGATGACCAGTCCCTACTGACGGCGCCCGTTCACGAACATGATTACATACCGAGACCCCTCCGTGCCTCTGAAAGCATGTGCAGCCGTTGGTCCCGGCTGTCATTCTTGGATCTTTGAGAATCGATACGGGTTGTCAGAAGTCCGAAAGTCTGACAACCAGTCCTACCAAGGGGTATCGTGTTACCCAGTAACTGGGTTGTGGAGGTCAGATGGGCAGTCACTCCATGTAAAATACTGGTATTCAGCTGCATCCGGTTAGACTGGGAGCCGACCCCAACATAGTTGGGAAAAGGCTAGGCAGATGATGATGATGACTTTCACATTTTATAATATTAGTATGGATATTATGGGTGTAAGCAAGCATTTGACATGGGGCAGGCGCGACGTGACTCTTTTAGGATAATTTCTTAGAAATCAACCGCCGCGCCGTCGCGTTGCGCCTATTTGGGGAGCCTTTACGCTGTTTCCTATGATTTCTGCTTAAAACCATGATAAACAACCATGGTGTTACATGTCTGTAATCTTGAAAGTACCTACCTAGCTAATCAATTTTTTTTTAATGTTTTTGGGATGCATGTGAAGCCTCCTCGTGTAGCGCAGTTTTTTCCGCCAGTTACTCAACTAAACCGAGCGCTCGGCGCATCCTGGACAGTCACACCCAACACCTTATTTGACTGGCCAATTCTTCCCTTGCGGCGGTAGGGCTAACGCCCGCCTGGTTTGCGACCACCTTCCCACCGGAGCAGCCTGCTGTGTTTCGTCGATGAGTGGAAGTTCCAGCGCCTTAGGCATCTTCTGGGCACGCTCGTTCCATCATAGACCTCATCCATCGCTTTCCATCAGGCGTGATCGAGGTCAAGAGCGGGCCTATTCAGCAATCCATACTTCCATACTAATATTATAAATTCAAAAGTAACCATGTCTGTCTGTTACCATTTCACGCCTGAACCACTGAACCGATTTAGATGAAATTTGGTATAGAGATAGTTTGAGTCCCGGGAAAGGACATAGGATAGTTTTGATCCCGATGTTACCACGGGATCGAAGCTTATGCGGGTGAAACCGCGGGGTGCACCTAGTAAAAAATAAAATAAAAAAGAAATTAAACTAAGAGATAAAACGAAAACTAAGCAATTGCAGATTGGTCTTTTACAGAAACTTCTCTGGCAAAGGGGTTGCGCTTAGCACTAGAAGCTTTTAAATAATATAGATAATATACACAGAGCTTTATGCAGTTAATCAGTTGCTGCAGACACTTCCAGGAAACAGGGAGACGTTACACAGAAATAACAGGCTACAGGGAAGTGGAAGAAGGTTCACTCAACTGAAGGATCACCGGGTTCTATGGCGCAGCTTGGGAGAGGCCTATGTTCAACAGTTGACGACGGTTAGCTGCGATTAAAAGTTGAAAGATTTCTAAAGTTATCTGGAAAAGAGGAGAAAATCGGTACAGATTGCGCAATCCACGAAGACGCGCCCCACTCTTCTTCCTAATTGCTTATAGTACAAGTGTGCAACATTCCGCTAGTGTTTTAGTTTTGTCGATACACAGTAATTACTTATTAGAGGGTAATTAGTGTGTATTAAAAACTAAAACACTAGCGGAATTAACTAGCGGTAACCACTAGCGATTAGTAAGAAGAGTGGGGCGCTTCATCGGGGATTGGACTATCTACTTAGAAGGTCAGTTTATCGAAGAGAAAATCATTTTTCACTGAATTATTTCACTTTGCCGCACGGGCCGCCCCACTGGTGGGGCAAAGACTTCTAGCCTTTAGCCCTGATGAAGCAGGCGAACCTTTGAAGGACAAAGGGGCAATTCCGTATTTTTAAGAATGTTCGAATTTCTATCTCAGTCGCGGATCTGACAAAAATATCTCGAATTTACATACATTTTTGAGAGTGATTGTCGCCGAGATGAAATTGCGACTGGATTTTGAATGTTTTTAGATAGGCTGTACGGGAGTGGCTTTAGAAGGTAGAAGAAATAGGCGTGGTCCTTTCAAACTATTTTTGTAGATGGATTGTGGAAACATTGGCTCATGTTGCCAATTTTGTGCAAGTCTTCAATAAAGCCGCAAATTCCATAACTACACAGGTATTTATATTAAAAATCGATATTGAAAAAAACTTTTTAACAAAAATACAACCGACTTCCAAAAGAAACACTACAAAGGGAAAATAACTTTAATTTCGGAAGTCGGTGTCTTTGGTTTTGTATTTACGTTTTTTGCCACCGACTTCCGAAATTAAAGTTATTTTTCACTTTGTAGTGTTTCTTTTGGAAGTCGGTTGTATTTTTGTTAAAAAGTTTTTATTTCACGATTTTTAGTGGGTCTGCTTATAATAATTTATGTAAGTTAAAATAGCCAGTGTCAACATGCTCATCGCCTTTTACAAAATATTGCTTTTCCCGATGCAGGGAAGTTAATTGTTGAGGAATTCTCCTGGTCCACCATCAGCTCCATATTACCATTCACATCGTGGCGAGCATAAATTGCTTAGCAACCATATTAAAGTAATCGAATCGCAACCCGTGAAATACTTAGATATTATTGAGTAGTTCCGGTGTCCATCTGTGGTCTTCATCATCAGTTCCACTTCACCAAATGGTGCTTTCCGAGAGCAAATGCACGAGTTACTATAAAAAATACCCAAATCGCTATAGGTGTGCTTATAATATTTGAAGAGTTCCTTCGATTTCCCCAGGATCCAATCATCAGATCCTGACTTGGTGACTATGGGACCACTTCAGAAGTATCTCTTTTCGAACAAAAAAATAATTTTCAAAATCGGTCCACAATTGACGGAGTAATCGCGTAACAAACATAAAAAAAAAAACATACCGTCGAATTGAGAACCTCCTCCTTTTTTTGAAGTCGGTTAAAAAGAGAAGTTTTTGTGTTTTTAGAAAAGAGAAATTCGGTTCCCTACAAAATGGTTGAGCTGGGTGGTGCTGATCCACGCGGCATGTTCGTGAACGGGCGCCGTCGGCTGAGACTGGTCATCTCTTAGCTGCCAAGGCTTATTTTTAATCTTATTTCTTGTATTGTTTCTTCATTTGTGTGTTTTTTTACATTGTTCTCACATATAGAAGCAACAAGAATAATGTACCCAGGATTTTGTAATATCTTGATTTAAAAGAGTGTCCATGGAGTTTCTTGCTCGTTCTGCTCCATAGAGATCTACGCTTTGGATTGGGCAACTAGTTTCAACTTTCTGACTAACTGACCGACTACTTAATTTTGACAATTCAAAAGTGCCTGTAATGGTTTAATTGAAATAAATGCTTTGAGTTTGAGTTTGAAGAAAAGAAGAGGAAGGGAAGATACGCTCCTCACACGGAGCAAACTTGCGAAGCCTATCTTTCTAATAACAGATTTTGAACGGGTTACATTAAACCTTCGTTTCATTACGTTACCATGGCGGCACTAAACAAAAAGAAGATAAAACCTAGACAACTATTATCACGTGATAAATTGCGCGAGTGAGTCAGGATACTGTTTGCTTCAGCTCTTTAAAACGTCCGCAATGAGTGCGACTTTAATAGTACTTAAGTTTTTAAACAGACATTAAAATATACGAGAGTCATTTAGTAATTAGATTTAGATTATTGCAGAATCTGGCTGTAAAATATCAACGTGTCAGTGTTGTAAATATCTCCGTGAATGGTGCATAATAAAATTCTCAGAGCAGGTGGTGGCAGGTTGGTGGCTCAATGGTAACGGCCGCAACTTATCGAGTTTATAGGTCGTACGTTCGAATCCACACAGGGGTTTTACTTTGTGTAATTTTTTTTCATCACGTCTGCTCTCAAAACAGTGAAGGAGAACATAGTGAGGAAACCGGTATGTCCTAGAACCAAAAAATCGAAGACATGTGACGTCTGCCAACCCGCACTGGGCCTGCGTGGTGGATTAATACAAAATTCACGCAGACGATGTCGCGGGCAGCAGCTAGTTTTGTATAAATCGACCATTACAAAGTTTTGAACTGACTCTGCACATATATCGCGTTATTATGAAAATTCAGATGTTTGTTGTTTACATTACTTTGAAATTCATAATCCATATGCAATAAAGATTTTTTGATACTAAAATACCGAAGTACCTATCCATCTATATTTATATAGGTTCTAATAATAAAGCTAAATAGTTTGTTTGTTTGATCGCGTTTATCTTTGGAACTGCTAGTGGAATTTGAAAAATTATTTTTAAACTAGCTGCGCCCCGCGGTTTTACTTGCGTAAATTTCGATCCCGTGGGAATATCGAGATAAAAGTAGCCTGTATGTTAATCCAGGGTATCAGCTACCTCCATTCAAAATTTTATCAAAGTTGGCCCAGCCGTTTGAGCTTGGAGAAGTAACAAACATAATATAAACACACCCCCACACACTCACGAAATCTCGCCTTTATAATACATTATACACACATGTATTAGTGTGATGTGATTTGATAGTCCATCAAATGTAATAATTCTTAAGCAGGAAAATTTACCAACTATGTATTAAACAGAAATACGGCTTCGTTTTACAAGAAACGGCAAATGAAATAAAAACAGAAACTCGTAAAGTAAAATGTAATGTGTTTTCATTGATCCTGAAACTTACGATGCCTGATTAAAAACAAATTATCTGCGATAATTAACGGCTGGTGCTCGTGTAAATAATACTGGAGGATCAGTAGTTATTGGGAAATCATTATGCTGCTGATAATTATTTTTACTGAGAGCGAATTTATAATTTTGTACCTACTCGCATCATATTATCTAGATTGACGTACAGCCCGCTTCAAAGAAAGGGAACCCCTTTTGGTAATGACATTAAACCCATTTAAGTTTTTTGTAACGTATTGTATATGGCGTGTTGGTCTAGTGGTTAAGACAGCGGCTTAACAATTCGATGGTCTCGAGTTCAAATCCTCGGACGAGAAGTTCTTTTTTTGTTTTTTTTTTGTTTCTTTTATAGGTTATTATGTGATTTTTGTTAATTATTATTTAAGAAATCAAATGTTGAAGTAGGTATGAGGTTTGTAAGAAAATCTAGGTATGTTGCATAAACAATATTCATTTATTTCTCTAATTACATTTCTAGGACTTCATGGAATCCACTTCACGGTTGAATATACAGTTTTCTATGTGTGTTAAATTGGGGTTATTTACTTAGAATATTAACTAAACACAAAATAGATACCCTGGGTGAGGTTTAGAATGTTTAACATTAGATAACGGTTCATTTATAGATTTTTCTAGAAACAACTACAATAATATTTATTCATTTAAAGTTGTGAAAACATTAATTTTTTATACTTTGTATGATCTTATCGGAAAAAAAGATTAAAAAATTAAATGTTGTCATTTATGCCTGTGAATTACAGAGGAAGAACCAACATGCTAAACTATAAAAGTATGGCAATATACATCTTTCTCTTTTATCACATTTTCTGATAACCCTTATTTAACACAACATTAGAAATTATAAAAATATGTGAGGTCAGATGGTGCATCACACATTACAAGACTACTTGTAAACAAAAGCATCTGGATTGATAATAATAAAGGTTGTTTATTTTTGATTAACTACGAATTAATGATTCCACAAATATTGGGAATTATTAACACTTGCTCATACGTTCCAATGTAATTTTATCAGATCAGTTACACAATAAATCTGCCGAGTAAATTGCTTATTAATAACGGAGAGGATGGCCGTCACTGTCTATCACTTCTTGAAGTCACACTTGAACGCGTAGTTTTGAAGGGTGTCACTGAGTGAACTTCCACAATATTACGGTGTCGCCCCGATTCATTAGTGTAAACAATTATTGAGCGAGGGCCTTGGCGATCACATTTCACATCACCAGTTGCATGATACCTTTGTATCCATCTACGAACTGTTTTTCTCTGGAACGAAAATAATAATATTAGGAATACATAAAAAAATCCAACTTGTCAGTAATAATGCAACATGATTGCAACAATAAATACATATATGTGTATAACGTAAATCTTACCGTTATGGCCATATCTCGTTCTTTATGCTTTGTTCCTGTTCCCAGAGAACAACAATTTTAGAGTCCGCGTATCACTGGTCAGTTTCCCTCAGTCGTCAGTTTATTTAATTCTAGCCTTCAAAAAGTTATTAATCGAACAATACTATCGGTTAATATAATCAACTGTTCAAAAACTTAATAAATTGGAGAATATTTCGACGAAGATAATTACGCACAAGCGGATCGACACGAAAACGAAACGATTTGAAAAGTAATTATACCCTCAATCACAGTTTAGTAAATAAGGCGAAGAAGTATTCTAAATTCAACCTTAACTCGCAGTTCATACAGCTAGTTAAGTTTCTGAAGTAAAATTACGGTAGGTAGTGCAACAAGAAATCTATGCAAATTTCAACCTTATCTTTTAGTAAATTGAGGAGTTACGAATTGCATTTTGTAAAACAAGACGGTAAGGTGTTAGTATTTATAATACGTGGTGGAAGTTGAAATTTAAACCTTAATATCTAGAAGATTAGACCGTTATCAACCTTGTTCGATAAAAGGAGTAAAGTTATTAAAATTTTCGTTAAGATGGCTAACTGATTCAATAGTCTAGTGGTATAAGGCGCGGTCTATGTGATCGGCTGGCGCCTGGTGATGCAGGTTCGTATTCTCAATCGCACGGAAAGTGTCTTTTTGTAAGTTAAGTTATTCTTGGGATACGGTTCGGGCAACAAGCCGAAAAAATACCATATTATAATTATTTAAAAACTTGCAAATAATATTTGAGTGGGATCGGTGGATGCTCGGGCAGAGATGGATGCGCCGCGCCGCGCGGCAGCGGGGGAGGGAGCTGCTTGAGGCCAGAGCCACGTGACGCGCCCAAGCGCGCGCGCTCGAGCCCGCCATCGCTCGAGCGACGAGTGACGGCGGGCTCGAGCGCGCTCGGGCGATAATCTTTAAAGTCTTGGGGGGTTCCTTTTCTCTGAACCTGTCTGTACAATATGGAGACAAAAGTACGACTCAAACTCAATGCATTTATCACACTAATATTATAAAGGCGAAAGTTTGTGAGTGTGTGTGTGTGTGTGTTTATATGTTTGTTACTTCTTCACGCTCAAACGGCTGGACCAATTTTGATGAAATTTGGTATAGAGATAGCTTGAGTCCCGGAAAAGGACATAGGGTACTTTTTATCCCGATACTCCCACGGGATCGAGACTTATGCGGGTAAAACCGCGGGGCGCAGCTAGTTTCAACTAAACCATTTACAGATGTAGCGGTATCCACAACGCCGCATGCGAACAACGCGTCATACTGACGTCACGCAAATCCTGCATCTCGCAAGCAGAGTTTACCGCGCAACTAGCATAGATACAACAGCCCGACATGAATCATCGGGCACTTGCCCGCCAGACACAACACCCGTCTAATCGGAGGATCCTCCCTTTTCTAAAGAGTATGAGTGAACTGTACACCCTGTTCCTCATACCTCTATACAGGCACTTTTGAATTGTCAAAATTAAATAGTCAGTCAGTTAGTCAGAAAATTGAAGCTAGTTGCCCATTCCGAAACTTAATCTCTATGGTGAAGAACGGGCCAGAAACTCCAAGGACACTCTTTTAAATCAAGATATTACAAAATCCTGAGTAAATTATTCTTAACACAACAATAAATGAAAACACTGTCAATACGGAATACCTAATAATGCGTATTTTGGAACTGTCAAATAAATTCTACCATCGAAATGAGAAAAGTGACGTTTTCAAATAAACTATAGTGGTGATGGTCAGACTAAAATTTCGAAGGCTGCTGATTAAAGGCTTATTAAAAAAAAATCGAGTGTGCTTATGACCACACGACTGAAGTGAAACTTCAAAGGTATTTGGCTATGAGAGGAAGAGAGAAAGAAAATGTGCGCGCGCACTGCTTTCTCTTGCTTATATCCCCCACTCAACTCCTGTTCGCCTCGCCCGATCACACTTTTCGTAACGCGTTCGCCAGCTTACTCCCCAAGTCAAGCGTGCGTAAAGAAGTTTCACTTCAAAAATCAAACTATAGGTAACTAGCAGCGCCCCGCGGTTTCATCCGCATAAGTTTCGATCCCGTGGGAATATCGGGGTTAAACTATCCTATGTCTTTTCCCGGGACTCAAACTATCTCTATACCAAATTTTATCTAAATCGGTTCAGCGGTTTAAGCGTGAAGAGGTAACAGACAGACAGACAGACACACTTTCGCATAATATTAGTATGGATATATTATAGTTTGATCCTTAAAATCGACCTACTAAGGAATATAATAAGACTCTTAATTCCCATAAATGCCACCTCCACACTCCTCATTCCTCCACTTTAAGCAGGATCAAGTTGGGGGTCATCAGTTATTCAATGGGGTCCGGGCTCGCGACGCAACGTACTTGTTTAATACTTAGTTTCACTTAATACTTCGCTTAATTAAATATTTGTTTCCACTGTCTAGTGTCTGGATGTCTTGGACTGTGAAATTTTGGACCTGCGGGGCAATTGTGTAACACTTTATCAATCGGAATCGGATTCATTTTGACAGTTCAACAACATTCATTGCGTTATTTACGTGTTGAGCAGACAAAATTTTCGAACTTATGAAGCAATGGATTAGCAATTGGCTTCGAAATTATTCTGATTCCGATTGATAGTGTGTTACGCAATTAGGGTGCAGTATGGAACCTCGAATTATGACTTTTAATTAGGCTTTTTCAAAAGTCTCTCCGACCGTATTACCATTACCCGGGGGATGCGCTAGGGTAGCCCGCGAAATTCAAATGAACATGAGTCGGGGAGCAAAAGTTGTTGTTTATGGTGTTAGTTATCGAGTCCTGCAAGGTTGTTAGTGTTTTACCAATAACCCTGTATAATTATGATTACGCTAATTTTTGTAGTGAAAATTTCTTTACGCTCTTTGGGCATTTTTTGAGATGGAAAAAACCATTGAATTCGCGCCACTGTTACCGTAACCGACACCGCTTCGGATGTGTTCGGCTGTCCTCGGGATGTACTCGGTATTAATGTATTTCCGATTATGTTAGTGAGTGATGGCGAAGTATTATATTTGTGTTTTGTTTATATGACGATTCAAAAAATACACACGTAGGTATAATTGTTCAAGTTTTCACTTCTGTCTTTGTGTCAGAAATGCTGAATTCATGGTTACAGTTTACGATGTCCCTGCCATCCAGTGTACACGTTAACACTATAACATGTCACATGTCTGACATAGTTGGGATTCCGTCAGCGTTGCGGTCGCGTCGAGGCGACCAGTTGTGGTCGCATACCGGTCGCGGTCGCTACTACTCGTCACTGAATGTACTGATTGATACTGCTGCTTATTTCAGTTATGTTCTGTTGTTTGTTATGAGTTATGTATGTTAAATGTGATAGGTAATTTGAATGTTATGGTTCTCGGTTTAAAAGTGAACCACAGACACTGTTAACTTGAAGTTCTTATAATATCCACATACATTTTATTGAGGTATCAATTTGCGGTATCCACACTATTGAATACATACGAGGCAGCTTTAAAGTGCACCAATCCATATACTAATAATAAAGCTAAGTGTTATTTGAAAGCGCTAATCTCTGGAACGATATGTCGGATTAGGAAAAAATTGAAAAAAGTATTTTTATCACATCTATTCAAGAAGTGCTAGTGTATTTTTCGTAAACAGGGGCTAAAATAGTTCTTTAATCCCAAGGGACTAAAAAAAAGGGAAAAGTGATTTGATTTTGGAATGTGAATATTGTTAGTAAAACTTCCAATCACCAAATAGATCAATCACGAACTTTGTATGAACAAGTAAAACGCACGCGAGTCAAATAAAAAAAAAAAAAAATTTGAGAAAAAATAAAAAAAGCGCGAAAAACATTCTGCCTTTGTTCGTAATTGTTTACTCAAAATTTTAAGTATCTATTTTCTTGACCAACGGGAAAAGTGGCCCACCAAACTGCAAGACCTAGCGATTTCATGACCATGTTCAAAATTAATCTAGAGGAACAGTATCAGCAGAGAACGTCATCTACCTACCTACCAACTTTTTCTCGAAAGAAAAAAGCCACTAGTTAACTCCGACATAATTTTCTTCACATTTCTTTTACAAAACAGACCACAATAACTTACTACCCTCGCATTAAAAACAGGCGGTAAACTCAATGCAGATTATCCGGTACAACGCGTACACCTAACGATCACTCCTGCGCCTAATTACCGAGACTAATCGGCAAGTTATGGATTTTTATGAAAATATTGTCGAATTGTATGCCTCATTATGAATGGTGCGGAAGGCGGTTGTTTTTAGTGGCTTTATGTGTAATGTTTGGATGGCTTGCAGCTAAGTAATAACAGCCGCACGGGTCGATCGATCAGGTTAAGCTACGGTTGCCTCGGTTGGGCCGTGGATGGGTGACCATCTTTACATACCGAGACCCCTCCGTGCCTCGGAAAGCACGTTAAGCCGTTGGTCCCGGCTGTTATTCGTAGATCTTTGACAGTCGTTACGGATCGTCAGAAGCCCGAAAGTTGACAACGACAACCATTCTTACCAAGGGGTATCGTATTACCCAGTAACTGGGTTGTGGAGGTCAGATAGGCAGTCGCTCCATGTAAAATACAAGTATTCAGCTGCATCCGGTTAGACTGGAAGCCTACCCCGACCCCAAAAGTTGGGAAAAGGCTAGGTCGATGATGATGTTTTTATTATAGAGCCATAAGTCTATATCTAAAGACAATTTTGGCTCTGCGCGCATCCATAAAAATCTTTTTTTACAAAAAAACAACCGATTTAAAAAAAAAAAAAAAACACTAGAATGTGATAACTAACTTTAATTTCGGAATTTCTTTTTTTGAAGTCGGTTAAAAATCCCTTTCTAGTCATATAAAAATTATTGCTGTTGGAGAGGGTGCCAGGTTCCATACATTTTTGCCCATCATCCTTTCTCTTCAGTAATATTAATGTCAATATAGCCATCAAGTTACATTGTCCTACTAACCTATAACCCGATATTTATAGGACCATATACCGTGTGAAAATTGAGCATTTTCTTTGAAACTTAACTGCCTTACAAAAAGGATCCCGGGGAAACGTGAATTCGTCTTTTCTAATGTCCTATAAATAAACATACGGTGCCAAATTTAGAGAGCGTACACAATGTACGGTGATTTGGGGGAAAATTTTTCTGCTTTATTCTGGTTAGTGGGTTTAACGATGCGTCTGCACCCTTTTTTCTTCTGACGTATAATACGCACCAAGAAAGATGAGGCTTGACTTTTATCTCAAACTTTATTATTTCGTAATAAATATTATAATATTGTTAAGAATTTTGATCTAAATATGTCATCGATAAATCCCTAAATAGATATACCTACACATTATGGGTTACTATTTCGTACACGACTTAACTGCGCAAGCTCCCCATTACTGAGCTCATCAAGTCTCATCTTTCGTGGTGCGTATTATAATTTGTTTGCAAAATATGATTGCAAGAGTTGAATCTTAAAAACTTACTGAGTATATTTCTCGCACTTAGAGTAATGAGCGTAGTTTCAATAAGGGTTTTCTGGCAGGAAATCAACTATAAAAACAACGGAAAATATACAATGTTTGGTGAGAAATTCACAATCACTTTATGGTTTTCGAGTAGAGAAGAAGGAAAAATAGACTTAGGTATGCAATTTTATCCCCATTCCCCTTTCAAATAAACCAGGAGTAAAGTTACGCTATTAAGTTCGGTTTAACCATTAATTTTGCTAGGTTTAAGTTTGGATTAGGATTATTTCGAGTTTTTCGATTAATAAGAAGTTTCGAGATTATTTATAACGTTTTAAAGTAAATCGTGTCTGATCATTTTATATTTTTTCGAAACAGGCTGCACGACGCCGGACTCCGATGGAAAGGTGGTTACACGTGGAGGCTTCTTCTTGCATCCCAGAAAAATAATCCACCTTAAACCACCCAATAACCAAAACTACCTCTTCTCATCTACCTAACCTATTTCTACCTCCACAAGATTACCCCAAGTGTAACAGGTCCCTTACGGCCGTCTCCCAGAATGGCTTATTGATGTTGTGAGCCCTTTACAATGGCGCAGCTGCGTTACCTAACACCAGGGATAGAAAAAAAATCGACCTACCCTCACGCTCATACCCGCTCTCCGTAGGAAAACGTCGAAAATGATTACTTATGTTTTATGGCGGGAAAAGTGTGTAAAACCGGGTTTATCTGTGGCATGGTTTTGTTAGTGCCGTAAAGTGATATATTTCGGTTTTCATTGCGTGATGGAAGCTGTTTAGATACACAGTGAAGAAGATTCTTCACACAACTAGATAATGTTGTTTTGAATGTGGGTTTTGTTTCACTTTGCGAAAGTTTTAGTATCTACCCAAGCAAGAACTGAGATTACGAATGATTTTTTTGAGATAATCTTAAGATGAAATCTATACATGACACTAGCATGTACGTTGATTAAAGGCCGGTTGTTCCAAACGGTTGGTAAACGTAACATACGTACGTTAAATTTTAACGAGTACGTAATCATAATTGTTTGACGTCAGTCAAGGCCACAATTCTGTAATTGTAATTTGAAACAACGCTTTTTTTAATTTCCCAATAGTTAGCGCCATTTTTGACGTAAACGCGTGCGTCAAGTGGACGAGAAACAACCCGCCCTTAAACAGATCTCCGTCTTTATATGCACTTGTAGTTTGACAGTTATGTTACAGTGACAGGAATAAAGCATAGCCAAAGTAAGTGCTAAGTAATGTTTATAGATTTCGGCCTAAGACTTTGAAGGTGAAGGAAAATGCCGTGAGGAAAACTTATCTTTAGCGGTCTGAAATTGGGGAGCGAATGTGTTAATAAATAGATCCTCTCTGTATCTATGTAAAAAATAACCACTTCGTACGTTAAGAGGAAATGCGGTCGGATACTTGAAAAATCCTAAGTAAAAAGTCGTAATTCGAGGTTTGGCTCTCGCCTATTTCCTCCTTCAATATTGGACCAATTTAAAATATATATTTAATAAACTGATTAAGAAGGATATATAGGTACTGTGTGTGTCCCTATGTTTTTCTTTTTTCATTAATAGTAGTGAAATTTTTACACTAGGCCTCTGTTGATAGCGGTTTAAATCGGCATTTTTTGAGGGTTCTAGTGCTTATAAAAATAATGTATCATCAAAAAGGAAAACATAGGGACATACAAGTAGTTAATATTTACTATTCTGTAAAAATTCATTGCTTTATGGTCATTAAACAGAAAGAAAACAGGCGAGAGGGTTTCTATGGAGAAACGACCGCCCGCAGGGACGTGGGACCAGGCTGAAACTATTTGATTAAAGATGAATTCTTAATTAAAGTTCTACTTTCAATTTTCAGAATATCCTGAAACACTGAAGTCCCGAATCTGATCACCGTGCATAACAAGCGAGGGACAGCGATGGATCGATGAATTTTTCAAAGGAGTCTGCTACACGGAAACATGTCAATTATTTCAATGACACTTCGCCGCTTCGTCATTAATTCGAGCCGTTCGGGATGAAGCGAAGCGCAGAGAAGTGAACCGAGGTATTACGAAGCTTTCCGAAGCTAGACTAATAAAGCCCAGCGTCCACGACGCTACTCAAAAGTAATGTTTCAAACTCAAAATCACCAATGGGTATTCAGAATGTCACAGCACTAGTACACACGTCAAAAGTGTGTTAGGATCGAGGTATTTAGATATTTTTACCCCACTACGGCGAAGCAAAAAGGAGGGTTATGATTTTGACCGGTATGTGTGTTGTTTGTATCTGTTCCCTCATAACTTAAAAAGTACCTATAATAATTTGACAAATGAGGTGTCGTTAGAAGCGTCTTGACCGTCCGCTGGTTATAGGCCATGTGACGTCACACTAAATTCAATATGGCGCCCTCTAGAGGACATAAAGTAATGAATTTAAAAATAAATATTTTGGAATGGTGCCTTGTGGGGTATCAAATGAAAGGGCTTAATTAGCACATTTTAAAAATATAAGTATTACTGAAATAAGCCCCAAAATAATTAAATAAAAAAATGTTTAAAAACTAAAACCCGACTACTGAAAAGGATGAAACAAGAAAGTACCTTCCCGTGGTCGCATGCTACCATAGCTTATTTAGTACAGCGGCATGCGACCACGGGAAGATACTTTCTTGTTTCATCCTTTTCAGTAGTCGGGTTTTAGTTTTTAACCTTTTTTTTACTTTTAATAGATGACAATAACGTTTACCGAAAAATTATTCAAAGGAGTTACAAAAAATATCATTTAAAAACCTGATTCTTAGTAGGTAACTAGCAAAAACGTGCTTATTCTGTAGCCACTTTTAATGTGTGTTATTCAAAGGCGGTTCCTACGCGACGCGAGTTACTGCCGCGTTATTAATGGGAAATATTTTATTGATCCTCTAATAACCTATTGAACTCCTAATGGTGTGCGATTTTATAAATAAATGAACCTCGCTATATCCAAGTTGGTCGCAGTTACTTGGCAATTGAGTATATTCGCCCGCTATGGGCCCGGGTGGTGGATTACGGCCCACTCCCTCTCATTGAGAGGAGGCCTGTGTCCCAGCAGTGGGAACATTATAGGCTGATTAGGATGAGTATATTTATAACGCCAGAATAGGAGTTATTTTAGGTTCACAAATAGAGGCGTGCTCATTAATATTTTGAGGAAAGCAAAATGGAGATAACTCCATTTAATAATAAATACATGCCTTTATTATTATTAACTTCTTTTTGATTACTGTTTGGTTGCGTCGTTTACGGACCGCCATTAAAATACTAGTGCTCTAACATTCTACACATCAACCTACTGCAATCTGTCAAATTACTTTAATAAATTTTCAACTTTATCGCTAAAGCATATAGTTCAAAGTTGATTGGGAAAATTTGACAGTTTTGGGTAGCTTGATGTGCTAGCGTCTGTACATTACAAGCCATGGTAACAGGCTGTCCCTGCCGCCCTGTATAAAATATAAATGTGAATAAAAACCTATTTAAACCAAATGACATGATTGCCATTACAACTGTACCAAATCCGATTTTTTAAACTTTTTTATTGCTGAATGGGCCCGCTCTTGACCTCGATCACGCCTGATGGAAAGCGATGGATGAGGTCTATGATGGAACGAGCGTGCCCAGAAGATGCCTAAGGCATTAGAACTCCCACGCATCAACGAAACACAGCAGGCTGCTTGACGCCGGACTCCGGTGGGAGGGTGGTCACAAACCAGGCGGGCGTTAGCCCTACCACCGTTAGGGAAGAATTGGCCAGTCAAATAAGGTGTTGGGTGTGACTGTCCAGGATGCGCCGAGCGCTCGATTCAGTTGAGTAACTGGCGGAACAAACTGCGCTACACGAGGAGGATTCTTCATGCATCCCAAAAAAAAAATTTTCTTTATCCTGTCCGCAAAAGCCACTAGTAGAATAGCGTCGTGGACGATGGGCGCAAGTCTGTTCAGCTTTTTACAGTTTTCTTGAGATTTTTTGCACTTAATATTGTTACCGTTTAAAGTGATGGCCGTCTTTTGTGCAGTATTGGAAAATAATCAGTATTTCTTTTCCATTCGAGTGGTAGGAAAGAGGTCATTATTGTAATTATCGTAGTGTTTTGCAGGAGTTTTCTGTCTAACTAGATGTTATTCCAAGAGGGAAGTAAAAAATAAATGAAGTTTCGTGTTCTATCTCAAGAAAATGTTTTTATTTTGGTTAACTGGCAGAATCAGCCTATAATGTTCCCACTGCTGGGAGACAAGCCTCTCTCTTCGAGTAGGAGTGAGCCTTAATCCACTACGCGGGCCCAGTGCGGGTTGGTGGGTGTCATGTCTTCGAAATTTCATTTCTAGGGCTTTTCGATGTTTTCCTTCACCGTTTTGAGAGCAGTGGTGATGAAATAATAAGTGCCTGTCAGGGTTCAAACATACGACCCTCGTAAGTTGCGGCCGTTGCCACCGAGTCTCTACTGCTCCAATAGATTCATTATGAAGCTGAAAATTCCATGAGAAGTACGGTCGAACAAGCTATTTGGTATACAGGCTACTTTTCAACAATGGTGTGCTGAGTTAGTCAATTCTTTTATACCACTCTATTTAATTAAGGATGCCATAAGCTGAAAAAGTTTTATAACGCACAAAATAAAACTAAATATTGCCAGTGTAGTGGTAAGATGAATATTTTTGCCTGTATACCAAATAGCTTGTTCGACCGTACGAAATAATTAAACATTTATTTTCGTTTCATTTTACTTCACTGATACTCTTTGTTACATTTTTCTTTTACTCTAGGGTCTTTATGGGATAATATAGGAAAAAAATACATGCCCATGATTCTGCGAATGGCAGAAAAAATGGAGTGTGCGAGTCGGTTTATTTTTTCGCGTAAACCGAAATTGAAAGTTTTACTTGGGTTTACAAGCTATGGGAATCATGGGATGGTAATCTATATCTATACTATTTTATAAAGAGGTAACATTTGTTTGTAAGTTTATAAGTTTGTATGTAGGGGTAATCTCTGGAACTACCAGTTGGATTTGAAAAATTCTTCTTGCATTTGATAGCCCAATTCTTGAGGAAGGCTATAGGCTATTTAACATCACGCTATGACCCTTAGGAGCCGAGCAAAAAGAAAAAAAGTAAAAATGAACGTTAAGTGATAGCGCGGGCGGGTGATGCGATACGACGGGGGGTGGCTCGGGGATACAAGAAGTTTCACGCGAACGAAGTCGCGGGCTGAAGCTAGTTTATTATATTTTGTGAAAGGTAATGGGATTGAAATCATACATAAACATTAATAATGCAGAGGAGGTTTGGGGGAGGCCTATGTCCAGCAGTGGACGTCTTTCGGATGAAATGATGACGATGATGAATGCAGAGGAGTAGCAGAGCAGTGACTGTGGTGATGAAAAAAAATAAACAAAGTCAAGCAGTTTCCTGGATTCGAACCCACGATACTGGGCTCGCATGGTGGATTACGTCCCGCTCCCTCCCACAGAGAGGCCTGTGTCCCAGCAGTGGGAACATTATAGGCTGCCTGTGCTATCTTATGCTTATATTATATTGCTCGATCCTCACAAAATAACCTAAAAACATTAAGACCAACACACCAAACGTCTGCTACGCATTTAAGAACAATGTATGGCATCAATAAGCTACTCCAAAAGGTTATACCCTTTGTTCCAGAAAATAAAACACACAAAACCATACCCATCTCTTTCTTACTAGGGTAGAATGATATTGTTTTCTCCCTCTAAGGTCGGGTAAAAGTTTTTCCGCGCCGTTACCCGATCCCTGTGAAAATGAGTGGAATATATTAAGTAGTAAATGAAATCATTTGTTTTGATCTACTTATTATAACATACTGTTTTGGCTGTTCTTGTTCTCTTTAGTGCATTTTCTTCGTTTCTTTTCGCTAGGACGAAATATTGTGCGTGTGTGTTTTATTCGCGAATAGAAACGCTTGGTTGCGTAAACCTTTTTTGTTGGTGGTGTAGAATAACTGCGTTTGGGATTCTGTTGCGTTATTTTGAGCTCTGGTTTTGTATTTCAATGTTCCTTTTTTGGTACTTTTTTAGGTTATTTTTTTAGGCTGTTGTGTTAAATGGATTCAATAGTGTTTTCAATGAATTGGCTATGAAGCGATTTAAATTGGATTATATGATTAACTAGCTGCGCCCCGCGGTTTCACCCGCGTAAATGTCGATCCCGTGGGAATATCGGGATAAAAAGTAGCCTATATGTTAATCCAGGGTGTCAGCTACCTCCATACAAAATTTTATCAAAATTGGTCCAGCCGTTTGAGCGTGAAGAAGTGAAAAACATATAAACACACACACACACATTCACAAACTTTCGCCTTTATAATATTAGTGTGATAAGTCCTAAATCTTAGAATGTCTCTCTCTTAGCTGGAGCAGATTATCAAAATCACCCATGTTCAGCCTTTTCTTAAAAAAAATGTCTTGTCCTACTTGACAACTAGGTATTACTAAGTGCTGGCTATCATTATTATTATTAGGAGTGACTCCCTAGTTTCTAAGTAAAAGCGACCTAAAACTACAGGGACTAAAGAATAGAATCGTGTGAATCGACTACAAAACTCGTAGACAGTAGCACAAAGAAGCACTCCTCATTCAGCAACCGCCCCTGATGAATCATGCTATCAATTTTACTCCTACCTACCTACTAGGGGTGTAAGCTGCATGTAATTAAAATTAATTGAAAGTTCATCCCTTTTCGGAAATACTGCGTTTATTGCCTTTAAAGTTCCTTTATAAAAACAAAATGAAAAGATAATTTTAAATGTAGAAGTGGAATGAAACACCAAATATTGGAAATCCATTTTTATAAAAAGAAGGACGGAAAACAGCAGTTTTACCCCCTCACTAATAAACGTACCTATTATATCAGATGAATAGTTACACACCGATTTCTCTCTTTCAGTCGTCATTAATTTGAATTTCGAAAGAAGTAGACAAAGCGTTATGTAACTATACAGACGCTATGCAACGTTTATTAGTAAGGCGGTCAGTTTATTGGAGTATATGGAACCACCGATATCATACTTACCTGTATCTGAAACATGTCTAGCGGCAACATTCGTATCATCATCATCGCCGGCCTGCAGCCATCATACAGTTTCTGTTAGCAGTCCACTGCTGGATGTACACACCACCACCTCTTTGAACCACCTCTTTCCACCTCTTTAATGGAACGCTTATTAGTCTGAACCTCGGTCATCCTTACCTGTTACTATTAGCCTGTACTATTGCCTCTCCCCTTGACTTCCAGCTCTTTCGATCCAGGGCTAAAGTGGACCACTGGTCGAGCTCGTCCCGCCATCTTGTACGGGGTCTGCCGCGACGCCTTTCAGCTGTGTCGGGGGTCCATGTGGTGTTTATTTTGGCCCACAGCTCATTGGGCTTACGGCACACGTGGCCAGCCCAGTCCTACTTCAGTTTAGCGGCTTTTTGAGCACGTCAGTAGGTAATCTGTGTTTTGGAGCGCAGTGTGGTGTTGCGAATATGATCTGTCAGTTTGACGCCTAGAATACTGCGCTCATTGCCCGTTGGCAAACCATTTAGACTTTTGAATGTTTGTCAAAGACCAAGTCTGGGATCCATAGGTCAGAATGGGAAGGATGCACATGTCCATAATTTTTCATACTTACCTAACCCTTGTATTAATTAATACAATACAAATGAGTAACGTCCACGGGTCCACCTAGTGTCCTAGGATCAACCAGTTTTAGTTAGATAAGTAAGGTTTTTAGTAGTATTTATCATCAATGAACAATTTCTCCTTATCTATGTAACTACTAGATGTTACCTATGTAAATCCAAGCCCGTGCAGCCCTGCCTGCAGTCACGGCGACGGATTCACGGCGACGTTGCCAGCTCGAGTTAATTAGACGCGTCCATTTGGCGTGATTTCTACTTGGAACATTTAGATTACTGCTACCTTGATGTATGTGGAAGAGAGAAGTGTTGTAGAAGTCTTGACATGTGATAATGCGGTTTTGTTTAGAATCAAGCTCATGGTTGAAATTGTCGACCCGGTTTTTGTAGTGCGCATTAAAAACAAACATTTCGATGTAACCACCATTTGACAAGCCTTTTTCCAACTATGTTGGGGTCGGCTTCCAGTCTAACCTGATGCAGCTGAATACCAGTATTTTACATGGAGCGACTGCCTATCTGACCTCCACAACCCAGTTACTGGGTAATACGATACACCTTGGTAAGACTGGTTGTCAGAGTTTCGGGCTTCTGACGGCCCGTAACGACTGTCAAAGATTCACAAATGACAGCCGGGACCAACGGTTTAACGTACTTCCCGAGGCACGGAGGGGTCTTGGTATGTGAAGATGGACACCCATCCACTAACCAACCGCGGCAAGCGTAACTTGGTCGATCGACCCGTGCGGCTGTTATTACTTAGCCGCAAGCTCCGCAAAAACCTTTCGATGTAACCAAAGTTTTCTGAAACATCAAATAGTTACATGTTAAAGGAATAGTTTATTAACCAATTTCCAAAATCATCTACATACATAAACTCTGACACCAGTTGTCTCAAAATTTTACTATAGCAATAAGCCTACAAATTACGGGGAAGACATCTTCATCAAAAAAAAAAAAAAAAATCAAAATCAAAAATGTTTTATTTCATTATTACACGTTTTACATCATACAGTTGGTGGCGTCTCCTTTTAAGCATATAAATGCCTGTGCCAGGAGGCGCCGCTCTTTCATTATGTCATGTCTTCATGATTGTAATCAACTATCTAACCACATTTTTCCAACAGGAATGCTCTCTACTCATTACTTAGATGATTTGTAATAGTCTTGTTGCTCTTAATTAAAACTGACATGTACTTAATTGTTATTATTATATTGTGTTCCGTCTTCATATGACTTTTATTGTTTGATTATTGTTTTCGTTAAATTGCTATTAATTCATTGACATAAAGTTTTTATTTGCATGGTATTACACATTTCTTTTTTGATATAAAATTATATTTTCTAATTTAAATTGAATTGCATGTATTCTTATATATTTGTAGTGTGTTAATGTTTCATGCTGGATTATATTCGAACGTAATGTGAATTGTTACCGAATAAAAATCGAATTCAATTGAATTAAAAAGGTAAAGAAAGAAATGCCAAGGTTCACATATTGTTTGTCATAATACTTAGTACTCAATTTGACATAATCAAGGACTTAACGAACCAGCTGTTTCTAAGGCGTCTAGACAAGCCAAGGTCGTCTCATATCCTTGAATTAATATATCTTAATTACTAACGTAGTTGCTACGCCTTCTGATCAAAGCTAAAGATTCAATATTTTATGAAAAATTGCTTCTATTGTCAGCGCCACGTAATAAGATAAGTACCTATCTATAAATTAAAAAAAAACTATTCTATACATATAAATAAATAAAATTGAAGTGTATGTTTGTAATATCAAAATAACAGTTTTTTACCACAATAAACGCTGTAATATGAAAGTATATCGGTACCTATAACAAAAAACAATTTTTAAAATTTTTGTCTGCCTGTCGCTCTGTCTATTTGTTCCAGCTGATCTCCGAAACGGCTGGACCGATTTGATGGGACTTTCAATGACAGATAACCGATATTATAAGGAGTAACACAGGCTACTTTTATTTTAGAAAATAATTAGGGCTCCGCGCTAAAAATAAAACCGATGAAATCCAACATGTTTTCCGACATACACGCGAACGAAGTCGCGGGCACAGCTGGTTTAAAATAAAACTCATTGTTGACACCCAAACAGACTGATATTATATTTTCTTTCTGCCAAATATGATTTATCTTTGAATTTATTTTGCAATATTACAATATAAAACTATATGAACCATGTATTCACACACGCACACAATACTAACACTTATTACTTATGAGGGATAAGTTAAAGACGTGACGCGTGTTGATTGTAAGTTAAAGACGTGATTCTACGTTATTGGAATACCAAAACTACGGTTTTGAAATTTTTATTAGTTTTTTGAAGTGTAAACTTCTTTAGCGGCGTTGCACACTTTTTGTAATGGGTAAAAAATGTTAAACTCGCGTCAGGGCATCGCATCAGGACACGTGACCGTCAGGAGAGATCCCCCCCCCCCCCTGAATGGGGATGGGATGGGGATGGGATGGGGATGGTGATGGTGATGATGGTGGTTGTGGTGGTGGTGGTGGTGGTGGTGCTGGTGGTGCCGGTGGTGGTGGTGATGGTGGTGATGGTGATGGTGGTGGTGGTGGTGGTGATGGTGGTGGTGGTGGTGGTGGTGGTGGTGATGGTGGTGGTGGTGGTGGTGATGGTGGTGGTGGTGGTGATGGTGGTGGTGGTGGTGATGGTGGTGTTGGTGGTGATGGTGGTGGTGGTGGTGGTGATTGTGGTGGTGGTGGTGGTGGTGGTGGTGGTGGTGATGGTGGTGGTGGTGGTGGTGGTGGTGGTGGTGGTGGTGGTGGTTGTGGTTGTGGTGGTGGTGGTGCTGGTGGTGGTGCTGGTGGTGGTGGTGGTGTTGGTGGTGGTGGTGGATTTTCCCTTTTTATATACTTGTACATATTATTATTTTAAGATTGTTAGCTTTTTAAATTAATAATTGATTTATTTCAACGTTAATATTCAAGTTTTCACTTCTGCCGGCACTCCCGGAGTGCAACCCGTCTTTTTTTTTTCATGTATATTATTTTTATATCGATTTTCAGGCCTTTGTAAAATATTTGTACAGTGGACTCATCTTTTCGATAAATTCTAGATGGAAATTATTAGTTTTACTTGCAGCGCCCCGCGGTTTCACCCGCACTATTGTCGATCCCGTGGGAATATAGGGATAAAACCTATCCTATGTCCTTTCCCGGGACTCAAACTATCACTATACCAAATTTCATCTAAATCGGTTCAGCAGTTTAAGCGTGAAGAGGTAACAGACAGACACACTTTAGCATTTATAATATTAGTATGGATTGCAATGTCTAGTGGTCGCAAGCGCAACTGCTGAGCTTGAGGTCCTAGCGTTGTTTTTTAGGCCGTTCCTCCCACAGATATAGATACACCTAGATAACGCAAGAGCACCTACTTCGCGTGCCAAAAATCGCACCAGTTTACGATCGAAAATCATAAGCCGCCACTTTCGCGCTCAGTCCTGCGTACTGCTGGCTGGGTGAGCGTGAGCGAGAGAGCGCGACCTTGTGACGTCATAGTAGGTAGTCAAAAAAGTGGTACGCTAATACGCTTAGTTTTCATACAGTTCGTGATACTTGCTGCTGCCCTTGCATCACGATCTACACATGCTGTACCAAGATTTAGTGGCATAGTTGCGCCACTTCGCCGCAGACTAGGCCATGGAGTCTACGTCAAAGATGGCGCACCATCGATGTTGTATGCATTCCAGTGCCGTTTTGTGGAAATAAACTACTACTATAAATACTTGCGTTATCTAGGTATATCTACAGGGTGTTACGGAAAGGGTATATCAATACAAACGGGTTGAAGAGTGTATCTGGTCTAGAATCTCTGTACAAAATTTCGGCTCAAAAGCATTAACTTTGAAAATGCTTAATATTTTTTTATTTCGACATCACGGCGCTGCACTGGCGCGCGGCGGCGTGATGTGCGTGTACTAGGCGCACAGACACACTACAGATAATGGATAATGACCCTCGTAGTGCGGTGACACGTTTGTTATGATTTCAATTTAATAAACTATCGAAATAAAAAAATATTACCTAAGTATTTTCAAAGTTACTGCTTTTGAGCTGAATTTTTGTACAGAGGTTCTAGACCAGATACACTCTTCAACCCGTTTGTATTGATATACCCTTTCCGTAACACCCTGTATATCTGTGGGTCGGGCAAAGTGTTACTTATTGGGTTCTTCTATCAAGAATTTCTAAATAGCAGCCCGGAGTCTGGATTTGTGCCCGGTTGATGGCAATGGGCTCGTCCCCTGTTACATGAGACTTAAACATAACTGGCGAAATGTGGGTGTATCTACTATAGGTACACCTCTGCCATTACCTTTGTAGATTACTGGCGTGATATGATGTTATGATTTAAAGTCAATATGTAAATACTATAAAAAACCAGCAATAACCTTTGAACGATTGCTCATAGAGAATGTTTCTTATTTCACCTAACTGGTATCGTTAAGAAAAAACCGGCCAAGTGCGAGTCGGACTCGCAAACGAAGGGTTCCGTACCACAAGGAAAAAAAAAAACGGCAAAAAAAACCACGTCTGTTGTATGTGAGCCCCCCTTAAATATTTATTTTATTTTGTTTTTAGTATTTGTTGTTATAGCTGCAACAGAAATACATAATTTGTGATAATTTCAACAGTCTAGCTAACGCGGTTCTTGAGATACAGCCTGGTGACAGACAGACGGACGGATGGAGAGACAGCGAAGTCTTAGTAATAGGGTCCCATTTTTACCCTTTGGGTACGGAACCCTAAAAATAATATATCAAACTTCGAAATACTATTTAATGTTGGTGCTGACAGTACTATCCTACAGCCTATAGAAATGTATGGGAAGTTTAAAACAGGAAGCAATAATGTTCTATGCTAAGTAGTGTACCAAACGGGTTTGTTCATTTCAGGCCTCCAAATTATTGCCAAATTACTCATGATAGTTGCCAGGCTCAATAGCCACTGCGGCGGGCTGCGGTTGGTCGAGCGACGGGTATTGATGACGTCATCATTCAACGCGCCAATCCGCGCTCGCGCTCGCTAAACTGATTTCAGTTTTAGATTAGTTCCAAATTCGAATTTGTAATGTGTCCGTTACGGTTCGAAGCTGAGGGTAGTTGGAAGTTGTAGGGATGTGACGGTTAATAGTGAACTGGATTGGTTTTGCATAACATTGGTGGCATAGGCATAGAGGTCTATTGTTAACTTTTGATTGAAAAGCTAAAATTGCGTTGTACTTTACTATAGTTTGGGGCTGCAGTTGTGAGTTTTGGAGGTGATTGGGCAGGTTTTTATACAGCTTGTAATTGATCCCGTTTTTTAGAAGTAGGTACCTATGTGTTTCGTCGCCTTTTTCAGGTGTTTAAAGACTTTGTCAGACAGGACGCGTACTTTAGCGCTGCGTAGTAGCGTTATAGCGTCCCGTTTTAACGTCGCGCGAGGCTTCGTCAAACAGAACGCTTTAGCGCGCGTTGAACGCTGACTCGACGACGCCGCGCCGCCATTTCGCCATTCGCCAAAGCGTAGTGCAGATTGATAACAATGTGAAGAGTTTGTTCGTTATGGAGATGTCGAGTGATTCAGATGTGAAAGAATTATTACTTTTATATGCTTTATCACGATCACAGAGAAAAAGAGTATGGGTGCACGACATCAATCAAAAGAGAAAGGATTTAGGAGAATATCATCGTTTGTGTCGTGAGCTTGCATCGCATGAAGATCGTTTTTTTACATACTTTCGTATGCCATAATTTTGCCTTCATTGATATTTTTTTTTTTTTTTTTTTATTGCTAAATGGGCGCACTCTTGACCTCGATCACGCCTGATGGAAAGCGATAGATGAGGTCTATGATGGAACGAACGTGCCCAGAAGATGCCTGTTCACTCTTGATTTGAAGGCAGACGGGTTAAATGTGGGAGGGAACAATATACGAACTATCCTTCGTATTATATAAGCATGGATATTTTCTAACCAATTCTATCAAATTTTCGGTCATTATGCAGTATTTTATTATTATTTTACACCTATTCACTCCGACGCTAAAATAAAATTTGTAAAAAAATACAACACCCGACGTCAAAATAAATATATATTATGAATAAATATATTATTATTATTATTATTATATTAAAGCGTCCTAACGCCGCGACAGAGCGTTGCGTACTGCGAGCGCCGGCGCTCTGTTTGACGGTATTCTACGACGGTAGTACAATACATCTTAGCGTCATAACGCGGCGTCAAGTTAACGCTCTGACGCGCGCTAAGTACGCGTCCTGTCTGACAAAGCCTTAACCGGTCAAGCGGCGCGCGGCGCCCATTGGCGACGAAATAATAGAAAATCAATCGTGTCTCACTAGCGGAGCTTGATAGATTAAATTGGGAAGAAGATCGCATGGTCAACGCTAGAAGACGAGTTAAAGTAATAATCGCTTAACTTTTTTTCAACATTCAAAATTACAATATGGAAATATCTCGACAACGATAATCTCAAAGTTAAAATTAGTAAAATAATTGCAAAATAGTGCCTCACAGTTTTCGAATTTTTATCATGTTTCTTTTTTTTACAATTTTAGGTGTCATCAAATGGACACATAAGAGAGAGCTCGTAAATGAAAACAGTTTATTAAAAAAGGGTAAAAAGGAACAGAAATAGCCAGTTACAATATATCTTATCGAGGTCCAAACGAAATAAATAAAACCGATTTCAATTTACATTTAAATTACAAATTTTCCTGAAATTTTCTAAAAATAATGCGAAATATTATTCAAGATTTGAGTTTTTAACTTCTTTATTTTTATTTGTTACCTATTTTTGAGATTGAAAGAAAAATAAGGAACTTCTACAATTAGGAAAGACCATATATTATTATGATGACTTTTAACTTATTTATGTATTCGTGTAGGTACCTATTTTATTTAAAGTTCTATAGTTTTAATAGTTGATTTTAATCATTGTTCCTCTCAACTAAAGCACTTGCCATCTAATTCACCACCCTTGGTTGACTGGTAAAGAATGCCTAAGGCATAAAGTCCGCCTTTTTGTGTGCGAAAAATTAAAACAAAAAAAAAAACGAATGGGGTCTGGAGACCCCGGCAGGAACGAAGTTTAAAATTAAAATCGAAGATGGCGGCTGCGAAAATTTGAAAATGTCGAAAAATTTGAAAATGTCGAAAAATTTGAAAATTTTTGCAGCTGCTATTTTTGATTGATTTTTATTTTAAGCTCACTATCGGCTTCAGCACCCTCGAAAACCATGAAAACTAACTCTCTCTCTCTCTCTTACAATCAAAAGTCGCATGGAGCCCCGGACATAACGCTTTTTCGTTACGTGATGGTTTCTCCCAGTTTACTCCTACCGCAAGGTCCGTTAAAGAACTTCGATCAGATAAATGACTTGAGAACCTTCTGGGGAAACAAATCTCAGGAACTAAGTACGTCAGAAAATCATGACTGCAAAAAATGGTTTCATTTTTTTTTTTACTTCTGTGACAAAACCACTCCTCAAAATCACAATTACACATTTAAAGCAAACAAATTCGAATATATTTAAAATTGGAATCGTTTAGCGACTCAATAAACTCTCGCAGCCGGTTGGTTGCATATTGATGACATCATCAGTCTCTCCGCCAATCAGCGCTAATTCTGATGAATCGCCATTGCCCTCTGTTCGGACATGGATGACTGAATTTTGAATATTGTATGAATTATTAAATTCGCGCCATGATAGTATTTGACGATAGACTATTGCGCTGTCAGGGTGTTTTGAACATCAGTTAATATTAAATATACAAAAGGTTGTTGATTTAAACTTGGTGAATATAGATTGGCTGTGAATTCATAGAATGGTGGGGTGATAATAATATGTTAAGATTAGAGAACCTCCGGCGTAATTGCGTAACACATTTACAATAGCAATGGCTTTCATTTTGACAGATCAACAACATTCATTGCGTTATTTACGTTGTTGAGCAGACACATTTTTTGAACATATGAAGCAATGGATTAGCAATATCCATCAAAAACAGACCTTCACAAGCGCCGTTTTACTTCAACCTCACCCCGCCTTCAATTGTTTTTGACACAAGAACATCTCATAAAACATACACAAGCAGATACATAGATATACATTTACATAACTTCATCACACTATAACAATTTGGTACAGAATAAAAACAAAATGGAGTTTGCGAGCGGACGCAGCCAGTAATTTATATAGCTCAGGGTTGTATGTTAAACTTCCCGGTTTAGTTTAACAAACATTGTTAATTTAACTGGTGCAGCTAAATAACTGGAGTAGTGAGCTGTGTAGTTTCCTGTTGGTGGGGTGAATTTTTCGGTGATAAATAGATGAATAGGTACTATTCTGGAGAAAGTTCATCTACCTATACATTTTATGAAGTGAAAACTTCTTTAGGCGCGTTGGCCATTTTTAAGACGGGAAAAAACCATTGAACTCGCGACACTGTTACCGTAACCGACAACTCTGTATATAAGTATGTATATATTGTGTATGTACGTACATAGATACACATGCATGTTGGCATTTTTTGAGATGAAAAAAAAAACCATTGAACTCGCGACACTGTTACCGTTACCGTAATCGACACCAAATAAATATTTCGAAATATTTCCCAACGATTAAAAAAATACACACGTAATTGTTCAAGTTGTCACTTCTGTCGGCACTCCCGGAGTGACACTTTTTTTTTAAATTTTGCCTGTGGTCTGCTCCGTCTAATTTCCGAAACAGCTGAATCGATTTTGACGCGAGATCACTGGCAGATAGCTGATGTTATGAGGAGTTACGCAAATAAATTAAAGCCCATGAAATCCGATTCATTTTCCTACATGCACACTACCTATTTTGAACTCCCGGGCCAATTCTCCCATAGGTGTTTAGGTTCTGATCAAGAATTCATGATAACGCTTCGTTATTAGGTTTTAGCACTGCTGCATCTAGCCAATCTCATCCATCAAAAACGTGCTGGGCACTAGATTCTTTAACAATGTCCATATTACATTATCTAATGCTAATTTTTACTCCAACTGCTTTTATTTAGTTATCCCCTGGGTTATGCAGGTCCTGGATTATCTGTGTATACCTATATCTTAAGAACTCATCATCTGCCTAGCCTTTTCCCAACTATGTTTGGGGTGGGCTTCCAGCCTAACCGGATGAGCTTTACATGGAGCGACTGCCTATCTGACCTCCACATCCCAGTTACTGGGTAATACGAGACCCCTTGGTAAAACTGGTTGTCAGATTTTCGAGCTTCTGATGACCCGTAACGACTGTCAAAGATCCAAGAATGACAGCCGGACCAACGGCTTAACGTGCTTTTCGAGGCACGGAGGGGTCTTGGTATGTAAAGATGGTCACCCGTCCACGGACCAACCGCGGCAAGAGTAGCTTAACCTGATCGATCGACCCGTGCGGCTGTTATAACTTAGCCATAAGCCCCTATATTATCTTAAGTACTATAGGTAACAATAGCTTTGGTCTTACACAGCCGCCAATTACACGTGAACCAGCAATCTCAGATAGGTGATAACATATACTTAATTATAATAAAACAAAAGGCTTTAAGGACATCTTGTCCGTAAATTGCAGAAAATTATGTACAAAAACTAATCTACTCTGGCTAGTTCCCAGGAACATTTTACCGAACCAATTCATAAAACACCTGTAAATCATGCCATAATTCAACAAATTTGAATAAAATAACATTGCGAACCATTACACTGAGTGAAAGTTAAAATTCCCCAAACAAACAAACAAAAAAAAAAACTAAAAGCATTAAACAAATTGCGTATTCAATTATGACTTTGGCAACACTTGTATATTATTTGCCGTCTAGACACAATTTGATTTAATCGGCCATTTTACAAAAGTCCATTTTACAGGATGTGAGTAGCGGCACATAAAATTATTTAACAAGCTTCCCCTAACCAAAACATAAAAGAAATCATCCCTTACTATTGGTTTAACTAAGGGTCGATTTTTCAATAGACAGATTACTTTTAACTGAAGAATAAAGATGGCGGTTTGACATTATTTTCTATTAAAAAGCTGTCAAACTGCCATTTTATTTCTCAGATTAAAGTATAATATTGTTGTTGCCTAGCACTTTGACAGCGGATCACGTACTAAATAATACTAATAATATTGGAATAAATAAAATGCTTGGCTGTCAAAGTGTTAAGATTTTCATTTCTTCAGTCCGTAAGTCATCACATCAATGCTCTTATGCCAATTAATTTAGGGTCGACGCAGCATAGCAACGGTGAAGGAAAACATCGTGAGGAAACCGGCATGTCCTAGAACCAAAAATTCGAACACATGTGACATCTACCAACCCGCACTGGGCCCGCGTGGAAGATTAGCCCACTCCCTGTCGAAAAGAGGAGGCCTGTGTCCCAGCAATGGGAACAATAAAGGCTGATTATGATGAGAGCAAAGGTTTCCACCACAGCTTTCCACTCTTCTCTGTATGTCTCCGAAAAAACACGTTAAAAAGAAAAGCTAAGTACTAATAGGGAAAGATTTCGATGACATTATTTAGGCAGTTTCCCTTCGAGTACCAAAAGTAGGTGTTAAACCCAAACATTCACTGGCTTCTCGCCAGATACTATTCATCTCCATTAACGTTTCAATGAGTGAGAGGGACACAAAAAACTTTATTTGCGAGCAGTGTATTTAAAACATGGATAAAGCGAATTATAGGGAGAGAGGGGGGAGGGGATAACTTAATTTAATGGTACTCAGCAGGATTGCACCCTGATATGTTGCGTGGAAGCTGATTATGCTGGATAAGTGCGTTTGGACGTGAAAATTATGGGAAAATTTGAATGAAAACAACATCTTCAATGGACAAAAAATTGTGATGGATATATTAATTCTCTATTGATAATGAAAGAATAAGATACGTTGCACATAACCACATAATCAGCCTATAATGTTCCCACTGCTGGGTCACAGGCCTCCTCTCTGCCCGGGGGGGTGGGCCGTAATCCACCACGCGGGCCCAGTGCGGGTTGGTGAATGTCACATGTGTTAGAATTTTTGGTTCTAGGACATGCCG
The DNA here is from genome assembly GCA_947508005.1 of Amphipoea lucens. Taxonomy (NCBI): domain Eukaryota; kingdom Metazoa; phylum Arthropoda; class Insecta; order Lepidoptera; family Noctuidae; genus Amphipoea; species Amphipoea lucens. Next base: position 8,396,111 of record OX382381.1, on the reverse strand, counting down.
CTTTCCTTACGATGTTTTCCTTCACCGTTGCTATGCTGCGTCGACCCCAAATTAATTGGCATAAGAGCATTGATATGATGACCAACAGATTGAAGACCAATTAGAAACATTCAGAATCTAGTCGCAATATCATCTCAGCGACAATCAATGTCAAAAACTTGTCAAAAATGTAAGAAAATTAGTTTTTTTTTTCCTCGGGCAGGCTAAGGTCTTGGACCATACCGCCTCGTCTTCAGTGTTTATTGTCCTTCTTGACTAAAAGTAAGGCCAAGGTCTCGTCTTCAGTTACATAAGGAAATTAGAGGGAAGTATTTTTGACAGATGGAGACTGAGATCAGGGGGTAATTCTCTTAATTTTAAGAACGTTCACAGTCTGATCTGTCTCAATCTGTCAAAAAATACTTCTAATTTCCCGACATTTTGACATTTTTTTGTCGCCGAGATGAGACTGCGACTAGATTTTGAACGTTGTAAATCACGAGAATTGGCCTTCATATTGTGAACGTTCTTAAAATTACGATATTATTGCCCCTCTGATTCCTTAGAATAAATAACTTACTTACTATAAACAAAATATGACACTTTATCTTGAAAGCCATTGAGTAGCTTTTAGGAAACAATAATCTCCAAACTAATTCACTTAACAAAACCATTTTATATTCAAACAAAAAAAAACACCGTTTTACATGACTCAGACCGCTTTATCACCACCAAAAACCATCAGACCTTTTCCGAACATACATAAAAATACCTTACAAGCGTAGACAGTACCTATAATCGACCTGGCAACACAGCCTGCCTAACCTTTCCTATAAATTCGGATCCCTCTCATAAATCTGACGCTAGTTGGCGCCCTAGGTCCTCAATTTAAACCGGGAGCCCCTAATGGGGTTGCCATATTACCCATCTATTTAATTTCCCGAATGGGTAAACGAATTAGGCTGGCAACTTTGAAACGAATTAAATTTTCGACGGTTGACTCATTGTGTTGCTGTGTGGGGTAGTGTGCAATTTGCAACGGCTACCGGTTGTAGGGGGATTTCAATTTGAAATACATAAAGATGAAATATATCTTATCAAAAAAAGGAACATGAAACTGGCATAATTAAGTTACTTTTCGTAGCTTTTATGAAATAGCCCTGTGGCGTAGACACCTATCATGCACGAGGTTGTGGGTTCAAATCCGGCAAGTATTAATGTGACGTTTTCAATTTATATGTCATTATCATCATCATTTCAGCCAAAAGACGTCCACTGCTGGACATAGGCTTCCTCCTAGCATCGCCACTTCGACCGGTTCTGTGCTTCCCACATCCAGCGGATTCCTGCGGCCTTTACAAGGTCATCGGTCCATCTTGTGGGAGGCCTTCCAACGCTACGTCTTCCGATACGCAGTCAATCATATGCGGGCGGATAATTCATGTGTACTTTCTGAGTTTTATTATATCAGACATTACTGACATCAGTAAAGGAAAACATTGTAAGAAACCCTGGACTTAGTTAATATAATTCTGAAACCGTCACCTCCATGGTAACCAATGCTCAAGCCTCCTCTATATGAGAAGAGAGTGGTGAGTGGGTCGTCTTAGGGCTTGCAGCGGGTCAATACTAAATAAATAAAATAGATATAACAAAACATTTAACAATACAATTATTAAAAAACGCGGCGCGCTTGCGGTCGTAGGGCTAACGCCCGCCTGGTTTGCGACCACCCCTCCCACCGGAGTTCGGCGTCAAGCAGCCTGCTGTGTTATGCCGATGCGTTAGTTCCAGTGCTTTAGGCAACTTCGGGGCATTACTGGACCTCATTCATCGCTTTCCATCAGGCGTGATCTAGGTCAAGAGCGGGCCCATCCAGCAATAAAAAAACTTGCTATATTTAAGTTATGAATTCTAGAAATATCTAATCATTTTTATATTGATTGTGTTTCATACATGGACCCTTAGGTGAAAGCCTCCTCCAAAGATTCCCATTTAATATCAAACTAGGTTGGTAAAATTATTTCACATCGTTTTAAATTGTCGTATAACAATTTAGATGCAACAACTAGTTGTCATTTACACAATAAACTCACAATAACGGGCAGCGAGACTTTTTTATGAGATTACCGGACCATTGTTAGAGCTGATTGTAAGTCATTTTCTATTCCCATTCATGACGGTTGCATTACTTTAAAGACGTTCCTTGATTACTGGGACTAATGAAGACTTAATTCTTAAGTTGATTATGTGTTTGTCTTATTTAAAATAATTAATATGAAAAAGATGCGGGGATCTATTCGGCAATACTAATTTTATTTCTAGTGTCGTAATATCAATTCCTATAAATTATGCTTTGATCAATCACCTTGTTTGAGACTTGCTGTCCATTATCTTGACATAAATCTTTAAATATTAAAAGGGAGAGAAAACTTACTACGGCAGCGTTATAACCAAAAGCAATCGTCGCGCGAGTACGCCGCGCTCTTTTATATGAATGACTTAGTCGCGCGAACATTCAAGTCGCGTTTGTACGGCAAAATTCATACAAGAGATCGCGTCGATCGCGTATTAGGTAGTACGCGATTAACGCTTTTGGTTAGGACGCGGGGTACTCCTTCGCCTCATTGGTTCAGTGGTCGCAAGCGCAATGGCTAAGTACGAGGTCCTGGGTTTGATCCCTGAAAAAGTGTATTTTCCTTCCATAGGGATTTTTTCAGTAAAACCCCAGAGTCTGGCTTTGTGGCTGGTTCATGGCAATAGGCTAGCCTCTATCAGATAAGACTTTAATATGACTGGTAAAATGCTCTTTTACATCTTGGACTACCCCTTCGGGGATTATAAGCGTTATGTTAACGATCGGTCACCAATCACAGCACAATCAATCAGCCTATAATGTCCCCACTGCTGGGACTCAGGCCATCTCTCGGCGAGAGGGAGTGGGCCGTAATCCATCACGCGGGCCCAGTGCGGGTAGGTAGATGTCACATGTTTTCGAATTTTTGGTTCTAGGATATGCCGGTTTCATCACGATGTTTTCCTTCACCGTTTTGAGAGCTGCGGTGATGAAATAATTTACACAAAGTAAAGGGCCTGTTTGGGTTCGAACCAGTGGCGTGCATTGCATATAGGCATATAAGCAGTGCTACCTCGATATATCAACATAAGCATGTCAATTTCAGTATCCACGTTTGCTTGTTTAATAATTAATTATCGGTGTTAATTGTCAAAGACTATAGTGAAAATACATTCAAAAGTTCTTATTTACTCAGTGCAATAATAAAAAACTGTTATGGACATCAAGCAACAAAATAATACTTCGAAACAGAATAACACGAAAAGTGCTTTATCATAGTTCGCGAGTAGTGAGTGCAGAGGATTCGCGCGGTTGTGCGCTGCAGTTAAGTTTTAAATTATCGTGCACCTTACGCTCGCGGTTCCAACAGCAGGGCTGCCAACATCACGCGCGGACACTACGCGTAAGCGTTCCATGTAGTTACTTTTTTACAGTTCGAGCATTAATATCCAATAGACAATATCTGAGGTTGGAGAGTGCGGTCATTGAATAGTGTTTACAAAATGATGCGATCACCCACTCGCCAAATATGTGCTACTTGTCAGTGCACAATAAATGGGAATGACATGATGAAATGCAGCCTTTGTTCTTTGATATATGATCTTGAATGCTCAAAAGTGTCTAAAAATCGATATGATTTAATGATGAGCGAACATAAACAAACATGGAAATGTCCTTCGTGTATAAGTGCCGAGCCGAAACCATCTAACGCATCTACCCCACCTCGCTCTCCCACGCGTAACGATGACGGCAACATAACATTTCGCTGTGGCAAGACTAAGAGTAGGCTCACCGATATTGTCCCCGATGAGAGCAGCTTTTTTACCCAAGAGGCTTTACGCGACATTATACGAGAGGAAATCGGTGCATCACTTAAGTCTGCGATTAGAGAACTTGTCACAGAGCATCTTATCAACATAGACAAAAAGATCGCGGGGTTCGATGATGCCATGTCATTCAACAACAACATCCTGGAAGAAATGAAAATTAAACTAGATGAAAAGGTGTGTATAATAGAAAAGTTGGAAAAGGAAAATGCTGAGTTACGTTCAAATGTTAACGATCTGACTATAAGGCTAAATTCGGTAGAACAACACATGCGTGAATGTAATATTGAGATAACTGGGATGCCCGAATATCAAACTGAGAATCTCGCCAATGTTATCTTACAGCTTGGAAAAACAGTCGAATGCCCAGTCACCAGTGAAGATATACAGCACGTCACCAGGGTCGCAAAACTTAACAAAGATAGCAATCGCCCAAGAGCAGTGGTGTTAAAACTACGTACCCGAGCTACACGAGACAACCTTCTGGCTGCTGTCACAAAGTATAACAGGAGCCATACAAATGACAAGTTGTCATCACGACACCTTGGCATAGGCGGCAAACGTGAGCCGATCTTTGTGTCTGAACACTTAAGTCCTCACAATAAACATCTGCACGCAGCAACGAGGCAGAAGGCTAAAGAGGCTGAATTCAAATTTGTCTGGGTTCGCGATGGTCGGATTTACGCTAAAAGGAATGAAACGGGACAGGCTGTATACATTCGCAGCTTCGAAAGCCTAAACTTAATTAGGAAGGGCTCATAAATTATTCTCAAGGGAACCTGGATTGTTTACAAGAAACCACTATAAAATTCAATTCTCTCGATATCTTCTATCAAAACCTTCGCGGAATGCGCACTAAGACCAACGATGTGTACAATAATATTCTCCAATGCAACTACAAAGTCATCACGTTTTGCGAAACTTGGTTAAACTCAAAGATTATGGATAGTGAGATCGTCGACAATAGATACATAGTTTATCGAAGAGATCGCGATTTTTCCCGAACTTCCAAAACAGACGGCGGTGGCGTCTTAGTTGCAGTGTCAAGACTTCTGCCTTCATGCAGAATGCACGGGTGGGAGAGCGAATGCGAGGATATCTGGATTACTATAGACTTGGCTCAAAACAGTAAAGTATCGAAAATTGCCATATGCTTAGTCTACATGCCTCCACCAATTAAAATAGATGTACTTAGAAGTTTTTTGAACAATGTAAATAGAGTAACTGATTTAGTTGATGATATCATTATTGTTGGTGATTTTAACTTGAGTTTTATAAATTGGACTAAAGACTGTAATGTAACCTACATGATTCCCAGTATAAACACAAGTCTCAATGGAGATAACTATAGCGGTCGACTAGCATACACACTTGCTGACTTCATAGCTGTAACTGGATTGCAACAAATTAACTCTATTGTCAATCATGAAAGTAAGATATTAGACCTAATACTGACTAATGTGAACTGCAGTGTATCTTCAACAACATGTGTTAGTAAAATCGACCCGTATCATCCCCCACTTGAAATTGTACTAGACTTAACATTGACCTCAACACTAACTTATGTACCTCGTACAGACTTTAATTTTTTTAAGGCTGATTATAATACAATATTGCATGATCTGAAGGGCGTTGACTGGTCGGGAAGATTCGATGGTTGTGTAAACGTTAATGATATGGTCTCAAATTTTTACGATGTAATCAATCATGTTATTAGAGAACACGTACCCAAACGCAGGCCTAGAGGTATATCCCATCCTGTCTGGTTTACGCGCGAACTCGTTCACCTTTTAAATGTAAAAGACAGATTGAGGCTCAAATGTCGTAAATTTAATAACCCTAGGGACAGACTCGAGTACGAGGACGTTAGAAGAGCTAGTGACAAACTTCTACATAAATGCTATAAAAACTACATTGGTACTATCGAAGCTAACCTTAAAAAGAATCCAAAGTCTTTTTGGAGTTATATAAAAAACAAAAAGTCTTCTTGTAACGCGCTACCCTCAGTAATGCACAGTAATAATGAAAACTACTCGTCAAATGGTTCTGACAAAGCAAACCTATTCGCATCGCAGTTCAATCGTGTGTACACCATCGCAAAAGGCGATTTAATTTCGTCTCTCAAAACCAAAACTGATTTTGCTGCTGAACCAACCTGTAGTAAACTATCCACCATAAGTTTTTGCGAGAAAGATGTTTACAGCTGCTTGAAGTGTCTCAATCCGAATAAGGGAGCGGGCCCAGATGGAATCCCACCACTATTTATTAAAAGATGTGCCTCGCTTCTATCCTTTCCGTTAATGCTGATATATAATAAATCTCTTGAGAGTGGTATTTTCCCACAAGAGTGGAAGCGTGCACGTATCGTTCCTGTATTAAAGAAAGGAGACAACAGTAACGTACAAAATTATCGACCAATATCTATTTTATCATCCTTTTCCAAAATTTTTGAAAGTCTTGTTTGTCCCATAATAACCAAACATACCAAGTTCCAAATACGGTCGGAACAGCACGGTTTTCAAGAGAAGAAGTCAGTCATAACTAATCTAATGTCATACATAACTCCTGTAATGGAAGGTGTAGACAAGAACCATCAGATAGATTCGGTGTACACGGATTTTGCTAGTGCTTTCGATCTCGTTGACCACAAAATACTCATTGACAAGCTCCAAAACCAGTACGGTATCAGTAGTGTAATCTTGGATTGGTTTAGATCATATCTGGAAAATCGTGAGCAGGTTGTGGTCCTTGCCGGTTATGAGTCTAAGAAATACATTGCTTCTTCTGGCGTTCCACAGGGATCCCATCTTGGCCCAATCCTGTTTCTATTATTCATCAATGACATTGTGGACTGTGTCCGTCACTGTCATTGTCTCCTCTTTGCGGATGATATGAAAATATCGCGGCATGTTGAGTCTTTGACGGATGTGGAATTGATTCAGGCCGATCTGGACCGTATTTATGAATGGTGCTGTGCTAACAGAATGACGCTTAATGCTTCGAAATGCCAACATATTCGGTTCACAAGGAAGAGAAAGGTGCTTGCATCAAGTTACCACATTGATACTGTAGGGATTGCTGTAGTTGAACAACTTCGTGACCTGGGCGTGATTCTTGATTCAAGGCTAAGTTTTGTTCCACATTGTGATGACATTGTACAAAGAGCTGCTAAAATGTTGGGTTTCATCAGACGTAATACTAAGGACTTTAGACATACAACCTCCAAGATTGTGCTTTATAACGCTTTGGTACGTAGCGTACTCGAGTTTGGGAGTGTCATATGGAATCCGCATTATATGGTTCATTCTAATCGTATCGAGTCAATTCAACGATCCTTTACGCGGCAACTTGCTTTCCTTGCCACTGGCTTCAGTGCGAGATGCTCGTATGACGAACGACTGCGTTTCTTCCATATGTCAAGCTTACAGCTGCGCCGACGCATGATGGACTTGCTATGCTTGCGGAGTATTGTTGACGGTTCTTTTAGATCTGACGGACTTCTCGAGCGCATTGAAATAAACGTGCCTAAACTTAATGCTCGGAGAAAATGCACGTCCTTCTTCAATGTCCCTCGTCATAAAACCAACTTAGGCATGAACGCTCCGATGGCTAGGCTAACGTCCACGTACAACAATTTTTGCAATATCTATGATTTGGATATCTTCCACGACTGTCCCACGCGCTTCAGATCAAAGATTATAAATGAGGGTAAGACTGCAGACAACGACAATAACAACAAAACAAAATAATAATATAATTAGTCAATGTCAATGTTTAATGTTTAAGTCGATGTATATTCTGAATATTTTCTCTACTACCGAGATTTTAGCTAGAGTTTTTGTTCTTTTTTTTATTCTTTTGCTGTTTTTGTTTTCTTTTATTAGTTTTTTATTATTATTTTTTTTATTTGTAGCGTGAATGCTGTGTTTTTTTCTTCTCTTTTATTGTGAATGTTGTGCACGTCTGTAATTGACGTAAACACTAGTCCATGTCTCTGTTCTCTTTTATTTGTAAATGTTTGTGTTTGCGTTGTTGATGTGCCTTAATAATAAATAAATAAATAAATAAATAAATAAATTTCATTTTAGTGTGTGTGCCCCATTAAGAGACTCACTAAATTATCATACCTAACAAAAAACAAAATCTTCATACAAACACGCGCGGCAGTAGGCAGCCGCTGGACGGCCTACTCGGCTCCTGTACTATTCGCACATTGTCATTGGTCTTTACTCGTTCAAGTTAATACGACAAAATTAAAAATACGTACGTCTCCCGCGTAATACCATGACGTTAGACCTTCGCAATTTATCACCCTTAAGTAGGCATGCCTACTCAAATAACCACACTTTTGACCTCACTTTTTTCTGATTAGTGACCGCGTTTGCCTAGACTAGACCCCGGCCTAGTGCCTACCTATTCTGAAAACTAATGCACGCCACTGGTTCGAACCTACGACCTATATCATACTGTTATACACAAATCTGACTTCTATTATTAACTAAAACAACAATTTATCATTCGTCCACATTTCTGGCACAGCAACTTTAATCCATCTCTAACTGAAATAAATGATTGTAGCAAGCCCCTGCCCGGATTAAAAATTTAAACAATATCCTACCAAGATATTGGGAGAAAATGATTCGACTGTTTTGGACCCCTGGCTTGGTCACTGAGTAGTAGCTACAGAAGGTCGACTCTATACAGCGGGCGAAAACAGGCGCAAGCACTCATAGACGGCTTATTAGTCGATCGCACGAATTTATTCGCCCAAAACGGGTGAATCGTCACTTTTATATTTTTGTTTTTCTATAGGTGACTCGCACGATGTTAATTTATTTGTGGGCGAGTCGACAACTTCAGAAATATGTAATAGGTAATACGGGCAGGTGTCCGCAACTCCACGTCAATGCGCGTATTTTGCGTACGGGTGGGAAAATCGATTATTCGATCCACCCAAGAAATATGTACTTATTACGCAATCGGCAAATTTTGTAAGTATTTTATGCATTGAAGTTAAGAAAGAAATACACGTTTTATAATAATTAACTCTTATAACACTTCTGTGCGCTAGTCTTCTTTTTCTATGCTTAAAAAGTAATATTATTTAAAAACGACGATTTGCCCGTTTCGGGCGAGTAAAGGAGAACATTCATATTGGGCTAATTTATGAAAGTGCCGGCCAAATAAAAAAATAGTTATATTCCGTTAGACTATGTTATTCTCTTCACTTTTCACTATTGGACCAAATCTGTAGTGCGCTATTATACAAGTATGAAAAATATTATTTTCAGTAGGTATGTTTTAGATAAAAGAGTACCTACCTAATCTAATTATAGTAAATAGCTTTTTATGCCAGTAAACATCAGTTATCATTTTTTTAAGTGGTAGGTGCTCTAGGGTTATTCTGCACATAGAGTGGCTATGTGCAAAAAAACCCTCTAAGATTTTTTTACAGTACTAATATTAGCTGATTTAAATGGGTAACTTGTGTTTGGGCCTACTTAGTGGTTTCTATTCACGCAAAACGGTGAGGAAAAACATCGTGAGGAAACCGGCATGTCCTAGAACAAAATTCGAAGACAGGTGACATCTGCCAACCCTCACTGGGCCCGCGTGGTAGATTACGGCCCACTCCCTCTCACCGAGAGGAGGCCTGTGTCCCAGCAGTGGGAACATTATAGGCTGATTATGATGATACACGCAAAAACAGTGAAATATAGTCGGTTAAAAATAACACATAATGGGTTAACCAACAAGCAAAAGAACAAACAAAATCTTCAGCTTTATCATTAGTATTAGATTTCTAACTTTATCCATTTTCGTCACTCCACACATCAATGGAGGATGGAGTATGGAGCCGACCTTCTGTGCTGTTTAATTCTTTGCCCTGACTAAACCTTGTACAATCCAATTTGGATGCTGACGAACGAAATTTTTCAATAATATTTACCTACGTTAAATATTTTATTTGGAATAGTGTTGGGTGTTAGAGGAAAGATAAAACGAATATAGGTATTACTCTTATACTTTAGGCCGAAACTCGCTATCCCGAATCATGCTATCCCGAATCACGCTATCCCGAATGAACGCTATCCCGAATCACGCTATCCCGAATCACGCTATCCCGAATGTACGCTATCCCGAATCACGCTATCCCGAATCATTCTATGCCGAATGAATGTTATCTATAGTTATACAGGGTTATTGGAAAAACACCAACAACCTCTTGAGAGGTCATTGTACTCATCATTATGAACAACTTTTGCTATGGGACCAAACCTGAAATCGCGAAAAAAAATCAGCTGTTCCCTACATTTTGACGAGTTAAACGAACATAAATCTACATTTATGTTCGTTTAACTCGACCGAAATCGCAAAAACAAATCAGCTCTTCCGTACTACGGAAGAGCTGATTTGTTTTTGCGATTTCGGGTTTTGTCCCATAGTAAAAGTTGTTCATAATGATGAGTACAATGACCTCTTAAGAGGTTGTTGGTTGTTTTTCCAATAACCCTGTATATGTGACGTGGTATCAAGAGCTTTCGTTGCCTCGACAGGGACATCTACCAGTGGATGTGCAACCTGTTACCATGGATTCAGCATTATGATTCTGAACCCCTGCGTTGTCGGGGTTTGAAGATCCGTGGCATACCTTCTGTCGCGCCATTTTGTTTTTTTTTTTTTCAAAATGGCGGCTACACGTGAAACCTATATAAATCGATAGCTGACATCAATGCAAACTGAAAACATTACAATACCAAACCCCGTAAAGTGTCACATTTAGTTGTCACATGTCAGATATTGAACGTTCAAAATTGATCACGTGCCTTCCATATTTTTGTGAGTATTTTATTATTACCAAGGTCGAGAAAGAGGCTAAACAACAAATATTGGCAACAATTTTACCTTGGTTTATAAGATACTAGCTGCGCCCCGCGGTTTTACCCGCATAAGTCTCGATCCCGTGGGAATATCGGGATAAAAAGTACCCTATGTCCTTTTCCGGGACTCAAGCTATCTCTATACCAAATTTCATCAAAATTGGTCCAGCCGTTTGAGCGTGAAGAAGTAACAAACATATAAACACACACACTCACAAACTTTCGCCTTTATAATATTAGTGTGATAGTGTGATTATTATAGTATGGATATGGATTGTAAAAGAAAATTCAATTACTTACCCTTTTTGTCCGATTAACGATTTGAGCCTACCTTCTTGGAAGTGTTTACGATTCAAAATCAGTATTGATTGCTACTTAGCCGAAGCGACAAAAAATACAGTGAAGAGATTATAATCAGTCAGACAGTTAGTAGCTTGGATGCTTCAATCAACTCAGCCTATCGCAGTCCACTGCTGGACATAGGCCTCTCCCAGTCTGCGCTACAACACCCTGTCCTCCATTTTCCACATCCAGTCTATCCCAGCCACCTTCTTAAGGTCGTCGGACGTCGCCTGGTTGCTTTGTAGGTGGAAAGAACCAAATAACAACGTGGAAGACTTTATAATATGACCAGCAGCGCCCCGTGGTTTCACCCGCGTAGGTTTCGATCCCGTAAGAATATCAGAAGAAAAGTATTTTATGTGTTACTCCTGGTTATAAACTATCTGCATGTCAAATTTCATCTTAATCCGTTCAGTAGTTTTTGCGTGAAAGAGTAACAAACATCCATCCATCCATGCTTACAAACTTTCGTCTTTATAATATTAGTGTGATGTGAAATGTGATAGTGTGATGATTTACGATCTGAGGGTCAATTCTAGGGAACATAATTATCGAACGCCTGCATTGTCAAATAGACTAACGGCTCTTCCAGATGGTAGGGGTTGACTGATGCGCTGGTATTCTACGAAACCTGTTGTCTGATGTTTCACCAGAATCCAGCATTTCATATGGAAACAGTAATGCTGCCTGTAAGCAGAAATATCTAGTGCTTCCCCGTAAAAGCTCTTTCTGCTGCTACCAATGATATTATAAGTAGGTATTGTGTATGTATTTTATATCTTGTTTTGTTATTTTCATCTTATCGTATGCTGCACCGGTTGACGTCAAGCCCCGGCTGTCGCTGTAAACCAGCACTGGGGCTCTGTCGCGAGACAGCGAAATGGAAAACGGCCATCGCATAATGCTATATGCGAATATAGCATTATGCTGAGCGATTACCGTTTTCCATGGATGTGACGCATATTTTTTCCCAATTGTTATTTTATTGTTGTATTTGTGTTCTTTCTCTGAGTTTAGTTTATCGCAAATAATCGTATTTTCTTTCTTATAAGTAAAAAGAGGTAGATATGTTACCTACCCAACATTCGATCTTCAAAAACAGCACAATGTCATACTATTAAGGGTACACGTGGAAGCAGGATGACATGTCGTAATAATCAGGAGTGAAAAAGAGACAAGACGATACGTAATTAGGTTAATTGGCCAAGTTTGACGTGCCACTTGCGGAGCTTGTATAACGTATTTACTTCTTTATACTTATTATATTTAAAATATCATTGACTATTAAACGGTTTTTATACGAAAACCTGCGGAGCAATTGCGTAACACATTATCAATCGAAATCGGTTTCATTTTGACAGTTCAACAACATTCATTGCATTATTTACGGGTTGAGCAGACAAATTTTTCGAACTTATGAAGCAATGGATTAGCAATTTGCTTCAAAATGATTCTGATTCCGATTGATAGTATGTTACGCAATTAGGGTGCTGATCAGACAAATCCTTAAGGCCTATTCAAACCTAAGCGGTACTCGCTACCGTCTGCGGTGGAAAAAACCGAGTGGGTATGCGGTAATATTACTGTTCACACCAAAGCGGATTTCGCTATCCTTGCGGGTAGAATACCGAGTTCGAGTTTCATTTAGGAACAAGCGAAACAATACCTATGCGGTACTATGGCACCAACTATTCCGCTCTAGCCGCGGAACTTGATACTAAATACCTGAGCGAAACCCGCGCGGTATGTACCTCTACCCACAGCGGCAGCGAATACCGCTTAGGTTTGAATAGGCCTTTAATCTTCACAAAATAATATAACTTCTATACAGCACACTTGTCCTGCCCCATAAATACCACCTCAGTATTTTTGAAACGACACTTAAACGCGATTTTTATTGTTATCAAAACACCTAAAAGATAATATCTTTTACCTAGCATTACGGAGGGTCACTCCAAAATACGCTCCTACCCTCAAGGGCCATTGTAATAAAAAAGATCGGGCAGAAATGAACGCACAAAATGTATAAGACTTTATTATTAAGAATTCGTATTAGATTTTTTTCTTGTGAAAATTTTAAGTGTCTTTTTTTTTTTGTCTCCAATTTCAATTATGGCTTTTTCTGTGTTCTGTTCTGTTCTAAATTTAATAATGTTTTGTGATTATGGGTACTTATTGGAGGTAGAAAATTGTTAATTGTTGCTTAGTGTTTTTTGTGGGAAAACTCTGTCTGAAATCGCAGTAGGTACCTACCCAAGTAGACACATCGCAAATACTTGTATGCATACAGCACAGCATGATGACATATGGCACTGAAACGTGGTCGCTCACAATGGGCCTTATTAGAAGGCTGAAAGTCACCCAAAGGGCAATGGAGAGGGCTATGCTTGGAGTTTCTCTGCGTGATTGAATCAGAAATGAAAAGATCCGCAGGAGAACCAAGGTAACCGACATAGCCCGAAGAATTACCAAACTTAAGTGACAGTGGGCAGGGCACATTGCTCGCAGAACAGATGGCCGATGGGGCCGAAAGGTTCTGGAGTGGCGACCGCGTACCGGAAGACGTAGCGTTGGAAGGCCTCCCACAAGGTGGACCGACGACCATTTGATGGCCGCAGGAACTCGGATGCGAGAAGCATCAAACCGGTCGATGTGGAGGTGCTTGGGGGAGGCCTATGTCCAGCAGTGGACGCCTTTCGGCTGAAATGATGATGATGATGATACAGCACAGTGGGGTAATTGCGTAACACACTATCAGTAGCAAAGGCTTTTATTTTCACAGAAAAAAATTGCACCCGTACGAAGCTGGGGCGGGCCGCTAGTTTACTTATAATCTAGGTACAATAAGTTTGGCAATGTAAAAATATTAAGATAAATCATAAAACATAACTCGAAAATCATACAAAGGAAACAAAGTGATGAATAACTACATGAATAATAAATAATTATCATAAAGGACAACAGAAAAAATAACAAAATGTTACGACTTAGGCTATGAATTTATGCCTTTTTTGAACTTTCATAATTTGTATGTAATAAGTACCCAATTCATTACGTCTTGTTGTAGAAAACAATCATTAGTTATAATAACTACGTAGGTACACAGGTACACATACAGAAATATAATCATCTCATAAAAATATAGCGCCAACATTTTTTTTTTTCCACAACGATTAACGCTTTTTCTACCATGAGGTCATCCATCACGCACCTAATATCATAAAGTCAGTTTTTTCTCCCTACAGATTGTATTATGAGTAATCTGATCGCGAAAACAAAGGGCGCGGTGATTACCTACTCTAGTAAATGAGCTTGATTAGTTAGGGAACTAATTAGTCGGAATTTTTGCTGACTGTACTATGGTATTGATTTTTATGTCTTTGTTTGTAGTCAAACAAAGAAACTTGATTTTGCGACAAAAAGTCTATAGTGTATTGAGTTTTCCGCGATAACATTATAACCCCTAAGTATGTTATCGCGGAAAATTCAATATGCAATCCTAATCCTAATTTGTGTTTACAAGCTTACCTAAATAATGAGAATCTGCCTCAATTCTATATATTAGGCTCGTTATAATACTTTCATTATAAATGTGAAGTACGCTAAAAATTGAGAAAATTCCTAAAGAAAAATACTTTCTGAACAACTATAATAGTCTCTTATTACCTCTTAAGCCCAGATTTAGTTCAACTTCTTAAGAACAATCACCCAAAAATGTTAAGCAATCAGTACTTAAAACTAAAAACGTAATCACAGTACGATTTAAAGGCCCATCCACACAGGCGCGACGCGACTTCGCGACACAACTTTGCGTGATTAATCCGTATCTTACCAAGTGATTGTAGGTCTGTTCTATTGCACTCCATTTTTCCCGGTCTTGGGTCTCCTGCATTCAACTGTTTCTTGCTATTAGAGTCCGACCGAAAATGTTTTTATTTTTTTGCCGGAATCACGATGACCTTAACCTTCCTCGGTTGATCGGTCCACCATGCTCGACCTGCCATTTTTTTTTTTGTGGTTGGGAAATCGTCAAATGACTCCTCCCGCTCTGGGTGGAGCGGAAGGGAGCGTCAGACTCTTACTGACTAAAACCCATCCGTGTTCCTTCCTTAGCCCTTTATGTTCCGGGGTAGCGGTAACCCTTTCGGACAATCCCGCACCCAGATGAGTCCGCCCTGGAGTGTAAATGTGGTGCTGTCTCACAAACAATCAGGCACTTAATATCGTGTCCAACGTCTCTTGCTGTCTGCACGCTACAGGAGTTGATGGGCGCTACTGAAGGGGCCCAAGCTCGTAGCCAAATTCTGGGTTGACTGTATGTAAGTATATAGATTGCCATTGACACGCTAAGAAGAACATGGGCAGTATATTATATGTTTTTTGTTTCTAAAGCATGACCGTGGTCAATAAGTAATCGCGATGTCTTAGGGGCACGTCGCGCGTTCTGTCGCACCTGTGTGAAGCAGCCTTAAAAGGTTCCAGTACATTCCTGAAGCGAATCTTTAGCCTTTTTTACGTCGACATTTTTCGTAATGAAGATGGTTTCTAAAAAGCAATTCCCGTGCAAAAGGGTTTGCAATTTCGGGCAGTTTTTATCATGATCCTGGTAATTTGCGGAGGTCCCGGGTACGTTGGAGTTAGAGGAGAAAGTGTTATTCAAACGATCATTTGATATTAAATAGATTTTTGTAGGTTTTAATAAAATTTTGATTTTGATCCCTGTCTCTATAACATAACATTAGGTACGCCTGCCCTCTTTGGATGGTTCGACAGACGTGTTAAGTAATATCCACATTCGACCAGAGGGGCAATTCTCGTAATTTTAAGAACGTTCACAGTCTGATCTCAGTCTCAATCTGTCAAAAATATCTCTAATTTTCCCTACATTTTGACAAGTTTTTGACATTTGTTTGTCGCCGAGATGAGACTGCGACTAGATTTTGAACGTTTCGAATTACGAGACTTGGCCTTCTGATATGTTTAAGTCCTATGAAATGGGACTGAGCTTGTTGCCAGTAGCCAGGCACAAATCTCACTACGCTACGGCCATAAGCATACAGCATACTGCTGGATACAGGCCTCCTATTTGTGAGTGAGTGGGCCGTAATCCACCACTATTTTCTATTTTTGGCTCTAGGACATGCCGGCGCTGCTCTCCGGACTCCGGTCTGCTTCTGATAAATTTTTGATAGGAAAACACTGTTCGATCTGAGAATCGAACCTCATGCTGATCAACGAAGTGTTCTTTTCTCAGTCATTGACTTAAAAAGAAAGAAAAATAGGCTTATTTGTTACAGAAACTGGTGCATACAAAAACAATTAACTCTAGTAAACAGAATAATAAAACAAAGTCGATCAACATACAGGTTGGCAACCTGTTACCATGGCTCCAGTACATGATTCTGAACCCTCGGCGTTAAAATTTTTCGTCGGTTATTTAAAAAAAATTCGCGTTCCATACATTTTGACTGCGTAGACTAGGTACTGCACTTTTCTATGAATCAGCAAAAATTTTTTATGAATGAAAAATTTTTACGCTAGGTTTAAAGTCTATTCAAACTTATGTTACAAATTAATATTATTTCAAGTTGAACAAAATGTCAACTTTATTTTAATGATAATTATGTTGATTTCAGAGTGACTAAGTAGCACTATTGAAAAAGTTATAAAAACTTTTGAAGTTGTAGCGTAAACTGAACTTTATTATGTAGGACTTAAAGTTATTTTTCCATAAACTCATAATGTTTATATTTTTGGCAAATCAATCGCGAATGCAGATCATGTATTGAATACGTGTATACAGTTTGCCCGTCGGTGTCCGTGCCATCTTGTATTATCACTAGAGATCGGATATTCGTATGCATATTTACCTAAAGTGAATTTTTAGGACTGAAAGTATGGAAGCGGCTTCTTTCTGTAAAAACAACCCGGGATGCCAGGAAAACCGGGAATGCATAACTAGTCGGGTGTATAGTATGGAAGGAAGGAACTACATCAATAAAATTAGTTTAAATATATGTAGTACGTTATCTTATCTTGACGTTGTTTGCTATTACAGTTTGGTATCTACCTAACGAATTTACTATATTAGGTAGGTAGATATGCATCCGATTATACATATAGTCAGAAAAAAACACAAAATTCCAGAATTGCGGAATTTTACGATCGATACAAAAGTGGATTCCATACACGTATAAACCAACATTTGAAAGTAAGTAAATATACATCCGATTCTATAGTCAGAAACCTTTTGTCGATCCCGGAATCGCAGGATTTTTTTGACACAAAAGCGAATTACATAATAGCCAACATCTCAACTTTAGGTGAATATGCATCCGAATATCCGATCTCTAATTATCACAAGCACAAAACAAAACTTGTCGACAGCTGCACATCATGACTGTGACCTACTGCTCAAACGACTGACGTCATCCCATCTAGCCTTTATATCCAAGCTATTATAAGAAAAAACCGGTCAAGTGCGAGTTGGACTCGCGCACCGAGGGTTCCGTACAAATTTGTAGGTATGTAACTACAAATTTACTGTTTCCGGATTTTTTCCTTTACTTCTGCTACATCACATTGCTTCTTGCCAAGTTTAATGATTCTAGGTCAACGGAAGGTACCCTATAAATTTTGATTCCCTTAAGAGTGTCGAAATTTACGTTTTTTGCGGCATAAGCTAGTCTTGCACGCAAAATGCGACATCACACCTACCTAGATAAAAAAAGTATTAGTTATTCGTTAAGTGAACAATGTATGTTCTTTTTAGAAAAAATAAAGAATCTTTAAACCCAAACGGCCGTATCTCTTTTTTACGTTAACTTAGAAGTTTGATTTTTTCATAGCTTTAAGGGACTGTAAACCTGAGTACCTACATGATTTTTATTTCAACTCGATACCTCTACGCGTACCCGAGATAAAGGGTCTTGACAGACAGACAGACAGACGGACAACAGAGTGATCCTATAAGGGTTCCGTTTTTTTCCTTTTGAGCTACGGATCCCTAAAAAATGTTTAAACTACCCACAATTAACATAGTTCGAAGTACAAGCTAGCTCATAATGATGCAAAGAGAAAAGTTAACTAAACGGAATCTTCTCCGCTTTATCAAATTAAAAAAAAAAGCGTATTAATGAGGTCGCCCTATTTCTTGCTGAGCTGCACAATTATTGGTTTAATTACACGGTAGATTACCGTAGGGGCTGGCGTTAAACATTGTTATATAGGGGTAAGTAGAGACATCATGTGGGTGGGTGGGTTGTTGCTAAATAATGACTGATCGATTGATAATGTAGTTGGCAAGTGCGTGGAAGTGACCAATCTTGATATTACAATCTCAATAATTTTGAAGGATATTGCCGATTCATTGCTTCATATGTTCGAAAAAACTGCCTGCTCAACAACGTAAATAACGCAATGAATGTTGTTGAACTGTCAAAATGGAAGCCATTAGTACTGATAGTGTGTAATTACCCTGCAGTACTCGATTTATACATACCTACTTAATATTATACCACCTTACTAATAAACGCTGTATAGCGTCTGTATAGTTACACAACGCTTTGTCTTCTTCTTTCGAAAGTTAAATTACTGACGACTGAAAGAGAGAAATCAGAGGGGCAATTCTCGTAATTTTAAGAACGTTCACAGTCCGAGCTCAGTCTCAATCTTCAATCTCAATCAAAAGGATTTTTGGCACGCGAAGTACCTAGTTGCTCTTGCGTTATCTAGGTGTATATCTGTGAATTAAGTACTTCTTTAAACATCAAAGCAATCTCAAATATATTCTACATGAAACAACTACAAAAATAGCCCAGTGGGTAAGGTCGTGGCATCGATATGGATAAATTATGCTATCCATGTTTTTAGGTCATTGCATTTATTGCCGTATCGAAGCAGGGTTCTGGCGATGTTTGATTTTTTTTATTGCCTTTTTAAAATAACCAAAACATGAGGAATGTGCATTAGCAATATTTATTTTTTGCAATAGTTTTATTTTATATATTGGTAAACATTAGCAAACGACATCGCGACAGACCCAGACGGAGATGGCGAGACTCCTTTAATATTGATGGCTCCTTGGCAGCTCCTGACAGAAAGAGGTAGAAAGAGAGTATGAGGCTTTTCTCCGAAATATACTTACTAAATAGAGCAGTTTCGAATGTTAAGCTTCGCTTGCCACGGTTGTTATGTGGATGGGTGACGATCCATTAGACATATCTCGGAAAGCACGTTAAGCAGTTCCCCGTTGTCATTCGTAGATCTTTGACAGCCGTTACGGGTAGTCAGAAGCCCAAAAGTCTGACAACCAGTCTTACCAGGGGGTGTAACCTAGTTACTGGGTTGTAGAGGTCAGATAGGCAGTCGCTCCATGTATTTATACTGGTATTCTGCTGCACCCTGTTAGACTGGAAGCCGACATCAACATAGCGGCAACTTAGTTGGGAAAATGCTAGGCAGATTGACTCGTCATTATTAAAATTAAAGTAATTTAGGAATATTCCTGGCACAAAAAGTTTTTATTTGCCCAAAGTAAACTTCCATTGTACCTAGAATACCTGATTATTTCAACATGATTACTAATTATAGTACCTAACATAAATTACACGTTTCAAACAAAGATTACGTCTTTAGTTTAATCTATATAAAATATCCCCGAGCGATATCTCTGCGGGCTGACATGTAAGGTAGCGGGGTGAGAGTAGCGGAGCGATTTTTAGACTACAATATTAAACATCTTGCCCATAGAAAGCAAATTAAAAATGTTTGGAATTGTGCAAATTGCACATTATTTAAAAACGCGAATTTAAATGAGTGAGCATGCTTTTAACGGAAACGTCCCTAAACTTCATAAATGATTATAAATGATATATACTCTGCAAGTTGTTAAAAAATAACACCAAAAGGATATAAGTCATTGGTTAATAAGTCATTGGTTATCCTCATCATCAATTCAGCCGAAAGATGTCCACTGCTGGACATAGGCCTACCCCAAGCACCACCACTTCGACCGGTTCTGTGCTTCCCGCATCCAGCGGGTTCCTGCGGCCTTCACAAGGTCGTCGGTCCACCTTGTGGGAGGCCTTCCAACTCTACGTCTTCCGGTACGCGGGCGCCTCTCCAGAACCTTTCGGCCCCATCGGCCATCAGTTCTGCGAGCAATGTGCCCTGCCCACTGCCACTTACGTTTAAGCAAAAACTAACTAATATGTTTCTAATCTAACTAGCCTGTACTGTCCCACTGCAGGGCAAGGCCTCCCTCTCCCTTTTCCACACAATTCTTTCTTTTACCAGTCCTTTCGGTAGGAGTTTATATCTTTCTACTATAGGTATTTATCACATCACACTATCACATCACACTAATATTATAAAGGCGAAAGTTTGTGTGTGTGTGTGTTTATATGTTTGTTACTTCTTCACGCTCAAACGGCTGGACCAATTTTGATAAAATTTTCTATGAAGGTAGCTGATACCCTAGTTTAAAATATAGGTTACTTTTTATCCCGATATTCCCACAGGATCGAAACTTATGCGAGTGAAACCGCGGAGCGCAGCTAGTATCTATATATTTTCTTCACAGTATCAATATCGCTAAACGCTGTTCTTACCACTCTGTCCCCAACCTTACTGGAATATCTTTTAGTTCTGAGAGAGCGTCCCAGATAGTGGAGACAAAGAAAGATTGTTAGAGAGCGCTTTGAAAAATACGCAAAACCTTCCTTTTACGGGATATTTAAAATAAGTAACCTGAATTAGTGGGACCCTGGTGCTTTGACATAGAAGTCTTAGAAGAGGAAGATGTAGTTTCCTTTGTGTATACTTTCAACGAAGAATGACGTACTTACCAGGAATTGATGTTATTTATTCTATAAGTACCTAAAAGATAGCGAGAGATATCGGAAAGCGTATTATGGAACTCAAATGGAGTTGGGCAGGATACCTGGCAAGGCGCAGTAAGGCTATGACAAGGTATTATATCACCTAAAAACTAAAAATTTGTAACTTTGCATTTGGACCCTAGAAATTTTACTTTTGATATGTGGTGCTCAAAATGGTAACCGTTTTGACGTAGGGCATAGATTTACTCTCTTTAATCTCGGAAATCACAAGCAACAAACTATCTAATCTGCATTCGCGATTTATTTGACAAAAATGTAAACAAATGTGAGTTTATGGAAAAATAACTTTAAATCCTACACAATAAAGTACAGTTTACGCTACAACTTCTAACATTTTTATACTTTTTCAATAGTGCTAGTCACTCTGAAATCAACTTAATAATCATTGAAATAAAGTTGATATTTATTTAACTTGATATAATGTAAAGGACGATGAGTCAGAACGTCCCCCCAACCTTACATTGACCAACAGACTTAAAATGTATCTCATTCGAACCGCCTTAGCAAGCTGATCAATTTTTACTATGACGACATCTCTCAAAAGTGCGGGATATTCCGAGAAAATCATGTTTTAGTGTTAATATCGTCACAACATCCCCCCAACCCTTACATTGACCAACAGACTTAAAATGTATCTCATTCGAACCGCCTTAGCAAGCTGATCAATTTTTACTACGACAACATCTCTCAAAAGTGCGGGATATTCCGAGAAAATCATGTTTTAGTGTTAATTTCGTCACAACGTCCCCCCAACCCTTACATTGACCAACAGACTTAAAATGTATCTCATTCGAACCGCCTTAGCAAGCTGATCAATTTTTAATATGACGACATCTCTCAAAAGTGCGGGATATTCCGAGAAAATCATGTTTTAGTGTTAATTTGGTCAGAACGTCCCCCAAACCCTTACATCGACCAACAAACTTAAAATGTATCTCATTCAAACCGTCTTAGCAAGGTGATCATTTTTTACTATGACGACATCTCTCAAAAGTGCGGGATATTTCGAGAAAAATCATGTTTTAATGTTTATTGCCAGAACGTACCCTCAAGCCTTACATCGACCAACAAACTTAAAATGTATCTCATTCAAACCGTCTTAGCAAGGTGATCAATTTTTACTATGACGACATCTCTCAAAAGTGCAGGATATTCCAAGAAAAATCATGTTTTAATGTTAATATTGCCAGAACGTGTCCCCAACCCTTTCATCGACCAACAAACTTAAAATGTATCTCATTAACTGCCTTAGCAAGGTGATCAATTTTTACTATGACGACATCTCTCAAAAGTGCGGGATATTCCGAGAAAAATCATGTTTTAATGTTTATTGCCAGAACGTCCCCTCAAGCCTTACATCGACCAACAAACTTAAAATGTATCTCATTCAAACCGTCTTAGCAAGGTGATCAATTTTTACTATGACGACATCTCTCAAAAGTGCAGGATATTCCGAGAAAAATCATGTTTTAAAGTTAATATTTTTGGCACAAAATAAGAGTTTGTAAGTAAACCATATTCTTTGATTTTCAAACCTCTCAAGATCAATTAGGAGATGCCATTTAAAAAACAGAAAACGTCATTCGTTACTCGTCCAATTTTTTCTATTCCTATAGGCAGGCAGTTGTCCCACCGGCGGCGATGAACGATTAGCGAGTAGAACTAGCAACTGAAAACGAGTTGGCGAGTAGCGAGCAGCGTGTGTGTAGTTCCGATAGTTTTGTCGCTGGGCTATCAGCGAGTTTTCGAGTGCGACGGGCGATTACTCGCACCACTCGCTCGGGGCGGTTAGTCTCACAAGGGTTTCTTTCGGCGTGAGCTCTGACCACCAAGCGACCATCGCTGAGCGAGTATCGCTAGGCGAGTATTATCTTTGATAGCTCTTGTCGCTCAGCGACAAACCAGTGAAGCGAGTCCTCGCCGGCAGTGTGAACAGTCAGCGATCAACTGTTAATATATGCATCTCTTTCGTTTACACGGAATGTAGGTATATCTATTGTACGTTTCTTGAGCGAGAAAACAGCCGACAGTTAGTCGCTTCCTCGCCGGCGGTGGGACAACTGCCATATGCTCGTCCACGACGGAGACGCGGGTGTCTTCGTCTTGGTCGAGCTTGAATCCCTCACTGCACTCAGGATTCAAGTCTTAACTCCCTCGCTTCGCTCAGGAGTCAACTCAAACCTAGAATCCTTCGTTGCGTTCAGGATTCAAAATAGCGCCCGCGACAACAAGACACTACTTTATCCCAAAATAAATAAAACGATTTTTTATTTTATTTCTAAACCCCATGGATTTTGGAGTTAAAACTGGTTGCTAGTATTTTATAGATCTTTATGAACCTGATAGCACATACAAAAGATCTGTTGCAGGGCGGGAGACGGGCCTAGCGAATTAGAAAAATTAATAAAACGTTTTTTTAATTTTCATTTTATTTCTAAGCCCCATGGATTTTGAAGTTACAACTGGTTGCTAGTCTTTTTATGGATCTTTATGAACCTGATAGCACATACAAAAGATCTGTTGCAGGGCGGGGGACGGGCCTAGCGAATTAGGAAAAATTAATAAAACGATTTTTTCATTTTTATTTTATTTTTAAACCCCATGGATTTTGAAATTAAAACTGGTTGCTAGTCTTTTTATAGACCTTTGTGAACCTACTAATACATACAAAAGTTCTGTTGAAGGGGGGGGACGGGTCTCATACAAATATGGTCATCGTTCTTTTAAACATAAGCTTGAATAGATATTAGATTCTGTTTTCACAGCAAGTTAAATTATGACGTGTATTAGTTCTAAATTCGAAGTTTATTTTTATTTTCGGTTTGTATTAATTGTAGGGGTCAGTCTATTATGATCATAAAAGAAAAAAATAAGTTTGAATCATTATTATCTACGAAATGTATGGGAAAAGTTTTTTGCGATTTCAGATTTTTCTAGTACTTAGGGCCAAATCACACACGCTACTTTTAGCATCGGCGATCGACAATTTTGCGATGCTGTATTGATGCTGCATCGCGTTTTGGCGACTCCCTGCGTTCGGACGCGGTATCGGAATCGCGCGTTTTAGCGACGGCTCCGATGCTGCATCGCGATATCGCGACTTCCTGCGTTCGGACGTGGTATCGGAATCGCGCGTTTTAGCGACTGCTCCGATGCTGGCGCAAAGTGACTTCCGAAAAGCGACTGAATCGCCGCGTTTGGCGTTTTTAAGTGTGCGGTGTGGAATGCTTGGTCGTTGCATTTAGCCTCTAAAAAGCGGCTTAATCGCTGATCGCCTATGCTAAAAGTAGCGTGTGTGTTTTCCAATAGAGGTTTTTGATCGTTTTAAGAAACAGGATCGATTGGCATGAAAAAATGTTTTTGTGAAAATTGCCTATTTTCCTGCTGACTGTGATTTTTTTCAAAATCTGTGAATGCAAGTCGAAATTTCTCAAAAGATAAGGAAAGTCTCCTAAGACCGTTTTCCATTGGCTACAACGGTTTAAGTAGCTGCCCATCTCAAAAATCCTCCCTGTATACTGTCAACATTTATTAAAAAGCTGTTATTTTGTCATTACAAACAGACACTTCAATTTTATTTATTTTTATAGTTATATGATAATACTAGCTGCGCCCCGCGGTTTCACCCGCATAAGTGTCGATCCAGTGGGAATATCGGTATAAAAACTATCCTATGTCCTTTTCCGGAACTGAAACTATCTCGTTACCCAATTTCATCTAAATCGGCTCAGCGGTTTAAGCGTTAAGAGGTAACAGACAGACAGACAGACACACTTTCGCATTTAAATTATTAAGTATGGATATGGATGGATACAATACAAATAAGTCACGTCCACCTAGTGAGGATCAACCAGGGATAAAAAGTAGCCTATATTAGGTATGTTAATCCAGGGTGTCGGCTACCTCCATACAAAATTTTATCAAAATTGGTCCAGCCGTTTGAGCGTGAAGAAGTAACAAACATATAAACACACACACACACACACCCGCAAACTTTCGCCTTTATAATATTAGTGTGATTCTTTAAATAAAATCTCAACCCCACTTTATATTCAAGGTTGACATGTTGATAGCTACGTCATATTTTCTTCTTTGATCAACATCAAGGGATGTTATGTAAGGGCCAAAGCACACGCGCTACTTTTTGCATCGGCGATCGGCGATTCAGCTGCTTTTTAGAAGCTAAATGCAGCGACCAAGCATTCCACACCGCACACTTAACAACGCCAAACGCGGCGATTCAGTCGCTTTTCGGAAGCTCGATACAGCGGCTGAACGCTACACTCCGCACACATTCGGATGCCGGTCGCAGCGATTTGGCATTTGCGCCAGCATCGGAGCAGTCGCTAAAACGCGCGATTCCGATACAGCGTCCGAACGCAGAGAGTCGCCAAAACGCGATGTAGCATCGATACAGCCGCAAAATCGCCGATCGCCGATGCAGAAAGTAGCGTGTGTGCTTTGGCCCTAAAAGACAAATGTCGTAGAACAATTTCTGCTTATGATATCAAATATCAAAGGGACCGTTTGATTTGACAATGTTTTTGTTGAACTTGTTAACTGTATTTAAATTGCACATTAAGTTGTCATTCAATAGAAATAGAGAGAAAAGAAATAAGGGGCTTGTGGCTAAGTAATAACAGCCGCACGAGTCGATCGATCAGGTTAAGCTGCGCTTGCCGCGGTTGGTCCGTCAATGCGTTACCATCTTTATACAAGGTGTTACGGAAAGGGTATATCAATACAAACGGGTTGAAGAGTGTATATGGTCTAGAATCTACAGAGATTCTAGACCAGATACACTCTTCAACCCGTTTGAAATTTGAACCCGAGCTGAAATTTTGTACAGACATAATTTCAGCTCAAAAGCATTAACTTTGAAAATGCTTAATATTTTTTTATTTCGACATCACGGCGGCGCAGCACTGGCGCGCGGCGGCGTGATGTGCGTGTACTAGGCGCACAGACACACTACAGATAATGGATAATGACCCTCGTAGTGCGGTGACACGTTTGTTATGATTTCAATTTAATAAACTATCGAAATAAAAAAATATTAAGCATTTTCAAAGTTACTGCTTTTGAGCTGAAATTTTGTACAGAGATTCTAGACCAGATACACTCTTCAACCCGTTTGTATTGATATACCCTTTCCGTAACACCCTGTATACGACAGGGGTCTCTTTTCTGTGCCTCGGAAAGCACGTTAACCCGTTGGTGCCGACTGTCATTCGTGGATCATTGACAGTCTTTACAGGTCGTCAGATGAAACCCGAAAGTGAAAACCAGTCTTACCAAGGGGTATCGTATTAGGTACATAGTAATATTGTTGTGGGGGTCAGATGGGCAGTCGCTTCATGTAAAATACTGGTATTCAGCTGCATTCGGTTAGACTGGAAACCGACCCCAACATAGATATATATTTCCGACATTGAATCTGCAACTAGGACAGTAACACTAATTCAAATTATTTTTTTGAAGAGATCTGACTGAAACTATTTCAGTAGTCGATTCAAAAGTCGGCCTACTTTCTGGACTGGACCTGTTCCCGAGCAAGACATATAAATATTTTATTGATGTCATAAAAAGCTGAATTTTAACGCCATTTCACTACAGCGGGCTTTACGACCATTTTAATGGAATATTTATTATTATGCTAGATTTTTTGTGGCCGTTTGCGTAAATGCACTATTGCAGAGGTTATCCTGGTATTATGTAAATTGTTCAGTAAATAAATCGTTAAACTGGAATTACGATGTTAGTTTTAAATTGTTAGTTTAGTTTAATAACATAGCAGTGGTGGGCCAGTGGTAACGGCTCCGACTTACGAGTTGTAGGTCGTAGGTTCGAACCCAGACAGGCTTTTTGTGTATTTTATTTCATCACCACTGCTCTCAAAATACAAGCGCTTTCCCTTCTATTTGAGAGAGTTTGGTCCATAACTCACCACCCAGGCCCAGTGCGGGTTGGCGGATGTCAAATGTGTTCGAATTTTTGGTTCTAGGACATGCCGTTTCCTCACGATGTTTTCCTTCGCCGTTTTGAAAGCAGTGGTGATGAAATAATTCACACAAAGTAAAGTGCCTGCTTGGGTTTGAACCCTGGATCTACAACACGTAAGTCGCGGCCGTTACAACTGAGCCACCATTGCTCTACGTACAGTATACATGATAAAATTAAAATTATGATTTTCTTCCCATGTTTTATGTCAAGATCCCTTGTTTGGTATTCAGTTTTTGTTATTTACTGATTCATCATAGGTTGTTAGGTAGGCAGGTATATTCAAATGTTTTTGAACCCAACGGCCTGCCACGCGGCGATGGGAAGAGACCAGACGGAATGACCATAATGCCCAGGAAGTTAGGCAAACCTTTGGTGTGGGATGCAACATGTGTCGACACCCTTGCACTATCCCATCTTCCTAGCACGGTGGGCTGTACTGGGGCGGCTGCTGCAGGTGCAGAAAACCTCAAACAGCGAAAATATTCCAACCTGATTGGGAGTTATGTTCGAGCCGTTTGGGGTTGAAACACTAGGGACATGGGGTCCGAGTGCCCACTTGGTTTTCTAGATATCGCCAAGCGGTTAGTTGACTCTTCAAGATATCCGAGGGCTGGCCTATTTCTTGGCTAAAGAATTAGCATCGCCATAGAACGTGGCAATGCTGCCAGCCTTTTGAGCACTGTTCCTGTTGACAGCGATCCGGACGAATTTTTTGATGCCCTATGATTCTTTTGCTTATTTTTTCATATGTACATATTATTATTTTAAATGTTAGCTTATATTATGTAAATATTATCTTGATTAAGTAAATAATGTTTTTGATAGTTACTTTCTGTTTTCATAGTTATTTGTTTGTATTTATTTTGCATCATTCATTCCAGTTAAGTAAACATTCAAACCTGCAAATAAGCTGAACGGTAGATAAAACGATAAACACTAAAGACTTTTATTAATTTTCATAAAATCAAATGCAACGCTGCTAAATATTCCAATTTAAATCCTCTCCATCGCTTTTAAATCTGTAAACAACTATTTAACAGATTCAAAATGAAGCTAAAACTCGTAAATCGTAAAATAGTAAGCTATTTAACCAATCAAGCCTTTGTTTTCGCTGATTTAACAGTTAAAACGTTTGTGTTCAGCGTTAAGTTCGTTTCAGAGCTTTGTCCGGACAAAATCAACAAACGCTTTTTCGTTCCACTAATCGGGTCAAAGGTGGAACCGATTTGCTGAAAGGTGATGTAAATCGAAAGAACACAGGGAATTTGTGTGGAATTTACGTGGAAAACAAGGGTTTATAATGTCTGCACTTCATCGAATTGATGGTAAATTTTGAGCTTATTCTAAGGGTGTATTCATGTGGAACGCTGGTAACCGAAGCCAATATGCCAGCGCTTGTCGGCGCCAACAAGCTGTTCTCAACGATGGTCATCACAGGCAGTTTTCATACAATAAAATAATAACTCACTAGCCACATATATGCCATCAAAGGCTTCTGTGGTTTTTAGTATATTATAATTTAAATTCTGCGAGATACATTTTGAACATTAATAAAAAAAAAATAACACAAAATTTTAAAAACCTTGGTTGGTTTTTAACGGTAACTTAGCGAGGTAATAAACAAATCATAACTGACAAGTGACAACGAAATTATGAAAATTTAAATAAAATCATACAAAGAACTAGGTATTTAATTCAAACCTATTATTTCGAAATTAAACCTGAATATAAACGTTATTAAAAATATACCAAGCCAGAATGAACTATATACGTAGGGGTTGAAAAGGGGTGTAATTACTTTCGGCTCTCCCGTAATACAAAAAAGATTAAATTGTGCCAGCCTTTTTTTTAAATCTAGACAAGAGAGTTAAATACTTTTTTCATTAGACCTTTATCGCTTATGGAATGTCCCACGAGTGAATGTTGCTAAAAACGGGATAACACTATACCTCATCATCATCCTATAGCAGTCCACTGCTGAAGATAAGCCTCTCCAACTGCAAGCTGTTCAACTCGATTTTCGGCAACTCTCATCCAGCTGCTACCAGCCACCCTGCGAAGATCGTAGCTCCACCTAGCCTGAGGGTGTCTTGCCTTAAGTTTGCCGATTCGCGGTCTACACTCAAGAACACGTCATCAGTTCAACTTTATTTCAATGACTATTAAGTTGATTTCAGAGTGACTAGCAACGTTGAAATAGTTATAAAAAATTTTGAAGTTGTAGCGTAAACTGAACTTTATTATGTAGGAATTACAGTTATTTTTCCATTAATTCATATATGTTTACAGAATTAGCAAATAAATCGCAAACGCAGATTACGTACCTACTACTTCTGTGTGTGTGTGTGTACTGTAGGTACACTAACCTTTCGATGATATTATGTTTGACTATGCAAATACTCCAGCGGATTAATTTCGTAACACACTAATAGGAATGGCTTTCATTTTGACAGTTCAACAACATTCATTGCGTTATTTACGTTGTTGAACAGACAAATTTCTCGAACATATGAAGCAATGGATTAGCAATATCCTTCAAAATGATTCAGATTGTGATTGAAAATGTGTTACGTAATTAGGACCTATTAAACTAAACGCTAGGTACACACGGCTACACATCAAGCTATATATTTCCAGTTTTCGCTGACCTCGCATTGTATATATAGGTTTTTCGTACAATTAGAAGTCAACTTATACTGGTTACAGAGGACACGGTGGAGGTCTGTACCGCTTGGGTGGAGCACCGCCATGTCCTCGTTTAAGCAATAGGCAGCGGCGGCGACCTCTCGCGTCCAGCCCTGGTTCAAGCCATGGTCCGGAGCGAGAAGGAGTGGGAGGCAGTCACCTCCTTCTGCGAAGCAGTCATGCTAGCGAAGGAGGTGGCGGGATGTCTGAGGGAGAGAGCCTCACGTCCCAACCGCCGAGGGAGACGCTCCGGGCGTCGGGAGCCGCGCGACGACTCCCGGCCACCGTAGGTGCGGGACTGCGGACGGAGAGTAATGGGTAGCTCACCGTCCGATCAGGACCAGGCCCGCGCCGGACGGCGCGTATGTGTTCCACGCGCGCCTCTCAAAGAGGTGTTAGCATAAAGGAAGGGGCCTGTTAGGGCCGAAGCCTGCCGGGGTAGCGGCATTGTCCGAAAGGGTTACCGCTACCCCGGAACACAAAAGGCTAAGGAAGGAACACGGATGGGTTTTAGTCAGTAAGAGTCTGACACTCCCTTCCGCTCCACCCAGAGCGGGAGGGGTTATTTGATGTATTCCCATCCAAAAAAAAAGCTTATACTGGTTATGTATAGCTTGAGGTGTAGCCGTGTGTACCAGGAACACAGTAAGTTAAAGGAGCAGTATTTGAACGCGTGACCTCTCGATACATTCAAAGGCAAGGGCTACTGCACACTGTCCGTTAATTGCAAGGTATTGTGAGACAACCCTGGCACCGACGTGCGTACGTTTGTCTTGTGATCACAAAGACGTAGTGCTACACTTGATTTGATTCTAATTGCTTGTTCAAGGGAAGTCTGAACTTATTGTACCTACATGGTGGAATATTGGAAACAGCAGTGTTGAGATATTCTGTATGTAGGTACAAATCTTTTAAAAAAAAAAAACCGAGTGTGCTTATGACCACACGACTGAAGTGAAACTTCAAACGTATTTGGCTATGAGAGTAAGAGAGAAAGAAAATGTGCGCGCGCACTGCTTTCTCTTGCTTATATCCCCCACTCAACTCCCGTTCGCCTCGCCCGATCACACTTTTCGTAACGCTTACGTCACGCGTTCGCCAGCTTACTCCCCAAGTCAAGCGTGCGTAAAGAAGTTTTACTTCAAAAAGTGCTTTTCGTCATTCACGTGTCATTATCTCAATTTATTTGGGGTCGGCGCAACATGTCTTTTTCTTCCAAACTTCTCGATTCGTTCTTCTCCATAGGTACCTACGCTTTGGAATGGGCAACTAGCTTCATCTTTCTGACTGACCGACCCTTTGACAATTCAAAAGTACCTGTAATTGGTTTAATTGAAATAAATGCTTTGAGTTTTGAGTTTGAGTTTGATTAGTCTGTTGGAAGTTTAACAACAGTATTTCCGTGTTAGCTATAGATAGTTAGAAACACCTATCTATTCTAACATCTATTATTATTACATCAACCACGTCACTGCCCCATTTTTACCCAAAACACGGCTATTATGCGTGTAAAATAATTAAAATTCAACCACCACGGCTGAATAACAAATGGCCGCTAATGGTTCCCTATTCACGGATCCCTAAATCGAGGTATTCATAAAAGCAATTATAACGAAAGCTGATTAAGAGTAAGTGGGGTTGATGGACTGATGACACAGTGGATTGTTCGCTTTCTGTGTGGGCTTGATTCATTGGGACGAATTAAGTAAATGATTGTTGTTGTTTAAGCCAATTGTGATAGAAATGAAGCCAACTGATCAGAATCATTTGACGATTTGGCGTTCCGCAATTAGGCTGCCGCTCCTTTACTTTCGCACAGTTTCACGACGTGTCAAAACATCGAGATTTCTTTTTATATGTAGGTAAGTTTAAAATAGTATAATCGGTCGCGAAAAAAAAAACCGCTGTTCCCTACATTTATGTTTGCATAACTCGTCAAAATGTAGGGAACAGCAGATTTTTTTTCGCGACCGTTTTCGTTCATTTTTTTTGTATTATCGTCAGAAAAGGCGATAACAAGTATGCGGTATGATTTATTGCATATGTCGCTCATTTGGAGGATCATCGACGTAAATGTATTTTTTCCCAAAAATGAGTTAAATATGCCAAAGCACTTATAAAGCGTATTTACGTTAGGAAAGCAAAGACTTAAACAAAAAGTAGCAGTTACGTCGATGTATCTCCAAATGAGCGATATGTGTTCCATACTGTTTAAGAACACTAACCGCTTATACACCGTGAAATTTTAATCACCGTTTTCCTCTTAAGGGGTCATTGTACTCCTCATTATGAACAACTTTTACTATGGGACCAAAAATGAAATCGCGAAAAAAAAAAATCAGCTGTTCTCTACATTTTGACGAGTTATGCGAACATAGGGTAGGGAGGTAGGGAACAGCTGATTTTTTTTTTACGATTTCAGGTTTTGTCCTATAGATAGTAAAAGTTGTTCATAATGATGAGTAAAATGACCCCTAAAGAGGAAAATGGTGATTCAAATTTCACGGTGTACATGACAATACTTAGGTCATTCATTGACTGATCACTGCTTTTGGATCATTGGGTTTTGATTGATATGTATCTTCTTACACACACACATTTATTTTTTAAATGTCTCCGCATCATGATGAGATAGGAGCCTTTTGGTCTCGTATAGGACTTTCTGTTTCATTTTTCTTCTTGTTACTTTTTTTAAAATAAAATTTGTTTTGTTTTTTACTGTGTTTAGTTTAGTTTGTGATCTTCCTGTACGAGTAGCAAAAATTACTTTTTCTTTCTTTCTTCAAACTTCATGAAAAGTAATCGTTTTAAGTCTACAAACTGCTTGACCTTTTCTATGCTAATAACTTTCATTCTAAACAGAATTAAACGTATCGCATAACAGTGAAATTCCATCAGAGAACCATAATATCTAGGCGGTAGGTCAGTAGGGCGAGCACCACCATAAATAGTAATAAATCCCACACTTGACTTTGACAAATGATGGTGAAATACCACCACCATGGCGGAAACCAGACGGACTAACAATAGAAAATATAATACTAACCCGTGGAGTTTTGTGATTATCTATCTAAGTATATCCATACTATAATATCACACTAATATTATAAAGGCGAAAGTTTGTGAGTGTGTGTGTGTGTGTGTGTGTTTATATGTTTGTTACTTCTTCACGCTCAAACGGCTGGACCGATTTAGATGAAATTTGGTATAGAGATAGTTTGAGTCCCGGGGAAGGACATAAGATAATTTTTATCCCGATAGTCCCACGGGATCGACACTTATGCGGGTGAAACCGCGGGGCGCAGCTAGTGTAACATAAATAAAGGTTGCAACATCAAGGTTGGTTCAGTAGTTGCTGGAAAGTGAGTTGGTTTCGAGTTTAGTAAGAAACCGATGTATATTTTTGAATGAATTTGATAAATGAACTGTTTGTTTTCTATTAATTAAATTCAATTTTCCACCACTATTCTGCTGACATAATATCTAAATAGGCTTTTTGTTAACACACCCAATTTAGAAGACAGGGAATGTCTAACGGCCAGTTTCTTTATTAATAGTAACAGAAAAAGTAACGTCACAAAAGTCAAAGTAACGGTTAAATTTGTTTCTTCGCTATTTTAGCTGTTACTTGAATGAAGAAATACAATTTGCCGTAGTATCAGTAAAGGTCAAGTAAAAGTCAACACCTTGACTCATTACTTTAGTTGTTGGTGAAGAAACTGGCCGTAATACAGCCGGAAAATTTCGATATCCTTGAGTAGAACAAATAGATATAATATTCCATTCAAGGTCATCACCATCGTTATTTTTTTCAGAAAATATCAATTAACAAATAATGTTATGTAGGACTTTAAATTCTCTCTACCATAGACACAATTCTGCACAACCAAGTCAACGACACAAAAACAAAACACGTTCCCACTAACCCACTTCCATAATCACACATGGCAACCCTTTTGTATTTTTACAACTGGCAACATTTGTGGCAATTACGGAGCCGTCAGACGCAGGCAGTGACGTCACAGCGTGCTGACAGACATTCTGAAAAGGTTTCAGTAACCTACGGAGCGTGATACGTGAGTTTACAAACATTTTGATTGAGTAACAATCCAATTTCGATGGAGTTTTGACGCTTTTTACTTGAGTGGTGTATGTAGGCCAGAGCTTAGGGGAAAAGGTTCTGTCAAGTTGGTTACAAACAATGGAGCAAGGCACTTAGATGAAAGACTCCTCATTATTGGCAAGTGTAGTCAAGGTTTTTAAGAGGTAATATCCCTGCCTGCCGCCTAGGCGGGGTTATTAGGCCATGGATGCTGACAGGCTGTTTGCTGTGCCTCCATGTCGCACAGTTGCGCGTGCTAAGTCCCCAGTACCACGTACTCTGGCCGCACTTAATGATCTCTTGGACTCTAATCCAACAAACGATCTGTTTGTGGACGAGTGGACGAAGATTTTGTCGGCATGTCAGAAGTACTGTGAGAGGGATGTATAAAAGTGTTGTTAACTTTTTAAATTTTTTTAATTTGATGATTTAATCTTTTATGTATCTTTTGTGTGTCTTTTTGTATTTAATTAATGTAATTGGTTTTAAACGGTTTTAATTAAATAAAATAAATAAATAAATAAATGGAATTCGTCACGTGGAAAACAGCTTCGTTGTCAGTGGTATATGGGTACAACGGGAACAGACCTATCAGCCGAGGATAGAGTTTAGGGGGAAGTCCCCTAGTGGCGGACACTTAAGGTTTTTTAGAAATAAAATAAAAAATATTTTACGGAATGTTTATTTATTTATGATTTACAATAGATAACAAAGTTAGAAATCAAATTAAACTAAAAAAAACAAAACCTCTGCTTAAAAATAATTAACACCATTAATCAAACATTGGTAACAAAAAATGTAATTTATAAAAGTGGCACCTAGTACCGGACAGATATTTGTACCATACCAAAAGCACTGGTCATCTCAGAGTAGCCTGCATCGATCACATATTTAGCCATCTTCAGACTCTGGGACGTCTGCACATGCTTCATGTGCCCACCCAAGACAGGATGAGCACTGAATCCAGTCTTCCTCAGTGTCTTCTAAGCAAACCACGCAAATTGTTGTGTTTGTGTAAGATGTTTACTTGAAAATTGTTGTGTTTGTGTTAGATGTTTGATTCAGTTAAAGGTTCCACTTTAATTCCATTTTTTTTCTTTGGGCTCCACGTCTTTCGCTTCTTTTCTTTTGTCTACGCTCTTCCCTTTGGTTTTAATTCCTAAGCGGCATACACCTGTTAGATAAATCTTTGACGTGATCCACCATAGCTTGTTCATACTCTGCTGAGAAGGTGCTAGTGAACCTACACAACTTTGGTTTCATCGTTACTTCTTTTCCTCGATTTAGCGCCTTCATTTTGTCATGTACATTGCTTTTAGGAATATTGTATCGCATTGCAGCTTGTCTTACACTCAGTTCTTTGGACAAAATTTTATCGATAGCAGTTTGTAAGCTGTGTGGCTCCCACGATCCTTTCTTTTTCTTCTCTTCCATTTCAATTCTATTCATTCTTCTATGTTCTAAAACAAAATTAAACAATTAGAATAAATAACGTTAATTCTCACGAGAAATATCAATATGTTTACTGTCCGGTGCTAAGGGATGACTTAGTGTCCGGTATTAAGGGACAGATGGTGTCGTACATTAGGTGGTACCTACCAAAATTAGTTAAAAAATCTAATAATATTCTATCAGTTTACGGATAACAATCAAGTACTTCTTTTATTTTTGAATACCATTAAAATGAATACATCGTAATACATTAGAATTACTTACATCGATTTTTACGTGACGCCGTGATTTCTCGCCAAAAGCAGCAAACTCCCGCTCCCGCCGTGGCCTTGCGCGTCACAGGCGAGTCGCGGCGCGTGATCCTGTTGCTGTGTGCCCCCCGTGCCCCTTTCACTTGTACTTTGAAACGAACAGGTTTATAATTGCTTGAATAGTACGAGTGTCCGGCGGTAGGTGCCGTCCGGCGTTACGGGACTTCCCCCTAATGGTGATATGAGAGGACAAGTCATCAATGGATGCTAATGAAATTACTTCTGAAACTGTTGTATCTGAGCTATTTTTAACCGACTTCAAAAAGGAGGAGGTTCTCAATTCTACTTTATGTTTTTTTTTTGTTTGTTTTTTACGCGCAAAAATTATTTTTTTAATGGATAGGGTATGACTCAGGGGTGGTGCCCATTTTATTAACTTTGCTTCGGTGGTTTTTTCAGTTAACTTCAATAATATGTATTTTTGCCACTTACTTTATATTGATGATATTATAATGACTTCCTGTCACTGATATTTACATAGCAAGTAGTGTTATACAAAGTTGTGTGGGGTAAGTACAACTTCAAAGTGATAACTAAAAACTTTTTTACAAAAAGAACAACCGACTTTCAAAAATTACTCTACAAAGTGAAAAATAACTTTAATTTCGGATGTTGGAGGCAAACAACGAGAATGCGAATCCAATGACACCGACTTCCGAAATTGAAGTTATTTTTCACTTTGTAGTGTCTTTTTTTGGTACTCGGTTGTTTTTTTTTTTATAAAAAAGTTTTTACAACAAACCTGCCACGCGAATAGGGTTTGGTCTTCCTAAGGCCACTTTGGTCATCACGGACCAGTCTTTTCTAAAAATTTCGTCAAGTGATCTTCAGGATTTTGCTCTGCCATCGAGTTAGAACCTTCTTTTTTATTGGTTGGCTAGACAATGTCCCTTCCTTGCTTTTTCATAACATTTTCACTTTAATAGCCTTTATCAATTTTGCACCTGTGTACGTGCTTGCCATGATTACTAAACCTTCATTGGCAAAACCTAATCATCCAAAATGGGTCACTTATACAGAGTGTGGCGTAAATAGTGGTCTACCGTGAAGGATTCTATAAACCAGATAATTTACTCTAACATATCACAATTTTAACCATTTTAGTAGTACATTTTTTTTTTTACAAAAATCGCTCTTAAGTTGGCACGATTATGTTAAAATTTTGGGTTGAAATAGAGAAGAACTAAAATTTTCTTCAAAAGCTCTAAATTTACATAAACTGCCATAATTTTACACGATAGCCCTAGGGCTATCGTGTAAAATTATGGTTGTTTACTAGTGTAATAAAAAAGAAATCAAAATGAAAAAATAATGGTTTTTGTTGAAACTAGAACCAAATTTGTAACAAAATGTAGAAATTTCGTAAATAAATAATAAGAATATCTTTATTGCAGCAAGTAACAAGACTCATTTGTGTTAGTAACAATATTCCTTACCCCTATGTTAGTATTCCTATTCTAATCACTTAGCCTAAAAAACCACGAAATATATGTAAATCACTGTCACGCGCCTAACACCGAGGTGGACAGCTTGCAGCAGTGATTCACATAATACAATTTAAATCGATGTGATCTGTTACAAGCTGTTCTTACAGACATGCAACTGCACACAATGCCACAATATTGGACAGTTTATTTTTTCCGAAACAAGGCTCAGAATGCTGTTGCTACTGCCGCGGACCCGACTAAGCAATGACGCCGCTCTCTTTCTGAGTATGGCATGAAAGCCATCAATGCGAGCGTCGGCAAACATCCCCCAGACGCGCTGCAGTGCCTCGGCAGCCGCATCAGCATCCTAAAAGCATTGTTATACTGAATGCGCAGGGCGTTGATTGTCTTCTGCGTATATTTGACCCATAGACTGCACGTATAAAAAGATTGACAAAATGCCCGAAACAATGTTACTTTTACTGCCTTACTGCAGCGTGCAAATCTACGAGCCAACATATTGCATCGGACAGCCAACGCCCGGCGCTCTCTCTCAAATCCTCAAAAAAAAAGAACAAAAAAATTTTTTTCGGAGCCCTTGGGTAAAAATGGTTAAAATAATATGTGGTAATATGTTATAAGTAAGTTATCTGGTATATCGAATCCTTAACGGTGGACCACTATTTACGCCACATCCTGTATAACCTGCTCATGTAATGCGTTTTCGAGATATTTCAGTGTCATAGCCAGATACAATGTTTTAATAGAATTACCGATGATGCGGCAATTGACGCCCGATCCCAATTTACATATTAATTTCACATTAAGCCTGCCTTTCATTGGTAATTTATTGATGTTAATGTTATTACCTTCATATTGTAATGTGATTTTTTTTTATTTCAGTTTGTAATGACAGGAATAATAAACGGAAATTCTGCTGGTTACTTATACAAACACTAGCTTCTGCCCCTGACTTGGTCCGCGTGAAATTTCTTGTGTTTTCATCCCGTCGCATCGCATCGTCTGTCCGTGCTGTTACTTCGTTGTCGCTTAGTGTTCCTTCTTGGCATTTTTGTTTTTTCTCGGCTCCTAAAGGCCCTAGCGTGATGTTCAGTAGTCTATAGCCTTCCTCAATAATTGGGCTATCAAATGTAAAAATATTTTTTTAAATCTGACGGGTACTTAGTTCCAGAGGTTAGCTCGTTCAAACAAACAAACTTATTCACCTTTATTTCGGAAGTCGGTGGCAAAACACGAAAATACAAAAACAAAGACACCAACTTCCGAAATTAAAGTTATTAGTGTTTTCATTGGAAGTCGATTCATCATCATCATCATCAGCCTATAATGTTCCCACTGCTGGGACACAGGCCTCCTCTCTGTGAGAGGGAGTGGGCCGTAATCCACCACGCGGGCCCAGTGCGGGTTGGTAGATGTCACATGTCTTTGAATTTTTGGTTCTAGGACATGCCGGTTTCCTCACGATGTTTTCCTTCACCGTTTTGAGAGCAGTGGTGATGAAATAATTTTACACAAAGTAAAGCGCCTGTCTGGGTTCGAACCTACGACCTACAACTCGTAAGTCGCGGCCGATACCACTGGGCCACCACTGCTCCCTGCTGCTGCTGCTGCTGCTGAAGTCGATTGTGTTTTGTTTAATGGCTGATTCCTATAATTTATGGACAGTTATTGGTTGAAATTGAGACTCTTGAATCTTTACCTATAATGAAGCAAAGACCTCGTTCATAGCTTTTCATAGTAGACCCTCCCATATGGAAGTAGCTAAGCTAGTAAATTAAGCTTACAAATCTATTTATATGCCCAGTTTGGAAATAAAAAATGCTACCATTGGTAAGCAAAACGATTCGTTTTTGTTTATAGGAACCGAGCATAAAACAACTCTACCTCACTTATACTTCAACCTTTGTAAGAATTGAAGAGTTGTCTCCATAGCTTAGGAAATGTATTCCATAATCTACAGAAGAATAAGCCACCCATACCTGTGATGGCCAAAAAGGCGAGGAATTGCGTCAAAAGATTAAAACAAACTAAATTTTCCAATACATCATAGTGGCTATAATAATCCTCAATCATCCTACACACCAAAAAATCTTCCGAAAAAAACTCGAAAGGCGACAAAATGGTATCATAAACAAATTGACTGATAGATTTCGTCTGTCTGTCTGTCTTACTTAACATTTAGCGATGACACGCAACCCCGAGGTCTTGTGTCAAAGTTCCCAAGTTCGAGTCTCCGGAGAGGCAAATATTGGCGATGGTATACCTATAAGAAAATGTTTCTCTCTGACAATCTTTATTGATAGATTGGTGTACCAAATTAGAAAAGATTTTATTTGAGATAAAGTTACACGGCGTGGAAGATTATTTTTAGTTCAAAATATTTGCGAAAATATACATCATCTGCCTAACCTTTTCCCAACTATGTTGGGGTCGGCTTCCAGTCTAACCGGATGCAGCTGAATATCAGTATTTTACATGGAGCGACTGCCTATCTGACCTCCAAAACCCAGTTACTGGGTAATACGATACCCCTTGGTAAGACTGGTTGTCAGACTTTCGGGCTTCTGACTAGCCGTAACGACTGTCAAAAATCTACGAATGACAGCCGGGACCAACTTCTTAACGTGCTTTCCGAGGCACAGAGGGATCTCGGGTATGTAAAGATGGTCACCCATCTACAGACCAACCGCGGCAAGCGTAGCTTAACCTGATCGATCGACCTGTGTGGCTGCTATTATTTAGCCACGGGCCCCTCGAAAATATACAATATAGACAATTTATCTCTTTTTCTTTCTAGTTTCTGGTTCAAAGGGAGTTCTTGTGAGACAAAATAGCACCTTTATCATTGGTTTATAAAGGAACAAAACAAAATATATAAACGGAAACATCAAAAAAAAAACCTCAATAGGTTTGTCGTTGAAACACTTTTAAACGAAATATCATTATTTATGGTTAACACATCTGTACATTCTATACTGGGTGAAATTTTAATCACCGTTTTCCTCGTAAGGGGTCATTGTACTCATCATTATGAACAACTTTTACTATGGGACCAAACCTGAAATTGTATTATTTATGTTCGCATAAATCGTCAAAATGTAGGGAACAGTAGATTTTTTTTTCGCGATTTTATATATTCCACGAACTCTATTCCCAATTCAATTTTAAACAATATAAGTACTAAGTTTTAGTTTGGGGTTTTTTGGGTAGCATTTGACTGAAGTCTTTTTAGCTATAGGACATTTTTTCCCAGAAACAGTCGATGACAGACTAGGCACAAATTTTTGAACATGTAAGTGTGTACAGAGTGAGAAAACATCAACCTTTTACCTTACTTTTCCAACACCTCTGGTCATCTCTCTACCGAAAAATCGTCGAGTAAACTTCACCCACCCTGACATCAATCGGCGTAGGGTCCAGGTCATTCAAGGGCACGTGCCTCTGACAGTTTTACAGCCCCAAGTAAAGAATAGGACATTTATTATATTTATTTGCTTGCCCCGCCATTGTAGGCATTTTTCTCGCTCCACTGATATCTTGTATTGAATGTTCCAGTCGAGAATTACAAGAGATCGTAGGTTTGGTTTGATTATGTTACATTGTAAAAATTTTGGAAGTTACTGTGATCACTTAAGTTGCAGAGGGGAGCAGTGGTGGCGCAGTGGTAACGGCCCCGACTCACAAGTCGTAGGTCGTAAGTTTGAACCCAGACAAGCACTTAGTTTGTGTATTTAATTTCATCACCACTGCTCTCAAAACGGTGATGGAAAACATCGTGAGGAAACCGGCATGTCCTACAAACAAAAATTCGAAGACATGTGACATCTGCCAACCCGCACTGGGCCCGCGTGGTGGATTACGGCCCACTCCCTCTCACCGAGAGGAGGCCTGTGACCCAGAAGTGGGAACATTATAGGCTGATTATGATGATGATGATGACCAATATCAGCGGAGACCAGCCTTCGGCGCGAGAGATATTATTGTGCACAAGTGTGTGCGCAGACATAGATGCTCTCTATCTTTCCTCACTCTCATAGTTCGATGGGACGGAAATCCGACACGACCGGAGAGAGATCTGGCGCAGGGCCAGCGGCTTAACGTGCTTTCCGAGGCACGGGGTTACGTATCACACCGCTAATTTCTAAATTCCGAGCTGTTACTAAGAAAATGGAAAAACACCCAATAACAATGCCCGACGCTGAATCGAACCCAGGACTCAGCAGTCGCGCTTGCTACCACGACTTTATTAAATATCAGCGCTTTACGTACGCATATACTTTCATATATGCATTTAGTAAAAAGCTGTTAAACAGACACTTCAATTTTAATTATTTGTATTTTAATTATTTGTATTCATATCAGCAGAAAGACGTCCACTGCTGGACATAGGCCTCCCCCAAGCACCTCCACTTCGACCGGGTTCTGTGCTTCTCGCATCCAACGGGATCCTGCGGCCTTCACAAGGTCGTCGGTCCACTTTGTAGGAGGTTTTTGTTT
This sequence comes from Amphipoea lucens, assembly GCA_947508005.1. Taxonomy (NCBI): domain Eukaryota; kingdom Metazoa; phylum Arthropoda; class Insecta; order Lepidoptera; family Noctuidae; genus Amphipoea; species Amphipoea lucens. The sequence continues at coordinate 8,354,606 of OX382381.1, read as the reverse complement.
TCGAGAGAAAGTAATTCATAGAGCAACTGAAAGTTACTATTACTTACGTAGTTTACATACATAAAAGCATTCCATACAAATAGGCAAACTTACTGATTCTCTGAACAATCCTTACGAAATTAAGTTACAAACTATTTATCGTCTAGCCAAAGCTTACGAAATTCTAACTCAATCAGTCACATGAAATGTATCATGAACATTTGCACCCAAATAGTTTCAGCCCCAGTCTTGTATGAAGAATAAAACGGCCATAACTCGTAAATCATTCACAGGCCAAAGAATCAGCCTCAGGCCTCAGGCCTCCGGGCCTCAAGGTCGCCGGGATTTTGTGTAATGGGCCTCGAGAAAACCTTTCAGGACTTAGTTATGTCCAGCAAGAATCTCCATTGTCGAAAGTGTTTTTTGTCGGAATAGTTTTGCGTTGCGCTCAAGGATAAATGAAGGGTTGTTTACGTGTTATATTTTATGTATGGATGTTTGTGTATGGGAATTCTTTGTTATAAGTTTTTGTTGGTGATTTGATTAGTTCTAGTGATGCTCGAAGTGGAGGTGCTTGGGGGAGGCCTATGTCCAGCAGTGGACGTCTTTCGGCTGAAATGATGAGTGATGCTGAGCGAGCGAGAGACCTAGGTTCGATTCTCAGGTCAGACAAATTAAATTAATTTATTTATTTGAGACAAGAATGATCCATATTTATTTATTTATTTAATACTTCAAGCACATAAAGGTACAGAGGCGGATTTATTGCCATAGGCATTTCCTTTTTTTTTTCTTTTTCTTCAATTTTATTTTTGCCATTGGTATTTTTTGAAGTGAAAATGGTATTTTTGCGGCGTTGTATGGATGTGGATGTGGATGATAGCAAAGAAAAAGTAGCAAGAAAAATTAAAACTAATAATTTTTGCTTACTTTTGTGATCTTACGTAAGAACAATCTAGACCCCTCCCATGGAAGAAAAAATAAGACTTGTTTGGACACCCTCCCCCTCAAATGGTCTTACGTAATAAATGAACAACCCCTATGCAATTGTGCATGTTGTGTTCTACCGACCCCTGTGAAAAAAAGGCGTGACATTCCAACAACTAAACCTAAATACGTAGTTATTTCTTTAAAACACAACGTTTAGCGGAAAACTTGCAGCAATTCATAAATAAAGAAGTTTACAATCCACCAACAACGACCACCCATTATGAAAGTATTGTAGACAATAAAATTGTTTCTAGGAAGAAAATATACGAGTGTAAGCTAAGGAGTGCCAGGGGCTGACTTAGTGTAAAGAACTTTTTAATGCACTAATAAATAAATACTGAAACTTATGCCTTTTTGCCCAAGGGAGTTGTCAGAGACTTCTAAATGTCATGTGGTTCAAGCTTACATACCTACTTATTTTCTTTTGCTTCGTACATATTACGATCATAAATGATTATAAAATTATTATTATAAGAGACCGCATTCTCACATTAGGTAATGGACCTGTAATCTATCTTTATAGGTAATAATTTATCTATACTAATCTATACTAATATTATAAAGAGGTATTTGTTTGTAAATATGTATGTAGGGGGTAATCTCTGGAACTACCAGTCGGATTTGAAAAATTCTTCTTGCATTTGATAGCCCACTTCTTGAGGAAGGCTATAGGCTATTTAACATCACGCTATGACCCTTAGGAGCCGAGCAAAAAGTCAAAAAGAACGTTAAGTGATAGCGCGGGCGGGTGATGCGATACGACGGGGTGGCTCGGGGGAAACAAAAAGTTTCACGCGAACGAAGTCGCGGGCTGAAGCTAGTTTAATAATAAAGCTGAAGTGTTTGTTTGTTGTGTGCGTTTTGGTTAAAGATAAAACGGTTGTTGACAATCCGTTTGACAGCATTAACTATAAGAGTTTTTTGTTGCCGCTATCATTGTCTCCATACAAAGATCTTTCTGTATCTTCAACATCATCATTTCAGCCGAAAAACGTCCACTGCTGGGCATAGGCCTCCCCCAAGTATCACCACTTCGAACAATTCTGTGCTTCTTGCATCCAGCGGATTCCTTAGGCCTCCGCCAGGTCATCGATCTGTATCTAGAGGCTTGGCAATCGTATCCCAGTACCTCAATATTAGTAAGGGGTTATCCTTTACTAATAAAAATTATCACATGAATAGTTACGCACCGATTTCTCTCTTTCAGTCGTCAGTAATTTGACTTTCGAAAGAAGAAGACCAAGCGTTGTGTAACTATACAGACGCTATACAACGTTTATTAGTAAGGGCGTAACTATAGTTTGGGGCTTACGGGTAAATAGTACTTTTTAACCTAATTGTAGGAAATATTTTAAGCTATCTACTTAATTTGTCTCAACCTGTGTTTGACCTATGTGATATCAAATATCTCGATTTAGCACACGAGGTTGTTGACATGTGGAATGTGAGCTCGACTGTCATTGTGCCGATTGTCGTAACGGCCCATGGCCTGATGGCCGAAAGCCTCGATCAACGTCGCTTGAGGCTTTCTTTAGGCGGTTGGATCAAGAGCCTGATTCAGAAGGCAGAACTGCTCGATTCAGCTTGCATCATGAAGAGGTTGCTGTCTCTGGAGCCCTAACCACCAGTAGCTTGGACCCTGATACTGGTCCTGATACCGGCGGGTCACAATTTTTTTTTAAGAAACTAACATATTTAAAGGGCCCGTGGATAAGTAATAATAGCCGCACGAATCGATTGATCAGGTTAAGCTACGCTTGCCGCGGTCGGTCCGTGGTTGGGTGACCATTCATTACATGTCGAGACCCTTCCGTGTTCGGAATGAACGTTAAGCTGTTGGTCCCGGCTGTCATTCGTAGATCTTTGACAGTCGTTCGAAGCCTAAAAGTCTGACAACTAGTCTTGTCAAGGGGTATCGTATTATCCAGTAACTGGGTTGTGGAGGTCCGATAGGCAGTCGCTCTATGTAAAATACTGGTAGTCAGCTGCATCCGGTTAGACTGGAAGCCGAACCCAATATAGTTGGGAAAAGGCTAGGCATATTGATTGAAGAAACTTAAAAATATATCTAATAAGAAAGAAAATAAATACACGACAAAAACTATTTATAAAGATAGTCTTCACCCGGGTATACTCCCAGCCTTATTACAAGGAACTATGTCGACTGTAGGACATTGAGTACTCGATATTAATTCATAGTAAGTCTACAAGGCATCGCATTCGATATGCAATTGAATAAAGAAACAGTCGCCGTATCGATCGGGTAGCCCACTTACGGTGAAAAGAATTAGGTATGCGTTTGCTGTTAAAGTGTTTATTTTTAGTTGGAAGACTTTATAAATAGTAGCTGCGCCCCGCGGTTTCGCCGTTTTTAGGCTGGCAACACTGGTAGCCGGTCGTCAAAAAAAAACGGTCTCTAGGTTAATTATTTTAATAAATTATTAAAAGTGTTATAAATATGTTTAATTAGTGTAAAATAGTCGAACCTAGGTATTAAGTATTATATACAGTGATTAGAAAGTGTTTTTTGTCGCGAAAACTTCGTACAAAAAGGATTTAAAACCGGCTGTCAACTCGACGCACCAACGGTGACGGATTTGAAATATCATCGATCCCGGGGAGTATTTTGTTTTATTTAAGTGATTGTAGTTAATATTTACACACCACAGAACATCACAAAATACTGCTCAGGTCTCTGAGCTACGTCCATCACACACTGGCACGGTTTATGTCTCCTTTTGCTTGACAACTAGTGGAAGCAAAATCGATGACGAAAACATTCGCCCAGACAATAAACACTACATATTTTACTGTACAAAATAAGCTAATTACGAGCTCTTACTATTATAATTATATATACTAAATTATAGCCTGTAATGTGTCTCAAACTCTTTACTTAAAATCAATTTATATTGTACTATCTAGTTTAAAGATAATAACAAGGAAAGCAGTGTTTTCTAAAGTATCTCTCTTCTGTTTAACTTTCCAATCTAACTCTAATAAACTTACTTAATCTAAATGTAATACTTAGCTATTTCTCAACAATTTACTTTATTTACTTTTTCCCCTAACTACCTCCTACTTATTCACATATTAGAACATCTTTTCTTGCACTGTCATTTAGCTGCATAATTTCACACATTCCAGGTGAGTGACAATTATCCAAAATGATGACCCGCAGAGCTACAATCAAGGAGATGGAAGCAAAACTGACAGCTACTTTAAAAGAGCTTGAAGCTTCTGAAGCTGAACGCAGACAACTACTCCAGGAAAGGGAAGACAGCGAGGTGGAAGTGGAGAACATTATTGCAAAGAACACCTTCCTCAAAAATGAGCTGGCTGAGCTACACATACAACACATGGACTTAACCGACCAGTATAGTCGACTTCAACATCAGGTGTCAACGTTTCAAGAGTGTAGTGACACCCACGAACTGGCTTTGAACCATATTGCAGAACTTCAACAGCAATTATGTGATGCCCATAAGGCCCTATCTCTCTCAGAGTCTGTTAAGGTCAGTGAACAGGTTGCTAACACCGATAACCTATTTTATCGACTGGTAGGTAGTAAGTCAGAATCAATGTGTCAGCCAGCTGTAACAATAGATTTGACTGGTGATGATACCATACCATTGTGTCCAATTGTTATGAGTCATAATAAATTAAAGAAATATATTAAAATTAAGAAACTAATTAAACGGTCACAGAGAGCAATTAAAAAACAAAATCTTTTAAAATTAAATATTTCCCTTAGAAGGGAACGTGTTAACCTATCTAAAAGTTTAAATAGTTGTACTGCTGAGTTAGATAAATGTAGAGAAAAGTATGACATTGATACAAAGCTCCTATATAATGATATACTACACAAGGAGCACTTGCTGAAGGATATTTTTGAGAAATATGAGACTTCACAACAACAACTAAGTGAGCGATTATTTGAGGCTGGGGAACTACTGGAGTTGGTGAAGTGCAATGCCGAGAGTTATGAGTTTCTAACTAATAATCTCTCATGCAGCTGTGCCAACCAACCACCACCACCTCCTCAGCCTCAGAGTGACTTGTCTCCACCGGTGTTGGCTCTTCCAGCAGCGTCCTGTGTTAGTACACAGAATAATAAATCTATTTTTTTTTGTGACGAAGTAGGTTCAGGCTTTGGAAAAATATTAACTAATTACCTTAGCCATAGTTTTACCAATCATTGCTATCATAACATAAGTTTTAAACAAATGATTAAAAGAATTGCACACACAAACCTAGACAATTATTCTACAATGGTTTTGCTACTAGGTAAAAGTACTGGTATTACCAGAGAGGACATAGTGGATGGTGTCAACACCTTATTAAAGTTAAACATAGGTAAGCTAATGTTGTGTGCTTTACCTTACTCTGATACTCTATCAGAAGATGAGAATAAATATATATATAAGTTGAATAACACTATTCACATGCTGACATGTTATCATAGTGACAAGTTATTGTTTTTTGACACTAATAAGTTTGTTAGTGGTTTTAAGTTAACTCAGAGAACTTTATCTCTGTCTTGGGAATGTAGACATATGATTGCTATGTTGATAGCATATAATATTAACGGTGTTATAGCTAATATAACAAATTCTAGTATTAGGGACGAGTCTGTGTTGTCTAGTCATACTAACAACATAGTGATGATTAATTATGAATCTTCATGTTGTACGAAGGAGGGTCCACCTACAATACCAACATCTTTGGAGGCCACTACCAGTCAGATAGGGTATTCTCTTCCTGCTGGTACTCATACGGGCTTCCTAGACACTTCAGTCGTAGTTGTGGAGGTCACTCCGGATAACTCTTTAAACTAGTTAGTAAGACAACAGAAGTTACCCCTTCAAATAACCTATTACTATTAGAGAATAATAAAAAGGTATCTTCTGGCAATATTACTCAGAATAATAAAAAACCAAAGGGAGGGCAACATGTTTTAAAATTATTTAACCAAAATATTCAAGGTTGCTCTTCTAAATTACTGGAAATAGAATTGTTTTTAGAAAATACCAAGTTTGATGTCATTTGTTTAACAGAACATTGGTTAAAAGCTCATCAAGTAATGTCAATTAATTATGAAAATTATTGTGTAGTTAGCCATTTCAGCCGAACATGTATGATACATGGTGGATCACTAATATTAGTTAAAAATTCTGTTAAATCAAAGGAACGAAAAGACATCGTCGGGCTGTCTGTTGAACACACCATTGAATTGTCCTGTGTTGAGCTTGATAAGCATGTAATAGTATGCGTATACAGACCTCCAAGTTACCAGAATCTATCTGTGTTTGATTCTGTAATGGAAGATGTACTAAAGAAACTTTCTACTAGTAGTAAGTCAATAATCATATGTGGCGATTTTAATATTAATTTATTAGAAAATAACTCAAATACTATGAGATTATTAAGTCTTTTTAGGTCATTTGACTTGTCAAATGTTTTTATTGAACCCACCAGAGTGACAGCTTCCTCTGCCACTTGTATAGATAATATTTTCTGTAACTGTGATTATTTACACAAACAAATTGTAAATAAGTTGCCATCTGATCACAGCGGACAAACAATAACATTTTGCTCCTACATGCCTTTACAAAAAACTCTAATAAGGTTTAGGCCAATTACATCTAAAAATTTAGAGAAATTAAATAATTCTTTGGCAAGTAAATTATGTGTTCAAAGTTTTAATAATTTATGTGACCCGAATGAGTTCTACGCCGAGTTCTTTTCACTATTAAACACGCAATTTAATGACACTTTCCCACTAAAGACTAAAAGTATTTACACAAAGTTCTTATTTAGTGATTGGGCGACTCCAGGTATTCGTAAAAGCAGGGAAAACCTTTTTGAACTTTATGGCCTAAAGCAACATATGAATAACACAAGCTTTCATCAGTATGTTGCAACATATTCTAAGACTTTTAAAAGTGTATGCAAAACAGCTAAAGCTCTTTATATTAGCAATAAAATAAAATCAGCCGATGATAAAATAAAAACTACCTGGCAAATAATAAATAATGAAACAGGTAGGAAAAAACAGCGTAATACTGAATTTAATTTAGAAACTGCACATGGCCCCATAAACTCAGATGTAGAAATTGCTCAGGAATTTGAAAACTTTTTTGCTAATATTCCCATTAAAACTACTGAAGCTTTAAATTCCTCACCCTCGCGTTCTGCAGATTTACTTAGAAAGAATGTTAAGGCATGCCCCTCGGAGTTTAGTTTTCAACATACAAACCCCCAGGCTGTTATAAAAGCTTTTAAAGATCTTAAAATTAAATCAACAGAAGATCTCTGGGGAATGTCTGTAAAAGTTTGTGGATCTATCATTGAAACGATTGCGCCCTATTTAGCTTTCATATTTAACATCAGTATAGACCAAGGAGTCTTTCCGGATCTCATGAAACACAGTAAAGTAGTACCTTTATTCAAAGCCGGTGATAGTAAAGAACCCAACAATTATAGGCCTGTGTCAATTCTGCCAGTTCTCAGTAAGGTGTTTGAAAAGTTGATGCTCAATCAAATGTTACGACACTTTAATAAAAATTCCATCTTTCATGAACAACAGTACGGTTTCACCAAAGGGCGTTGTACCACTGACGCCGGTGTCACCCTAATAAAGAACATTTTTAACGCCTGGGAGGAAGCACAAGATGCCATTGGAATCTTTTGCGACCTCTCAAAGGCGTTCGATTGCGTCAACCATGAGACACTTCTGCTGAAACTTGAGCACTATGGGATTAGGAATTTAGCTCTTGATTTACTAAAGTCGTATCTAAAAGATAGAAAGCTTAAAGTTCAAGTAAACGGCGTAAACTCATTGGGGTCTGAAATGGCAATGGCCGTTCCTCAAGGTTCGATATTGGGTCCATTCCTCTTTTTAGTTTACATTAATGATTTACCACAATTACTTCAAAATCAACCAAAGATGGTGTTATTTGCAGATGACACATCATTGATATTTAAGATAGACAGACGGGCACAAAATCTTGACGACGTGAATAACTCTATTCTTCAGGTCCAAGACTGGTTTACGGTAAATAATTTGGTACTAAATGAAAAGAAAACCAAATGCATTAGATTTAAATTACCTAATGTTAGAAGTAGCGAATGTGACATCATACTGAATGGAGAAAAACTAGAATTTGTTCATCAAACGGTTTTTCTGGGAATCACGCTAGACGAGAAATTACAATGGGGACCTCACATAACATCTCTTGCGGGGCGGCTTAGCTCGGCCGCTTATGCTGTTAGGAAGATAAGACAGTTAACAGACGTAGAAACCGCGCGTTTAGTCTATTTTAGTTACTTTCACAGCATTATGTCGTACGGCATTTTACTATGGGGTCGAGCTGCTGACATTGAATCCATCTTTATTTTGCAAAAGAGAGCTGTCAGAGCCATTTATAATCTACGTCGCCGCGAATCTCTCAGGGAACTATTTAAAAGGATTAATATTATGACGGTACCTTGCCAATTCATTTATGAAAACATTATGTATGTAAGAAAAAATCTACATCTTTTTAATAAAATAAGCGATAGACATAACTTTAACACAAGAAATAAAGATAAAATACATCAACCATTTTTCAGATTAGCCAAAGTACATACATCTTTTATGGGGTACTGTGTCAAATGTTACAATAAAATACCTTGTGATATATTGCAATTAAATGAAAGAAAATTTAAAACTCACATTAAACGTACACTTTGTAAACAAGCATACTATAAATTAGAAGATTATATCCAAGATAAGAACGCTTGGAAACATGCTGGTCCTGCTCCATAGGACAATCTAGAGTCTAGACAAAATCAAACTGGTTGCTAATTTAATTGTAATTTTTTTTTTATTAGTTTTTACATTCATTACTCACACCCTGACTTATTACTTGTATTTTTTTTTTTTTATATAAAAGTCGTTTTGCTTGTACCATGTTTGTAAATATGTGAGCACCATGTATCTATCAGATAATTAATTTATATGTCATGGTTTCGTTTTTAATTCTTTTACCTATTGTGGTATAGTAATTTTATTTTAGGTGCATCGTCCTCACATGTTATTATATAATTAATGTACCCATGCAAAATATTGTACCTAAAACATTTTAAAAGAGTAACGGTGGAGTTTCTTGCCCATTCTTCTCCATGCGAAAACTACCTTTTGGAATGGGCGACTAGAATCAATTCTATTTTAAGATAATTTTTGACGTTCAAAAGTGCCTTTTTTGTGCCTATTTGAAATAAATGCTTTGACTTTGACTTTGCCCGCATAAGTCTCTATCCCGCGGGAAAATCGGGATTAAACGTATTCTATGTCCTAATCCAGCGGGGTAATTGCGTAACTCACTATCAGTAGCAATGGGTTTCATTTTGACAGTTCAACAACATACATTGCGTTATTTACGTTGTTGAGCAGACACATTTTTTGAACATATGAAGCAATGGACTAGCAATATCCTTCAAAAAGATTCAAATTGAGATTGATAGTGTGTTACGCAATTAGGGTGCTGGTCATGGTCTACCCATGAGCCTAATTTCATCCAAATCTGTTCAGCCATTATTTTAAGCGTGAAAACCTAACAAAGAAACATACCAAAAATCAAATATTTTTTTTTATAATATCAGTTTAGATGTAAGACTACTTGTAAGTTAATTTAACAATGGTATAGATTGTCCCATTGGTCTAGTGATCGCATACGCTACTGATGAGGTCTGGTTGAGGTCCTGGGTTTAATTCCCAAGTCGGGCAAAGTGTTTTTGGATTTTTCCATCAGAAATTTCTCAATACCAGCCTGGAGACTGGATTGATGGCAATAGTCTCGCCCCCTATTACATGGGGCTTAAACATAACTTGCGAAATGTGAGTGTAGGTACTGTAGGCACTGCCTACCCCTTAATAAACTTTTTTCTTTCTTTCTTTCTTCGGGAGTTACATGCGGGATGTTTTTTTTAAATGGTAAATGGTCTTATTCTACTAAAGAGTTTCACTATTATTCTTATAAAACTTGTTTTGAAGAGCTGCAAAAATATTTTAGTACTTACTATTATTTACTTCAATGCCCCATACATATCGATATAAAGTACCTACAACCGGCACTTTACTATCTTCCAAACTGCAATACATTCCAACAGAAATCACTTGCTCTAAAACAAATAACATCCTGTTTGCACGACTGCGATGACAAATGTACCAACTACCCTCCTAAATCACGTCATCTGACGGTAGCAGGTCAGAATGCAATAATTATTAACTCAATTCATTCGTGGAACTGCAACAAAACTAGCCCTCTTTATCACCGAGACATAAGGTCCAATTTGGCTTGTGTCTTTAGCTTCAAAATACCGCTGATGGAGCTCGATGGCCCAGGAACAAAAGTTTTGCGTGACCAGTGTGTCAAGACCTGTGGCTAATGGTTACGTTGTGTTCAAACGGCCGGTTTGCCGTGTTTGGAACAGGGCAGGGAAGGTCATGTTGTGATGGTGGTCTGCCCACCCGCAGCGACCTCACAGCGTGAAGGTAGACTATGTGTCACTGGCAGATCCTCAATGAGACATTTCGCCAATAAAAATAATCAAGTGCTCATTGTGAACTTTTTTCTTGGAACATTTTGAAGATTTCGTTTTGAAGGCGTATCGAAATCGGAATGAAGAATTAGGTTTTTGTGAAATAAATGACATGGTTTTTCGCTGGTTTTTTACATAATATCTTCCTGTAAATGTCAACTGAACTTGACTCATCACAGAATCTCAACTTTGAGCTAAAATCTTAAGGAATTGCTTACGATTTTATATGTTTATCTTGTTTTATCAATAAAACTTGTCAACATCAAAGCGAAGATAGTTAATTTACAAACATTTTATAAAATAGATAAATACAAGATAAACTATTTTATTTCTGTAAGTAGGTTTGTACAAACACTTTTACACGTCAATCATATTTTAAAAACTAGATAAGGTCGGCGTTTCCTATCTGACTATTTTGAGGCTGAAACAAACTCAGAGGTCACGGTTTTTATTAAAGTCCAAAAAGATTGATGTCTGAGATGGTCTTTCGAGGAAAGAACCACACTGATTGAGTGAACCTGTCATTTATTCCCAGTAGTTTCATGTAGCTAGTTCCACATGGAACTACTGCAACTCACTAGTACCGTGTATGGCACTAGTGGGAGTATTCAGTAGTTCCATGCAGTCAGTGCACGTATTTGTCCGTAATCATGCAGCTCAACCCAGAACTTTTAAGGAGCTCAACGATTCGACGAACCATACCAAAGAAAGGACAAGGTAAGCCGCATACATAACTCAAACTGCCCATGATTAAAACTAATTGAGAAAAAAAAATACCCTTGATGAATCTTCACATTCACAATAATTAAAATAATAATACTTACTTAATACTTTAGGTAGGTTATTATGTCCCATTTTTCCAATTACATAAATAAATATAAAGCAACTACACAGACATTTAGAAATACTTGGAACCATTTTGGAACTTTAAGAAACCAACCTAAGCGCTTATACTTATACCCAGAAGGAGCTTTCGGTTTTAATTAACAAACAAATTAGTAGAGAAATCAAAACACTAAGCTTATGAAAAAACCAAGACTTATTTTATTTTATACGAATAGAGGTTCGTAGAACGAAATGAATAAACGACTAAACACGAATAGGAATTCTAGTGAATACACAAAGCTAATAACTTATGTATTTGGATTAAGACTTGAGCCAAACTTTCCGGGAAGTTCCAGCTGTAACGTTTCGTAGAAATTAGTTGAAATAGGTACTAATAAAGTCTGAATAAAGTAATAAATTAATTAAATAAACTAGACTAATACGTACTTACATACATACATACATAATCAGTTTATAATGTTCCCACTGCTGGGCATAGGTCTCCTTTCAGTGAGAGGGGGTGGGCCGTAATCCACCTCGAGGGCCCAGTGCGGGTTGGTAGATGTCACGTCATGTCTTCGATATTTGGGTTCTAAGACATGCTGGTTTCCTCACGTTGTTTTCTTTCACCGTTTTGAGAGCAGTGGTGATGAAATTAAATACGCAAAATTAAGTGCCTGTCTGGTTTCGATCTCATGACCTACAGCTCGCCAAAACCGCTCAAAAACGTTTTTTTTGACAGTATCTCCTTTAAGACTCATTTGACATAGCGTCGCGAGCGGCAAAAAATCGAGGTGGCAAAGTGAAAATTCACAAATCACGTCGAAATCAATAAAATCAGCAATTTTCAAAACTCTCAGGAAAAATTACAGGTGAAAGTACTACAAAATGACTGGACTATAATAAAATACTCGCAATTTATGCAAAACTTAACTATTCCATGCATTTTAGGTGTCATTATTCATTCATTAAATACTATTATTGTTTGAATTTCGCGTGAACACAAATTGACCACAAAATTTATCGTTTTTTTTTTTAATTTGCACCTTTCTTTGTGTCAACAAAATGGCTACTTTACATTTAACATTACCAAGAAAACCTCTGAAAAGCACAACATAAAATACAAAAAATCAGCCAGTAACAACCATGAATTATTCAAAATATTCATACGTTGGCTTATAAATTAGCCTATTCAAATTTCCTGACAATTTGACCGACTGTGTTATTTGAAGAGATTCAGATCTTGTATGCAAGTATTAGCAATGTGCATGTTTTGAGAATGCAATCAGAGTTGTAGAAGGCATCGGTGTCAAACTATTAAGTTGGGTCACGCCATCTAGCGGTCGAAGGCAGTCACGCTATGGGACCACTACTATGAGGGTTGAATCGAGACGGTATTGGTATTGTGACTATGTTGTGTTGTGTGTAAATTGGAGAAAATGAAATCCATACTATCACACCAATATTATAAAGCCGAAAGTTTGTGTGTATTTATATGTTTGTTACGTCTTCACGCTCAAACGGCTGAAGCAATTTTGATAAAATTTTGTATGGAGATCGCTGACACCCTGAATTAACATATGGGCTACTTTTATCCCGATATTCCCACGGGATCGACATTTACGCGGGTGAAACCGCGGAGCGCAGCTAGTATTAATATTATAAATGCAAAACTGTGTCTGTATGTTACCCCTTCTCGCTTAAACCGCTGAACCGATTCAGATGAAATCTGGTATAGAGATAGTTTAAGTCCCGGGAAAGGACATAGGTTAGCTTTTATCCCGATATTGCCACGGGATCGACACTTATGCGGGTGAAACCGCGGGGCGCTGCTAGTAAAAAAATGTCGGTATGCATTTATGTGGAAACTAGCTGCGCCCCGCGGTTTTACCCGCATAAGTGTCGATCCCGTGGGAATATCGGGATAAAAAGTACCCTATGTCCTTTCCCGGGACTCAAGCTATCTCTATACCAAAGGAGACTGTTAAAAAGTGGTCTATGAACCAATAGCGATACTGTTACGATATTTCTGTGGGGATACCTCAACTATACCCTTGTGCAAAGTGGCATCAAAATCTGACCCGGCAGTTTTGAAAAATATAATATTTTAGAATACATCATTTTATGATAACATTAAAAAGTTGTCTATGAACCAATAGCAATACTGTTACAATATTTCTGTGAGGATATCTCAACTATACCCTTGTGCAAAGTGGCATCAAAATCTGACCCGGCAGTTTTGAGAAATATAATATTTTAGAATACATAATTTTATGATAACATTAAAAAGTTGTCTATGAACCAATAGTGCTGACTGCCGGGTCAGATTTTGATGCCACTTTGCACAAGGGTATAGTTGAGCTATCCTCACAGAAATATCGTAACAGTATTGCTATTGGTTCATAGACAACTTTTTAATGTTATCATAAAATTATGTATTCTAAAATATTATATTTCTCAAAACTGCCGGGTCAGATTTTGATGCCACTTTGCACAAGGGTATAGTTGAGGTATCCTCACAGAAATATCGTAACAGTATCGTTATTGGATCATAGACCACTTCCCATACAAATTTTAACAGTCTCCAATCATCAAAATTGGTCCAGTCGTTTGAGCGTGAAGAAGTAACAAACATATAAACACACACACTCACAAACTTTCGCCTTTATAATATTAGTGTGATAGTGTGATTGCAGAGTTATTTTCGTAACAAATAGCGTAGAGTCATTTCAACACCTCTCTCCCTTGAATTTGTATTTATATATTATTATTTTATAGTATGTATAAGTATTGTAGGTTTATAACCTACTAACGGGCCAACCCAGCTTCGCACGAGTGCAATTTTTTTTAGAATTTTCGAAATTTTTTTTCATACAAACCCTGTCCTGGCAATACCGAACACAACATAAACAGAATTATTCAATTTGATGCAGTAATTCGGAAGTTATGCGCGTACAGCCATTTCGGCGACTTTGTTTTATACTATGTAAGGATTTATGTATTTGTGGACCTATTTTATTTATTAATAATTCAATAGTTTTAATAGTTTTTTGTAAATCATTGTTTCTCTCAACCAGTGCACCTGGCATGTAATCTCTTCACCACCCTTGGTTGACTGGTAGAGAATGCCTAAGGCCACCTTTGTACCTTTTTTGTGTGCGTAAAGTTTTAAATAAATAATAATAATAAATACTATATCTTGACTTGGCTCGCGAGGTTGTCGACATGTGGGATGTTGACACAGCGATCATTGTGCCGATAGTCGTTACAGCCAATGGGTTGATAGCCAAGAGCCTCGACCAACACCTGAGGAGGCTCTCGTTGGGCAGCTGGATCAAGGGCTTGATTCAGAAAGCGGTACTTCTGGACACGGCTCGCATTGTCAGGAGGTTCCTCTCTCTGGAGCCCTGACCGGCGTAGCTTGGACCCTGTTCCCGATACCGGTGGTTTTTATATTTCTTTTATATTCTAATATTTAAAAATATAATATATGTGTAAATAAATGAAATAAATACTATTATATCCACAGTAATGCAAATTGCAAGTAAGTAAAGTAAGATCATCAAGTGCACATGTTGGGAAATGCGGCGCATTATGGAAGGTGGGCCATTGTCTGTGGGGAGTTGCTTGAGATCTGAGCCGTCCGTGAACACGGATCGTTAAAGATTGTCATAGTGCTGAATCATACAGACAGATTACAAATTCATCTCTTTCTTTTTCATTTCACCAGCTTGTTGGCAGTGACATAGGGATGCAGGAAGTGCCAAAAAATATCGATATATAATATCGTATCGATATTTAAAAAAAAATATCAATATCGATTTCTATATATCGAAAAAAAAATATCCATATATCGATGAAATTTTGAAATTTTCTAAACAAAAAAATACTTTACGAAGTTCAATTGGGTTAGTTTTGTATACAATAAATAAATACATAAAATATACCGTAAACAAATAAATACCATACAATGATTTAGGCACACTAAATAATACATAAAAAAATATATTGTTTTTGATACAGTTTCGATTATTGATATTTTAAATTAATTTATTGATATATCGAAATAATAAACCATCATCTGTCTAGCCTTTTCCCAACTATATCGGGGTCGGCTTCTAGTCTTACCGAACGCAGCTGAATACCAGTATTTTACATGGAGCGACTGCCTATCTGACCTCCACAACCAAGTGGCTTGGTAATACGATACCCTAATCCGGAAATAGTAGATTATGATGTCAAAATTAGAATCTGTCAAATGTCGCCTAAAAATATAGACACATCGAACAAAAAATATCTATATATCAATATTTTTTCTGCAAGCCTACAGTGACACCTATAAGACTCGGCTAACCATTGTACGAATACATCGTGAAAACCATTTTATTACATCTCCATATTTCTATACTATCCGTAGTAAGGCCACTGCACCCCTTTCGAACCAATAGACTTGTTTCCTAGAACAACGATTGAAACATTACATTTTTAATGCGAACCCCTAACTAGGGCTCCATGCACTTCAGCGGGTTACAGTTAAGGCTATTCAATACATGATCTCCCAGCCACTTTATCGCTAGATGGCGGCACATTCGCACTTCGAACATTTTCAATTTTTACGCCTAACTCAAAAAGCTTTGCGAAACAACTTTATTATATGCGTCAACTAACGCATTAACATAATCTTTTTAGATATTCACTTTGCTTGTTAACTCGTCACATACAAAGATTTGTACCCCTAAACATTTAGCCGTTTCACTTTATATCTTTACTATGTCTTTACACACACATGTACAGTTACACACTACGTGTATAGTTTTACTTGCGATATAACTAGATGGCGTTGTATTCATAAACTTGGTTTGTGAACTTGTTTTCCAGAGGTGGCGTTAATTAAAATAAAATATTTTTACGAAAATATTTTTATGACTGTCCTTCATTCTCTAAAGAAAAGCGTACTTTTTATACTAAAAACCGAAGAAAAGAATACTTGATTGCTACAAGTGTTGTCAGTTGCTTATTCAATTATTCTAAGGGTGCTTTTGTAGTGTGTTAGGGTAGGTTTAGGTTTAAAAATAATAAAATAATAATAAATCCCCTGACCGATTTCGGTCACGGTGGCCAATTTCAAAGAAGATTAGCCAGGTTTGCAGGAGATATTATAGTGCACAAGTGTGTGCGCAAATACAGGAGAGAGAACAGGCGCAGGACCAACGGCTTTACGTGCTTTCCGAGGCACGGGGGTATTACGCCACCAATTTCCAAACTCCGGGCAAAAAAAAAAGAAAAAGAGTAAAGAAACTCCTAACGGGAAAAACCCAATTTTAATAACACTGTCCGACCTGAGAATCGAACCCAGGACCCCGAGAACGGCAGATGCACTTGTGACCACGAAACCAACGGGACAGTTAAGATTCTTTGTATAATTAAACGCTACTATAAAACAAAATATATAAAATGTTTATTTGAGTCGTGCGCGAGAGATGCAGCGGCGCGACGGAATTCCGCGAATTTCGGTCACTCGTAGGTATAATAATAATGTATCATTCAACCGCAGCCCAGCGTGCCCGCCGTCGCAGGCAGTAAGGCAGTGTACAGACGCGTGAAATTATTAGGCCGTGTACACACGGTTGTGGGTATTTAATTATTAGTGTAATTTTATTACTGTTGTGTGTATGTGTATGTATATGTATATAAGTGTTATGTGTAATATGTGTTTACTATTTACGTGTGTTTGTATGTTTAGCCTAAAAACCAACAAATTCACATACACCAGCGTCCACTCAAACCAACAATTCCAATTTCAAATGAGAAAATGAAAAAAAATCAGCTGTTCCCTACATTTTGACGAGTTACCTATACGAACATAAATGTAGGGAACAGCTGATTTTTTTTCGCGATTTCAGGTTTGGTCCCATAGTAAAAAAAATTGTTCATAATGATGAGTACAATGACCATGTTAGTGTTGTTCCAATAACCCTGTATATACTTATACTATATTATATCCATACTAATATTATAAATTCGAAAGTAACTCTGCCTGTCTGTCTGTATGTTACCTATTCACGCCTAAACCACTGAACCGATTTAGAAGAAATTTGGTAGGTATGGGGAAGGACATAGGATAGTTTTTATCCCGATATTCCCACGGGATCGAAACTTATGCGGGTGAAACCGCTGGGCGCAGCTAGTTGCAAATAAAGTTTATTGAACTCTTCTCTCTCTTCGATAATTGAGCTTTGTTGGTACCGACTTTGTTTTGAAGATTCTATACATCTTTTATTAGGTACTTATTTACACCCTAAGTTACATTAAAATTAGCAAGGAAAAACCGGCCAAGTCCATGTCGGACCACAATGAAGAGTTCCGTAGTCGAAATGAATTTATCCCAAGAACAAGCTTAACATTGTAGTTGAAAATCATGTCCTCCCATACATTGCAACTAAAAGTTGGTCGACTATTACTCGTAAAGTCTACTCAGCTGTGATTTTGATTTCGTGACATATAAGTACTACTGCCGTGAATTTTAGTATTTCTTCTAGTATTTCACAAACAATTTAGGGGATATGACATCCCCCTGTATCACCCCCCTGAGCAGTTGGATGGGGCTGGTTTTCTGATCCTGGATCTGGAAAGTCATCGTTGCAGCATCATACAAACATCTCAACACTTCGACGTAGCACCAGTCAATTCGACATCATTGCAGAGAGGCCAGAACTGCCCATACTTCGATGGAATCGAAGGCTTTCTCGTAGTGCACAAATGCCATACACAGTGGCTGACTGTACTCCTCGGTCTTCTGTACAATTTGTCAAACAGTAGGTATGTACCTATATGGTCTACGCTCGTAACTGCGTACAAAACCATCACATCGTCCGGCGTCCGTTCGTCACTGTGGAGCATTCGAGACTGTTTGTTTACCGAGTGTAAACCGAACTCGCGGCGCGTAGGTATGACTCGCATAATAATATTACCGCGGTAGTAGATTGATGTACTTGCGTCTGTACGTATTGAATTTCATTCATTTTCACCTATTTTTTTTCGCGGAACTTATAACATCAGCTATCTGCCAGTGGAAGTCTCGTCAAAATCAGTCTAGCCGTTTCGGAGATTAGCCGGAATAAACAGACAGAGACAAAAATTAACAACAAATGTTTTTTGTTCAAAGTAGGTACCGTAAATATAAATGACTGTATTCAGATTACTTTATTTGATCAACCGCACAAAACAGAAAGGTAATTTGGTACTTGCACTTTTCATACCTACGCTCGGCGGTCGCGCTGGGGTTGTCAACTTTGGCAAAAAACACACAAAACAAAAAACACAAAAAACTAGTGTAGTAGTGGTACTCGTATCTAGTTATTTGATTCATTGTTGAGAATGAAACAGCAAGAAAGGAAATGATCGTATTTTTTAGCTTATAGGTACTACAATAAATATCTAATATAAATTGTAAAAATATTACAACGCCACAAAGTCATGTTCGCTTTTACAGCTCGGCGCCGGGGGCCGGGGCGCTTACCTACCTATCTAACTATTCGAAATACAAGCAAATGCCTACTTACCTCTCTGAAACAACTGGTAGCTTAAAAAACGATAATTCATCGTAATGTTGAATTTAAACAACCATCCACTCAACAGTTACTTATAATTACTTTTTTTTTTGTTACTCCATTTTTGCACTTCACAGCTACGCGTGTCTCGCGCGGATGGCAGTCTGTATCTGTAGGTACTCTCTATATTTTGTGCCTGTAGGTACTGCGCGGTACAAGTAGGTACTAGGTATTACATTTATATACGGTACGTACCTACATTTTATACAAGTCCGTTGCCTAATTTCAACTTCTTCAATACGTCTATTGAAGAAGTTGAGATTAGGTAACGGAACGCGGAATTAAGAATTTATTTAGGTAGGTACTGCTACTCTACTCCATAGGTAGAATAAAATTATTTACTTTTACTTTTTCGTACTTTATGGAGGTACTAGATTTTTCCCGCAGCTTCGCCCGCGTGGATGTCGGAGATTATCCCACGGAATCGTACTACCGGAATAAAAAGTATCCTATGTCGTAATCCTAACCCAGCACTCTAATTACCTACGTAACACAATCATTATCAATCTCAATCTGAATCATTTTGAAGAATATTGCTAATCCATTGCTTTGCATTACCTATGTTCGAAACATATATCATTTCTATGGTTCGAAAAATGTTTTTGCTCAAAAACGTAAATGATGCAATGAATGTTGTTGAACTGTCAAAATGAAAGCCATTGCTACTGATAGTGTGTTACGCAATTACCCCGCAGGTCATGGTCTACCCATGTGCCAAATTTCATCTAAGTAAATCCGTTCAGCTCAGCCGTTTTAGCGTGAAAGTGGAACAAACAAAGTCAATTGCGCATTTACAATATTAGTTAGGAACAAACATAATATGAAAAAGCTAAAGTATTTGTGTATATTATAAATAATTTCCATATAGTCAAAAATAACGCTAGTTCGGTAGGTACCTAGATTGATAAAAATTCAAACACACATCTCCCCGGCGCGGGGCCAAGCGCTTCGTCCGTACTATAGGTATGTAGTTATATGTACCTGCATGCAGAGCAATTTACAAAACTAGTGCATTTATGCGCGCGGCCAAGTAGCGAGGCGCGTGCGAGGTGCGATGCGACATCATGAATGAATGGCTAACCCACCCAACTCACCCAAGCGCTCCAATAGCCAATAGTGCCGGCCGGGCCTGCCGCCCAAAGTCCATGCTGCCGCCTGCGAGTGAGCGGCGGAAGTTACCGAACCCGAACCGAACGCCAACCGAGCGTTCAGGCGCTATCTCTCTCTTTTTGGTTTGCCTCTTTTTCAAACAATGCGCTGGATTGAACAACAAAAACAAGCTTAGCTCCGCTAGGGAAAGGTAATAGTGTTCTGTGAACAAGCTTTTGACTATGCCCGCGTTGACGATAGGATAGACGGTCTGGGAACAGTGGGAACTGGGAAGGGCTCTCTCAATAGGTACTTACCAGCCTAATGCAGAAAGATTTTTAATTCAGAAAATTTCTCGAAGACAGTTCAAGTGTAAGTTAGTACTTACATTTATGTAGGTACTTAGGTACATAAACTTAGTATGTAGGTACATACATTCATTACAGTAATATCGAACCCAGGGTAGATCGCAAATACTATCAATAAGTAGGTAAAGCATTTTTTCTCACTTCATGATTCAATTGATAAATTGATTTAATATATAACTGCGCGGGCAGAGCCACCGCGCCAGCCTTGTAAGAAATATTGCATACCTACCAACGATTCGCAACTTGTCAAAAAAAACACGCATAATTCAACGATTTATTATAAAATTGGCCAACCTGTTTGACATTGACAAACAACGCCATCTAACGAGCAAGATCAATTGTTGTTGATAACCTTAGCAAAAATTTGTGTTCTGCTTCTCGATAGTTCTTTGAAATATCCTGCAGAGGGCGTGTTCCGGCCGCGCACACATAGAAAAATTTATCGATTTTGTCAGGCCTAGATATCCTGGAAATAGTGTTTTTTTTATAGGTTTTTGTCGATATGCGTCAATAATAAGTCATAACAACTTAATATACGTGCTTTTATTCTGCAAAAATCGTTTATTTTTCGAGATTTGTACCCCGAAAGAATGTATGAAAAAGTGTCAGTATCCAATCACCTTAAGTAACATCTGTAGTTATGACACGCGATACGTGGTAGAAATAAATTATGAGACACAATATGTAGGAAAGGGGTAATGAAGGCTCTTTGAAGGCCATGCGCTCCTGGTATTTCGAAACGGTATTGCGTGGAAGGTTGGGTGAATGCCAATGTGATTAATACTGTTATTGATGTGTGATTAGCCTGTTATAGGGGTTAAAGATTGTGAAAAGGTTATGGGCAAAAAGTCAATCGTGTACGGTCTACAACCTTTTGCATTTTAACCGAACGAAAAAAAGAGGAGGTTGTCAAAGTCGACGCGTATTTTTTTTTTTAAATTCTGTGTAGGTATTGTCTAGAACAGGGAGGGGCCCGTGGCTAAGTAATAACAGCCGCACGGGTCGATAGATCAGGTTAAGCTACGCTTGCCGCGGTTGATCTGTGGATTGGTTCTACCATCTTTACATACCGAGACCCGCTCCGTGCCTCGGAAAGCAAGTTAAGCCGTTGGTCACGGCTTTCATTCGTGGATCTTTGACTGTCGTTACTAGTAATCAGAAGCCAGATAACCAGTCTTACCAAGGGCTATCGTGTTACTCAGTAATTGGGTTGTGGAGGTCAGATAGGCAGTCGCTCCATGTAAAATACTGGTATTCAGCTGCATCCGGTTAGAGTGGAAGCCAACCCCAACATAGTTGGGAAAAGGCTAGGCAGATGATGTATTGTCTAGAACAGGGATTTTGTGGCCAAAAAAAAACAGCAGCTTAACCTAATCGATCGGCCTATGCGGGTGTTATTAGTTAGCCACGAGCCATCCCTGTACATATTGTGCCCAAAACACACAGCTGCTATAGAACTTATCCCAAAAACACTACGTAGCGAAAAAACTGGTTCACTTCGGCTATTTCTCAACAACTGGGCACCTTGTTACCTACATTGTTGTACCTCATTAGGCCCAGGCTAAGCTTTCGACGCGTTCGACTCGACGCTTTACGATTGCGAAATAGCCCCACCCTAAAACTAACAGCTTTATTTTTACGGGGTAGTGATGTGCGTTGGGTATATCGATAGTTGTACGCACTGTAATAATTAGGCACCAAAATCTTTAGGATTTTTTTTTGCTGTGCCAAGTTGTTGCTTTTTTTCCTTAAATTAAAGAATTATACATAATTATGATTGCTAGCTGTTGCCGCGACTTCATTTGTGCGTATTTTATTTTTCATTATTTTTATACAAATTTCCAAGATGGACTTACCAACTGAATTTCGACAAACTGTTATACGACAAGATTTTATTTCGACACTATGGAACTCCGACAGTAGCATAAGATCTCTGCCAGGTTCCAGGCTACCTATCTGTCGGTTCTCAGATCGGTTCAGTGGTTTAGGCGTAAAAAGGTAACAGACAGCTATACAGGGTTACTTTTTCATTTATAATATTAACTAAAAATGTCTTCGTTTTCATTTGGATGACGTACAAAATTGACAATAAGTATAAAAACATCATACCTTTGCATAAAGTTTAAATAAATAAGGGTATATTCCAATTTTCATCCTTCTCTTTAAGAAAAACCGTCTAAGCTAAGATGAGACTAGAAAATTACAACAGAGCGCATCAGTCGCTTGCGTTCTCCAAAGTTATTAGACTTAGCTAAAGGATATAGGTCACAACGATGTTCTAAGAGATAAGGCTAGCATAATATGTTCACAACAGTACAGAAGGTTAACTACATACAGGGTTATTTTAAATTGGTTAGCTTAACTCCGCAGATGCGATGGGTATCGATATCTAAACTCGATAAAATAAAAAGTTATGACGTTTTTCTTTGGGAGGTCAACGACCGCTGCTGGTTTTAGAAAAAACTGTTTTATTATGTATCGCGTTTAAATGTCGATAGTGAAGTTTACACAAAAAAAAAAGACGGGTTGCACTCCGGGAGTGCCGGCA
Source organism: Amphipoea lucens (assembly GCA_947508005.1). Classification (NCBI taxonomy): domain Eukaryota; kingdom Metazoa; phylum Arthropoda; class Insecta; order Lepidoptera; family Noctuidae; genus Amphipoea; species Amphipoea lucens. The sequence continues at coordinate 8,331,612 of OX382381.1, read as the reverse complement.
GAAGTGAAAACTTGAATATTAACGTTGAAATAAATCAATTATTAATTGAATTAACATAATTAAGTTTTTTTCACTATTTCTGCGTCACTTTTTTCATTAATCGATGCACTTTGTTCAATTTCCATTTTTTGAAACACTTTATATACAAGAATTTAACGAATACACAGCAGTGTGGCTACCGTCACCGTCACCGTCACCGTCACCGTCACCGTCACCGTCACCGTCACCGTCACCGTCACCGTCACCGTCACCGTCACCGTCACCGTCACCATCACCGTCACCGTCCGTCCGTCCGTCCGTCCGTCCATCCATCCATCCATCCATCCATTATCGTGTCTCACTTGGTTCACTTCGGTTGGCGCCGCCGTAGAAAGAGAGGGGGGGAGGGGAAATCTCTCCTGACGGTCACGTGTCCTGACGCGATGCCCTGACGCGAGTTTAACATTTTTTACCCATTACAAAAAGTGTGCAACGCCGCTAAAGAAGTTTTCACTTCAAAAAAACAGATTTTTAAACTTATATTTCAAATTACTACAATAACTGCGGTGACCCCACAAATAAAATCATCAAATTAATATATTTTTTCATGTTTATGTATCGATACCCATCGCGTCTGTGGAGTTTAGCTAGCCTTGTACAACGAGCGAAAAACACACGCAAAAATAGACACGCTTCATGTGCAGCGAGTGCAAGTACACTCTCGACTGTCATTGAAAGTTTGAGATCGCTGCGCCGCCCGTATGTACAGTCACGTCTATAAGTATGTATACACTTGGCTTTATTCAAAGGCAATTTTCTCCTTTATTTTTGAATGAAATTTTATGTTATTACGAACATAGTATTTTCGAACCCATAGGTTTATGTAAAGTGTTGTATTTCAACGTTGCATTCGTTATTTCACGAAAAAATCGCAATTGAAAGTTGCCAAGTGTATACATACTTTTAGACGTGACTGTACGCCTGTTTTCGGTTGTTGCATAGATTCAACCTTCTGCACTATCCTGTGACAATGTTCTACGAAATAAAGCTAGCATAATATGGTAGCTAGAGTATTCTGTACATAAACGTTTCGTGTGTAATTTACGGCGTTGTCTGTTTATTAAATATGTATTTGACTAGTGGCCATATATGGAGACACTATTCATGAGAAGTTTATGCTGAGAACTAAATACCTTTTAGTCGCTTGGCTTATTATTTTTGGAGAGATTCTTTTACACTCTTTTGCTTCTTAATCATCATCATCATTTCAGCACGATATCACCCATTGCTCAACCCCCCTCCTCCCCCCCTCCCCATTGTCAGTCATACTTCCCGGTTCGGTGCGTCTCTCATCCAGGTGTTTCCCGCGACTTTGACGATAACATTAAACCAACGCGCTTTTGGACTGACCAGCGCAGCGGGCTATTCTGTAAAAATCTCACCTTGAAAACTGACCACCACCACTACCACCACCTCCACTCCACTGTCACCTTTTAAAGTGAGCTGTCGTTCTAACTGATGTTAGAGATTGACACTATTGACAGGTCCCTTCACCTAAGTTTTCGCGATTTTTATGATCTTTTATTTGTTGGATTTGTCTTCGCTCCGAACAGCAGAATAATCATTAAAATATGGATTTTTTTTTCACAAAAAATAAAAAGTCTGAGGCAGTACGAAGTTCACCGGGGTCAACTAGTTTAAACTTAAACAATTTGATATTATTTATAATAAGAATAGGCTTTTTGATTAGTAAACTAGGAATAGGAAACATCTAGAAACAACGATTTTTTGCACTTAAACCTGTCTCTATTTTCGATTGTTTTAACGTACCCATGAATACCGTAACAAAATCAGCCCTCATATCTATAAATAACGTACCATTTAAATGGTTCTAAAATACCTGAAAGAGGAAAAAGGTTTGAAACGAAATGAGCCGAGTCAAGTTACATTGGAAGTCAATCCCAACAATGTTTGCAAAAAGCTAGAGCGAAGGAAAAACGAAACCGTTTTTGTGAATAAAACGGATTCAGAAAAAAAGGCACTGAATTTTTAAAAACCGTTGTGTATTCTGTTTTATAAAAAAAGACGGTCTAGATATATTACGAAAAACAAAAGAAAAGCGCAAATATCATACCAAATTAAAAAAATATATATATTTGAAACAATTTATTATAACAATTTTTTATTATATACTTTTGTACATAATATATATTTTGTGTTAGCTTGTAAATTCTAATTAAGGCTTTTTGTTAATAGTGTTGTCTTTGTGAATAAAATAATAAAAGATATTCAAAAACATTTTATCGATAATCACTTAAAAAATGTCCCATCACTAGAATCTGAATTGAGTTATTAGCCCAACACCTTAAGGTAAGGTTTCTCTTCTTTGTAAAAAGCAATTTCCTTGTAAAATAGTAATAAATAACAACAATTTAGCCACGGGATTACAGTAACTACGACATTTACATCGCAGTATAAAACTTGTAAAATAAAAATATACATACGTACATATGTATGTTATACATAATACTACCCTTTGCAGCTGGTCGATCGATAACAGTGGAACGGTGAAGTGGTCGCAGTTGGTACTGCTGAGGTCCTGTGTTCGATTTCCAGTTCGAGCAAAGTGTTATTTATTTATTTTACCATTTATGTACAAACATGTTACTACCCGTCCGACTTAATTAAGTGTATAGTTAACAAAAGAGATAACTATGCAGAATCGTCGGATATAGTTAAAGTTTAGTAAGAAACCGATGGATGTTGTCGACTGAAATTTAATTGGATAAACGAGATGTTTGTTTTCTATTAATAAAATTAAATTTTATTAGTCAACGTCCATTGGTTTCTTACTAAACTTCAACTGTATCCGACGACCCTGGTTACTTATCTCCTCTGGTGACTGTACACACATGTTACATATTCGCATAGCAACTAAACTGCTTTCAAGTATTTACCTAGGTACTGCGAATTGCATCAGCCGCAGACATCGCGGCCCCCGTGAAATCGTCACTTTTGACACAACATCGGTCAACCGCATTGTAATTTTTATAAAATAAATTAAGTTAAATAAATATATTTTTTTTAATTCTCCGGCTACAGCCTTCGTAATTCACAAATATAAACAGACAAGAAAAAAAAAACAGAACAGAAAAATTGGTGCAGACGTCAGCACATCAAGCTTCTACAATCTGTCAAATTTCTTTAATAGATTTTCAACTTTATCGCTGAAGTATTAGGTTCAAGGTTGATTGGGAAAATTTGACAGTTTCGGGTAGCCTGATGTGTTGGCGTCTGTACATGACATAACATTACGCCTGCATTCCCCGAAGGGTTTGTCAGAAATGTGCAAACTTTCAAACAAATTACAGATTATTATAGATTACCCCCTACATACAAACTTACAAACAAACGTTTGTAAGTTTGTATGTAGGGGGTAATCTCTGGAACTACCAGTCGGATTTGAAAAATTCTTCTTGCATTTGATAACCCAATTCTTGAGGAAGGCTATAGGCTATTTAACATCACGCTATGACCCTTAGGAGCCGAGCAAAAAGTAAAAAAGAACGTTAAGTGATAGCGCGGGCGGGTGATGCGATACGACGGTGTGACTCGGGGGAAACAAGAAGTTTCACGCGAACGAAGTCGCGGGCTGAAGCTAGTTCCTTGTGAATTGGGGTAGGGTCTGTTGCCATCAACCGAGCACATATCTAGACTCCAGGCTATTAATGAGAAATTCCAGATGGACACGCCCTGCGACCACTAATTCAACTAGAATTTCGTGTAAGAATTTAGACCTTAATTTTGATTAAAACCACGAACATTTCAAATAATCTAAAGTATGTACTCATGTCTAGAATACCTATCCTACTGACCCAGGTCATTCCCAAATAGCTTGAAAATTAACCACCTAAGAGGGGGAGGAATGTTAAAACTACCCCCCTCGTTGTACATTCACGTGGGATATCAAATTAATGACATTCTTGAAATACCATCCAAGCCAGTCACGTCCATCATTATGAGTTTTGGAAAAAAAATGGCGGTATCGACGTGTTTTGTATTGCATATTTAGATGTCTCATGAAGGTGGCGTAAGGAAATTAATAAAAAGAGGGAATCTGGGAGGAGCATAAAAATGTGAAAATTAAATTACGTAGCAGTAGTTCCAACAGTATTTTCAAGTGTTAATCCATCCACCTTGTAGTCCATCAAACTATAGGTACATAATCAATGAGATGCGCCGAATAGTGGTTTCACCGAATAACCGAATACCGAATAATATTCGGTTAAGTTTTGCCGCGGAAACAAATTTATACACGCTAGATTTCCAAAGCACTGCGCGCGAACGGAGTGAGTGGTACCTCGCCTCTCACTACCCGCTGCACCCTGCCACTGTCATTGCGTACGAAAAGACAATACGGGTGGTTTGAGTACTTTACAATAAACGATTTCTAATAAATATGATTGTTAGAATATGGGATTCCTTTAATTTATTTTGCCCTAAAGGCTGATTTACAATGATCAATTAAAGCGAATACATTCGGCATTTCAACCGAATAATTCGGCCGAATTCGAATACTTACCTCAAAATTCTTCCGAATACGCCGAATACCGAATATAAAACGAATATGCAGCGCATCTGTAATAATAATACTTCAAACTTTTCTTAAAACATGTTCCTTATACAAACTATATACTCTACTCCACCTAACTAAAAATCTACCCACCAAGGCTACAAAAAGAAGTCTACCCCCAACTCCATTTCCTTTTTTCCAGCCAGGAGTTTTATTTAAAAACCAATTTAGCTTGTGAATTAGTAGCACGGGCGCAGGAATTAGAAGTGCAGTCGCTGCTCTTATATTTCCATTTGTAAAATATCTATTGTACCTACGTAACGTTTCCTGGGCAGACGATTTCAATTACTGGCGCTCGGGGACGGCTGGCTAGTATGGAGATGACTTTGTAAAATAAAATTTAAAAGTAGACGAAAATATTATTTCACCCATTGAAAAACACTGAACGAGACTCAACAGAAGTTTTATTGTTATTACTTCTGGGGGTATTTAGTGTTTCCCCTCTCACAGAGAGGAAGCCTGTGTCCTAGCTGTGGGAACATTATAGGCTGATTATGTATGTATGTATGTTATGTATAATAATAATATAATAATTCATTTATTTTTCAGACAAAGTCCATTCCATTATTACATTAGATTAGAAACATAAAAATAGATATAATAATCACACACATGTACACAATAAAATAACACTCAGACATTTAAATCAAACAAAATTAAAATAAAATAAAATAATTAAAATAAAATAAAAATACACACACATGTCATTCAAATAATAATAATAATAAAAAAAAAAAAATACATAAGTACACAATCATGTCATTCAAATCACATAACAAAAATAACTAAAATAAATACAAACACATAATATTACATAATACGAGGGGGGGATGTGCTACTATGAAGTTGCATCCACCTCTGCAACAGGGGTAGATCCCACCGCTCGGACAATACATTCAGGCTGCTGTTTGTATTATTATATTATTTTGTAGGCGACTTAATAGCGAAGCGCTCCGTTTCCTTATGATCGCGAAAAAGTCATCAGTCCGCGCCTCAGCAAACATAGTCGAGGCACTACAACCCCGCGGAAACCCTAACAGCATCCTGAAAGCATTGTTGTACTGTACGCGCAGTGCGCTGTACGCCCGCTGCGTAAAGTTGGTCCACAGGCTGCACGTGTAAAACGACTGACAATATGCTTTAAATAAAGTCACCTTTACTGGTCTAGTACATCGCGCAAACCTGCGAGCCAACATATTACACCGGACAGACAGCGCCCTGCGCTCCCTCTCAATGTCAAGATTGTCACACAGGTCGTCGGAGACCCAGTGGCCCAGATACTTGAATTGCTTCACCCTGTTTAAAGGAATGCCGCAAAGAGTGACAGGAGGTACAGATGAGTAGCATTTGGTACCGGCTTTAAAAATCATAAGTTCACTCTTCTTGGCATTGTACCTGAGCCCATGGGCCCCCGCATATGACTCACATAAGCGCAGAAGTTTACGTAACCCACCGATCGATGGGCTCAGCAACACCATATCATCCGCGTAACTGATGTTGTTCATACTGACCCCATGTATAGAACACCCAATATTAGTGCTGCTGAGCTCACCGATCAGCCGGTTCATATACAGGTTAAAGAGGCGAGGCGAGGATAAACCCCCTTGCCTCACTCCGCAATCCAACCTGTACACGTCCGACAGCGCACCTGCCCATCTGACACTATTCTGCTGATTATCGTACCAGTACCTGAATAAAGATATTATCTCATGTGGCACATCCGTTTCACATTTTAGCTTCTGCCACAGCTTGTCATAACACACCAGATCAAAAGCTTTTGACAGATATAAATAGCATGCTTAGACTGGTGTGCTTCTGTCTGTGTAGTACTGAACAGTTTGCTGGAGACAGAGGATAGCACTCTCAGTTGACAAACCGGATCTAAAACCAAACTGAGCGTCATGTATGTACAATACAATGACGAAAAAAATTTAAATTTTTGCAGCCGCCATCTTGGATTTTCATTTTAACTTTACTATCGGCTTTAGCACCCTCGAAAACCATGAAAACTATTTCCCTCTGAAAATTCGCATGGAGGGGTCAGAACGCTTTTTCGATAGTGACGATTTCTACCAGCTTACTCCGACAGCAAGCCGCGTTAAAGAATATCGTTCCAAAACCAATTCATTTATTTCCTTTCCAGTGATGCGTAAATGTAATTAAATTAATATAGATTAATTGCCCATTGACAGGAACTTAATCAGGCGGAGAAATTAAATCTACCGACTATAATCCAAACTTAATGGTAATTTGTTCAATTATTAGAAACAATCAGACCTTTGCAAGTTACACATGATTAGTTATAATTTTATTAATCGTTTGAGTTTATTGTAATTATTTGGTAAGAATTATCTTAAATTGCTTTTCCGTTTTATAAATGTATACATAACATACATAATCAGCCTATAATGTTCCCACTGCTGGGACACAGGCCTCCTCTCGGTGAGAGGGAGTGGGCCGTGATCCACCACACGTACCCAGTGCGGGTTGGCAGACGTCACATTTCTTCGAATTTTTGGTTCTAGGACATGCCGGTTTCCTCACGATGTTTTCCTTCAACGATGTTTCACGATGTTTTTTTTTTATTAATGTATATATCTGTATATTTCAGTTTTTTTTTGGTTGTGGAGATAGGCTGTCGCTCCATGTAAAATACTGGTATGTTAGCTAAATGCCAGTATTTTACATGGAGCGACTGCCAGCTACATCCGGTTAGACTGGAAGCCAACCCCAACATAGTAAGGAAAGGCTAGGCAGACAGCTTTCTGTGAGAAAAAGTTTACGGGAACTATATTTTCTATCACCAAAATTTATATTTGTCATCAAGTTGTATCACCTAATAAATAGATCTATCGCCACGAAATATTTTCGTTCTCAGATAGCGGGGCTCCGTCGACATAGGATGCAAGAACGAGCGAAGGGCACCCCGAGGTTCGGTTTGGTTAGGTTACTTTAAACCCTTTACACAGAAATAGGGGCCCCGCGAAGCGGGGCTCCGTCGACATAGGATGCAAGAGCGAGCGAAGGGCACCCCGAGGTTCGGTTTGGTTAGGTCACTTGCATTGTTTGGTGACTACATTTTGGTGACAGATCTACTATTTGGAGGACAAACCCTATTATTTAAGAAACACAAAACTAATTAAATTGGTGATAGCTTAAATGATACCCAAAGTTTACCAGATGATGATGATAACTACTTATTACATGATGGCTGGGACATATAGGTATATGGATTCAGTAGGTGCATGATTTCAAACCCACTGCGCTTATTTTTTTGTCGGTTATTTAAATTCGACGAAAAATTTCGACGCTAGAGGTTCTATAACACTCTAAATCAATGAAACGGTTGAATGGTTTTCGGGGTTGGCTTCCCGTCTAAACGTATGCATCTGAATATCAATATTTTTACATGGAGCGACTGCTTATCTGACCTCCACAACCCAAATACTGGATAACATGATACTCTTGGTATGACTGGTTATCAGACAGTGTTTTAAACTATTTATTTATTTATTTAAACTTTTCGCAAAAAAAGGTACAAAGGCGGACTTAATGCCTTAGGCATTCTCTACCAGTCAACTAAGGGTGGTTGTGCTTTGGTTGAGAGGAACAATGATTAAAAAAAAACTTAAAATTAGGTACACAAATACATAAATAAGTTATATACACATACATACTATTTACTATAATAAATACTTATAATATATATTATATACATACAAATTCAAGGGAGAGAGATGTTGAGATGACTCTACACTATTTGTTTAGAAAATAACTCTGCAATTTCCGCTTAAATGCATACCGACTGGTTGCCGTCCTGATATCAAGAGGAAGTGCATTTCAAAGAAGAATGGACTGAATATGAAAGGAAGAATGAACAAAGTCTTCTGACTTTGTTCATTCTTCCTTTCATATTCAGTTCTCCTACTCTGTCCTTCTCATACTTCTGTATGACAAGGACAGAGTAGGAGAAGATTGTTAGAAGAACGCAGATTCTTAGTGTGAGACGAACATAGATATTGGAAGTGAGACGAGATAAGAAGGAACGACGACGAAGAAACTATCTGGAACGACTGCCAAAGATCTATGAATGACAGCCGGGACAAAAGGCTTAAAGTTCTTTCGGGGGCGGGAGGTACAGAGGGTTCTCGGTAATGAATGGTCACCCATCCACGAAGCGACAGAGGCAAGCGTAGCTTAACCTTAGAGCGATCCGTGTGGCTGTTATCACTTAGCAACGAGCCCCTCGGGGGATCGCTAATGACTTATAAATCCCTAGCTATTGCCCGCGGCTGCGCCCGCGTGTTTGTCAGATGGGAACGTGCTACCGGGACAAAAAGTAGCCTATGTCCTTCCCCAGGATGCCATCTATCTCCGTGCCAAATATCACCGAAATCGCTTCAGTAGTTTAGGCGTGAAAAGTTAACATACAGATAGAGTTACTTTCGAATTTATAATATTAGTTTGGATTTTTTTAAATAAGTCGATCTCCATACTAGTGAGCCCGGGAAAGGCAGAGTGTCCGATATCAAAGAAGATTCAGTAGCTATAAGTGTTACAACGTCAAATAATAACGATTTCACTGCAGTTACTGCTGCAAATATATTGTTACCGTCTACTATTTCATTGCTTCACAACAAAACGTTTTGTTTTTGCTCAACAGTGATTGTTATACAGGCTGATTGGAATATAGGTGCGAAGTAAGGCGAAGTTAGTACAAATAATTTAAAACCATTTAAGCCATGGTTGTCTTAGACGAAGTCTCACCAATTTTTGTTTTTTCGGAAATTTTAATTTTTTTTAAGTAAACTGCTTATTTATGGCCAAATTGAATGATAAATGAGTTAATTTTAATTTTATTTAATTAAAGTATTGCGTAAGCATTCTAGCAAAACATGTTTTAGGCCTAAAAAATATAAATAATTGGTAAAAAAAAATTGGTAAGACTTAGTCTAGGAATACCATGGCTTAAATGGTTCTAAATTGTTTGTAGTATCTTCGCTTTAAAGCTTTGCACCCATCTTCCAACCACCCTGTCAGTGGCGTAACTATACCGTTTGGGGCCCGTGGCAAATTCAAGGGATGGGGCCCTCCCTCAATGTAAAGAAGCTCAACCAACGTTATAGTTTTTTTTACTAGCACTTTTCCCACGACTTCTTTCGCGTAGAGTTCAGTAGTGTCGAATTAAAATCTTGTCGTATTAAAGTTTGTCGAAGTTCAGTTGGTAAGTCATGATGTCCTTTGTTGCAAATTTTCAATTTTGCTTTTATAAACTTACTAGCTTCCGCTCGCGACTTCGTCCGCGTGAAATTTCACCCTCCCCCCATTCACCCCCTTAGGGGTGGAATTTCGAAAAACCCTTTCTTAGTGGATACCTAATCTTCACAAAGAACACACCCTGCAAATTTCATGTCTCTAGGACCAGCGGTTTAGGCTGTGCTTTGATATATCAGTCAGTCAGTCAGGACGTTGAATTTTATATGTATAGATGTTAGGATCCTCCTGTGTTCATGGTCCTCTCGGGCCGGGGGCCCCCTCTGGCTACGGGCCCGTGGCATTTTGCCCCAATGCCACCCTATAGCTACGCCACTGCACCCTGTATATTTCAAGATTTTCTACAGTAGCTTAATGCATTAAAATCTTATATGAAAAATATTAGTAAAAACAAAACATCATTCATCATCATCGTCATTCTCCTCCCCTTATCCCAATTTATTTGGCGTCAGCGGCGGCGCAACATGTCTTTTTCTTCCATACTTCTCTATTAGTCGTCATCTCGGTAGTCACCCCTAGTAAAAACACAACACAATGATAAAACCAATATATTGTAACAACATTTTGATTTAAAAGAGTTTCCGTGGAGTTTCTAGCCCGTTCATCTACCTTCATTTTTTTTTTACTTCATTTTTTTTCATTTATATGGTGTACATAATAAAGAGTATTTTATTATATTCTTCATCTTTCTGACTGATAGAATCCTTGACAATTCAAGAGTTGTCCACCTCAAATAAATCACCTTCCACCGCCTGAAAACTTCATACTTAAACTAGGTACACGTTGAAAGCTACAGAAAAGCCTCGCCAAAGTGGTGTATTGGTGTGGTCACATTCCAAAGCTGCAGCGCTTCTACAGGCAGTTACGGAAAGGGTATATCAATACAAACGGGTTGAAGAGTGTATCTGGTCTAGAATCTCTGTACAAAATTTCAGCTCAAAAGCATTAACTTTGAAAATGCTTAATATTTTTTTATTTCGATATCACGGCGCTGCACTGGCGCGCGGCGACGTGATGTGCGTGTACTAGGCGCACAGACACACTACAGGTAATGGATAATGACCCTCGTAGTGCGGTGACACGTTTGTTATGATTTCAATTTAATAAACTATCGAAAAAAAAATATTAAGCATTTTCAAAGTTACTGTTTTTGAGCTGATTTTGTACAGAGATTCTACACCAGATACACTCTTCAACCTGTTTGTATTGATATATCCTTTCCGTAACACCCTGTATAACTAGAACGAGAAGTAACGTCTCACTTATAGAAGTGACGCGATTCTTCTTTACTGTGTGCTGCTAGAGTTTATGAATGGTTCTTATGTAATTTCGTTGTTTGTGGTTTTAATTTTGTGTTGGTATGTTACAGAATTGAACGGCGAAAAATTCTAGAATAACGGGGTTTATAATCCTGAGCTGAAGAAACGGCTATATTGATATAACATTAGGGGTACTTACATTTTTTTTTATTGCTGAATGGGCCCGCTCTTGACCTCGATCACGCCTGATGGAAAGTAATGGATGAGGTCTATGATGGAACGAGCGTGCCCAGAAGATGCCCAAGGCACTGGAACTCCCACGCATCGACGAAACACAGCAGGCTGCTTGGCGCCGGACTCCGGTGAGAGGGTGGTCGCTAACCAGGCGGGCGTTAGCTCTACCACCGCAAAGGAAGAATTGGCCAGTCAAATAAGGTGTTGGTGAGACTGTCCAGGATGCGCCGAGCGCTCGGTTCAGTTGAGTAACTGGCGGAACAAACTGCGCTACACGGGGAGGCTTCTTCATGCATCTCTAAAACATAGGTACCTAGGTATTTCGACAAGTTGAAGAGTTATAATCAAGACATGCAAAAGAAGGTTTGCTGAACAGCAAATCAAATCTAATACAGATGATGGGTATTGATATCTAAGCATGATAAAACAAAGAAGAAGTTAATTTTATGACATTTTTGTGGGAGTCATTGACCGCTGCTAGTTTAGTCACGTGAAATAACAGTTTAAAAAATCCGTTTTTTTTTGTGTAAACTTGACAGACGCAATCAGTATCGATATTTAAACGCGATAATATAAAAGAAAACAATTTTCTCAACTAATAACATCAATCCGTTTTTATCTTCATTTTATAATAAAGAAAGAAAGAAAATACGTTTATTTGCGGTGAAAATGACGCAAAAAAAAAACATAAACACAAAAAATAAAATAAAAAGTAAGGGGGAAACATGCGTCACATCCACGCCAAACGGCTACCGCTCAGCATTATGCTGCGACCCTATGCAAGACAGAGCCCCAGCTCTGGTTTTCGGCGACAGCCGGCGCTGACGTAATGACGTCGTCCGGTGCAGCAAACAATTATTAAAACACTGTACTGTGTGAAACTCAAACTCAAACTCAAAGCATTTATTTCAATTAAACCATTACAGGTACTTTTGAATTGTCAAAATTAAGTAGTCGGTCAGTTAGTCAGAAAGTTGAAGCTAGTCGCCCATTCCAAAGCGTAGATCTCTATGGAGAAGAACGGGCAAGAAACTCCATGGACACTCTTTTAAATCAAGATATTACAAAATCCTGAGTACATTATTCTTGTTGCTTCTATATGTAAGAACAATGTAAAAAAAAACACACAAATGAAGAAACAATACAAGAAATAAGATTAAAAATAAGAAATAAATAATAAAATAAGCGACTAACTAACTTACAATACAAATATATAAAAATAAAAACATAAAAAAAAAAAAAAAAAAAAAAAAAAATACAGACGAATTGATAACCTCCTCCTTTTTTTGAAGTCGGTTAAAAATAACAAAGGACACTTAGGCGTCGAAGTATTCATCCGCATCGCTGTCATCCGGAAACGTGCCCAGAAGACTGGCAGCATTGCCACGTTGAATGGCAATGCTAATTCTTTGATATTATTCGTCGAGCCCTTGTCACCGCCGGCGTACCAGCGGTGTTAGAACCAAACGGCTTGGTACGTGATGATGGGAAGAGACCAGACGGTATGACGTTGTTGCCTTGGAAGGTGGGTAGGCCTTTGGTGTGGGACGCAACATGTGTCGATACCCTTGCGCCATCTCATGTTCCTAGCACTGCGGGCTGTGCTGGCGCCGCTGCTGCAGCTGCTGAGACCCTCAAGCGGCGCAAATACTGTAACCTTATGGGCAACTACAGCTTTGAGCCGTTTGGGGTCGAAACGCTCGGGTCATGGGGCCCGAGCGCGCGTCTCCTTTTTAAGGAAATTTCTCGCCGGGCGAGTCGATACTTCACGTGACCAGAGGGCTGGGTCGTTCTTTGGCCAAAGGATTAACATAAAATAAGTGTGTGTGTGTTATCATGTTTAAATATAGACACCCATCACGTCTGCCAAGTTTTGCTAGCCAATTTAATATGACCATTTGTACTTAGAACTTCTAAGTTTCCTCGAAGTTACAGTCAAACAAACTCTGCTCACAGACAAGAATAACTCTATAAATAACTGACATTACTATATCTCTATGTCTTACACAACATTTCTTGTATCAAGTTTATACTAAGACTATCTTATCACCCCGCTCGTTTATTTTTACGAGGTGGGCAGAATGCGTGCTAAGTACGTGTTGTCATAGAAACCATGTACTACAGGCTAATAATGGATTATTTGTTGGTACTCTACCATATTGTACAGGCCGTGTGGTCTTAGTAAAGTATACATACTTACTAGTAAATATCTGCAAATAACTTACAGGTTTCAAATGACCACAAAAGCAGATGATTTTATTATTCATCTATCAGGTTAAACTACAAAAGACATAAAGATCAAGATATCCGAATGAAAACGAAATAACAGTTTGTCGAATAAACCATCAAAATGTCCATAATTATTGACAAACTGAACATAGATATAATAACCACAATAAAGCCAGGGACAGAAGGTCAGTACCATACAAAGCGCGAAAACAGGTGCACACAATGAGCGAGAACAGACGTACGCATACATAGATGCGTACGTGCGGCGATCTCAAACAAATGCCAGTCGCGAGTGCGCCTGCACTGACTGTACGTGAAGCGTGCCATAGGGCCTGCGCTCACTGGTGCCACGGTAAGGCCTTATCAAATATTTATTTATAGAATTACTGGTTGCACCCCGCGGTTTCACCCGCAGAAGTGTCGATCCCGTGGGAATATCGGGATAAAATCTATCCTATGTCCTTCCCCGGGATGCAATCTATCTCTCTGCCAAATTTTATCGAAATCCGTTCAGTGATTTAGGCATGAAAAGGTACATACAAACAGACTGACAGACAGACAGAGTTACTTTCGAATTTATAATATTAGTATGGATAACCATAAAACTCATCAGTACAACTCTGTAAGTTCATATTCATTAACAATCAAATCAATCATGAACAAAATGAATCATGACATTTGAGGCCAATTCTAACTTTTGTTGATTCTAATTATTATCCCATAGTCTGTTAGGAATGCTGTTAAGTTCGGTAACAATAGAAAAAGTAATTGTGTAAATAAATATTTGATACACCCCGCAAATCATATTAAGATCAACATATATCCTGATACTGACCTGAAAATTGCCAAAAACGTAGCCAAAATTTGAATTTTGTGGACTACCCTTATGTTTTCGCCTTAAAAGTGTTCCGTGTGTGCCGTTTTTGCTTATTGTGTGGAGCTTACCTTCTGTACCTCTCTAGTTTGTGGTGCATAATAACTGTCGTGCAGTCAAAACTATCGATACTTCGATAGCGATGCGAAAGGAATGTCGATCGTAGGCGAATGCCGAGAAAATCGACAAAAGCGTGCTTATCTGTGCTGTTTATTAATATTAGTGGCCATTGAGGAATTGTTGGCGTGTTTTGGAGTAAGGTTTTGTTGCGTTTGGGAATTAAATTAGAAGTAAACAAGGTAATGATGATTAATATTCATTGTGCGTGTGTGTGTGTGTACCGCGTACCGGAAGGGAAGACGTAGCGTTGGAAGGCCTCCTACAAGGTGGACCGATGACCTTGTGAAGGCCGCAGGAATCCGCTGGATGAAGCCTAGATCCGGTCGAAGTGGCAATGCTTGGGGGAGGCCTATGTCCAGCTGTGGACGTCTGTCGGCTGAAATGATGATGATGAGTGTGTGTTCTATGGCAATAGTATAGAATACTTTTTATTATGTAAGTACATGCCATATGAATAACAGTTAATATATAGGTAAATGTAGTTATATTAATTAATGTGCCCAAGCTTTTTATTTATTTAATAGCCATGGCCCACTCCCTATCACAGAGATAAAGAATGTGTTCCAGCAGTGACAACATTATAGGCTGATTATGCTAGGTACTTATTACTGAAATAGGATTTTCGTGTTTCATATTAGCTTGTTCGTAGGTCCCTTATGGGACTGTGGAAGGACATGTTGAATTATTATCAAAATCAAACATGCACGTATGTATATACGCTCAAAATCAGCTTATATCGGTACTGAAAATACGCTGAGAATCTCTGCTTTTTACAAACTAATACTAATTAGGTACAGTAGAAACCCCCGGACCGTCCCCTTTCACTTACCAACTAGCTAAATATTTCTCATTAACCGCATTGCATAATCTGCATATAATTTTCCCACTGCTGGGACACATAAGCCTTCTCTATGTGAGAACATAGAGGAGGCCTGTGTCCCAGCAGTGGCCGTTAGCCGTAATCCACCACGCGAGCCCAGTGCGGGCTGATAAATGTCACATGTCTTCGAACTCTTGGTTGTAGGACATGATGTGACTGGCCGACTTCTTGGCAATCACATCACACTAATATTATAAAGGCGAAAGTTTGTGAGTGTGTGTGTTATATGTTTGTTACTTCTTGACGCTCAAACGGCTGGACCAATTTTAGTAAAATTTTGTATGGAGGTAGCTGACACCCTGGATTAACATGTAGGCTACTTTTTATCCCGATATTCCCACGGGGTCGACATTTACGCGGGTGAAACCGCGGGGCGCAGCTAGTATTGAAATAAATGCTTTGAGTTTGAGTTTGAACATCTGTGAATGTAACATTTCATGAAACAAACTGCACCCTACTTTCGTAACACACCATTAATCAAAATCTGAATCATTTTGAAGGATACCTATTGCTAATCCATTGCTTCATATGTTCGACAAAAATGTCTGCTCAAACACGTAAATAACGCAATGAATGTTGTTGAACTGTCAAAATGAAAGCCATTCCTACTGTTATTATTATTGCTACGTAATCACCCCGCTGTTACTATTGTTCCTTAAAGAAACACAACCCAAAGATATGATAACAACATCAAATAAGGTAAATGTACCAATAGTCGTCGGGTTTTGATATTCACTGACTTTGAAGAATTGCTGCGTGAGAAGTATTTCATTTATAATGAAACTTTTTGCATGACAAAATAGAAAAATTATATGTTATTCTAAATAAGTTGTTAATTTTTGTAATTTTTAGTGATAATAAATACTTATTTAAGCAAATGAGAAAAAAGGGCGATTTGTACCAGTACTCGCCAGATTTGTACTATTACTCATCAAAAGGACCCAGTAGTCGTCAATTTTTGATTCTAATATGAACTTTCAGGCCTTGAACATAGAGTTCAAGATGGTAACACATTAAAACATATTGTGATTGTCTTTCATATGAGTGGCAAGTCTAAGAAACAAAAGGTAGGTAGAAAACCAAATCGCAAGAAATTACTAAAGGTTGTGAGCTGTTAGCAGACTAGGTAGGCCAATTCTAATATATTTTAGCTTAAAAAGTTAAGATATCCGAATCACAGAACCAGTTTTTATTAGAATAAAGGAGATAAGCCCATTGTATATTAAGTGTCTAATGTGTTTTTTTTATGTTGTGTATTTTTATTGGTGTACAATAAAGTATATAAATAAATAAATAAATCAGCCATATTAGGCCCAAAACCCAAAATGGCCGGCCAACGAAAAAAAAATATTAGCCTGGTCGGGGAAGACCTCCTTATCATTTTTTACTATTGCGCCGAATCTCTACAACCGATCCTTCAGCTGTTTTTTTTAAATTGAAAAATAAAGCTTTATACATTAACCGATCAAGCAACGCGCGACGAAACAATTGAAAATCAATTGTGTCTCTTTAGCGGAGCTCGACAGATTAAAAAAAACCTGATTTTAGAACTATATATACAAGAAACAGTTATAGTAGGTAACACTCGCAGAGGTTTGTTGTCACAGTAGGTAATACTTGTTTAAGGTCACCTTTCTTTTATTTTTGCTAACCGGTAGTTAATATATTTTATTTAAATTTATAAAACTAGATTTTTCTCGTAGAAATTTTAAATAATAATAAATGTTATTTCGCTGTCACTTTGTGTTTTGGGCCCAACTCTGTATGAAACGTGACTGGTCTCCTGTTGACGTGAAAACGTCGTTGCACTTTGTGGTAAATTCATCATTCATATTGAATTTACCACAAAGTAAATTTTTCAGCCGCTTATAACTACGAGAATGCTTGGGTAATGATTGAGCATAAAATATATAGATAATAATTGTACCAAATTAGAAATAGGATCTAATTTGTTTTTGACGTTACATCGTAAGTGCAGTGCGCCCGACCCTCCTTTTTACTATGCGTCGAAATTTCAATTCGCAAAACAATGTTTAGCTACTAGGTGCCATTGTCAAGAATTGACACAGCATTACTAGGCCCTTAAGAGAATCAAAAGAAATATTGGCCGAGTTAAAAATGCATTTGAAGTTGACAATAGCAAAATAATTTCAAATGTCGTCTTATATCGGCCGTAAGTCTGGCTAAAAATAAAAAAATCTCAATAAAAGTAAGCTTGCATCATAAGGAATTCTATAAGCCTCAAAAGCCTAGTACCGAGCAAAAACAATAGTTACGGCAGTATCAGAAAACGATAGAAAATCTGCAGCAAGTAGAATAAAAGTTAAAGATGTCGTCTCATATCGACCGTAAATCTGCTTAGAACTGAAAAATATCACATACGGTGAAAGGTTGCTTTATATGAAATGCAATGAGCCTTCTTTTTTCGTGGGGAAATCCTCATGGACACCCTCCGTGTGAGAAGAACTGAGGGATATGTCGGACTCTTACTGACTAAAACCCCACTGTTCCTACTAGTACCATGAGTCCGGGGCCCGGGAGATACTTGTACATTCGCCGCGCCTCCGACTAGTATTAACCCAATAAAAAGCCAACCAAAGAAAGTTTTAAATCACAAGGAACACAATAAGCCTACAAAATCAACTTATGAGCGAATTAAAAAGCTAGGGTAATACCTAAACGCGCCCCAAAAGGTGGTAGCCGTAAGGCTGATCCGGGGGTACCGCACGATCTCGGGCGAGGCGGCAAGCCTCCTTGCCGGACTGCCGCCATGGGATCTGGAGGCGATAGTCCTCGCGCGCCGGTATGAGTGGCGCGCGGAGGCACTGAGCCGGGGGGAAACTCCGCTTCCGCGGCAAATCGCGGCGGAGCGGACAGACCTCCGGCGCGATCTCATGGTGGCATGGAAGGAGCGACTTTCGCAACCCAGCGCAGGTCACGCCACGATAGTGGCGATAAGACCCCTCTTTGAGGAGTGGTTAGAGAGGCGTCACAGCGTCCTCACCTATCGCCTGACGCAGGTCCTCACCGGATACGGATGTTTTGGGAGGTTCCTGCACATCATCAGGCGGGAGGAGACGCCCGGGTGTCACCACTGCGAGGATCGCCCAGAGGACACGGTGGAGCATACGGTGGAGGTCTGCCCCGCATGGGCGGAGCACCGCCGTGCCCTCGTAGAGGCGATCGACAGCGGCGGCGACCTCTCGCGTCCGGCCCTGGTTCAAGCCATGGTCCGGGGCGAGAGGGAGTGGGAGGCGGTCACCTCCTTCTGTGAAGCAGTCATGCTAGCGAAGGAGGTGGCGGAACGGCTGAGGGAGAGAGCCTCACACCCCAGCCGCTGCGGGAGACGCTCCGGGCGTCGGGAGCCGCGTGACGACTCGAAAAAAAAAATCAGCTGTTCCCTACATTTATGTTCGCATAACTCGTCAAAATGTAGGGAACAGCTGATATATTTTTTCGCGATTTTAGGATTCGTCCCATAGTAAAAATTGTTCATAGTGATGAGTACAATCTCCTATTTCGATTTTTCGCATGTTTTCAATTTCAACCTGTATATATGAGGATTTGATTGGAACTGTAATATCCACGCTTGATCTGAGTGAGGTACTGATGAAAAAACTAGCATCAATTAGCCAGGGCTTATTACAGCTCATTATTATATTTCCCAGTAAGGCAGCTTAGGTTAGAATTGAGAATACTTTTTACGGGCCGAGCGAGTCGAGCGCGTTTGCGGTATAGCGTGCGAAGCGAGCCCATCTTCAACACGAGTCAGCTGGACGCACTTACACATGACAAGAGCGAGCGAAGCGAGCTCTATCACGAGTGAAGCGCAAGCACAGTTTCGTGCCAAGTTAGCGAAGCGAACCCAATGACGCGACGACTAAGGAGAGCACGCTTAAATACTCAAGAAATGAGTGAGCGAAGTCAAATGTAGCGCAAACCTTATTACATGTTTGTAAATACGCCAGCACATCAAGCTATCCGAAACTGTCAAATTTTCCCAATCAACTTTGAACCTTATGCTTTAGCGATAAAGTTGAAAATATTTACAATATGACGAGTTTAGAGGCAAGTATTAAGCGTGTCTCAGTAATCGTCAAAAAAGTACTTAATATGACGAGATTTGGGTCAATTAATAATTTTATGGTACCAATAGATGTCACGTTAAAAAAAAAATACTTTTATGATAAAAGTGTTCTAAACTTCAGGTTATATCAGTAGTAAATTAACTTAACTACTTCATCAAACAATCAGACTTAACACATACCCCACTGAAGGTTCGTAAATCAAAACACAAAACTACGTGCTGAGTTTGACATTTAGCAGCTAAACTTGCAAAAAAATGAAAAAATTGTGGGACACACTTTTTAATTGAGATATCTCAGCCACCATTACAGTTAAAACTCAGTGTTTTATTATAATTATGCAATATGTTACCAAAAATATGTTGCCATAAAAATGGGCCAGTAAAATGTTTAGTAGAAAAAGATATTAATGTTTTTAGACAATTTGACGACTTCTGGGTCACTGTCGACTTCACCCGCGTTTACCTTATCATAATAATCATTATTAAAATATTCATCGATGACAGCACCTTTCGCGAAGTGTTGCGTACAATATTGGCGTGCCTTTAAACATGTTCCGTGAATACGAACAGGCACGGTGAACATGTCCAATCAGCCGATGACATGTCGTTAAAATGTCACTGTCACTTTTTCGATAATATTTAACATGGCACTAGTTTGTTGGATGGGTGGAGTTGATTAGCTCCGGTGTCAGTAGATAGAAGAGCACAAAACTGCGGGGCAATTGCGTAACACATTATCAATCGGAATCGGTTTCATTTTGACAGATAAACAACATTTATTGCGTTATTTACGTGTTGAGCTGACAAATTTTTCGAACTCATGAAGCAATGGATTAGCAATTTGCTTCAAAATGATTCAGATTCCTATTGATAGTGTGTTACGCAATTAGGGTGCTGGACGACCGCATAAGGCGCTACCTCGAAAATCTAAAATCCTCGAAAACCTACTAAGCGAGCGAAAGTGATGCAATTACTTTTGAAACGTAAAAGAAGAGTGGTGGCTATAGTGTGCGTGCGCTCGGAATAAAACGACGTATGTACCAAAACGAATTTACTCCTTTTTAACCGACTTCAAAAAAGGAGGTCCTGTATTCGACCCGTATGTATGTAGGTATGTATGTCTGTATGTCCGCGATTTTCTCAAAAACTAATGAACTACATACTTTCAAGAAGCTTTTAGTATATGTATAATACATTAGGTAAATATTCTTATGTACGAAGTTATGCATAAATGTACTGCATCTCCGGCATTTCTATGCGATAAATTGTAGACACCGACTAGAAGAATCATTCTTCTAGTCGGTGTCTACAATTTATCAATGCACTAGTGTGAGCTAGTGTGAACAAGAAGAACGACCCAAATAAGTACGTGCACAAGACATTGTTCTTTCCAGGATGAACACTAGCATAAAAGCTCGAAATTTGCAAAAAAAAGTAGCACTCGTGGAGTGCCGACAGAAGTGAAAACTTTAACAATTACGTGTGTATTTTTTGAATCGTCATATAGACAAAACACAAACAGAATACTTTACCATCACTCACTGACATATCGGAAATACATTAAAACCGAGTACATCCCGAGGATAGCCGAACACATCCGAATGTAGCACGGTGTCGGTAACAGTGTCGCGAGTTCAATAGTTTTTCCCATCTCAAAAAATGCCCAAGGCGCCAAAAAAGTTTTCACTTCAAAAATAATAAGTGTTTATTCTTATAGTATTAGAAAACTCCCTAGATTACAAAGTAAGGACACTACAGGGTGAAATTGAAAACATGCGACAAATCGAAATGGGAGATTGTACTTATCATTATGAACAACTTTTACTATGGGATCAAACCTGAAATCGCGAAAAAAAATCAGCTGTTCCCTACATTTTGACGAGTTATGCGAACATAAATGTAGGGATCAGCTGATTTTTTTTTCGCGATATCAGGTTTGGTCCCATAGTTAAAGTTGTTCATAATGATGAGTACAATCTCCCATTTCGATTTGTCGCATGTTTTCAATTCCACCCTGTATAGCGTGTTTCTAATCAATTAAACTTCATCCAACTTTCCGCTTTCTACACCACGAACCCACAACCGAATCATTCCCCGCCAACATTACGTAAGTACCTACAATAGTCACACAAAAACAATCAAATCATCTTTAACTGTAATTTTGTTTAAAAGTTAACAATACTTCCACCCGGCTATTTGAGTAACGACTAACGACCGGCCCGGGTATACCGGATAAGTGAAAACAAAGCCCGGGTATCGGTCGCCATTGTTATCCGGGTGAAATCCGCAAACATCGTGCAGTGGCGACCTCTGGTGGGCGTAAGGGGCACTTTTAGCGCGGATTTGCGTGCATATTTGATTTTGTTTTGTTTGTCTGTGTGGGTACTGGTTTTAATTGGTGTGAAAGTATTTGTTTTTAGGTAGGATTAGGAATGCAAAATAAATAAAAATCGCGTCTTAAGAAGAATCATTTTCTTGCACCCTAAGCAATCAGATTCTTACAATCAAATTGTTGGCAATCTTTTCAGTTCAGTATAAGATTTGAAAAGAGAGCAGTGGTGGCCAAGTGGTAACGGCTGCGACTTACGAGTTGTAGGTTATAGGTTCGAACCCAGACAGGCGCTTTACTTTGTGTAAATTATTTCATCACCACTGCTCTCAAAACGGTGAAGGAAAACATCGTGAGGAAACCGGCATGTCCTTGAACCAAAAATTCGAAGACATGTGACATCCGCCAACCCGCACTGGGCCCGCGTGGTGGATTGCGGCCCACTCCCTCTCACTGAGGGGAGGCCTGTGTCCCAGCAGTGGGAACATTATAGGCTGATTATGATTATAAGATTTCGTAACGCTCTTAATACTTAGGTAATACGTAAAATATCATTTTCCGTTTTCCTAATCCTCAAAATAATAATAATTTAACAGCGTAAGTAAAAATCGTCCTTAAGAAAGCGCAAACCGTTTAAGTACAATTTATCTCGAATCATCAAACTAATTAGAAGCTCGATGTATTTAGAATGAGATGGGATGCTATTTAGTAGTAGGTCTCCCTACATTACGATATCTACGTGTGACTTAGTAGGTGCATTAATACTACTTAAGTTACACGTATGACATATTGTATAGGTACTATTTTATAGCCCGTGTGACTAAACGCGCACTTTAAGTCACGCTTTTTACCCGACTACGGCGAAGCAAAGAGGAGGGTTATGATTTTGACCGGTATGTATGTATGTGTGTGTATATGTATGTATGTATATTCATCTGTTCCCTCATAACTTCTAAACACCTTGTAATAATTGGACAAATGAGGTATCGTTGGAAGCATCTTGATTATCCGCTGGTATGGCTATGTGACGTCATATTAAATTAAATATGGCACCCACTATGGCGCCCTCATGCTTTGCTGGGTATCAAATGAAAGGGCTTAATTATCACATTAGTTTCCAAAATATAAATATTACTGAAATAAGCCCAGAAATAATTAAATAAAAATTAAGTTTAAAAACTAAAACCCGATTCATACAAAGAAGAATAATCCGTGATGAGCATTTCAGCCAGATCTCCTCACGATGCTTTAGCCGACACACACGCCATTTAAATTCTCACACGTAGTTAGATTCCCGGTTCGAAGGTCCATAAACCGTTAAGCCCCTACAATTACATACCCTCAATAAAACAACAAACATCTCTCCGGTAAGATTAAGAGCACATAACACATAGTTTATACCTTTAACAGAATAACCAACGTAAAATGTATCAGGTGCGCATCAGGCAGATAGTCGTAAACTGTGAGTAGGAAGGGTTTGTAATGTAGTCGTTAAGAGGCCGGCAACCTGTGTCTGTGTAGCACTGTTTTATTATGACACGCACTTACACACGGCCGTATAGCGGTGTATAAGGAAGTCTTCGGAAAACTCTGATTCGATGAAGAAAAAATTCAATTAATTAATCACACTAATATTATAAAGGCGAAAGTTTCTGTGTGTGTTCATATGTTTGTTACTTCTTCACGCTGAAACGACTGGATCAATTTTGATAAAATTTTGTATGGAGGTAGCTGACACCCTGGATTAACATATAGGCTACTTTTTATCCCGATATACCAACGGGATCGACACTTACGCGGGTGAAACCGCGGGGCGCAGCTAGTTTAAATTATTATTGAAAATATGCATGAAGATTACTTGAAGGGGCCCGTGGCTAAATAATAACAGCCGCACAGGTCGATCGATCAGGTTAATCTACACTTGTCACGGTTGGTCTCTAGATGGGTGACCATTTTTAAATATCGAGATCTCTCAGTGCCTCGGAAAGCACGTTAAGTCGTTGGTCTCGGCTGTCAAAGTAGATCTTTGATAGTCGTTACGGGTAGTCAGAAGCCCGAAAGTGTGACAACTAGTCTTACCAAGGGGTAGCGAATTACCCAGTCTGGGTTGTGGAGGTCAGATTGACAGTCGCTCCATGTAAAATACTGGTATTCAGCTGCATCCGGTTAGACTGAAAGCCGACCCCAACATAGTTGGGAAAAGGCTAGGCAGATGATGACTATGTAATACTACATTCTAACAAATAAATGTGCACAGACGCCAGCACAACAAACTACCCGGAACTGTCAAATTTTCACAATCAACTTTGAACCTTATGCTTTAGAGATAAAGTTGAAAATCTATTAAAGACATTTGACAGATTGTAGTAGCTTGATGTGCTGGCGTCTGTACATTCTGATTCTTTGTTTCAGATACGTGAGGAGAGTCTCAAATTTTGGGTGAAACATATATAAGTAAAGTAGATCCAGAAAATTATTTATATGTAGTTACATCTCCATAATCGATTTTCTAAAAAGTCTTTTCATAATAAAATATTCACATTGAATTCAAAACGTGTGCTTTCTTAACTTAGCACGTCGTAACATATCATATATGTGTCTGGGGTTTACTTAGGATATAAGTTATTGCTATTCAGTTTTCAGGCACGCTTTGAATTACAATTCTGAGGCGTTACTGTCATAGTTATTTGTTTAAATATTGAGGTTTGGAGACTTTTGAAATAGGTAATATGTTAATAATATCCATCAATAAAAGTGAAACTGATGATTGTGGAATAAGAGGGTGAATGGGGGGAGGGTGAAATTTCACGTGGACGAAGTCGCGGGCAGAAGCTAGTGTATGTATGTAAAAGTGAAAATAATAATAATAATATCTATCTATATCAAGAGATAAAGAGATGGGGTCGCAGCTGACCACGAAGGAGATGGCGGGACAAACTGGAATGGAGGGAGGCCTTTGCCAAGGAGTGAAAATCACGGTGTCGTGGCAATTTCTATAGGTACCTAGGTATATATATAAATATTGGTATTTCCGTTAATTGCTTGGTTTTCCCGAAACGTCATATTTAATCACAATTGCCACGCCATATTGCTCAACTTAATTGTCCGTGTAAGCGTATCTTGAAGAATAATTTTACATTCAATCAACTCAGCCTATCGCAGTCCACTGCTGGACATAGGCCTCTCCCAGCCTGAGCCACAACACCCTGTCCTCAGCCTTCCACATCCAGTTTGTCCCAGCTAATAAAAATATAATCATAATTTAATCATTTATTACCAAGCTTACGACCATCAACAATATCATTATCATCATCATTTCAGCCGAAACACGTCCACTGCTGGACATAGGCCTCCCCCAAGCACCTCCACTTCGACCGGTTTTGTGCTTCGAGAAGCACAAAACCGGTACGGATGGATTGGATGCGAGCATCCAACAAGTTCCTGCGGCCTTTACAAGGTCGTCGGTCCACCTTGTGGGACGCCTTCCAACGCTACGTCTTCCGTTACGCGGTCGCCACTCCAGAACCTTTCGGCCCCATCGGCCATCTGTTCTGCGAGCAATGTGCCCTGCCCACTGCCACTTAAGTTTGGCAATTCTTCGGGCTATGTCGGTTACCTTGGTTCTCCTGCGGATCTCTTCATTTCTGTTTCGATCCCGCAGGAAAACTCCAAGCATAGCCCCCTCCCTCCCTCACACCTTTGGGTGACAACATAGTTCACCCTAACTGAATCAGTTTGACAGTGTGAGCGGGATAGAGTGATACATGGCGCTGGGAAGTGGGGGCAAAATATGAATTTCAGCAGAACTATTACAAGCCCTTACAAGGTCGTCTGTCTATCTAGCTAGAGGGCGTCCCACGCACACTACGCTTGTCGATACGCGGTCAATTTGTACACTATTTTTTTCACATTATAATGGAAAATAGGAATTACGACCACCTATTATTTTCTACCTTACAAGATAACACAACATGTGAACATATCGCCCATTACATTCCCTCCCTCTATAATTAAACACAAATGACGTAAACAGTGCAGGCCTGTACACACGGCCGTGCATCGCAATGGCGACACAAAGCTGTCTGCACTCTGCCTTATTGCTGTGTACAGGGTGTGCTAACAAGCTCGCGGGGAAAGATGTCAACTTAATTTTTTACGTTTTTTAGGTAGGTACGTGTTTCGTCATGTTATTAAGGTTTTGAGTGGAGGTTTTCAAAATATTTGGGTAGATAAGTTTTTGCGTATGCCTATTGTACTTTATGGTTGAGTATTTCATTTTTTTTCGTAAAAATACAAGTTCAACTGTCACTAATGAGATACAAATACTTTTTCTATTGTTACCGATCTTTAGGATATTTCGCGACATCGGAGCGGTAAAAGTCATGTCATTCTTATTAGAGTTAGCATTTCTTCAATGACTGTCACATTATTATTATTAATTATTAAAAGCCCGTCCATATCAGGGCAAAGGCCTCCCTACTTTATTTCCATTTCTCTCTGTTTTAATCTGATAAGGACCAGTTCTTGTTGAAAGAGTCCAGCTCATCCCGCCATCTCCGTCTGGGCCTGCCGCGATGTCGCTTGCTGTTAAGGGGAGCCATATTGGGCCGTAAATTCATTAAAACACATCATTCACAAATAGTTTAATTCATAACTCGTCATCTCTGCCGTACCTACTCTCTCATAAAGGCACTGCTACTACAACAAAAAATAGCTCAAGCCGTGGTCAAAATATTAGCCAGACCCAAAAGTAACTACGGTCTGAACCACGTCTGAAGTATATTTATTTAAGCATCGTTACAATGCGGCCGACGAGAGAATGCGGTCTTGACACCTGTCAGTTTCATACGAACGAATACATGTTTTGCGAATTTGATCTTTATTAGCTATTAGGATTGACGCACTGCCACCAGTCAGGAACGCAATCTCTCGACAACAGTGGCGTGCATTGCATATAGGCATATAAGCAGAATCTACCTCGATATATCAACATAAGCCTGTCAATTACATTTTAGTGTGTGTGCTCCACAATTAAGAAACTCACTAAATTATCATAAGTACCTAACAAAAAACAAAATCTTCATACAAAGACACGCGGCAGTAGGCAGTCGCCGGACGGCCTAATCGGCTCCCATACTATTCGCACATTATCATTGGTCTTTACTCGTTCAAGTTAATACGACAAAATTAAAAATACGTACGTCTCACGCGTAATACCATGACGTTCGACCTTCGCAATTTATCACCCTTAAGTAGGCATGCCTACTCAAATAAACCACACTTTTGACCTCACTTTTTTTCTGATTAGTGACCGCGTTTGCCTAGACTAGACCCGGTCTAGTGCCTACCTATTCTGAAAATCAATGCACGCTACTGCTCGACAGCAGGGTTGTAATTATGGAAGAAATCACAAAAACCAATTCACCGCACCCTGTACATATCAAAACGCATGTCTATCAGTATAGACTGATGCATACCTTGTGGCTTTGTTGTGCTTTTAAAAAAGGCATCGCGGTAACAATACGGCGTAGCAGGTACGTCCCGTCTCGGGCTCGCGGTACCGGATTATGAGGGGCTCCAAAGTGCAGGATATAGGGGCGGAAATTGTGAGGGGCTGGGCAGTTTTGTTCGGAAACATGTTGGGAAGATATTTTTAGCAATAGTAGTCGAGTTCTAAGTGAAAAAGCTTACCCGAAAAGTACGCAATCAGTACGCATGTATCACTCCGAGCGTGTTAAAGCTCGTTTAACACGTCTTTTTTGTCTTGGGATAACGGCGGGTCATGTCGGACTCCTAAAACCTTTACCTTACGGTTCTTCCCTAAGCCATGAGTCGGGAATGTCAGGATCTAAAACCTCGACTGGTAGTATTATATTCTGGTTTTGCTAGCTAGGTATATTAGGTCCCATGTCGTAGAGAGCAACCTAATTGCAATTTTTATTAAGTTCCTAACTTCAGGCTGCTACGTTTGGGATTCCAACCTGAGCCCTGATTCACAACCATACGACAGGCTATCGTATCAAAAACCTGACATTTCGATACCCTGATTTGACTTCCCCTCAACAGCAAATAGCTGTTGGAAGAATAGCGGGCGTCTATTTGATTTAAACTGACAAAATTTTCGGGTTTTGGACTTGTGAACAGCGTTGAGAAGACTCCTACGATAACAATGATTAATGTTCGATACGATACGGAAGCATATCGAGTGTTTGTGAATAAGGGGGCTGGTCTCATGACCACATCTTTGTTGTAGCCTACATTGTGTCGCACTGCTGTGCAAAGGGCTCTCCTTTTTTCTTCCAAACCTTGGGATGTCTTATGCGATCTCCGCCCATGTTGGCCCAGCAAATGTTATCGCATCGTCACACCACCTTCGCCGGGGTCTACCTCGACGGCCATGTCTCGACATCTATACTAATATTATTAAATGCGAAAGTGTGTCTGTCTGTTACCTCTTCACGCTTAAACCGCTGAACCGTTTTCGATGAAATTTGGTATAGAGATAGTTTGAGTTCCGAGAAAGGACAGGATAGTTTTTATCTCGATATTCCCACTGGATCGACACTTATGCGGGTGAAACCGCGGGGCGCAGCTAGTTTACTTAATAAAAATCAAAGTACAGCCTAATCTGATGGGTCTAGAAGCTTGAAACTTTGCAGAACAGGTCCTTATACGAATGTGAGTGAGCACTAAGAAACAGAAAATATAATATGAGTGTTTGTATGGAAGTTCATAATTTTTGGCGATAAGAAAACCAACCAGCTGCATGGTTTGTTAACCAATATGCAAAATGCGTCATGTTCGTGAACGGGCGCCGTCAGTTGGGGCTGGTCATCTCTTAGCTGCCTCGGCTTATTTTTAATTATTTTATGTTTGGATTCATGTTTTGTTACTATTTGATGTACTTTGGACGCTTTTAACGCGTAAGTCTTTTTTTACATCGTTCTCACATATAATTATAAATTCAACATTAATGATGTAAGTAATATTTTTATAAAAATATAATTTACAAGAGTGTCCATGGAGTTTCTTGCCCGTTCTTCTCCATAGGTACCTACGCTTTGGAATGGGCAACTAGCTTCATATTTTCTGACTGACCGACTTCTTGACAGTTCAAAAGTGCCTGTAAATGGTTTAATTGACATTTTTTTTTTTTTTTTTACAAGTATCACACAACGCCATCTAGTCCCAAGCTAAGCAGAGCTTGTGTTATGGGTACTAGACAACTGATAAACATACTTATATATTTCTAAATACATACATATCTATACATATAATAAAACTGTAGAAAAGAAGTTTTTGTACATTAAAAAAAAAAATTAAAAATATAGCCAGGGTGTTAAAGGACAACCAATAGAACCCATTTCCAGCATTTTTAGAATTTTTGTCTGTTTGTCTGTTTGTATGTTTAGTTATCCGAGCATCACGTAAAATGTACGAAATCAATGTAGATAACTTTTATACACAACGATTTAGCGTAACTTGAAGTAACATTTAGTTTTTGTTTCATTGCAATCGGTTCAGTCTATCAAAAGATTTTTGAATTTAAAGTGTTCCAGAAGAAAAAATAGTTAACGTGTGTTAATGTGCACTTGGTCTCACAACTTCACGTTTATATATATTTGCGTTAATAATTATATAAATTGAAGTAACATTGAGTTTTTTGTTTCATCGTAATCAGTTCACACCTAAAAAATGTAAATTAGAAAATTATGTGTTTCAGAAATAAATATTAAAACAGCGCCATCTATGGACAAAATGACTAACTAACTTACAATACAAATATATAAAAATAAAAAAAAACAAAGGACACTTAGGCGTCGAAGTATATTCATCCGCATCGCTGTCATCCGGAAACGTGCCCAGAAGACTGGCAGCATTGCCACGTTGAACGGCAATGCTAATTCTTTGGATAAAGAACGACCCAGCCCTCTGGTCACGTGAAGTATCGACCAGCCGGCGAGAAATTTCCTTAAAAAGGAGACGCGCGCTCGGGCCCCATGACCCCAGCGTTTCAACCCCAAACGGCTCAAACTGTAGTTGCCCATAAGGTTACAGTATTTGCGCCGCTTGAGGGTCTCAGCAGCTGCAGCAGCGGCGCCAGCACAGCCCGCAGTGCTAGGAACATGAGATGGCGCTAGGGTATCGACACATGTTGCGTCCCACACCAGAGGCCTACCCACCTTCCAAGGCAACAACGTCATGCCGTCTGGTCTCTTCTCATCATCACGTACCAAGCCGTTTGGTTCTAACACCGTTGGTACGCCGGCGGTGACAAGAGCTCGACGAATAATATCGTTGATGCTGGCGTGCCGTGCTATGCGACCTGCGCTCCTGCAGCAGGACAGGCCATGGTGTCCGAGACTGTCGACAGCTTCACCGCAGTGACATCGATGCGGAGCAACACAAGGTGCGCCCAAGCGGAGACACGTAGCGAGCCGAAACGATGAGTCATCCATCATTGTGCCTATGGTGGATGACGGGAGCGCCTGAAGCCACAAACCTGACTCCCATTCTCCCACAGCCAGCAGACGGGCACGCTCAACAGTATTACGTGACGTGTTTACAAGGGTATTCCGTATAATACTGCAGAGCGGCACGTCCCACCGTCTCTGGGAAGACGGGTTATCAGGCAAAACCGTATTGGGACAAGCCATTTTCCAAGCGTTCAACGCATCGGTCAAAAACGGCACTTCAAAATCGACCAGTGAGGAAGATAAAATGTTCCTGGTTAATTTATCGGTACTGTGGACCGAGGAGAGGAAAGCTGGTAAACTAATACTTGAAATTTTGCGGACGCCGAGACCGCCCAAGCGAATGGGTAGTGTGGCTTGCTGCCACGCACGGTCGTCCAGGGCCACATTTAGGATGGAAGTTAATGTGTTTCTAATAATTTGGTCTAATTTTTCTAAAAGTTCCATAGATGAGAGGAGCGAAGGCTATAAGTAAATTTTGGTCCAAAAAAACAGTACCGAATGGGTGTGAAGGCCGAATGAATATTAATTTTGAAAAGTCTTTCCGAGACGTCATTAAAATTTTGTATCTTCTCCTCAATGAACGTTGGAAAGGATTCGTCAAAAATTGGGGACCCTAGAAGGTGAAGAGTTTGTTTCCATAATTTTGATATTTGGAGCTATTGTATTAAATTTTGCAATGGTTGTATGTCTGTCAGTCGTTTGGGGAAGATAAATTTCGCATTTTGAAAGGTTAAGGTCTAGGCCAATGGAACTGAATTTTTCTTTTAAAATCTGTAAATCTTTTAAGACTGTGTCTACATCACCTCCTAGGGTTCCGTCATCCAAATACCATACGTTGAATTTAGAATTTAGTTGTCGAATAATTGGATTTATTGCCAAATTAAAATGACTCGCCCAAGAGGGTCACCCTGTTGACAACCAACTGCTGATTTCAAAAGGTGGTCTTTATAAAGTAATTTAGAGGGTTGCCTGTAACATTGATAGAGAAAACTGTAAATTTTGGACAAAATTTTAAAGTGCGAAGTAAATAATAACTTGCAATTTGAGTCAAGTAGTTTTATTTACTTCGTAGTTTGAAATTTTATTTGTCTTCATTCTCATTTTGAAAGTTTGTGTTTTGTTCAATATTTTATTTGTTTGGTTCAGTTCTTTTTCTGAAAATGCCTTCTAGAAAAAAAAAAACAAACCTTTCGCAGCGTAGCCGAGATGCGAAAAGGGCGAGATTAAGTAGGTCCCAGGAATCAGAAGAAGAACATGAAGTGAGTTGCGGGGGTGGACCTAAGTATTGGATGCTTTTCCCATGGTCAACTATACGTAGCTCTTTCACGCGTAAACAACCCCAATAACCTTTTTGTGTACGCTCCAGATGGTTCCACAGCTAATGTTGTTTATAGAGAAGCACTAGCATAAATAAAAAATAAAGATTTGAATCGGTATCCTCGCAGGATACCGACGCACACAAAATATATTGTTAAGTTCCGACATCCCCGCGATCGAAGTCGCGGGCACAGCTAGTTATAGATAAATTACACCCAGACACATAACAAATGATCGTGCTCATCACACAAACATTTGTCCTGGGTGAGAATCGAACCCACGACCTCCGGCATAGCAGTCAGGGTCACTAACCACTAGACCATCAGGCCTGTCGAAAATGCTTTGAGTTTGAGAATAATATAGGTACTCTGCATTTTTTTAACCTTATCAAAGACCGCATTTTAGCTTGCCATAAACCTAATATTCTAACTAACAAACGATTTACCTAATTCGGTCAAACAGTGCACATTAAATCGAAAGTAAGCCAGTGCGGTCACACGCCCCGAGCCTAGCACAATATCACTATATTATCTTGCCTGTAGGTACAGTCAACCTTGTTTACATCGTCACTATTTGTTATTGATAACGCCTTTATTCCCTAGCAGTAAGGCGACTTTCGTAGTTAAGGTGTTACGTTATTTTGTGTCTGTAGGTACAGGACCCACCCACTTGTCAAGGCAAAGTGTCTTACCTACGATATTTAGGGTTATAATTTGTGAAGGTAGCAACGAGTCTGTATGGTCGTGGGTTTAATGTTTTAATAGTATGAAAAATATTATGAACCGCAATTTTATTGAATGCTGAATCGATTAAGATATCTAGATAGAATTTTTTTGGAATTTCATTATTCAAACTCAAACTCAAAGCGTTTATTTCAATTAAACCAACTATAGGCACTTGTTAATTATAAAGGTCAGGAAAATGAAGCTGGTTGCCCATCCCAAAGCGTAGCAGGTTCCCGTGGAGAAAAACGGGCAAGAAACTCCTTGAACACTTTTTTAAATCCAAATTTGATTACTTACATAATTATTCATGTTGAAATTATACATATGAGAACGTTGTAGAAAGACGTGCACGTTAAAGGGGTCTATCCATAGTAAACAATTCAATAAATTAAAAATAAGCCGTGGCGACTAAGAGTCGGCCAGTCCCTACTGAATTGCACACGTGCATACAGTGATAATACTCGAACTATGAAAAATATCCTTACTGCTACGAAATAAAGTTGTCAATGTCAAATGGTCACTTGTCAAGGTAAAGTGTCTTAACTATTAGTTTAGTGTTATTTGTAGGTAAACTAATTAGGGTTGGAACGACTTCATGTGATCGTGACTTTGATGTTTTAATTTTAAAGTTCTGAGGATAGTAGACCGTACCTAAGCGGTTAAGAAAATGGTAAAACGTTTTTAGAATCCACTTAATTTAAATCTGGACCTTGGATGGGAGACCATCTTTACATACCAAGACCCCTCCGTGCCTCGGAAAGCAAGTTAAGCCGTTGGTCCCGGCTGTCACTCGTAGATCTTTGATAGTCGTTACGGGTCGTCAGAAGCCCGAAAGTCTGACAACTAGTCTTACCAAGGGGATTCGTATTACCCAGTAACTAGGTTGTGCAGGTCAGATAGGCAGTCGCTCTATGTAAAATACTGGTACTCAGCTGCATCCGGTTAGACTGGAAGCCGACTCCAACGTAGTTGGGAAAAGGCTAGGCAGATGATGATGGATTCACTGGCAGACAACGTATACTTACAACCTATTATATAAACCGCTGTGTCTAGAAGTATGAAATTTTGCAAAAGAGTTCTAAGTATATGCAACTAAAATGTGTGTTAAGGAAGAATTTTGAATATTCATCCCATAAATGGGTAAATAGGGGATAACATTTTGTAAGTAGGTATAGAGGTATGAGGAACAGGGTGTAAAGTCCACTCATACTCTATAGAAAAGGGAGGATCCTCGGACCAGACGGGTGTTGTGTCTGGCGGGCAACTGCCCGATGATTCATATCGGGCCGTTGTTTCTATGCTTGCGTTGCGCGGTAAACTCTGCTTGCGAGATGCAGGATGTGCGTGACGTCAGTATGACGCGTTGTTCGCATGTGGCGTTGTAGATACCGCTACATAAGTATAGAAATAACGTTTACCAATGAGACATTCCAGAGCACACGGCTTGTAATTCTGATCAAACAACCCAACATCAACTGTCGACAATTAATTAAAAATCCTCAAAAAAAAAACTGCTCGTCGCAACAATCGCCCGTACGTAAACCGAACTACTCTCATCACGAACGAAACAGTTGATTGTAGGGACTGCTACACGACAACCTACCGCTAAATTGTAGTCGCGACCGGCTGCCTATGGAGATGGACAGCAGATGATCAAAAGAAATACTTCGGTACGGGAGATGAAAAATATCGCAGACGAAAATGAAAAGTATTTTTTTTTTTTTGTGTTATCGGTTTGCGAGCGGATTGTCGCCAACGGCAGATTATAATACCATGGGGCATTATAGACTATTGTGGTATAATTCAAATCATCATTTCTATGGTTAAATAATTGGTTATTTGTAATTTGGTCGGTATGCCTACATATTTAAATACGTAGGTACTTAAGTACAACAATGTGTAGAAACTAAACTGCACGTTTTTTTATTTTCTCTTGTATGTTAGCTACTTTATCCCGCTCGCGGCTTTGCTTGACTAAATTTCATCAAAATCTGTCCAGCTGTTTCAGAGATGAGTCAAAGTCAAATAATTTATTTCAAATAGGCACACAAAAGGCACTTTTGATCGTCAAAATTTATTCTAGTCGCCCCTTTCAAAAGTTAAAGGTATTTATTAGTCGGAACAAACAGACAGACAGACACACAAATAGTTTTTTTTTTACAAATAGTATACACTTGCATGTGCATTTAGTAAAAAGCTATTATTTTCACATTAAACACAGACACTTTGATTTTATTTATTTGTATGAATGTAAAAACTGTCGTTTATTATTGTTATTGTTCTGGCTTCTAATCGTTTTAATCCACGTAAATTAATTAGTAAATCGCAACCAGCGTTCACGTTTGACTGACTCTGTGCGAGGGAATGGGCCGTAATCCACAATAGGTCGTAATCCACAATGGGCCGTAATCCACAATGGGCCCAGTGCAGGTTGGTAGATGTCACTCAATAGCACTTATCTAATTAGCAAAGTAATCTGGGGATAGCCTAAAACTTAGGTAGGTACAGACGCCAGCACATCAAGCTACCCGAAACTGTCAAATTTTCCCAATCAACTTTGAACCTTATGCTTTAGTAATAAAGTTGAAAATCTATTAAAGAAAATTTGACAGATTGCAGTAGCTTGATGTGCTGGCGTCTGTACATACCTATAGTAGACCACTGCGTAACCCTTCAGCTATTATAGACATGATGTTACGTTATGATATCATTAATTAAATAAGCTGAAACCTCCAGCAAACAATAATGGCCACCTCCCAAACCCTTTCTAACAAAACACAATAGAAATCAAACTAGAAAATATATAACAACAACTGGGCTTTGATTTTCACGAGAAAATAAAAACACTTGGAACCACGATTGTGACTGACACGCTACAGCGGTAAGCACTCCGCTAACATATACTAAAATCCTATGAATTCTCATATTTCTGTACACTGAGAACGAAAATCATACGTTTCTGTTAAACCAAACACATCATCTGAAAAGAATAAAGAAAATAGTGTGGAACTGAAACACTGAACTCTGAAATTAAGCAGTTGATACATAATCAGCCTATAATGTTCCCACTGCTGGGACACAGGCCTCCTCTCAGTGAGAGGCAGTGGGCCGTAATCCACCACGCGGGCCCAGTGCGTGTTGGTAGATGTCACTTGTCTTCGAATTTTTGGTTCTAGGACATGCCGGTTTCCTCACGATGTTTTCCTTCACCGTTTTGAGAGCAGCGGTGATGAAGTAATTTACACAAAGTAAAGCGTCTGTCAGGGTTCGAACCTACGACCTATATCTCGTAAGTCGCGGTCGTTACCACGGGGCCACAACTGCTCTCGAAATGAAATTAAGCAGTTGATAACCACTTTAATATTCTAGCGTTATTAGGCTTAACAAAAAACAACCAAACGAAATTTCACGATGGTATTAAAAACTGAAATAAAGCTTGAAAAATAATATTTAATAAACGAAAATGCTCGCAAAACCGATGGCCGGTTGGGGTCGAAAGGTTCTGGAAGACGAAGCGTTGGAAGGCCTCCCAAAAGGTGGACCGGTGACGTTCGCAGGAATCCGTTGGATGCGAGAAGCACAGAACCGGTCGAAGTGGAGGTGCTTGGGGCGTCCTTTGCCCAGCACTGGATGTTTTTCGGATGAAATGAAAATGGAAACAATAGTACATACCTACTTATTGCAAAGAATAATTAAAAAAAATAGTATAGTTTTCTTTAGGCTAAGATAATCAATTCCATAATCCTTAGGCCGACCGCATACGTCCGGTTTCCTGATTCGGTTTCCGAATCAGGAATTTAGATTCGGAGCCCCCGAATGCACGCATTTCATACAAAATCATCTCTTTAGCGCACACGTTCTTACATTTTCGGTCAGGGTTTCTGAACGGAAAATATAAGAACGTGATCGTCGTGTTTGCGATTTTGTATGAAATGCGTGAACTCGGGATTTCCGAATCTGAATTCCGAATCAGGAAACCGGACGTATGCGGCCAGCCTTAATGTAGGAGATATTAATTAAACCTAGGCTACAAACGTAACAAAGCGACGCGTCAATTCAATTTAAATGAAAAATGGCTACAGAACCTACTCGCAATTTCGCAAACAGTTTCAAGCACGAACATATCCTGATTAGCAGCAAAATACTACACTAAAACACAGATTTACTCAACAGCCCATCCCAAAACGCGTGCCAAAAAAGTTCAGCCTAATAATTCAGAATCATTTCAAGTCTGAATTACACAGTTCTTCATAAAAACTCATTATGTATATCAATTCACCAGAAATTTAATTTCCGTAACCATTAAAGCGACTTTTTTTCGTCCGTTAAAAAGATGGCGGACGCACAGAAAACTTCTGCCCATTTAGAATTCAAACAACGAATGGGAGAGGAAACAGAATGGCACTGTTCTCGCTGTTCTCGAGAATAAATTTTAAAACAAATCCAAACTTCGCCTGTCAACGTACAAGTGAGTGAAACAAAACAAAAGATTTACGTACAAACTTAGCGCTTAGAATTAGTTACCTAGTCGCGTTTGAATTAAGTCCGGACTTTACTTACGGTGTAAAATTTTAACAATTACTTAATACTAAGCCTTGTAAATAACGGATGATAACGTTAAAGTATGAATACGCCTAGCTATTGTAGTTGACTGCTGCGGGCAGTGGAGGCCTAGTCTGACAGTGGACGAAAATATACAATAATAGCAGCGCCCCGCAGTTTCACTCACATAAGTCTCGATCCCGTGGGAATATCGGGATAAAAAGTATCCTATGTCCTTTCCCGAGACTCAAACTATCTCTATACCAAATTTCATCTAAATCGGTTCAGCAGTTTAAGCGTGAAGCTGTAACAGACAGACAGACACACTTTCGCATTTATAATACTAACAGCGCCCCGCGGTTGCACCCGCGTAAATGTCGATACCGTAGGAATACCGGGGTAAAAAGTAGCCTATATGTTAATCCAGGGTGTCAGCTACCTCCACACAAAATTTTATCAAAATTGGTCTAGCCGTTTGAGCGTGAAGAAGTAACAAACATATAAACACACACACACACACTCACAAACTTTCGCCTTTATAATATTAGTGTGATAGTGTGATTAGTATGGATTTTCTATCACTTTCTCTTCGGACAGAAAGCTGAAATATGCCCCGGAATAGGCCAAGCTTTATTGCTTTGGTGCTTTATTGTTTTCTGATTGGTCGCTATTCTGCTTACCGGAATAGCGAGTCCCAAAAACGGTATACCTAAGATAAGACGTACGACGACGACATCGACAACGACAACGACGACGTTACGACGTTTTATTATTTTTCCGTTTATTTATCTATTTACATATCTAATTACATTTTTAAATATTTCTCAAAATATAAAAAATAAGTATAACAAACATTTAAAAATATAAAAAAAAATTGTAGTCCGCCGGTGTCGGGAGCAGGGTCCAAGCTACCGGTGGTTAGGTTAGCCTCGATAGATGTTGATCGAGGCTTTCGGCCATAAGGCCATTGGCCGATACGACAATCGGCATAATGATAGCCGAGCTCACATTCCACATGTCAACAACCTCGTGTGCTAAGTCAAGACATTTAATCTGTTTCTTCTTCTCTGTTTCTTCAAGATATTTAATCTGTTTCTTCTCTTTTTATTCTTTTTATTATTATAAGAGAGATAAGATTTATTTGCCAAAAACAGGAGTCCGCTACGTGACTTCGAAATATTCGACGCCGAATAATGCAGCACCGAAAGTTTGCAATAACGAATAATATAATGACGAAAGCACGAAATGTGCGAAAGTTGTAGTTATATCGCTCCATAACCTTATTTGTACTCAAACGAGTAAAATTAAGACATACAGCAGAGATATCTTTCGTCTTTTGTTCGGCCTATCCCAATGAAAAAGGGGTACGGTCATGAATTCACAAACTTTTCCTACCACAGAAATTATGAAGCATATTTTAGTTTTAAACTTTGAAAATTTTGAACTACCTAAATAAAATATTAGCCTTCTCCTTGTTCAGAAATTCTATCTCATTTTAATCTAATTTTGACCAATTTTGTTTCATTTCATTTAATTTCATCAAAATGTCCAGTTTTCTTATGTGATTTAACATAATTTTATGATTGTACTAGCAGCGCCCCGCCGTTTCACCGGCATTTTTCTATCCGATGGGAATATCGGAATAAAAAGTATCCTACGTGTTAATCCTGGATAAAAACTATCCGTGTGCCAAATATCATTCAAATTCGTTCAGTAGTTTTTGCGTGAAAGAGTAACAAACAGCCATCCTCACAAACCTTCGCGTTTATAATATTGGTATTGGTAGAAAGTAGAAGTTTCGGGCTCCTGACTACCGGTAACGTCGATGCGTTACGGGTAGTCAGAAGCCCGAAACTCTGTCACTCTTTCAAAGATCTCTAAATGACAGCCGGGACCAAAGGTTTAACGTGCATTCCGAGGCACGGTGGGGTCTCGTTATGTAATGGATGGTCACCCATCCACGGAGCGGCCTCGGCAAGCGTAGCTTAACCTTCGATCGATCCGTGCGGCTGTTATTATTTAGCCACGACCTCCTTCAATGCTTTAAAAATATACACATTGGATAAACTAGTTTCAATTCATAATTTATTTTCTCTATTTTTATCGTGTTAACACCTAAGGTCCGGCTGGGCTGCGCTAAATTTGCCAAAGATGTAAACAACAATTGTCGCTCGAAATTGAATAAAATCGATATGTAACAAGAACTCATACATTTTGGTATTGAACTTTTGTATTAAACAGCAGATTTTTTTCGTGATTTCAGAGTTGGTCCCATAGTGAAAGTTGTTCATAATTATTCATGGGGAGAAAACCCTGTAAAAATTTGAAACCGGTAAAAAAATCATCATGTATCCTTTGTTGGATATCCTCAATAAATAAAATTAAAAAAAATAAGTTTAAAAACTAAAACCCGACTACTGAAAAGGATGAAACAAGAAAGTTCATTCCCGTGGTCGCATGCTATGTTAGTACAGCGGCATGCGACCACGGGAAAGAACTTTCTTGTTTCATCCTTTTCAGTAGTCGGGTTTTAGTTTTTAACCCGTTGAATGTCTTAATTACAGACACAATTAAAAAGCCATTGTGTCTCGCGTAGATCTACGTTCCGGCATACGAAGGGTTAAACTTATTTTTTATTTAACTATTTTGGGGCTTATTTGGGTAATATTTATATTTTTGAAATGTGCTAATTAAGCCCTTTCATTTGATACCCCACAGGGCATGACTAAATCATGACTTTATGTTCGTTAGATAGCGCCATATTCAATTAATTGTGACGTCACATAGCCTATAACCAGCGCACGATCAAGACGTTTCCAATGATAGGTACCTCATTTGTCTAATTATGACAAATAGTTTAGAAGTTATGAGGGAACAGATGAACATACATACAAACATACCGGTCAAAATCACAACCCTCCTTTTTGCTTTGCCGTAGTCGGGTAAAAATCACAATTGAATAAAAAAATAGAACATTCTATTTACAACAATAATTCTTTCCCTTCGAACTATTTCGACCACAAATGACCGAGTTCGTAACTCGGCCATAATAACAAAAAGAGGGACTCCTTATGACTGTTATTAATACTAAATAAGGTAATTTACTACAATTACGTGTAGAAATATTGACAATTTACTGTCAAATTACCGACTTCCGACAGGCAATCAACATTGTCAAGTTGGTACTATTGTTAACTACTTTTAAAGTCATTTCTTTTCAAGGTTTTTCTTTTTCAATGTTTACTTTGTATACGTTTCATAACTTGCGCGAAGGATTTCCTGGGTTTCAAGAATATATGAAAGGAGAATTTTATCATACATATTGTTCGCAGTAAAAGGCCAAATGGAGAGCTACAAAATTGTAGTTTTCTTGCACCTTATTTTGTAACGTAAGGAGCGGTTTTCTTTGACAGTTATAAACCTTTCTTCCCTTTGGTTTTATATCTATTATCTGAAACGTATTTATTGAAAAAAAAAAAAACTCATTGTAAAATACGACACTACTGGACTCGGGACACAAACCGCAATAATCTTGAGTTCGTCTAGAAAATAAATAAAATACCAGAACAAGCGGGTTCCGTAGAAAATTCAATGTTAAAAGTAACGGAGACAGGGAAATGAGTGCACTTAGTGGAAACAATTTTATTTTCTGGCTTTTAAACGGTAACGTAGTCAATTTGAGCCCCAGCGAGGACAAACAACGTTAAATAAAAACTGATAGAAAAAGTCTAGTCTAGGGGTTGTCATTGTGAACTTTTAAGTTTTCGCTGCGACTTTTGTGGGATTCTGTCGGGACAGCGGAAAGGGTATAATGGTGGTCCAAAGGTTTTATGCACCTCGCATCACACAAGGACGTGGATTTCAAATCTGTCAACAATTTAAACAGTAACAATTTAATACTCAATATATTTATTTATTGCTTCCACATATGAACTTAGGTGGTAGGTTTTACAGAATATGATCATTGTGGACCCTTTCGGGCACAGCAAAAGTAGGAGTATTAGTATTAGTAGTAGTATTTAAGGTGAATGCGCAATTGTAGCCCGCGAAATTCAATTTTTCTTACGTTTTTTGCAATTTTCTGGTCTGTGTCAGGTTGTATCTTGATCAAAATATGATTCGCGAATATAACAGGTACATATTTACAGAATTATAATAATTAGACTCATTAATACATCTTTCTAAGTTAGATTTCTACCCTAAGAACAAATCTCGTATGGAAAAGTGTTTATGGTAGAAATCTTACATTGGTATTAAATTAAGTAGGTTCTGTTTAGTAGCTAAACATTTTAAAAGAGTAACGGTGGAGTTTCTTGCCCGTTCTTCTCCATACGAAAACTACCTTTTGGAATGGGCGACTAGAATCAATTCTATTTTAAGATAATTTTTGACGTTCAAAAGTGAAGTGAGAGTGAGTGTGAGTGAAGTTTATGTGCCTATTTGAAATAAATGCTTTGACTTTGACTTTAGCAGGAGAATAACAATTGAAACAGTTGCAGAACGGAGGCAAAAAAAGTTTTTCGATCGTTAAGTACGTAAGTAAGATCGTTAATTATGAGTCGTGCAAATAAGTGGGGGTTGTTGTGAAAAGTGATAAAAATTTCGGGGTCGACTTTGGTATAGCTAAGTCAGAAATCAAAATGTCATCGTACCTACGTTCGCCACACAGGCGAATAACGTCCATCTTGATTATTGAGTCAGACCTGGACTGGACATGGCATCCCTCAACGTGGTCAATGGAAAGTGTCAATCATTCCATTGTCGAAAAATCGAGGTGAAATTGGCTATAGGCGAATTTTAGGCAAGGACCAAGCTGTATTGAATTTTGAGACCAACTTTTAACAATGTTACAGTTACAACTTCATCTATATTTAGTCCAATCAGCATTATAGAGGTATGAGGAACAGGGTGTAAAGTTCACTCATCCTCTATAGAAAAGGGAGGATCCTCCGACCAGACGAGTGTCATGTCTGGCGGGCAACTGCCCGATGATTCATGTCGGGCCGTTGAAAATAATATGCTATTTGCGCGATAAACTCTGCTTGCGAGTAGTTTGGTTTAAATTTAATAAAATAATCACGAAAAACCACTAGAAATGTAACGTTGCCAGACTGCGCGGGATGAACGCTCTTAAAACAAGAAAACTAAAATAAAATACAGCACTTTAAACTCTTCAAACATCAAAATATTCTTAAATCATTCCACAATAATAACAAATATCGTGTCTCGTCATAAATTTGACAGTTCTCACAGTACGCTCAAACTATTCCATCGGGATGGGGTCTCTTCTCGTTCCAAGAAGATAAACGCGTTACAAGATGTTTGTTTTGGACGACAGAGCGTTTTGTCCCTGTGAGGTCTGGATACAGAAAAGAGAAGGTCAGAAGGATCACTTGACGTTTTCCGACGATGTGACTAAATGAAAACACGTCACCAAAATAACGGGTGTACAAAATACCCAAAACCGAAGAGAATTAAGTACTTATTATAAAAATCATTTTTTAGTACGGGAACCATACCTGGGAATCTTATGAAGGCCAATTCTCCTAATTAAAAACGTTCAAAATCTAGTCTCAATCTCATCTCAGCGACAATCAATGTCAAAAACTTGTCAAAAATGTAGGTAAACTAGTGGTATTTTTGACAGACTGAGACAAGATTAGACTGCGAACGTCCTTAAAAATACGAGAATTATCCCTCTGGTTACGGAGATAGGTATTAGTCAAGGTTCCAACTTTTTTTTAAATGTTTTTTTTTTTTACGAAAAAGTAAAAGCATAAGCATTAGGATTATGCTTTTATGAAAACAAGTTTTAAATGTTATAACTTAACTTTAAATACTCCCACGGCCCCTGTTCCATTGCATTCACCCCCCATTAGCAAAATGTTTTGCGTTCGTTACAGCGAATTTTCACACCAAAAATAAAATTCGTTTCCCAGCCATTATTTTTGCAAAATGTTACTTAGTTTGATGTACCTACTGGCTCGTTTGTATGTACAGACGCCAGCACATCAAGCTACACGAAACTGTCAAGTTTTCCCAATCAACATTGAACCTTATGCTTAAGCGATAAAGTTGAAAATCTATTAATGAAATTTGACAGATTGTAGTAGGTTAATGTGCTCCAGTCTGTACGTTTATGAACGTAGTGAATGTTGCTCTTGTCTAGACAGTCTTCAGCTGATATACCTGCTTTATTGGCAAACTAGAAAAATATACAGGATGTTACGGAAAGGGTGTATCAATACAAACGGGTTGAAGAGTGTATCTGGTCTAGAATCTCTGTACAAAATGTCAGCTCAAAAGCAGTAACTTTGAAAATGCTTAATATTTTTTTATTTCGATAGTTTATTAAATTGAAATCATAACAAACGTGTCACCGCACTACGAGGGTCATTATCTATTATCTGTAGTGTGTCTGTGCGCCTAGTACACGAACATCACGCCGCCGCGCGCCAGTGCGCCGTGATGTCGAAATAAAAAATTATTAAGCATTTTCAAAGTTAATGCTTTTGAGCTGAAATTTTGTACAGAGATTCTAGACCAGAGCCCTGATTCACAACCATACGACAGGCTATCGTATCGAACCTGACATTTCAATAACCTGATTTGACTTGCCCTCAACAGCAAATAGCTGTTGGAAGAATAGCGGGCGTCTATTTGATTAAACTGACAAAATTTTCGGGTTTTGGACTTGTGAACAGCGTTTAGAAGACTCCTACGATAACAATGATTAATGTTCGATACGATACGGAAGCGTATCGAGTGTTTGTGAATAGCTATGCTGATACACTCTTCAACCCGTATGTATTGATATACCCTTTCCGTAACACCCTGTATATTAACGTACATTATTATTTTTTGTGACTGCTTTAGCGAGAGCATAGCATAATCCGCCAATAGCGTCCATTGCCGGGACACAGGCCACCTCTCTGTGAGTAAGAGTGGGCCATAA
The DNA here is from genome assembly GCA_947508005.1 of Amphipoea lucens. Lineage (NCBI taxonomy): Eukaryota > Metazoa > Arthropoda > Insecta > Lepidoptera > Noctuidae > Amphipoea > Amphipoea lucens. Next base: position 8,287,698 of record OX382381.1, on the reverse strand, counting down.
TCCACCACGACCGCCGAATGCCTGTTGGTGGATAAACTGCTATACCTACCTACGTATAATACCAATTTTATACCAAATCTTCATTCATAAATACCTCATGCGTAACACACTATCAATCTCAATTTGAATCATTTTGAAAGATATTGCTAAACCATTGCTTCATAAGTTCGAAAAATGTGTCTGCTCAACAAAGTAAATTGCGCAATGTATGTTGTTGAACTGTCAAAATGAAACCCATTGCTACTGATTGTGTGTTACGACGCAATTGCCCTGCGGGTAGTTTTTGCCTTCAGTTTCTTTCATGCATGAATACAAACACATAACATAATCAGCCTATAATGTTCCCACTGCTGGGACACAGGCCTCCTCTCAGTAAGAGGGAGTGGGCCGTAATCCACCACGCGGGCCCAGTGCGGGTTGGCAGATGTCACATGTCTTCGAATTGTTGGTTCTAGGACATGACGGTTTCCTCACGATGTTTTCCTTCAACGTTTTGAGAGCAGTGGTGATGAAATAATTTACACAAAGTAAAGCGCCTGTCTGGATTCGAACCCATGACCTACAACGCGTAAGTCGCGGCCGTTACCATTTGGCCAACACTACCCAAAAAAAAAACTATCAATAAACACTTGTTCATGCATGAATGATTCTTCTGTATTTCTTACAGTATGGTCTAGACACAGATGTTAGTGTTTGTTAAGCCAATAGTCTGCTGCATGGCTGGTTCAATGTTTAGTGTCTTCATCGGATTTGTAACCCACTATTAGTCAAAGGTTATGTTTGAACTATGTCTGGCGTCTTTGTGGTCATATTTTGACATAAAGAGAATAAATTGCATTATTTTTAAACGACTTACAAAAATGAGGTTCTGTATTCGACCCGTATGTATGTTTTTATGTATGTATGTTTGTATGTCCGCGATTTTCTCAAAAACTAAATAAGTTTTGAGAAAAAACTAAAGATTTTCTCAAAAAAAAAAAAATCTTTCACTAATGTGATCTATATACTTTCAAGAAGGTAAGGAAGGAGGGAAGGTAAGGTATTAGGTATGAGTAATTATTCTTACGTACGAAGTTATATGCATAAATGTACTGCATGTCCGGCATTTCTATGCGAATTTTGAGGATTCTTCTAGTCGGTGTCTTCAATTCTTCAATGCACTAGTATTAATTGAATTTGTGTAGGGTAGGTTACAACTAAAAAGTGAAAAATAACTTTAATTTCGGAAGTCGGTGTCAAAAAACGAAAATGCGGAACCAGCGACACCGACTTCCGAAATTAAAGTTATTTATCACTTTGTATTGTTATTTTTTTGAAGTCGGTTGTTTTTTTGTTAAAAAGTTTTTTATTAATAGGCATCTTCTAGGGTAGTGGTGGCCAAGTGATAACGGCTGCGACTTACGAGCTGTAGGTTGTAGGTACGAACCCAGACAGGCGCTTTACTTTGTGTAAATTATTTCATCACCACTGCTCTTAAAACGTTGAAGGAAAATATCGTGAGGAAAGCGGCATGTCCTAGAACCAAAAATTCGAAGACATGTGACATCTGCCAACCCGCACTGAGCCCGCGTGGTAGATTACGATCCACTCCCTCTCACCGAGAGGAGGCCTGTGTCCCAGCAATGGGAAAATTATTGGCCGATTATGAGGCATCTTCTGGGCTTGCTCGTTCTATCATAGACCTCATCCTTCGTTTTCTATCAGGCGTAATCGAGGTCAGGAACAGCCCAACCTCGCAATAAAAAAAAAATAGGTTTCTATTTTAATAGAAGTCGTGTTTTTTTTGTTCTAAGATAAGTGAAAATCTAAGTTTTATTGGCTTTAATGTGGTTTTATTTCATAAGAAGGTCAAATTAAATAAAAAGAGTGTTATTTTGATCAATATTTAAGGGGGCTCCTATACAACAGACGTCATTAATTTTATGAGGTTTTTTCGTCGTGGTACGGAACCCTTCGTTTGCGAGTCCGACTCGCATTTGGCTGGTTTTTTTTGTTTTTCAACCAGCTGTGCTACTGAAACCAGGAAGAAAAGTCTACTAATCAATTATTTGACCATTGTGATTTTTTGACGTACGGCGCATCTGTCAAAAACTCACAATGGCGAAACCATTGCAACGTTTGTAAATTAGAGAGAGAGAGACTTATGCCAGCAAAAAAAAAAACAGTGGCACTCCGGGAGTGCCAACAGAACTGAAAACTTAAAATTACTTACGTATGTATTTTTGTCATATAAATAAAACACAAACACAATACTTTGCCATCACTCACTGACATATCGGAAATACATTAAAACCGAGTACATCTCGAGGACAGCCGAACACATCCGAATGTAGCGCTGTGTCGGTAACAGTGTCGCGAGTTCAATGGTTTTTCCCGTCTCAAAAATGCCCCAACGCACCTAAAGAAGTCTAAAGTTAAAATAATCGAAAAATAAAAGCCCAAGTAAAAATTTACAAGGGAATTAGAATAGAATACTCTTTGTTATCTGGAGTGGCGACCGCGTACCGGAAGACGTAGCGTTGGAAGGGAACAAGGTGGACCGACGACCCTGTGAAGGCCGCAGGAACCCGTTGGATGAGAGAAGCACAAAACCGGTCGAAGTGGAGGTGCTTGGGGGAGGCCTATGTCCAGCAGTGGACGTCTTTCGGCTAAAATGATGATGATGATGACTCTTTATTATGTACAACATATAATTTACAGAAATAAATATAGAAACTTTACAATGGGTGACACAATGGGCGGTCTTATCGCTAAGTCAAGAGCGATCTCCTCGAATAATAAAATTAATTTTAATTTAATTATTATCTATAAACTAATTAGGTATATAATGTTATGTCAAACAGAATCTAGACTAATGTCGTAGAGTGTGGCAAATAATCTAGGCGCTATGTTATAGCCTAAACGATGCTCTTTTTAAATCGGCACATTTTTATCTTCGAAGCTTTTTTAGGACAAAGATGAATGTGAGTAATTTAAGTTGTAAAATGCTTGCACTACTATTTTACTGAAATCGCAATCTGTTACAATGTTGAAACAACATTTGTTTTAGGTAGCTAGGTCCATCACGTTTAATTGATTTCATTTCATACAAAGAGTAAGGGGCTCGTGGCTTAGTAATAACAGCCGCACGGGTCGATCGATCAGGTTAAGCTTTGCTTGCCTCATACTGTTCGTGGATGGGTGATCCTTACATACCTAGACCCTTCCGTGCCTCGGAAAGCACGGTTAAAGCCGTTGGTCCCGGCTGTCATTCGAGGATCTTTGACAGTCGTTACGGGTCGTCAGAAGCCTGAAAGTCTGACAACCAGTCTTACCAAAGGGTATCGTATTACCCAGTAACTGGGTTGTGGCCAGATAGGCAGTCGCTCCATGTAAAATACTGGTACTCAGCTGCATCCGGTTAGACTGGAAGCCGACTCCAACATAGTTTAGAAGAGGGCAGATGATGACAAAGAGTAATAGAAATAATTGAAAACCTCGTAAGGGGTCATTGCACTCATCATTACGAAAAACTTTTACGAAGGAGACAGATTTTGTTGAGTTATGCGATCACAAAAATGTATGGAGCAGCTGTTTTTTTTGCTATTTCAATTACACTTGTTAATTCATAGTGTGTTACGAGCATTTTGGCCTAGCAAAATAACTAAGTCTCATCATCATCTGCCTAGCCTTTTCCCAACTATGTTGAGGTCGGCTTCCTGTCTAACCGGATGCAGCTGAATACCAGTGTTTTACATGGAGCACCGCTGTTCTCAAAATGGTGAAGGAAAACATCGTGAGGAAACCGGTATGTCCTAGAATAAAAAATTCGAAGACATGTGAAAGCCAACCTGCACTGGACCCGTGTGGTAGATTACGGCCTACTCTCTCGCACCGAGAAGAGGCCCAGTAAAGGGAAAATTATAGGCTGATTATGCTGAACGCCTTCCAATTCTCCATTAAATTAATCATTAGTCTTTTTGACAACCTGCATAAGTACATATCTAATTAAAATAAAAACTCGCGTGCTAACATTATCCGGTATGTTTAAAATAATCTATCAAATAAGTTATAACAGTTTGATTGCCCTTGTTTATATTTCTTCAGGTACAGCATCAGAAAGTGACCATTCATACCTACTTTACGACCGAAAGCATCCAAACGCCAAAACATTCTATTACGTCACCCTTGACAGTACACAGTTGTGTATTTATGTACTCAGAGTACACAAGGCAGGACAGCTCACGTAGCCCAAATGTGGCAGCGAAGGGGACATAGTGACGTCATCAATCCGGCTAAACGGCTAAAGGACGTGTTTAGCCGTTCGATAGTAAGGGTCGGTTCACACATCACCGCGCAAGCTGACTGCTAATGCTAGGGACTACACAAAGACAGATTTTACTCACAAGAAATGAAAAAAAAAACAATAAAAACATGTAGGTATAGTGTGATAAGGGTATTTTAAAGCGTGTTCAAAATCAGAACTAACGTCGCCTACTTGTTTTGTCAATACAATTTCGCAAAAAAAAAAACGGAATCATTTACCAACAACGCCTTAATCTGTCAAGCTCCGCTAATGAGACACAATTGATTTTCTATTGTTTCGTCGCCGATCGGCGACGGGCGCCGCTTGACCGGTTAAGGAGTCAACAGATCCCTATACCTATAAATCGTAAAGAAAACTCTAATGACAACATTATTGTGATAAGATTTCATTTTGTGATAGTGTCCCACACTTTTTGATAAAACAGCTGCGAGAGGGATGGGAATTGAGAATTGGAATTAGCACAGGCAAAAATCAGAGTATCCAAATTGATTGGTTTCTTTGGATAGTTGGCTCAAATACACAGAATATCAAGATTCTACGTATTTTTTGACATAAATATTTGGGACAAGAATCGAATACTGAATCCTTCAGTGTCTTTTTCTTCTTTTCGAGTCGATAGCAAAAGTAAATTAAAAAAAACTATTGCCATAAAAACAGCTTACAGAAAAATGTGAGACCCTGGTTCCAGAGCTAGGTTAGAGCACTTGTAGTTCGGCATAGCTATTCACAAACACTCGATACGCTTCCGTATCGTATCGAACATTAATCATTGTTATCGTAGGAGTCTTCTAAACGCTGTTCACAAGTCCAAAACCCGAAAACTTTGTCAGTTTAAATCAAATAGACGCCCGCTATTCTTCCAACAGCTATTTGCTGTTGAGGGCAAGTCAAATCAGGTTATCGAAATGTCAGGTTTTCGATACGATAGCCTGTCGTATGGTTGTGAATCAGGGCTCAGGAGCCAGTGACTTCTTTCATTTAAAAGGTGATAGAATTATATTACTTAAAAACTTTTTTACAAAAAAAACAACCGACTTCAAAAAAAACACTACAAAGTGATAAATAACTTTAATTTCGGAAGTCGGTGTCGTTGATTCCGCATTTTCGTTTTTTGACACCGACTTCCGAAATTAAAGTTATTTATCACTTTGTAGTGTTTTTTTTGAAGTCGGTTGTTTTTTTTGTAAAAAAGTTTTTATTTTTCACTTTTTAGTTGTACCTACCCCACAAAAAAGTAAACAAAAAGATCGTTAATGTAGACAATGTAGATAAATTTTTAGGTTTTTGTTGATTTTTCAAAAACCGCTTGTCCGATTTCGATAAAATTTTCATGGGACCATTTGGGAAGTATACCCTTTCTAACAAAAAAAGAATTTTTCAAATCGGTTGGCAAACGACGGAGTTATGCGCGAACAAACATAAAAAAAAAAAAAATAAAAAAAAAAAAAAATACAAACATTCGAATTGAGAACCTCCTCCTTTTTTAGAAGTCGGTTAAAAATTAAGTTTACTAAACATTTAATTTATGCACTACAAATTGAATTAGAAAAGTGAGTTGGGTCTATGTAGTGGGCTCAAGTCAATCGCGTCATCAGAACCTTTTTAGGGTTCCGTAGCCAAATGGCAAAAAACGGAACCCTTATGGATTCGTCATGTCCGTCCGTATGTCACAGCCACTTTTTTCCGAAACTATAAGAACTCTACTGTTGAAACTTGGTAAGTAGATGTATTCTGAGAACCGCATTAAGATTTTCACACAAAAATAGAAAAAAAGCAATAAATTTTGGGGGTTCATACTTAACTGAAACTCAAAAATATTTTTTTCATCAAACCCATACATACGTGTGGGGTATCTATGGATAGGTTTTCAAAAATGATATTGAGGTTTCTAATATCATTTTTTTCTAAATTGAATAGTTTGCGCGAGAGACACTTCCAAAGTGGTAAAATGTGTCCCCCCCCCCCCCTGTAACTTCTAAAATAAGAGAATGATAAAACAAACATATGATGTACATTACCATGTAAACTTCCACCGAAAATTGGTTTGAACGAGATCTAGTAAGTAGTTTTTTTTAATACGTCACAAATCATAATACGGAACCCTTCATGTGCGAGTCCGACTCGCAATTGGCCGGTATTTTCAGTAGGTATATGTTCTTCGTTTAACCAGTCGTACTTTCTACGTCGTTTTCAGTAATGAGCACGATGAATCTTTAAGTGAATTCATCAGGCCGATTGTTTCAGCTGTGTTTGGATTTTATTTATTTATTTTGTTACTTTGTTTTCTGTTCCTTGTCAGAAATGGTTAGTTTTGTGTTATGTTGACACGGGTATTTTGTTGTTTACATAGACCTTGGTTCCTGCACGCTAATTGTGTTAAAAAAAAAAACCTTCATTCACCATGTATATCATTTCAAAGGATATTTATTGCCAATCAATTGCTTCGTATGTTCGAAAAATGATTCAGGTCACCAACGTAAATAATAGAGTCCGCGTATCACTGGTCAGTTTCCCTCAGTCGTCAGTTTATTTAATTCGCCAGTTTCGCAATGAATGTTGTTGAATTGTCAAAATGAAAGCCATTGCTACTATTAGTGTGTTACGCAAGAACCGCTGAAGTCAATTCAATTTTGACTATTGTCAAAATCCATGTAACTTTCGGTTCGGTTGTCTGTTGTTTCAAAATTAAAATCAAATTATTTTATTTTACATAAACCTAAGGTCCAGCCGCGCCAAATTTGCCAAGGATGTAAACAACAATGGCCGCTCAAAATTCGATATACAAGAACATTTATTATTAGTAATGTTTGTTTTCGTCTAAATCTCCGAGCTAACTAGACGAAAACAAACATTACTTAAAATAAACGTTCTTCAAAATCGATATACATCGATTTTATTCAATTTCGAGCGGACATTGTTGTTTACACCTTTGGCAAATTTGGCGCGACCGGACTTTATATGGGCACTTATGATCTTTTGAAACATCAGACGCTTATGAAACATAGAACCTTTCGGCCCCATCGGCCATCTGTTCTGCGAGCAATGTGCCCTGCCCACTGCCACTTAAGTTTGACAATTTTTCGGGCTATGTCGGTTATCTTGGTTCTCCTGCGGATCTCTTCATTTCTGATTTGGTCACGCAGGTAAACTCCAAGCATAGCCCTCTCCATTGCCCTTTGGGTGACTTTCAGCCTTCTAATAAGGCCCATTGTGAGCGACCACCTTTCAGTGCCATATGTCATTACTGGCAACACGCACTGCTCAAAGACTTTCGTCTTGAGGCACTGCGGTATGTGGGACGAGAAGATATTGCGTAGCTTCCCGAACGCTGCCCAGCCGAGTTGGAATCGAAGATTGACCTCTTTCGACATTTAAACGCGATAAAATAAGGTAATAAAAATGATTTCATGCTTTTTGGGCGTCAACGAACGCCAGTAGCTTTGTTTTTTGAAGTTTGAGTTGAGGAAATCTGTTTTCTTTTCTTTTATCGAGTGAAGTTACATCAGGTCTGTGAAGTTTACACAAAAATAAAAGAGATTTTTTTAAGTATTTCAAATGACTATCCTAACTGCGGTCGATGACCTCACAAAAAAAAAACACATATACATACACATAATCAGCCTATAACGTTCCCACTGCTGGGACACAGGCCTCCTCTCTGTGAGAGGGAGTGGGCCGTAATCCACCACGCGGGCCCAGTGCGGGTTGGTGGATGTCACATGTCTTCGAATTTTTGGTTCTAGGACATGCCGGTTTCCTCACGATGTTTTCCTTCACCGTTTTGAGAGCAGTGGTGATGAAATAATTTACACAAAGTAAAGCGCCTGTCGGGGTTCGAACCTACGACCTACAACTTGTAAGTCGCGGCTGATACCACTGGGCCACCACTGCTCAAAAAAAAACACCAAATTAATTTATTTTTTGTTTTATTATGTTAAGATATCGATACCTATCACGTTTGCGAAGTTTTGCAGCTAATTTAATTTTAACCTGTACAGTTACAGCGGCAAATAAAAACTGTATGACAAAAAAAAAATACTTCCGAATTTTCCAGACTGAAAAAGATTTCATTTACAAATGAACCCTGCATTGGAACTGATAAATTGTTTGCATCGTATCAAACAAAGGCCAAAAAACTCGAATTCAATCCCCAATCTACATTGCACAGTGTGCTAGAGCAAGAAAACTTCATAAACGCTACGAAAGGTTGCACACACACGCTGATTTACGTCTCCCCATTGAAACTGTAATTGCACACTGGGTCAAAACGATGTCTCCTGGACGAAATTGCTGGCTTTGACAAAACGAATGAAGAGAAAGTGCCCGATAGGATTCCTTTTAGAAGAAAAAAGAAAGAAAAGCATCTTTTTTAGGGTTCCGCGGTTATATAAGAAGGTTTACAGTTTTTCTATGTCCTTGTGCATGTCACTGACCCTTTACATAATTGTAGTGTGGGGGATTGTGGAGCAAGTAAAATGCTTTTAAAACAATTTACAGGTGGTTTATTTTATATTCTCGATACAAATGGAAATCCTCTTAACTTTAAACTATTAAATCTCGCATCGCTCTGGTTTTATAAAGTCGTCTTTCTTTGTCCAGGCGGTTTTCCTTTGGAATGCGCTCCCTCAGAATATCAGGACGGTAACCAATCGGTTCACATTTAAAGTGAAAGCTCGAGAACACATACACAAGAAGTTGGCAGATTCGTCTCAGAATTAAGTTGTTGTAGGGTTTCTTATTTATGTCTCATAACTATTTATATATATATATATTGTTGTACATATGTATGTCTATGTATATATGTATTTATTATTATATCTTTTTTTTTATTCTTATATCTTAGTTATAAATATTTTCTTATCATTTCTTTCTGTTATTGCACCTACTGTGTATTGTCTCTGCATCACCCTAAGGTAGACTGGTAGAAAATGCCTAAGGCACTAAGTCCGCCTTTGTACAGTTTTTACTTGTGCATAAAGTTTTAATAAATAAATAAATCTTAACGTCTTTTATATTCTACACCGTTTATCTAACGTTCCCTTCCAGTACTTATCCGCCATTCCTCATATGTTTACTTGTACATTCAAAACATTCATCCTACATAATATAACCTCACGCCTGTTCTCCAAACATGTACAATAGTAGGGGGCGAGCCTATTGCCATCAACCTGGAACAGAGTCAGACTCCGGACTGCCTCCGAGAAATTTCGATTTAGTCCGGTCTGGGTGCTTACTCTTGAATTTAATTCCGATAGATCGACATTAGAATTATGACGTTTCGTAATTTTGAGTTCGGTTTAATTAAACTAAAAGGTAAAATTGGATGATTGATTTTGGAGCCTGGCCCTAATTTCCACTTAGTTCACCAAAATGGACACCCAATTTTACCTTTTAACACAGAATACTTAAAGTACTACGTACAGAAAGGCCACTCCCTTCCCCGCACTAACATCAGTTACCGCACCTCACCCCGCACTTCGAGGTTACCGTCGCAGTTCTTTAACAAAGAGCGCTCGCAAACACAAGTACCTCACGCACACATTCATACGTATACAAACGTCATTTTTTAATGTAGTAGTAGTAGGTAATTATTTTGCGAGCGTTGTATGGAGTGTCCGGGGTGTGCTTTTAGTTTAATTAAACCGAACTCAAAAGTACGAAACGTCACAATTCTAATGTCGATCTATCGGAATTAAATTCAAGAGTAAGCACCCTGATTCCCTGGGCCCCCCTCCACCCCCCCCCCCCTCGATCCCCTGCTAGTTCTTCTTCTGTTTTAATCTCTGGCTTATCCACTTTATGCTAGGTTACTCTTTTTGTCAGGTAAGTACAGTGCAGAGAAAATAAACGTTTTATGTTTTAGAAAAATCCAATAACACTTTGCGCGACCCGGGAATCGAACCGATTTCATGCTCAGCAATGGCGCTTGCGGCCATTATGTCAGCGAGGAACATCTTTTACTCGAATATTAAAAATTTATTGGTACCTAGGTTCTTCATACAACGCACTGAACTTATGAATTTAGATGGATCAGTAAATATTATGACTTTCAAAACTGTAAAAAATAACTTTTTACTTTTGACCGACTTTGAAAATGGTAGATTTCCGATGAAACGACGACCCGCAACAGGTTTTTTAATTTAAAAAAATATGTGTCTACGAGTATATAAGTCCTATATTCTTTAGAATTAAGTCTGAGAGTGAAATTGCTTTTTCAAGTGTTAGTATCAAAATGTAGATAAGACTTGGTCTAGACTTAAATATTTTATTTTATATCAAGGTATACCTAGCCTTACTAACTGCGAAACCCACAGAGCTCGGATTCCTTCAGCGTCTAGAGACAGCAATACTATAGTCCGCATGGAACTACATAGTTGGCCGCTGAGGTGGGGACAGAGGTGAGGCAGCGGGCCTGCGGACGGAGAGTAATGGGTAGCTCACCGTCCGATCAGGACCAGGCCCGTGCCGGACGACGCGTACGTGTTCCATGCGCGCCTCAAAGAGATATCAGCATAAAGGAAGGGGCCTGCCAGGGCCGAAGCCTGGGGTGCGGGTTGTCCGAAAGGGTTACCGCTACCTCGGAACATAAAGGGCTAAGGAAGGAACACGGATGGGTTTTAGTCAGTAAGAGTCTGACACTCCCTTCCGCTCCACCCAGAGCGGGAGGAGTCATTTGATGATTTCCCATTCATAAAAAAAAAGGGGTGAGGCGGCAGTTCGCAACATCCGTCCCACCGTTCACATACCTAAGGCGCGGTCAACTAGTTCCGCAAGGACTATAATAAAATTCGCGACGAATGTACGCTGAGCGCATTAGTTCTATTATGGTCGCCATTCAAAGCCGTCTGTTTCTTTAGGTTATTTAGTATCGTAGTGCAAGTAAACGGTAATACTGTGACGCTTGGTTTAGATGGAAAGTGTAAACAATGCCACCTCTAGCAGCGGCCGCCGAGGCGTCTCCACGAGCAACTATGGAGTTGCTAGCCTATTCTTCTCGATGGCTTACCTTTTGAGGGCATTTAGAATCAATTAAATTTTCGTATAAATTTTGACAGTCAAAAGCGCCTTTTATGTGACATTTTTTTAGTTTTTTTTTTTTATAATATCTCTTAAATCCTTCCCTATCATACGGGTACGTCTTCACTACCATTACCGTGCCCCCCGGTCTATGCCTTGATATGCAATGGTCGCTGTAGCACCATAAACATGAGGCTACAGGAGCTAGTTCGAATCTTGGGGTTCATTCGATTAATCGAGTCTTGTTTAACCCGTTTAACCACGCTGGAATCGGTGCAATTCATTCAATCATAATTCACAAACAATCACAAATGTTACAACACTATAATTTTTTTATTGACATCTACTAGATGTCCATCTAGCATCTAAAAGTTAAACAAATCTAACAAAAATGTGAACTTTTGCATAGTTCATGAAAAAGTTTTGGAAAAGAAAAATTAAATAAAAAATACATCGACTCTGCGACGGAACCCTACCGCGCGTACTCCAACATTCACTTGCCGCACTTGGCAGGTTTTTTTTTTTCTTTCGCGATTACAAAAAGCCATTTTGGGGTGGACGCGGTCAGACAATGGGCCTTCCGTCCTTTTAGTTAAGAATATGAAGTTATTACTAATGGATCATATTGGGCTTTAGGTTTAAATAGAAAAGTCCACAATACGTGTTTTTTGGTAAGGCTTCGCTGTTATTAAACTGAAGATTAGTTCTGAACTAAGTTTGGGCTGTGGATTATGTTTAAGGCTGAGGCTACAGTAGGTAGCGATTTGCGATGCGACTGGAAGAGCGAAACGAGATAAACATGGTATGGCTACATTATAAGCAAAAATCTGGTGTTACATATTCGGCGATGACGTGGCTACAGTACACATGCTATCAAATCATCCTTCGCGGATTACTATACGCATAATCTAGCCACACTCATATTTAATAGCACTATTGAACTAGACGTGCATGTGAGAAATTTCCTAATAAATTCGCTTCAATTTCGCTGATATGTTGATGTAGCCGATGCCGTGATTAAAGTAATGTTGTTCCAATTGCATAAAGAAATCAAAGATCGCTAGTAATATTTGATGTACGGTGTAGCCATATACGTGAACATTCATTTTTTTTTTATCGCTCATGTGTCGCAGGTCGCGTTGCGGCCTAATGTAGCCTCAGCCTTAATTTTGGGGCTTTCAGTAGTGTTCTTTATGTTCAGCTTAAAAAGAATTTTTTGATAACTTTATTCATTTATTTAAAATAGTAAGAAGTATAGCATAATTCGTCTATAACGTTCCCACTACTGGAACACAGGCTTCTGTGAAAGGGAAAAATAGTAAGTTTGACTCCCTTGGTCTAGGTTCGTTTCCCGGGCTGGGGAAAGTTATATTGGGTTTTGCCCAATACAATTTTGGTTTTTGGGTTGTGCTGAATAACGTGAATAACGCAATGAATGTTGTGGATCTGTCAAAATGAAAGCCATTGCTACTGTTACCCCCTTACTAATAAACGTTGTATAGCGTCTGTATAGTTACAAAACGCTTTGTCTTCTTCTTTCAAAAGTCAGATTATATCATAAATATCAGATGAATAGTTATCATCGATTTCTCTCTTTCAGTCGTCAGTAATTTAAATTTCGAAAGAAGAAGACAAAGCGTTGTGTAACTATACAGACGCTATACAACGTTTATTAGTAAGGGGGTAAATGTATTATTCAATTACCCCACAGTTTTTGTTTTTCGAATCTTTTTCAGACTGAGAAAAAGCTCATAATACAAAATTTACAAGTAAGACTAAGGTTTAAAATCAGTTTTTATATTTAGAACTGTAACGTTGTCGGAATAAAGTGCGATATTCTCACTCGACAATTTTTGTCTGTCTGTCTGTCCCGGTTAATCTCCGAAACGGCTCGACCAATTTCGACGGGACATTCACTGGAAGATAGCTGATGATGAAAGGTACTACTTTTTTTTTGAAAAGGGATTAGGGTACCGTGCAAAAAAACCCATGAAATACATTTTTTTCCGACATGCATGCGAACGTATAAAAAAAATTCTGTTACTCTGTCTGGATAGTTTTCTGAATAAACTAAAATATAATAAGTTTTGGCAAAACCACTCACTTCCATGGATCAAACATACGTATAAATAAACAGTGAATCAAGCATACTATGATAACTACAGCTGATATCAAGCTACGCTCACATTACAGCTTGCAATTTGATCGATCCCGGCTGTGTCTGTCTGTGTCTAAGGCGCTTCTAGACTAAAGAAGCGGTGTGCTGCGTTTTTATACGGATCGGGTTTTTCTCGGGTTTTCTGCGGTTAGTCTGAAAGTGACAGGAGGACTGATTTAGCTGTTTTTAACATTTGATTTAGCGAAGGTAGATAACTAGGTACTTTACTTTATTGCTTCATAATAAGTAACTAACTATATACACTAGATAAATGACTAACTAAATTACAATACAAATAAATAAAAATAAAACAAAGGACACTTAGGCGTCGAAGTATTCGTCCGCATCGCTGTCATCCGGAAACGTGCCCAGAAGACTGGTAGCATTGCCCCGTTGAATGGCACTAGATACTCAGATAGAGTATAGCTTAGCATTGTCAGCCTATAATATTCCCACTGCTGGGACACAGGCCTCCTGCCGGTGATAGGCCTGTACTAGTGCAGGTTGGTAGATGTCACATGTCTTCGAAGTTTTGGTTCTTCGATATGCCGGTTCCCTCTCCATTTTGAGAGCAGTGCTGATGAAATTATTCACCCAAGATTTTTTTACTTTTCTTTATTTATCTTCCATTTTATTATTTAGGATGCAATATCCCACCCGTATCAAAGGGTCAAAAATAAAATTTTATTAATAGCAAAACGACACTGCACACTGTAGCAAAATGCCTATTTGTAAAGCTCCTCCTCATTCAAATAGTCACAACTCCTCAACTATTTGACTTAGAGCTCAGGTCTTGACATCAGTTGTTAGGTAATGCCTTAGTGCACCTAAAAAGTAAAAAAGAGGTATGTTATCAGTCTCGTTTTTGGAAAAAATGTAAAAAGTAAAAAAAACAACCAAATTTTTTCACACTTTTTAAGTTTCAAGTATTTTTTTAAGGTTATAATGGGAATTTTTGATAAACTTTTCAGTGTAAACTTATTGCTTGCTTTTGTAGCTATCGAACGGAACCACTTTTATGCCTGTAGGACCTCTACATTGGTAGATATAAATGAACCCAACCGTATTCAGTAAAAAAAACTTTAAATGGTCGCCATTTCAAAACAGTAGGAGCAAAATGCCTTATTATGAAGGATTTGTCGATAAAATTGATCATATTGCTTCGCCTTATCGGGTCGGATACCGGTTACCAGACACACTGTATATTATTTATATTTTAAATAATGAAAAAACAGTGGATAGTAGTTCCATGTTTGACACGAGAGTACATAAATGTATATAAACCCGGGCACATAAAGTTGAATGTTCGTCCATTGTGAATTTTTCCGTTGCATCGTTGAGGCTTGCCGCAAAATTTGGGGCAGTTTTTAATGAAATTCGACTGTTCCACTGATTAATTATTGCACGTATGAGCTTTGCTATACATCCATTATTTTCAGTCCGTGCCAGGTTTCATTCAAAAGCTTTTATTTTTTAACTTTTTCAACTGAAAAAAAGATTTTCCTTCTCGATCACGCGGGTTAATACCTATTCAGATATATTATTTTATTTCAGTGAAAATTGTGAAAAATATTATTTGGAGTGGTTTTTTTTATTTTAAGCGTTTTGTTCGCGTAGCGATTCCTCCATTTTGTTTTTTTGTAGGGATTTATTTTTGATACGGCTCAATATTTTAAAGTACTGTAATGGATCATTTATGTAGGAGCTTTGCCCGGGATTTTATAGGTAGCTAGGTAGTTCAATTTTCAGGCATTGTTTTACCAAATACGTTATATTTATGTAAAAGTATACAGTTGTAGTGTACTCAGTTGACTATTTTAATGCAACATAACATAGTCAGCCTATAGAGAATGTTCCCACTGCTGGGACACTCTCTCTGTGAGAGGGAGTCACCACGCGGGCCCAGTGCGGGTTGGTAGATGTCACATGTCTTCGAATTTTTGGTTCTAGAACATGCAGGTTTCCTCACGATGTTTTCCTTCACCGTTATTGAGAGCAGTGGTGATGAAATAATTTACACAACCCCTGTCTGGGTTCGAACCTACGACTTACAACTCATAAGTCGCAAAGTCTGTATTATTTAGTCACGATTCATCATCATTATCATCATTTATCCAAAACAATTACGACTGCTGGACTAGAGTTGGTTAATAAAACGTATAGCGTCAAAAAATAGCACGCTATGTCTTTATAGCATCTAGCGTTTGTTGTACCGACTCTGACTTCGCGCTAGAAATATAACGTTTCAACAAACTAGGCATCTCAAATTCTAAACTCACACAGCGGGGCGAGAGCGGGATAGCATTATAGTTTTATAACTTTTATAGTCCCACTCACAGCGTCACAGGCTCACAGCGCGTCGGGGCACTCGGGCGAAATCGTGTGAACTCGGGCGGCAGTCGGCCTGTCGGACCGCGGTACCTGTTTATTACGTGTACGTTTTGTAAACAAACACGGCGATCGCACGTTCATTTTCTAATTAATATTTTTTTTGCTGTGCAACTTGTATGTACTACAGTACTGTAATTGTAAATATAATAATTCTCATGTTTCGTACATTCGTCGTGCTATTGTAAATACCTAGTTGATTTTTTGTAGATACAATCAATGAACTTTTAAATACTTACGCCTATAATAAATAATAATTGTCTCGCAAAACTTTTATATAATAAAATTTAATCAATTTGTTTATAGACAGTCCTAAGCCTGGAAAGTATGAAGAAAAGTCCATTGATCTATTATAGCGCTTCATGAGATATTATTATATTCTTTCGTGTACAGCGCTGCGAGTACTTGCGAAGCTGCGAGATAACTAGCGTGTTGCCAGATAACGTCTCCGCGTTCAGACTGCGGCCAAGTTTTGTTACAACGTGTTATAATGATAGCGTATAAAATAGCGCGCTAGAAAAATATAGTTTATAGTCTATAACACGTCTTTAGTTTATAGTCGATTTGAACATCACTATGCTGGACATAAGCCTCCCCCAAGCAGCGCCACATCGACCGGTTCCGCGCTTCTTGCATCTTACGGATTCCTGCGGCCTTGACAAGGTCATCGGTCCATCTTGCGGAAGGCCTTCCAACGCTACGTCTTCTGGTACGCGGTCGCCACTCCAGAACCTTTCGGCCCCATCAGCCATCGGTTCTGCGAGCAATGTGCGCTGCCCACTGCCAGGATTCTACTTTAAGTTACTTACGAGTATACTCGGTTCCTATAAACAAAAACGAATCGTTTTGCTTACCAATAGTATCAATTTTTATTGCCAATCTTGGTTTATAAATAGGTACAAGTAGCAGCGGCCCGCGGTTTTACCCGCGTAAGTTACGATACGAATAACTATCCAATGTCCTTTCCCGGGACTTAAACTATCTCTATACTAAATTTCATCGAAATCGGTTCAGCGGTTTAGGCGTGAAAAGGTAACATACAGACAGACAGAGTTACTTCAGAATTTATAATACCTATTACTAGCTGCGCCCCGCAGTTTCACCCGCATAAGTTACGAACCTGTGGGAATATTGGGATAATAACTATCCTATGTCCTTTCCCGGGACTCAAACTATATACCAAATTTCATCGAAATCGGTTCAGCGGTTTAGGCGAGAAAAGATAACATACAGACAGACAGACAGACACAGTTACTTTCGAATTTTTAATATTAGTATGGATAGAATAGAAGACTCTTTATTATGTACTACACCCTACTGTACTCCATATAAATTACAGACATAAATACAGAAATTTTACAAAGGGTGACACAATAGGCGGTCTATCGCTAAGAGCGATTCTTTGGATGGATTAAAACGGGGAATGAGAGACAAATACTGTAGGTAGTCTGTGGTGTACCATTTACATAATACAATAAATACATACAAAAATATTATACTAATCTAAATAAATATCATGTAATAATAAACATGAAACAGGAGCAAAGAAAATATAATGAAGATGTTTAAGGAGCAAGGAAGTGCTTTTTTACGGTCAAGTCATTCCATAACCGTACTGCTTGAACAGTAAAAGATTCGTAAGCTAATTTTGGGTCTCCTATGTAAAGCTATGGGGTATTTGCTTCATTATTGGTAAAGATACAATCCATACTTAATATTATAAATGCGAAAGTGTGTCTGTCTGTCTGTTACCTCTTCACGCTTAAACTGTTGAATCGATTTAGATAAAATTTGGTGTAGAGATAGTTTTAGTCCCGGGAAAGGACATAGGATAGTTTTTATCCCAATATTCACACGGAATCGACTCTTATGCGGGTGAAACCGCGGGGCGCTGCTAGTAGTATATAATTATAACCAATAACGTTAAGTTTATCTGAAACACCTTAACATCAATTCATCGTATACAGACATAGAGCGGAGCTGGGAACCAAATTAGATTCAAATCAGACGAAAGATCGTCGCTGCGTTTATTATACGAGTAACGAAGAAAATTACCGTCTCGATCGACTTTTTATATATTTTTTCATTGTTATTTTATTAGTTAGAATATTCGGTTTGTGTATGAATAAACTTCTGTGCTGTAATAACAACGCATTGTGATCATTTCGGAAATGCTGAAATAATTCGTTTTTCAATATATTAGGTTACCTACTGAGGAGCTCGTGGCTAAGAGGTAACAGCCGCACGGGTCGATCTTCAAGGTGAAGCAACGCTTGCCGAGGTCGGTCCGTGGATGTCTGTGGATCATCCTATGTAGCATTACATACCGAGACCTCCTCGGTACCTCAGAAAGAACGTGAAGAGGTGAACGTGTTGTTGAGGTCAGATTGGCAGTCGCCCTGGTATTCAGTTGCATCTGGTTAGGCTGGAAACTGACCCCAACATAGTTGGGAAAAGGGTAGACAGATGATGACGTTGTTTATCTATAGTTATGCTACATATTATATTAAAGCTTGTTTGTACCCTTGATTAACACAAGTAAAACGTGCGTCGGTTCGTGAGAACAATATCTGTACCTATTACGGAAACCTGTTTTTATCGAGGCATCGGTCAATATTTAGCAATCGGTCGCTCAAATTACTTGGTACTAATCACCAGTTAGGCACCACTAATAATACATCAGTTTTAAAACATATATTCAGAAAAAAAATATGTTTTTATATCAATTCACAATCAAGTTTCGACCCTTTTTGGTTGTTTTGTTGGAGTATTCCCGTTTGAGCACCTATTTTCAGAGCACCTTTTTTTAGAGCACCAAAGGTATTCCCATTAGAGCACCAATCAATATTTTATCGTGGTGCTCAAAGGGGAACAATAAAAAATATTCAACTTTATTCCCTTTAGAGCACCTACGGTAGCTTCTAGTGATGGAGTGCTTATAATAAAACATATCGATAATTAGAAGACGATTAAAAATTGGCAGTTTTATTACAGAATGTTATCATTTACAAAAAACATAATATCATCATTAACATAAAAGTTTACTCAACTTTAATTTTATCTATCCCCAAACCGGGAGGTTGTCCTATCACAATGATTAGGTATGTGTAGATACTTTGCTAAAACAAAAGGCTTTTCATAACAATAACCATCCACGTTAACCCCACAAAAATTCCGCTGCCTGAACCTGAACAAGACAAAGTTATTCTGGAGTTATTTTTAGTACTAATTAGGCGCTGACCGCTCCTCCCCCTTCCCTTTTACTGCACCGCTCGCTCGACTTTAGCACTAAATAGGTAGGTCCAGAAGGCCAGCTCCATACAACAAGCAAAAATGCACGCACACATTTATTTATTTATTTAACACTAGCTTCTGCCCGCGACTTCGTCCGCGTGAAATTCGTACTTTCCTCTAAAAGTTTCGAAAATGGATGTTGGTATGATCTTTATAATTAACTTAAATAAATAAGTATTCGGGCCAATTTTTAAGTTTATAGAACAAAGGAATCAGATTTTTCAAAGAAACTATCCCCGCTTTTCACCCCCACAGGAGTAGAATTTTGAAAAATCGTTTAAGATGTGTTCATAACTTGACTCAAAGTTTATTTATACCAATTTTCGAGTTAATCAAGCCACGCAGTAAAATCCTTCCCTTTAAAATTAACTACCTCTTTTCATACAGTTAGGGGTAGATTTTCGAAAAACCCTGATACACGTTATTAATTATTTTTAGTCCTTAGTATAAATACTGAGTTTCAAGTTAATCGGACAGGGCGTTAAAATTCTTCCATACAAATTTTAACACCCCCCCATTACCTCTTTAGGGGGTATTTTAGAAAAACGAAAAATTCCAAACTTCATAATTTACTTAGATAAGTATTCGTGCCAAGGTTCAAGGTTATTAACTCAATAAATAAGATTTTTCATACAAACAAAATCCCCCCTTTTCACCCCCTTAGAGGTCGAATTTCCAAAAACCCCTTCTTATTCGATACCTACTCTGCACAAAGAACACAACCTCCAAAACTCATGTCCCTAGGACCAGCGGTTTAGACTGTGCGTTGATATTTCAGTCAGTTCGTTCATCCCCCTTCGGGGGAGAAATTATCAAAAACGCTGAGACACGTATAAATTAATTTTCAATCGTTAGCCTAAATACAAAATTTGAAGACCCTAACTTTTAAACTGACGGACTTTCATACACAACTTCATCCCCCTTTTTAACCCTTTGGGGTTGGAATTATCAAAAACGCTGAGACACGTATAAATTAATTTTTAGTCGTCAGCCTAAACACAAAATTTGAAGATCCTAACTTTAAAACTGACGGACTTTCATACAAACTTTCATCCCCTATTTAACTCCCTTAGGGGTTGAATTAAAAAAAATCCTTCCTAATTCCTTGTCTACATTATAAAGGGAACCATTGTGTAAAATTTCAAAATAAATACCTAAAACTACTTTAATTAATAAAAGTACCTACGCTTAATAATTTGTAATTTGAACGAATATTTAAACACTACCAAAACAACTAATACGTGGTCCTAACTTTAGCTACCTTACATTTAAAATCTAAGTGACTATTTAAACTAAAATATTCTTATAGAATCATAACCAGAAATATATACAACTCACAACAAAAAAGAAATGAAAATAAAGCTGAAACGCCTGTGCAATACTATCTACCTATACCTACTTCACTTAAAAGTAAATACTTATAACTACTTTAATTAATAAAAGTACCTACGCTTAATAATTTTTAATTTGAACGAATATTTAAACACTACCAAAACAACTCATACCTATTTTACAAAATAACAACAAAAGAAATTCAAATAAACTATTTAAAGACTAAAAGTCGCGCTGATAAGCACGGTTTCTCAATATCAATTATTGTCTGTCAATAAGGTCGAACGCTCTGAACGCATCAACAGCCAAATATTGAATGCCCCCCGCCTTTTTATACCCTACCGCCGCCGCGACCCGTGTCGAGCGCGGCAACCGTTACACAAAAATAATCCTTATAGCATGATTCAGTCTTCACGTGCGACGGCGCGATGGCTTATTTCATGTATAAGTTTGGTGTTTCTATACCGATTTCTATGATTCTTTTTTTATTGAATAGGTATTAATGTTAACTTTTTTAAATTAGGGATGAGTGAGAGTATTATAAACGTAAGAGTAAACAAATATAATCAGAATGCTCCGAACTGCTAAGCTATCAGGAGTTACACGTGTTATTGTGAGTCAACCATAAAAGATAGACATATGCTGTTGTGGGATATTTTTTAGACAATTTTATGTAGAATATTTCCGTCATACATGATTTCTATGTAACTTTAACCATTAAGGCTGCACACGCGACGGAAGCTTAAAAAATGGAGTAACTTCTCCCGTTTTCCCAACATTTCCCTTCACTACTCTGCTCCTATTGATTATAGCGTGATGAAAAGTATACTATAACCTGCCCAGGAGTATGAAGAATAATTGTACCAAGTTTCGTTAAAATCCGTCCAGTACTTTTTGTTTCTATAAGGAACATACAGACAGACAGACAGACAGACAGACAGACAGACAGACAAAAATTTTACTGATTGCATTTTTGGCATCAGTATCGATCACTAATCACCCCCTGATAGTTATTTTGAAAATATATTTCATGTACAGAATTGACCTCTCTACAGATTTATTATAAGTATAGATAGATAAAACGGCCAATGACCAAATACATTAGTTGCAATAAAAATACTAACCCCCTTACTAATAAAGTGTAATTTGACTTTCGAAAGAAGAAGACAAAGCGTTGTGTAACTATACAGACGCTATCTATACAACGTTTATTAGTAACGGGGTATAATATATACAACTACGCAACAGTCATAATTACGCTCATCTCCAGACATACCGACAAGATCGTCTTTCATTCGACCGCGAACACATCACAGTCAGGCTTAGAAGAGAACGTATGACATACGCGGTGTCCTGTGTGAGCGACGGATACAACGCGACGCGACGCAACACGACGCGACGTAATGCGACGCGATGCTACACGCGAAAATTGTCCTACGTGATTTTGGTCATTTACTTCTCGAATCATGGGGAAGTACATCAAGTACAGTAAAACTTTGCTTGAAGTTCATATTAAGTTCGTGGTGTCGCGTCTGGTCGCCCTCAAAACAAGTACGCGTTACGTCGCGTCTCACCGCAGAATGTCATAGAGACCGCAAGCCGGGTATGCCGTGAGTTGATCGCGTTTGTCGCGTTTGCAGCGTCGCGTCGCGTCGTATTCGTCGCTCACACAGGACACCGCGATAGACTCATACGTACGGCGTCGTCTAAATAGCTAAGTTACTGAATACAGACAAGCATATCATCACATTCATCAAATTAGTCTCGTAAAAAGTAACCTTATAGATATAAGAATGGTCGTGATATAGTATTTTTATCTCACAAAGCGACACGCGCTTAACTTGTGGTTACCAAGTGTAAAAACACGCTGTGAATGTGTGGGTAAAGTCGAGTAGTGTCAGCACATAACACACACACGCACTCACACATTTACACTTCCGACTTCCATTGTCTCGTAAGATACCGAAACCTCCTGCGTTTGCACACATGTTCACAGCGTGTAACCACAAGTGAGTCGATTGGTATCAAAATTGGTCAAATCCATGATAAATTAATGGAATGTGACCAATTTTGATACCAATCGACAGAAGTAAAGCGCGCGTCGCTTCGTGAAATAGAAGTACTGTACGTCCATCTCCGTCGCACTTTAATTTGCAGACGGAATCAGTAACTAATTCGTAGCGTGGTATGATCACAAGCTTTCCAAATATCCCGGTTTTCCTAAAAATACGACCTAATTCAGACGTTTAAACTCAGCCAAGTGTGCAAGTCCGTCCATGTCAGTCGCGAGTTGCACTCGCTGTACGTGAATCGTGTATATTTGCATGCGTTTTAGGTCGTTGTATGGAGTTGATCTTCTGTATTTATCTATCTGTCTTATGGCTTTTGGTACAGTTATCCGTGAAATGCAGCTGAGTGCAAAAAGTGCCACACACGACAACGATTGACGATCGCGGAATGAGAACGTAGAGTGGCTGGGTTTTATCATATTTTATGTAGCAAAGAGCAACTAAGTTTGTAATAGACTATGAGAAAATATCGTTTTTTGTTTTCGGTCGACATATCAATTTACTGTAATACTAGACCCCAACATAGTTGGGAAAAGGCTAGGCAGATGATGACGATATCAATTTACTGTAATTTTGGTTCTTATAAAATAAGTATTATTTTTCTTTATTACGAGAAAAACGATACAATAACTATGAAAATACAGGAAAAAAGGACATGTCTGGTGGAGCAATGGGCGATTGTCTAGGTAGTCAAAGAAAATGTTCAGTAATGATTGTTATATTATTATAACCGTCGTATTTTATAGTTTATTAATTAATAAGTTTCAGGAGTCAGGATCTTGCGCAAACTGGTCAAAATAAGGATTATACGCTAGGGATTTTTCTTGGTTTTTTTTAGTATAATGCCATCTGTGAGAGAATACAGGTACTAATTGGTGGTATGCCTTTGTGAGGTTAATGAAACATTTCATATTTTGTTAGTCCGAGATCATATTCTACAGCTTTTTGGATATTTCTATTTGTGTAACAAAAATGTAAAGCGCCTATTGTTTGTCTATTAAATACTTACTAAGTGCCTTACATTTTTTTGTTTCATTTAATCACAAATCATTCTTATTTACTTAATGCACATAATATCCTCTAGTAGCAGTAGTTTTGGCATCATCTTTAATTCTGTATTTTGGTTTCTATCTTCAATACCCATAATATTATTTATATTTAGCTACTTGTTGGTACTGAATTGGGATTATAATAAATAAAACTATGTATGTGTTTATTGCTAAACAAATTATTTAATTGTAGATACATAATAACATGATAAAAAAAATTAAACGTCTTCTAGAGACACCAAAACATGGTCCAAAAATGTAGCTGGTGCTAGCACGGTATTTTGATGTCTTGCCCAGCCAAGATACTAGCGTCATGACGTGCCAGACCATTGTATGACCTAGTAATCTCTCACTGTCAGCAGCTTCGGTATTTAACAAATTATAACAATCGTGACACTTGCGTATTCATCTAATGGGAGCTGGAACAATAAGAAATGTCATTGTATTTTTCAAATTATAACACAACTACTCAATGTACTGCCTTTCCTGCATGGTTTACGCGACTGCCGTAGTATAGAGGCCTACCTGATTTGCTAACCATCGAGCAAGTCTCACTTGTAGGAGTAACGCCATCCTTTACACGATATATCTGCGAATCCGCAGCACAGCGATGCACCTCATCATAATATCCAAATCGAAAGAAAAAGCAGAGTCCTATAAGAACAGCAATAGTCATCGTGTCTAGATGATGTCAGTCCGTGTAGAATAGCAATGGTCGTTAAAAGAAAATATCAATAACACAAAATAATCGCATAGTAGGTAAGCAAGGAATGCATACACGCAACTTGGAACTGCAATGCAAGCAAAGCAACCTAAAAATAACTGGTAATATGTCAATCTCATGTCAAAAAAATAATAAATACTTACCTTCATGTTAGGAAGTGGGTATTCAAAGAAAAACACGTTTGATGTGTACACAAAAATATTTTAGTAATATTGTCGTATTATATACGCAAATACGTTAATATATTCCTTTGATCTAAAATAAGCGGCTTATAATTATTGCTCACACTATTAAAAGATAATTAAGGGATAAAATGGAACGTCAAAAACATTTTTAGTACTTCCCGTTAAAAATGGCAAATCGGAAGCTACGATTGAGTACTGTTTTTTTGAAAATTATGCTACGCAAGTAATACTGAGTTAATAAATCCATAGTAATTTAAATCTAAATTTTTAAATCTTACTGTAAAAACATAAATCATGAACATTTATCTATACCGGAAGTACCAGAGGGCAGAAACTGGACATGTCCTTTACGTGATATATGTAGGTACACTGCATTTCTTTAGCTTTTCCCAAAGATAAACCCGTCGACAAACAATTTTTTTTTCGTTTTCGGCCGTAAATACAAATCAGGCTGATTTTCGTTTTCGTCTTCGGCAAAAAAAAAAAAGCATTTTCGGTCGGATTCTAGTTTATAATGGTCAATCATGGAGTTTGACTATTAAATGCTCTCTGATACTTATGGGTGTTAGTTCCTTTGGGGAACCAGGATGGTAGTCTGTCAAATCACTCTTAGAATATAATCTGGCTAGGTCATGATGCGTTTTGTATAGATACATGATGCGAGAGTCCTTTCATTTACGAACTGTCCTTTATTGTAAATTGTTATAAAATTTGTAAGGAATTGTTATAATATTATTGTTGACATGCATGTAACCTAACTTTATGTACTTACCTACATTTTATCGTACGCCCTAAGGGCAGGACATAGCTTTTCGCAAATACGTAAACTAACACCAGCTGTATTATGTACACTTTCCTATGATCCACAATAAAGATGAATTGAATTGAGTCAAATACATATTATTACTTATGTGTTCATATTCTTGACTTTCGGCGAAGAAACATTTCAATCGCCACCATGTAACAACACCAACAACATCTCTTCACCACCCTTGGTTAACTGGTAGAGAACGCCTAAGGCATTAATTCCGCCTTTGTACCATTTTTTTTTTGAATGGGCCCGCTCTTGACCTCGATCATGCCTGATGGAAAGCTATGGATGAGGACTATGATGGAACGAGCGTGCCCAGAAGATGCCTAAGGCGCTGGAACTCCCACGCATCGACGAAACACTGCAGGCTGCTTCAAACCGGACTCCGGTGGGAGGATGGTCGCAAACCAGGCGGGCGTTAGCCCTACCACCGCAAGGGAAAATTGGCTAGTCAAATAAGGTGTTGGATGTGACTGTCCAGGATGCGCCGAGCGCTCGGTTCAGTTGAGGAACTGGCGGAACAAACTGCGCTACACGAGGAGGCTTCTTCATGCATCCCATAAAAGAGGGTGCGAGAACTTGAAATAAATAAACCTATACCTACTGTAACCTTATGGGCAACTACAGCTTTGAGCCATTTGGGGTCGAAACGCTCGGGTCATGGGGCCCGAGCGCGCGTCTCCTTTTAAAGGAAATTTCTCGCCGGCTGGTCGATACTTCACGTGACCAGAGGGCTGGGTCGTTCTTTGGCCAAAGAATTAGCTTTGCCATTCAACGTGGCAATGCTGCCAGTCTTCTGGGCACGTTTCCGGATGACAGCGATGCGGACGAGTCTTTCGACGCCTAAGTGTACTTTGTTTTTTTATTATTTATTTGTATAGTAAGTTAGTTACTTATTTATTTTAGTAACTAGTGTATACAGGGCGTTACGGAAAGGGTATATCAATACAAACGGGTTGAAGAGTGTATCTGGTCTAGAATCTCTGTACAAAATTTCAGCTCAAAAGCATTCATTAAGTTAATTAACTTTGAAAATGCTTAATATTTTTTTATTTCGACATCACGGCGCTGCACGGGCGCGCGGCGGCGTGATGTGCGTGTAATAGGCGCACAGCTGTAGTACAGATAATGGATAATGACCCTCGTAGTGCGGTGACACGTTTTTTATGATTTCAATTTAATAAACTATCGAAATAAAAAAATATTAAGCATTTTCAAAGTTACTGCTATTGAGCTGAAATTTTGTACAGAGATTCTAGACCAGATACACTCTTCAACCCGTTTGTATTGATATACCCTTTCTGTAACACCCTGTATATTAATAAACAAATAAATAACAACAACCAACACTAACATCGCCAACATTGTTATCAATACTCGTTCATTTTCTGTATGAGAAGTGGCCTTTGCCTAGTTAGACAAAATAATTACAAGCTGGCACTTAATATTTATGCATGAAATGTCAGGTTATTTTAGTACTTAAGCTTTATAAAACGCAGTGATCCATTTTCTTAACTGACGTTTGCTGGCTGCGCCTAGTTAATAACTAACGTACCTACCTACTTTATTTATTACAAAGAAACGCAATGCTTACTTAGTACTTAATGCATTTTTTTTTAATATGCATAGCTGCAACTTGAAAGAGTCTAAAATTGTAACCTAAAATAAAAGCTTATGTGTCACCACTTTTGAACGAAATTTAAATAGTGATGTGACAGAAAAAAAAAGAATCGATTCAATTTCAATTTCGAATACATACCCTGCTTTAAAACGATGTTTCATAACGTTTTAATTCCAACTACGAGTGTGTTGTTTAGTGTGTTACGCAATTACCTTGCTGACATAAAATAAAGAATTCTCTATGTTTTGTAAAGACGTAACCGCGAGAAGCTATAAAGGCGAACGTTTGTGAGTGTGTTTGTATGTTTGTTACTTCCTCACGCACAAACGGCTGAACGGATTTGGATGAATTTTGGCACACAGATAGTTTACAACCAGGATTAACACATAAGATACTTTTTATCTCGATATTCCAACGAGATCAACACTTATGAAGGTGAAACCGTGGGGCGCTGATAGTAGCTAGTAAAAGCAAAATTAATGTTACTTACTAATTTTATTATTTTCTCACCGAAAGCCGAATTTCTCATCTCTAATCTCAAACCTAACATACAATACAATGCAAAAAATCTTTATCCCTTTTAGTCTTCGTTCTACCATCTACATTCTAAACCCGATCTCATTACTATGTATGAGCTAGCATCCGATGAAGACATCCAGTCGTTAGTTTACGTATAACCACTCGTAGATCGTTCCCTATGAGCGATCGATCGGTGAACTATCTATCATTCGCCTGGCAGCACTGGAAACTTGTACTTTACCACCTGTTGGTGTCCTTGAAAAGGGTTATTGAGTAGGGATCGCGGTAAAAGTATCGATAATTAGGAATTATAGTATCGATACTTAGGTATCGAGTACAGTTTTGTCATTAGTCATAATACAGTAGTAGTAGAGCTCAATCGATTCCTAAATAATTCACGTTTTGTTTACCTAAAAATACTGATTGGTCACCTTTTTATCGTTTATTGCCCGTGGTTCGATACTCATTGATCTCGTATATTTGTTTATGGAACCAAATGTTTGAATAAATAAATAATAGTTAGTAGACAAGAAGACAGGAACAGAAAAATAGTTACAAAGGTGATGCTTATTTGTGAAGAAATCTCTTCCAGCATACCTGCGATAGGAGACTAGATAAAAATATATGCAGACAACGTATGTACTCGTAAGAGTAGAAGGGAAAACAAAATACATAAAATCAAAAACTATTCCCGAATATACTACTATTGTCTTTTTGAGATGTGCCTAGCAACTGCGACCATCATGGATGTAACTCACAGGTTAGTCACAGTTCTAAACTAATATAACATTTGGTCGGGGTGCCCTAGCTTTGTTACTGGGACCAACTTTAACGGCACAAATAGTTTTTTGAAACACCAAATGTAAAAGATCATTTCGTAAAAAGGGGATCATCATTAGAAGATCAAAAAGTTTTTAGGGGTTTAATAAAATATAACAAAAAACAAAAAGGCAAAAACATTATGTTGGTAAAGTACCAATATAATGTTTTTGCCGCTAAAAATCAGCTGTTCCCTACATTTATGTTCGCATAACTCATCAAAATGTAGGGAACAACTGATTTTTTTTTCGCGATTTCAGGTTTGGTCCCATAGTAAAAGTTGTTCATAATAATGAGTACAATCTCCCATTTCGATTTGTCGCATGTGTTCAATTTCACCCTGTATAAATAATAACGGGAAACGGTAGAGCTACAAAGTGTCCTGCATTTTTTAAAGAAAGAAAAATAAGTTTATTTGTCACAAAACACGTGCATACAAAAGGATAAATAACTCTTATAATAAAGAAAAATAAAACCATTTAATAGATCTATAAATTTAATTGGGTGGCCTAGTGGTAAAGGCCGCGACTTACGAGTCGTTGGTCGTAGGTTCGAACCCAGACAGGCGCTTTATTTTGTGTAAATTATTTCATCACCACTGATCTCAAAACGGTGAAGAAAAACATCGTGAGGAAACCGGCATGTTCTAGAATCAAAAATTCGAAGACATGTGACACCTACCCACCCGCGCTGGACCCGCGTCCACTCCCTCTCACAGAGAGCAGGCCTGTGTCCCAGCAGTGGGAACATTATAGGCTGATTATGTTATGTTTATCATCTATAACCACGAGCGCAAACAGAAATAGTTGACAGCTGCACGTCATGACTGTGACAAGAAGGCTTCCACTAAACCTGATGCTGTGCTAGACCCACAGCACAGTGCTTATTTTCAATGGTTACCCGAAAAGGATGTACGGAAACCAAGTCAGGTTAAATGATTGGTACCAAACAATTTTTTGCCTTTCTCCAATATTTAAGATGCATTTACAAAGATAAAACTCAAACTCAAAGCATTTGTTTCAATTAAACCATACAGGCACTTTTTTGTCAAAAGACAGAGATGGAGAAGAAAGAGATAGAAATTATAAGAGGTATCGAACATAACCGAAGTAACCTACAGTAGAACATCGGCTAAAAGGTCAGTGAGTAAAGGCAAAGTATTCTGTTTGTGTTTTGTTTTCACTTCTGTCGGCACTCGCGGAGTGCCACTGTTTTTTTTATTTATATACTTTTACATTATTATTATTTTAGCTTTTAAATTATGCAAATATTATTAAGATAATTAAAGTTATGTATTTATCACCACTTTTGGCCACTTATTATTAGACAGGGGGATGCTGCTTATCCTCTTGATGCAATCTCGTTAGCCTTTTACGTTTCATGGATGGAAAAAATAGCAAATTTTTGGATTATTCCACTTTGCCCCACCGACCGCCCCACTGGTGGGGCAAAGTGGAATGCCTAAAACTTTGCAGTGGAATCTGCCCCACTAAATCGAAATAGTGGAGCAGATTACACTACTTTAAAATCTTGTTGGATTCTGGACCATTACTTGGACTAACGTGTTACATTGCTAATTAAATCCCCTTGCTCTTGCGATAAGTTGCCGCAATCTTAAACATTTCCAAAAATATGTCCCATCCCAAACCAACCGAAAAACAAAAGAATTTTATTTTTTAAATCGAAACTCATCAACGGAATTATCATGCAGAACGCATCAGCCCGAATTAGTTAGCAAAAACCTTTTCCATTCTAATCAGAACGAGAGCCTTCGACATTCTTCCGTCAGGCAGTCGGAAATATTTGTCAAAATATTTCCTTAATACCCTCAGTTTTGTTAGAATCCCCATTACAATACACCCTTCGTGAATTAATGACAGGGCTGACTGGTTTAGAAATAGTATGAAAATTAAGAAATAGTTAATATATTTGTCTTTTTTGACCGCGTTTCGGCACCATGGCTGTTGGCTGGGACTAGATGGACCACAGATATAAATAAGTAGACCTAGATAACGCAAGAACCACGATCTGTATGAAAACCAAGCGTGCCATTTTTTTACTACCTACTATGACGTCACAAGTATTAGTGATAAGAAAATCAAATCGATTCAAAGACGCTGCCGAGTGCGGCACCGGTCTCGCCCCACCCCAGGGGTCTAGCGCCAGCGCTCACGCAAGTCCCATGTAGGTACTAGGCGGCCAGGCTATTTCCATCCACCGGGCACAAATCCAACCCAGGACCTCATGACCAACGGACTACTAAAAAATTATACCAGATATCCCTAATAACATAACAGTAAAGCATATTTTAGTTACATCATCATCATCTGCCTAGCCTTTTCCCAACTATGTTGGGGTCGGCTGCCAGTCTAACCGGCAGCTGAATACCAGTACCTATTTTACATGGAGCAACTGCCTATCTGACCTCCACAACCCATGTTTTAGTTGCATATTTAAATCATTTTTCAGCAACTCAGAAAACATAATTTTAATAGCCACAACAAAAGTCACATAACATACATACGTTTAATAACACCTTGACAACCAACTAACACTTGCAAGCAAAAATAATTACAATACAATTTATAATTTTAATTAGAGATTTCCATTAGAACCGAGGATGGAGCATAAACATAGTGTATTAAATCCTTATGGTGGTGCTATGGTGGCGTGGCGCAGGTTATGGGGCAGAACGGTGTGTTTATGGGTTATTGCAAGTATTAAATTAAAACTTTATTGCTGGTACTCGCTCCTAGGTGCTATGGTCTTAGAACATGGTCGAAGTACTAGTTGTCGTTGAGGGGTAAAGGGAATTTATTTATGTAAAGGTTCTTTTGTATTATCTGACCAAGATTATGTGTGGACTTTAAAAGAGACTGTGACCTCTGAGTTTGTTTCGGCCTTTCTTCTCAGAGTAGTCAAATAGAAAACGCCGATCTCATCTACATAGTTTTTAAAATATTATTGACGTTTAAAAGTGTTTGTGCAAACCTACATACAGAATTAAACAATTTATCATTAATTTGGGATTATTGGTAACTTTGACAAAAGATTTATAAATAAAATCATTTACGATTTCATTAATAGGTTCATTATATATTTTTTTTTCTATGTACAAACGGAATTTAAAGCAACCTTTGGTTTCTGTATTGTTAATTAGTAAATGAATTAATTCCTAATGTAAATAGTTTGTTGTATAATAGTTGTATATAAGCATTTTAATGTTAATAATAAAATAATATTTTGTTTAGAACTGAAACTTCAGGATTGAAAATAAAAGCTTGTTTTAAAATCCATTGTATACCGAGACCCTTCCGTGACTCGGAAAGCACGTTAAACCGTTGATCCCGGCTGTCATTCATGAATCTTTGACAGTCGTTATGGGTAGTCAAAATCCCGAAAGTCTGACAACCAATCTTACCAAGGGGTCTAGTAACTGGGTTGTGGAGGTCAGATCGGCAGTCGCTCCATGTAAAATACTGGTATTCAGCTGCATCCGGTTAGATTGGAAGCCGACCCCAACATTGTTGGGAAAAGGCTAGGCAGATGATGATGATTTCGAAGCTGTTGGTAAATCTGTTGCGATAGGATGAGCAGCACCCTGGTTGCGTAACACACTATCAGTCACAATCTGAATCATTTTGAAGGATATAGCTAATCCATTGCTTCATATGTTCGAAAAATTTATCTGCTCAACAACGTAAATAACGCAATGAATGTTGTTGAACTGTCAAAATGAAAGCCATTGCTACTGATAATGTGCTATGCAATTACCCCGCAGTTTACCAACAGACTTATTTAAATAACAATCGATTTCAATAGATTCTAAACATCACGCGTCAAATATTAGTGATGTCCTTATATCAGGATGACTAATTAAAATCAAACTTTTATATTCGAAACTAAAATCCTCTAAACTTTTTGGTCAACCCATTAAGTTTTAAATTTCGCCAGCCCTACCGCCTCGTTTCTTTGACTTCCATTGTTTAGTTCCTGCTAGTAATTAATTAGGCATTCCGTCTTGACCCGCGGACACTCCTGTTGCCATTGTGTAAACCACAGAATAGATGGGTGCAGAAGGTTGACTACGTACAGACGCTAGCACATCAAGCTACTACAATCTGTCAAATTTCTTTAATAGATTTTCAACTTTATCGCTAAAGCATAAGGTTCAAAGTTTATTGGGAAAATTTTACAGTTTCGGGTAGCTTGATGTGCTGGCCTCTGTACCTACAACTTACTGGTAATCCGTCACATTATGGTATCCTGGTATGGACGCCAGTCGCTCACAAAGGATCATATTTTGTGCATTGTGGTCAAAACACTATAATTCTTGTCTTTATTTATGAGTCTTTGGTCAACTGGACCCACTCGAACTGGAACTGCGGGTCCAGTCGACCAAGTCAAATTTTGAATTGGTCGACTGGACCCGCTGTCAAATTTCATCATTAGTACAGTTAAGGAGTAAAGCCGAATCTTTTAGTTTTATTTCTATGACGTGAACCTTTATGAAGAGAGAAAAAATAAAGATATATGTATTATACAACATACACACGCACACATAGATCAATGACGTAATGTAAATACCTACAGGGCTTTTTGAGGGGCAGTAAAGGTACCTTCACTGTTGCAGCTACAAGATAACGGTCTTAGAAGACTGTCCATAACTTTTTGAGAACTTTTGATCTGGGTTCTAAATGAAAAGAAAATTCACAAAACTTTTTTTGACGTCAATAGATCTTGTTTCTTATTAGGATCAAAAAACTCAATTGTACCAACTGAGGTTTGAGTACTAAAAAAGTCAGAACTTGCAAAAACTTTTCTGGAAACTTTGTAGGAAATGAGACTCCAACTTACTTTTTTTATGATGAATAGTCTGGCCTTATTAAGCAGCGCGGGCAACGTATTAGAATCTATGTATATTTTATATATCAATGACGGGTGTGTAATATTTGACATAATAACAAAAGCTATAATGATAATTTATGACCTAATTTCATTTAATATACTTTTGTTTAATATAACGATGAAATGACATAATGAATTAATTATTGATATAATTTCGTATTACCTGGTAATTAAAAAAAAAATACATGATATAATGGACATTTTCTATAATGCACATTTTTTGGTCTAATAAAATAATTTAGTATCTATAATATTCAGTTACTATATTTTTCAAGGTAGACACGCTTCACCTACAGCGAGTGCAAGCGCACTCACGACTGTCATTTGTTTGAGATCGCCGCACCCGCGTATATGTGTGCGTGCGCCTGTTTTCGCTCGTTGCATGGAGCTAGCCTTTTGTTCTTATCTGTTCTGTGGTTATGTATTGCCATTGTGTAAAACAATGAGTTAAATGGTGTACAACCTATAGTTCCGACACTAATCGGACTAGGAAACTAATCTTCGAAGATAAACGTTTGGTTGACTACTGCAGTTAAGAGCCTATACTACCTCAGCTAAAATTCACTCTTTATCTTGCTCATACGATACTGCTCGCGGACTGAGAGAGTGCGAGACAGAGTGCGATGCTGGGCGGCAGGCAGCGCCAATAGTTTAGGTATTTGCTTTTTACAGTAAAAATAATGGTAATTATAAAAAAAAATAACATGACCTGCTTTAAAGTAAGTTCAGTTAGTATGCAAAGTTTCATGACCTAATTTGAAGTATTTTTTGAATACCAGCGGTTTATTGTTCGGGTTAGAGGTAACTTTGGATTTTTTTTCTATCGAGAAAATTTTATGGAATCGTGTTTTCGTCTAACATAGGACTTAGCATTAATCCTCAACTTTACCATATATTTATTTCAAAATTAATGGTGCAGTATTTTCGGCATAACGGAGGATCACGCTATGCCATTTGAGGTAGTATAGGCTCTTAACAGCTAGCACGAATGTTTACTAAAATAGTACTTATAGTTACCGTTATCGTGTCGCCTTTGACTTTTGGAATTGTTACAGTTCTCTGTGTAACGTTATTTGATTATGGTTGGAAACGTAGACAAATGTATGAAAGTAACACGAAGTTCGGAACAAGTTTTCCAAAGGCTGGCTGGCTATTGAAAGCAAAACTCACGAACATTTCAACTTAGTTTTCACAGGGTTACCATCGCGGATAGAATTTGGTTGAGGCTGGCTTAGGGGCCTGGGGAATGACACTTGAAAAGAGAGGCCTGTGTTTAGCAGTGGGTAAAGTCGGGCTATGGATGATGATGATTAATTTTATTGATCATCACTGGATACCTAGGTCTTAACGGTCTTAAAACTGAGTGCTTGGCCAGACTGAAAACGCGGGCGTGGGGCGGGCGCGGCGCGGCATACTCAAACAAAAGAATTTCATTTGAGCGTCCATAGTGACGCGGGCTTGGCGCGGGGAGTGCGCGGGCAACTCACGCCATAGCTCGTTCATACAAGTGGCCACAGTGAGTGCTTGGGCGGCCCGCGCCGGCACCGGGGTTCTCAAACTAGTTCGAGCTTTTTTCTAGTAAAAATAAGTCTTCTTCATCCATAATATCACCATAGTCATAGCACCACCACAGCGCTTCTGAACATTACGGATGATATAAGGTCAGCCATGGAAAACAGTAATCTAACGGTTTTAGCTTTGCTAGATTTCAGTAATGCTTTTAATACTGTTGATTTTGATGTTTTGCTTGGCATTCTTTGTTCTCTTAACATATCTCCATCGGTAATTGACTGGTTTCGTAGTTACCTGTACGGTCGCCGGCAACGTATTTGCAACGGAGAGACCTTGTCTTCCTGGAGTAATACTTTTGCCGGTGTACCTCAGGGTGGCGTTCTATCCCCTTTACTTTTCGCAGTTTTTATTAACTCAATCTCTGACGGACTAATTTCTTCCTACCATCTTTATGCAGATGATTTACAAATATACTCGCGAGCTTCTCTTGGAAATCTGTCCGAGGCTATCTTAACGATTAATCGTGATTTGGCCCGTATATGCGACTGGAGCGAGAGATATGGACTTATGGTCAACCCCAAAAAGACGCAGGTGGTAGTGGTGGGCAGTTCTAGGACGGTCTCAAGAATCGACTGGACGACTCTTCCCCAAGTTTCTTTTGACAACTCAGTGGTTCCCTTTAGTGACAAAGTTAAAAACTTGGGGATATTTATTGATAAGGAATTCTCTTGGACTGCCCAGCTACAGGAAGTTAGCCGCAAGCTATTTGCATCCGCTGCGTCTTTGAAGAGATTGCGTAATTTTCTACCAACTGCCACTAAGATTGCGCTTGCACAATCACTTCTTCTACCCATCCTTGACTATGCTGATGCCAGCTATCTTGATCTTACCCAAGACCAACTCGATAAACTTGACGGCTTCAAAATTTTTGTATAAGGTTCATATTCGGTCTGCGTAAATATGACCACGTTTCCGAATTTCGTGTGAAGCTCAAGTGGTTACCAATTCGCCTTCGTCGGAATGCTCATATTCTTTCCCTTTTGTACAATGTTCTCTTTTCCCCTTCCACCCCTCTCTATCTCAAGCAACGTTTTCAGTTTCTTTGTGACTCCCACACGAAATTGTTAAGGTCATCAGATAACTTAAAGCTCAAAATGCCAACGCATTCCACAACTTTCCTTGATAAATCCTATACTGTCCAGGCCGCTCGTTTGTGGAATGCGTTGCCAGTTGAAATAAAACGCGCGCAGTCGTTACACGTGTTCAAAAGACTTGTAAAGGAACACTACTTGTCGTTGTGATTTTGTCCTAACTGCTATCATCTACTGTCTTATTTTATTTTCGGTGCTTATAATTATTTAGTATGTATATATTTAAGTATCTATAATTTTGGATATGTATTTATCTGTGTATCTATTTTATTGTATTGTATGCATAATATTTGCACCAACGACAGCCCCATTTTATGTCCAGGGAAATCACTGTTCATTCCAAGGTTGCCTGGGAGAGATCGCAGAAAGCGATAAGGCCGCCCATTGTATATTTTGTAGTGTTTAATGTGTTTATTTCATGTTATGTATTTTTGTGGTGTACAATAAAGTATATATAAATAAATAAATAATATATTTTGACAAACACTGGACAAGCCGCGCTCGACTGCGGACAGGCAGATCGCGCGCGTTTCCGCACCCACGCCGCTCCCCGCCCTGCTCTGCCAGTCTGGCCAAGCACTAACACTAGGCAATGCTAACAAGTTTCTCAGTACAAAAAACTAGGTAGGTGTTGAGAAAAGTTACGACACCACAGATTACCCACTATTCTGTGTACGACACCGATTTGCGATGCGTAATGTTTAGGGTTCTCATTCCATTTGTGTAGCAATCGATTTTTAACAATATTGACAGCAAGCTTAACTCTGGGTGCGGGATTGTCCGAAAGGGTTACCGCTACCCCGGAACATAAAGGGCTAAGGAAGGAACCCGGATGGGTTTTAGTCAGTAAGAGTCTGACACTTCCTTCCGCTCCACCCAGAGCGGGAGGGGTCATTTGATGAATTCCCATCCATAAAAAAAAACCGAGCGTGACTCAATAATAATATTTTTTTTGTTTTCAGTAACTTTACTACTGTATCCTTAAGTGTCTCCTTTTAAGTATGAGAAATGCATGTGCTAGGAGGCCCCGCTCTTCTAAAACTAGTAGTAGGTACTCAAAAAACCACAAACAAGTGTGTTTCGAAGTTTACAAGTTGCCTTCTGAGAAACCCTGGCGAAACGGGAGTAGATATTTAGGGGTCTGTTAGGTTACGAACATTACATTACATTACCTAACTTGCGCTGTTGGGTTTTCAACTTTCGGCGCTGATCCGAACGTTGAAAATCTAACAACGAGTGATTTAAGCATTCATTTAGGGGTCCTGTCTAGTAGTTAACATGGGCATTAAAAATATTATACATTCCGAGACAAGGAACTCTCAGAGCGGTTCTGCACTACATCCGATTCGAATCCGAATTAAAGATCCGACTTCAATCCGAATTGGGAATGTTCTAAATTCTGACGGATAGAGTTCGGATCTAGTGCGCAACCCCTCATACAAATAGGACTATGGTCACTTCGGACCGGCATTTCTCGAATTCGGATCGGATGTAGTGCAGGACCGCTCTCAAGGTGTAAGGTGTAAAAAATGGCAACATACCTAAGGCCAGAAATCTTAGATCAATCTTCGTAGTACCTACTGGCTAGTTATCCAGGATATTATGCAAAAAAGACTACAAACAAAGCACTCGCAGCTTTATATCTATGTAAATAGAAGTTATAGGAATGATAGATAATGTAGCCAGCATTGATGGAGTGCGTCCGGTATCCTGAGAATTGATTGAAAATTCAATGTTAGACAAGTACCTATGGAAGTATTTACATGTTGGGATGTTGCATTATGTGAAGATAATCCATAATATATTATAAACTAGCTTCTGCCCGCGACTTCGTCTGTGTGAAATTTCACCCTCCCCCATTCACCCTCTTAGGGGTGGAATTTCGAAAAATCCTTTCTTAGTGGATACTTACTCTTCACAAAGAACACACCCTTGGGTCTGAAAATGAACATGGACAAAACGAAGGTCATGTCAAATGCCCATGTAACACCCACTCTCATGAAGATCGGAGACGCTACACTCGAAGTCGTGGACGAGTATATTTACCTAGGACAAACTGTCCAGTTAGGTAGGTCCAACTTCGAGAAAGAGGTCAATCGTCGAATCCGACTCGGCTGGGCAGCGTTCGGGAAGCTACGCAATATCTTCTCGTCCCACATACCGCAGTGTCTCAAGACGAAAGTCTTTGACCAGTGCGTGTTGCCAGTGATGACATATGGCACTGAAACGTGGTCGCTCACAATGGGCCTTATTAGAAGGCTGAAAGTCACCCAAAGGGCAATGGAGAGGGCTATGCTTGGAGTTTCCCTGCGGGATCGAATCAGAAATGAAGAGATCCGCAGGAGAACCAAGGTAACCGACATAGCCCGAAGAATTGCCAAACTTAAGTGGCAGTGGGCAGGGCACATTGCTCGCAGAACAGATGGCCGATGGGGCCGAAAGGTTCTGGAGTGGCGACCGCGTACCGGAAGGCGTAGCGTTGGAAGGCCTCCCACAAGGTGGACCGACGACCTTGTGAAGGCCGCAGGAACTCGTTGGATGCGAGAAGCACAAAACCGGTCGAAGTGGAGGTGCTTGGGGGAGGCCTATGTCCAGCAGTGGACGTCTTTCGGCTGAAATGATGATGATGATGATGACATAAAAAGAGTTGTTCGGAGTATGTAGGTCAAGAATCCGTGGGACGATTCAAATCACATATATGTATAAAACTTCGGGACGAAAGAAGAATAAATCATATAGTTTCTTCCATTGATGATTTCACTTTAAGATTAATTTTAAAGTATTTATGTCAGACTTACAGGCTTAGGTTAAGCAGTGTTGGCCCATTGGTATCGGCACCGACTCGAGTTGTTTGTTAAAATATTTCGGCCACTGCAGCTAATTTCAGCGGAGACGGACGGTTTTCGCAGACACATGGGTGCACTCCCCTCTTACCTCACTCTCAAAGTCTGATATAAAAAAATTTGTACGTGTGTGTGTGTGTCATGTGAGTGTTACATAAAAGATCTAATATAAATTAACGTGTAACGACGGTTTTCATGTAAATATTTGTTTTCATTCAAACAAAATTAGGTAAAGTCGAGTCAAAGAAAAATGTCGACTTTTGGGTCATTTACGAACATGACCCACAAGTCGACATTTTTTCTTTGAGAATGTTTCAGTAGCTGTATTGTGTAACACCCCAGGCGGAAGAAGGGATGTACGAAGATTTTAGAAGCTGGATGACATACAAACCTACTTTTTAGAGCATTTCCTTGTCCATCCGCAGATTAGCGGCATTTGTAAAGCTAAAGTTTTGCATGGTGAGATAGCGGAAGAGTAGTAATGACGGAGAAAAGTATTTCTTACTCAAACTTACTCATTAATTTCAATTAAATCAACTGTAGGCACTTTTGAACCGTCAAGCAGTCGTTCAGTCAGAAAGATGAAACTAGAGTGCGTTTCAACAAATAGTTCCTATGGCGTTATGTTGGCAACAATGTATACCAATTCTTATTCTTCACCACTCCTTAATGTTTTGGGCATGATTCTGACACGGACACCTTATAAATCTTTAAAAAACCGCAGAAT
This sequence comes from Amphipoea lucens, assembly GCA_947508005.1. Lineage (NCBI taxonomy): Eukaryota > Metazoa > Arthropoda > Insecta > Lepidoptera > Noctuidae > Amphipoea > Amphipoea lucens. Next base: position 8,248,265 of record OX382381.1, on the reverse strand, counting down.
CGTCTTCCCATATCTACTATCTTGACAGACATGGGCACAAAACAAATATACACCTAGCGGAGGACGGGGGAGCCAACATTATAACATAGGAACTATTTGTTGAAACGCACTCTAGCTGCCCACACCAAAGCATTGTAGGTTCCTGTGAAGAAGATCGGGCTATAAACTACACGGACACAAAATTTTTTTGTGACCATCTTTGTTTATTCATATCTAAGATTCAGGAACTCAGGTGGGCAAATTAACTGGTTACTGTGCAGGGACTTGCCTTAAACACGTCCCGGGACAAAAAAAAACTTCGTTTCTGCAACCCCCGTTGGTAACAACCACGTGTGGCTTTGAACTGGCCGTGTATGTGACTACAATGAGCCGCCTTTCTCCCTAGAGTCACTTATCAGACACGTCTTACGAACGCTTAAGCCCTGGTACCAGCTGATTGAATTTTTAAGTCATCCATACTAATATTATAAATTCGAGTGTGTCTGTCTGTTACCTCTTCACGCTTAAACCACTGAACCGATTTAGATGAAATTTGGTATACAGATAGTTTGAGTCCCGGGAAAGGACATAAGATAGTTTTTATCCCCGAAATTTTAAGGGGATAATAATAATAATTAGATATTTTTTTAAGGGGGGTGGAAAGCTACCCAAATTAATTCCATGCGGACGAAGTCGCGGGCAAAAGATAGTTTAGGAATAAAGAAACTCGCATTAGCAATGTCCTGATGCAACAGGCTAAGGCCCTTTGTACACGGCTCGGTTTCTTTACGATACAGCGTATAAACCGCGCCGTAGAAATAACGTGTCTGTCAACAAGCTTCCATAGTTATCTTTACTTTTGTATTTGCTCTTGACTTTAGTCTAGGTCAGAGGTGACAGAGACAAAGTCGACAATGGAGTGAGCTTACCCAGAAGAAGCCTGTCCACTCTCACTTTGAAGAGATTCGGGTTGTATGCGCTCGGAAACACGGACGTAGGTAGAGATTTCCACTCTTTTGCTGTGCGCATTATAAAGAACATTTGCAAACGCTTTGCGTGATCCATACAACACTGACCATACAACATTGACGATCCGTGCGGCTTGTCTACACACGGCGTATAAACAGCGCTGTAGAAAAAACGTGTAGTGTCAACAAGCTTCCATAGTGATCCATACCACACCACACTGATGACCGTGTCTACACACGACGAACAAATCATGGCCTTTCACCGCAAAAAAAAACTAGTGTATAAACGCCTTTAAGCGTCCAGACAGATCGCTAATCGAATAAGAATACGTTCACACACTCATTATTCCTAAACCGCGTTAACACCGACAAACATTTTCTAAGAGCCACTCGCCTGAAGGTGTACCTCAGTGCCTCGAGGTACCTGGAGGGATAAAAGCGCACACATGCAGGGCATTATCGTAATTAGCGTAATGCTATTATTGGGAGGCTCGACGCGGCGCGTCGCGCGTAACAGATCGGTAATATGTGGGCAATGTTCGGACCTGGATGAGGGGAGCGTGGATACGGTAAATCGAATTTCGCGAATTGCCAGAATTGCATCAAGTAGTAAAATTATTGTGAAATATAATAAAGTGCATTAATTCAGAATTGGTCAGATGGGCAGTCGCTTCATGTAAAATACTGGTATTTAGCTGCATTCGGTGAGACTGGAAGCCGACCTCAACATCGTTGGAAAAAGGCTAGGCAGATGAATTTAAAAAATTATAACTGCACACCAGTCAGCCCCATTACCGATGGCTGGCTAGTCTTTACCCTATAAATTATGATACGATAGAATGTTTCAAACAGGAAAAAAGCCATGGTCAACTTTTCCAGCTATAAAACATTTTTTTTATATCCTATACTGTGTCCCACTGCTTTTCCATAAATATCTCTCTGATTTGTGCGATCTCTGGCCATGTTGGCCCTGCAAACATAATAAGATCGTCAGACCACCTTCGCCGCGGGCTCCCCCGTACAATACTATTGAAAATAATTATTATGGTTTCTCACAGCGACTTCTAGAACCAGTGATCATCAGAAGAACTGACTTCCTCATGATTTCTTCGTTCACCGTAAGTTAGTTACTGATGTTCAAAATAAGATATGAAAATTAAACCTACCTACTGAAAAAAAAAAAAACAATTAGGTAGGTAATAAGCGTGCCATAAATTCTCCCATGTTTTACAGTCGCCACCTGACACTATTTAAGAAGCCAGTATACTAAGATCTTCGGTCACCAAAAAACCTGGAATATTGCAACAAGTTGCCTCCTCCATTCCGCTTCATGAATCCAACCGCCTTCGCAACTGGTGCCCATTCTGTAGGAAGCCGCTTTTCAACTGCACTCGCCGCCGGCTCCAATTCGTTACATATACCTATACATATACATGTATATATCAAGGGGATCGCTCACAAGGTTCCGAGAACAACGCTAATATAGATCGTGGAGAGATAAATATATCAGAATGCTTACTTATACAATGTGAGCATACTTTTATGCTTGCCAAAAAGTTATGGTTGAATCGTGGCGATTTGAATCAGGACTGTCATCGTCTTTTGATTATGAATCATCACATAACTGTCTACAACTGAATTCTTAATTCATGAATTTAAAAAGCGCATCAGTTTCGTCATCACAATCTGTTGATGAATCATCATAAAGAGAATCAAACAGTGGAGTCGTCATCCATCATTGGTGCCAAAGAACTGCTCATAAAAACTTCTTGAAACGCTTCGTTACTCACTAGCTGTTGTCTGCGACTTCGTCTGCGTTCCAGAATGAAAAGTAGCCTATGTCCTACTCCAGGTCATGGTCTACACATGTGCCAAATTTCATCTAAATCCGTTCAGCCGTTGTAGCGTGAAAGCGTAACAAACAAACTCACTTTCGCATTTATAATATTAGTTAGGATCATCAAATTACCATAATTTAGACCGTTTTAAAAGCTTATAGCAGTAGTGGCCCATTGGTAACGGCCGCGGCATACGAGTTGTAGATCGTAGGTGCGAACCCAGACAGGCATTTTACTTTGTGTATATTAATTCATCACCACTGCTCTCAAAACGGTGAAGGAAAACATCGTGAGGAAATCGGCAAGTCGTAGAAACAAAATTCGAAGACATGTGACATCCACCAACTCGGAGTCCCGGACTGGGCCCGCCCGCGAGGAGGCCTGTGTCCTAGCAGTGGGAACATTATAGCCTAATTTATGCTTATGCTAAAAGCTTCTAAAAAAACCCGGGAAGAAGGACAGAAAGTAGTTTTGAGTTTGACTTTTGTAAGATTTCCTTCAAACAATCAATCTATTCATAAAAACTTTTTCTTTCATCTTTATTTTCTTTAAACTCAAATTCAGGCAAAAAGTGATAGGTTCTTTAAAACAGGATCCATTAGTCAACGAAACGATCTACATATTGACACATTTAACTTATTTATGTAGGTTCAACGAACTTGAGTTCTTTACGCATCCTTGAGAAACTGGTTTCTTGTTCCAAACAATAATGAATATTACGTCCTTCTTTCTACATATGAAATTGGCGTTTTATATGGAAAAAGCAAAGGGGTATCGTATTACCCAGTAACTGGGTTGTGGAGGTCAGATATACAGTCTAAAAAAAATACTGGTAAAATACTGGTATTCAGCTGCGTCCGGTTAGACTGGAAGCCGACCTCAACATAGTTGGAAAAAGGCTAAGCAGATGATGAAAAAAGCAAAACGAATAATATGTACAGGATACATTTTTAACCAGTGCGCAATCTATAGATAACCATGAACAAATTCAATTGTTCCCCGGTTATAAAAAAAAACTGTTTCATAGAAAAGTGTAATATCTACGCGGTCAAAATGTACGGCAGATCATTTTTTTTTTTAATAACCGACTAAAAATTTCAACGCATGGGGTTCAGGATCATGTATTTCAATTATTTGATCAATTATAGTATGTAACATTGTTATCATGCACTTTCGCCATACGGTGAAACTCGTATTCGTAAATGACGCGATATTTTATGTTTTCTATAGTGTGAACAGAACGATGTCATAGAAAAATCAAATGGCGCGAAAACAAATGAATCACTAAATTCTAAACACAAATACACAAGCCTAGATTTGAAATTAATTTGAATTTGGAATTCCTAACCGTTCAAAATCTACTCGCAATCTCATCTCAGCGACAATAAATGTCAAAAACTTACCAAAAAAATGTAAGGAAATTACAGGTACCTATTTTTGACAGATTGCGACTGAGATCAGACTGTGAACGTTTTTAAAATTACGAGAATTGCCCCTCTGATATTTGAAATTAAAGCGGCCAGTTCGACAAAACGCCAATTTCATATGCAAGGACCTAATACTCTGATCTTTTTGGTATAAAAGTCACTTAAGATTTATGTTAGTTCAGTAAACACACGAACAAACTTTCCCAGGTGCAAAATTAATTGTTAATGCTAATTATAACTTAGCCATAAAATATTCGCAGACCACAAATCACCACCAATTTATGTATCAACGAACCTTTGTTAAACTTCGATTGGACTATTATTCTATGCAACATAACCTATAAAATAACATGAATTAATACCAAACTCTCAAGTATAAACCATGATACAATAATGCGAAAGCTTTCATATATTTCATACTAAAAATAACTAGCATACTTCACTAGAAACACATAAAAACTAAATTTATACACAATAAAAACCTATGGTAATTAAAACTGAATACATTTCTTAGATAGGTGTATTCATATGGAGGTACAGTCGTGCACACATGTGATACAACGACCAATAATGTCCATGGAACTTTCGGTTTTATGTTACAAGAAAATAAGGTGTAAATTCCCATGTTTTGGAAGGATATGTACAGTGTGCATAAATTAAAATTTTTGCCTTTTACGCGTAACAGGTTTGGCGACTCCCGCCGAGCCGGGTTCGATTCTCGCGTGTCGGATCTCTCAATAAATAAAATTAAATAAAAATAATTAGTTTTAAAGGCCTCACTGCGTGTTATGTTGGCACAACACGACATACTGCTGTGGTGTTAAATTGCACTTTTTAATTTTTATACCACATTGGCATGTGAGCTGGTTCAGAGAAATTTGTTACTAATTAACAATTGAAATTATTCACTTGATTAAACTTGTGTTAGTTCTTCGAATTCTCGAGTGCTTTATTGGCACTTTCGAGGAGTTAAACGGTAGTGATTCACTTATTTCAACTTAATGTTTTTTTTAACGAAAGAGTATCAGTTTTTTATGAGATTATGGTTTGAGATTTCAAGATCATAATAATTTCTATGTGATTTTTAAAATTTCTGTTAAATACTGGTAGGTATTCGAAGACATGTGACATCTGGCACTGGGCCCTCGTGGTGAATTACGGCCCACTCCCTCTCATAGAATGGAGGCCTGTGTCCCAGCAGTGGGAACGTTATAGGCTGATTATGCTACTGGTATTCAACCGTATCCGATTAAAAAGAAAAAAAAAATAAAGAAAAAAATTATTTAGCACAGACTAAAAGACACACCCCCTTATTCATAAAACTTATAAAACCTATTTAAGTTAAAATGGGGTTTGTCTCTTTCTTACACACAGAAATGACAACATGACAGATAAAGACAAACGTTCTATAAACCTATTTTAGCTAAAATAGAGATAAAATAGGATTATGAATAAGGGGGACACAATACACCAGATACATACATCAGGTAAAAACAAAAACCAATCAAATAAAAAAGTGTAAAGTCTGATGTAAGAAATTAGCAGGAAAGTGTGCCTCACAGACAGATTAACAGACTGACAGACTGGTAGTAATGTTGGGGTCTAAATGTATAAATGTTATAAATTAATCGTTTACTTCCTGACATACATATACGAATATACATAATCTCTTCGCATTTTAGAAAAGAATAGAATACTCTTTATTATGTGCACCATTTAAATTACAGACGTAAATATAGAAACTTTACAATCCTAAGAGCGATCTTTTAAAGACATCCTTTGGATGGATTAAAAAGGGGAAGGACAGACAAATACTGCAGGTAGTCTGTGGTGTACCATTTACACAATGCAATAAATACATACATAAAGAAAAATAAAGAGAAATAGAAACAGCTATTTAAACCCTAAAGATAGCTAGTTAATATAAAATAATGTTATGACGTATCATTAGTATATTTAAGTATATCCTAAAAGACTACCGCTCAGCATCTAATCAATTTTATCACCCCCTTTAACACCCGTAAGTAAAAGATACGGCAATTCATTGCCAACTACAATGCAGGTTTTCAACAGCATTCTAGTCACGCGAATGTTGCCCTACGGTTTTAAAACACTATTTGACCTACAAACTACATTAAAAAAATATTTCTTTAATTCGATTCAACATAGAAATACTAGTTAACAAATTACAACACTTTGATCAGGATAAATTTAAATGTAGTATAGCAGGAACACACCGCTCCATCATTTGCGGTCGAGCTCGATGTTGCCTTTAAAAAAATATAAAAGAGGCCTGTACTACCGAGGAGACAAGTTCTGGGGTTAATTAACATTTTAAAATGGGAAATTAATTGTGTTTACAGTAAATTGAGATGCTGTGTTAAAGGTCTTTTATAAGACAAGTTTTTTCGCTCAAAGTCAACTCAAAGCACTTATTTCAAACTAGCTGCGCCCCGCGGTTTCACCCGCGTAAATGTTGATCCCGTGGAAATATCGGGATAAAAAGTAGCCTATATGTTAATCCAGGGTGTCAGCTACCTCCATACAAAATTTTATCAAAATTGGTTCAGCCGTTTGAGCGTGAAGAAGTAACAAACATATAAAGAGACACACACACACTCACAAACTTTAGCCTTTATAATATTAGTGTGATTAGTGTGATAGGCAAATAAAATGCATTTTTGAACATTCTTTACAATAAAATATAATTGATTCTAGTCGCCCCTTCCAAAAGGTAGTTTCGTAAAAAGAAGAATGGGCAAAAAACTCTTCTTCTCGCTCGTCGAGAGGCCAGACTCACCAGACGATAATAACATAAGCGAAAAAAAAAAACATGCCTATGTAATTATGTCTTACGCGATTTGTCAATTTGACAGGCGATTTTCTAGGACTAAGAGCCGAAAACTTCAATTAATACAATTTTTTTATTTAAGTGACGCTTCCAATTTTGAAAATTGAGGCAATTCTCGTTGTATCGTTAATACTGTTTACACTATTCAACCTTTTTAGGGTTCCGTAGCCAAATGGCTAAAAACGGAACCCTTATGGATTCGTCATGTCTGTCTGTCTGTCTGTCTGTCTGTCCGTCCGTATGTCACAGCCACTTTTTTCCGAAACTATAAGAACTATACTGTTGAAACTTGGTAAGTAGATGTATTCTGTGAACCGCAGTAAGATTTTCACACGAAAATAGAAAAAAAACAATAAATTCAACTGAAACTCCAAAAATTTTTTTTCATCAAACCTGTACGTGTGGGGTATCTATGGATAGGTCTTCAAAAATGATATTGAGGTTTCTAATATCATTTTTTTCTGAATTGAATAGTTTGCGCGAGAGACACTTCCAAAGTGGTAAAATGTGTCCCCCCCCCCCCCCCCTCTAACTTCTAAAATAAGAGAATGATAAAATTAAAAAAATATATATAATGTACATTACCATGTAAACTTCCACCGAAAATTGGTTTGAACACGATCTAGTAAGTAGTTTTTTTTAATACGTCATAAATCGAAAACCGCAATTTACCTTTCACAAAGTTACAACGAACAAGAACTTTTATATTATGTTACTTGCTGCTACGGAACCCTTCATGGGCGAGTCCGACTCGCACTTGGCCGAGTTTTTTTATTTCTTTCGATAATCGCCTATACGAGGCGAGAAACCCTCATTGTGTAAATGATCCTTAAATTAAGATGCTGTCTTATTTGTTCATTTAATTGTCTTAAATTGCTGAAATAAAATTATAATAACTATTAGTGTTAAATAAAGTGCGATCTTTCATCTCTGCTTCGTGCCTGAGAATCTGCCAGTAATGGCCGCTGGGTGAAGGTAGTTTGTGGTATTAATGGTCTCTGAGGATATAGGTAAATAGCTGTAGATGTAGCAGTGTCCTTTTTGCTGTTTTAATCCGTGTGCTCAATGATTTAGGGAATATTTTTGGCTGAAAAAAATACATAGATTGTAATTTTAATAGGAATATTGACGTTTTTAGAAATTATCATTGTTTGAGCTCATAAACTGCGTTTTGCAGTATCTATTTATATATTGATGCTGACTGATTGATTGTATTATATTATTATTCTGTAGTAAAAGTTCAAATCATAAACATATTTTTATGTTTTATTTATTTCTTTATCTTGTTGATTCAATCAGCCCAACCTCTTTCCAAAAATGTCGGGGTCGGCTTCCAGTCTAACCAGATGCAGCTGGATATCGGTATGTTACATGGAGCGACTGCCTATCTGACATCTACAACCCAGCGAGGTAATTGCGTAACATACTATTAGTAGCAATAGCTTTCATTTTGACAGTTCAACACCATTCATTGCGTTATTTACGTTGTCGAGCAGACAAATTTTTCTAACATATGAAGCAATGGATTAGCAATATCCTTCAAAATTATTTTGAGATATACAGGGTGTTACGGAAAGGGTATATCAATACAAACGGGTTGAAGAGTGTATCTGGTCTAGAATCTCTGTACAAAATTTCAGCTCAAAAGCATTAATTTTGAAAATGCTTAATATTTTTTTTATTTCGACATCACGGCGCTGCACTGGCGCGCGGCGGCGTGATGTGCGTGTACTAGGCGCACAGACACACTACAGATAATGGATAATGACCCTCGTAGTGCGGTGACACGTTTGTTATGATTTCAATTTAATAAACTATCGAAATAAAAAAATATTAAGCATTTTCAAAGTTACTGCTTTTGAGCTGAAATTTTGTACAGAGATTCTAGACCAGATACACTCTTCAACCCGTTTGTATTGATATACCCTTTCCGTAACATCCTGTATAATGAGATAGATAATGAGATTAATAGTGTGTTTCGCAATTAGGGTGCAGTTATTGGGGAGATTGATACCCTTGGTTAAGACTGGTTGTTAAGCTTCCGTATCTTGTTGATTAGTAAATTATGGATTAATATTTTATACTAAACTAAACTATCTTGGTAGGTTTTTATAATTCAATACTTATCCAGTCAGATTATTTCCATTTTATTGCCCAATCTATGGTCAATCATGATAACTTAATTCCCTTTTATTTTTCTATACTAAGGATTAAGGTAAAGAACAAGTTACCATAAAAATTTATAGGCTTACACACCAACACTAAAACAGTAATTCCAGCAGCACTCGAAAACATTTTCATAAATAAGAATTTAACGAAAAAAACACAATAACGGGGTCGCCCAAAAATATAACAACAATTTCGCCATTTAAGTACATAACATTAAATGTAAAGGGAAACATAAAACCCGTAGGTAGTATAGCAAATGGCACATATTACGAGTTAATAGGGAACTGCCAGAAAAATTACCCAAATCACTTTTTGTTACAAGTGTACGTTCGCGTGTCAAGCGAGCATAAGGCGGGTACACACGCTATACCAATGTTTTACAGACTTCGCTATAAAAAACGACAGGCCGCCGCCCCAATTGATATTTCGTAAGGGTTACTACTGTTTTCTGTTGAGTATATAAATATTGGCCTGACAGGGATTAATTTTTACACACAAGTATTTTACACGGACCCCTGACGCATTATTGTAATGTTCGACGCCGTTGGTGTTGGTTTTGATTGTGATACATTAGCACGAATGGGTTACGCGTATAGGTTATAGTTAGGGTACGGATTTTGTAGGGTTTTTGGAACGAAATAGGCCCAACTCACCACCGAATTTCAGTAGAAAAGGCGAAGACAGGATTACTTACTATTATGGCTATAGCTATGCTATGCTATGCTGGCTATGCTTCAGTTATGTAGTTTATGTAGAACTATAGTCCATTTACTATAGCATTAGACAGAAGTTAAAAAAGGCTCTTTTAGGGGCACACTTTGTAATAAAAGTACAACAAATGTTATTACAGTCAAGATTGATGTGGAGTTAAATATAATCAATTTAAATAACAGCAATCACACTTAATTGTACTTATTTAACCTATCTACCTTCTGAAATTACAAAGCTTTCATTTAATATTATTTAGTTTAAATTTACATACAATACTGTCGTGTCAATGTTTAAAATCTAAAAGAAGCAGGGACGGACAGTACTGGGAACGTTTTTCATGTCACTATAACTCAACCAAATCTAAAATGTTACCTATTCCCTTCATAAGTTGTGGCAGCACGTGTTTTTTTATTTTGTCGGTTTATATAAAGTTGTTTTTAATAAACTGATTGTTACTAAAAATTGTTTCATTTCATGTACCTATCCAAGCATCGTGACGAGTAGATAGATAGAATATGCTTTATTGTATGCCATAAATTGTTACTTACAAAAAAAGCACATATATTATTTATTAAAATTGCTTGAAAATAAAAGGTTTCGTACTCCTGCTTCTGCGAGCATGTTTTTTCTAAATGGAGTATAGGTTTTGTCCGGGGCATCGTTTGTGTAGATGTCAGAAATTATCCCAAGAGAAAGTAGGTAGGCACTACCTGGATAAATAGTATTCTATTTTGAAGCCCAGGTCATATAGTCTACCTGTATGCCTTTTATGTATAGAGGTGTGAGGAACGGTGTAAAGTTCAAACATACTCCATAGACAAGCGAGGATCCTCCGACCAGACGGGTGTTGTGTCTGGCGCGCAGCAGCCCGATGATTTATTTCGGGCCATTGTAGGTATATATGCTAGTTGGGCGGTAAACTCTGCTTGCGAGATGCAGGATTTTGCGTGACGTCAGTATGGCGCATTGTTTGCAGGTGGCGTTGTAGATACCGCTACACTTTCATCGAAATCTGCATAGCTATTCACAACCACCCGATTCGCACCTACCGTATCAAACATCAATCAATGTTATCGTAGGAGTCCTCTAAACGCTATTCACAAGTCCAAAACCCGAAAAATTTGTCAGTTTAAATCAAATAGTCAACCGCTATTCTTCCGACAGCTGTTTGCTGTCGGGGGCATGGCAAATCAGATTTATCGAAATGTGTCATATTTTTTGATACGATAGCCTGTTGGATGGTTGTGAATAGCTATGCTGTTCAGCCGTTAATGCGTAAAAAGTTAACAGACCGACAGACAGAGTTACCGCAAAACGGGGCTACTTTGACTTCCAGGGTTACTTTGACAGGCGTTGGAACTACTTTAACAGAGCGCCAAAATCGGTTTTCACGTGTACTCAGCAAGTCTGCGTGACCTCGAGTAATATTGCGCGAGGCGCGGGGTGTGGGTGTGGGGAACGCGTCATAGCGTTGTGGTCGGCCTTGTCAAAGTAACCCTGGAAGTCAAAGTAGCCCCGTTTTACTGTACGTTCGCATTAATCATTTTAGTATAATTATTATATTATTAGTAAGTATGGAAACTACGGATTAAGGATATGGATGTGTTTGAAACAAATGAAATTATTAGGTTAGTACGTACCCAGTTCTTTTCTAATTTTGATCGCATGGTGGCAAACATTGGTGGCAAAGATGGCTTCCAAAGCAACATAATGTTTACAACTTAAAACGGGTGGTCCGTTACTTATAAGTGCAAAGAAATTCAGCGACCCGTTTAACGGTGCTGACTGTAGGTACATTTATTACATTCCGATGTAATAAACCTGATTCCTTTCTTCCTTATATCCACTACTGTTTAAAACCTATTCATAACTGTCGTAATTTGACAGAAATTAATTATCACAAAAATGTTTAAGAGAATCCTCAAACAAATTTTTATAAAGCTCGGTATACAGGGTGAAATTGAATTCATGGGCATCCTTTTAAGGGGTCATTGTAATCATCATTATGAACAACTTTTACTATGGGATCAAACCTGAAATCGCGAAAAAAAATCAGCTGTTCCCTACATTTTGACGAGTTATGTGAACATAAATAATAATAATAATATTCCACAACTATCACACAACGCCATCTAGTCCCAAGCTAAGCAGAGCTTGTGTTTTGGGTACTAGACAACTGATAAACATACTTATATATTTCTAAATATATTATAGATAAATTACACCCAGACACAGAACAAATGATCGTGCTCATCACACAAACATTTGTCCTGGGTGGGAATCGAACCCACGACCTCCGGCATAACAGTCAGGGTCACTAACCACTAGACCATCAGGCCTGTCAAAATAAATAAATGCAAGGAACAGCTGATTTTTTTTCGCGATTTTAGGTTTAGTCCCATAGTAAAAGTTGTTCATAATGATGAGTACAATGACCCCTTAAAAGGATGCCCATGAATTCAATTTCACCCTGTAGATCGAGCTAACTAACGCACGATTCATATAAACAAAAACTAATCGTTTTGCCAGCTTTGTCTGCCAATGGTTACATCTTTTTATTGCCAAACTGGGCTATACATAGATTTGTATGCTCATTTTACCTATGATAGCTACTTCCATATGGGAGGGTCTACTATGCAAAGCTATGAGGTATTCGCTTCATTACAGGTAAAGATACAAGAGTCTTAATTTTAACCAATACCGGCCCGTTAATAGGAATCGGCCGTTTATCGCAAAATTCAAAGTGTTCAAAAATTAACCCGACAAAGTTTAAGAGGTGCTTTAGACCATTGAACTGAACAACTTTCACTATGGGACCAACTCTAAAATCAGGAAAAAAAAAATCAGCTGTTTCACACATTTTGGTCAAGTAGGTATTGAACTTTTGTATTAAATAGCAGATTTTTTTCGTGATTTCAGAGTTGGTCCCATAGTGAAAGTTGTTCAGTTCGATGATCTAACTAAAGCACCTCTTAAAGTTTGTCGAGTTATTGTTTTAACACCTTATATAATTTATTGTTAATGTTAAAAGAGTGCGTCTATGTCCAGTCAGCAGCAAAAGTCGATTAACACTGTCATTTTTACATGTTATTAAATTGACAACAATTTTATCAATAAACTGCTTTTTAGCTTCTCACATAATAGCAAAGAGTTTATATTCTAAAAAAATTTCTTCTGTTGCAATTTTGAACAAATATTTTGCTCAATAACTAAGATTAAAAAAACTGAAGTGTTAATCGACTTTTGCTGCTGACCGTACTAAGGATCGTAGCAGGTTGCGTTCTGTAGTTTCCCTACCCCCCTGGGAAGAGAGAGCGTGAGTTTATGTATGTACCTATGCATGTTAAAGAGTAAAACACCGAGTTGTTTCTTTTTAGTGCCTCTAAAGTGTTAGTAATTAGTTAGGGGCCCAGTTTTATGGGATGCGAAACGGGTACAACGACGTAAATCTGTTAGTTAGGACCTTTTTCAATTGATGATGTTGAAGAGACGTAAATAATGATAAAGGCCTAATCAAACCTAAGCGGTATTTGCTGCCGCTGTGGGTAGAGGTATATACCGCGCGGGTTTCGCTCAGGTATTTAGTATCAAGTTCCGCGGCTAGAGCGGAATAGTTGGTACCATAGTACCGCATAGGTATTGTTTCGTTTGTTGGGCGAAACTTCGAACTCGGTATTCTATCCACAAGGATAGCGAAATCCGCTTTGTTGTGAACAGTAATATTACCGCATACCCACTCGGTTTTCTCTACCGCAGACGGTAACGTATACCGCTTAGGTTTGAATAGGCCTTTAGTACTTGTCAGATTGTCGGAAGTAAATGTCGTAAACCAAAGTCAAAGCACAGAATACTTAAAGTACTACGTACAGAAAGGACACTCTCTTCCCCGCACTAACATCAGTTACCGCACCTCACCCCGCACTTCGGCATGTTCGTCGCCCGTTCTCGTAGAGCGCTCGCAAACACAAGTACCTCACGCACACATTCATACGTATACAAACGTCATTTTTTAATGTAGTAGTAGTAGGTAATTATTTTGCGAGCGTTGTATGGAGTGTCCGGGGTGTGGTCAAAGTCAAATTATTTATTTCAAATAGGAACATAAAAGGCACTTTTGAACTTCAAATTTACATAAAAATAGAATTGATTCTAATCACCCCTTCCAAAAGGTTTTCGTATGGACAAGAATGGAAACTCCACCGTTGACATTATGTCACCATTAACCTTGGGAAAGGTTATATTTCTAGAATATTTTAGTACTTAAGTACCTGATGAAATGTTGATTTTTGAGCTGCTGAATTCTTGAACCATTTGTGGTTCATAATCAGCCTATAATGTTCCCACTGCTGGGACACAGGCCTCCTCTCTGTGAGAGGGAGCGGGCCGTAATCTACCACGCGGGCCCAGTGCGGGTTGGTAGATGTCACATGTCTTCGAACTTTTGGTTCTAGGACATACCGGTTTCCTCACGATGTTTTCCTTTACTGTTTTGAGAGCAGTGGTGATGAAATAATTTACACAAAGTAAAGCGCCTGTCTGGGTTCGAACCTACGACCTACAACTCATAAGTCGCGACCGTTACCACTGGGCCACCACTGCTCATTTGTGGTTCAAGAATCTTTATTTTATTCAAAAGAAATTTACTACAAATTTCACTTAATGAGAAATATTTTAATCAAGTGAGGTAGTGGTTAGAAGAGAGCCAATACAACACAAACGAAAACCATGAAGATGAAGCAGAACAGTATAAACACCAGATATATAATAATGATGACATTCATGAGCGTACGGACACGCACAAATATTAAAGAAAACAACAATAATTAACGTCGTACATTGTTCAAGACATTGGAAGGTAGCAGCAAAGGATTCATGCGAAACAAAAGTCAACATTTTGTAAATTAAAGAAATAAACCAGGGCCGGATTAAAATTTTGTCAATAATAAATAAAAGATTTTAACTGAGTTTAAAATTTTTGCAAACTTTTAGATGTTTTTATTTCTCGTGGTAGTTTGTTGAACATCTGTGCCCCTTCGTATGTAATACTTTTCTTTCCGTAATTTGTACGTGTTCTCGCGAGATAAATATCACTAGCGCTACGCTATTTAGTGGTTTAAGCTGGTCAAAGTGACCTCTGCGCTGCCACTGACAACGCCGTGGAAATGGCAAAATTTTAGGGAAAACAAGATTTAAATTAAAATACAGTACACAGTAATACAGAAAAAGAAGAAGCTGAGGTGAAACAGCACCTAAATATGTACCTAATGAAAAAATTTCATATGTTAAAATATTGTAACTCATTTCTATGTAACAAACAATATATCAACATGTTGGCACCTCACACAAAATAAATAACATTTGCTCCCGAACTCAGAACTTTTTAATAATAAAAGTTTGCGATTGGCCTACGAAGTACTGATCAACGTAGATATAAACTACCTACGTAGGTAACCTTAAAATTTCGATTCATCATGTACAAAAGAACCAATTTGGCAATCGAAAACAGTGTCTTAGCGCATTGAACATCTAAGCTATCATGCGCAGCTTCGCAAACAATACCTAATATCAATATAAACAGTCATAACTCCACCACTCCTCCCCCCTCCCCCCACGATTCACAACTGTCTAACCCAATCACAGACCAGACAACGCTTTATCACACAATCGAAAATCGAATCGAACCATTGTTCAGTTACAAAGTAGATAACGTACAGAAGTTGGGCTTTGTACAACTAGTGAAAATAAGCGCACGCACACATATACGCGTATAGTCTGATCCAATAGTATCTGATGAAAATGTAAACAAATAGATCAGAGGGTCAATTCCCGCATTTTTCTGAACGTTTGCATTTTAATCTCAGTCACAATATAAACGTTTTTGACAAATTTCTAACATTGATTGTCGCTGAAATGGGATTGCGACTTGAGTTTTAACGTTTATTATGTACGAGAATTGGCTTCCAGAAAACGTATCTGTGGTTTATATTATTACTTAACACCTTCCGGCGCGGTAACGGCTGCAACCGTATTTCAAAAGTTAACGGAATGACAGTACGGCGATAGCCGTATAATTTGGTACTTTCTTTACGTCAAACACGGCTACCGCAGTGTACAATTTATTTGTTTATTATATAGACTTTATGCTTAAGGCAATAAGGCTGAGTACACGCGTGCGGTTTAGCTCATTGTGTGGAGCCGACCTTCTGTATTATTCTGTGGTTCAGTTCACCGCTTCTTCGTTCTTCGCCAGTATTCTCCGTTCTTCACAGTTTATCGCTCCGTGGCCCATAGCTTGACGTAATGGCCTTTAATGAGCGTTTAAGACGTGGCCCAAGAGCCCGCCTATTTTATAGCCGTAATTAAACCTATGTTATCTGTTGATCTCGTATATTCTAGTGCGAATGTCTGTGTAAATTGATTTTTATATTGTTTCCGCGTCTTTTTTCGTGTGTCAGGGTTTTTTGCTTAGATTTAGTTAGAAATGAGAAAATAGGGCAAGAGCGAAAAGAAAGAAAATTGAATTTATTACTTAAATTGGCATGAAATATAAAAAGGTTATGGTCCTCAACTTATGAGCATTTGTTTTAATAAGTTTTGAGCACTTCTCCCACGAAGATATAGGCCACTCGGAAATTAATCTAGGCATATAAATTTCAACTCAGCCTATCGCAGTCCACTGCTGGACATAGGCCTCTGGCACCCTGTCCTCCGCCTTCCACATCCAGTCTGTCTCAGCCCCCTTTTTAAGGAATATTTTATGCCTAGAATAGAATAGAATACTCTTTATTATGTACACCATATAGATTAATTTCCTAGGAATATTGATCCCTACCTTAGTTAGGTAATGATTTAGATCTAAGACCACAAAAATCATTCCCTTCTCGTAAGTTGCCTCTAACTGAACGCTTTTTTGTGAACCCTGTATATTTTGTGTATTATAATGTATTTATTACCCACTCACGGCAGGCAAGGCCCGTAGGAGATAGCGTGACGAACTAGATAGATTCCGTCAATATTTTGCCCTGTATAAGTGTCTATACAGGGTGTTACGGAAAGGGTATATCAATAGAAACAGGTTGAAGAGTGTATCTGGTCTAGAGTCTCTGTACAAAATTTCAGCTCAAAAGCAGTAACTTTGAAAATGCATAGTTTATTAAATTGAAATCATAACAAACGTGTCACCGCACTACGAGGGTCATCATCCATTATCTGTAGTGTGTCTGTGCGCCTAGTACACGCACATCACGCCGCCGCGCGCCAGTGCAGCGCCGTGATGTCAAAATAAAAAAATATTAAGCATTTTCAAATTTTGTACAGAGATTCTAGACCATATACACTCTTCAACCCGTTTGTATTGATATACCCTTCCCGTAACACCCCGTAGTGGTTTAGTAATTACTGAGGCTGGTATTATTATCACTACTACTGCTGGGACACGGGCCTCCTCTCTATGAGAGGAAGTGGGCCATATCTATATATCCACCACGCGGGCCCAGTGCGGGTTTGTAGATATCACATGTCTTCGTATTTTTGGTTCTAAGACATTTGCTCACGATGTTTTCCCTCACCGTTTTGGAAGCAATGGTGATGAAATAATTTACACAAAATAAAGCGCCTATCTGGGTTCGAACCTACGACCTGTATACAACTCTTAAGTCGCGGCCGTTACCACTGGGCCACAACCGGCCGTCAAGCCTGAGTACCTAATAGGGGGAATACTTAAATATAATATAGGAGATATTATATTATAACTAGCTGACCCCGCAAACGTTGTTTAGCAAAAAAAATAGCCTACGACCTATTATCAGACCTACCAAATATACAAAAAAAAAAATCATGAAAATCGGTCAAGCCGTTTCGGAGGAGTTCGATAACAAACACTGTGACACGAGATTTTTATATATTCAATATAGGGGATATTTTGAGGGATTGATTTCATGATGGAGACGGAAGGTGGCTCGTTAGAGCTAGGCTTTCATAGACGCAATTTTTTGGTAACAAACATAGACTATGATTACCTAATACATTCTTGTTTGCACTGCCCTCATACTTTAACTAATTAAACCTACAAGGGTACTTTCACCCCTAAACTTCGTGCAACCTTCTACGATCAAAACAAAAATGAAGTTCGAACCTATCTAACCAGAAACTTATCAAGTCCCTTCCTTAATAAAATTAACTAAGTTTCTCTACCCAGAATTGCTTCATGCTTGCCCCTGACCTCTGTGATGTACTTTGATCTTTAGGCTATTAAGTGTAAATTGCGAACCTGATTGCCTGAACTGAAGGAGGAAATGCGGTCAGAGAGACTTTTTGAAAAAGCCTAAGTGAAAAGTCATAATTCGAGGTTTGGCTCTCGCCTATTTTCTCCTCCAATATTGGACCAATTTAAAAGATATTTCATAAACAGACTATAAAGGATATATACTGTGTCTTTACTGAACGGATTTTCATGAAACTTTACAGTAATACAGCTTATACATCAGAATAACACATAAGATTCTTTTTATCCCGATATTCCCACGGGATCGCCACTTATGCGGGTGAACTTCGGGGCGCCGCTTACACCCAAATTATTACCTTAGCCTTAGCTAAAAGTTAATTATATCACCAACCAATCTGCCTAGCCTTTTCCCAACTATGTTGGGGTCGCCTTCTAGTCTTGCCAGATGCAGCTAAATTTTATTAAATGTTATTTTACATGGAGCGACTGCCTATCTGACCTCCACGAGACCCTTCTATTTATCTATCACCCAGAACACTATAATACCTCCTTGCCTAACAGCCACCCTTGGACCCACTAAACTATCGTCAGAATCAATATCCTGGTCCCGGTTGACCCTCAGCGACCTCTGGAGCTATTAAGACAACGTTATGAGTCTCATAGCCTGGCCAAGACATTGGAACTCCGTGATTTACGACTTTTCGAGAATTTTTCCAACCACCAAGACACTGCTTGCACATTGTGGCGCAAATCGGGTTTTAGGACATTTACGCCCGCATACACCACAAAATTGTACACATACCTTTAGCGCTAAACGTATTTAAAACCTCATTCGACGGGACGGGACGGGACGAAACCTCATTCGGTTGACATCACCACGTAGCACGCGCAGACTAATCTTGCGCGCGCTCTACTGGCATTAAGTTTGAATTTCCAAGGGTATCAAAGGGGATAATTGTGACAACAGGTAAAAAAAAAAACATAATGATAGATTTTGAGACCCATTTCCTTTCGACCGTTGCCATTATTACTTTCGGGCAACTTACCCAGTAATTTAGTAATTCCCTTAATTTAAAAGCAAATCTAAGTGCCCAGGGTATCAGTAGCTTATCAAGTTACAAGTTGTTCGAGTAAATGAGGGAAACGAGTTAATACGGTGCAGCACTGGCGACAGATTAGCGCTCCGGGGCGCTAAAGTGTCGCTTGGCACGCTATGCGTATGTTGTGCATATTCACCTTTTTTCGTGAGTCACAAAGCCCAGTAACTTTATTTATAGGTTGACTATGCTTATTGCTTACTAAGTTTTTATTGTGTGTCGTGTAAATATACAGTTGTCGGAGTGTGTCGGGAATACGTCATTCGTTTAACTGATCGGGACGCGAGCGCCATCTGGTGGCGCTGACAGAGTCTAGCTTGAGTTCGTGGGGGGTCGAGGACAGCGTGACAGAACGTTGTAGAGCTCTCTTGGAGATTGGACATCATACGAACAAAATGTGCTCAGCAACTGTCCGAGTTCCGTGTCTGGTTGTGTCGTGTACCTATAGTGTGTGATTCGCTGGTGTAATTAATTTGTTCGTGAAATTATAATCTGATTTGAACTGCAAACGGTTTTTCTATTGCGCAATAACCAACAGATACCCCACAGTACGCCCACGGTAGTTAAAATATGGCTGATAATAACGAGACACACATGCCTTCTCCGTCACGGTTATATCTAGTAGGTACTTAAGGCGGAAGCGTCAGGGTAGGTTGCGAGTGGCTCACCGTCCGATCAGGACCGGCGGGGCAATTGCGTAACACATTATCAATCGGAATCAGTTTCATTTTGACAGTTCAACAACATTCATTGCGTTATTTACGTGTTGAGCTCACAAATTTTTCGAACTTATGAAGCAATGGATTAGCAATTTGCTTCAAAATGATTCAGATTCCGATTGATAGTGTGTTACGCAATTAGGGTGCAGGCCTGTGCCGGACGGCGCGTACGTGTTCCACGCGCGCCTCAAAGAGATGTCAGCATTAAGGAAGGGGCCTGGTAGGGCCGAAGCCTGCCGGGGGTGCGGGATTGTCCGAAAGGGTTACGGCTACCGCAGAACATAAAGGGCTAAGGAAGGAACACGGGTGGGTTTTAGTCAGTAACTAGCTGCGCCCCGCGGTTTCACCCGCGTAAATGTCGATCCCGTGGGAATATCGGGATAAAAACTATCCTATGTCCTTTTCCGGGACTCAAACTATCTCTATACCACATTTCATCTAAATCGGTTCAGTGGTTTAGGCGTGAAGAAGTAACAAACATATAAACACACACACACACACACTCACAAACTTTCGCCTTTATAATATTAGTGTGATAGTCTGACACTCCCTTCCGCTCCACCCAGAGCGGGACGGGTCATTGGATAATTTCCCATCCACAAAAAAAAAGGTAGGTAGGCTGCGAAATTCAGGTTACATTTTTTTTTGCAATTTGCAGGCCAGTATCAGGTTGCATGTCGATCTAAATATGATTCACGGCCGTAACAATTTTTTATTTATAGAATTGTTATCATAAAAATCATCAATACGACTTTCTAAGTTCATATTACCCTATTGAATGACTATTTCATGAAATCATGACATTTGAGGCTATTTCTAACTCAAGCAGTTCAATCAGCAATACTGATTCTTTCATGATTATAATTCTGTAGTCTTATTTTTGATTTTCGTGAATCATATAATATTTTAATCAACATACAACTTGACACTGACCTGCAAATTTCAAAAATCGTAAAAAAAATTCAATTTCGCAGGCTGCCTTGGTGCCACTTCCCCCTTAATGGTTGATGGTGACGTCATTATTTCAGTTAACATGAGTCACACCATGACTGAGTAGACTGGGTTAGTATTCAATTAATGTTTACGTCTACATATCGTCTACATTTGCATTTTGCAAGTAGTTCACAAAAATGATAACAAATGTCCAAAACCTGCTCATATTTGTTATTTAAGACTAGCTGTGCCCGTGACATCGTTCACGTGGATATCGGAAAAGAATTAGGTGCCTCTTTAAAATAATTTTTCTAAAATAAAAGTATATACAGCCTAAGTTACTCCTTATAACATCAGCTATCTGCCAGTGAAAGCCCTGTCAAAATCGGTCCAGCCGTTTCGGAGATTAAGTAAGTAAGTCAGTAAATCATCATTTCAGCCGAAAGACGTCCACTGCTGGACATAGGCCTCCCCCAAGCACCTCCACATCAACCGGTTCTGTACTTCTCACATCCAACGGATCGAGTCAGTAAATACTCTAGTTCAAATGTTTATAGTAGGCACCTATGTATTTTTAAATACGTTAAAAAGCATACTGCGATAATCTTAATTTGTTCAGTAGAATAAATAGTAATTTTTAATGTCACTCTAAATCGGAAAACAATCTCGATGACATTCTTTTAATCTTTATTTCTTCTGTAATTTGATATGTTTAACTGCACCAAACCCATGTTGGAACCCACTCGTCTGAGTGG
Source organism: Amphipoea lucens (assembly GCA_947508005.1). Lineage (NCBI taxonomy): Eukaryota > Metazoa > Arthropoda > Insecta > Lepidoptera > Noctuidae > Amphipoea > Amphipoea lucens. The sequence continues at coordinate 8,226,594 of OX382381.1, read as the reverse complement.
TTTAACCAATTATTTCAAGTCCCCCGCAGTTCAACATAATCTTGACATTAAATGTATTCTATGAACACCGATCAGTGTTTATTTTGAAATCCCACATTGTATAAATCGATTTTCTACGTGTATGACAAAATGAAGGTTTCTAAAAATGTATTAAATTGTTTTACTTGTGCCTGACTTACATAAGCATTTATGAAAGTCAAGCACAACTATTTATTAAAAAAAACAGTATAACGGCAGCCTTTTTCTTTTCGGCATTTTCCTTTTTTTTTTTAGCAATTACTTCAGCAAAGACAAAACATGGTAGGTGCAACATAGGTAACTCTTTATTGTACGTATAGTTAACTAATTATTTACGATAGGTACTAAATTAAATGACTAACTAACTATACAAACAAATAAATATAAAAACAAAAGGACACTAAGGCGTCGAAGTACTCGTCCGCATCGATGTCATCTGGAAACGTGCAAAGAACGAACCAGGTTAGATAACTTGAGATTAATTAATGTCACTGAATGCACCTGTTTCAGAGTTCTTTTTTATGCTAAAGATCGTTTGCAAGATCATCCTTCGCTTTAACTTTCAACTTGTGGAAGTAGAAACAGAACATATTCAAATTCATTCAAAATAAATTTATTTATCACTTATCCGCTCAGCGGCGCTGGAAACCGATCCAAAACACAGTGGGTTAAAGGGAATAAGCAATAATATGACGACACAGTACTATCACCCCATATGGGGTGATGCGCCGCCAAGCCTGTCAAAATTGTTCCACCCATTTGGGGTGATGCGCCGCCAAGCAGTTATGCTCACAATTAAATATTTCTAAGGCAGATGACGTTGCGTCTCTTCTAGTGAAAGTCAAAGCCGCGGTACCTCTCAATGTGATACATGTACAAAGAACATTGGCCATTGTAATAACTGTCTGTATAATTGTAGGTAACTTTTTAAATATCACTGTAGGTATTACCTAATATACCATTATGAAAGTTATCTTTGTGGAGTCGCTGGAGATACGCTAAGGTTCCCTTACAGTCGGCCGTAAAACAAAACTTATCCATGGACTGTTTACTATAATGACAATAATATAAATCTACCCTCAAATAGATAATTTTTTGTTGCAGTAGGTATACTGCAACAAAAAATTACATGTATTACATGCATTTTTCATTAGCGGAGCTTGACAGATTAACTGAAAATAAGTTATTGGGTTCGACCGTTATTCGAGTTACGTTTGTGTCATTTTGAAGCCTTTAAATGTCACTGACAGTTAACAATTTATTTGACATTAAAGTGAATTGTCAGTCTAAGGGGACAACATACCCGGGGTAGCGGGATTGTCCCGGGGTATCAGGATTGTCCCGGGGTATCGGGATTGTCCCGGGGTAGCGGGATTGTTCCGAGGTAGCGGGATTGTTCCGGGGTAGCGGGATTGTCCCGGAGTAGCGGGATTGTCCCAGGGTAGCGGATTGTACGAAAAGGTTACCTCTACCCCGGAACATAAAGGGCTAAAGAAGGAACACGGGCGAGTTTTAGTCAATAAGAGTCTGACACTCCCTTCCGCTCCACGCAGAGCGGAAGGAGTCTTTTGATGATTTCCCATCCACAAAAAAATGGGACAACACACAGGGGGCTGAGGGCGGGGGTTTACTTAAAAATTGTATGCACAATTTTGTCATCTAGCAACCCTTTAAGTTTAATATGCTATTATACATTTCTGCCGTGGCGTGGGAGACGATGTTTTCAATTATTTTCCCCTTGAATTGCAAGATACCTATATATCTTTACACGTCCTCACAAGATCAATGCTGTGTTAGTAGCAATAATGGTATTTCAATAATCTGCAACCGGTCTACCGATTCGTCGCGCGTCCCATCCGCCATTAGCTGTCAGAGAAAATTAGTTACGCGTAGGGCCACCAGAGCGCTCCACTTTCGCAAGATTAGGATAGAGTTGTGATTTTAAAGCAATAATTATGACTTTTGAAATATTTAGTTATGTAGGAATTTTTCAAATAAACACCAAAATTAATACGTTGTTTTGTAAAATTAGGAAGTATCCACTACAAACCTAACATACCTAATAATGAAATAATAATTGAATGTAACAATGCCTCTTTGTACATTTCCGTTTTTTATTTATTTAAGAAAATGCCGATTATTACTCGTAAATACAGATTGCACGTTATTTTATAAAATCCAATAAAAAAAACGAGAGTTGTCGTAAAATACAGTTTCAATGTTTTATATCTCAACATCTGCATGGCCTTTCCCCAACTATGTTGGGGTCGGCTTCCAGTCTAACTGGATGCAGCTAGATACCATATTTTACATGGAGCTATTGCCTACCTGACCTACACAACCCAGTTACTGGGTAATACGATACTTACCCCTTGGTAAGACTGGTTGTCAGACTATCTGGCTTCTGACTACCCGAAACGACTGTCAAAGATCCACGAATGACAGCCGCGACCAAAGGCTTAACTTGCTCTCCGAGGCACGGTGGGGTCTCGGTATGTAGGTAAAGATGGTCACCAATCCACAGACCAACCGCGGCAAGCGCAGCTTAACCTGATCGATCGACCTGTGCGGCTGTTATTATTTAGCCACGGATATCTATGATAGACAAACATCCCACACAATATACCTATACATAGACATACGCTTGCAAACACACAAACACACACTAAGTATAGCAAAAGTGTCGTGACAGTCAAAATGTTACCCTTTTTACCCGACTGCGCCAGAAGGAGGGTTATGTTTTTCGAGAGTATGTATGTTTGTAAGTTTGTATGTATAATTGTTTGGCACGCTCTGCAGCCTGAACGGCTCGATGGATTTTAGCTTGAGAGGTGTCGTTAGATTCGTATTTACTGTGAGAGTGACACTGGGTATGTTAAAATAAAAAAAAAACAAAATGGCGGATTTTTGGCGCGATATTATGCTTTCATAAAATTTTTTTTTTTTCTCAAAACATATCGAGTGGGGTATCAAAATAAAGGGTTTTAAAAGGTAATTACAAAAATATACACAACTTATATGGTTAAAAGTAATTCAAAGTGACAAATCGTAAAAAACACGTACCAAGAACTAAATCGTCTGCGAAATCGTTCACATTTGTAAACTAAAAAGCTGGAAATAAAAAAATGTTATTAAAAAAATTAAAAAACCCGACTGCAACCTTATACTAAAACTAACTGAAAAGCTAAAAACAAGCCCATTTTAAATTAAATAAAAGTTGCAAGCAGGCGGGACCCATTTGAGTTTGAAACTATAATAATGGTATGGGCCCGCCTGCTTCCAACTTTTATTTAATTTAAAATGGGCTTGTTTTTAGCTTTTCAGTTAGTTTTATTTTAGTATACGGTTGCAGTCGGGTTTTTTCGGTTCTCATTCGCCAAGTGTGTTGAGTACAACGAGTGATAAAGCATCAAACAGAAATTTGTTCCAAAACAACTGAAGATGTCCGGACATCTCTGCATAATCAATAAAATAAAACAAAACACAGCAGCATGTCTTCCCACATAAACAAGAAACATGGCAACCCTATCAACAGGTGCCATTAAATTTGTCTGACAGTGTAATAAAATGTGTCACTGACATGTATTCAGTGGTTATCATTTTGTTTTTACCTGTAAAAGGTCAATGTAAAGCCTGTCATTTTAATTATAAACTCGTATTTAATTAATAGGTTTTATTTTTATTTTGTATACCATCAATAAAGAAACTAATTTCAAGACAAACTATATTTATTGAAGAACCTTTTCTGGTAAATCTATTCGTGCCTACAAAAATCAGTCAAGAGAGCGTGATGGCCTAGTGGTAACGGCCGCGACTTACGAGCTGTAAGGTCGTAGGTTCGAACCCAGATCCCAGACAGGCATTTATTTTGTGTATGAAGCTAGTTGCTCATTTGCAAGAAACTCCAAATATTAGTTACATCATTAATGTCAGTGTTGATATTGTTAAAGGACCAAACTTTACAATGTAGCTACGTAGAAAAGACTGATCTGTTGTTATATTTACAAGAAAATAGATCAGTTAATAGTTCCTCCGGGCTAGAACTATTATCCTGTCGCAATTTGCACACTTTAAGGCACAATTTTACAATAAGCAGTTAGGTACTTACATAGTTACCGTGAGGTTGTGTGGTGTAGTAATTCGTGTCACAAGTTAATTATTTGATGAAGTAGTCTACTTAGTTGTAAAATATAACATTACACCTGCACCCACAGATATAGATAGACCTAAATAACGTAAGAATCACGATCTGTATGAAAACCGAGCGTGCCATTTTTTGACTACCTAAGTCACAAGCACTATTTAGTGATGGGGAAATCAAATCGATTCAAAGACGCCGCCGCGTGCGGCACCCGTCCTTTTTTTTTTTTAATCGTGGAGAAATGCTCATGCATTCTGCACTACCACGGGGAGATGGTGCAGTTATGTGGGATTAACCCACAAAAACTCCACGGTGTCCTCCTCTCCCGCTTACGGCGGGAACACGGGCACGTGTTAGCACTCATCCGTGAATCCGCCGCGGCTGTCCGTCACCGGACCCTCCTCTGAGGAGTATTCCCCATCACCGGCGCACCAGAACACATAGCACGCCGTGACCACCCCAGGGACCAAACCAACACATGGGTGCCAGACGACCGCATATCTGGGCACCCTTGGTCCCCCTGCGACGGGTCAGGTCATTAGCCCTGCCGCCTGCCAATTTTCGGCCGCAGAGGATCGGGAGAGTGGCCAACGTCATACTAACACTCCTCCTCCCCTGCGGCCCACCGCGTTTGCCATCAGACGGGGGCGACCCCGTCAAGGCCGCGCAAGTTAGGGAGACCGTCGCACCACAATACCGGCACTTCTCTTCCGCCGTAGCCTCCAACCCTCAGCCGTGATGCCTCCCATACAACATCGCGGCCCGCCTCAGTTGCGATGTCGCCCAAGCGGCACCGCAACCTACAGTTTGTTGGTCACTACGTCATCGGGTTACCGGAAAAAGCCCTGACGAGCGCCCCCTCCTCGGATTCCTCTTCGCTTCACCGTGGGTTACCAAGCCACGGTGTAGAGCCCCCCAGCCCGCCTCGACAATGCGAGAACCCACCGGGAGGGTTATCTTCTAGCCTCAAGCCCGTTTATTTGCCATCCAACAACAAAAAGTAGCAGTTTCTTAAAACGGGTTTTTCTAATTAATCAATTAAATTGACATATAGGCAGCCATTCGCCTAAATTATGTTTTTTGTTTTATCTAGTTCTGATCACAAGCTTAATAATAGGAACATATGTTTTACGAGTTTTATTGACATCTGGAAGACATAAAATTTTATTGCCCAGATTTTTAGCAAGAATGAAGTATAGTTATGTAAAAAAAATCACTTAGTTCCACTTAACGATTACTATTGTGTCATAAAATAAAGATATAATAGACTAGCTGCGCCCTGCGGTTTCACCCGCATAAGTCTCGATCCCGTGGGAATATCGGGATAAAAAGTATCCTATGTCCTTTCCCGGGACTCAAGCTTATCGCTATACCAAATTTCATCTAAATCAGTTCAGCGGTTTAGGCCTGAAAAGGTAACATACAGACAGACAGACGCAGTTACTTTCGAATTTATAATATTAGTATGGATATTAATATATATTAATAGTATGGATATGGATTCTAAATGGAAAATAAAACATAAAAGTTATCAGTTTTATTGAATTACCTACTTAGGTACATAAATATTAACAATAAAAAATATACCTAAAATTAGGTGGTGACATCATCACCTGTCTGGGCTTTTCAATCCCAACTATGTTGGGGTCGGCTTCCAGTCTGACCGGATGCAGCTGAGTACCAGTATTTTACATGGAGCGACTGCCTACCCAGTTACTGGGTAATACTATACCCTTGGTCACACGTCACGTTGCAGTATAAAACTGATTTACATCCGTCACCTCACACACCAGGTCCAGTTGAAAACCAGCGTCAGGCACTAGTTGTCTGACACTTTTGCTAAACTAGCCATTTTTTAGCGCAGCCGTGAGGCACACTTTCCTGCTTATTTATTTTTTACATCGGACTTTATACTTTTTTTTATTTTAATCTTTACTTTTTGTTTTTATTTGATGTATGTATCTGGTGTATTGTGTGTCTTTTAGTCTGTGCTAAATAAATGTATTTTCTTTCTTTCTTCTTTCTTTTCTCTTTCTTTCTTGGTAAGATTGGTTGTCAGACTTTCGGGCTTACGTGCTTTCCGAGATACGGAGGGGTCTTGGTAGACATAAAGCTGGTGAGACTGTTTGTTTTGAACGCGCTAATCTCCGAAACTACCAGTCAGATTTGAAAAAATATTTATGCACTTGATAGCCCAATTCTTGAGGAAGGTTATAAGCTATTTAACATCACAATGCAAACCTCAGGAGCCGAGCAAAAGGTCAAACAGAACGCGTCATTGTCACTACAATGTTTACACGATTTAAACTACACTAACCTGATTTGTTTTTTTAGCGCTGATTTTTCAATAGACAGATCATTTTTATTCTTGGAATAAAATGGACGTCTGGCAGATTTTGTATGGAGAACTGTCAAATATTCAAAATTATTCCTCGGATAAAATTATATGGCGTTTAAAAAATCAGTCCTTAGTCTTCACACTAAGTTTGTGTGGTCTAACGGCTGAATTACCTCGATGTTCACTTGTCAGGCTCAGTTTGTTTAGTGTAGGTAATATTATAATTAGACGCCTATTATTACAATATTAAAAATTCGTAATAATAATAATAATAGAGAGCCCTGACCGCCGGTAGCTTGGACCCTGTGCCCGATACCGGTGGGCTACTATTTTTTATATTTTTAAATGTTTTTATATATTTTTTTTATATTCTTATATTTAAAAATATAATTAATATGTATATAGTGAAATAAAGGAAATAATAATAAACCATTTATTTTCAGGTTACAATAGAAAAAGCGTAACCAATAACTAAGTATAATAAACAACAGAAGAAGATCATCAGATACCTAATTACAATTCATAACACATTCCAACTCTTTACAAGACCAACCTCGCAATCACTCTCGCTTTCAAAGGTAACAGAACCCATTACCAACAATTTATGTACAATGACGTCACTAAAGTACCCAAATAATCACTATTTGGTACCGACATGCGTTTGACATCGAACGTCTAAAACAGTCGATGGCAGATACCAATAAAGCGACTTAGATAAGAGTTCGGCACCAAATATGTTAAATTATGGCCCGTGGGTTGCTATACGGGCTGAGAGGTTGAGACTGGGTTCCGTACAATTTTTGAACTAGCCGTGGCTAAATAATAACAGCCATACGGATCGATTGAAGGTTAAAGTCTGCGCTTGTTGCGGTCGGTTCATGGATAGGTGACCATCCATTATCATCCATACTAATATTATAAATTCGAAAGTAACTCTGTCTGTCTGCCTGTATGTTACCTTTTCACGCCTAAACCGCTGAACCGATTTAGATAAAATTTGGTATAGAGATAGTTTGAGTCCCGGGAAAGGACATAGGATACTTTTTATCCCGATATTCCTACGGGATTGAGACTTATGCAGGTGAAACCGCGGGGCGCAGCTAGACATATATAAAATTCAAAGTTCTGACTGACTGATATCAACGCACAGCCTAAACCACTGGTCCTAGAGACATGAAATTTGGAGAGTGTGTTCTTTGTGAAAAGTAGGTATCCACTAAGAAACGGTTTTTCGAAATTCCTGCCCAAGAGGGTGAATGGGGGGAGGGTGAAATTTCACGCGGACGAAGTCACGGACAGAAGCTCGTCTTACATTGTATAATATATACGAGACCCCTCCGTGCCTCGGAAAGCACGTTAAGCCGTTGATCCCGGTCGTCATTCGTAGATCTTTGACAGTCGTTACGAGTAGTCAGAAGACCAAAAGTCTGACAACCAGTCTTACAACCGGGTATCGTGTTACCCAGTAACTGTGTTGTGGAGGTCAGATAGGCAGTCGCTCCAAGTCAAATAGTGGTATTTAGCTGCATCCGGTTAGACTGGAAGTCAATCTCAACATAGTTGGGAACGGGCTAGGCAGATGATGATGACAAATCAATAACTTTAAACCACCGCTACCCAAGGAACCCAAATAAAAGATTTTTAACGTGTCCCATGATAAGTTTTGTCGTACAGACAGCGTCAGAGAAAAGGAACCCCCTTTGGTAACGACTCATTACCAAAGGGGGTTCCTTTTCTCTGACGCTGTCCGTACATTCGGTCGTTTGCATTCAAGAACGATTTATAATTGATTTACACTATCTGGGCTGGTTGAATACATTAAAATGAAACTTAAACTTCGCTCTTATACTATGTTTTCGAGAATGCGAGGGCAATTACCTACATACATACAAATTGTTATAACATTCGTATAAATTTTCGTGGCGCTTATTAAAGTATGAAAAATATCGCGTATCTTTGGATCTACTAAATGGGATGCAGTGGTGTCGGATATCATATTATAATGTGGTATTTGCATAGGAATTTCCAATATATAGGTTCATATACGAGGTGTTTTTTATTTGATTACATAGATCTTGTTTTGAGGGGATCGTGGCTAAATATTAACAGCTGCACTGGTCGATCTTCCAGGTTAAGGCACGGGTTCGTAGCCGACCGCGGACAGCAGCAGCAGACGACGTGACGTTGCGACATGTCGTAGTGACATGTCGTAGCGACATGTCGTAGCGACACGTCGCAGCGTCATGTCGCTGCAGTCATGATTTCGAACCCAACTGCTCCAACGTCGGTGGCACAACTGATCTGCCGTCGGGCGACGTGCAGTCGGGCGATGTGTCGCTAGCGGCGGAAGTATTCCATAGAAATACATACAAACCAGTAGTGTCGTAGCGACACGTCGTCTGCTGCTGCTGTCTGTGGTCGGCTACGAACTCTTTAAGCTACTCTTGCCGTTGACAGTTCGTGGAAGGGTGATCATACATATCAAGACTCCGCCGTAGCTCGGAACGTTGGTCCTAGCTGTCATTTTGTAGATACTTGACAGTCGTTACGCAGTCAGAAGCCCGAAAGTCTGACAGCCATCATTTCCAATGGGCTAAGTGTTATCCACCAGTGCTTGGGTTCTAGAGGTAAGATAGACATTCGCTCCACGTAAAATACTTACCGATATTCAACTGCATCCAGTTACGTCGGAAGATGACCCTTACATCTCATTTAGGATGTAATTAATATACCTTCACTGGTCACCTACCGTGGTAGGTTCTAGTTCTGACTTCTAACAGTAAACTTTACACTTTTGGTCCCAAAATAAACACCCCTTTCTTGGCCTACGGTACCAGTAATACCCATGATTTTATTTATTACCTTTAACTGGCCTTGGGTACCACGTCTTCCCAAGGGGAAAAGATTCGGGGTGTCCTCGTTCCGCTTTTAATGGTTATTTCTCAATGACAAAAGTACTTTCAAGGTTCATGCAAATGCGTTTTGAGATACGGGAACACTATAATCAGAAGAGCAAACATTAAAAAAAATATTTTTAATCTGCCAGTTGTTCATTCCAGTCATCGTGAGGCCTTTCTCTATACCCAATAAAATAATTTCAACCTACAAAAAATACAACATTGATGCTATAAGTCTACCCTTCTCCCAAGCATGTTTTGGTCGACTTTCAGTCCTGATGCAGCCAAATATCAGTACCTCCCAATCCCATCTTGCTTACCAAATCGCCATTCAAAAATTATACTAAATTCATACTTTTTATCGGCACACTGTTTTCGGTTTTTTTCGGCAAGGATTTTTTATCTCAACTTAACATATTCCTCAATTCAATTAAGATAATCATGTCCTTAATTTAATCTGCTGTTTAAATATGCATTTATAATAAACCAAACCACATCTCTATGTAAATTAAGTGCAATAATTTGAGAAAATATCTTATTCTTGTAACAATTACCATTATTAAAATGCTTTAAGTAGTTCATACGACTAAATTGCATGTCTTGGTTAAGATGGGTATATGGCTTAATGACTATATTCTTTAGAAGTGGATATTTCTATATTTTACGATATTAATCGTTGACTCGTTGGTCTAGAGTTCGCAAGCGCTACTGCTAATTTCCCGGGTTCCATTCCCGGGTCCGATAGGCTTAATCCATTAACTTTTTCTTTTACGGGAACAGAGCATATCACATTGATTCATCACTATCTCGTGTTATCTTAAAATTTATTTATCAACTAGCTTCCCCCGCAACTTCGTCCGCGTGGTATATCGATAAAAAGTAGCCTATGTCCTTCCCCAGAGCTTAAAGTATCCCCATGTAAATTTTAATCAAAATCAGTCTAGCAATTTCGGGGATTAGCCGGGACAAAGACACAGACGAACAAAAATTTTAAAAATCGGTTTTTCGTATAAGAACCGTGTATACTTTTATGTGCATTTAGTAAAAAGCTGTTGTATTGATATTACAAACAGACACTAGAATTGTATTTATCTGTATAAGGGCTGATTTTTCAATCATCTGTTATTCGAGGAATAATTTTCCTATTTTGACAGTTAAGATAACATACAAAACTGTCAAACATCAATTTTATTCCTCGAAAAAAGTTATCTGGCGATGGAAAAATCAGCCCTAAATTAAATATTCAACTTATTATTCGCGAAAACATTAAAAAATTTAATCAAAGTCCATTGACGCTTCACAAACAACTTTGTTCAACATCCTACCCGAGAATAAAGCAATGAACATAAAAAAAACAGGAGCTAATAGGATAAGAAACCATAAACACGGATTACAGTACAACAACCTTTTTTCTCCGAATCAATTCAACGCTCAAGCAAGGTAGCCGAAAGTATTAAGCTTAAAAATGTTGCCCCTCTAATAAAAGCGGCCAACTGCGAGTCTGACTTGTACACGAAGGGTTCTGTAGATTCCGTACCATAGAACAATATTTAACACTACATATTTTTTACGCGGAAAAAAACACGTTTGTTGTATGGATCCCCTTAAATTTTTTTTTTTACTTTTTTTGTATTTATTTGTTGGTATTACACAGTGCATGATCCGTATCCTCTGGCCGGACGGCACAGGAATCATGCACTGTGTAATATAAACTGCTTCATACAAAATGTATGCAACGTTTCAAATCCATGCCCCGTCCGGGCCACGTACACCGTACGTCTCGGGCACGGCCCGGTCTAATATAAATCATCCCTTATGTACGCCATACCGCACAGTGGAACGAATGTATGGGAGCGGTTGGACGTAGACATGTCCGAAAAAAAAGAGTAAAATTATGCCAAACTAATGATGCCATCTTATTCGATTACTTAATGCCTTCATAACTTGTGGTGATGAATTTCTTCATAACTCCCATATTTCGGGAGTAATTTGAGAAAATGTGAAATTTTACTATGAAAATGAGTGTATCGAGCTCTCTCCCTCCTGATTCCGGGCTTGTTTCAAGTAGCGGTCTCTAATATCGTAATGCTATTACTAAGAGCTATATTTAATACTAAGACACATAGTGCGCCAAATGTGCACTTTCTGGGATAAAAGGAAATGAAAATTTAAAAAAAAAAAACGTTTTTTCCCCATTTGTATTTACTTTAAACCGCAGACAGACTTATTAAGAGGTCTATAAATATATTATATATATACAGAAATATATATTAACAAAAATATTCACAAGAACTGATGAGAGTATGACTTTTAAGTAAGTTGATAATAAATTACCTAGTTTCATTAAAAGTACAATAAATAATTAAGATGTAAGCTCTAATTTACTAAGTTACACATTTTAAAACAATAACATCATTTAATTATCTTCGTCATCATCATCATCATCAATTAATTCAAATTCAGAATCGATGTCCGCTAAATCATTTATGTTAACAAATTCGATATCACTTTTCTCAGAATCCGTAAGCTCATAAAATTCCTTAAAAGAAGATTTTTTTACAAACTTATTTCCTTTTGGACGGATACTTGTAACAAGTGGATCAGAAGACAGTAAAAGATTGTGCATAATATCTTCATTGCATGAGATACTGCTATGCTTTCGAGAATGCCCCTCTCTATATTTTCTAAAATCTTTATTTCTAGCCTCAGATGCCTCTTCGGATAGAAAACCAATGGGCACAATTGACATGTTCTGAACTATGTCTGGCCCATGCATTAAAATTTTATGAAGTGAAGAAGGCATATAATACCATGGGTATAACTCCACGTAAAGCTTAGCAGTATCAAAGCAGAACTCTCGGAATTTAGTTACGTTGATCTTCTCTCCTGATGAAATACACTGCAAGATCACACAGATTTTTCTTAAAAGCATAGCATCTATTCCGGTCAGTTCAGCAGATTTAGTGTAGTTTTCAAAAAATCTCCTTGCCGAGTTGCCATTGTTGGTGGATCCACTGCCTTGTTTCACAACATCGAGAAGTAAGCCCGTTTCTCTTCTTACAGCCTCTTGAACTCTTTTCTTCCTGTCATCAACTTGCCTTTTTGCTATATCACCCCTTACTTGCCATGATTTTATGTCTAATTTGTAGGAAATGTGTAATAAGCATTCCATTGAGCGAATCCAAGCGTGAAGGGTGCTTAAGCCATATTTATACATGTCCTCGTTTGCGTGTTTATCTTTGATTAACTCTAAATTATTCATTTCTTTAGGACAAGCCTTGCATATGTCACACACTGAAGCTGCTGTATTGGATATAATGGAATGAATTTTACCATCAATCATTGTCAACAGCAGTTGGTGTTTGACACTAATTCCATCAGTGATGGTGGATGGAGTTAAGGCTTCAATCTCTGCTTCGATTTCAGCCATCTCTCTCTGCACATTTTCTTTGGTTTCCTTTATAAACTTAAACAATATTGGCCGGCAAAATGAAGTGGAAGATGGTCGCTCGTTTTCCCAAATTGTTACACCTTTTGAGACGAGCCGCAGTGGTACAAGACTAATCATAAAATTACTAGCAAGATCGATTTGCTCATCTTCACTCGTCCTTTGATGATAAATGCTTTGGCTAGATGATCCGTCAAAACCCCATTTGCTGGTCAATACGAGCTGTTGATTGGGATCAACAGGGGTTTCTAACGACCTAATTAGTCTTCTTGAGGTTAAATCCATCAAGGCTTGTAATTTGATTTTTGCAGAGCTCTCTGTAACTGTGAGATCTTCTTTGGCCGGATAGCACTTAATTTTTTCTTTAACCAACATGTAGTAACTCGGGTATTGAAGAGCTCCTTCTTGAGTGTTGAAATCCCGAAGAGTGTTATAGCGCCATTTCGATAAGTTCATCGATACATAAAGAGCCAATGCCTTCAAAGGGGATATTTCCCGTACCTGAATTGATTTACCTTCAATGAAGGCTTTGATTTTTGAGGCCTCTTCTGGATTCTCCGTCAAGTATTTCATAACATAAGCTGTATCGCTTTGTCCTGCCTTTTGAAGCGCCCTTTCGGCCGAAAACATAATTTCAGCGCTGCTACTGCTGCATGAAAGACTATCTTCAGTGCGTCTTCTTTTTTGCCGGTTACTAAGGTCCTCAAAAGATTTACGAGGACTAGGATGTGTACAAGTTGAAGCATCAGATTTAGCAGGAGAAATTATGGGCTCGATGACGTCACTTATATTTTCTGTAGAAGGTTCCATATTTTCATTCTGTAATTCCGGCCATTGAATTGCAGCCTGTAGCCAAATCTCATGTTTCTTCCGAAACTTATCTGTGCTTCTTCCAGACTGTGTCCATTTTGCATAAATGCGGTAGCAAAATCGACGACACCAGTCTTTTAAACTTGTTTCAGCACTTTCACATAACTGAACACAACTGTTATCTTTTAAAACACTGAACAAATAGTTAAAGTCGCGTAAATCTTTATGTGCGCGTGCGCATAAAGCAACGTGAATATCAAGATTTGTATTAAAATTTGGAAAATACATTGCGAGATTAGCTTGGATACAACGAGGTGTAAATCAACACTGATTTTAAAGTTACTAATAGTGACCTATTTATATAAAATCCAGGTATCCCAGGTATCCTTTGTTAAATATTGCAAGGTAATTAGTTATTGTGATAATTAGTAAATGATGCATGCTAAATTAGTGTATTAAGAGCCATTTAGTAATTAAATAATAGCAATGTTCTTATCAGTAATCATTAGTGCATCAGTTTTATATGTAAACCTTAAGTCCCTAATTATATATCCTAATTAGCTTATATCTTCTCTAATTGGCTGCTCAGAAATGTTATTGTAATAAGGTAAACCTTTAGAAAAACGGTTTTAATCAACAAAATAAACAAAAAATAAAAAAATTGTGTTATAAAATAAACATCACTCTTTATCCCAGAAAGTGCACATTTGGCGCACTATGTGTCGTAGTATTAAATATAGCTCTTAGTATAAGCATTATGATATTAGAGACCGCTACTTGAAACAAGCCCGGAATCAGGAGGGAGAGAGCTCGATATACTCATTTTCATAGTAAAATTTCACATTTTCTCAAATTACTCCCGAAATATGGGAGTTATGAAGAAATTCATCACCACAAGTTATGAAGGCATTAAGTAATCGAATAAGATGGCATCATTAGTTTGGCATAATTTTACTCTTTTTTTTCGGACATGTCTACGTCCAACCGCTCCCATACATTCGTTCCACTGTGATACCGTAAAGAAACCGTGCCGTGTACAAAATTCCTTGGTAATAGGGTCCCTCTGGCTCCCCTTGGGCACGGAACCCTAAAAAGACTTAAGACACTAATAAAATACCATCAATAATACCTTTTTACGACACCACTTTCGTACAAAATAACCACAAATCAAAATCACTTTCGCAAAAACAAAATTTATCGATATAGAACCGTAAAAATAATCTCCCACACAGAATATTTTGAGTATCGGATAACAGGAGGTCGTGCAAAATATGCAAATACTAAACAAACGACTCTGGCGACACTTTATTCGCTGTCATCTTGGCCATCCATTTTGTTTTTGGTGTTGCCTGAGTGAAATTTTAAAATACACATTTTTAATTAAATATTATTTAGGGAGGCCGATACTTGGGTAATTTACCAATTGTGATGTTCCTAAGATTTCAGGACTTTGCATAATTAGTTACACCAGTAACTTAACCTATCATTACGTATGCAATTCGATTATTAACAATTATTAGAGGTAGAGGTGTACCATAGCATGTACAGATGCCAGCACATCAAGCTACTACAATCCATCAAATTTCTTTAATAGATTTTCAACTTTATCGCTAAAGCATAAGGTTCAAAATTGATTGGGAAAATTTGACAGTTTCGGGTAGCTTGATGTGCTGGCGTCTGTACTTCGCCTGTTATGTTTAAGTCCCACGTAATAGGGGGCGAGCCTATTGCCATCAACGATTTCCATTACACCATTAATACTATTTACGTCGTTATTGTGGCTGTCCGTTATTGTTATTGAGTCTTTAGTTTTTTTTTTTATTAAAGTTTCGGAATAAAACTTCTAATAAAATTAGATATCATTTGTTTATCTCATAATTGTTATTTGTCATAATTATATTTATGTACTTTATTTTCACTTTTACCCTTCTGTATATACTTTCCTATCGCAGGTAGGTATGCTGGAAAAGATTTTTTCACAAATAAGCACCACCTTTGTTCCTTTTTTCTACTTTTCTCTTCTTGTCTGTTTAAATAGGTATGTGTGTATATAAATGGTTAAAATAAATAAATGAAATGAGATCAGCAGGACCTGAAATTGAATGTAATTATATCCTCCCTCCGACATCGAACATTATCGATTTTCTACGAGTTCAATTTTCCATAAATAGAGGAAAAATTTCGTCCGCTGGCAACACCTTTTATCCAATCCAGCGCTTGTATTCGACGAATCGAAATTTAAATTTGTTTTGTTGCGTTCGAAATTTAAAATTGATGACACCCCGTTCTGTAATCAAATACATTGTAATATTTATTACTTTTAAATGTGTCTGACAAAAGCGGCAGGCAGGCCAGGTCGGTATCAGGATGGGTGGTCAGTTTGGGATTCATAACGATTCCAGAAACACTTTCGGGTTTTCAGGTCTTTTTAAATATCTTCATATAAATAGTGAGGCTAGGTAAGTAGTGAGTTAAGGATTTCGATGCTATGCTGCTATGCATACCTCAAATATTTAGATTTTAGAGTTAGCTCTCTTTAGATCTAGGTGTGCGATATAAGATAAGCCCCTATTTTTATCAACCGGGCACCCGAGCTGCTACTGAGAGATGGAAAAACCCAAATGCCCGACCCTGGGAATTGAACCCAGGCCCTCATACTCTGCAGTAGCGCTTGCGACCACTAGACCAACGAAGCAGCCCTTGCATATAAGTAAACTAGCTGCGCCCCGCGGTTTCACCCGCATAAGTTTTAACTTTCAATCCCGTGGGAATATCAGGATAAAAACTATCATATGTCCTTTCCCGGGACTCAAACTATCTCTATACCAAATTATTTTCATCTAAATTGGTTCAGCGGTTTAAGCGTGAAGAGGTAACAGACAGACAGACAGACACACTTTCGCGTTTATAATATTAGTATGGATATATTAAGGAAAAAAACAAGTAGGCATAAAAACTTTCTAAAACAAATTAAGCAATTTGTAGACCGTTTACTAAACACAGATAAAAGATATAATCTCCAAACAGATTTGTAGTTCTAATAATAACAAGCGTATTTAGATTGTTTTAAAAATTGAAACGAAAACATTACCAGCAATTATTTTACAATGTTGCCAGCATAAAAAATGTACGCACTTAATAATGGAGAAAACAAATTAAATCATAGGGCGACGGACGCTGCAACTATTTTTAATAAAGCACATTTCGTAATAGCACTTGTTAAAACGGAAAGAACAATTTTGACATTAAAGTACTTGATGTCATGTAATTTTCTTACAAAGCACTGCTATAAAAATATTATGTCAATTTTGAACCTTAACACCACAGCCATAAAGATCATGATAGCATTTAGAGGAAGCATAAATATATTGGCAACAATAAAATGTTAGACAAACGAAATAGAAAGTTCTACATCATCGAATGATTACTCATTCAAAAGATGATTTCACTGTCGCATAGTTCTTATACTCGTATCTTATAATTCATCATAATGTAATATCAGACTGATACTCTAGTAATAGGATTCATAATTATTTTCCTTTGCCTGCAAAATTTCTCTTTTAAACGTCAATCACTAAATGACAGCTGTCAAATTCCGCGGGAAATTAAAATGTCGTGAAAACATAAAAGTCTTTGTTTGTTGAGAATAAGTTTGACGAATGATAGACAGACTTTGTTGATCGTATAATAAAAATAGAACCTTCTTTAATGACTCTTGTGTTATTTTAGTAGTTAAAGCACATTAAGACGTCTCATGTTTGGTCTAGAGAATGATAAAAAGTCTTGTTGTACGGGATAATAATTCTTACAAGGAGTCAGTGTCTCTTTCAATATAAATGGTACCTAAATATAATTTTTAGTTCGCAATAGCTTCCTAAATTATTTCCTTGATTTATGTAGCATTTCAATGAAAAATCATCATCATCATTTCAGCCGAAAGACGTCCACTGCTGGACATAGGCCTCCCCCAACCACCTCCACTTCGACCGGTTCTGTGCTTCTCACATCCAACGGGTTCCTGCGGCCTTCACAAGGTCGTCGGTCCACCCTGTGGGAGGCCTTCCAACACTACGTCTGCCTTTACGCAATGTGACATTAAAATCTGAAGAACAATTCCCGAAAACGTTCGAAATCTAGTCGCAATCTCAACTTAGCGACAATCTATGTCAGAAATGAAGGCAAATTAGAGGTATTTGGACGGATTGAGACTGAGATCAGACTGCGAACGTTCTTAAAATTACAAGAATTGCCCCTCTCATCCTCTTTTCTCTTCCAATTTATGAACCTCGGAAACGTTTCTTCACTTAAGTATTATTTATTTATTTATTTCACATTAATCCGAAGGTAGGTAATTGATGTAATTCGTGATTAACTAAAACATACTAAAAAGGGCCTTATTATTTAAGCATGAAATTAAAGGGCAGTTGCGAACCCTGTTTGACAGGTATCGTACTTAGCACATGTTTCTGTAGTTTGGCATTAAAGAAGAAGGCCAATTCTTGTAATTAAAAATGTTCAAAATCTAGTTGCAATCTCATCTCGGCGACAATCAATGCCAAAAACTTGTAAAAAGTTTAGGTATTTTTGACAGATTGAGACAAATCAGACTCTGATAAAGCAGCTGATCTCTCTAATCAGCGAAGTTTACTATTTATTTTTTTTACTTTTGTTGTAAGTAATCTATTCTATAATTTTTAATCCCTGAACCTGAATAGGTAATTGTTTTCGTACCTTTAATCCCTTTAATAACACCTCGATACGACATTTAAGTTCACCAGCTTTTATTAATCTACCTCATAAATATATCATAACATCACACTTGTAATCCCCTAGGATTAGGCAGTGGTGTACATGTAGTAGGTAAACCCATAGTTGGCCAGTTATTTACCTTACAGGTACGAAATAAAAAGTATAATATTATGCCCTGAATAGGCTTAAGACCAATGTACTGATTGGTGTTGATTACCTAACCGTAAATGCCTCGAAGCTTTACTAATTTCTCGTAACAAACAACACCTCCGACAGACTAGCTCCAAATCACCAAACACAACAATAAACATTCCTTAAAAAAATTATCTCCACTCCATCACATAACGCCACTCAGATCGGCACGGATGGCACATTAAACCCGCCAATGGGACCGGTCTCATTCGCAGCACGCTAATTGGCGGGCATGCCGCATTCCTGACACCTCTGCGACATTCACTCGCATGTTACACGGCAGTTTGTGTTTAACAACCCTGAAGACTAGGGTTGCTACACGACAGGTATTAAAGATGGACGATTACTCCTACGCTGATGGTGTAAATGGCTGACGGTGAGACGGAATCTATGTCATTGTGTTCATGAGACGAATGAAATTGTTTGGTATCAAAGGGGCTGTGACTGAATTGTTACTTTTGGAATGTAAATATTTAATCGAACTTTATTATTTCCCATTTTGCGGCCCTAAAGAAAGTTTTGAACACTAAAGGCCTATTCAAACCTAGGCGGTATTCGCTACCGCGCGAATACCGCCGCGCGCGCGGCTGCGGTAGAGAAAACCGAGTAGGTGGGTATGCGGCAATATTACTGTTCACACCAAAGCGGATTTCGCTATCCTTGTGGGTAGAATACCGAGTTCAGTATGCACTTCTACCCACAGCGGCAACGAATACCGCTCAGGTCGCTCTAGCCGCGGAACTTAATACTAAATACCTGAACGAAACCCGCGCAGTATGTATCTACACACAGCGGCAGCGAATACCGCTTAGGTTTGAATAGGCCTTAATGTAGTATAAACGATGATTGCGCCTCTTTTTAACCGACTTCTAAAAAGGAAGAGGTTCTCAATTCGGAAGTTTGTATTTTTTTTTAATGTTTGTTCGCGCATAACTCCGTCACTTGCCAGCCGATTTACCGATTTGAAAATTTCTTTTTTTGTTAGAAAGGGTATCTTTCCAGATGGTCCCATGAAAATTTTATCGAAATCGGACAAGCGGTTTTTGAAAAATCAACAAAAATCTAAAAATTTAGCTAATATAACGATCTTTTCATTTACTTTTTTGTGGGGTAGGTACAACTAAAAAGTGAAAAATAAAAACCTTTTTACAAAAAAAAAAAAACACCGACTTCAAAAAAAAAACACTACAAAGTGATTAATAACTTTAATTTCCGAAGTCGGTGTCAAAAAACGAAAATGCGGAACCAACGACACCGACTTCCGAAATTAAAGTTATTTATCACTTTGTAGTTTTTTTTTGAAGTCGGTTGTTTTTTTTTTGTGGACCAAATATAATTCCTCTTTTGGGGACCTAGACTAAAAAGCCATGTTACTGCGACCAATTTGGATGTAGCGCTCGCTGGCCGCTTCCGCGGTACCACTCGCGTGACTCGCTTCGCTCGCTCGGCTCGCGCGCGGTTGGTTACAGTTTTCACCTAACGTAACCCATTTGGTAGGGGTGCCATAGCTTCGTACTGTACCTAAGTCACGTTATAACCTAATCTATTATTAGGGAAGTGGGTTATTCTTTCCAATTACAAGCATTATTAACAATACCAAACCAAACCTCAAACACAACATTTTTTTTCAAAATGTCCGCAATAGAACCATTTAACGATAAACCCCTTCCGAATGAAATCTCCAACGACTTAAAGAAAACTTAAAACTTAAATCGTCTTAAAATTGAAAATGTAAACTAGTTTGCGACTTTCAGCTCCTGAACGTTATACCTTTTGTTTCTTTTAAACGCTCGTTGGGGACACTTGTAATTTTTGTGTTTAGTTCCAAAGTTGTGAATGTATTCATGGTGGATATAGAAAACTGTGTGTATTGGCTTGAAGAGGCAAGTTTTTAAAAGAAAGTATCATTATCTCGTCTTCATCAATCATAACTTGGATGAGTCTGTAATGGGTTATACCTAATTATAATTTAAATAAATAAATAAGTACATTTTTCACTTCGGAGATTAAGACATTGAAGACTATGTAGGTAATTTTTTTAAGTGAAATCTTCTTTAGGCAATTGTTGGACATTTTTTGAGATGGGAAAAAACCATTGAATTTGCGCCACTGTTACCGTAACCGACACCGCTTCGGATGTGTTCGGCTATCCTCGGGATGTTCTCGGTTTTAATGTATATCCGATATTTCAGAGAGTGATGGCAAAGTATTCTGTTTGTGTTTTATTTTCACTACTGTCGGCACTCCCGGAGTGCCACTGTTTTTTTTCAGCTAGTTTTAATCACGGTCTGGCAGCTTGAGTAATTTATGCGGCCTATCTAAATTTCTGTAATGGTATCTACAACGCCACATGCGAACAACGCGTCATATTGACGTCAAATGCAAATCCTGCACCTCGCAAGCAAAGTTTACCGCGCAACAAGCATAGATACAACAGCCCGACATGAATCATCGGGCAGTTGCCCGCCAGACACACCCGTCTGGTCGGAGGATCCTCCCTTTTTTATACAGAGTGAAATTGAAAACATGCGACAAATCGAAATAGGAGATTGTACTCATCATTATGAACAACTTTTATTATAGGACCGAACCTGAAATCGTGAAAAAAAAATCAGCTGTTCCCTACATTTATGTTCACATAACTCGTCAAAACGTAGGGAGCAGCTGATTTTTTTTTCGCGATTTCGGGTTTGGTCCCAGAGTAAAAGTTGTTCATAATGATGAGTACAATCTCCCATTACGATTTGTCGCATGTTTTCAATTTCATCCTGTAGAGTATGAGTGAACTTTACACCCTGTTCCTCATACCTCTATATTTCATTCTTTGGTAGGTATTGTTCACTAAGCTTCTTAAGTTCTGAGTTGAGCTGCATGATCACAGACAAACGCGTGCACTCATTGTAAAGACTCATTAACACAAGTCACAAGACTGGAAAGGTCCACTCAATCCGTGTGGTTTTTTCCTCAAATAAAAAATACAAAACCGGCCAAGTGCGAGTCGGACTCGCCCATGAAGGGTTCCGTAGCAGCAAGTAACATAATATAAAAGTTCTTGTAGTTCGTTGTAACTTTGTGAAAGGTAAATTGCGGTTTTCGATTTATGACGTATTAAAAAAAAACTACTTACTAGATCTCGTTCAAACCAATTTTCGGTGGAAGTTTACATGGTAATGTACATTATATACATTTTTTTAATTTTATCATTCTCTTATTTTAGAAGTTAGAGGGGGGGGGACACACATTTTACCACTTTGGAAGTGTCTCTCGCGCAAACTATTCAGTTCAGAAAAAAATGATATTAGAAACCTCAATATCATTTTTGAAGACCTATCCATAGATACCCCACACGTACAGGTTTGATGAAAAAAAATTTTTGGAGTTTCAGTTGTAAGTATGGGGAACCCCAAAATTTATTGTTTTTTTTCTATTTTTGTGTGAAAATCTTACTGCGGTTCACAGAATACATCTACTTACCAAGTTTCAACAGTATAGTTCTTATAGTTTCGGAAAAAAGTGGCTGTGACATACGGACGGACGGACAGACAGACAGACAGACAGACAGACAGACAGACATGACGAATCCATAAGGGTTCCGTTTTTGCCATTTGGCTACGGAACCCTAAAAAGACCATTAATTCAGACACCAATCTACATGGCCTTCACATGATCTGACCAAGATTATTTGTGAACTTTAAAAGAGACTGTGACCTTCTAGTTTGTTTCGGCCTTTCTTCTCAGAGTATACAGGTTGAAATTGAAAAATGATGTATGATTGTACTCATCATTATGAACAACTTTTAGTATGGGACCAAGTCTGAAATCGCGAAAAAAATCAGCTGTTCCCTACATTTTGACGAGTTTTGCGAACATATATGTAGGGAACAGCTGATTTTTTAGGGTTCCGTAGTCAACAAGGAACCCTTATAGTTTCGCCATGTCCGTCTGTCTGTTTGTCCGCGGTTTTTTTCACGATTTCAGGTTTGGTCCCATAGTAAAAGTTGTTCATAATGATGAGTACAATCTCCCATTTCGATTTTTCGCATGTTTTCAATTTCACCCTGTAGTCAGATAGAAACGCCGACCTTTTAAAAATATGATTGACGTGTAAAAGTGCTTGTAAAAACCTACTTACAGAAATAAAATCGTTCATTTATCATTTGAATGTCGCTGAGGTAAGAATGCGACGAAGATTTTAAACGTTTTCTATTACAGAAAATTGGTCTTCAGTTCCACGGCTAATAAGGCCGCCACTTCAGCTGGAAGCCTATATTTAACGAAATAGATAAATATCTAAACATGCATTTCAATTATCTTAAGTGTTGCAAATCTGGAAAACTCGTGAAGTTGCATGTTAATTTAAAATATCGATTTGTTGCCAGACTATAATATTCCTCCGTTGAACTAAACAATTTAAATCTTCATCTTCCTTTATGAGTCATTAGGTAGAGTTTAGAGCTTTCAATTACACGTTACAAATATGAAAGGATTATGAAAATGGTGCAATTAAATGTAATTTTTAGGGTTCCGTACCCGTAGGGCGCCAACGGGACTATTACTATAAGGTTCCGCTGTCCGTCGGTCTGTCTGTCACAGGGCTGTATCTTTTGAACCGTAATAGGTAAATTCTTGAAATTTTCATAGAGTCATCATCTGCCTTTTCCCAACTATGTTGGGGTCGGCTTCCAGTCTAACCGGATGCAGCTCAATACCGGTATTTTACATGGAGTGACTGCCTATCTGACCTGACCACAACCCAGTTACTAGGTAATACGATACCCCTTGGTAAGACTGGTTGTCAGATTTTCGGGCTTCTGGCGACCCGTAACGACTGTCAAAGATCCACGAATGACAGCCGGGACCAAAGGCTTAACGTGCTTTCCGAGGTACGGAGGAGTCTTGAAATTTTCACAGAGTATGTAGTACTATAATAGCCGATATAGCACCAAATTCTATCTATGTATATTAATAAAACAAAGTCGGGCTAGTTACACCATTTATAAGTCAAGAACGGCTGGACCGATTTTTATGATCTTTGGTTTGTTAAACTTAAAAAACTCACAAAGAAAAAAAAAAGGTTTTCTCATAGATTTTGTATGGATCGGCTTTTTTGATTCTGAGGCGGTACGAAGTTCACCGGGTCAGCTAGTAATTAAAATAAAATGAAGATAAAAATTAAAGGGGGTCTCTACTTTAGTAAAAAAAAAAACACATTTCTTGTATAGACAAGAAATGTGTTTTTTTTTTACTAAAGTTTAATTTTTACATGATCTAGTGTCAAATATTGTACGGTGGTACCTACGGAACCCTTCCTGCGCAAGCGCGACTCGCGCTTTGCCACTTTTTAAACGACCTAAGGTATCTAGTACTTTGAAAACCATGATTTTAATTATAATTTCAACCGCGTATTCCATAAAATTTGTTATTATTTAAATTTTCTGGAATGTTAGTAAAATCAAAATTGAACATAGGTGAGTATTTTATTAACAAACTTTTTGTAATTAAACTGCACATAAATTATTATCGGTGTAAAGGCACGTGCTTCCTGCAGATTTATCTTTAACAAAATAAATTCATTTAATCTGTCAGAACAGCAATAGAAACCAATAAAATTAAATATATTGTCCATAGTATTTATGATTTTTTCATTTCATTTATTAGCATACGGCCTCTTTTTGTGTTCGAATTTTATAAGTTGCCATAGACATAAATTCAACGTTTCGTTCCACTTGTCAATGGACACAAGCAAATTACCCAAGGTGATAATTAAATTATATCAATTTAGATGTCACAATTTTGCTAATTGCAAAAAATTAATTGATTTGCAACATTTCAACCAGTTCTACCTACTACACCAAATGGCCAGGATAACACGTTTATAATATGCGGCGGGAAAGAAGAAAGTCTTAACCGCCATTTTGATCATGAAGAAACAAAATGCTGATAGAAAAGCAGCCTAATTACGTAACATAGTTTTAATCACAATTTGAATCATTTTGAAGGATATTGCTCATCCATTACTACAAAATATGTTCGAAAAATTTGGTAACTCAACAACATAAATAACGCAATTCTCGGATTGTAATTGAAACTTTGAAAGTGTGTTACTAAGTGTGCTATTGTTAGGGTGATTTTTTAATAATTTTTTTTATGGATCGGAAATCATCAAATGACCCCTCCCGCTCTGGGTGGAGCGGAAGGGAGTGTCAGACTCTTACTGACTAAAACCCATCCGTGTTCCTTCCTTAGCCCTTTATGTTCCGGGGTAGCAGTAACCCTTTCGGACAATCCCGCATCATTGTTAGGGTGCTGTAATTATGATGTGTGACTAAAATCCCTAAAATGCGCCCTAAAAATAACTTTACACTTTCACTGAATTCATTAGGTAGGTGTAAGTATCTACCTATTCACCATCACACTCATCACATACCAAAGTTAATAAATATGACAGTGCCGCAAGTAGCGCCATCTAGTTTTGTTACAAAAATTACTGGAATCACCGAAAAGGTCGAATAAGAGTGACACTGCCTGGCAACAGCGCTCTAGCAGAGCGTCGCATCACTCGCATTGATGGTTGCGTGGCGGCTGTCTTCTGATGACAGATGATGTCAGGGGAGCCGCAGCTGTCATACCACCATAGAGGAAAAATTACCACGTCCACGACGAACTGAGGGGCAATTCTCGTAATTTTAATCTGTCAAGCTCCGCTAATGAGACACAATTGATTTTCTATTGTTTCGTCGCCGATCGGCGAACCGCGTCGCTTGACCGGTTAAGAACGTTCACTGTCTAATCACAGTCTCCATCTGTCAAAATTACCTCTAATTTCCCTACATTTTTGACAAGTTTTTGACATTTGTGTGTCGCTGAGATGAGACTGCGACTAGATTTTGAACGTTTCAAATTACGAGAATTGGCCTTCTGATATTTTTCGGCACAATCCTGATGATACTGAAGCTGCCGAAACACTAATACGATGACCACTTCTAGTAAAAGCTATCCTGCGCTGTTAAATATTATCTTTCATACAAAACGCGAAGTGGACAACGATTGCGGTTCATAGAAAAGAAATACGTAGGCAACACAAGCATCTACACAAAATTACCATTTTACACTGCACTTACCCTGCATCCTAAACGGCATTAACTTCGTCTACACGAAAAAAAAACACTAAAAGGCGCATAAAAGTAAAAAACCTTGGCTGGAAGAACGCGTTCTCAGTGCGTCGGGTTCACATAAAAAAGTTAAAAAAAATGGCGGTTCGAGAGGTGTGATTTGTGTACATTTTCGCGCCGTTCGATAAAGTGTAGGCGATTAATGACTCACCGTATGCGATATCGATTATGTTTTAAAATGCTAATATTAATCGGGAAGATGTACAGATTAGTTTAAGCAAGCAGCCTTTGATGTTATTGTTAAGCTGTTATTACAGTTTGTTCTCGAAATAATTAAAAAAAAGTCTAAAACATTTTTTTTACTTACTTCTTAAATGTTTGTAGTACTTCGCGTAAATGGGGTTTTAATCATTTTATCCAAACTAATATTATAAATGCGAAAGTAACTCTGTCTGTCTGTCTTTTCTTCACGCCTAAACCGCTGAACCGATTTAGATGAAATTTGGTATAGAGATAGTTTGAGTCCCGGGAAAGGACATAGGATACTTTTTATCCCGATATTCCCACGGGATCGAGACTTGCGCGGGTGAAACCGCGGGGCGCAACTAGTTATTAAATAAATACCAATATCTTGACTTAGCACACGAGGTTGTCGACATGTGGGACCCTATACCTAATTGCGGAGAGCCTCGACCAACACCTAAAGAGGCTCTCGTTACGCAGGACGGTGGGTCAAGGGCTTGATTCAGAAAGCAGTAGGTACTCCTGGACACGGCACGCATAGTGAAGGGAGGAGGTTCCTCTCTCTAGAGCCTTACCCACTGGCCACTTTGACCCTGTTCCTGATGCCGATGAGGTATAGTACTGTTTTGTTATTTATCTTAATGTTTTGTTTATAAACGACTAGTATGCAAACGACTAGCTTCAGCCCGCGACTTCGTTCGCGTGAAACTTCTTGTTTCCCCCGAGCCACCCCGTCGTATCACATCACCCGCCCGCGCTATCACTTAACGTTATTTTTTACTTTTTTTCTTTTTGCTCGGCTCCTAAGGGTCATAGCATGTTAAATAGCCTATAGCCTTCCTCAAGAATTGGGCTATCAAATGCAAGAAGAATTTTTCAAATCCGACTGGTAGTTCCAGAGATTACCCCCTACATACAAACTTACACTTCTTTATAATATTATTATAGTAAGTATAGATGAAATACTAATACGTACCAGCCTATTATTTTGTTCCACAGCAGGGCAAAGGACTCTTCTCAGACAAAGAAGGCACGAGCACTGCTCACCACGCTTGCTCAAGACGGGTTGGCGATTTCAGACTTATATGTATTAATTTATAAGTTCCTCGCGATGTTTTTCCTTCACATATAATGTAAGTAATATCCAAGATAAACTTGTACACATATTTTTTGAAAAATTCACGCTGGTACATGCCCGGATTTGAATAAATAAAATGAAAATGCAAACGATAAAATTCACGAGTTTCATTACCTACAAAAAACTTGTAACCTTAGCAAAAATAAAATTCTGCAATAAAATGATCCCTGCTCACTAAAATCTAAAGTAGTCGCGATCGCGATCATTAAGTGGCGATTTTTTGTCTTTTTACGTGTACTGCAGAACTTTATAGTATTTCTTACACTCTCGGAGAATTAATATTCAATGTAAAACAAGCAATATTGAAAGCACTCTTCACTGTTGAGATAATCTTTAACAAACCAATAACTTTGAGAAAGGGACGGCGAATACTGTCTCTCTCACGCTCGCGCGGTGTGATATTGCAAAAATATAAATAACAATGTTTAGTGACAGTTTAATGGAGCCCCAAGTTTATTCGAAATTTTTCCTCCAAGTACGGGAGATATAAAGATGTCTCAAGACCTTTATTTACAAGAATCAATCATGGATGTCGGTGTCCCAAAAAAAAAAACATCTCCACGAGATCTTTAGTCTTTAGTAATTAATAAGATCTGAAAAACATACATATCGATCAGAACCCATCGATGCGTTAAATCGCCAGCGACAAGATATCAAAACAAAAAGTCTGGGAATTCTCGATTCAAGAGCTAGCAACACTGAAGGGGAACGGTAAAACTGGTGTTATGTCTCGGGGCGTCGTATTTAATAATTTGAAGTGTTATTTATGCAGTTTGTAAATCATGTTAATTGTAATTTTGTTACACGCCCCGCCCGAGAAAGGAAATGCAATAAAGTTTTGTTCTTATAAAACATTCGTTCAATTCGTTCATGTGTCGGTCATTAATCTTGTGTTATCTGTGGCAGATTCGGTCATAGGTCATCTCCCGCCTTTTTGAACATCGAACTGATTATTAATAGATTTTCGATCGAGACAACATAAAATATTCGACATATTCATTCAAAAGCATCTTTGCTTATCAACATTTTTTATAGTTCTCGGGCATTAAACATTCCACAAATTGATTACTAACAATACCTCATTCTAATAAAAGTAGAAACAGCTCGCTTCTCAGTATTCATTCACAAATTCATCATCTGCCTAGCCTTTTCCAAACTAAGTTGGGGGCGGCTTCATGGGCGCCGGGAGCGGGGTGCAAGAGGGTGCACTTGCACCTCCCTGGCTTCAAAATAAAATGTAGGTGTAAAAGCATTCAGAACTAACAATATCCGAATACGCCTAATACTTAGATAGAGATCTCAACCCATTTGAGGCAAGATCTGTATTCTGCAATCTCTCGATTCTAAACCTTTTTTGCATTAGTCAACAAAGTACCGAACTCTTATTTCCTAAAATCTAATCGACGAAGTCGATAAAGTGACTCCTTGTAAGTATGGACAAACGATAACCTAACATATCCACTACATCATAGGTGAAGTTCCAAAATAAACGAGCCTGCTTTGTTGAGCTGAAGATGCACCCCCCAGAAAATAAACTTGCCAGCGCTCATGGGCGGCTTCCAGTCTAATCAGATGCAGCTGACTAATATTTTACATGTAGCGACTGCCTATCTGACCTCCACAACCCAATTACCTACTGGGTAATACAAAACCCCTTTGTAAGGCTAGTAGTCAGACTTCGGGCTTCTGACAACCCGTAACGACTGCCAAAGATCCACGAATGACAGCCGGGACCAACACGGGGCCTCGAAATGTAAAGATGGTCACCGATCCACAGACCAACCGCGGCAAGCGTAGCTTAACCTGATCGATCGACCCATGCGGCTGATATTACTGTGCCACGAGCCCAGTTCATTCACAAAATGTGAACCAAAAAGTTCACATAGGTAATGGGAATCGTACTCCTGTTTCGACACATTTGTTTACCTATTATTTTAGTGTTCATCTCATCACTCAATAAGAAAATACCTCGTTTTTCTAATTAACTGTTACAGTGCATCTTATATCAAGCTGCATCAAAGATAGCGCCTTCCTTCCTTGAAAACAGGTCTTACTAAAAACGTTTAAATTATTAATAAAAAGACTCCCGTCTACCATAAAATAAAGTGCAAGCACCCAAAATCAACTAAAATAATAACAGCCATTAGTAGCCATCTCCCTTAATAACAAATGTAACATCGCCACCATTTAAAATAAGAAATGATTGCAGAGATTTTAACAGATGTAAACTTGCCGTCGTTTTAATGCAAAGAATACATTTAAATGTGAAGAATACTACACAGATTTGGTCGGGATGGGATCGTGTAATCTGTTAATCGCACGCACGGCCCGCCATAACACAGTAACGGCTATTTTATGCATGAATGTATAATTTAATTATGGTTTCCAACGATGTGCGTCGTGAAATTTTGATTGGACGACATTTGTTACGACTTCAGAATTTTTATTTGCGTTCGTTTTCGGATCGGGAGCGTTCAGGAGTTCTGTTTTTGAATTGCTCGTGCAGAGTTATCACTTTCAAACTCAAACTTCGAATCACCTACGGATATACGAATGAATAGTTTCGGGCCCGAACTAAGAATGAATGACGACACGATTTCATAGTTCTCTCTACATCAGGGCCATAATCACAATGACCACTTCATCATAATCAGCCTATAATTTTCCCACTGCTGGGACACAGGCCTCCTCTTGGTGAGAGAGAGAGGGCCGTAATCCACCACGCGGGCCCAGTGCGAGTTGGCAGATGTCACATGTCTTCGATTTTTGGTTCTACAACATGCCAGTTTCCTCACGATGTCTTCCTTCACCGTTTTGAGAGCGTATTGGTGATGAAATAATATACCTACACAAAGTAAAAACGCCTGTCTGGAATCGAACCTGCGACTTACACCTCGTAAGTCGCGGCCGTTACCACTGGGCCACCACTGCTCCCCCATTTGTGATGAACTGATGACATACCATTCCAATTTTTCACCTGGAGATCTAATGGCTTGAAAGGTTATTGCTCATATCCAAAACATTCACACCAGTTGCATTTAACCCAGCGAAGGGAAACTACGTAACAAGTACTTCACAGCACATAGATAATATAGGAACAAAGGAGCCGTTAGTCATTGATAGCAATCGCAATCATAGTTAGATGCAGGAATGCGAGTCCGTTGCTAATCCTCAAGTGTAGCCGTAAGGAGGTTATCAAAATGGCGGCAACGTCTCATTTGCGCCAATTAGTGGTGTGCGTTGGATTGGTAAACTTAGGCTTTGTATGGTATGCACGGCTACACATCAAGCTATACATAACCAGTATAAACTGGCTTTTGATTTTAAGAAAAATTTATACGATGCGGGGTCAGCTAAAACGGGAAATCTATAGCTAATGACTTTAGTACGTTATTAAGGCAATATCAAGTAACACCTGTTCCCCAGAAGGGTTGGGCAGAGGTTGGTGGACAGATGTTGTACAGACGCCAGCACATCAAGTTACTACTATATGTCAAATTTCTTTAATGGATTTTCAACTTTATTGCTACAGAATAAGGTTCAAAGTTGATTGGGAAAATTTTACAGTTTCGGGTAGATTGATGTGCTGGCGTCTGTACATACCGGCCAGTTGTCAGTTTCATTCCTTCTGTTAGTAACTAGAAGCTTCTAGGCCAAGTTGTGTTGAAGAAAGCTGTATTTTTTAGACTTTTACACCCCAAATATGCACATACTCACTCCCACATCCCAAATTGTCCATTAACACGCGTATTTCCATTACATAAAT
The DNA here is from genome assembly GCA_947508005.1 of Amphipoea lucens. Lineage (NCBI taxonomy): Eukaryota > Metazoa > Arthropoda > Insecta > Lepidoptera > Noctuidae > Amphipoea > Amphipoea lucens. The sequence goes on along the minus strand of OX382381.1, from coordinate 8,195,742 downwards.
GCTTCAAATCCACAACATAGTACAATAAGTGTTTATTTATTCAACAATATTAGGGTCCCCAATTCTCGAAACAAGCGGGGTCCACTTAAAAAGAAAAATTGCTAAAATTACAAGCATTTTGTACGCGATGCTTATCCTTGCGCAATAAATTTGTCCACCCACGAATACTTATGAAAACGGTGCCAAGATAGCGACGACGCCGTTTTGTAAAAAATGAATGTGTATTAAATTAAATGTTTGGTTATGAAACAATAGGTGTTATGTTTTGAGGAAACTCGTGGAAGTACGCGGATTTAAAGGTCAATTATTTAAGGTACATATTTTCCTAAATAGGAATTTTAGGTCTAATATGGGAAGAGCTCTCAAAACGGCGAAGGAACACATCGTGAGAAAACTGCGTGAAAAAGGTCTAGAACCAAAAATTTTGAGACAAGTGACATATACCAACCCGCGCTGGGCCCGCGTGGTGGCTTACGGCTCACTCCCTCTCCCCGAGAGGAGGCCTGGATCCCAGCAGTGGGAACATGGGTTGATTATGCTTCAGGTGGTATACCTTGTGTAGTCATCTGACATTATATGCTGAGCAGATGCCCTTTTGGCATTATAATAATTGTTTTCTGTTTTTTATTGTTTTAAGGTAATTTTTTTGCTATAATACCAAGAAACGCATTTATCTTTCATATATTACGTCGGAAAGCTAAGCAATCGAGAGAAAATATATGTCGGGAAACCCATGACAAATTAATTCGTCCACTAATGCAAAAAAATTATCATTTTTATGTCGAATCGAAAGGTTGACGCAAGGTCTATTCTCACGAACCCCATTCATACAACAATGACATTAATGAACGTCATTGCTCTCCAAATTATTCAGTCTGCGACGAAATTGAATATAAATTAACACGTTTTACATAAAGATCAAGATAATTGACACTTTACACCACTTCTACTCATCCCCCAAGGGACAAGCGTGAACAAACTTTTCAACAATAATTAGTTTAACGCAATCAACTGTGCAGGAGAACCCTAAAAATTAATGAACGTTTATAATTAAATTTTTACACAATGTTAATTTTAATAATAATATCTACGTGCGCCCTTGGACAGAGGACAATGTTTTTATCTATACATACTTATTCGTAGTATACAAATAAATAACATTGAAGTGTCTGTTTGTAAAATCAATACGCTACTTATAACCAAAAATTTTTTTTACATTTTTGTATGTAGGTATGTATGTGTATGTATGTCTGATGAATGTTGTTGAACTGTCAAAATGAAACCAATTGCTACTGATAGTGTGTTACGCAATTACCAATGTCTTAAAATGTTGGTTCTAGGACATATAGAAGCTGTGAAGTGAAGTTTTAAAGCCATCATTGTTTTAGTGCTTTCAAGAGGTGAATTGAAAAGTATTTTACGCAATTAGGTAGCAGGACACTTCTGCTCCACCGACCATATCGGTCCTTCAACAAACATGGCCAGCCCACTGCCATTTCAGCTTGCTTACTCTACAAGCTATGCCGGTAACCTCGATTCTTTACCGAATTTCATTTCTGATTTTATCCTTCAAAGAAAAAAAAAGATAGTAATGACCTTGAGAAAATTAATTAAGACAACTGCAAGGCGAAAAGAATGAACAGACAATCCACCCGTCATATTTGTTAGAAAAACTAGTAAGTAGTAAAAGTTTAATATTGATGTAGTAATTAACTTGTAATGTAGGACAATAAAACGGGAAGATAGTTGGGTTGGGAATTAATCTTCTACCCTCGTCTGTACAGATAAATTTACATAATATGAACACTAGACAGGACCAGTAGCGAGTAGTGATGGGAAACATTCATATAATATCGATATGACACACTGACATAATGGTTTAATCCCAAATAAATTGGGATAAGGGCACCGACATATGGAAAATAATTTGATTTAATGTTTTGTAATTCTTTGTTTTGTAATGTTAATTACTTTGCATACTATTGTATAGAATCAAGTTCTTCTAACTTGACAGACAGTTGTGCCGCTCGGGAGTTTGTTGAAGTGGTGAAGGGCGGGCGTTTTAAGGGACTGTCATATGTAACATTGACGTTCAAAAACTGTTTCTGATTCTCAGCCTAATTTGAATGAAAAGTCTTCAAAAACCAGTACTTAATTGTGTTTAGCTAGTCCAGGGCCAAACGTTGTTTCTGAATAATTGTTCTTGATGCTTTAGGAAGAATAGCATATTTTCCCTCAAATTAAACATTTTTATGTGTCAAAATCAATGTCAAAACCATCGACATCGATACTAGATGTCCCATCACATGCATTAATAACAAGCCCAACTACTTGACTGTCACTCGTCAAAGATTTATTGTCTCATCAGCCGCCATCTTTTATTCATATTCATATCAGTAGCCACTGAGAAATCGCCTAATTGGACTGTACTAGCAAAAACGCTAAATCGATGCTGATCGTTGTTGTATTAGGGCCCGATCACACGTACCACAAGGCACAACCACACCGCAACGACAACACATGGACGGGCGCTAATTTGTATGAGAATGAATAGTTCATTCACACGGACCACATTTCGCCGAAATCAGCCGTGTGGGCTATTTATTTATGTATGTATTTATCCATTTATTTCAGGCATCAAGGCCCATATAAAACATACAATACAATGCAACCACCAGCGAGACCGCGCACTAGCGGCTGGCCACGTCGTCCATCTGTCTGTCTGCAAACATTAGGCACATCGTTACCACATCGCAACTGGAAAAAGTTGCAGCGACACTATTTTCACGTAACGTTAGCCACATCGTTACCACATCGCAACTGGAAAAAGTTGCAGCGACACAATTTTCACGTAACGTTAGCCACATCGTTACCACATCGCAACTGGAAAAAGTGGCAGCGACACTATTTTCACGTAACGTTAGCCACATCGTTACCACATCGCAACTGGAAAAAGTTGCAGCGACACTATTTTCACGTAACGTTAGCCACGTCGTTACCACATCGCAACTGGAAGAAGTTGCAGCGACACTATTTTCACGTAACGTTAGCCACGTCGTTACCACATCGCAACTGGAAGAAGTTGCAGCGACACTATTTTCACGTAACGTTAGCCACGTCGTTACCACATCGCAACTGGAAGAAGTTGCAGCGACACTATTTTCACGTAACCACTGCTTGCCCAGAGCAGTGGTGGCCCAGTGGCAGCGGCCTCGACTAACGAATTGTAGGTCGCGAGTTCGAACCCAAGCAGGCGCTTTACTTTTTTCAAATTATTTCATCACCACTGCTCTCAAAACGGTGAAGGAAAACTTCGTGAGGAAACTGGCATGTCGTCGAAGCGAAAATTCGAAGACACGTGTCACCCGCCAACCCGACTAGACCCGCGTGGTGGATTAAAACCCACTTCCTCAAAAATAGGAGGCCTGTGTCCCAGCAGTGGGAACATTATAGGCTGAATTATGCTACCGCTTGTCGTTGCGATGTGGTGTGGTCTCGGTTCGTGTGATCGGGCCCTAAATCGATGTATTATATTAATTGTGTCCCAATATATATCCATCGACATAATTGGCGACATCTGGGCTGAGACAATAAAATGTATTAGTGATGTTTATCGAGTGTTTTTAGTATATTTATTAGTCTGTTTTAGTTCGAGAAAACTAAGGTTGTGTTGTTTAGTTGTGCTTGAGTGATTGAGTGGGCCTCTCGTTCGTATATCAGTCTGAACTAAGCCGTGTTTTAGTAAATTGTTATTTGTTTGTTTGTTGTTGAAACGTTTACCTTGTTATTTTAATTTATTACGGAAATGTAGTAAAGTAACGGTCTACTCACTTTTTGAAAACAATTAATTTTATCTCGCTACTAGTGTTGTGCTGTCTTTCTGTCGATTGCAATTTTTTTTTTCTTTTCTGTTCCATGGCAATCTGTCAACAACAATAAGCCACTGTATTGACCAATTTCTAGTATATTTGGTAAAACAAAAGTTGCTATTCTAGCACCCTAATTGGGTAACACACTATCAATCTCAATCTGAATCATTTTGAAGGATATTGCTAATCCATTGCTTCATATGTTCGAAAAATCTGTCTGTCTACTCAACAACGTAAATAACGCAATGAATGTTGTTGAACTGTCAAAATGAAAACCATTGCTACTGATAGTGTGTTACTCAATTGCCCTTATGTTCTATGAAAATTCAAGGTTTTTGAAGGAAATTCCTAATCGATTGCTTCATAGGATTGCGACATTCGTCTGCTCAGCAACGTAAACAACGCAATTAACATGACTGAACTGTCAAAATTAAACACATTGTAATCAATAGTTATTACGCAATTATCCCACAGTATTTATCAAACGATAATAACTCGAAGTAATTCAAAAACATCATTTGCATGCAGCCTCCGTTTTAAGTGGTGCGACTGCCTATCTGACCTGCACAACCCAGTTACTGGGTAGCACTATACTCCTTGGTAAGACTGGTTGTCAGACTTTCGGGCTTCTGACGACCAGTAACGACTGTCAAAGAACCACGAATGACAGCCGGGACCAACGGATTAACGTGCTTTCCGCTCACGGAGGGGTAATGATATGTAAAGATTCTCACCCATCCACGGACCAACCGCGGCAACCCGACTCGTGCGTTATTACATAGCCACAAGCCCTTCGGAGCAATTTTTATTTTATTATAGTTTTCTTATTGAATGGTTACCTAACACATTTTTCCAAAAACAACAAACAGATTAAAGTATAAAACGCAGATTTACCACAGATTTAAAAATAATAAATCCACATAGGCAGACATGCGGTGCTCGCTACTAAACGTATAAATATTAAAATTTGATTAAAATGTACGCCGATCAGCGTCCCATTTGATTTATGTCCACAAAAAATGGCCTAAGCCTGATTTATTGAATTGTATAGCCTCTTGCCTCACAGAAATCTCTTTGAGTGAAAACGAAATCATAATATCGTATCGTAAATTACAGAAAAAAAGGCAATGAATGAAAATGTCATGATTGGATTACCCAGTATGTAGGGGGGATATACACCCAGAATTGACAACATTTCAAACCTGACACGACCTTAAAACAAAAATACTATTTCTTTATTTTCGTATCCTGAGTTCAAAAATATTTTTATTTTATTTTTTTATTTCTAAATTTCTGAGAAAAAAAAATAAAAATCAAAAAACATGTGATGACGTCACATAAACGGCGGAATGAGGTAGTTACCTTTGCGCATTCCAATGTCTTTGATTGAAAACATTACATCAAACAAGACATGTCAATGTCACCTAAGAAGTGTAACTAGAAAACAACTAAAAAACTGAATTGAATTCAACAATATTTTTTCCTATCAACTCGACACGCTGCTTACTGTTTAATATTATCAATTTTTGATTGATATTTCGCCAACAAAATGGACCCCAATGAAAAATATACGCCAATGAAGAAACCAAAACAACGACTGAGACTAGTGACATCTAACAGTTTTTTTGACGGGTTACAATAAAGCAAAGGTAATATCGCCATTCTACCGTCATCTGGCACTTACGTCTTTTTAGAATACACCGAATTTCAAAGTTAAAATTATGAATGAAAAGTACATAATTTCGAAAAACGAAAAAATATGGGTGCCCTAGATTTGAATTTACTTTTATAAAACGTAACATGCAGGTTAAAAATATGAAATGTTGTCAATTGGTCTTTTAAGAGGAACCAGGACCGCCCCTATGTGCTGATGGTCATCACCGGGGTGGTTTTAGTGAGGTAAAAATCCCACACTCCCCGACCGGTCCCCGGAGGTCGGGTGCCTTTTGAAGGTTTCCCCCAGACAACAAAAAAAAAAAGGGGGGGGGGATATACATGTCTCACGTTATAATAGTAAACCCATCTTCCAATTCCAATCTATATCTATCTATACTAATAATAAAGCTGAAGTGTTTGTTTGTTTGAACGCGGTAATCTCTGGAACTACCAGTCCAATTTGATAAAATCTTTTTGCATATGATAGCCCAATTCTTGAGGAAGGCTATAGGCTATTTTAACGTCTCGCTAGGACTCTTAAAGCGGTTCTGCTCTAAGTACATCCGATCCGAATCCGAGAAATGCCGGTCCGAAGTGACCATAGTCCATTTTTTATGAGGGGTTGCGCATTAGATCCGAACTCTATTCGTCCGAATTTAGAACGTTCCCAATTCGGATTGAAGTCGAATCTTTAGTTCGGATTCGGATCGGATGTAGTTCAGAACCGCTCTTAGGAGCAGTACCATAGAGAAAAAAATCAGAAAGAACGCTTATCGAAACTGATGTAGATAATAATAGCGCGGGCAGACGAGATGCGACCGGGTGGTTTGGGGGAACAAGAAATTTCACGCGTACAGAAGCTATTACTTATACATATTAGGAGGAGCTCGTGGCTAAATAATAACAGCCGCACTGGCTGATCGATCAGGTTAAGCTGCGCTTGCCGCGGTTGGTCTGTGGATGGGTGACCATTTTTATATACCGAGACCCCTCCGTGTCTCGGAAAGCACATTAAGCTGTACAGTCGATACGGGTAGTCAGAAGCCCGAAAGTCTTACAACCAGTCTTACCAAGGAGTATCGTATTACCCAGTAACTGCGTTGTGGAGGTCAGATAGGCAGTCGCTCCATATAAAATACCGGTATTCAGCTGCATCCAGTTAGACTAGAAGCTGACCCTGATTTGGGAAAAGGCCAGGCAGATGATGAGAAGCTATTATATTATGTGATTGAGAACTAAGTAATCAAACTGACCAGTTTACTTTACCAGACGGCGAAATATGGAACTACACAAATATTTTATTAATATCTTAATCGATCAAGGCCGGCTAATGGCACAATTGATTTTTTATTATTGTAATGTGTCAGTGGTACGTGGCGCGGGCCGGAGCGATTAAAAATTTTACTATCAATACTACAACGATTCCAAGTTCGTGGCCACCCTGTATACTAGTTTGATGGCAATTACGATTATAAGTGACGTCACATGTCTTGCTGTCATATAAACTAGCTCGTACCACTCGTGCCACTCGTACTGACGACTAGTTTCCTGCCTATGTCTACCAGTTTCCTTTTAAGTCTAGCTAATTAACTTCTCACTTATATTGGAAATGAAAGATTGCTTTAAACTACTGCCTAGTTATTAGTCCACTTTTTAACCGACAAAAAAACGGAGGAGGCTCTCAATTCGACGCGTATATTTTTTATTTTCTGTTTGGGACTTATTGACATCTTTATACAGGGTGTTACAGAAAGGGTATATCAATACAAACGGGTTGAAGAGTGTATCTGGTCTAGAATCTCTGTACCTACAAAATTTCAGCTCAAAAGCAGTAACTTTGAAAATGCTTAATATTTTTTTATTTCGACATCACGGCGCTGCACTGGCGTGCGGCGGCGTGATGTGCGTGTACTAGGCGCACAGACACACTACAGATAATGGATAATGACCCTCGTAGTGCGGTGACACGTTTGTTATGATTTCAATTTATTAAACTATCGAAATAAAAAAATATTAGGTCCTTACATATGAAATTGGCGTTTTTCGTACTGGCCACTTTAATCACGAATTTCTCCTCTTTGGTAAGGAATTCCAAATTCAAATTTGTACAGCTATTTACTCATGTATTTGTGCTTCGATGACCGTCATTCATTTGTTTTTTTTCTTCTGTTTTTTCTGTTTGCGTTACTCATTTTACAAAATGGAAAATTTAAAATATCGCATTATTTACGAGTACGAGTTCCGCCGTGGCACTAGTGCTGCGGAAACGACTCGAAGGGTGAATGATGTGTATGGCGGTCATGTTGCAAAAGAAAACACAGTTCGTTTTTGGTTCCAACGTTTTCGTTCTGGAAATTTCGACCTGCAGAACAAGCCCCGTGGACGGCCTGAGACCCAAGTTGATAATGGAGAATTGAAGGCTATTGTGGAAGCGGACCCATCGCAAACCACGTCCGAGTTAGCTGCAGGCTTCGATGTTAGTGATAAAACTGTTTTAATTCACTTGAAGCAAATTGGGAAGATTAAAAAGCTCCACGCCACTGCTGCTTCACGACAACGCCAGACCACACACTGCGCAACAGACGGCTACCAAATTAGAAGAGCTTGAATTGGAATGTCTTAGACATCCTCCGTACTCCCCGGACCTTGCTCCAACAGATTACCATTTTTTTCGCAATTTGGATAACTTTTTGCAAGGGAAAAAATTCAACTCCGATGGGGCAGTCCAAATCGCCTTCAAAGATTTTATTGATTCCCGTCCGACTGGTTTTTTTAGTAAAGGGATCAATGAACTACCTATAAGATGGCAAAAGTGCATTGAAAACAATGGTTCATACTTTGATTAATTAAATATATTATATTAAAAAATATTCGACTTTTTGTTCCTTCCATACAAAACGCCAATTTCATATGTAAGGACCTAATATTAAGCAGTTTCAAAGTTACTGCTTTTGAGCTGAAATTTTGTACAGAGATTCTAGACCAGATACACTCTTCAACCCGTTTGTATTGATATACCCTTTCTGTAACACCCTGTATGTATACAAATAAATAAAATTGAAGTGTCAGTTTGTAATGTCAAAATAACAGCTTTTTTTTACTAAATACATGTAGAGGCACTTATAACAAAAAAAAAAACATTTTTTTTTTGTCTGTCTGTTTGATTCGGCTGATCTCCGAAACGGCTGCATCGATGAAAATTGATATAGGGATACTTTGAACCCTAGGGGAGGACATAGGCTAATTTTTTTTGACATACCACGCGGACGAAACCACGGGCGGAAGCTAGTTTATTTATCATAAATATTTTTTCAGCCAGGCTGAAGTGGGAGTGGGCCGGACACTTCTCACGAATGCATCCGGAGAGATGGGCAAAGATCGTCACTCACCGGACGCTTGAGGCAGGACATCGCCGTCGAGGTAGACCAAGACGAAGGTGGTGTGACGATCTAATATCATTCGCAGGGCCAACATGGCAGGGCACGCCACGATTTTAGGGCACGCCACGATAGTGGCGATAAGACCCCTCTTTGAGGAGTGGCTAGAGAGGCGTCACGGCGTCCTCACCTATCGCCTGACGCAGGTCCTCACCGGACTAGGATGTTTTGGGAGGTTCCTGCACATAATCAGGCGGGAGGAGACGCCCGGGTGTCACCATTGCGAGGATCGCCCGGAGGACACGGTGGAGCATACGGTGGGAGTCTGCCCCGCATGGGCGGAGCACCGCCGTGCCCTCGTAGAGGCGATTGGCAGCGGCGGCGACCTCTCGCGTCCGGCCCTGGTTCAAGCCATGGTCCGGGGCGAGAGGGAGTGGGAAGCAGTCACCTCCTTCTGCGAAGCAGTCATGCTAGCGAAGGAGGTGGCGGAACGGCTGAGGGAGAGAGCCACACGTCCCAGCCGCCGCGGGAGACGCTCCGGGCGTCGGGAGCCGCATGACGACTCCCGGCCACCGTAGGCGCGGGCCTGCGGACGGAGAGTAATGGGTAGCTCACCGTCCGATCAGGACCAGGCCCGTGCCGGACGGCGCGTACGTGTTCCACGCGCGCCTCAAAGAGATGTCAGCAAAAAGGAAGGGGCCTGCCAGGGCCGAAGCCTGCCGGGGGTGCGGGATTGTCCGAAAGGGTTACCGCTACCCCGGAACATAAAGGGCTAAGGAGGGAACACGGATGGGTTTTAGTCAGTAAGAGTCTGACACTCCCTTCCGCTCCACCCAGAGCGGGAGGGGTCATTTGATGATTTCCCATCCATAAAAAAAAAGAAAAAAAAAAAAAAAAGGGCCAACATGGCCAGAGATCGCACAAGACGGGGAGGTTTGGAAGAAAAAAGGGGAGCCTTTGCCCAGCAGTAGCACAAGTGACAAAATAACCTACCGTAGCATCGCGCCTATTATTTTTCGTATATCCACTTTTCGACAGTTATGTTTAATTCCCACGTAAAAGGGGCGAGTCTATTCCGGGCACAAATCTACTCCGGGCTGCCAATGAGAAATTACGTCAAATTTTTTTAACATAAGCTTTCGTTTTTTAACCGATGTATTGATGTATGTTTGTATGTCCGCAATTTTCTCAAAAACTAAGAACCGATTTTGATAATTCTTTCACTAAAGTGATCTACATACTTGCGAGGGTTTTAGTATATAATACATTAGGTAATTATTCTTATGTACGAAGTTATAGGTATGCATAAATGTACTGCATCTCCGGCATTTCTTTGCGAATTTTGATGATTCTTCTAGTCGGTGTCTTCAATTCTTCAGTGCACTAGTGTTAATTGAATTTGTGTGGGGTAGTTACAACTAAAAAGTGAAAAATAAAAACTTTTTTACCAAAAAAAAATAAGCAACCGACTTTAAAAAAACACTACAGAGTGATAAATAACTTTAATTTCGGAAGTCGGTGTCAAAAAACGAAAATGCGGAACCAACGATACCGACTTCCGAAATTAAAGTTATTTATCACTGTAGTATTTTTTTTAAGTCGGTTGTTTTTTTTTTTTGTAAAAAGGTTTTTATTTTTTGTAATATTCATTACGCTTTATAGTCACACACGGGATACCTACCTACTCGTACACACGTTTTTTTATTACTTACTAACGAAATAATCATGATTAGGTACCTACTTCACATACCTACAAGTCATACAACTATGGGACATCTCTCTTCAAAAAATTGATGTCATTTTCTCAAAACCTAAAAATCGTTTAAAATGTCTCATTAAATAATACGTTGACTTGAACAAACATTGCATCTTTAATAAAAAGTAATTACGGTAACAGCCACAGATAAAAAAGACGATTAAAATTAATTATTTAGAGGTGCCCCGCGGGGGGCGTATCGAACGATGTAAAATATAGATAGGTAGTCGAATTGCAGACTTTAGTGATGTACCCGATAAGCACTTTATTTTTTTCGATGCTCTGCGAAAGTAAAACGTGTTAACATTGTAATGGCAAAAAGAAAGTTTTTATAAATCTAATTTCCCTTTTTAAATGGCTAAGGTATCATTGTACCTAATTATTTCGTTGGTAGGTAATCTTACAATTCTTTCTATTATTTTCTTGTAAGTATAATATATTTTTTTGGAGAACCTGTTTAAGTATATAATTATTTTTGGTTCTATATATTTTATTTTACCTCCACTGTCACACACGGTGTCAACATCTCTTTTAATAGGTAGGTATAGGTACCTACCTACTTTACCATCCCAGGTATGCTGGCAGACATTAAAAAAAAAATTATCACATTTGTTCTTATTTTTCTGTTATTTTCTTGTCTGTTTATTTTTGAATGTACAGATTGATGCTAGTGCTGTCGGCAATAGCTTCAATCTGTCAAATTTCTTTAATAGATTTTCAACTTTATCACTGAAATATAAGGTTCAAAATTGATTGGCAAAATTTGACAGTTTCGGGTAGTTTGATGTGCTGGCGTCTGTACATAAACAATAAAATTGTTAAATGTTATAACTTAACTTTAAGGTGGCACTATTCGATATTTTTTCCATACAAATTTCGGGAGAGTATTACTCCACTGTTTGACATTGTACATACAAAGTTAAACATTGTATCGTTTTGTCTAATTATTAATTGTGTCTGTACGGAAGCAGAATTGTAAAATAACAAGCCATTAAAAAGTTATGAGCCAACAAAGATTCGTTTTTCTTGCTATTCTTAACGTAACTTTGGGTGTAAATAAGTAATAAAAGAACTGAAAAATATTAAAAATTAAATCTGTACCGACAAAGCTCAGTTATCGAAGAGTTCAAAAAACTTTATTTGTGATTGATTTATGTAGTGGATTTTTCATAGAACTCGATTTTCCAAAGCACTTTTCAAATATTTTTATGCGCCTATCAGTTCGGAACGGTGTTTCTGTGCGTGAGAACTAGATGTTGTGCGTGTAGATTAGCGTCTAACTGCTTATCACTGATACTAGCTCCGTCAGACACGAAGCTAAGTTAGACAGCGTGATTTTGGCCATGACCACCAGTGAGTTCGAGCTCGCGTTTAGTTTACTCTTAAATACTCCCACGATCCCTGTACCGCTGTACCTATACACCTAACTGTAAGCACAATGTTTTGCGTGCACATATTGCGCACTACTGTAAACAGCGAACTATCACATCAAAAATAAAAGTCGTTTCCCATCAATTTTTCTGCACAAAGATACTTCATTTGATCTACAGAATGCGTAAATGAAGCCTACGTGAAATTTTCACACCCTGTATGTACAGTCAACAAAAGAGAAAAGTATGCAGGATTTTCGGATATACGAGTAGTTGAAGTTTAGCAAGAAACCGATGGATGTTGTTGACTGAAATTTAATTTGATTAATGAGCTGTTTGTTTTTTTATGAATAAAATTAAATTTTATTCAAGAACACCCATCGGTTTCTTACTAAACTTCAACTATAGCCGACGATCCCGCATAATTATCTCTTTTGTTGACTGTATATAAAGGTACATCCTACTCCAATATTCCTCTGATTTTGGCAATAATCTTCGTCTACCTCTAACTAAGCATACATTGTTGATACGAATATAATTGATTCTCGTAGCTTAGCTATAAAATAAACATAGGTATCACTAATGGGGCTTACCGTAGTACCTACCTAGCACTTGATATATAATATTATTGTGGGTAGAACAACAGCTATATCTATATACATAGGCGATACCTAAATAAAACATGTAAACTTTCAGAATAAACTCTATAAATGATTGTATAAATCAGATTAAAATCCGTTGCGTAGATTAGAAGAACAACACGAGCACACAAATAGACAAGAAAAGCGTCTTTAATTTATAATTAGTGTAATCTGCGTTCCCGATTTATTTGCCAAAAATGTAAACAAATATGAATTAATGGAAAAATAACGTTAATTCCTACACAATAAAGTTCAATTTACGCTACAACTTCAAACATTTTTATAAATTTTTCAATAGTGCTAGTCACTCTAAAATCAACTTAATTTGTCATTGAAATAAAGTTGATATTTGTTTCACTTGAAATAGGGTGGGGGTGGGCAGCACTGCGCATTTTTACTTGTAGATGTATAGATACATTAATTGGATATAATATACCTAATAATGGGCCGCCCATTGTATATTTTGTAGTGTTTGATTTATTATTTACTTTTGAGCTGTATAGACGCCAGCACATCAAGCTACCCGAAACTGTCAAATTTTCCCAATCAACTTTTAACCTTATATACTTTAGCGATAAAGTTTCAAACTCAAACTCAAGCATTTATTTCAATTAAACCATTTACAGGCACTTTTGAATTATCAAGATGTCAGTCAGTCAGAAAATATGAAGCTAGTTGCCCATTCCAAAGCGTAGGTACCTATGGAGAAGAACGGGCAAGAAACTCCATGGACAGTCTTTTATAAATTATATTTTTTTTTAAATATTCCAGATCTTGAAAATGAAAGATATGAAAATATGAAAGATATTGAAAATCTATTAAAGAAATTTGACAGATTGTAGTAGCTTGATGTGCTAGCGCGAGCGTCTACACATTACATTAAATAATTATATTAAACACTTTGTTCATGTGCTATATTATTATGAGCATAAATGTCTGATCTATGAATAGACAATGAGATTAGAATTAAATTTCAAGAAAAAATATTATTATTATTTAAAGACAAATTCTCCAATGTCTACTAAGCTAATCTTACTGCGACAAAAATACATCGTACACTATAGTAGCAATTTAACAGAACACTCAAACCCCAACGATATTTTTTCCGATTCCCATCAGCGTAAGAAACAAAGCTTCGTAAACGAGCTCCAATAAATTTAAGTATTTCACATAAATTCTCAAAGAATCCTTAGCGGAAGATATAAGTACTTCGGCTTTATCTGTAATCACTCTCAAACGCAGTTAATCATCAGCCGAGCGTATCAAATGTAAAATTGATCATAATGACTTCTTGATTGAATGTCATCGTAAAATACTAGTAATGTTCGACTTCGAAGCTTTATTTAGGTAGTGTTGAAAGAAACGATTATCTAGAACGTGTAAGAATTTGTTTGTTGGGAATGAATTTAATTTTTCAATAGCTTAGGGGATCAACTTTTATCAATCGCATTAGTTTCGATCCCGTGGGAATATCGGGATAAAAAAGGAGCCTGTATGTTAATCCAGGGCGTCAGCTACCTCCATACAAAATTTTATCAAAATTGGTCCAGCCGTTTGAGCGTGAAGAAGTAACAAACATAAACACACACACACACTCACAAACTTTCGCCTTTACAATATTAGTGTGATTGGTATGAAATGTTGAATGAAGCAAATGGAATGAAGTGGTTGCAACTCGCAAGCGGTACGGTTGAGCATGAGGTCCTGGGTTCGATTCCTGTGTAGGGCAATGTGTTATTGAATTTCTCAGTAGCAGCCCGGAGTCTGGATTTGTGCCCGGTTGGTGGCAATAGGCTCGCCCCCTAATACATGGGACTTAGACATTACTGGCGAAATGTGGGTGAATTATAGGTGCATCACTGTCTAACCCTTCGAGAAGTTAAGGCGTGATATGGAATGAAATTTTGAAATTGATTTTTGCGTTATCGACAATCATGGGATCTTAATTTTATCAATAAGTTTGAAAACATAGGTAATCATGGTTAACACAAAACAGGCGAAATAAGTCTCTAAACAGACGGACTGCATTTGAACTGCATGGCAGCTGCAACATCGCAGTTTGGATGCAGTTGACATAACTAGGTTTCGAAGCAATTAAAAGTCAACTGCGTACAAACTGCGATGTTGCAGCTGAAATGCAATCCGTCTGTTTAGAGCCTAAAGTGAAAACATGAGAAAAAATCTTATTAAAAAAAATATGCCGATTTCCTCGGGTGAAATATACTATAATACGGAGAGATACCTACAACAAATGAATATAATACGATCAGCCTTGCAAATATTATAGGTACCTACACGAAACGCTCGGACTGTTCAGTTTTAACGATCTGCTTTTAAAACTAAGCGTTGACACTTTGTAAGAGATCGATCTCATCAGATCAACAGCCTTACACGGTTCGAATTCTATTCAGATCGGACATCAGACGGATCTGAAGATAAAACCATGTATGGTCGCTTTTACACAAATGCTAGATCGAACCTTAAACCTCCTGCAAGATCAGCTACCAGATTACACCTAAAACAGACCTAAGAAATAACTATCAACAACGCGGCAATGCCGCCAGTCTCTTGGGAACATTACCAGTCGACAGCGATGCTGAGGAATTTTTCGACGCCATATTTTCTTTGTTAATACATAGTTTTAGATAGATCAGGTTCATAATCAGCCTATAATGTTCCCACTGCTGGGACACAGGCCTCCTCTCTATGAGAGGGAGTGGACCGTAATCCACCAGTGCGGGTTGGTAGATGTCACATGTCTTCGAATTGTTGGTTCTAGGACATGCCGGTTTCCTCACGATGTTTTCCTTCACCGTTTTGAGAGCAGTGTGATGATCTACAACTCGTAAGTCGACAGCGATGCTGAGGAATTTTTCGACGCCATATTTTACTTTGTTAATACATAGTTTTAGATAGATCAGGTTCATAATCAGCCTATGTTATGCTCTAGGTTATGTTATTATATTTTAATTTTAATAATTTGTTAGCTAATTTAGTTTAAGAAGTGTTTATATTTTATCCTCGTTAATAAATAACTCCAATGACGATCACTCAATGTGTATTTTATTTAAAGTAGTTCTTAGGTTATGTTACAGAAGTCTTACAGATGTAGCGTCGTGTGACGGATCGTTGAGCTCCCTTAAATAGGTTTGAGGTACATGATGACTGATGCATGCATGCCGTCTCTTGGGACAGGACAAAGCTGCAGTGGCTCTTTCTTCAAAATACCCTTCCAGACATGGCCCTGTATAAATTGTTAGACTCTTAAAACCTAATAATATACTGTTTGGACTTTTAAAGAAACCATGACCTCTGAGTTTGTTTAAGCATTTCATCTCAGGGATCAGTCAGCTAGGATATGCCAGCGCCATCTAGTTTTAAAATATTGAACAACAAAATATTTACGCGTAAAAGTTACAGAAACAAACATTTCATTTCGAAATATCTTAGTAGATATTTTGAAATGAAATGTTTTATGCTAAGCCAAGAGAAAGATAAACAAAATTCCTCCAATGAGGCTTACAAGGCTAACTTGCCGCCAAGTAAATAAGTACTAAAACAATGGATATTGTGGTAATGTGTCCATTATTTATCACCTTACTTTGCTTTACTAACAAAAGACGTAACAATTTCCTGATTCCCTTGAACCTTGACCCCTGGCTGGTCAACCATAAAGTGTTCCGAAGAACTCGGAATTAATGCCTTTATGTAACTATGTTACTTAGCTTAAGTAACTTAGTGATTACTTTCGTTATCTTGTTCTTTTTGAATGCTCATTAGTTTTGTCACAAGATTTAACTTGACGTGAAGGGAAATAATCAATAAGTTCTCTTAGAAGTCTTCATGTCTCATGTGCACTTGGTTTTGCCTCATCGTCTTTTTCAACTGGGAATTTTAATATTGATTTTGAAGATGATAACACTGTTGAAATTCAAAAAGTAATCGAAACAATAACCGTTAAAAGAAACAGCCATCTTAGAAATGGGTCAATAAAATCTAGAGCATAAACCAATACGGATATGATTCAAGAAGTAAGTAGCTTACTACTCAATGCACCACACGTGACACAGGCCCAGTGCGGGTTGACAGATGTCACAAGTTTTCGAATTTTTGATTACTACTCAATAACTCATAGAAGAGTTTAAATAAATGCTCTGTCTGAACTTATGGTCACTTTCACCGTTTTGTTATTGTGTTGTTACTCATCTTCCTTTCCGACTAGGACTTTTAACCTTGGTTTTGAAGACGACAATACTGTTGAAATTAAAAACTTTAACAATTTGGCAATGGTTTTTGTTTCTGTTCATATCAGAAACAAAAATAAACAAATTGTAAAAGAAAACTGTAATCACACAAGTAGATCACTAAAAAATACAGCATATACATACGGATATGATTCACCCAAAATCCTTCAAACAAACGTCCCCAAAATTGCGAAACGATCCAACAAACGATAGAGCACTGTTACTTACGACATTCAATACACCTCTCATAATTCATTCAGTGCCGAATACCCAACGTTTACGGCCACAAAGTTATATTTAAATAAACTGCGATAAATCCTCCTCTCAACACATAAAAAGATATATATCTCAGATCTCGTGGATTCCGATATTAATTTCATATTCTTATATCTCCGCGTCTCGGTTTTAAACCACAAAATGGAGAAGAACAGAAGGTCGACTCCATACAAGGAAAGAAAACTAGCGCATGCACACACAGACGTGTACGTACGGAGTTCTTATAACAAATGCCAGTCGCGAATGCATTTGCACTCGCTGTACGTGAAGCGTGTCTATGTGTGCGTGCAATTTTTAATCGTTGTATGGAGCCAACCTTCTGAATCCATCCATTCTGTAGTTAAACGCAACGTTCGATTTTCAAGACTTCTTGATACGCCAATTTATAGCGTTCGAACACTTTTATTGGTCGCTTTTTGTGTGACGTCATCGCATACGTTATAAAGTACGGTTTACAGTTATTTTGAATTGGTGACAGTGGATAAAATATGGCGTAGGCGTGTTTATTTATAATAAAGTTTTATTGTTGTTGTTCGTAATGTTTGGAGGCTTCCGGCAGTACTTATTTAGTTATGGTTTTAGTTTTGAGTGGGTGAGTTATGAGTTCTTCGGATGGGAACTTCCGTTTAACATTGACAATACACTCTTAACGCCTACAGTTTCTCGTCGGGTTTTAATATGAGTTTAATCTGTTTCATTATTACGTATCAAGCATCATAAAATCAGACTTGAAGTAGGTAGACAATACAGTTAGAAACAAATACAACCTTTAAGAATGCTAGTGACATATTTGAAGAAGCCTTTACTGATCCAAAAACGTATTTTTGTGGTCTATGCCTAACTCCGCTATTCTACAGGGTGGCTAATTCAAAGTATATAAACAACTTTTTTATTTTGTTTAGCCTATACTGTCCCACTTCTGGGCAAAGGCCTCCCCCAAGTCCTTCCAGGAACTCCTTTCCCGCGCCACCTCAAACCAGCCCTCGCGGTACGCGTCCAGGTCATCTCGCCGCCGCTTTCTGGGCCGACCTCGGCGGCGCCGTCCATCCCCGGCTTCAGGCACCCATTGTGTGGAAACTTTTGCCCAGCGGTCATCTTGTATGCGGCTGATGTGACCGCCTAGTCCCACTCGAGCCTTGCAGCTTTCAACGAACAACGAACGACAGGCCTGATGGTCTAGTGGTTAGTGACCCTGACTGCTATGCCGGAGGTCGTGGGTTCGATTCCCACCCAGGACAAATGTTTGTGTGATGAGCACGATCATTTGTTCTGTGTCTGGGTGTAATTTATCTATAATATGTATGTATTTAGAAATATATAAGTATGTTTATCAGTTGTCTAGTACCCATAACACAAGCTCTGCTTAGCTTGGGACTAGATGGCGTTGTGTGATAGTTGTGGAATATTATTATTATTATTATTAACGAACAAATTTAAATTAAGAAAATCTTTACTACAAATGAAAATTACCAGATATTTTTCCATAATTATATTATTATACAGGTTTGGCAATTTCGTATGAAAAATTACATCTGCCAAATCTCCACATTATTGCTGGTTTAAAATGCGATCTCTTTTCATCGTGTTTTTTTAGCAAATTTTCAAATACTTTATTAGGTATGCCACTATCAGTGTCAGAAGTGTTCTGCTCTCTCCTTTACATAAGAAGAACAGTCGCGGTGAGTCCTTATGCGAATCCCGCACCGGGGCCATAGGTAGAGGTGGAACACCGCGGTGGTTTTAGCCGGTAAGAGTCTGGCATGCCCCTCTGTCACCCCCACGATAGAGAAAGTCCATGAGGTTCCACCGCGAAAAAAAGAAAAAAAAAAGAAAGGACCTAACGAATCTAGTGAATTTGGGGGTCAATTAATGTCAACATTGCTTGATGAACTTATTATTTCAAAACATTCCTCTCAATGTTTCGATTATGTTTCATGCTAGGTACATGAATTCTGGATTTATTCCGGTCCGCACCCTAATTGCGTAACACACTATCAATCGGAATCGGAATCATTTTGAAGCAAATTGCTAATCCATTGCTTCATAAGTTCGAAAAATTTGTCTGCTCAACACGTAAATAACGCAATGAATGTTGTTGAACTGTCAAAATAAAACCGATTCCGATTGTTAATGTGTTACGCAATTGCCCCGCTGATCCCCTAAGCCCCCCTCCACCCCCCCCCGCTCTACTCGATCACCTGGTAGTTCGTCTTTTGTTTTAATCTCTGTCTTATCCACTCCAATATTGGAACCTTGTGTTTTCTGGGTCTAACCGATTTATTTGATTAATTATTAAAATAAATAAATAACAACACTTTTGCGATTACTAGTCGCAGTGACAGCAGCACCTGTCCTGGGTGCTTACTCTTGAATTTAATTCCGATAGATCGCCATTAGAATTGTGACGTTTCGTACTTTTGAGTTCGGTTTAATTAAAGTAAAAGGTAAAATTGGGTGTCCATTTTGGTGAACTAAGTGGAAATTAGGGCCGGGCTCCAAAATCAATCATCCAATTTTACCTTTTAGTTTAATTAAACCGAACTCAAAAGTACGAAACGTCATAATTCTAATGTCGATGTATCGGAATTAAATTCAAGAGTAAGCACCCTGTAGCCACTTCAAGGAAGAATGGTAAAATTAGGTACTGCACTTAACCGGTAAGACAAAAAGAATTTACGGGTCCTATCTGGTTCAACAAAGGTTAGGTACCTACTCTTCTCCACAATAATGAAAATGTTGTTTATATACAAATCCTCTGTAATATAAAAATGGGATTAGTTAAAAATTGGATTGTTTTTCAATCCGTATAGGCAATCTATTTATCTTCTATCTATACAGGGTGTTACGGAAAGGGTATATCAACACAAACGGGTGGAAGAGTGTATCTGGTCTAGAATCTCTGTACAAAATTTCAGCTCAAAAGCATTAACTTTGAAAATGCTTAATATTTTTTTATTTCGACGTCACGGCGCTGCACTGGCGCGCGGCGGCGTGATGTGCGTGTACTAGGCGCACAGACACACTACAGATAATGGATAATGACCCTCGTAGTGCGGTGACACGTTTGTTATGATTTCAATTTAATAAACTATCGAAATAAAAAAATATTAAGCATTTTCAAAGTTACTGCTTTTGAGCTGAAATTTTGTACGAAGATTCTAGACCAGATACACTCTTCAACCCGTTTGTATTGATATAACTTTCAGTAACACCCTGTATAAATAAAAATGATTCGCCGAAATGTATGTAAGCGCATAACTTCCGAATGACTACACCAAATTGGATAATTCTTTTTTTGTTGTGTTCGGTATTGCTGAGACAAGGTTTGTATGAAAGAAAATAACGGAAATTCGAAAAAAACAATGCACCCGTGCAAAGCTGGGGCGGGTTGTTAGTTATGGATAAAATTACTAAATTTAATGCGGTAGTTATGGTCTTATAAAATGGTGTACCGCAAAATTTGGCGCCAAATGAAAATGGTCGCCAAAATTTGGCCACCCTATAACTGTAAACCTTATTTGTGGCTTCCAAAAGTTATTTGACATTTTTCAGCTTCAGCTGTGATGCCAGGTTATGATTTACAAAATAATCATTAAAAAAAAATGTTTTTTTTTTTTTGTTTTTTAAACATCTGATTTGAGAACCGCCGCCTTTTTTAAAGTCGGTTAAAAAGAAAAATAAACTGGCAAACAAACAAATGATCAAAAATAAACTCGCACAACACTAAATGATCAAACCAGTAAACAAATCAACATCCAAAAATTCAGATAAATCAACAACCAACATTCAGACACAAAAATCTTGGCAACTCCAAGATTAATACACGAACAGGAAGTAATATAAAGAGATCGGTTAGCGGTCCGCCCATCTCATGGGTCCCATACGACGAACGGGTCCAAGGTTGAGAAGTAACATGCCATGGGCGGTGCTGCAGTGATGAGTAAAGGTGTTAGTGAATTATAATATTATGTAAGATGGTTGTTAGAAGGCTGGGGTGACAGGAAGGTGGATGCGGTTCAGGTCAAGTCAAGGTTAGAGTATCTACTTGATTTGAAAAAAGAAGAAGTATTGCGAACACAGAATGCGTGATTTCACCTAAAAACCATTACGACACCTTTACATCCTTCCATCCATCCATCAAGCCATCCTTCCATCCATCCATCCATCCATCCATCCATCAAGCCATCCTTCCATCCGTCCATCCATCCATCCATCAAGCCATCCTTCCATCCATCCATCCATCCATCCTTTCATCCATCCATCCATCCATCCATCCATCCATCCTTCCATCCATCCATCTTTCCTTCTTTTCTTTTTCTTTTCTTGAATTTATTTTTACGTATTTTCTAACTTGTTTTGTATTTCATTAGGATAAACAATTTCAATTGATTTTTATCATGGACTAGCAGCGGCCCGCGGTGTCACCAGCATAAGTCTCGATTCCGTGGGAATATCGGGATAAAAACTATCCTATGTAAGGACATAGAAATAGTTGGTGTAGAGATAGTTTGAGTCCCGGGAAAGGTCCTAAATTTCATCTAAATCGGTTCAGGGGTTTAAGCTTGAAGAGGTAACAAACAGACACATTTTCGCATTTATAATATTTATATTAGTATGGATGATGCTATTGAGATAAGTATTTCGCTGTCTTCAATCACAAATGTTACACATTCTTGTTTCTAAAACCAGCAATATGTCGTTGTTTTGCTTTTTACTGTCAATAAAGCGGATAGCCAAAATAACCTGTATTATTATACATACAATATTTTTCTTTGGTAAATGACAGAAAAGGGCCTTTGAGGCACACCCATCCAATAAATCGTTAACTCGAAATCGAAATCCGGGGAAAATATCAAATTTCTTACGGAGAACTGCACCGAAATCTGCGCAATCGCATCTATCACACGATCAGAATGCATGAGTGAGTTGCCAGCGGTGTGCGAGCGAGAGGACCGAGTCACGTTCCACGGTTTACCGCGCGTCGATTTAAAGTTATAGTAATGAATATAATATAAATAAGTTTTGCAAACTGTACACAGGGAATGTGAGGAGTCGTGTGGGCAGATTATTAAAGTTTGAAAATATAATTAATTAAGGCTAATGAAGGAACTCTTATGAACTCTCGTTACGATATCTTCATTATCTAGGTACATGTATTATAGGTATTCAGCTGCATGCGGTTAGACTGGAAGCAGACCCCAACATAGTTGGGAAAAGGCTAGGAAGATGATGATAACTATTACTTCAGGTTTCCTCACAATGTTTTCCTGCACCGATGTGAGTAATATCCCAGATAAACTCAACATATGAATGGAAAAAGTCACATTGGTACTTGCACGTATTTAAACCCACAACCTCATATCGGATCTCTGTAATTATGCCGCAATGCTTTTATGACCTGCCAGATCTTCTGATGAAGTCCCAGGCCTATTAACGGGCCTGCGGACGGAGAGTAATGGGTAGCTCACCGTCCGATCCGGACCTGCGGACGGCGCGTACGTGTTCCACGCGCGCCTCAAAGAGATGTTAGCATAAAGGAAGGGGCCTGTCAGGGCCGAAGCCTGCCGGGGGTGCGGGATTGTCCGAAAGGGTTACCGCTACCCCGGAACATATAGGGCTAAGGAAGGAACACGGATGGGTTTTAGTCAGTAAGAGTCTGACACTTCCTTCCGCTCCACCCAGAGCGGCAGGGGTCATTTGATGATTTCCCATCCATAAAAAAGGCCTATTGCAACATTCACAGGCATTTTGGGGGTATTGCGTAGTTGCTCACCAGACACAAAACCAGACACAACACCAGACACAACACCTCTCTGCTCAGAGGATTCTCCCCTTCGTGGATGAGTGAACTTTACACCCTGTTCCTCATAACCCTATATTAGGTTCGTGCGTTTGTATATTTAATTTCATCACCACTGCTCTCAAATCGGCGAAGGATAACATCGTGCGGAAACCGGCGTGTCCTGGAACCAAAAATTCGAAGACATGTGACTACTTCCAACCCGCATTGGGCCCGTGTCTTGGATTATGGCCCACTCCCTCTAACAGAGAGGAAGCCTGTGTCCCAGCAGAGAGTATAACAGGCTGATTATGCTATGTCTAAGCAACCCATCTCTTGACCGGGGTTATATCTAAAAATGAAGCATTGAACGTTTATCGCCTTTTAAGGTCCATTAAGAACGAATACAGAATACCTACGCCCTCATCTTCAAAAAGAAAAAAAGGTAAAATGTATAACAACCGGAAATAAAGTTTAAAGACCGTCTCTTAGAAAAGTATCTTAATTACGCCAAGAGAGATATCGTTAAAAATCTAGATAACTAAAATTAAGCGCGTCTTAAAATTCAGGCTGAAGCATTTACTTTATACGAAGCTCGTTAAAACTGGCTTTATGGACACTGGAGGGAGAAGTGTAAAATATCCTCCTTCTCCAAATACGACCCTCAATTTCACATGGTTCTTCAGTCAAAGTCAAACCTATACTAATATTATAAACAGGTAAAATGTGTGTTTGTATGTAGAGGATAATCTTCGGAACTACTGCGGGGTAACTGCGTAACACACTATCAGTAGCAAGGGTCAATGGCTTTCATTTTGACAGTTCAACAACATTCATTGCGTTATTTACGTTGTTGAGGTGGTAAATTTTTAGAACACATGAAGCAATGGATTAGGAATATCCTTCAAAATTATTCAGATTGTGATTGAAAATGTGTTAGGGTGCTGGTCCGATTCCGAAAATTCTTTCATCACTGGGAAGCTACAGCATTGCCGAATATCATAGGATTTTTTTATGTTGAAATACGGCCTCGATATGTAAAGACGGTCATCCATCCACGGACCAACCGTGGCAAGCGTAGCTTAACCTGATCGATCGACCCGTGCGGCTGGTATTACTAAGCCACGCGCCCCCCAATCCATTTGTCATCCAATCCATCATATTCCATGAAATAGTCATTCATTTGAATTTCGCGGATGCCCTGGCGCTTCCCCCTTAAGGTGAATGTGACATGGTAGACCGCGAAATTTAAATTTTCTTACGTTTTTTGCAATTTGCAGATCAGTGTCAGGTTGTATCTTGATCCAAATATGATTCGCGACTATAATAGACATGTATTTAAAGAATCATAATCATTAGAATCATTAATATATCTCTTTAAGTTAGATTTCTACCATAAACACTTTTCCATACGAGATTTGTTCTTAACGGTAGAAATCTAACTTAGAAAGATGTATTAATGATTCTAATTATTATAATTCTGTAAATACGTACCGGTTATAGTCGCGAATCATACACACATCAACACGGTCTAGGGATATTTTAAAAAAAGCGAATTACTATCAATGTAGAATTTAGCGCCTGCTTGGTTTAGCACTAACTTCCGAGTTGGTTGATATTTGGTTGATTTGGTATTATATTAGGCTGGTTTAATGATACGAAATGGTATGCTTTAAAATCTATATTGAATACTAGCGATAGTCATCAAAAGGTAAATCTGGTCTAAACTAGCACTAAGATGGTTTGATATATTTTGGTTTGAGTTACGCGATTGGTAGTCGAACACGCACTAACTGGTATTAGATGCGATACATGCATTTATGGAAATGCACGCCAGCAAAAGTGCTGAGCTGTTCGGTTGCAAATGTTGTACCGAACATATTCCCGAGCACAAGATGAGATACTCGCAAGAAAAGACTAAAGTAATCATCAAATCACCTTAGTTCAAATAATAATACAAGTCAAATGGCAAACATAGTAAAAAAATTATAAAATGGTAAACAAAGTAAAAGTGTATAAAATGGTAAATTATAAATTACGGTTGTCCTTAAAAAACATAAATTCTTTACACTAATGAGTCTTCAACTGTAAGTACACGTTCTTTTCGCACTTTGGGCAACGTAGCCCTTTCCTTTTTACCCGTACTACGCATAGCACTGGGCCACCGTCTGGCGAAATATGCACTTAAACCTATCGATTCACTCTCACTTTGCTGACGGTCAGCAGTACTCTGCTTTCGCGGTTGCACTTCACTATGCACTCTGGTTGAATCCGATTTATTCGCCACAGACTCCTGTCTGTGGTGAGGCTCCTCCCGGCTGGCCGAAGAAGGCGAACAGCATCTCATTCTTCGCCAGACCCAGACTGCTGCCGCGCATAGGACAACTCCCAGGAGTAGGTATAGAATGCTGTACTGGTGTATATCATGGACTGATATGTCATCGACCTCTGCTTTGGTGGATTTCAGTGTTTTGATCTGTTCTCCAAGAGTGGCTAGAGATCTGTTTAGACTCATGTCTTCTGGTAATGCTGTTTCGGTTGGTATTTCAACGTTCACGATATGGTTTATTTGGTCTAGCTCTGGTACGAGCATATTTGGTGAAAAATTTAGTAGGTTGGATTGTTGTTGTAAAGAATACAGTGTGAAATCTTTACTTTTAATAAAGCATTTCTGAGTCATGCTAATGACCCCTGCTCGAGTCAGCTGACGGACAGTAACTTGATCGTCGCATATGATTTTGATGGAATATGTGTCACAGCAAAAATATAGGTATTGTGACGTTGAGTGTAATTCTACCCAACTGTTTTTGCACGCTGTTCTTTCTGTTTTGCACCTTTTGTTTATTGGATCTGTTTTGCAAAAGTTTTCGTCATTTTCCAAATTTAGGATGGGTTTGAAGAGCTCACACATGAAGGATTCTCTGTGGTATAAACATGTGTCAAGTTCATGTATGGTTGGTACAAAATAAGCGTCCTTTTTTAGGTTCACTGCGACGTATTCCGATATTGGTATTATGCTGGTCATACTGTAGTTGGTTTGTTGCGGAACTGGTATTATCCTATATAATTGATAACTTTCTCTTGCTATGAGCGGGAATGTAATTTCGAAGATAATATATTTTTCGGTTACTCGAGCCTTTGTTCTCAGTAGTTTGTAGATGTGCTGAAGGTCTGTCTCTATGTTTTCGATTGGTAGGCTTAATTCTTGAGGCATTTGGCCGTAGATAATTTGTAGCTCTCGTTTGAGCTGTGCTGGTGTCAGTAGATGCAGACTGATTTGGCCATGGTAGATTTCTGATATTGTATCGATCAAGGTATCTTGAATCTGTTTCAAGTTTTGCATCATATTTATGGTTGCTATGGAGACTAATGTGAAGTCCTGTTGTGTTGTCATCACATCAATTTCCTGTTGTAGCTTGTTGTTAACCTTGTCCAATGCGTTTAAATGTTTATTTATAGTTTTGTGTTGTTTTGCTATTATTTCTTCAGTCCTTTGTAGTACATTGTGCTCTGCTTCGACAATGGATGTCAAGTTCTTCCATAACTGACCTTGGTGTTTTTGATTGCGTCGCACAAGTTCAATGTCCTGTCTGTATTTTTCTGCGAAACTTTCGTCTAATACTCCGAACAATGAGTTTGCAATTGAGCCGACTGCGTTGATAAGGCCGCGTCGTGTTCGTACGCGCTCGCCGTAGTGCTGGCTAAGCAACAGCTGGTTGTAGTATTGCAGTTCGTTGTAATCATGACGTATTTGTAGGAGTATCATATGACAGTGACTTGATTCCATAATTGTTTCACATGTTTTGGCGAGATAGCTTGTAAAGTCGTTGATGGCTTTGTCCCCTTGCCAATATGGGGACATGTTAAAGTATGTGACTAGTTTCCACTTATTCCTAATCAAATGCACTTTCCCCACAGTGTCAAAGTATAAAGTTTTATTGATATCAAATTGCGTAATATTGTATGAAGCTGTTGTTGGTAATATTATACTTAAGAGCAGTAATAATGCCGTTGCAATATTTACTATCTTGGGGTAGGTACTGGATGTTCTGGTGTTTGGTTGCGGGCGATTACGTAGTTCTTTTTCGACTCTAGTGCTTCGATGTTGTAGTAGTTCGTCTTTTTGTTTTTCTGGTATGGTTGGTTCCGTTTGGTTAATAGGTAAAACTGATAGTTTAACAATAGGGCGCTTCATGTAGCCGTTTTTGGTTTTTAAAGTTACTACTCTGACTAGTTCATCTTTTCCTGGATGGACTTCCATCACACGACCCATTGGCCATTTCCCTGCTGGTAAGTTGTCATCATGTATCATTACTAGATCACCCACGTTGACATTCTTCTGGTGTTTCGTCCACTTGTTTCTGGTTGATAGTTGAGTTAAGTACTCTGTTTTCCATCTCTTCCATAAATCTTCAAATAATTTCGACACTAGGTGCCACCTGGTTCTGGCGTCTTTTGCTGTGTCAATTACGGTTAAACCTGGTTTTGCTGAAAGGAAATGGGCTGGTGTGAGGAAATTTACATCCTCCGGGTCTTCTGATAGCGCACAAAGTGGTCGCGAATTCAGGCACGCTTCTAGTTTCGATAACAGTGTGGTGTATTCTTCAAACGTAAATTTTTGTTGTCCAATCACGCGTTTGAGGTGGTGTTTGAGACTTCGCACGGCTCTTTCCCAAAGTCCTCCCGCATGAGGCCAAGAAGGTGCATTGAAATGCCATTCGATTTGTAGTTCTGTTATTTCTTTAAAGAATGATTCATTGAAAATATTTTGAAGATGGTCGTATTCTTCTTGCAGCATTCTGTTGGCTCCAATAAAATTGGTTCCATTGTCGCTATATATGTGACGTGGAGCTCCGCGTCGTGCTGCCATTCTGGTTATTGCGGCTAAGAAAGCTGAGCTGGTTAAATCTGAGACGAGTTCTAAATGCACCGCTTTCGTCACCATGCATACGAAAAGCGCTATGTAGCCTTTGGTAGTTTTTATCCCGCGTCCTTTGTTTGCTTTTACTTCCACAAAGCCTGTGTAGTCGACACCACAATGATAGAAGGCGCTTTCAGGGTTCACTCTGGATGATGGTAGATCACCCATGAGCTGGTATTGTTGGATAGGCTCTTGCTTCTTGCATGTAACGCACTGTCGTATGACTTTCTTTGTAGCTGAATATCCGCTGATTATCCAATAATTTTGTCGAATGTTTGATAAAGTAAGGCGCGCTCCGCCGTGGTAGGTTAGCTCATGAGCGTAATTTATTATTAGCGTGGTAATTCGATGGTTGTGTGGTAATATGATTGGGTGTTTCATCTCTAAACTTATTTGTGCATTTCTTAATCTGCCCCCTACACGTAGGATACCATCTTGGTCTAGGATAGGGTGCAATGGTAAAAGTTTACTTTTCGAATGCACTATTCCCTTCTTAAGCAAGCAGCTGACGTCATCGGCAAACTCCATATGTTGCACACTTTTAATAATCAGCAGTTTTGCGCGACGGAGTTCATGTAATGTGAGATAAGGTTGACGGCCTGCCTTTGCAGTAGGTAATCGTAGTATCCATGCAAAAACGCGCACGATTTTTGCGAAGGAATTTAGTTTGTTTAATAAATGGTGAATAATGTTTGGTATGGTCATGGTTGCTTTCTGATGGTTCTCCACAACTACTGCATTAGACTGTCTTATCTCTAAGCTGGTTTCATATGTGGTTTTAAATATGTCATGGTTTTGGAATGATTGAATCCATGATGGCCCCTGCCACCATAGACTGTGGTTTTTTAATTGTTTGGTTCTTAATCCACGGCTGGCACAGTCCGCTGGATTTTCAATGGTTTTGACATAGCTCCATTTTTCTTTTGGTATTATTGTGGTGATAGCTTTCACGCGGTTTGAGACGAACGGTTTCCATCTCGCGGGATCTCCTTGAATCCACCCTAGCACTGCTGTTGAATCACTCCAGCAATATATTTCCTGGTTGTAAGAATCCAAGCAAGTCTGAACTTTTTGCATCAGCTGTGATAATAATTGGGCTCCCATTAATTCCAGTCTTGGTATTGATATATTTTTACTAACAGGCACTAACCTTGATTTTGCTGCGACTAGGGTTACCTCGTTGGGTTTGTCTTGGTTGGTGACTTTGCAATATATAACAGCGGCGTACGCCTTGTTCGACGCATCACAGAATCCGTGTAATTGCAAGGTGTTGTTTTTGTTTATTCCTAGCCATCGTTTGACTTCTATGGTGTTTATGTCTTTTATTTCTCCTCTTAAGTTTTGCCACTCGATCTTGGTATCCTCTGGTAACGCGTCATCCCAGTTAAGACTTGACGACCAGACACTTTGGAATAGCATCTTCATGGTTATGGTTAATGGTGTGAGCCAGCCTAATGGGTCGAATATTTTTGATATATCGGAGAGAAGCGATCTTTTGGTTGGCTTTGATATTGATACTGGCTCCAGTTTCGAGTCAAAGATGAATTTATCCTGCTGCGGATTCCATCCAAGTCCCAATGTTTTCGTTGAGTCTGACTGTTTAAACTCGTAGATTTGCTGGTTCCACAAATCTTTTTCTAAGTCAGCTAGTAGTTTTGGTTCATTTGTGGCCCATTTTCGTAAATTAAACCCACCCTTGCTGAGTAGTTTTATTAGGTCTGATTTTAGTTGTTTTGCTTGTTCAATTGAGTTTGCTCCACCGCAATAGTCATCCATATAGAAACACTCTTCTAATGCTTTTGCTGCATCGGTAAAATTATGTTTTTCTTCGGCAGCTAGTTGTTTTAAGCACATCATAGCCAAAAATGGTGCAGGCTTTGTGCCGTAAGTTATGGTTGTAAGTTGGTATGTTTGAATAGGTTGGTATGGTGAGTCCCTCCATAATATCTTCTGGTACGACTGATCTTCAGGATGTACCATTATCTGTCTGTACATTTTTTCGATATCAGCAGTGTAAACGAACTGATACTGTCTCCATTTTAAAATCAGCTCCTGCAGATCTTGTTGTGCGCCGGGACCTTGCAACCAGTGTTATATATTATTATACCAGTTTATAGGGAAAGTAGGTAGGCAGTGACATCTGGAAGAAGTTGGGCAGCTGTCGAGTAAGGAGAATATAAGGTCAGACCAAACCATTTTATACACTTTATTTTCACTTGCGCATTTAATTGTCCGTGGGAATAATGGAGCAGTTAGCAGTCAGCCAAACGGAGGTTTACGACTCCTTGGTTAAACTTCTAACTAACATCAAGAAAGACGGAGCAGAACGAAAAACTGCAGATTACTGCAAACGGAAGTTGGAGATATTAGAAAATTATTGGAGAGAATACCAACGCAACCATAGGCAGTGCTGTGAGCTTGCTGAATTTAACCATGTGTATTTTATAAAAAATTGTTTTGATAAGGCGGAGGAAGTCTATTTGTCGATCAAGCAGCTAATTACCAAAACCATGGAGGACTTGTTGTGCAAACAACAAGAACCGCACCAGCCGCCGGCAGAGGCGGGGACATCGAAGCAAGCAGGGGATTCGTCTCATTCACAGGCATCGCAACAGCAACGCAGAGATACGCGAGTTCCAAATGAAGAAAATAAACAGGAAAGAATGATAAAAAAGCAGACTATCAACTTCAGAGCTTTCATGAGAACAGTAGCTACCATAGAAATCGACAAACTACAGAACAAGTGGGAGTTCGAAGATGCATTAAAGTCCCTTCAAAATCGTTGGGCTGTTATCGATAGCCTGCACTGGGATATAGAAGGTGAAGAAGAAGAGGAGGATGTCTGGTACCAAGAGGAATTCAACAGATATGAGAAAATATATAACGATTTGAAGAAAACCATCAACTCAAAAATGTGGTCTGTATCCCATCGCGACAAATCTACTCCACAGATGGATATTCCCGCATTCCAGGGCAACTACCACCAATGGACGTCGTTTAAAGACTTATTCACAGAAACCATCCACAAAAACCCATCGTTATCAAACGCACAAAAAATGCAGTTTTTAAAGAGCAAGGTTACAGGAGAAGCTGAGTGTCTAATCCACCATCTTCAGATTAGCTCGGAGAATTATGAGGTATGCTGGGAAATCCTGAAGCACAGATATGGTAACAGTAGACTTATTTTCACGTCTCACGTCAACATACTACTGAACATTCCTAGTATGCAGCAGCAATCCATCGGGGCGATCAAAAAGCTGCATGATGTGACCAAAGAATGTCTCCACGCAATTCAGAACCCAGGAGTAGATATCACCACCTGGGATCCACTGTTGGATTGTGTTCATTATTTATATGACATGTATGTAAGTATATATTTAAAAGATACGTTATTTAATATTCTACCATTTTTTAATAATGGTTAAGGTACTTAGATTAAAATTTCAGGATTTTATGGAAAAAAAATGAAGCATAGACGGAAATCGTATATGAATGAACTTTTAATTTGTGAGTAAAAACTGAAAAAAATAGAAAAATCATTTAATTTGTGTTTATAAACTTGAAGTTAGTAGTCTGAGAAAGCGCCCATGATGTTCATAACACATCGGCAACGATTCGGCATGCTCAGAACAAGGTTGTCAATGTCTTGCTGCGGAATATTGTCCCATGTCCTTCTGAGGTGCACAAAAAGTTGATCTTCTGTAGCCAGATTTTCAGGAACTTCCTTCAGAGCTCTTCTTTGCAGCATATCCCACGCATGCTCAATGGGATTTAGATCTGGCGATTGAGCAGGCCAGTCTAAGGCCCTAACATTATGTGTATGTAACCAAGCTGCTACCGTTCTCGCCGTGTGTGCCCGGGCATTGTCGTGCATGAGCAGGAAATCTTGCCCCATTTGTGTTCTGTGGGGCAAGATTACGGGCCCCAGCACCTGTTGGACGTATCGTTCTGCCGTCATATTGCCCCGCACCCAAACGAGATCCGTCCGTCCTCCAAGACGAATTCCTGCCCAAACCATAATTGTTCCTCCTTGGTATGGGTGAACTTCCTGAGGGTTCTGGAGACGGCTCCATCGTCCAGGAACTCGCCAAACACGCGTCCTTCGTGAATCTGGATGGAAGCCGAACCTGGATTCATCCGTGAACAGCACATTGGACCATTGCTCACGGCCCCAGTCCACGTGGTTCCGAACCCATTCTAATCGTCGTCCACGATTGCCTCTCCGTAAAGGTGGGACCCGGAGTGGTCTACGAGAGCGTAGATTGCTTTCATGCAGTCGCCTTCTTACAGTTTGGTCACTCACAAGCACTTGGTGTTCCACTCGCAGCCTTTGGACCAATTGAGTCGCCGTTGCATTTGGTTGTGCTCGCGCAGTAATTTGCAAAAATCGGTCTTGTCTGGGGGTAGTGATGCGACTTGGCCCCCGGTGCCTCTCCGCTACTTCACCTGTGGCACGATAGCGTGTCCACAATCTTGAAATTACATTTTGATGGGTCCCTATGGCCTCAGCAACATTACGCTGAACAGATTCAGCTTCCAGCATTCCCACAGCTCGTAACACGTCAAATGTCGGCGTTGCATGGCTACAATACCTCAATTTTAACTTTATCTTTCGTTTAAAAATGAAAAAAAACTGTAACTAAACGTAATTCGTATTGTTTTCTAAATTTCGCACAAATGAAAATTCCCTCTCCTATACATCAAGACATTTTTTGCCACCGAAACAAAAGAATTTTCAAAAATTTAAATTTGGAATTAGTCTGAGATAAATTACAAACAAATCGGTGTATAAAAGATTCCAATGCGGCCAGTACTGTTCGAGTTATTTAATTGAGTATGAAATATCCCTAGACCGTGTTGATGTGTGTATTTAGATCAAGATACAACCTGACACTGACCTGAAAATTGCAAAAAACGTAAGAAAATTTGAATTTCGCGGGCTACAACTACGCATTCACCTTAACATAACCACAAAGTAACTATGTTAATAATAATTATGTAGGCTCCACACAAAACAATATATTTCCCCAGGATCTGCTCATTATTTACACTAAGATGTCTGGAGGAACATCATTATGAGTAAAGATAGAATTACATCGTTTATTAAACTTACTGACTGGATGTCTTTAAAATTATTATTATTATCTAATTCTCCTTGTTCTTACATTTAGCCGTTTGTTGACAGCATAGCTTGGAGTGTGCTTAGTTTTTACTTGTTATAAAAGATGGAGAGGACATTGGACATTTTTTCTTTTTCGTTAAAAAACTCAATTTTTTTAATTAGAACTTAAAAGACATTAAAGTACCATTTAGTAGACACCTATGGACATGGTGACTGCGTAGTTTGACATGAACAAGCAAGTAGCTCAATGGCATCGTCTAACTTACGCACTAATGCGTAAAAAAAAACTTAAAAAAGCGCGCTATTGGACTTTCAACACTCAGCTTAGCGCCGAAAGATGAGAATCCAGCAGCACGCTTTTATTCAGGCGTTAATTTAGATGTCGCCTAGTGTTAGTGAAATAGGGCACTCAAGTTTTCAACGATTCGGATGGAACCAAGACCTAAAACTAACCGAAACAAGGCCTTTTTACAGAACTCAACGCCGTATGTCGCTGAAAATCAGCGCTGTGTCTGTCTCGCATAGTTTTTTGCGTGGATGTGAGGCATATAGTTTGTGTTTTTCTTTATGCGTCACGTTTAGTGCAAATAAATGTATTTTCTTTCTTTTCTTTCTTTCTAGAAATATTCTGCTCCTAATTTACAAGACTTTTTTTCCGAGGGTAAATCCTCGTGGATACCCCACTATCACTATTCCTTCTAGTACCATGAGTCGGAGGCCTGGGAGATACTTGTATATTCGCCGCACCACCGACTGGTATCAGCCCGTCATGCCTAGCGGGTCCCATCACCCACCAAGTTCGGCCGATCCTACGACCGCACGTCCTTCCTCAGACTGCTTGCCCTAAAATCAAACAACGAATTAAACTGATACACTGGCAAGTACTATGCCAATGAGTTCTCTTGTATAATATTATGCATTAAATCCATTCTCCTATTATACAAAGTGAAATTAGATTCATGGGCATCCTTTTAAGGGGTCATTGTACTCATCATTATGAAAAACTTTTACTATGGGACTAAATCTAAAAACGCGTAAAAAAAATCAGCTGTTCCTTGCATTTATGTTCACATAACTAGTCAAAATGTCGGGAAGAGCTGATTTATTTCGCGATTACAGGTTTGGTCCCATAATAAAAGTTGTTCATAATGATGAGTACAATGACCCCTTAAAAGGATGCCCATGAATTCAATTTCACCCTGTATATTATGCTGAACAAAATCCGAATACTCGTACTAAAATGCAAAACTTGCGAGTTATCGTGAAATAGCTCGGAAAATTCACTGTTTACTCGTATCGCGAGATTGACGGAAGATTCATGACCTAGAAAATATGCTGGTAGCTCAGCGGAGGATAAACTAGAGGAATTTCCTCTTTGCATTTTCTTATACTTACAGTTTCGTCTTGGTTGCGACCTAATTCTTCAGCACATATTATAACGTTAAATATTATAAAAATTTGTGTAGATCTTGAGATGGGGAAACATTTTTTTATAATTTTTTATTCGGAAGAACAAACAATTACACATTCCATTCAAAGAATACTGAGACCCCTCCATGCCTCGGAAAGCACGTTAAACCGTTGGTCCCGGCTGTCATTCGTGGATCTTTGACAATCGTTACGGGTAGTCAGAAGCCCAAAAATGTGACAAGCAGTCTTACCTAGAGGTATCGTATTATACAGTAACGGGGTTGTGGAGGTCAGATAGGTAGTGGCTCCATGTAAAGTACTGGTATTCAGCTGAATCCGGTTAGACTGGAAACTGACCCTAACATAGTTGGGAAAAGGCTAGGCAAAATCAACAGCATATAATGGTTGTTTGCAGAAAGATTAAGTTGGTATTTATGTTGGCTAGACCCAGTTCATCATCATCATCATTTCAGCCGAAAGACGTCCACTGCTGGACATAGGCCTCCCCCAAGCACCTCCACTTCGACCGGTTTTGTGCTTCTCGCATCCAACGAGTTCCTGCGGCCTTCACAAGGTCGTCGGTCCACCTTGTGGGAGGCCTTCCAACCGGAAGGCGTAGACCCAGTTCTTGATTTTTAATTAATTACTAGCTTCTGCCCGCGACTTCGTCCGCGTGAAATTTCACTCTCACCATATTCACCCTCTTGGGGGTTGAAATTCGAAAAACCCGGATCACAAAGAACACACCCTTCAAACATGTCTCTAGGACCAGCGCGGTTTAGGCTGTGCGTTGATATATCAGTCAGTCAGGACTTTGAAAGATATACCTACAAGAAAATAAGAACAACACCAATATACTCGTAGATTCTCTAATGACTCTGGCGTCACACTTTCTTGCATAATATACGAGCTGTAATGTGTTTGCGGGTTATATTATAAGTTCGATCACTGTTAACCAATGACCATACTAACATTATGAACTTTAAATTAAACAGGGTGGAGATAGACCCATTACGAAGTCGTCATGTACGCATTCTGTACACCAAACTATGTAGGTAACTTTGTACAAATATTATTTCTGGGAAGCTACTTTTATTTTTGTTGTGAAAATTCGATGTTTACGATACTGCGAAATAAAACGCACGCAAAACATTGTGCGTATGAGTACAGGGAGAGTATTTAAAGTTAAGTTATAACATTTAAAACTTGTTTTCGTAAAAAAACATAAAAATCATTTGAAACTGTTACCTTCAATATCTCCGCTACCAGGTTCTCAGGTAAGGTCCAATTTAAAAAAATCCATAAGTACTAATATTATAAATTCGAAAGTAACTCTGTCTATCTGTATGTTACCTTTTCACGCCTAAACCGCTGAACCGATTTAGATGAAATTTGGTATAGAGATAGTTTAAGTCCCGGAAAAAGACATAGGATACTTTTTATCCCGATATTCCCACGGGATCGAGACTTATGCGGGTGAAACCGCGGGGCGCAGCTAATATTACAATAACGGAACAAGTGTCTCTCGGCTGCGCGTATTTTTACACCTGTTAGGTACCTACAATCCTCAATATTCACATTTTTCCTTTACATGAAACTTATAAACGTAATCTCAAAGTGGAAGTCTCCATGGATCTTGTTCCGATCTACGGGAATGCACCGCGACCTCTCCCGCGGGCCTCGGCGTCCCATTCACAGTACGACTGCGTCGCGTCACTGCGACACATACCGACGACTATTTCCAACTCAAACACGCCCTTGTGATCAGTTTGCATACAAATCTGACTTTCGTCTGAACAAACGTAGCTCTAAATAAGATTTTTGATAACCTTTTTAATATTCTATGAGCATTGTAATGTAGTAATTTCGTGTGAGATTATGAGTCGGTTTTTATTGTAATTTATTATTGTACATGCTTTTTAGAACTTGTATTACTTTTAAGTTTATTGGAATTTAGTCTCTTTTTTAGATTGCATTGCCACGTTGTATAAAGAAGAAAGAAAGAAAAAGTATTTATTGCGACCCGTACAGGAAGATCACAAACTAAACTAAACACAGTAAAAAATAAAAACCAAGTTATATAAAAAAAAGTACAAAAAGAACAGACAGAAACTCCTATACGAGGCCAAAAGGCTCCTATCTCAGCATGATGCTGCGACATTTAAAAATAAATGTCGCAGCGTTGGTATTCCGATAGGGCCCGCCGCGGTGTATGGCAATGCTGAATCTTTGGCCAAAAAATAGGCCAGCCCTCTGGTCACCTAAAGAGTCGACCAACAGCTTAGTGATGTCTCGAAATACTAAGTGGGCACTCGGGCCCCATGACCCTAGTGTTTCAACCCCAAACGGCTCGAACATATAAGTTCCAAAGAGATTGGAGTATTTTCCATAACGTCAATCCTCCATCCCATGAACAGGCACCCTTATCCAAAAGCAATATTGTCCGGTAGATAACATAGTGCGGCTCGTTTGATTTGTTGTAGGCAACATTAGCGATTTAGCGCTAAATCTAATGCCGTTTATTGTGGACTAAGTTATGGCGCAGACATTCTAATTACATGTGGTACTGAATACAACTTAGATGTTGTAGTGGAGCTTAAGGTTTTGTTAGGAATTGGTTAGGAGCTTAAGTTGTTATGGAATTGTTCGGTTCTTGATTTGGATAAAGTAATTCTGTAGCACGTGGCGTTCGGTGGTGTTTGTCAATATTCATGGAAAATGAGGGAGAGTTTAAACTCCCGCGGTTTTAGTCCTATAAGTCTCGATCCGGTAACAATATCGAGATAAAAAGTATTGTATGTCCTAATTCAGGTCATGGTCTATCCATGCGTCAAATTTCATCCAAATCCGCTCAACGCTTTTAGCGTGAAAGCGTTACAAACAAACATACAAAAAGTGTAATCTTTTCTCTTTATTATAATACTACCTGCGAACAGCGGTTTCACCCGCGTAAGTTTCGAGTTACTAATACAATTCAATCATGATTCGAAAGACACGTGGCGCCATCTATTATCATAACAACGTTATTGTGGTTTACCTCGGGACCAGCAGCCTAATTGCGGAACGCCAAATCGTCAAATGATTCTGATCAGTTGGCTTCATTTCTATCACAATTGGCTTCATTTTACGATTTTCGAATGGCGAAACTCTAGTTTCTGCGCAGGGCCTTAACGTTCATATTATTGGTTTCATAATAAACTAGAGTTTCGCAATTCGAAAATCGTAAAATGAAGCCAATTGTGATAGAAATGAAGCCAACTGATCAGAATCATTTGACGATTTGGCGTTCCGCAATTAGGCTGCAGTACTTTTTTTCAGGATGAACGGTCCTATTACTATCTAAAATTTTAATTTCGTTAT
Organism: Amphipoea lucens; assembly: GCA_947508005.1. Taxonomy (NCBI): domain Eukaryota; kingdom Metazoa; phylum Arthropoda; class Insecta; order Lepidoptera; family Noctuidae; genus Amphipoea; species Amphipoea lucens. The sequence continues at coordinate 8,157,961 of OX382381.1, read as the reverse complement.
CAAATGATGTCCGTCCACTTCCACCATTCAACCAATAAGGCCATACCTCATTCTAATTACACCCAATACCATTAATATAAGAAAGGCCTACAAAGGCCGCCTAATGTGCTCTTTGACTCCCGATTGCGGAACCTTATTGTGCCGATAAGACTGGTTTAAGACCAAACAACACTTTATAGCAGTTCAAAGTTGTATAGTAAAGGCTAAAACTTTAATAGATACTGACCAAAACATTGAAATTTCAACTTTAACTAGACTCTAACAAAGTCGATTTCAGAATCACAGCAACAGTTCCAGAAGGTCGGATGTCCCAATTTCGACTGCAATGGAAGTTCAACTTTTGTGCACAAAGATAAAGTTCAAAATCCTATAACACCCATTCTAAGTCTTAAACAGGGTGATGTACCTATAAATATACAGCGTGTTGGAAGATAGGGCTTTTTGCAAGTACGTTAGCCGTTTAGGCTAGATCTGTTTTCTAAATGCGTGCGATATAGTCTAGGTTAGTTAGTACACAGTTGTAGTTTAACGTTAAAAGGGTTTCTTGAAGTTATTACTGTGTTTCGCACATGACTTTTGTCTTGGAGATAAGTCTAAAGTGCTCTTGTGGGTGGGTGATATAAAGTTCGATGTTTTTTGCGGAGAAGGATGAATTGGATTAAGTGCCTGGATATTAGTGTCTGATATGACTAGTAAAGAACTGTTTTGGTTTCAGCAACAAAAATGCATCTTATTTACGTTGTTTAGTTAGAACTGACTGCAATAAAAATATAGGTACCTACTTGGCTATTCTAAATTAAAAAAAAAATCGGTCAAGTGCGAGTCGGGCTCGCGCACCGAGGGTTCCGTACATATTTGTAGGTATGTAGCTAAAAAAATACGGTTTTCGGAATTTTACCTTTACTTGTGCTACATGATATTGCTTTTTGCTAAATTTTATGATTCTAGGTCAATGAGAAGTACCCTAAAGGTTTTGATTCCGGAACATAAACACCCGTATCTTTTGATTACGTTGACTTAGAAATTTGATTTTTTTTTTTTACTGCTTCAAGGGATTGCAGCCCCTGAGTATTTGATATTACTCGTAATTTCAACTTAATAACTGCACGCGTTCCTGAGAAAAAGGGTCTTGACAGACGGACAGACAGACGGACAACGAAGTGATCTTATATGGGTTCCGTTTTTCCTTTTGAGGTACGGAACCCTAAAAACTTCACATTCGAAACATAATGCTTCAATAACAACCTGCAACCAGCCCAATGTGTTTGACACACAAATAACCCACGTCATAATTAAGTACCACTCAAACAACCCTTGAGCAATAGTGGCCCAGCGGTAACGGACACGACTTACGAGTTGTAGGTCGCAGGTTCGAACCCAAAAAGGCACTTTACTTTGTGTAAATTATTTTATTCTAGAACCAAAAATCGAAGACATATGTGACATCCACCAACCTACACTGGGCTCGCCTGGTGGATTACGGCCCGTTCCTTCTCACAAAGAGGAGTGGGGACTGTGTCCCAGCTGTGGAAACATTATAGGCTGATTATGCTAAACAACTCTTTATCAACATAATAACGCAAATAGCTACATTATCATCACCATTGGCAACCTTGTTCCACTCACTACTGAGAAAATGTTTTGTATACAATCGATAGATTCTACCGAGAGCTGACGATTGCAACTTAAACGTACGTCGTAGCTTTTTCGAGTCAAAAGTTATACTAAGTGGAAATCAAAATGGTGGCGCTTCCCCCTCCACCGCGCGCGAAGCGTCACAGGCCCCACTTGGCGTAATTAATTCTTTGATCATTTAGCTATCCAGTGGTGTAATTGAATTTAGGATGGAGATGATAGATATGACGCTGCAACACCAAACTGTATCCCCCGATTTTGTTATAATTGGTTTTTTTGACTTGCCTCCCACTATGGAAGCAATTTTAAAGACGTATTCACGTCAAAAAAGGTAGGTCTTCTCCTTTTGTTCCATTATAATTATGCTTCCCTGGTCTTAAACTCGCATACATCAGGAAATAATCACATACCCCACACCAATTTCATCATCACTATCCTGTTGTCGTTATCCCAATTTATTTGGGGTCATCACAACATGTCTTTAGTAGTCTTCCATAGTTCTCTATTAGTCATCATTTAACTAGTCACTCCCTCTCTAGCCACACCATCCTTCACACAGTCCATTTATCGTTTCTTTTGTCTTCCCCTACTCGTATTGGCATCCACATTCATACTCAAAACTTTTCTGACGACATTTTCCACATACCCACACATTTTATCACCACAAAAAGCATCATCATCATCTGTCTAGCCTTTTCCCAACTATGTTGGGGTCGGCTTCCAGTCTAACCGGATGCAGCTGAGTGCCAGTATTTTACATGGAGCAACTGCCTATCTGACCTCCACAACCCAGTTACTGGGTAATACGAAACCACTTGGCAAAACTGGTTGTCAGATTTTCGGGCTTCTGACGACCCGTAACGACTGTAAAAATCCACGAATGACAACCGGGACCAACGGCTTAACGTGCTTTCCGAACAACGGAGGGGTCTTGATGTAAAGATGGTCACCCATCCGCGGACCAACCGCGGCAAACGTAGCTGTACGGCTATTATTACTTAGCCACTTCACCACAAAAAGCAATTCTCACAATTTCCTCTATACCCAGCCCTAATCTGACCTTATTAAAATAACGCGTGACATAAAGCAACTGTAAAGAATGTCCAACACGGCACTGAACCCGCTACATGGGATATAATTCGCACGAATGGGGCACAACCGCTATCCACCTAAATGTACTGGATGCTAGATAGTTATCTTTTATCTACGCATTACAAGGCTGATAAGATCGTATAGGTCTCGGTTTGTTTATATGTAGGGGAAAGAGAGTGATCTCTGTGTATAGTTGTAATGCTAAAGGATTAATATAAAGACGCACGTAAAAAAAAAGGACTTCCAAAAAAACTACAAAGTGAAAAATAACTTTAATTTCGGAAATCGGTGTCTGGATCTATATTTTAGTTTTTTGCACCGACTTGGAACACAAACATAACGGAGAGTAGTGATGGCCCCATAGATATATGAATTACATTTCTATGGATGGCCCAGTGGTAATGGCACCGATTATGTGTTGTAGGTCGTGGGTTCAAACCCCGGGCAGGCGCTTTACTTTGTGTAATTTCATCACTACTGCTCTCAAAACGGTGAAGGAAAACATCGTGAGGAAACCGGCATGGCCTAGAACCAAAAATTCGAAGACATGTGACATCTAACAACCCGCTCCGTACCCGCTTGGTAGATTACAGCCCACCCCCTCTAAAAGAGAGGTGGCCTGTGTCCCAGCAGTGGGCATTTTAGGCTGACAATGCATACGCATGAGGGGCACGTGGCTAAATAAAAACAGCCGCATAGGTCGATTGATCAGGTTAAGCTACGCTTGCCGCGGTTGGTCTGTGGATGGGTGACCATCTTTACATACCGAAACCCCTCCGTGCCTCGGGAAGCACGTTAAGCCGTTGGTCCCGGCTGTTATTCGTGGATCTTTAACAGTCGTTACGGGTAGTCAGAAGACCAAAAATCTGACAACCAGTCTTACCAAGGGGTATCGTATTACCCAGTTACTGGGTTGTGGAGGTCAGATAGGCAGTCGCTCCATGTAAAATACTGGTATTCAGCTGCATCCGGTTAGACTGGAAGCCGACCCCAACATAGTTGGGAAAAGGCTAGGCAGATGATGAATGCATATGCATCAAATAAGCAACATTTCAATTCTACCTACAATTTATCTCTTGTCTCAACTCTCAACCGGTGGTTGTCATACACCTTCATGGTTTATTCGTTCGTCCTCGAGGCTAAAATAAGAGTAATGAATATAAATAATGTAGACTCTGCAAACATTATTGTTCTTTATGAGTATTGATAAATTATTAATACGCTTTGTGGTGCCGCCCCGCAATGTTCGCAACCGGTTCAGAAAGTTTCAACCATCTACGGATATTTGCAATTAGATTAAAAGAACATCATTTACATATGCGGGTAGGTACTGCTAACTATCTGAACTAAAATTTAAAAACAGCTGTAGATAGTAATTCTTTTGGTTTTTCATGTGGTTTGAGGACGAACCTAGGCAGGCGCTTTACTTTGTGTAAATAATTTCATCACCACTGCTCTCAAAACGGTGAAAGAAAACATCGCGAGGAAACCGGCATCTCTAGAACCAAAAGTTCAAAGACATGTGACATCTAGCAACCCGCACCGGGCCCTAGAGGTAGATTAGGGCCCCTCTCACCGAGAGAAGGCCTGTGTCCCAGCAGTGGGAACATTATATAGGCTGATTATATTTATGCTATGTTTAAACGATGCAGCCGACGAGCTTGCCAGAAGGGGATCGAGCATGGCACCAGTGGGACCTGAGCCCATCGCGCCACTCCCCTTCGGGTATATACGCACTCTGGTAAGGAAACGCACCAGAGACCAACATGAAAAACTATGGACGGACCAAGGCGAATGTAGGCAGGCTAGGGAAGCAATTCCCACATTGGATAGCCGCCTCACGAAACAGGTCCTCCGTCTAACCAAACAAAAGCTGCGCATAGTTACTGCAGCTTTAACTGGCCACGGGTCATTTAATAAACACCTCTTTGTCATAGGAGTAACAGACAGTCCGCTGTGCAGGGCCTGCATGGAGGACGATGAGACAGCGGCACATGTCCTTCTAAGCTGCCCGGTGGTCGCCACGTACAGGGCAAAGTACTTCGGTAACCCAGATACCCTACGAGAGACGGTCAGTAACATCAAGGCGTTGCTGGCCTTCCTTGAGGAGCTGGGGTGGATCAAATAATCGATTTTCCCACCCGTACGCAAAATACGCGTATTGACGTGGAGTTGCGGACACCAGCCCGTATTACCTATGCTATGTTAAATTAATGAGTTACCTAGTACTATTTAAGTCTCTATAGATGTCTAAGCTTAATAAATTGCATCTGTCTAATATCTAAAGTAATTTACCATATAATTATCTGCGTAATTAGCCTCTATTATAATTTTCTCTCTCCAATATAATATAATATTAAAGCTATTCTATCCATGAAAACATGTCAACCACACATGCACCCATAAAATAATATCTCTCACTAAAGTTATAGCCCTATTTGCAATAAAATAAACATCTAACTCCATTTCTGCAAATATTTTCATTTTATTAAAATAATAATTTCAAGTATTATATATTAATATTATATACCAGTTAAATTGTTTAATTACCATATAAAGTTGAGCAAATAACGCACCGATGTCAAAGCTTAATTATTAATACAAGATTGAGTAATAATAAACGTCGAAGCTACAGCCGATTCCACGGGCGATGATACCATTTCACTATTCTCATCCATCCCTTCGACTCGCCCCTCCTACATGACAAGAAGAACAACTAGCTTGTCCACCAGCAACACGCTTGATAGTGTTGTGCGAGATGTCAACTTTGACTCTGAGCTTGCACCCACTACAAGCGCTCCAAGTAAACGCAGACGATGGACACCTGAAATGAATAAGTTCATTCTGCGCACTTACTTTCAATTGACTTTATTAGATACAGACAAAAGAACTTATCTCGAACCGCTCCACCTGAAATTTATAGAAAAATACCCGAACATGCAGGTTAGTCGACAGAGAATAGGAGATCAACGAAGAGCTATACAAAATAACAAATTACTACCGCAAAAAACAATAGACGAGATACAAAAAGAAGTACAAGAAGAGTTGAACCAACTGCAATTAAACCATTTTACTCTACAATCACAAAATTCTATCGACGACACACAACCGACACTTACACCGACACAAATGCAACCTGCAATCTTAGAAACCCATACTAGACAAAATAGAACGCAGACTCGAATGAGATGGACTAGCGAACAAAATGAAGGTATAATGCGGTCTTATTATAGGGTTACAGATTTAGGCAGAAATGAGACAGTTTATAGAAGACGCATGTACGTAGATTTTATAAACAGTTTTCCCTCACTTGCTCACCTAAGCGAACAACGAATTGCTGATCAGAGGAGAGCAATAATAAACAATAATTACATCACCAATGATAAATTAAATTCATTAAAGTCAGAGGTGTCTGAAGAACTCGGACTAGATAACCTTAACTTATGCAACAATCGGGAAACAATACCAGTTATTACTAATATCAATAATACTAATACCATAGCCCAAATAACAAACACGATAGAAGAACCTACACATAATATACAAACATCAGATATAACTGAATTAAATAGTATAACAGAAATGCAATATAACCCACAAATTAACCCAGATAGAGAGCCATGCATAGATGATACTTTCCAACAAGCACTCCAATTTTTTTAAAGAAACTAACCCTATTAATAGAATGTACATTCCTAAACAAAAACCATCTAAAAAACTTGCAAGAATAATCGACTACCTAAACAAAATCATACTCCCAGAAAATGTTAATAAAGACACCGAATTCAACACATTACAAACTATCATTTATTGTGCCGCATGGACCGCTGCTAAGGTAAACGGAGCAAGAATAACACTTGAACTGAGAGAAATAATTCGAGGTAAAACAGAATATCAGCCAAAATGGCAAAGACGGTTAGAGCAAAAAGTTAAAGATTTACGAAAGAAAATAGGTAGAATGACACAATTTATGAACGGCAACAGCAGTAGAAAATTAAAGAAACATGTAAAAAAGATCATAAAACTTTATAAAATTCATACCGTACACGAAGAACCAAACACACAAGCAGCACACACATTAGACACACTGAAACAAAAACTCTCTGTCGTAACAGGCCGACTCGAAAGATATAAAGCATGCACGTTAAGAAAACAACAAAACACTCAATTCACCCACAATGAAAAACTTTTTTATCGCAATATCAGACAGGCAACTGCAAATATTCAACACAACAACCCATGTGACAATGAAAATAACACCCCTGACCCAGAGAAACTACAACACTTCTGGGCAAGTTTATGGGAACAACCTATTTGCCACAATTCCCAAGCTGATTGGATACAATCAGAGATGTTAAATAACAACACAAACATTCAGCCGATGGTGTTTGAGCACATATCCCCAGAAATATTTCATAAAGTTCTGACAAGGTTACATAATTGGAAAGCTCCCGGATCAGACCACATCCATAGTTACTGGTACAAAAAATTCACAGCAATTCATTGCTACCTATATAATTTCATAAATTCATTCATCCAAGACCCCAAATCAATACCTTCTTACATAATGTCTGGAACAACGTTTATGATACCAAAAGACCGTAAAGACCTCTCTAACCCAGCGAAATACAGACCCATTACATGCTTGCAGACCCTGTATAAGATCATCACATCCTGTATATCTGAATTGATATACGAGCACATTGACGCCAATAACATCTTAGCCGAACAACAGAAGGGATGTCGAAAGTATAGCCAGGGCTGCAAGGAACAATTAATCATAGACTCCGTTGTTTTAAAAAAGGTTCAGAAGTTCAAATCGGATTTATTTACAATGTACATCGATTGCAAAAAAGCTTATGACTCTGTTCCCCATTCATGGCTAGTGCAAGTATTAGAAATTTATAAAATACACCCGTCAGTAGTTACATTCCTCACGACCGTGATGAAAACCTGGACTACAGTCCTAAGACTCACTACACTAACCGAAACAATAGACACCAGCCCAATTAAAATACAGAGAGGAATCTTCCAGGGAGATGCACTCAGCCCACTGTGGTTCTGCCTTGCTCTAAACCCCCTATCTAAAATATTAAACGCAACCTCATTAGGAATCTCTTTAAAATCTACTGCTACCGATGGACAGGATGAAACCCAGGATGGCATTTTAAACCATCTACTGTACATGGATGATATTAAACTATACGCAAAAACTGAGAGTCAACTTAACGAGTTAGCTAACCTGACAGAGAAATTCACAAACGACATAAAAATGGAATTTGGCATAGATAAATGCAAAATAAACTCAGTTAGAGCAGGTCAGAACTACCAACACCAATACACCTTAGAAACAGGCGAACACATAGAACCACTGGATGAGCAAGATACTTACAAATACTTAGGATACATACAATCAAGTCAGATACACCATAAAGAGACCAAACAGACATTAAAACAGCAATTCCAACATAGATTAAATACTATACTTAAAACACAACTCTACTCACGAAACACAATAAAAGCAATTAACACCTTTGCTATCCCTGTCCTCACCTATTCGTTTGGTATAATCAATTGGACCAAAACAGACCTGAAAAACCTGCAACGCAAAATTAACACAACCATGACTAAATTCCGTAAACACCACCCAAGATCATGCCTGCAAAGGTTAACACTACCGCGGAAGGAGGGAGGCAGGGGACTTATTGACATTTTAAACTTACACAACCGACAGATCACAACCCTCAGAAAATACTTTATTGATAAAACTGCAGGTTCAACACTTCACAAACTAATAGCACAAAACGATCAACACTTAACACCTCTTAATCTTAAAGACACAACCGAACAGCAAAACGAGAGAGTGACTGATGACAAAACCAAATGTCTAGAGTGGACCCAGAAGTCTTTACACGGGAGACATCGCCAAGATTTATGCCAATTGAATGTCGACAAAGATGCGTCGAACGCGTGGTTAAATCGAGGCGAACTCTTTCCGGAAACTGAAGGGTTCATGCTTGCAATACAAGACCAAGTTATTGAGACCAAAAACTATAGAAAATACATTATAAAGAATCTAACAATCGACACATGTAGAAAATGCAATAGTTCACCAGAGACAATCCAACATATCACAGGCGCCTGTAAATCAATAGCCCAGACAGACTACAAACATCGACACGATCAGGTAGCCAACGTAATACACCAAAAACTAGCTCATAAATACAAATTTATAGACACTATAGCACCTTATTATAAATATAACCCTGAAACGGTACTAGAGAACCCCACAACAAAATTGTACTTCGACCGAGCCATACTTACCGACCGCACAATTCACTTTAATAGACCAGACATCACATTAATTAACAAAGTAAATAAAACTGGGTTCCTAATAGACATCGCCGTGCCAAATACACACAACTTACAGACTACAATAGCCGAAAAATTATCCAAATACATACATCGAGTTAAAAGACGAAATAACCCGACTTTGGCATCTTGAAAAAGTCACAATAGTCCCTATAGTGCTATCTACAACAGGAGTAATACCCAAACAGCTTCATCAGTCCCTTAGTTCTCTCAACCTGCCATCTAACACGTACCACCTGCTGCAGAAGGCAGTAATTCTCAATACATGTAGACTAGTAAGAAAATTCCTCCAATGCGAGTCGGATAACTTGCACCATAACTCCCACCCAAATATAGTTTCGGCTAACATACAGCCTACTGCGGATAACCATGCAGTATCTAATATTAATCCAACAGTTAACCCCACTGATGAACACTTGGCTTAGGCCCGTGCCATCAGCTATCCGGCTAAGCCGAGGAAAACAAATCTATAAAAAAAAATAATAATAATAATATTCCACAACTATCACATCATTATTAATCATTATTATTATTATTATTTTGTTTATATTTTTTTTTCTCGGCCTAGCCGGATAGAACTGATGGCACGGGCCTAAGCCAAGTGTCCAACAGTGGGGTTAAGTGTGGGAGTAATATTATAAGTAGACTGTGTGGTAGACGAAACAATATTTGAGTGGGAGTATTGGTGTAAGTTGTCCGACTCACACTGAAGAAATTTTCTAACTAGCCTGCATGTGTTAAGAATCACTGCCTTTTGCATCAGGTGGTAGGTGTTAGATGGCAGGTTGAGGGAACTAAGGGACTGATGAAGCTGTTTTGGAATTACTCCTGTTGTAGATAGCACTATGGGGACTATTGTGACTTTTTGAAGATGCCAAATTCGGGATATTTCATCTTTTAGTTCGGTGTATTTGGATAATTTTTCGGCTATTGTAGTCTGTACGTTATGCGTATTTGGCACCGCAATGTCTATAAGGAACCCAGTTTTATTTATTTTATCAATTAAGGTGATGTCGGGTCTATTAAAGTGAATTGTGCGGTCTGTGAGTATGGCTCGGTCGAAGTACAGTTTTGTTGTGGGGTTCTCTAATACCGTTTCAGGGTTGTATTTGTAATAAGGTACTATAGTGTCTATAAGTTTGTATTTATGGGCTAGTTTTTGGTGTATGACGTTGGCTACTTGATCGTGTCGATGTTTGTAGTCTGTCTGGGCTATTGATTTGCAGGCGCCGGTAATATGTTGGATTGTTTCTGGAGAACTGTTGCATTTTCTACAAATATCGGTTGTTAAATTCTTTATAATGTGTTTTCTGTAGTTCTTGGTCTCAATTACTTGGTCCTGAATTGCAAGCATGAACCCTTCAGTCTCCGGGAATAGTTCGCCTCGATTCAACCACGCGTTCGACGCATCTTTGTCGACATTTAATTGGCATAAATCTTGGCGATGTCTCCCGTGTAGAGACTTCTGGGTCCACTCTTGACATTTGGTTTTGTCATCAGTCACTTTCTCGTTTTTTTGTTCTGTAGTATCTTTTAAATTAAGAGGTGTTAAGTGTTGGTCGTTGTGTGCTATTTGTTTGTGGAGTGGGGAAGATTCAGTTTTGGCAAAGAAGTATTGCCTAAGAGCTGTGATCTGTCTGTTGTGTAAATTTAGGATATCTATAAGTCCTCTGCCTCCTTCCTTTCTCGGTAACGTTAACCTTTGTATACAAGATCTTGGGTGATGTTTGCGAAATTTAGTCATTGTGGTGTTAATTTTTCGTTGTAAGTTTTTTAACTCAGTTTTGGTCCAATTTATTATCCCGAATGAATAGGTGAGAACAGGTATAGCAAAGGTGTTGATTGCTTTTATGGTGTTTCGTGAATAGAGCTGTGTTTTTAGTATTGCATTAAGTCGGTGTTGGAACTGTTGTTTAAGTTTTTGTTTAGTATCTTTGTGGTGTATCTGACGAGACTGATTGTACCCTAAGTATTTATAAGTGTCTAGTTCATCCAATGGTTCTATTTGTTCTCCTGTACCTAAGGTGTATTGGTGTTGGTAGTTCTGTCCTGCTCTGACTGAATTTATTTTACATTTATCTATGCCGAACTCCATTTTAATGTCATTTGTGAATGTTTCTGTTAGGTTAGCCAGCTCGTAAAGTTGACTCTCGGTTTCTGCATATAGCTTAATATCATCCATGTACAGTAAATGATTTAAAACGTCTTTCTGTGGGTCAGTCTGTCCGTTGGTAGCTGAAGAATTTAAAGGGATTCCTAATGAGGTAGCGTTTAATATTTTAGATAAGGGGTTTAGAGCAAGGTATTATTAAGATTGAGTAATAAATAATAATATAACGTTATTATTTTATACTTTATGCTAATATAGATCGGATCGAATGGGAACGGTTGTGAAACCGTTATAGGGATTGTGGACTTAAGGTAGCGTTGCGGCTTATTTTTTATTGATTGAAGGTAAGCATAAAGAATTTGTGAATAGGTAGGTTTTAAAAGTATTAAAATAAGTTGCCTCGATTCTGATTGGCATCGATAAAATTAAGCTGACATGGCTAGACCCAGTAGCTGGGTGATTCACTATAAGACTACAAATTCAAAAGTCTTTTATTAAAATTAGGCAGGAATTAGCAGTTTTTGAACGACAAAATTACTTTGGATAGTTCCCCGAAACGCTCGCCCTTCACCACTTTCTAGTGCTGAGAAGAAGTGGCGCAACAAACTCCCCAGCAGCACAGCTGTCTGTTAGCTGTTTCTACAGGGTCGCAGCTTCGCTCCCTGCACAAGACAGTTAGTTATTCCTGGTTTAGACGTGAATTTAACGGACCTTTAATGTATGGCAACTTTTTATAAAATGTTTGTCTCTTTAATTACCTATTATTTTTTTATATACAGTCTCCAACGTCTATGATACTCACTACTAAAGTTTATTCAAACTTATGTTTCAAATTAATATTAATTCAAGTTAAACAAATATCAACTTTATTTTGATGACAATTTAGTTGATTTCAGATTGACTAGCACAATTGTAAAAGTTATAAAAATGTTTGAAGTTGTAGCGTAAACTGAACTTTATTGTGTAGAGTTGAAACTTATTTTTCCATAAACTCATATTTGTTTACATTTTTGGCAAATAAATCGCGAATGCAGATTAGGTAATTTGGTCATTCTGGGAATCGTTCCTAAGACCTCAAACTCAACAAACTTGGCTTATTAACCTATCTTCTTTTTCATGTCACTGGCACGACTTTCTTCAGATCTTGTTGGCCAAAAATTTGGCCCCTTCTACAGCGTCGTCGGCGGCAGCCAAGAGGTCACTTTGACTGCAAGTTAGACTCAGAGGACAGGATAGAAGGTGGAGCATAGTTTGCGTTTCATCTTGAGTCCGAAGACGGTTCCAGAACTCGAACTCAAACTCAAAGCATTTATTTCAATTAAACCAATTACAGGCACTTTTGAATTGTCAAGGGGTCGGTCAGTCAGAAAGATGAAGCTAGTTGCCCATTCCAAAGAGTAGGTACCTATGGAGAAGAACGGGCAAGAAACTCCATGGACACTCTTTTAAATCAAAATAATATGGTAACTTCCAAGTGGACCACGGAAGGTTACACCCTGCAGGGAGATGATCCTTTGGTGGTAGATAGTAAATGATAGGGGGAAAAGTAAGTATTCTGCCACAGTTTGCAACGTCGTCCAATAAGATAAAATCATACAAAGTTTCGTAAATCTATAATGTTATTGACATTTCAATATTCACAAGGTTGAAAACGTTTTCCGATAAATGCGTTGAAAGCTTTACAGGTAGTGCAACTAAGATAGTAACAGTTCCAAGAAGAAGCTATGTGACAATGTTTGTTTAAAAACAAACGTACCTACATTGTGGCATAGGAAATCTATACTTACTAAAAATAAATTCGGTGTCGTTGGTTCCGCATTTTCGTTTTTCCGTCTAAACCGACCTTTATAAGCGCAAAGATTTCGTCTTACCCCCTTATTCATAATCCTATTTTATCTCTATTTTAGCTAAAATAGGTTTATAGAACGTTTGTCTTTATCTGTCACGTTGTCATTTCTGTGTGTAAGAAAGAGACAAACCCCATTATAACTAAAATAGGTTTGATAAGTTTTATGAATAAGGGGGTTATTCTCATAACGTTATCTAAGGGGATTCGCACACTCAAACTCAAACTCAAACTCAAAGCATTTATTTCAATTAAACCATTACAGGCACTTTTGAATTGTCAAAATTAAGTAGTCGGTCAGTTGGTCAGAAAGTTGAAGCTAGGTGCCCATTCCAAAGCGTAGATCTCTATGGAGAAGAACGGGCAAGAAACTCCATGGACACTCTTTTTAAATCAAGATATTACAAAATCCTGGGTACATTATTCTTGTTGCTTCTATATGTGAGAACAATGTAAAAAAACACACAAATGAAGAAACAATACAAGAAATAAGATTAAAAATAAGCCTTGGCAGTTAAGAGAGAGCACTGCACCGCATCACGCAGCGGCGCGCAGAAACGCACCCACGCGCGTGATTTTTTACATACAAATTCAATAAAAACGCAATCACGCGCGTGGAATTTGGCTCCGTTTCCCGCACACCGCTGCGTGAAACGCAGCAGTGTGCCAATCGCCTAACTTTACTAACATAAACTTGATTGTAAAAGACGCCATTATGGGCTAAATATGGTCGTTTTAGGTTAAGTACCTAAGTATCGATCAGGCAGTAAAGGTATTACAACCCACGACCGAAAGGTCGGATGTCTACACTTTGGGTCTCTGTACCGTTGTGATGGTGTCATCCACCATCTAATTTTATGTTCACGCCTTTGCTAATGGGGTGAGCAGAGTTCGAGTGCAGTGTCGGGGGAAATATTGAACATGTTACACTTTAGAGTCTCGTAATGCTAGAGATTTAAAAATAGTTTAGTTTATTGTCTATAAGAATAGCACAAATATAATTATGAAAATATTTACAACAAAAAAAAAACCTACTCGTGCTAACTACCATTTTTGGCTTAAGAATATAATATGTATGATAAGTTATCAATCATACATATTGTATTCTTAAGCCAAAAATCATTGATAACCATGCATTACCTACAGGAGTTGTAAGCTCATTTAAAACCAGAAAAGAGCTGATACAGCAGAGCTGAACAGATTTTCTTGAAACATAGGTAACTAAGAACACTCTCGAACAAAACAAAAAAAAAACAAAATTGGTTCAGCAGTTTGGGAGCTACGATGGCGCAGACATACACACAGATACAAACGTTAAACTTATAGAGAACACTCCTCTGTTTCCGTCATGGGCTAAAAATATGCAGATTTTCATGTTTTTGACCGACCAACCAAGAGATCACATGTTTACAGTTTTCAGGAAGTGCGGGCTAAATCCTGTTAACCACACTTTACCAAAACAACATAGATCACACACAACAATCTCCAGCATCAATAAACGCTAAATTTACCAAAGTTGCGTGTGCGCATAGTTAGGGGTCCACCGTCTAACTGTAGACGCTATCGCGTAACGTCAGTGAGACGACCACGTAATGATCGATAACGTTTAACGAGACACATAGTACCGTACTTATAGGTACTATACAGTATAATATACGGATTCTCTATTCGTATATTTTTCCGCCGATATACTTACATAAGATCAGTTTGTTTACATGGAATTTAACAGGAAAAGTAATAGGACTATCACAGGTTTCGGCCTGATTCATGAAGTCCAGTGCCCATTCTTTTCAACACATCTGAAATTCCAGAAATTGACTCGATTATCTTCAGCTAAAACTCTTAATAGGAATTCACAATGGAGCCACATTTGGCTGAATTACAAGGACTGAATGCAACTAGACTCAAATATTGCAGAGGGTGTTGAGCTCCTCAAGTTCTGAGTTGAGCTGGACGACTACTGACAAGCGCTTGCACTGACTGCACAGGTCCACTCAAATCTATGTGGTACTTTCCTCAAAAGACCTTTTCAGACATTAATCTACATGATCCGAACAAGATTATGTTTGGTATTTAAAATAGACTTTGACCCCTGAGTTTATTTCGCCATTTCTTTTTTTTTTATTTTATTATTTGAAATGGGCTTGCTCTTGACTCTAGTCTAGGTCAAAGGTGACAAAGTCAAAGTCGATGATGGAGCGAGCTTACCCAGAAGAAGCCTGTTCACTCTCACTTTGAAGAGATTCGGGTTGTATGCGCTCGGAAAAACAGACGCAGGTAGAGAGTTCCACTCTTTTGCTGGTGCGAATTGGTGGAATAGCAACCAGGTAGGGGCAACTGTTCAGGGGTAGTCAGATAGAAAATATGGACTCCATCTAGCCATTTTTTAATATGACGTAGGTAAAGGTGATTCCGATATTCTACTTACAGAATAAATAATTTCATTTAATTAGGCTCACAGCCCACGTCATGTCAACATCACTTTCTTACAATTATTACTGTTTTTCATACTAAAAAAACATAAACACAGACACACCAAACGAAACTTTACTTTAATATTAAAAAAAAATCTGTTTAAAGTGCAATGAAGTAGCGCTAAACATACCTTTACCCTGCGTGCGCGCACAGTTAGCCGCGACGTTATCGTGTCACGTCAGTGACGTCAGCGAAACGACAGCATGACGATAGCGACACAAAGCGAGAAACTTTAATGAGGCTTCAGCGCCAACGGGTTCCTATCATTCAATAGTGTGTCACTTGTTCGGAGAAAGATGGCGGGGTACTTGGACAGTGGAAAAGAATGTACTCGTAGGATGACGTGTTTTGGTCAATAAATAGGTTGAAGGCGATATAAATGGAGTGTGTATATAAATGGCTGGTGGAACGAAATAAAACTAAAGTTGTGTGTTAAAAGGATTTTAGTGAATAAAAAATTAATATTAAAACATAAAACTGGAAACACAAACCTTTGATAGAGACGTACAAGAAAAAAAGCAAAAACAAAAGACAGAATGTTATTAAAATAAAAAATATAAAAATCTTCTAAAAAGTTCAACTCAACCATGAAGTTCGCAACATAGGTGTGTCATATTTTGAAGTTAGCTAGAAGATTAGGGGAAGACCACCGAAAGTTTAGATTGTGTGATAGAAGATGTAACTAGGGTTTGAATAATGATATGATCAGATTACGGCTGATAGAGATCCAAAAATTGAGATAAGTGCAAGAGAATATGGGAATTATTTTGATAGAAGTTCTTGTTTTCAGTAAACATAAAAACTACTATGTGTTACTAGACCTAAAGTTCGTGCCTATGAAAATAAATTTTTTGGAGAACAATAGATTTGGAGCTCCTGGCAACAAGCCATTGAAGATTTGCTTTTGGTTAGAGTATTATTCTTCCTATCCACTAAACTTACCTGATGACAATGGATGACAATCAACATTGTCGAACGTTCATAATTTATTATAAAACATCGAAATACTTACCCTTTAAAAATATATATATATATTCGCGTCGACTTGAGAACCTCCTTCTTTTTTTTTCGTCGGTTAAAAAAGATAATAATATATTTTTCTGTGTGATGATGGAAATCAAGAAAATTCTTGAATAAAACTGTAAACCCGATAAAATCACCACATTTCACCAAACACAAAACACTACTCGTAAATTTCGTAAATTTCCCCAACCCTGCGCCTGCGCAGTTAGGACGCGGATGTAGTTGCTTATCGACGACATGGGACCGTGTGACGTCACGGGCTCAAGGGTCATCATGCGAGACTACGCCTACTCTCGATCGACGAGAGGTACCTAGGTAGGTAGGTACCTACTGCAAACTAGGAAACATGGAACGGTAGACGGCGAAGGTATGTGAAGTAATGATTACTAAGACCGCTTAAGGAGTTTTAATAAAATGATATGAAGAAACTGATTTTATTAGCGTAAGTACGATAACTTTGGTGTAATGCCATCGTTGATATCAAAAAGTTGGTTTCAGGCTTCGTATGCAGTAAATTAAAAACTATTAAATGTGATATTTTCATATTTAAGTAGGTACTTTATTTTGTTCAGGTAGGTATCTAAGGTGCTGCATTGCAGGGGTCTTAGGTATAGTAACAAAAAAGTTAATGAGGGTGAGTCCAATTATACATACGAATCAGATCGGATAACACCCTCGAACTATCCTGCTTGCAACTATTACGAGCAGTATGTATTTATGTAACCTCTCAGATTGACTGCTCAAACATTACATCAATCATCATCAGCACATCAACCAGAGCCATCTCCTGGGCAAAGGCATCATCCAAGAATCGCTAAAAAGACGGGTCCTAAGCATAAATGGCAACAAAATCGATTCCTAAGCCGCTGGATTAATGTCACGAAGATTTTATTAACTTTCATTTACATTAAACAACAAACAACAAAGACACATTAAATAACAAAGATCATTGAGGTACCAGAATCAGGTGGTCGGGCCACCTGACTTCTGGTACCTCAATGATCTTTAAGCTGAACGCCCAGCTGTTATCGATAACGGATACAAGGTACAGAGGCTAAAGATCGTAACTACGCAACTGCCGACGATTGTTGCTACTGGGTTTCGGCCCGTCGCGCGTCGCTGGTAACTTTCATAATGGGAAGTTTTCCGCAGTTGAAGCTTGCAACATTGTGAGATTCCAATATTCTATGCAACAATAGCTAAACCTATATAAATAAAAGAAAGTCGGGTTAGTTGCACCATTTATAACTCAAGAATGGCTGAACCGATTTGTATGATGTTTGATTTTGTTGGATTTGTCTCCGCCTCGAATTGCAGAATAAGTATTAAAACATGGGAAAAAATAACAAAAAAAAGTTGACGGGGTTCTATATTCTAATATAGAACCCCGTCAACTTTTTAACCGTCAACCAAACCTTCTAAGGATTGGTTTCCGCACTTAGTTCTTCAGGAGGACCATTGTACGTGGGCCATGGCGACCCTCGGTGGTTATTCAAACCAGCCCACCTCCCATCCAGAAGTTGATTACGTCTCCTGGTCTGTTTAGAACATCTGCAAAAGATCTGAGTGACCCGAAGGTTTCTGTTCTAATTTGGGTGACGCCTTTGCAGTTAGCGAGGTTTTGGGACCGATGAAGTTCGATCGAAGCTGCGTGCCTATAAAAGTAGTAGATAGGTAATTCGATGTGTACTTTACACTTAAGGTAGCGAAATTACAAGGTTCACTTAAATCACGATGTCTGCCAATTAAGATGAAGTAACCAAGTGTTGAATCGAGTAGGTAAGCAGAAGGTGGATCTTTCAATTTCCTTCCATCTGGCCAAAGGCACATGCCTTTCAATCCCGTCTAGTGAGAGGCTCGTAGCTAAATAATAACAGCCGCACGGGTAGATCAAGTGTTAAGCTACGCTTGCCGAGGTCGTTTCGTGGATGGGTGACCATCCATTGCGTATCGGGAACCCTCCGTTCCACGTTAAGCCGTTGACAATAACCAGCCTTACCAAGGGGTATTAAGTATATCGTGTTACACAGTAACTGGTTTGTGGAGGTCAGATAGGCAGTCGCTCCATGAAAAATACTGGTATTCAGCTGCATCCGGTTAGATTAGAAGCCGATTCCAACATAATTATGTAGTCGGGAAAATACTAGTGAGATTATAATAGTAATTTATTTCCAAAACGGTACACGTTACATCAGTGAGGTCTCCATGAGATTGGATATGCCTTTCAATCTGAATGAATCCATTTGGTTGGACCATGTATCCTAATATTGCTATTAGTAGTCTTAAGATTAGGTTACTTTTAGCTGTTATACTAACACTGTTTTTGAATTTAGGCAATGCCTATACTTTACCATTAAAACTCATTTTTAAACCCCGGAAACGAAACCAAATTCACACCAGCTCACCTCGATAACTTACCAACATACAACAATTTAGTCCCTTCAGAATGAGTAACCGTCGACTTTCAACATTTACTAGAAGCCTGCGCCTGCGCAGAACATGCGCTGACCCGGGCAAGTTATTTATCGTCGCGTTTAATAGGCACGGTGATCACCGCTATCACAAAATAGATAAACACAGAAGGCCGGCTCCAAACAACGAACTGTAAAACGTAGGTTCTTTATAGAATCTGCGATGACGTCAGAAAACGGACCAATGAAAAGCCTACGAACGCTATAATTGGCGTAACAAGAAGTCTTGATAATCGAACGTTGCGTATAGATATCAGGCTGCGCCACAACACCCTGTCCTCCGCCTTTCGCATCCAGTCTCTCCATCTCAGCCATCTTTTTAAGGTTTTGGGATGCATGAAGAAGCCTCCTCGTGTAGCGCAGTTTGTTCCACCAGTTACTCAACTGAATAGAGCGCTCGGCGTATCCTGGACAGTCACACCCAACACCTTATTTGACTGGCCAATTCTTCCCTTGCGGTGGTAGGGCTAACGCCCGCCTGGGTTGCGACCACTCTCCCACCGGAGTCCGGAGGCATGTTCCGGGCACGCTCGTTCCAACATAGACCTCATCCATCACTTTCCATCAGGCGATCGAGATCAAGAGCGGGCTCATTCAGCAAAAAAAGGTCGTCGGTGCGTATAGCTGGGGGCGTCCCACACTATGCTTGCCGATACGCGGTCTCCACTCCAAGACTCGTCTCCTCCATCGGCCATCGGTCCTTCCTCAAACATGGCCAGTCCACTGCCACTTCAGCTTGCTTGATTACCAATCTATGTCGGCAATCGTTTCTTTTCCGAATGACTTCAATATTTTTTTTTTACAATATGAAATCAACTTAATTTTCACGTAGGTACAGTTGATATTTGTTTGATTGGAAATTACATTGAGATCGCCGTGCGTACGCGTCTATGTGTGTCTTTTGGCTCGTTGTGTGGAGCCTGCCTTCTGTACCATTCTGTGCCGCTATCATTGCGAATACTTTAACGATATAAAGATTAACTGTTACGGTTCAGTTTGCGATTGTAACATATTTATTTTCTGAAAACATCAACGACCCTGGTTACTTATCTCCTTTGGTGGTACCTAGGTACTAGTAAAATATGATGATGCGAAGCTGATGTTAAGCAACCTAAATCACACTAATATTATAAAGGCGAAAATTTGTGAGCGTGTTTGTATGTTTGTTACGTCTTCACGCACAAACAACTGAACGGATTTTGATGAAGCTCGCGGTTTTATCCACATAAGTTTCGACTGGTAGGTATACAAAGTGTCCTATGTGCTAATTCTGGTTATAAACTGTGTCCCAAATTTCATCAAAATCCGTTCAGTAGTTTGTGCGTGAAGACGTAACAAACATACAAACACACTCACAAATTTTCGCCTTTATAATATTAGTATTACTTCCATACTAATATACTAATAATATTATAAATTCGAAAGTAACTCTATCTGTCTGTATGTTACCTTTTCACCCCTAAACCACTGAACGGATTTAGATGAAATTTGGCAGAGGGATAAATTGCATCCCGGGGAAGGACATAGAATAGTTTTATCCCAGAAATCATCCTTTAAGGGGGTGAAAAGGGGGGTGGAAGTTTGTATGGGGAATCAATAACCGCTGAACCGATTTTGATGAAATTTGGAATGGAGATAGTTTGAGTTGTGGGGAAGGATATAGAATAGGTTTTATCCCCGAAATTATCCCTTAAGGGTGTAAAAAGGGCGGTGGAGATTTGTAAAGGGAATCAATAAAAAAGGACTATAATACTTTTATCGCGGGTGAAACCGCGGGGCACAACTAGTTACCTATAAATAAGTTAGCTAGCGAAATGTAGGTTTACTATAGTCACTGGCAAGCCAGCCTATTCCTTTGAACCATACGAGCGTGATGTTGTTATGTCGTACACAGGTATTACGGCACCGTATCCGCAAACCCTTTCATGTAGCAGGTGTCCACAGGCGGAAGTAACCACTTTCTATCATGCACTCGTAGTTAACGTCTTCCTGTTTGCAAACTTCAAACATGTTGTAGCTATGATGCATGATGTATTCTGTCTCATTATTAATCAAATAGAGAGGTTATATGGGAATCGAGAATAAATAATAACAGCCCGGGTCGATCGAAGTTAAGCTACGCTTGCCGAGGTCAGTCTGTGGATGGGTGAGCATATTGAGACCCCGCCGTGCCTTAGAGAGCACGTTAAACTGTAAGTCCCGGCTCTCATTGGCAGATCTTAATAGTAACCAGAAACCCGAAACTCTGACTATAAGTCTTACCAAGGGGTATCGTTTTACCAAATAACTGGGTTGTGGAGGTCAGATAGGTAGTAGCTCCGTGTAAAATACCTGCATCCGGTTAGACTGGAAGCCGACCCTAACATAGTAGGGAAAGGCTAGGCAGATGATGAGATATAAATACAAATAGTAACTTTACAAAGGCTGACACAATTTTTTTACGGTTGCGGATCATATTATAATCAACATACAACCTGACACTGACCTGGAAAAAACGTATTTGGCGGGCAACCTTATCCTATCTTATACTTAAAAATATTATAAATACGAAAGTGTCTCTGTCTGTTACCTCTTCACGCTTAAACCGCTGATCCGATTTAAATGAAATTTAGTATAGAGATAATTTGAGTCCCGGGAAAGGACATAGGATAGTTTTTATCCCGATATTCCCACGGGATCGAAACTTACGCGGGTGAAACCGCGGGGCGCTGCTAGTGTAAGTACAGACGCCAGCTGCACATCAAGCTACACGAAACTGTCAAATTTTTCCAATCAACTTTGGACCTTATGCTTTAGCGGTAAAGTTGAAAATCTATTACTTAAAGAAACTTGACAGATTTTGGTAGCTTGATGTGCTGGCGTCTATACAGGGTGTTACAGAAAGGGTATATCAATACAAACGGGTTGAAGAGTGTATCTGGTCTAGAATCTCTGTAAAAAATTTCAGCTCAAAAGCAGTAACTTTGAAAATGCTTAATATTTTTTTATTTCGATAGTTTATTGAATTGAAATCATAACAAACGTGTCACCGCACTACGAGGGTCATTATCCATTATCTGTAGTGTGTCTGTGCGCCTAGTACACGCACATCACGCCGCCGCGGGCCAGTGCAGCGCCGTGATGTCGAAATAAAAAAAATATTAAGCATTTTCAAAGTTAATGCTTTTGAGCTGAAATTTTGTACAGAGATTCTAGACCAGATACACTCTTCAACCCGTTTGTATTGATATACCCTTTCCGTAACACCCTGTACAATAATTTTAAAAGTGGACAATGATTAAGCGTTATGAATACGTATTAAATCCTCGTAATTTTGCGATAAACTAAGCCTATGTTACGGATAGATGCTCAGTCGTGAGTTCGAGTGCAGCCCTCTGACCCTAAGCCGTTAATACGCGCCTTCTATCTTGTGCAGACTTCCGTGTAACATTTTAAGTTAATATTTATGATTAATCGGTAAAGGGCACAATATAACTCAGCGTCTCATGACTTCTCATCTAATTCTTGAGGCTATTTCAAATCTTAAATCGTTTATGCAGTCTATAATGTACAATTTACAGGTGGTAAATAAAAAAATAATAGAAACAATTATGAATTTGTTACTTCTTATTAATCGCTTGATCTCCGCTAATGAGACGCAATTGATTTTCTATTGTATCTATCGTGCCACATGTAGTATGCGCATCTGTGGCGCGGGGCTTGACCGGTTAAATATAAATAAATAATAAAATTCCTCAAACACATGCAAATTACAAAATATTAAAAAAAATCAACACAAAAAAAATTTCACACTTCACAACGTAATGTACACAGTGCAAAATAATGATTGAGTCATACAAGATACTAATTTCTTCGATTTCACATAATCCGTATGCAAGTCCTTGTACCATAGAGCAAATAAGAGCACAACTAATGTTAACCATAAAGAACAATAACTAAATAAAAACCTCTACTAAGAACGTTTTTACCGCGTCTCGCTTCAACAAATGAATGAAACAACATCCTGTGTTTACTAATTACTACAACATTATAGTAATGGCTTGTGTAAACCATAACATAGAGGGTTCCACACATTTTATCGGAACAACCATCATCACAGGCGCGGAATATAGCCAGGTAACTTTTTTTTTTTTTGTTGTCGGGGGAAACCTTCAAAAGGCACCCGACCTCCGGGGACCGGTCGGGGAATGTAGGATTTTTACCTCACTAAAACCACCCCGGTGATCACCATCAGCACTTAGGGGCGGTTCCGGTTCCTCTTAAAAGATCAATTCCGGAACCCCCCCGTGCAACGCCTGTAAGGCACATCCCTGGGGAGACTGTAAAGGGGCCTCCCCTGAGCCACGATATGCACGGCAGCACGTTACCACTGTGCCACCGACTTCCCTGGGGTCACTTTGTGGGCGGACAGAGTCCTCACTCGGTGCGCCCGCGACCCCAAAATAGCCAGGTAGCTACAGATAGCACATCAAGCTACCCGAAACTGTCAAATTTTCCCAATCAACTTTGAACCTTAGGTATACCTACTTTAGCGATAAAATATCTATTAAAGTAATTTGACAGATTGTAGTAGCTTGATGTGCAGTCTGTACATTTAACTTGACATCGCGCCTGTATTCCTCGAAAGGTTGGGCAGAGATGTACCCATAGAAATAAAAAAAAAAACACTTTCTTTCCTATATCTATGGGTGAACCTATAGTACGTCCACATTTCACCCATTATGTTCAAGTCCCAAGTAATAGGGGCGAGCCTATTGCCACCAACCGGGCACAAATCCAGGCTCCGGGCTGTTACTAACCAATTCCAGATGGAAAAATCCAATACTACCAGTCGGATTTGAAAATTATTTTTGCATGTGATAGCCCACTCCTTGAGGAAGGCTACAGGTTTTTATCCATCACGCTGCGACCCTTACGAGCCAAGCAAAAAGAATAAAACGTAAAAAGAATGCTAAGCGAATACGAAGTAATAGCGCGGGCGGGCGATGCGATACGATGCGATGGATCGGAGGCCGACATAGTTTTATAAAAACGTGGCTGTTATTTTAGTATATTGTGTATCTGTATTGTGTTAGGTAAATGTCCTTTCTTTGGTATTGTTCGTCGAATCGTTGTGCTGCACGATTTTTGACAAATGCGTGCACTGACTGGACAGGTCCGCTCAATCTTTTTTATTTATTTATTGTGTGTGGTTCTTTCCTCAAAAGACCATTTCAGACACCAATCTACATGGTCTTCACATGATCTGACCAAAATTTTGTCTGGACTTTAAAAGAGACTGTGACCTCTGAGTTTGTTTCGGCCTTTCTTCTCAGAGTAGTCAGATAGGAAACGCCGACCTCATCTAGCTTAAAAAAAAATATGATTGACGTGTAAAAATGTTTGTACAAACCTAGTTACAGAAAATAAATCATTTATCATTTATCTCTAGCACGCGAACAAATTCGCGGGCACAGCTAGTAAGTAAAAATAAACTCCTCAACATTCCTTTCAGCGCACATGCAAAGCACCCGTTATCGCCAACGTTCACCATCGGTTGCACCATCACATCGCATCGGTCCGATTGCAAGTTGGCCAACATATCGGCGGTAGATCTGCCGAGCTGGTGCGGTCTAATGATATTGTTGTGACATTCTGACCTCTGCGGTGTAAATGTTAGCACATTCTTGTTCGGTACAGTGAGAGACGTAACGTTTAGACATTTGTTCCGCGATTTTACTGTAATTTTACTGTTTTAAATACAACATCCTTTATTCGACTAAAATGCAGGTCGATTTTTAAGGATATTCTGTGTGAGACGCTGTCAGCTCGTGGATGGGCGTCCATTTCTCTTTCCAGACACTTTTCTTGTTTCTTGGTATATAGCTTATAGCAGAAGCCAAAAAATCCGGCTACTGTTCTAATCTAATGGTCTGGACTAAAACAAATATACATAAGTGGTTATAGCAAATACATAAATAATCTCTAGATCTAAAGGTAAAGGTTAAAGATAAAAACAGACTTAAAAAAAAAATAAGATAAAGAAAGGAAGAAGAAAGACATTTTTTTTTTAATGAAAGAGAAATGAAAATACAAAGATTTGTGTTCATAGGTACCCCAGAATTTGCGTTTTGGAATTTAGATCTGAAATCTACTGTGTAAGACACTCTTTAGTTAGACATGGCTTAACATACCTAAATAATAAAATACCGACACGGCGTCAATAGAAGCATTGAATGTTGCGGTATGAGGTATTCCTCGAAACGCACCAACTTTGAAACGCACAAATAGAAACGTCTATCGATATAATTTATTACGAATCCTTCATTCTCATCTTTATGTTTCATCGTTGATGCAATTCGAGGAATAACATTATAACATTTTTATTTTTATTAATATATAATTTTTTTTTCGAGGAAAACTTTTGGTGCGTTGCCAGTAATACCCCTGCGGTATTTATCCCCTTTCATCTTTCAATAAGAAGTACAACTACCTAACCGGTCAAGTAACTAAAGATTTATAGACAGAGAAACATGATCATCACATTGTACTACCTATTGAAAAGGAAAACCTGATTACCATCGTAACAGACTTTCACTAGTTCGGTTAACTTTAACCGTAGGACTGTACGTTACCTAACCGCGAGGAGCTGAACCAACAGGTAATTATACTTTATCTGAACGCGTTCATTAATAACACTAAACCATTCTAATATATTTAACTAATATATTACCTGAGAACCAGTGTTGTTGCTTTATCAATTGGAATTTCGATATTACTTTTGTGAGTTACAACACTATAAAATAAGGAATAATTTGCGCATGAGCGCTTTTTAGACGTCGTCCGTTTTGCAAAGGTGTTATTTATAACTAACTATAAGATAAAGCCTTTCTAAGAGTGCACTCTTGATGTCGAAAGTCATGATCAGCCTATAACGTTCCCACTGCTGGGACACAGGCCTCCTCTGGGTGAGAGGCAATGGGCCGTATCCACCACGCGGGCTCAGTTCGGGGTTGTGGTCACATGCCTTCGAACTTTTGGTTCCTTCACCGTTTTGAGAGCTGGTGCTAATGAAATTATTTACATAAAGTAAAGCGCCTGGGTTCGAACCTACGACGTACAACTCATAAGTCGCGGCCATTACCACTGGGTCACCACTGGTGAGCAATGCTTGTTCTTCTCCTTACTGAAGAGATCTTTAAACAGGTGTGCTGGTCGGGCGGCAATGGTTAAGGTGCGGACAGCCGAGCCGTGGCCGGCAGAGGTCGTGATTTCGAACCCCACCCATAGCACTGTTGATTGACGTCAAGCCACTCCTACCTAGCATACCTTTTAGCATAGGTTGGCAGGAATTCTTGATTTACAGCCTACATAACAAATTAATCTTTAAAATAAATTACAAGCTTATTAGTGCAAGACAATCAAGGATATGAATTGGCAGGTATTTAAGGCGACTACATGACCTAAAGCGCGTTCTTTGTCGGACTGCATAGAAAAGATAAAGAAGCGCGATGACACAACCCTGGTAATTTATTGCAAAATATAAAGCAATTATCTATTTACAAAAAATCTATTGTTTGGACTAAAAAATTAAAACATTTAGTATGTTGCTTGTAGAATAATCTGACAAAAAATCATAATGATTGTATGTATAATTATATTAGTATGGTTTTTATTGTAAAAATAAAGTTTTTAGGGGTATCTTAATGATTTATTTCTATCGTGTCAAATTAGCTGCATTATGTTTTCAACACACTATCTACCTAGCATATATCCTGAAGAATATCATATATTTTTCTGATTTTATTTACTGTAGTCGATCTGTTTCTAAAACTTGCGTTTTTTGCGTTTAGGTTCTGTAAGCCCCTTAAGTCAGTAGTAACAAAACCAGATATGGTGGTCTTTTAGCCCAGGTACGCCCGGCAAATTTTTTAACACGACGATTTTTTATCACGCCCTGGATTTTGAACTCTTTAGTGTTGAGCTGAGCATTGAGGATCCAACAGAGTGCATTCCAGATCGCGTATTAACGCCTGAATTTTTTACTCTCGGCGCTAAACAGTGCACTGTGCGTCGAAAATCCAGCGCGCGTGGTTATGAGGGCTACCTAAATCTATTGCAACTCCGGACTTACTACGCTAGGCCCCAAGCTACGGAGGGGCCCGTGGCTAAATAATAATAGCCGCAAAGGTCGATCGATCAGGTTAAGCTACGCTTGCCGCGATTGGTCTGTGGATGGGTGACCATCTTTACATACCGAGATTAGCTTAACGTGCTTTCCGAGGCACGGAACCCTCCGTGCCTCATTCCGTGCCTAATTTCATCTAAATCGGTTTAGCAGTTTAAGCGTGAAGTGGTAACAGACAGACAGACACACTTTCGCATTTGTATGGATAAATTGTGTAATGACGTTATAAGTCGATAGTAAAAGTTTATTTTATTCTTTTTAGCGCATTTAAATAAAAGCTTGTTTTTAAAAAAAGTGTTTTTACTTTTAATTTTTACCCTCATCTAAACATTCGACGATGTAGATACTAAATGCTGGGTTGAAATACAAAAAAACATAGAAACGTTTCAAGTAGCTCTTTAGTTTGTCGAGCGAAAATGGTGTCACGCTTTCGTTCGTTGATCAAAAGTTTCGTCGTCCCATCGTTTGTCGTGAAAAGAATCAGTCGCACTAACGTACAGACTCCAGCACATCAAGTTACTAAAATCTGTCAAATTTCTTTAATAGATTTTCAACTTTATCGCTAAATTATACTTAAGGTTCAAAAATCATTGGGAATATTTGACAGTTTCGGGTAGCTTGATGTGCTGGCGTCTACAACATCGAGCTGATGTGCTCTCGCACCACTGATGGTCGACATATCGTACTACCGC
The DNA here is from genome assembly GCA_947508005.1 of Amphipoea lucens. Taxonomy (NCBI): domain Eukaryota; kingdom Metazoa; phylum Arthropoda; class Insecta; order Lepidoptera; family Noctuidae; genus Amphipoea; species Amphipoea lucens. Next base: position 8,130,078 of record OX382381.1, on the reverse strand, counting down.
CCTAACATTTGTCGCGTATTTGTTTGTCGCAATTTTGATGCGGAGCCACAATTTGTGCGTTTTATGGCCCTGGCACCGATATATAATAATAATAATAATATGTACATAAATAAATAAACGAAATAATAATAATAAAAGTGTTACGCAGGCTCACGTTAGGCGGTTGGATCAAGGGCCTGATTCAGAAGGCAGTACTCCTCGATACGGCTCGTATTGTGAGGAGGTTCCTGTCTCTGGAGCCCTAACCACCGGTAGCTTGGACCCTGCTCCCGACACCGGCGGACTACTATTTTTTTATATATTTAAATGTTTTTTATACTTAGATATTTTTTATATGTTAAGAAATATTTAAAAATTTAATCAAATATGTAGGTATATAGACGAATAAACGAAATAATAATAATAAAATCTTTATTTCAGACTAGGTCTGGTATAGATATCATTAGTTGCCGTTATTCTAACATAGTCTATATTGGCAATATTTTATTCATTTATGGTAAAGCGGCTTTTAATTGCAGTTTCAAGCTTATAAGAACTCGCAGCGAGAGATATGATTACGGCTCTTTAAGACCACACAACTCGCAAGAAAATCCTGTTATGCAAAATGTTACATCAATAAACTATTTTATATCTTGTTCAGGAATTAGACTTTGACAAAATGCACTCAATATCCGTTTCATATCATACCGCTATTGCAACAGCCGGCTAAAACAGTCGATAACAGTGTCAAGCTAATACTTAACAGGCAAAGCAAAGTTTATTGCCTATAGCAGGTAATTACTCGACTTGAAAGCCAACACCGCTTTCCATAACCGCGTAGCACTAAATCTGTATGTCGCCCTTAATTATGTAAAACAATATCTTAATTATTACATTTCTATCTACGAATTGTGACTGTTGGCTAACAATTGCTGTGGTACGGCTTATACCAAATACAGAAATAATCCCGCTACAATCTAATTCTGATCGTCAAAGTGTACACTTCCTGGCAAAATAAGGGAACAGTCGATTCTATTCAATGCGAAGAATCGCCGCTTTGTGCCAGCGACCGTAACTCAAGAATTAAAAGGAATGGAGGAAATGATGCAGTTATAATGCCGTTTATTCCGACTCTAACAAGACCTATTAACAAATAACGCTGTAAATAACGTTAGAGTGTTTGGCATCGTCGGGAAGTCTAAATTAACGCGATAAAGTCCACGAGACCAACTGGAAATACTCCAAGACATACATTGCTGCAAAGGATACTAAGCTCAGATTAAACTTGAGAGAAAAACACTGAATTCTAAGTAAAATGCTTTTAACCTAATTGTATTTCAGTGCGAGTTAAAATAATACGAAATTCTGTTACCTGAGTTTACGTTGGAACGGAGCGGAGAATACAATTTCTACGATATCACTATTCAAGTGAGCCTTTCCTATGCATATCTTTGCTTATTATGTAAATGTACAAATACATTTTTAAAAGAACAATCTCAGTTGCAAAATAAAAGTTTCATAGCAGTATATTATTTTGTCCGTAAGTGTTTGAGTCGGGTACCCCGCCCTGCAGTATCGTGTGTTGACATTTTGATGGCTATCCGCACATTGCAAAATAATAACATCACTATCTCACTCACGCATTTTGAATTCCCTGCATTAGACAGGGACAGGGGATAACTTTTCTCATTGCCGCAATGCAACCTGCGCAGGAGTCGATGCGCATTTGCGATACGTACGACACCGGTGCAATTGTAATGCAAAACCAGTCGTTAGCTAAATGTGGTTAAAATATTACTGATGGACATCTGTCTGCTTGCCGCCCGCTTGGTACGGTCGTAATGGTAGGCTCGCTCTCTGTAAGGACGAATTAAAGTTAATCTTTACATCTTTTTTAGAGTAATGATGGTACATTACATACACGTGTATTATTATCTTCTTTCATAAAGTATGGCTGAAGATAACGCAAGATTGTGTGTGTTCAAAAGATTTAAGTGGGTAGACACTACAGTAGTTGTTTAGGAGTGAGAAGTTGTGATTACACATTAGAAATATGGAGCAATGGCCCAGTGGTAATCGACCTACTAGCACCCTAATTGACAACATTTCAAACCTGACACGACCTTAAAACAAAAATACCATTTCTTTATTTTCGTATACTGAGTTCAAATATATTTTTATTTTATTTTTTTATTTCTAAATTTCTGAGAAAAAAAAATCAAAATCAAAAAACATGTGATGACGTCACATGAACGGCGGAATGAGGTAGTTACCTTTGCGCATTCCAATGTCTTTGATTGAAAACATTATATCAAACAAGACATGTTTATTTATTTTATTTATTTAAACTTTTCACACAAAATGGTACAAAGGCGGACTTAATGCCTTAGGCATTCTCTACCAGTCAACCAAGGGTGGTGAAGAGGTTAGATGGCAGGTGCTTTGGTTGAGAGGAACAATGAAAAAAATAAAAAAAACTTAAAATTAGGTACACACATACATAAATAAGTTATATATAAATACATAAATAAGTTATATACACACACATACTATTTACTATAATAAATACTTGTAATATATATATATACATACAAATTCAAGGGAGAGAGATGTTGAGATGACTCTACACTATTTGTTTTGAAAATAACTCTGCAATTTCCGCTTAAATGCATACCGACTGGTGGCCGTCCTGATATCAAGAGGAAGTGCATTCCAAAGAAGAATGGACTGAATATGAAAGGAAGAATGAACAAAGTCAGAAGTATGAGAAGGACAGAGTAGGAGAAGATTGTTAGAGGAACGCAAATTCTTAGTGTGAGAAGAACATAGATATTGGAAGTGAGACACGAGATAAGAAGGAGGAGTGGGAGAGTTGAGAAGGGAGAAAAGCGTGGTCAAAGCGCGCAATCTTCTTCTTTGGCGAATGGACATCCATTTGAGCTCAGACCTATAGCTCGACACATGGTCATATTTCCTAAGGTTGAATATGAACCGGATACCATAGTTGAGCAATCTGTCGAGCTTATCCAGCAAAACCGCATTCAAGTCAAAGTAGCACACGTCACCATAGTCGATTATAGGGAAAATCAAAGTCTGCACAAGCATAGTTTTCGTCTTAGCAGGCAAAAAGTTTCTCAGACGATACAGGGATCGCAGAGTACCATTGACCCTTTGACTAACACTAGAGACCTGGCGTTGCCAGCTAAGTGTAGAGTCAAGATGCAAACCGAGATCTTTCACAGTGGGGGTAATAGGTATGACGGTACCATTGAAAATAAGAGGAGGAAGAGAGCTTAGCGTCACCCTACCCATCATACGTGAGCTTCCAATTATAATGGCCTGACACTTCGAGGGGTTTACTGACACCCCGAAACTATCAGACCACTATCAGACATGTCAATGTCACCTAAGAAGTGTAACTAGAAAACAACTAAAAAACTAAATTGAATTCAACAATATTTTTTCCTATCAACTCGACACGCTGCTTACTGTTAATATTATCAATTTTTAATTGATATTTCGCCAATAAAATGGATCCTAATGAAAAATATACGCCAATGACGGAACCAAAACAACGACTGAGACAAGTGACATCTAACAGTTTTTTTGACGGGTCACAATAAAGCAAAGGTAATATCGCCATTCTACCGTCATCTGGCACTTACGTCTTTTTAGAATACACCGAATTTCAAAGTTACATAATTTCGAAAAACGAAAAAATATGGGTGCCCTAGATTTGAATTTACTTTTATATAACGTAATAATACATGCAGGTTAAAAATATGAAATGTTGTCAATTGCGTAACACACTATCGATCGGAATCTGAATCATTTTGAAGCAAATCGCTAATCCATTGAAAATTCATCCATTCATAAGTTCGAAAAATTTGTCTGCTCAATACGTAAATAACGCAATGAATGTTGTTGAACTGTCAAAATGAAGCCGATTCCTATTGATAATATGTTACGCAATTGCCCCGCAGACTTACGAGTTCTAGGTCGTGAGTTCGAACCCGGGCAGGCACTATCAACTCAGCCTATCGCAGTCCACTGCCGGTCAGGCTTCTCCCGTGCTGCGCCACAACACCCTGTCCTCCGCCTTTCATCCAGTCTGTCCCAGTCACCTTGTTAAGGTCGTCGGTCCATCTAGCTGGGCAGCGTCCCACACTACGCTTGCGGATCTGCGATCTCCACTCCAGGATTCGTCTGCTCCTACGACCATCGGTCCTTTGACAAACACGGCCAGCCCACTGCCACTTGAGCTTGCATACTCTACTTTACATTGTGTATTTAATTTCATCACCACTGCTCTCAAAACGGTGAATGAAAACATCGTGAGGAAACCGGCATGTCCTAGAACCAAAAATTCGAAGATATGTGACGTCCACCAACCCTCACTGGGCCCGCGTGGTAGATTATGGCCCACTGCCTCGCACAGAGCCTGTGTCCCTGTTGTAGGAACATAATAAGCTGACTATACTAGAGATATTTTAGTTGCTTGCATTTTATTTGCAAATGCAAATGCTGGTGAATGGAATGAATAATACAAAATCATTAAATTAAGAAACACAAGATTTGGCGCAAACAAAGTCGTATCTTGCAAGCTACATTTAGCCAAGGCAAAACATAACTAAGTTCTAAATGGTTCGCCTGCAAAGCGTGAAGATAAAAAGTGGCCAATTGCGAGTCGAACTCGCCGACGAAGGGCTCCCATACCAACGTGCAATATTTGACACTAGTTATTTAAAAAAAATAAGAAAACACATTTCTTGTAATGGTAGTGGACCTCCTTTAATTTTTTACTTTCTGGCTGGGGACTGCACCCTACACATCTAAGGCGCGTGTATATAGCTACTGTAAGAAGTCGATTAGATTATGGGTGTGCTCTTTATGGCAATAGCAGTCGTACACATTTAATAAAATTAGATAGGATTCAGAATCTGTGTTTACGTATAATAGGCGGTTTTATTAAGAGCACACCTATACATGTTATGGAAAATGAATTATGTATTGCGCCTCTGCACGTCCGTCGGCAATATCTTGGAAGTAAATTTTGGATGAAATGCAAATCCTTTAAAAGTAATGTCACCATTGATATACTCGAACATCTGTCAGCGCTGTGTTCGCACCGCTACTGGAGAAACAAAGCAAAACCTGTTTTAGTTACGGTCCATGACTCACTTAAAAACGAACGTATGTACTGCAGTGATATCGTAGAAATGTTTAGTTTACCCACTTGGGTCAGCAACGTGGATCTAGACAATAATATAATTTCGACTATTGATGGTATTGACCAGGCCAAAAAAGATTACAATACTTGTCAATTAAAAGCTCTTTGCGATAGATATCTACAAATAAATTATACTGGTCTATATACAATTTATACTGATGCGTCAATCACTAATAATGAAATTGGGGTTGCGTTTTTTGATTCATGTGTAAATGCCTCAATGAAACTTAAAGTGGATTCTAGGATCTCAATAATGCACGCTGAATTAATAGCAATTTTAGAGGCATTGTCCTATATTGACTCAATTGCATGTTCTGAGTTTTTAATTATATCTGATTGTCGCAGTGCCTTACAGTTACTAAGACGATGTACCTTACCCAAACGAGGGATTCCCATTGCCTATGTTATATTGGATTTGATATGTAAACTTAAAAGTAAGAATAAAAATGTTGTAATACAATGGGTGCCCTCTCATATTGGCATTGAAGGTAATGAGATGGTCGACCAGTTCGCTAAAGAGGCATCAACAGACGGTGAAAAGTATTCCTGTGCCCCGTATTATACCGAACTATACTGTAGATTAAAACACCTATGTTATGACAGCTGGCAAGAATACTTCAATGAAAGGAGCCGCAGTAAAGGTATATGGTATGCCACTATACAACCGAACGTCCTTAAAAGTACGTGGATAGACAGTGCCAATATGGGAAGGCAGACAATCATAACAGCTCTGCGACTTCGCTCCGGACACATACCCTTAAATAAATTTGCATGCCTAATGGGTAAAGTTGAGTCACCAAATTGTGTAGAATGCAACTTGATTGAAGACGTTTATCATATCATCATGGAGTGTGTCCGGAACGAGCCGGAAAGACGAGATTTATTTATAGTATTTAATAGTATGTGCGAGACTGGGGTATGTAACAGCGTCCTTGCTGCTCCTGCTTCGGAAGCAGCCAGGATGCTGTACAGGCTCGTAAATATTGGTATACGTCGCAGAGGTAGTGTAAGATAATTTTTAATTATATAGCAGTATGTAAAGTCGATTTGTAACGATGAGGGTGGCATAATCTGTCTAGATTAAAACCCTCTATAAATAAATAAAGAAAAAAAAAAAAAAAAAAATTTTTACTTTATTTAATTTGTATTATTTCTTGTTATAGTGACCATAGTAATACACGATATGTTTTATTATATACCCCATCACTAGAAGCTACCATAGGTGCTCTAAAGGGAATAAAGTTGAATATTTTTTATTGTTCCCCTTTGAGCACCACGGCAAAATATTGATTGGTGCTCTAATGGGAATACCTTTGGTGCTCTAAAAAAGGTGCTCTGAAAATAGGTGCTCAAACGGGAATACTCCAAAATTTCAAGTGTCTACCTGTTACGGTTCAAAAGATACAGTCCTGTGGCAGACGGACAGACGGACAGCGAAGCCTTTGTAATAGGGTCCTGTTGGCACCCTTTTACTATGTACGGAACAACAAACACGGTTGTAAAAATACAATCAAATCAATCTGCCTAGCCTTATCCCAACTATGATGAGGTTGGCTTCCATTCTAACCGGATGCAGCTGAATACCAGTATTTTACATGGAGCGACTGCCTATCTAACCTCTAACGTTACTGGATAACATGTTACCCCTTGGCAAGACTAATTGTCAGACTTTCGAGCTTCTGGCTACCCGTAACGACTGTCAAAGATCTACGAATGACAGCCGGGACCAAGTGCATGCTTTTCGAGGCAGGAAAGGGTCTCGGTATATTAGGGACGGTCACCCACCCATGGAACAACCTCGGTAACCGTTGCTGAACCTTGAAGATCGACACGCGCGGCTGTTATTATTTAGCCACAAGTACCTCAACCCTGACACCCACCTACCTATCATCCTATCTAAATCTATATCTTACCTATTTTAAAATTAAGGCAAAACTGATGAAGAAATATTACGGAAGCTGAAACACGATCTATCAGCATTCCTCTCTCCTTTTTACGCAACAGTCTACTTTAAACTGCAATAAATATCTAAATTAAACATGTAACCAACCAAAAATTATAGTGTACGAATGCAAATAACGAATTTATGTGCGAAATTATCATACAGGTCGGCAAACGCAGTAACAAATCAAAGTTACTCCGTGACCGTTACCATAGACAAAGAATGAATAAATGCGAAACTCTCGCTCTATACGCTTCCTAAATGTCTATGGTCTGTTCCAAAAGTAACAGATAAACTTGAAAACAAGCCCTCATCATCTGCCTAGCCTTTTCCCAACTATGTTGGGGTCGGCTTCCAGTTTAACCGGATTCAGCTGAATGTCTGATTTTACATGGAGCGACTGCCTATCGGACCTCCACAACCCAGTTACTGGGTAATACGATACCCCTTGGTAAGACATTGTCAGACTTTCGGGCTTCAGGCTACCTGTAACGTCTGAAAAGGCTAGGCAGATGATCAGTGATGATAATGACTGATGACGTATTGACTTATTAGGCTTAAGGTAGTAACAGGCTGGTGATAAGCTGTAGTTTAATATTTCGGCTACAAAAGTGCAAGAGTTTCGCTTCTATCTGGTTTTGTTACTCTATGGCCGCAACACCTTTTAGTTAATTCATTAGTTTACCTACAGTTCGACAAAACTTTGGCAATAATTTACATAAGTAGGCGGAACGAGACAAAGGTCGAAAGGCTGTTTGCGAATTAACTTTGGGGGCATAGAATGGGCGATTGTTGTGTTTGAGCAGTGGGGAAAAACACTTTACCTGTTATGCCCGCTTTCTGAGATTTTTCAACGGAGTTTATCCATTCGATAGTGATTATTGGTTCGATATCGTGTTTCTGAACACGTCATTAAGGAAGAATTCAGCTTAAAAGTCGAGTGAATTATTATCGAGGGTTATGTGAGAACCTCAAAAATCGAGCATAAGGAAGGAATTCGCTTAAATAGATAACTATGTCGAATCAACAGCTATTGAAAGTTTAAACTCCGTTTGAGAATTCTTCAGAAACCGGGCATTAGTCAACAAAATCGTGGAGATAAGTATCAATACCCGCGATTTCAATAGATTGACATTACTGTATAGGTTTCTCCGTACTTCTAAAATGAACTAGTTTTTTGTGTAGATTCAATAAAATATATGCCATGTATGGGCCCTATCAGAATACCAGCACTGCGGTAATTATTTTTTTTTAAATAAAAAAATGTAAAAGACTCATAACTCAGATACCTAAGCTAGGAGAGGAGATACGAGTCTTTTTGCCTCGCACAGGAATTTTTTTTTTCTTGTTTATTTTTTTTGGTTTTGTTTGATGTCATTTTGTTAGTTTTAAATACCTACTCCTTTTTTTATCGTTTTTATTTCCTGTGCGTCCCAAATATTTCCTATCTAGTTTATTCTTTTCCGATTCCACTACGCAAATTGTATCCTTAGAAAATTCGTGATTAAAAATAATAATCAAAACATAAAAAAACACTTTTTTTTTGGTTTTGCGTTTAAACAAAAACTTTCGTATCATTGAAAATTTTCGCTAATTTCAAAGCCTTGCAATTAAAACCTATTTCAGAAATTGCATTAGAACTCAATAATTAATTACCATGACTAAATATTCCTTAGAAGTCGTTTATATAGCCCAAAAGAACATTTAAGACAATAGAATTATGTAGGTGATTGTTGCATAGGAATAGAATCAATAACAATATGCCCGCAGAAATGTGAACTGGGACAAGTTATAGGTAATCTAGATACAAAGGATAAGTACCTTTTCTAAAGTATAATGCACTATGATCAATACTGTCCTAAATTGTCCTAGGTAGATATAGACTGTGGCGCCATCTGTATCGCCACATGTGAACTACACATTACACTGACGTCACGCAAAATCCTGTATAACGCAAGCAGAGTTTACCGCGCCAATAGTCTCGAGTCTCGACATCAATCGTCGGGCAGTTGCCGACCAGAAACGACACCCGTCTGTTCGGAGGATCCTCAATTTTCTATGGAGGATGAGTGAACTTTACACCCTATGCCTCATACCTCTAAAAGACTATAGGTATTATTATGTTAAACAATTCACGATAAGACAAATATGGAATTTTGTCAGTCTATCTGTCCGCTGCTGTATTACGCAAAAACTGCTGGACAAACTTGAGCAAAACAATTTGAGTACTTAGTACAGACGCCAGCACATCAAGCTACCCGAAACTGTCAAGTTTTCCCAATCAACATTGAACCTTATGCTTAAGCGATAAAGTTGAAAATCTATTAAAGGAATTTGACAGATTGTAGTAGCTTGATGTGCTAGCGTCTGTACAATCCTGGAAAAAATCTAAGAAAACCTTCGGGCGGGGCGAACCTGGGAGAAGGGTTAGAAGAAATTCGTATTTTTAGAATGGCAGTAAAATTAGGGTAACGACTTCTCTGAATTGTTTTTTAGATTTTATGTATTTTTTTTTGTCTCCTTTACTCTTTAACACGCTGTCTACATCTCTTTATTTCTTGTCCTATCGCAGGTATGGTGGAAGAGATTTCTTATGAAATAAGCATCACCTTTGTACCTATTTTTCTGTTCTGTTTTTTTTTCTTGTCTGTTTATATATGTGTGTACAGACGCCAGCACATCAACCTACTACCATCTGTCAAATTTCTTTAATAGATTTTCAACTTTATCACTAAAGCATAAGGTTCAAAGTTGATTGGGAAAATCTGACAGTTTCGGGTAGGTTGATGTGCTGGCGTCTGTACATAAATGGTAAAATAAATAAATAAATAATATAATTTTGATGAAAAACATAACAAATGTTGCCTTAACTCCATCAATTTACTTAAACCTCGACTACACAAGCACAAAACAGCCACATAATTGTAATGAGATTAACAATAAATTACCACAACGTATAAATAGTAGGCCGTGGAGCAGCCTTAGATTTTAGGTAGATTACGCACTGTGACGGTAATAGGCATTTACAGCATTGGCTGTAAATGCCTATTACAACTATTGCTATTGAGCAGGCTGGCATTTACTATACTGTTTATTATATGAACATTCTGGGACAAGCGTGTGCCGCTTCCTTTACGCAAACCGTTTGTAAGATATAGAGGCATTAGGGTGTCTAATTAAGCGAATCGGAATGGGGTTAAAAACTGAAGGCTTGCTCCAGAGATGGCAGCACTGTTGAGTGTACCTTAAACTGTTATTATTGTGTTGGTGTTGTTGTTTGGTTTTAATGACGTATTAAAATTAAACGATAAAAAATTTACCTGTTGTAGCCTTTTACCAACTATGTTAGGGTAGACCTCCAGTCTAACCGAATGCAGCTGATTAGCAGTGTTTTATATGGAGCAGCTGCCTATCTGACCACCACAACCCAGTTACTGGGTAACACGAAACGGAATAGATTGACAAGATACAATTATCACTAAAATAATGTAACAAGTCAATATCTTTGAAAGGAGCCGTTAAAACACACCTGCAATGAAGAGATAAATTCATTAAACAAGGTAATGCATTAATACTAGCACGCTCGACGAGTGTTCAAATTATTGCTAGATTTAATTGCAAAAGTCAATCTAAATGTCAAAGATCTCCTTATTAGTTCGACTGCAGACTATAAGGGCGTAATATCGATTCACACACAGGTGTACAATAATACATATTTTGCAAATACACACATCAAAAGTGTCTAGGGATCAAGCATTTTTATGCGGATTTCTTGAGATTGAGATGTGGCTTTGTAATAAATTTATGATTTTATAAATTTATATGGATCCTTTTTGGTGCATTTCATAATTTGAATCAGGAACTGTGAATCAAATTCGAGTAAAAGATGAAAATCAGCTGTCAATATTTTTCCTATAAAAACATACAACGCATTGAAGACATTATTAGTGCTACTGTTTCCCTACTACTGATTAAAACCAACGTTATTATGGAGCGGCGACGTCATTTAAGCAGGGAAGAAATGCTCAGAGCCGTGGGAATGATAGAAGCTGGTTCCCGGCAACGTACTGTGGCTTTAGCTCTGAATACAAGTCAGAGTGTTATCAGTCGACTTTGGACACGTTACCGAAGCACTGGTACCGTGGCTGAGCGCCATGGAGGACGGTATCGCTGCACCACACGGAGACAAGACCGATACATTCAAATCTTAACTCGAAGAGCTCCAACAATAACCGCCATGATGTTAGCCGTGAGGCTTCATCACTCTTCAGGGAACTTAATTAGCGACCAAACAGTCAGAAACCGCTTGCATGAAGTGAACCTTCATTCCCGAAGACCGCTACGGGTACCACCTATAGCAATGCACAATCGTAGGATTCGATATCAATGGGCTCTTGAACACAGAAATTGGGCAGAAGAACAATGGCGTTTCGTGTGCTTTTCTGATGAGTCTCGTTTTGGTATGAGACCGGATACAAGACGTATACGACACTGGAGAACCCCTGGACGCCAACAGCGATTAAAATCCTGCCAGGAAGTCCATCCTTATAGTGGTGGAACCATCATGGTATGGGCGGGTATTTGGATCGGCGGAAGAACTGAGTTGATTTGGATCAGAGGCAACCTCAACGCTCAAATTTATGCTGAGACGATTGTATCAGACGTCATCGTTCCTCTACAAGTGCAAATCGGTCCCTTATTTCAGTTAATGCATGATAATGCACGACCGCACACCGCAAGAGTTGTAAGACAGACTCTCGCCGCAGCTAACATCAATGTCCTGCCCTGGCCTGCTCAGTCGCCAGACTTGAACCCGATTGAGCATGCATGGGATATGCTACAGAGAAGAGCTCTGCCGAATATGGAGGGTATCCAGTCGCAAGAAGACCTTTTTTTGTTGTTGCAACGAACATGGGCTGCCATTCCACAGCGTGATTTGGATGAACTCATTTTGAGTATGCCAAACCGATGTTCTTGTGTTGTTAGTGTTCGCGGTAGAAACACGGATTATTAATTGTTTAAGTTACCCAATAAAATTTTAAAGAAAACTGTTATTTCAGTCTTTTTTTCGAACTTTTGTGTTAGTGGTTCAAATGTCAAAAATCCCTTTATTAGGAAAATGGCAAATTTCTTTATTAATGCAAAGGTGACTTGGTTTATCGTTACTGTGACAAACGAAAACACTTTATTTGATGAATCCTTAAAGAAAATTTTAATTAATATCAATCAGGAGAAAAGTTATTGCAAAAATATATGTTGATCCCTAGACACTTTTGATGTGTGTAGTTATAGTTATATTTATTTATGTACAGGGTGTTACGGAAAGGGTATATCAATACAAGCGGGTTGAAGAGTGTATCTGGTCTAGAATCTCTGTACAAAATTTCAGCTCAAAAGCATTAACTTTGAAAATGCTTAATATTTTTTTATTTCGACATCACGGTGCTACACTGGCGCGCGGCGACGTGATGTGCGTGTACTAGACGCACAGACACACTACAGATAATGGATAATGACCCTCGTAGTGCGGTGATACGTTTGTTATGATTTCAATTTAATAAACTATAGAAATAAAAAAATATTAAGCATTTTCAAAGTTACAGCTTTTGAGCTGAAATTTTGTACAGAGATTCTAGACCAGATACACTCTTCAACCCGTTTGTATTGATATACCCTTTCTGTAACACCCTGTATAACCATTTATATGTGCACAGATTATAATCAGACAAGATGAAAGGAACAGAAAACTTATGATGAAAAGTGATACTTATTTCTAAAGAAATCCCTTCCGGCGTACCTGCGATAGGAAATTAGATAAAAGTGATATGACATCATGTGTAAGAGTTAAAGAGAAAGAAAAATACATACAATAAAAAAAACACGTTAAATAAAACATACAATATGAGAATATACGAGTATTTACTATAGTCAAAGTCCAAGCATTTATTTCAAATAGGCACATAAAAGGCACTTTTGAACGTCAAAAATTATCTTAAAATAGAATTGATTCTAGTCGCCCATTCCAAAGGGTACTTTTCGTATGGAGAAGAATGGGCAAGAAACTCCACTGTTACTCTTTTAAAATGTTTTAGGTACAATATTTTGCATGGGTACATTAATTATATAATAACATATTAAAACGAACGAGACGATGGATGTTCTGTGTGAAAGATGATAGATATGACGTAACCGTAATATATTTTGATTTAAAAGAGTGTCCATAAAGTTTCTTTCTTCATTCTTCTCCATAGGAACATACTATTTGAAATGGGCAGGGCTAACTTTCTGACTGACCGACCCCATGACAATTCAAAAGTGTGTTCAAGTGTGTGTTTTGAGTTTGATATTGCTAGGTCATGTCATAGAACCAAAAATTCGAAGATATGTAACATCTACCAACCCGCACTGGGCTTCCATGGTGAACTCCCACTCCCTCTCACAGAGAGGAGGTCTGTGTCCCAGCATTGGGAACTTTATAGGCTGATTAGTGACTACTGAGATTACTAATAGAGATCTATGGAAGAAGATATGCTGCCGACTCCAAATACAATTGGAACAAGGGCAAGAGATCTAGGTAGATGCTTATAGTGGATTGACACATTTGCAAGATTTTTGTCTGACTTTGTTGGAATCCCAACACTAAAACTAAATAAAATTAATACTATGGACGTCACTAGCGTGCGCTCTCGGTAGCCATATTCCTTTGAATGTCTCGTTCACTTTCCTCTCGGGTCGGGCCGCGGCAAGTCGACAACGTGCTCCTGTCTACGATTGATAATTGATGAGAATATAATATATACTTCATTATTCAGAACTGGCTGTTCCGTTACTACGAGTACTTACCTACATCTCCGATAACACGCATCGCCACAGACTTGCAAAGTGACTTGTTTTAATATAATTATCTCTAAATAACTGACAAACTCTAGTTACTTATAAAGACCGTGTAAATGTTCTGATTCTAATAGGTATATCATCCCGAAATAAATGCTTAGAGTTTGTCGCATTCTGGGACAAAAGTAAAAACAATGGTCCTTGTTCCTTCCTCGTCGGGGCACGAGCTGTAGGCACCTACCTACTATAATAGAAACAAATATTTGCCAGCTATATATGCAACATTGCCAACTTTAAGAATACACCCATAACGGTCACTGGTGAAAACTATTTTATTGCAATAGATTTTGCTAAAATTCACCAATGTACCTAATGATTGTCCAACCAGAGATCGCAGACGATAAAACTTTTTAACAAAAATTTAAACCTCCGAAAAAACTGAAAAGCAAAAAATAATAAACCTTTTTTATTTAACCTTAATAAATAAGTTCTTAAACTAATGCAAGTATACCTAAGTAATTTTGAGTCGGCGCCAAACAAGCAAACTAATATCGTTGCGAGTGGTCTCCTCCGTTTTTTCGTCGGTTAAAAATTAATTCACAAACGCAATAAGGATCCATCAGTTTCACCACTAACACTTTCTAAATCCGATTACTAAACGCTAAAGCAGTCTCCCGACACACCTGCACACATAAAGGTATATTGATCATTAAATATATCTACGAATGGATACTGATACAGAACATTATCGTTAAGTTATTGGTTTAAGGCCCACGCAGACGGACGATTAAACTTGTGATGGTGCAACAAACCCTGGCTTGACAGTTTACGTGAGTCCATCAATTTCGCGATAATTAATATCATTGGTACCTAAAGGAATCTGGTACTGTTAGGTACTGTTATGTAAGTACTACAAGGTGTTACGGAAAGGGTATATCAATACAAACGGGTTGAAGAGTGTTTGGTCTAGAAACTCTGTACAAAATTTCAGCTCAAAATCAGTAAGTTTGAAAATGCTTAATATTTTTTTATTTCGATAGTTTATTAAATCGAAATCATAACAAACGTGTCACCGCACTACGAGGGTCATTATCCATTATCTGTAGTGTGTCTGTGCGCCTAGTACACGCACATCATGCCGCCGCGCGCCAGTGCAGCGCCCTGATGTCGAAATAAAAAAAATATTAAGCATTTTCAAAGTTAATGCTTTTGAGCTGAAAGTACAGAGATTCTAGACCAGATACACTCTTCAACCCGTTTGTATTGATATACCCTTTCCGTAACACCCTGTATATACTTCTATACTCCATAGATTTAGGTAGTTAAATAAAGGTAAACAAAAAACCACGTGACTTAGTTAACCGACTAAACATAAGACCAGTCTATTCAGTTGTCATGCTACGTCACAGTTGTACTCTTCAATTTAGCAACTTTTTTAATTAATAATTATAACGTTGCTAAATTGAAGAGTAAAACAACAATACCGAGGAAAACAACAATAACGCTATTATGATAATAATAGATGGCGCTACGTGTCTATTGAACTTTGTCACATTATTTAATTCTGAGGCGGTATGAAGGTCGCCGGGTCAGCTAGTATTTTGTAAGGTGAAAATAAATATTCGGTTTATTTTAATATTCCAAAAAGAAAATAACTTCATTATATTTTATAAGGCGAAAATTAATATCCGGTTTTTTTTTACTAATCTTTTCAGCAATAACTCATTCCTTTCTACAGTTATCGCCATGGTCAGACATTAATCTTTCTAGGGGATGTATTAACAACGAACATAACTGTTCCAAATACCAATATAGAAATTAATTTCCGCTCAGATACGACAAGCAATAGCTACTACATCATATTGCCAATTTATCTACCATTTCCGACAATGAAGCATTAAGTATTGCTCGAAGACAAATATTGGACAACCTGTAGGTATAAATACTGTTTTCTGTAATAATTAATAACTGGCAGTACACAACTTATTCTAGGAGTACTGTTGTAAACCCTATCCTACTTATACCTACTTGTCAATATCTATACAGGGTGTTACGGAAAGGGTATATCAATACAAACGGGTTGAAGAGTGTATCTGGTCTAGAATCTCTGTACAAAATTTCAGCTCAAAAGCATTAACTTTGAAAATGCTTAATATTTTTTTATTTCGATAGTTTATTAAATTGAAATCATAACATATCCACTAAGAAAGGGTTTTTCGAAATTACACCCCCAAGAGGGGGAATGAGGGGAGGATGAAATTTCATACGGACGAAGTCGCGGGCAGAGGCTAGTTAATATTATAAGCTTCGCTCGGTTTTTAGTTTTACGCCTTGACAAAGAATCGAGGTTTCTTTTAGCTGACCCGACAGTCGTTGTTCTGTCCAAACAAAAATCCCATTGAAAAAAGTCCGATTCAGTTTTTCCAAAATTAGAAAATTTTCCGGGAAACTCTTCCAACTTTTCTATCCATAAAAACTTAATTCTGTCTATTACGAACATTTTAAACCAAAAAAATATTACAAAAAAAAAACAACCGACTTCCAAAAAACACTGGGATGTGAAAAATAACTGTTTTTTTTTATTTTCCACTTTTTAGTTGTGGTACCTACCCCAAACAAAATATCTCCTAACCTAACGACTACGCCGCAGGCAGAATCTATAGTAGGTAATGAATAACAGGTACCAGGGACACAGCTCACTCTAGGTAGGGTTGCCAGGTCTTAAAACCGAAAAGCCGGACAAATCAGCCAGTTTAGCCGGATATTTGGGTAAAAAAGCAGGACGCCCTTAATTTTTTAGTCTTAGTATAACACGACAATTTTTTTTTAAGTAAAACTAGGCTTTTTTATCATTTATTATACACTAGAGTGGGGTGGTGATGAAAAGTGACGGGGAGGCGGGGGCGCGCCGCGAACGCTTTGGTCAAATTTAAAAACCCGGACAGGCCGGACACCGTCTGATTTGGAAGGACACGCAACCAAATAGCCTGACTGTGTCCGGCGTTATCCGGACGCCTGGCAGCCCTAACTCTAGGAGTACTAGTAAGTAGTAAAGTATTTTATGATGGAAACAGCTACCTAATACTTGCGTAGGATGATTGGGTACTGATGTTACACTTAAAGAATATATGTAGTTGTTAGTCAGGTTAGCTACTGTTTGTAACTGTTATTTTCATGGTTTATGACTCTGACTGGAGAAGGAAAGACAGTATTAACTGTCTCATACATTTATCGAAGCATTTACATACGGAGTCTGGATTTGTTCCCATAATCAGCCTATAATGTTCCCACTGCTGGGACACAGGCCTCCTCTGTGAAAGGAAATGGGGCGTACTCAACCACGCGGGCCCAGTGCGGGTTGGTAGATATCATGTCTTTGAATTTTAGGTTCTAGGACATACCGGTTTCCTCACGATATTTTCCTTCACCGTTTTGGGAGCAGTGGTGATGAAATACACCATGCATATTTCTTCCACCTGCGAATTTACAAACCTACTTTGTACGGAACCCTCGGTGCGCGAGTCCGTTTTTTTTATTTCTTATTGTGCTATTTATATCTCATCGTATAGTGTACCGGTTGACGTCATGACGTCAACGCCGGCTATCGCTGAAAACCAGCGCTGGGGCTCTGTCTCGCATAGGGTCGTAGCATTATGCTGAGTGATGGCCGTTTTCCATGACGCATATTTTCCCCACCTTGTTCTTTTTTGTGTTTTTCTCTGCGTCTGTAACTAGCATTAAGTCAAGTGTACCTACAGACGAAGTGTACCATGTTTACCGCAAATAAACGTAAATAAGTATTTTCTTTTTCTTTCTTTCTAATACACCTCAAAATACTAAAACTGTTAATTTTTTTCAAAACATACTGGGCCCTAATCTCTTACTATCCTTCCCCAATATTAGATTACCAGGTCAATTACGTCCCCAACCCGCAGGTCAATTCCAGAGCGTTGCATAGTAATTGTGCCTACACCTGCACATGTATAAACTGGAGCGAATTGAATCGCGCTGACGTCATATGACGTCACAACATGGCGGCATTAATCTCCGGTCAATCATCAGCGCGGTTTATTAGCAAAGGTAGACACAATATAGGCGCTACAGGGCCACAGATGCTGTGTAATGTAATCAGTAGGTATATAATAGGATATCCGGAAAATTGTAGAATAAGTGTTGGTCCCGGCTGTCATTCGTGGATCTTTGACAGTCGTTACGGGTAGTCAGAAGCCCGAAAGTCTGACAACCAGTCTTACCAAAGGGTATCGTATTACCTATCCCAAACAAAATATCTCCGGTTCCGTACAAACCTGCAAGGTTTACAAAGTTCGTTCATTACGACAATCGAGTCATAACTATGGTATTTTTATTGCAAAATGAAATTCATAACATTACAATGGGGAAAGATGGAGGAGCATAAATTTAAGACAAAGATCTCTTTATCGTTTAAGTAATCCTTTATTTTATATTAACACATATCATTTATCTATAATATAACTGAAACACTTATACTAGCCTTGCAGCAGACTTGCGAAAGTTCTTTTATTAAAGTTATTTATTTACTAGGTATTATACTATGTAAAATAGTATTTTCGTTGACGATTAATGCAACTGTAGCCATAATTATATCTTTACAAAGTTTTGCAATTGGAAAACAAAGCAGAAACAAACAAAATCGACGAGAAATTGTCGCAAATTTTACTTATTTCGGAACGCGTGCGAAATTATTAAAAAAAAATATATTATGTGATGTAACTAAAAATTTATGGTTTTCGTAATTTTTCCTTTATCTATGCTATAAGACGTTGCTTCGTACCAAATTTCAAGATTCTGAGTTCACGGGAAGCACCCTGTAGGTTTTGATTCCCTTGCAAGTGTCGAAAATTTGCGGCATAAACGGCTGTATCTTTTGATTGCGTTGGCTTAGAAGTTTGATTTTTTCACAGCTTCAAGGGACAGTAGACCTGAGTAATTGATATAAATTTCAGCTTCATACCTCCACGCGTTCCTGAGAAAAAGGGTCTTGACAGACGGACGGACGGACGGACAGACGGACAACAAAGTGATCCTATAAGGGTTCCGTTTTTTCCTTTTGAGGTACGGAACCCTACCCGTACCGTACCCGTACCTCAAAAGAAAAAAACGGAACCCTTATAGGATCACTTTGTTGTCCGTCTGTCCGTCCGTCCGTCCGTCTGTCAAGACCCTTTTTCTCAGGAACGCGTGGAGGTATGAAGCTGAAATTTATATCAATTACTCAAGTCTACTGTCCCTTGAAGCTGTGAAAAAATCAAACTTCTAAGCCAACGCAATCAAAAGATACAGCCGTTTATGCCGCAAATTTCTGCAAATTTTCGAAACTCGCACGGGAATCAAAACCTACAGGGTACTTCCCGTGAACTTAGAATCTTGAAATTTGGTACTAAGTAACGTCTTATAGTACAGATAAAGGAAAAATTGCGAAAACCGTAAATTTTTAGTTACATCATATAATAAAAAATATTTTTGAAAATTTTAAAGTTACTTCTTTTCTCATGAACGCGTATAGGTATTAAATTGAAATTAATATCAAATACTCAGGTCTATAATACCTTGAAGCTGTAACAAAATGAAACTTCTATGTCAACGCAATCAAAAGAAACGGCAATTTAAGCCGCATATTTTCAAACTCGCAACTACTCGCAAGGGAATCAAAACCTAAAGGGTACTTCCAGTCGACCTAGAATCTTGAAATTTGGCATGAAGCAATGTTTTATAGCACACATAAAGGAAAAATTCCGAAAACCTTAAATTTTTATACGGAACCCTCGGTGCGCGAGTCCGACTCGCACTTGGCCGGTTTTTTAACCCTACTCTCTACTAATACGATATAGAGTATAGAGTATAGTAGTCTGGTTTTTTAGCCCTTAATCAAATTAAGCAATTGCCTAGGGCATCACGTCTGGGGGGGCACCAAAAGAAGCACAAAAAAAATCCATCCTTAGGGCATCACGTCTCACTTCCACGTCACCAAAAACCACACCAAAAAAAGTTTCTAGGACTAATTTGAAAATTCGCGCGTTTTAAGTTGACATAGAGTCCGGCCTAGTCATAACCCCGCTCCCGCTTGCTCACTTGCTGCCCGCTAGTGCATTCGGCAATTCGAATGTACCGGAATTGCGATCAGCCAATCACAAACCACCCTTTCCCGCGGGCCCCCCGCCTGGCGATTTATTTTCGTTGGATCCCGCTTTTGAATCCCAGTTTAATATTTTTGGCGTTGGATCCCGCAAAACATTATTATGTATTTCCGTTGCATCCCGAATTTAAAAAATGCAAGATAATTACGTTTTATTGTCGTTGAATTCCGAAAAGTATTTCCGTTGGATCCCGAATACTTAAAAAAATCTGAATGCGGGTACTTTCAACAACAAAATTGTTTATAATAAAATGAGGGGTTCACTAATGTTTCACCAAAACTCCGTTGACAAATTTTTAGTTTACAACCAACGTTTCGTATACTATTTATTTCACAAACAACTCATTTTCTATATAATCTAGTCGTTTCTGGCACTCGCCGGCCGCTGCCGCGGCACCGCTCGCTTCGCTCGCTCGGCTCGTGCGTAGGGGTCACAGTTTTCACCTAACCTAACATTGTTTTTTTTTTTAATAATTAACCTAATCTAACTAGTTCGGTTCCGGGTAACCCACTAAAAATAATCTCTTTTCTTCTATTAGCGCAAGTCGATGAAAGAATGAGTTTCATTTTTTTAGGACATTGCGTAATGATAAGTCAATATGTAAAACGTTTTTATTCCAAACGTTGTTTTATGAGATAAAATGAACTGCTTGTTAAATAACACGTTATTAAACAAAAATTTATCAGTTTAGTTTACAAGTTTAAGTATATGTATGTCGCTTGCTACCGCGTCACCAGTCCTAACTCTCTATTATATTTTGGCTGCTGAGACCAAAACTACAAACGTACAAGTGTACAGGGATGTTTTATAAAATGCGGCTGTTACTTTACAATATTGTGGTGTCTTACGACTTCCACGCGAACGAAGTCGCGGGCAGAAGCTAGTGTTTGATAAAGGTAAATCACTTTTCTTCTGAAATGTACACATGTTGTTATAACATGGGATTCAACGGAAATAGCAAACGGGATCCATCGTTAATACCTAAAAAATGGGATTCAAAAGTGGGATCCAACGAAAATAAACGGTACATCTCATCATCTTATTTTACAAAAAAAACCGGCCAAGTGCGAGTCGGACTCGCGCACCGAGGGTTCCGTATAAAAATTTAAGGTTTTCGGAATTTTTCCTTTATGTGTGCTATAAAACATTGCTTCATGCCAAATTTCAAGATTCTAGGTCGACTGGAAGTACCCTTTAGGTTTTGATTCCCTTGCGAGTAGTTGCGAGTTTGAAAATATGCGGCTTAAATTGCCGTTTCTTTTGATTGCGTTGACATAGAAGTTTCATTTTGTTACAGCTTCAAGGTATTATAGACCTGAGTATTTGATATTAATTTCAATTTAATACCTATACGCGTTCATGAGAAAAGAAGTAACTTTAAAATTTTCAAAAATATTTTTTATTATATGATGTAACTAAAAATTTACGGTTTTCGCAATTTTTCCTTTATCTGTACTATAAGACGTTACTTAGTACCAAATTTCAAGATTCTAAGTTCACGGGAAGTACCCTGTAGGTTTTGATTCCCGTGCGAGTTTCGAAAATTTGCAGAAATTTGCGGCATAAACGGCTGTATCTTTTGATTGCGTTGGCTTAGAAGTTTGATTTTTTCACAGCTTCAAGGGACAGTAGACTTGAGTAATTGATATAAATTTCAGCTTCATACCTCCACGCGTTCCTGAGAAAAAGGGTCTTGACAGACGGACGGACGGACGGACAGACGGACAACAAAGTGATCCTATAAGGGTTCCGTTTTTTTCTTTTGAGGTACGGAACCCTAAAAACTAATGTTTTTAGGCGGTAAAGGTTTAAAGACCGATTCTAGTTGACATACGGATAGGGGGGCCCACAGGCGTGGATTGCTTAGGGCATCAAGTAGTCTTAATCCGTCACTGACTGTGTTTTGTAATATCGAAAACAAAACACAGTGGCACAGTACTTACAATCATTGTTGTACGTTGAAGGGCTGTGACTTCTAATCCTACTCGTGGAACTATTGTGTGGAAGTTACAAATTGCGTGCTTAACTGAGCCGGAGGCGTGAACTGGTATTCCAATATGATTATGTAGGTAGGCACTCAATGAGTTGATCAGCCGTGGATAATACCTACCTAGGTATCTAATCATGGTTTAATGTTCATAGATACGGTGAAGGATATATACGAGCTAAGCTGACTTATTACCTATTAAAATCGCTATAAAGGTACAACATACATACTTGTGGCTAAATAATAACAGCCGCACGGCTCGATTAATCAGGTTAAGCTACGCTTGCCGCGGTTGGTTCACTGATTGGTGACCATCTTTATACACCAAGTCCCGTCCGTGCTTCGGAAAGCACGGATCTTTGACAGTCGTTAGGAGTAATCAGAAGCCTGAAAGTCTGACAACCAGTCTTACAAAGGGGTATCGTGTTACCTACATGTAATTGGGTTGTGGAGGTCAGATGGCGGTCGCTCCATTTGAAATACCTACTGGTATTCACCTGCATTCGGTTAGACTGGAAGCCAACATAGTTGGGAAAACGGCCTTATATACCAGAAGCATTTTCAGTATGGCACCGCGTAATCACTTACCAAAGTCTATACTAGAAACTACATCCATGGATGAATTTAAAAAGAAATTAAAAAGATTCTTGCTGTTTAAATGTTATTATAGTATTCAGGACTATTTAACAGAGGATGTAAGGACATATTGTTCTCAGTAATATTGTTGTTGATGTGACATGTGATTATTGCACCAATTAATTGTCTATTATTATTACTTTAACATTTATTTACAAATATATCTTGACATTCTCATTTATTTTGACATGACATTTTAATCTTTAATTATTCTTGACATTAATATTTGCTAATATTTCATTATTATTTGCCATGGTGAAATTACCAAAATTGTTTTATTAATTATTAAATTAATGTTGCAAGTAATTGACTTGTATAACAATGTTGTGATACAGTATTAGCTTGAGATTTGCATGCTTCAAGGCGTAATATGGCTGACCTATGCTCTATTTTTTTTTTTTTAACAACTTTATGTAATTACCCATATTAGCAAATAAATGATTTTGAATTTGAATTTGAATTTGAAAAGGCAGGCAGATTGATTATTTTATTTCAAAAGTAAAAGCGATTACAACATCTACTTTAGCTAGCATAAAGCATAAGAATAATCATCCAAAAATCTTCCCACTACTGGGATACAGGCCTCTTCTCTTCGAGAGAGAGTGGGCCGTAATCTACCACACGGGCCCAGTGCGGGTTGGCGACTATATCTAAGCTGACTTGTACCTACTTATAGCAGCGAAATCTCCCTTCCCTTTACAAGTTTTGCGTGGTAATCGGTTAGGAAGATAAATGTATTCATTGTCAATCAATCAATCACTTCATTAGGTTAATACGGGTACAAATAGATGTGACCTATAGCGATATTGCCCCTATTCAAAATTTTACAACACAGGTCAAATAAATGAGTTAATATTGAAGATCTTTATAGGTTCCTTTACATAGCGTAATGGTTTAATTAGGATTAGGAGTAACTTGACAAATTCTACGAGTGTTCTGGGGACGCTCGTTTCATTATAGACCTCATCCAACGTGATCGAGGTCAAGGCCCATTCAGCAATAAAAAAAAACTTAAAAGCAAAAACAAAAAGCATTTTCAATGTCCCGCTAGGCACATTTTAAACTCCCTTATCACCCCCCTGCCTATATCACAATGTATTTGGGATCAAAGACAAAGATATTTATTTGTAGGATTTGTTTTTTTCTTTTGTCTTTGATGGGCGCAATCATGGCTTCATGACAACCATCTCCCTTATTGCGTAACAGACTATAAATCACAATCTGAATCATTTTGAACGATATTGCTGATCCATTGCTGCATATGTTCGATAAAAAATTCTGCTCAACAACGTAAATGAATGTTGTTGAACTGTCAAAAAAATAAGTTTAAAAACTAAAACCCGACTAAGTACTGAAAAGCGATGAAACAAGAAAGTACCTTCCCGTGGTCGAATGCCGCTGTACTAAGATAATTATACCTAAGCTATGGTAGCATGCGACCACGGGAAGGTACTTTCTTGTTTCATCGCTATTCAGTAGTCGGGTTTTAGTTTTTAAACTTATTTTTTATTTAATTATTTTGGGGCTTATTTCAGTAATAATTGTATTTTTTTAAATTTGAAATATGCTAATTAAGCCCTTTCATTTGATACCCAACACTGCATGATAAAAAAAAAACATTTTTTTAGATCATGACTTTTTGTCCGGTAGATGGCGCCACATTCAATTTAATGTGACTTCACAAAGCCTGTAAACCAGCGGACTCATTTGTCCAATTATTACAAGTATTTTAGAAGTTGTGAGGGAACATATGAACATACCTACTCGTACCTACATACATACATACACACATCAAAAGTGTCTAGGGATCAAGCATTTTTATGCGGATTTCTTGAGATTGAGATGTGGCTTTGTAATAAATTTATGATTTTATAAATTTATATGGATCCTTTTTGGTGCATTTCATAATTTGAATCAGGAACTGTGAATCAAATTCGAGTAAAAGATGAAAATCAGCTGTCAATATTTTCCCTATAAAAACATACAACGCATTGAAGACATTATTAGTGCTACTGTTTCCCTACTACTGATTAAAACCAACGTTATTATGGAGCGGCGACGTCATTTAAGCAGGGAAGAAATGCTCAGAGCCGTGGGAATGATAGAAGCTGGTTCCCGGCAACGTACTGTGGCTTTAGCTCTGAATACAAGTCAGAGTGTTATCAGTCGACTTTGGACACGTTACCGAAGCACTGGTACCGTGGCTGAGCGCCATGGAGGACGGTATCGCTGCACCACACGGAGACAAGACCGATACATTCAAATCTTAACTCGAAGAGCTCCAACAATAACCGCCATGATGTTAGCCGTGAGGCTTCATCACTCTTCAGGGAACTTAATTAGCGACCAAACAGTCAGAAACCGCTTGCATGAAGTGAACCTTCATTCCCGAAGACCGCTACGGGTACCACCTATAGCAATGCACAATCGTAGGATTCGATATCAATGGGCTCTTGAACACAGAAATTGGGCAGAAGAACAATGGCGTTTCGTGTGCTTTTCTGATGAGTCTCGTTTTGGTATGAGACCGGATACAAGACGTATACGACACTGGAGAACCCCTGGACGCCAACAGCGATTAAAATCCTGCCAGGAAGTCCATCCTTATAGTGGTGGAACCATCATGGTATGGGCGGGTATTTGGATCGGCGGAAGAACTGAGTTGATTTGGATCAGAGGCAACCTCAACGCTCAAATTTATGCTGAGACGATTGTATCAGACGTCATCGTTCCTCTACAAGTGCAAATCGGTCCCTTATTTCAGTTAATGCATGATAATGCACGACCGCACACCGCAAGAGTTGTAAGACAGACTCTCGCCGCAGCTAACATCAATGTCCTGCCCTGGCCTGCTCAGTCGCCAGACTTGAACCCGATTGAGCATGCATGGGATATGCTACAGAGAAGAGCTCTGCCGAATATGGAGGGTATCCAGTCGCAAGAAGACCTTTTTTTGTTGTTGCAACGAACATGGGCGGCCATTCCACAGCGTGATTTGGATGAACTCATTTTGAGTATGCCAAACCGATGTTCTTGTGTTGTTAGTGTTCGCGGTAGAAACACGGATTATTAATTGTTTAAGTTACCCAATAAAATTTTAAAGAAAACTGTTATTTCAGTCTTTTTTTCGAACTTTTGTGTTAGTGGTTCAAATGTCAAAAATCCCTTTATTAGGAAAATGGCAAATTTCTTTATTAATGCAAAGGTGACTTGGTTTATCGTTACTGTGACAAACGAAAACACTTTATTTGATGAATCCTTAAAGAAAATTTTAATAAATATCAATCAGGAAAAAAGTTATTGCAAAAATATATGTTGATCCCTAGACACTTTTGATGTGTGTACATACATACCGGTCAAAATCATAACCCTCCTTTTTGCTTCGCCGTAGTCGGGTAAAAAATGAAACCCATTGCTACCGATAGTGTGTTACGCAATTACCCCGCTAGTCTTTCTCCATACATCGCTTTTACTTCTATTTTGTCTCCCTATGACAAAGTTGACAAACTATAAAATAATTCCAGCATTACTAATTCTAAACTGGTATAGATACAAACATACCCTATTTCGCAATCCACTGGATAATTTCCCGACCATACCTTAGCGAGCAATCATTCGAAAAGGGCAACCGTTGCCAGATTCCTCTATCCTCGGAATTAACTCCTCATTAAGAAATTGTCGCTACGGACGAATTGACAGCATAATAGGACCCCAACCTCAATTGGTACTCGATTTATACTTATTAGTTTTAACTAGTTAATACTGGTTATTGACTGTCGGCAACTACCCGTCAAATATAATCGTTACTAGCTGTTGGTCGCGGTTTCACTCGCAGCCTAAAGAAACTACTACACCAACACAGATAAAAAATATCCTGTATTCTAATCCAGCGGGATACACAAAAAATTGTACTTAATATCTTTCATGTTGACAATTCGACAACATTCATTGCGTTATTTACTTTGTTGAGCAGACGAATTTTTCGAAACATATGAAGCAATGGATTAGGAATTCGGTTTAAAGACATTTATTTCTCAAAAAAGAACATTAAGGTTCACTTACAAATTGAGAAATGTATACAAAATATATAATAAAAGTAGATACAGTCTCTGTGATCACATACTATTATACAAAACAAACGATTTTATAGGTGACATTCAGGTGTTAGTACTTCGTCCTAACGTATTCTTCTAGAGCTTTTTTATATGTATAACATCTGTCACTGCTAAACACATCATCAGGTATCTCAATTTCATTCAAAATCCTTCGGATTGTGAAAGAAAGTGTGTTGTGCAATTATTCATAGTCAGTGCATCATGTGCAGTGCATAGTCTACCACCATCCATCTGCCTAGCCTTTTCCCAACTATATTGGAATCAGCTTCCAGTCTGCTTAGCTGCTGAATACCAGTATTTTACTTGGAGCGACTGCCTATCTGACCTCCACAACCCAGTTACTGGGTAACATGATATCCCTTGGTAAGAATGGTTGTCAAACTTTCGTTCTTCTATCTACTCGTAACAACTGTCAAAGATCTACGAAGAACAGCCGGGACCAACGGCTTAACGTGCTTTCCGACGCACGGAGGGGTCTCGGTATGTCATGGGTGGTCACCCATCCACGGACCAACCGCGGCAAGCGTAGCTTAACCTGATCGATCGACCTATGCTGCTGTTATTATTTAGCCACGAACCCGGTCACAGTCTAGCCATGTCTCAAAGAGCTTTTGAAGGTCACGTGATCAACATGTTAGACTTGCTTACATCTTGTTGTATAGATGTTTAAAATAATCACTCTGACCCCCTTATTATTAAACGTTGTATAGCGTCTGTATAGTTACACAACGCTTTGTCATCTTCTTTCGAAAGTCAAATTACTGACGACTCGGAAACCGACTGAAAAATCGGTCGGTCGAGGGTCCATCTGATATAATACGTTTATTAGTAAGAAGGGGTTGAATGTTTAAAGTTTCAAACGTCTATGCAATAACATGTAAGTACCTACCTACCTACGCAAATTAAAAAAAAAAATATTAATTTATTTGAATATAGGAACAAACGTGTGGTTTGATCCTATATTATTATGTTTTCTGTTTGCATTGACGTCAGCTATCGATTCATATCGATGCGATGGCAGCAAAGTAGAAACGGACATCTACATTTTTGCGAAAATGCTTTTTTTACAAAAATGAGCTTATTTCAACTCTATCTACAAGTCTGTATTAAAATTATTTCAAATTTCATAATAATTAAGAAAATCTGCCACGTAAATAAGGACAATTTTTAATTAATTTTTACTAAATCAGCTATCCTGTAAAATTGTGATTTTGTACATGTCCGTTTCTACTTTGCTGCCATCGATATAGCGTTCATCCGTGGCCGCCATTTTGAAAAAAGAAATCAAAATGGCGGACACTGTAGATATGTAAGACTCCATATAAAAATCTTCGAACCTCTTTCATCTAAATCTGTACAGCCACTTATACGTGATTAACAAACACCCCATTTTTCATATCCACAATATTGAAAAGTTATTTGATTTTCATGAAATACTCATTTACCTACAAGAAATAATTTACAAATGGTTGCAAATTGATGTGTCCGTTTGCCGTTTAGGTTTATTAATTGTTAATAGATATATAAAATATTTGCGGCTAGTTTAGTCTTGAAGTTTATTAGCTTGAATCTATGTATAATAATGAGCCTTTGATTAACGTATAAGCACGAATTGTAGAGCTATTTGTTTATTAGCCACGCTCTAGTTACTTAATAAAATATCTAGAAAGGTACTACCACAGAACAGTTACTGTTCTGTGGTAGGTACCATCGCGGACACTGGCGGTGGACCACTTTTCAACCTTATTACCAAGGGCCTAAGGGTGAAAAGTGGTCGACCGCCATTGTCCGCGGCTGTACCTACTTGCCTAGATAGTTTATGTAAGTTAAATTCATTTCATGTAATCAGCCTTAGCCGTAACGGGGGTGTGGGATTGTCCAAAAGGGTTACCGCTACCCCGGAACATAAAGGGCTAAGGAAGGAACACGGGTGGGTTTTAGTCAGTAAGAGTCTGACACTCCCTTCCGCTCCACCCAAAGCAGGAGGGGTCATTTGATGATTTCCCATCCATAAAAAAAGCCGTAACGTAATAATAATAATACCAGTCTAATAAATTGATCCACTGCAGGGCAAAAGCCTCTTCTCTTGCCCAGAAGACACGTGCATTGATGTACTTAGGGCTGATTTTTCCAACGCTAGAAAACTTTATCGGAAGAAATTTTTTTGATTTTTTTACAGTTCTTCCA
Organism: Amphipoea lucens; assembly: GCA_947508005.1. NCBI lineage: Eukaryota > Metazoa > Arthropoda > Insecta > Lepidoptera > Noctuidae > Amphipoea > Amphipoea lucens. Next base: position 8,100,992 of record OX382381.1, on the reverse strand, counting down.
TACAAAAACTATCAGACGTCAATTTTATTCCACGAACAAAAATAATCGGTCGATTGAAAATAATCGGTCGATTCGAAAAATCAGCCCTTAGTCAAATCAAGGGGACTACTGAAAACAGTCGTGTACATAGGTAAGTTGTACCTACTACTTATTACATAAAAAAAATCCATAAGTACAAATAAAAAAAATAAAATTGTCTGTGTGTAATGTCGAAATAACCGCTTTTCACTAAACGCATATACGGTAACTACTTATAAAAACCATTTTTTTTGTCTGTCTGTCTTTCTGTTTCTCTTTGTTCCGACTAATCTCCGAAATAGCGGTACCGGTTTTGCAGAAGGCCAATTCCCGTAATTAAAAATGTTCAAAATCTAGTTGTGATGTTCGCAATCTCATCTCAGCGAAAATCATGCGGGTAGCAGACCATCGCATAGCATAGGTCGCATAGCTGAGGTAATTTTTCATAATTCTGTTCATAGGGTCTGTACACAAAATAAGATATCATGATAATTGTAATCTTACAAGAAGATGAATAACATAAACCAAATAAATAGAAAAGGCCGAAAAACTACATCGGCTATGCGAGCTAAGCTAGACTAACTTAGCTTAGCTCTTGGTCTACAACTCGCATCAATGTCAAAAACTTGTCAAAAATGTAGGGAAATTAGAGGTATATTTGACAGATTGAGACTGAGATCAGACTGTAAATGTTCTTAAAATTACGAGAATTGCCCCTCAGATGTTATAAGGAGTAAGCAACATAATTATGCTACTTACTTTTATTATAGAAAAATAATTAGTAAAGAAACACATTATTGTATTCCTAAATCCACGCGAACGAAGTCGCGGGCACAGCTACGTGTATAATAAATAATATACAATAAATTAGATTATATTCTATCATAAAATCATTGATTTTATTTAATTGTCTCTAATAGTACCTATGTATGTTGGTTAGGTAAATATCCTACTTTTCCTTGTTGTCAGGAATTTCAATACATTTTCGCATAGAAACCTGTTAGATTACTTATGCACAATCGTGATCTTTTAACCTAACACGACCGACAAACCACGATTCGAATGGGTTCCTTCACCTAATTCTGACGCTTGCAGTTTTACTGGTGAGAAATCGGTAGACCCTGTGATTCCTGGGCTCTGTATAGGCATATAGGTTCCCTCGAGGATCACTTTAAACAGCCTGAATATAGAAGGCCTACTTAAGGAAGGAATACTTAAAAAAAAATTCAAATCAAATCGTAATTCATCGCAGCTAATTACAATTTTTTTCAAAAATTGGTTGTCTGTAAAGTCGGTTTAATAGCGTCATAAGAAAACATTGATGAAAACGATGGAGTGGAAGAGAAGATGAAGATGCGTTACAAGCTGAACGCTTAGGCCGATCGTGCCTCTCTCTCGCTTGCACGCTCGGCTCAGACGGAACGTGACAATGAGTCATGGTTTTTCGTGCGTGCAGCCGGCGTTTATCGATTTATGAGACGTTATCACGTCCAAAATTTCGTAGGTAAATAAGAGGTTTTTGGACTAAATGAGATTAGAATGCGAACGTTCTTGAAAATATGGGAATTGCCCCTCAATTATGCTTACCTATCAAATATTATTATCACTGCATGTAAAGCAATGGAAAGTCGTTCGCTAAAAATAAATATGCACCCTAATTGCGTAACACCACAGAATACTTAAAGTACCGTGTAACACACTATCAATCTCAATTTGTATCATTTCGAAGGATATTGCTAAACCATTGCTTCATGTGTGCGAAAAATGTGTCTGCTTCAACAACGTAATTAACGCAATGAATATTATTGAACTGTCAAAATGAAACCCATTTCTACTGATAGTAGTATAGTTTAGATAGTATATTTCCCTACACTTTTGACAAGTTTTTGACATTTGTTTGTCGCCGAGATGAGACTGCGACTAGATTTTAAACGTTTTAAATTACGAGAATTGGTTTTGGTGTGTTACGCAATTACCCCTCTGGTCAGACTGGCTTTCCTATAGACAACGCCTTCCTGCAGAGAAGCAAAGTCAACTATCACAAATAGTTATAAAAATTGTTTGAAAATGATAGTCGGTGGTGGCCAAGTGGTAACGGCGGCGACAAACGAGTTTCGTAGTGTTCGTACCCAAGCAGGCACTTTATTTTGTGTAAATTATCTCATCACCACTGCTCTCAAAACGGTGAAGGAATAAACACATCGTGACGAAACCGGCATGCCCAGAACTAAAAATTCGAAGACATGTGACAACTGCCAACCCGCACTGGGCCAACGTGGTAAATTATGGCCCACTTCCTCTCACAGAAAGGTGGCCTGTGTCCCAGCAAAGGCTGATTATGTAAGCCGCTATTGAGTTCTTCTCTTCTGTCTTTATTACAGTGAGGAAACAAAAATATTGCAATTTTGGTTCTTACTAGCCGCGCCCCACGGTTTCACCCGCACAAGTGTCGATCCCGTGGGAGTATCGGGATAAAAAGTAACCTATATGTTAATCCAGGATGTCAGCTCCCTCCATACAAAATTTTATCAAAATTGGTCTAGCCGTTTGAGCGTGAAGATGTAACTAACATATAAACACACACTTACAAACTTTCGTCTTTATAATATTAGTGTGATGTGATAGTGTGATGTGATGTGATTTCTAAAGCTACAATCAAATTGACCCAATTTTACAGTATTATCAAAAGCTATCTTACAGATACATGTTCCATATGCATGGTATGCAAAACTCAGTTGATATCCAACATAAGTTGCCCATTGTCCGATTGTGTCGACGTCAAATGGATGCCGCCTCAGCCCAGGTCGTGATGTCACCGGCAGATATCTCGGTATTGTGTGCATCACTATTGTGCTTTTCTCAATGTTGCTACTAGATGACAATGTCGCAACGCAGTTTATTAGGGTTCCGTACCTCGAAAGGAAAAAACGGAACACTATAGGATCACTTTGTTGTCGGTCCGTCCGTTCGTCTGTCTGTCTGTCAAAACCCTTTTTCTCAGGAACGCGTGGGGGTATCAAACTCGAATTTATATCAAATACTCAGGTCTACTGTCCCTTGGAGCTGTGAAAAAATGAAACTTCTAAGCCAACTCAATCCAAAGATACAGCCGTTTATGCCGTAAATTTCTGCAAATTTTCGACACTCGCAAGGGAATCAAAACCTATAGGGTACTTCCCGTGAACTCAGAATCTTGAAATTTGGTACGAAGCAACGTCTTATAGCACAGATAAAGGAAAAATTGCGAAAACCGTAAATTTTTAGTTACATCATATAATAAAAATATTTTAAACAGTTTTGTACGGAACCCTCGGTGCGCGAGTCCGACTCGCACTTGGCCGGTTTTTTTTAAGTGAAAACTTCTTTAGGCACGTTGAGCGATTTTTGGTCGGAAAAAATCTTAAGGGTTCACGTCACCGACATACACAAAGGTCACAAGTTCTCACTGAACCCAACCCGTTTGGTCTGGGTACTTTTGCTTAGTTACTGCATCAATTAGTGTGAGAAAAGGCCAGAAAATAAAAAAGAGGCTCAGTCATTTAAAAAAAAACCGGCCAAGTGCGAGTCGGACTCGCACACGAAGGGTTCCATACCACCGTACAATATTTAACATTACAAATATAAAAAAAATCACGTTTTTTGTATGGGAGCCCCCCTTAAATATTTATTTTATTTTAACTTTATTATTAAATTAAAAATACAACTGAGTATTTTGTGAATATTTCAAGTGCCTACCTATTGCCATTATTGATATCGAGCAAAAAAGGGCAAATAAAATCGCGTTTGTTGTATGGGAGGCCCTTAAATATTTATTTTATTTGGTTTATAGTATTTGTTGTTATAGCGGCAACAGAAATACATAATTTGTGAAAATTTCAACTGTCTAGCTATCGCGGTTCTTGAGATACAGCCTGGTGACAGACAGACGGACGGACAGACAGCGAAGTCTTAGTAATAGGGTCCCGATTTTACCCTTTGGGTACGGAACCCTAAAAATGTGCATGACTAGAGAGTCGAAGTTTTTAGAGGTTCTGTTAAAGATTTAGTTCCCATTAGAAATCTATAAATCAGAACCTTTAAACATAGTCATCCTTCACCAAATCACTGAGCATTTTGTCCACCATTTACCATCCCCAACAAACACAATGACATATTCACCTATCATTCACGAACAATATTCCCCACTTTAACTTCAACCGGCCAATCCGCGTATTGCCGCCGTAGTAAATGAGTGCCCGTCCATTATCTACACCGGTAAATTTGGTAATCCGCGCCCGGTTTGTTAAATTGTATAAATCATGCGTGCGACCGCTGTAATCTTTCGCGACATTAATCCAGCGTGAGGTGGCTATTCTGAACTACAAACGGGTGAAATTGCGAGCGAAATTATTAACGAGCTAAAAAAGAAAACGGTTTTTAACAATGTCAAACTTTAAACTTTTATTTGTTGAATACGAGACTTTGGGCTAATATTTTTGTAAGTTTTTCTGTCGTTATTTTTGTAATGTGCGTTTTGTTTGTGTGGAATAAACAATTTTCTTTTCTTTTTAAACACCAGTTTTGAGAAAATAATTGAATTTTCTTTTTAAGTACTCAAAATGACTTTTTCTGTCAGGAATGAAAGTTTGCCTTGCTATCAAGAGCGATCAATACAAATATATTGTTTGATTACTTTCTCTTTGCCTTTGCCCTTATTACTGGTTTACAATTAATAAACCTTTGTCCATGGAAAAATTAATCAGCTGTATCAAGCAACCACCAATAAAGAAGAAGTGAAAAGTGTTGATTCACAGACACAAAAGATTTTACTTTTTTTTTTACTTTTAATAGACGAAGCTCGTTTATTTATAGGTAAACATAATTTAAAAAATGGTGAAGGAAAACATCGTGAGTGAAACATCAACAAACATTTTGGCGCTAAGGACAACCTTTTTTTAGCTCTCATAGTATTATAAATGATATATAAGAGCTCCTATTATAACATTCGATTCTACTGTAGTGTTAATGATAAATAATTAAACCTTCAGGAGGAATAACAGTTATAAAGAAAAATTGTATTACTTAAGGCGGTAGCATGGAGTTGGTGGGAACCATTGTATAGCTCACTGTTATAACGTTAAGAAGCGTAAAACACTGTAAGCAATTGTAAGGTGTCTACTAACACTTACTAACGCCTGTTTTCTTTAAACAGAGTTAGTTAGATGCTTTGGAACACCCTAAGACTTACTGTAATAGCTTTAAGAAGCGTAAAACATTGTAAGTAATTGTAAGGTATCTACTAACACTTACTAACAGCTGATGTCCTTAAATAGTTTTAGTAAAATACTTTGTACCACTTAACGAGTTCTATCGAACCCTAAGAGTTAACAAGAAAGCTATTAGTATCATATAGGAGTTAATTATAAATCCTACAGAGCTGGATGCTACAAGAGTCAGAAACCAGCTTTAAACCATTAATGATTGTATAATGGGGTTACTCGGTCAACCTTAGGTAATACAGTGGTTTTTAGAAATACTTCTTTATGGCCATAAACAATAGGTGTAAACATTACTACTCTTAATTATTACTTTACGTTGAGTTGTAGAATTTTATATCACCTAAATACATCTTAATTTAATCTAACCTCAAAAATTATGTTTTGGTACCGATATAGTATAGTATAATAGGTACCGATTTATATCAAGCGCAAGCAACAAATATACGACAGGGTTCCGTACAACAGGAAACTGATATGACGAATGATGAGTAAGTATAACATTTTGTTTCCTCTCAGTAGTTCAAACACCTCGGACGACGAGCAAGACAGTGAATATATGCAAAATATAAATTTAAAGAATGATTTACGAACATGGGCTGTACAAAAAAATATAAGCCAAGCTGCTTTCAAAGATATATATAGATGTATATAGTTTGTATTAAAAACACTGGTTTTCTGTATGTACTTCTTACCTCTTTTACATAGTGTAAAAATAAAACTCATTATTCTTTAAAAAAAATTGGTTTTATTCATAATATCTTTAGTATTAGTAGGAAATAACAAAATCAGTCAAAGGCGGTGGTGGTGGGGCGCGAGTGGTAACGCGAATACAATGGCGTGATGTGTGCGGCTTGAAGTTGGAACGGGGCGCGGTGTCGAGTAGGTAGGTACTTTAACATCACCACCACTAAAATATGGGAATAGTTACTGAAACAAAAGGTTTTTTTTTTTAATAATAATGTAAAATAGTTCAGCAAGTTCAGCTTCTAAAACTAAATTTACAAAAAAAAAAGAGTTCAGTATCATACAGCAAAAAGTTCAGTATTGTAAAAGATAACTTTTAATTCAAAACATAGGTAACGTAACGTAACTTAGGTAACGTTCGTACAGGCTTTTGTTTGCATAATTATTATAAATAATAGGATTTGGAATTCTTTGATTTATTCAGTCAAGTACCTACGTGATATGTAAAGGTTTTATGCAAACAATAACAGAACCCAGAAAATATTCAACTTACAGGTTCACATAGAACCATTGTGCAAACTGAACCTATGAACTTGTTGTCTTTTCACTTTTAGAACCTTATTGTAGAACTGCAAGTGTCTTAGAAGTGCTACCAACTGTTCTTTAAGCGCTATGTTAGGAATAAAAGAGATATCAGCATCCCTAGGTAATTTAGAATTGTCGCCATTAAATAAATAGTTAACCTATAAAAAAATTAAAGGAAAAATCTTTTTTTAATCAATATTGCCCCACTTATTTACTATATTATTGTCAGTTTTCCATTAAAATACCCATAGACATTACCAGGAACTATTATTCATCATAATTTGAACTAAAAAATTACTGAGGCAGTAATTTTCTTCTACATATTATCATTAAATGCAGTTTATTTTTGAGGCGTTTCAAAATTGAGATGAAAATATATACACATTTTCACAGAAAACTTACCATAGCAGTGACTTTTAATAATCATAACACCATTGCAGTAATCTAAAATACATTAAATTGACTTACCTTTTTTATTAAACATAAAGTCACTTTCAAACATGTCATATCGGGGATGAATATTCGTACTGCTAAATATTTTAACGCTGTTGACGGTAACAAAGCACAAAAATTATGAAAAGAGGTGAAAATGTTGGCGCTTTGGGTCATGCTCATTGCTACTCAATACCTGCAATGTATTCTTAAGGTTTATATTGTGTCGAGGAAGCACTAATATGTTACTAAAAAAAGTTATTAGAGTGGATTTTATAACTACATTACTACTTTAGCTTGCAGTTGTAACCTGTGTATAGCTTGCAATACACTTAATGTTGTAAGCACTGCTTCAATAGCACTATTGTAGCTCTTTATTGTCACTCATTTATAACTTCTCTATAACTATTAAGTCACTTTAAGTTCTAAAATTGTGGGCCCAAATCAGGGTTATAGGACAGCTAAAACGCGCTATATCACCAAATGTTAGTGCTGTTATAGGACCTTAGGTTCTCAAAATTCTCGTAAATAACTTATGTAGCACTTATTCTTATCACCAAAATGTTAGTTATATCCTAGAACCAAACATTCGAAAACATGTGACATCTACCAACTCGCAGTGGCCCCGCGTAGTAAATTACAGCCCACTCCATCTCGAAGAGAAGAGGCCTGTGTCCCAGCAGTGGGAACATTATAGGCTGATTATGCTATGCTTATCTAAAGGATAAGCATAGCATAATATGCACATTCCATGGTATCAGCTATCATCATCATAATCAGCCTGTAATGTTCCCACAGCTGGGACACAGGCCTCCTCTCAGTGAGAGGGAGTGGGCCGTAACCCACCAGGCGGGCCCATAGCGGGTTTGTAGATGTCACATATCTTCGAATTTTTGGTTCTAGGACATGCCGGTTTACTCACGATGTTTTCCTTCACCATTTTGAGAGCAGTGGTGATGAAATAATTTACACAACGTAAAGTGCCTGCCTGGGTTCGAACCTACGATCTGCTACTCGTAAGTCGTGTCCGTTACCACTGGGCCACCACTGCTCTATCAAGAATCACCTATATCAAGCATCAAACAAATGAAAGTGGTCCTCCATGCGGAAAACTATAGAATAATTCAAGGCAACAACACAGTGTGTTGATGTTATTACGTTTAGAACATACCTAGGCTAGGCTAGGCTAGCATTTCCCATAAGGTCATGTTGAAATAAAGCTCATTATTTTAAGATTGTCTCCCTTTTAGTAAAATAATTGCAAGTTATTTGTGTCTAACCTTTAAATGCAGCTGTAACTAATAGATGGTAAATAACTAGGCATACACTGTTTGAATTTATTGTATTGCGTTTAGGAATTGATTGTAAACGCAGTATTATGTGTAAGCTAATTTGTCTATCTGGAATTCAGAGCTACACCCCACCCCATTACTCATACCGAAGCAAATTTTCTTTTTAATAATACAATATGTTTAACTTATTATAAGTATGCCTAACACCCTCAATCAACTCAGCCTATCGCAGTCCACTGCTGGACATAGGCCCCTCCCAGGCTGCGCCACAATACTCTGCCCTTCGCCTACCGCATCCAGTCTGTCCCAGCCACCTTGATAAGGTCGTCGAAAGAAATTGCGATGAATTGTCAGTTTATGTACACACTACGTGCGCCCCACCGTTTCACCCGCGTAAGTTTCGATCCCGTGGGAATATTGGGATAAAAAGTATCCTATGTCCTTTCCCCGGACTCAAACTATCTCTATACCTAATTTCATCTAAATCGGTTCAGCGGTTTAGGCGTGAAAAGGTAAAATACAGACAGTCAGAGTTACTTTCGAATTTATAATATTAAAGTATGGATGTTACACAATTACCCAAGTCTGACAACCAGTCTTACCAAGGGGTATGGTATTCCCAGTAACTGGGTTATGGAGGTCAGATAGGCAGTCACTCCATGTAAAATACTGGTATTCAGCTGCATCCGGTTAGACTGGAAGCCGACCCCAACATAGTTGGGAAAAGGTTAGGCAGATGATGATGATGATGTTACACAATTACCCCACTGCGTAACCTTCGACAATTAAATACTCATAGGAAACACTGACCTCTTCTATGTGGTTTAAAAATCAAAATATTTTAAACGTTTAAAAGTGTTTACCTATAAACCTACTTAAATATCATTTATCAATCAATCTGCCTAGGCTTTGCCCAACTATGTTGGTGTCGGCTTCCAATCTAACCTGATGCAGCTGATTACCAGAACTTTACATGGAGCGACTGCCTATCTAACCTCCACAACCCAGTTACTGTGTAACACGATACCACTTGGTAAGACTGCTTGCCAGACTTTTGAGCTTCTGACTACTCGTAACGACTGTCAAAGATCTACGTATGACAGATAAGACCAATGGCTTAACGTGCTTTCCGAGGCACGGAGGGATCTCGATATGTAATAAATGGACCCGTCCACAAACCGACCGCGGCAAGCGCAGCTTAACCCTTCGTATGCTCCACGCGAGACACAATGGCTTTTTAATTGTGTAATTACGGCATTCAACCGTTTAAGCTTCCATCGACCCGTGTGGCTGACGGCTGTTACCATTTAGCCACGAGCCCTCATATACAGGGTGTTACAGAAAGGGTATATCAATACAAACGGGTTGAAGAGTGTATCTGGTCTAGAATCTCTGTACAAAATTTCAGCTCAAAAGGATTAACTTTGAAAATGCTTAATATTTTTTTAATTCGATTGTTTATTAAATTAAATTGAAATCATAACAAACGTGTCACCGCACTACGAGGGTCATTATCCATTATCTGTAGTGTGTCTGTGCGCCTAGTACACGCAGCGCCGTGATGTCGAAATAAAAAAATATTAAGCATTTTCAAAGTTAATGCTTTTGAGCTGAAATTTTGTAGAGAGATTCTAGACCAGATACACTCTTCAACCCGTTTGTATTGATATACCCTTTCCGTAACACCCTGTAGATATCATTATCATAAATTCTATCGAGTGACTTCGATAATATCACTCATATGTTGTCCTCCGCAAATCCATCGATCATTCCGGATTTCGCTAAAGCCAAGTATTGTTTTATGCTAAACATCATTTTTGAATTTAATATTATTTAATGATTTGTTACCTCTACCGTGCTTAAATAAATATAAAAAAGCAGAAAAGTGCGAGTCGGACTCGCACGCGAAGGGTTCCGTGCGGTTGTACAATACTTAATAGGTAGGTAGTACTACATAAAAAAAAAATATTTTTGTTGAAAAAAGATGCTTCTTGTTTAATGATTAACTTTGTTTTATTTTATTTTTATTATTTATTCTATAGCAGACACTGAAAATTTCAACAAACAAGTGTCTACCTGTTACGGCTCAAAAGATACAGTCCTGTGACAGACGGACGGATGGACAGCGGAGCCTTAGTAATAGGGCCCCATTGGCAGTATTGGCACCCTAAAAAAACCTTTAAGTATTTTTTATAAATAAATGGCTATATTGAAGTTTTTCGCTTACCAATTAAATTAATAAATATATGTATAGGTATCAATAATAAAATTGAAATATTTTAAGCACTTATCTAAGTTTATACAATTTGTATTGATTTATTAACTTCATTATTGCTTTTATCGAATGTTGATTAAGTTATAATATTATTACGAGTACCTACAAATTATCGTTATTAGTGGTATAAATAACTCATGTTTAATGTTAAACCTAAGTTCCATTTATGGTGCAACAGTTCAAATAAATTCGCAGTTAGGTCTATGCAATTACCCTAGGTACCATAGTTATAGGTATTACCTAATTACTCGTAGGAAAAAGTTGTATAGATCGCATAATTAGACTATAATTTTAAAAGTGACGATTCGCCCATTTCGGGCGAGTAAATTCATGCGAATCGACTAATCAGCCGGAAAATGTTGAGGCCAATGCCCAGCAGTGGGATACAATGAATGCTAATAAAGAAAAAGTTAATGGACTTACTACAGCTTTACAGCTCTACAGCTTTATGAAATCAAAATTTTTATTTTGAAAAACCAGAACTATACAGGGTGAAATTGAAAACATGCGACAAATCGAAATGGGAGATTATACTCATTATTATGAACAACTTTTACTATGGGACCAAACCTGAAATTGCGAAAAAAAAAATCAGCTGTTCCCTACATTTTATGTTCGCATAACTCGTCAAAATGTAGGGAACAGCTGATTTTTTTTTCGCGATTTCCGTTTGGTCCCATAGTAAAAGTTGTTCATAACAATGAGTATAATCTCCCATTTCGTTTTGTCGCATGTTTTCAATTTCAACCTGTGTATACTCCTCTAAAAAAAATCTCAATTCCACCATAACGCGAGTAGGTACAACAAAATGGCCGTTGTTCGTAAACTCGTGTGAGCACGCTAGAGTGCGGCGCGGGATAATCCCGGGTAAGGCGGCGCGACGTTCCACACAAGTTCGCGACTCGCGCCCGGACAGGTAATAGCTTTTGTTACTACTCGCCACTGGGGGCTATGAATTCGAGATTATGTCGGACTTTCCTTTGATTTTAGAGGGATTTTTGTCGAAAATTGCTCTCAATACTGAAATCTTACTTTTTGTTTAAGAGTTTTGCAGTATTTGTGTTTTGTGAGATATATTTTACGGTTGACTAAGACAGAAAAGAGTTAGCTAAAATTTAAACAAGATAAGGAGTACTTAATTGTCCTTAGCGCGTCAGGGTAGCCCGCGAAACTCAAATTTTCTTGTTTTTTTTTTGCAATTTACAGGTCAGTGTCAGGTTGTACAGACGCCAGCACATCAAGCTACTACAATCTGTCAAAAATCTTTAATAGATTTTCAACTTTATCGTTACAACATAAGGTTCAAAGTTGATTGAAACAAAATATGATCCGCGACCGTAACAAGTACTATTTACAAAATTATAATCATTAAAATAAATCATCAATACAACCCTCTAAGTTCATATAGGTAACTCTATTGAATGACTATTTCATGAAATATCAATCAATAGTATTATATGAACTAATAGGGTTGTATTAATGATTTTAGCTTTGTTAGTTTTTGCGATTTACTTAATAACTAGCTGCGCCCCGCGGTTTCACCCGCGTAAGTGTCGATCCCGTGGGAATATCGGGATAAAAAGTAGCCTATATGTTAATCCAGGGTGTCAGCTACCTCCATACAACGTTTTATCAAAATTGGTCCAGCCGTTTGAGCGTGAAGAAGTAACAAACAAATAAACACACACACCCCCACACATACACACCCCCACACATACACACCCTCACAAACTTTCGCCTGTGTGATTTTTCAGATGTTCGATTCAACTCATAAAACACTGCATAATTTTAGCATTAGCAATGAGCGATTTAAAAACTTTACAGAAAATCGATAATAATATATCTAGCGAAAATGACTTATTTCCTCGCCAAACAATTTAGCAGAAAAATTGGAAAAGTGGCAAAATCGGGAAAGACTGAAAATGTTTTTTTCTATGGATTTTTTTCGTATGAATTATATTGAAATTTGGACAGGACAACATCTTTCGGGTCCGCTAGTACCTAAATAAATTTTAAACAGCCACGTTTTCCGATTATCCTAAACATTCAAGTATCATGGTCACCATGTCGCGGCGGTTGTCGAAGCAGTTACGCGGTGCAATGGTCGATTTGCAGCCGCAAAGTCTCTCGCTGTTTAGCGCCCCCGACTTTGCCTGCAACCCTGCAGACGGCAGCCTTGCAGACACATATTTATGCATAACCTTGCCTGTCAATAACAAAAGATTTCGTTTAACGAAGAAGACGGGGGGGTAAGGTTGGAAAGTAGTTTTGAATTATTTAAGTGTTTTGTTTTTCAGGCGGCAGAGGATATTTTGTAGCAAGTTCTGGACTTGAAGAGATGTATACCGTGCGATGCGCTCATTACTTGAAAGTTCAGACAGAAGCCTCTCTAAGAATGTAGGTATTTGACTACTTTGTAAGCTGACTGCACCGTAGGTCTCGTGGTCGCAAGCGCGACTGCTGAGCGTGGGGTCCTGGGTTCGATTACCGGGTCAGGCAAAGTGTTATTGGGTAGGTAGTTAATTCAAGTTGGCGATGTGACACCCTGCGTAAGATGTCTCTATCCAGTTGTGTCGGATTGCCGTGCCATCGGACTGTGAGAGTAAAAGAACAAAGAGTGCACCTGTGTTTGCGCAAAGAAGATCGTTATTCAGGGAGTTCCACGGGCAAAAATATTTGTTCGTGGTACCCCAGGGGGACTAGACTGGGGGATCACGGGCAAGTACCGACACATTTGTGGTGTATAATACTTCCTACTTACTTGGCTAATCTCCGCTAAGATTTGCCACCGTAGCTGAAATTCGGTTTTTTTGGAAGCTAAAATTTTTAATAAAAAAAATTGCCGTCATTTGCGTGCTGTGTATGTGTTTTTCTACTTATAGCTTGTACAATAGTGCCTGCAAGCACTATTGTACAAGCTATAAGTAGAAAAACATTAAACAAATGGCCACTCAGAAAAAAATAAATGATAAATAGAAAAGTTTATAAAAGCGCGTTGGTTCAGCAAATTCCCTTCAATAAAACAAGACTATTCTACCCATAGATATCCGTGACTCTTCCACAACATTTTTTATTTCTAGAACTTCTAACTTTATGAATAAGGGCATTACATTTTTATGGCCCATCTCGCGTTGCAATAAAACTGAAGGGTTTGTCTCTGGTCCTTCGGAGTATGGACCACAGATTAACTAGCTGATGGAGAACTTAACTTATAATTCAATCACACATAAGATTGAGAAACTTCTAAAAAGTCCCGACGTTGGGAGATTTTTAGGGTCCCGGATAAGTCGCTAAGCCCATACTGCAATCAGGTTCCTATTGTCATAAAAAACATTGTGCCAAGTACCTAGTATAGTACCGAAGTAGAAGTAGATGGCTTTTGACTACGTTGTATATCCTATATCTTTTGTTTTTTAGGGTTCCGTACCTCAAAAGGAAAAAACGGAACCCTTATAGGATCACTTTGTTGTCCGTCTGTCCGTCCGTCCGTCTGTCAAGACCCTTTTTCTCAGGAACGCGTGGAGGTATGAAGCTGAAATTTATATCAATTACTCAGGTCTACTGTCCCTTGAAGCTGTGAAAAAATCAAACTTCTAAGCCAACGCAATCAAAAGATACAGCCGTTTATGCCGCAAATTTTCGACACTTGCAAGGGAATCAAAACCTACAGGGTGCTTCCCGTGAACTCAGAATCTTGAAATTTGGTACGAAGCAACGTCTTATAGCATAGATAAAGGAAAAATTACGAAAACCATAAATTTTTAGTTACATCACATAATATATTTTTTTTTAATAATTTTAAACTTACTACCCATTTCCTCATAAACGCGTAAAGGTATTAAATTGAAATTCATACCAAATACTCAGGTCTATAATACCTTGAAGCTGTAACAAAATGAAACTTCTATGTCAACGCAATCAAAAGAAACGGCAATTTAAGCCGCATATTTTCAAACTCGCAACTACTCGCAAGGGAATCAAAACCTAAAGGGTACTTCCAGTCGACCTAGAATCTTGAAATTTGGCATGAAGCAATGTTTTATAGCACACATAAAGGAAAAATTCCGAAAACCTTAAATTTTTATACGGAACCCTCGGTGCGCGAGTCCGACTCGCACTTGGCCGGTTTTTTTTTTTGTGTAATGTGCGTTTTGTTTGTGCAGAATAAACAATTTATCTTTTTTTCTCTTTTGTCTTCTCTTCTCAGCCCGAGAAATTCTTCAGACGATTTTATCGATCGGAATGGATGAGTTCTGCCAGTTTGGTTATCGTAGAAGGAATTAATACGAGAAATCGTGACATATTGAAAAGGGCTGTTGGTCAGTGTGTCTTGTGTATGTGTGTATCTACGCTCCGTGTTTACAATTAAAGACCGGCCGCGCTAAATTTCTTGTTAGCTCGGAGATTTAGACGACAACAAATATTACTTAAAATAAATGTTCTTGTATAGCGATTTTATTCGATTCCGCAACCGTTCTCCTAAGACCGATCCATTTCGAGCGGCCATTGTTGTTTACATCTTTGGCAAATTTGGCGCGGCCGGACCTTAGGCGCAGCCGAACCAACGTTGTCACTCCACTGCTACAGTCCTCTGCGTTGTTGACATATATATCTATGGTTGTTGACCTACTTCCCTAATTCCTGCTAAATTGCCGCGAAAGACCTTCCGCTTGCAGTTTGTGATTTCAACTGGTGACAATGGTGTGTGCGTTTTCAACACAACATCACGCTAGTACTTTCCGAACAGTTAAGCAGGGGCGTACGATAGGCTTTTTTATTTAATTACGCTGTATTCTATCAGGTATTTTTTTTCTTTTTTTTTTCGGGCTTTGGGGGCACGAAATCTGATATGTCTGAAAAGTCGGGCGGTTAAAAGGTTTAAGGGTGTGCAGACCATAAAAATAAACAACTTTCTCTATGAGACCAACATCGTAATTAGGAAAAATAATCAGCGGCTTAATTGCGTAACACACTATCAATAGCAATGGGTTTCATTTTCACAGTTCAAAAACATTCATTGCGTTATTCACGTTTTTTTTTTTATTTATTTATTTTTTATTTATTTATTTATAATTACCTTTACAACTATCATTACAGGATTAACCTAATGCGATGGTGTGGTATTTATATACTTATATGGTATTTATATACGTTGTTGAGCAGATACATTTTTCGAACATATGACGTAATGGATTAGCAATATAGGACTTCAAAATTATTCAATTTAATTAGGGTGCAACTATCCCATACATTTAGGTCGAGTAGGTATTGAAGTTTTCTATAGGTACCCTTAAATATGACCACAAACTGATACACACTCATCATCATCCCCAATTATATTGGGGTCGGCTTCCAGTCTAACCGGATGCAGCTGAATACCAGCATTTTACATGAAGCGACTGCCTATCTGACCTCCACAACCCAGTTACTGGGTAATACGATACCCCTTGGTAAGACTGGTTGTCAGACTTTCGGGCTTCTGACGGCCCGTAACGACTGCCAAAGAACCACGATTGACAGCCGGGAGCAATTGCTTGACGTGCAAACTGATACACGCTGTATTATGTAATTTCACCGTGCGTGTTCAACGTCGTTGTCAAATGCCTTGGATTCCTATTTAATTGAGTACCAGATAATTGGATTAATACTTAGATACAGATTAACATTTAATTAACAATACTGGGAAGGATATAGGATAACAACGAAATTCCTAGAAAGTTCTACTTAGATGGATTATATTATTAATTTGATGTGCTGTTTCATATTCAATTAGGAATATCGACTATATCTAATGCCACAATAAACCTCACTCTCTGAAAGCTTGTAATAATATCAACTTAATGATGGGTTGTTCTGACTTAGACCCCGTTCCCACTATGTCATGACGATAGATTATCGTGTCGTTTAAAGCGTCGTGGCTTGTGTATTTAAATGGATTTATGGTTCACATATTACACGATTAACTGTCGTCCACGACTTTTTTTGCAGTGACGACAGATTGTCAAGTCAATGGGAACGGCTAGCACGACAGTCGTAAAACGATAAAAAAACGTCACGACTTATCGTGACGACAAATCATGTATCTTTATTGCGACTACCTATCGTAGTCACGTATCACACATACGTAAACACGTTCATACCACTACTGGTATTCAAAAGAACGTAGAGGCGACTAATGTGCAAACGACAAGGCGACTGCCGTGAACAGTAAAAATGTCATCACGATCCAATGGTAATAGTACGACAATCGCTCAACGATAAAATATTTCGACGACACGGTGACAATAAACAGTCGATATAATGGGAACAGCTAGGTACGACAGTCGCCCAACGATAAATTAATCGTCACGACATAGTGGGAACGCGGTCAACTAATCACAGTGGTTAGTAATACTTATACTTGAGACGATAAGCCTTAAGAGCATTCATCCCGCACGGGCTGGAAAACGTCGCATCTAGTGGTTTTTCGTGATTATTTTATTGAATTTAAACCAAAGTACTATTTTTTTACAGCTAAGATCGTTGGTTAACATTTACTCTTAAATAAACATATTTAATCGTAATAAGTACTGCAAAATTTAATAGAAAGTAATTTGACATTATATCATTATTTATGAGTACCTAAATACCAAAATAACTATAAAAAAAATAGAATACAAAGCTAAATTAATACCAACGATCTTGTATTTGGCTGTAATAAAATGTACTTTGCATTTTTTTTTGAAGTGAAACTTCTTTACGCACGCTTGACCTGGGGAGTAAGCTGGCGAACGCGTGACGTAAGCGTTACGAAAAGTGTTATAGGGCGAGGCGAACGGGAGTTGAGTGGGGGATATAAGCAAAAGAAAGCAGTGCGCGCGCACATTTTCTTTCTCTCTTCCTCTCATAGCCAAATACGTTTGAAGTTTCACTTCAGTCGCGTGGTCATAAGCACCTCGGTTTTTTTTTTTAATTATGCTTTTAAGTCCCATGTAATAGGGTGCGAATCTATTGCAATCACCCGGGACCAATTCCAGACTCCGGGCTGCTACTAAGAACTTCCTGATGAATAAAACCCAATAACACTTTGCTCGACATGGGAATCTAACCCAGGACCTCATGCTCAGTAGTAGCGCTTGCGACCACTAGACCAATTAGAAACAGAGACATCTTACATATTTATGAAAACCTCTAAAAATCAATCCGGTCTTTAAATCGTACATTGACATTCAAGAAGCAAGATCTTGGATGTAATACAATCCACATTAATTCAACTGCATAGGTCCCAGTCGTCAGCCGCCATTTTCAAAGTTTAGCGTTCCACATTCAAATTTAAAGTTTCCACCGACACTCAGCGACTCGAACACGAACATCTTGTGTTCGGAATTTGAATTTTCGCGGTACGATAGTTGCATAAGCTTGATTGTCACAGATTTGGTACCATAGACGTAGATTGTATTATTATAGGTATCCTCCATTTCAAATTTTACTATGATGGAGAAAATTGCTTGTGGCTAATAATATTTTTTTTATTGTAAGATGGGCCAGCTCTTGAACTCAATCTCGCCTGGTGGAAGGCGATGAATGACAGTCGTAAGGGTCAGTCTTGAAGGTTAGCAAAGCTTGCCGAGGTCGCCCCGTGGATGGGTGACCATCTAATACATACTTATCGAGATCCCGCCAGGCCTCGGAAAGTACATTAAGCCGATGGCCCCAGCTGTCATTCGTAGACCGTTGATAGTCGTAACGAGCAGTCAGAAGTCCGAAAGTCTAACAATCAGTCTTACCAAGGGGTATCGTGTCATCCAGTAACTGAGTTGTGGAGGTCAGATAGGCAGTCGCTCCACGTAAAATATAGATTCAGCTGCCTCCAGTTCGACTGGAAGCCGACCCTATCCACGACCATAATCAAAATGAACGAATAAGTTTTAAAAGACTCTTCATTATGTAGTTTTAACGTAACAAAGATTTTCTCAGCAGTATGAGTTTCATCTGAAAGTTGTTAACAAAACGCGAAGTATTAGAACTTTAATATGTACATAACTCTGGAACTACTTTTCTAGTTACACTAAAGACTAGGACGGAACTTAATAAAATAGCAAAGTTCTAATTTCTAGTAATTCCAGCTTCAGTCTAGATTGTATCTGTTAATTAGCTATTAAGGTGTGCTTTCTTGGAAAATAAAAGGCCACCTGAGGCGTTCTCTTGGGTGTTGTTAAAGGCAACTCGGGACCGTTTTAAGAAGAAGCATCAGCTTTGTGTGCATTACCAATGCGTTTTCCAACCTTATCGTGTAGGGTACATACTTAATCTGTATGTAAAAATATTATTGAACACAAATCCTACTAGCCTACTTCCTATCCTACTATATAATATTATATTAATATTTATTTAATATAATTTATAGGTACACTAATCACACTAATATTATAAAGGCGAAAGTTTGTGAATGTGTTTGTTACTTCTTCACGCACAAACGGCTGGACCAATTTTGATAAAATTTGGTATGGAGGTAGCTGGCACCCTGAATTAACACATAGGATACCTTTTAACCCGATATTCCCACGAAATCAAAACTTATGCGGGTGAAACCGCGGGGCGCTGTTAGCATTATATATTACTGCCACACATATAACAGCCGTTTGTACGTGAAGAAGTAACAAACATACAAACATACTCACAAATTTTCGCCTTTATAGTACTATTATAGTGTGATGTGATTGCGCCTCTTTTTGTGATCCTCCAATAATTCCCATTTTGAGGTCCTAAAAATACTAATACTTTATTAGTCAAGTGCAACCAACTTGGATGTAGCACTCGCCGGCCACACGAGCGACACGCGTCAACGACAGAGGCAACAAGTCTCGACGGGTGTCGACGGCTGCGTCGACAACGTGCCGCTTGTGTATTTGATATACGAGAATGGCATGTGTGTGGTATGACACGCGTTGAGGCTCATCGACGGCAGCAGTTGCCTGTGCAGTTCGTATGTATGAGCACATCCTATCACCAATAACGTCACTATATGTCTGTAGCGGCATCTAAACCGCCACATGCGAACTACGCATAATACCTAATGACGTCACGCAAAATCCTGCATCGCGCAAGCAGAGTTTACCGCGAGACTAGCATATATACAATAGCCCGACACCGACATGAATCATCGGGTAGTTGCCCACCAGACAACGCCTGCCTGGTCGGAGGATCCTCCCTTTTCTATGGAGGATGAGTGAATTTTACACCCTGTTCCTCATACCTCTATATGTTTCTCTACGGCGTCCCCTCCCAGTATTCCAAGTTCATATAACCATGCATATAAAAAGTAAGTATATACTTTGTATTCGAAAACCAATTATTGTACAAGTAGGCAGTCCAGGTTAAAATGTAGGCAATCCTGAGAAACTCCCTAAAGTTTGGCCTAATAGCCGTTGTTTCTCCCGTTTTTATTACAGTAATGACGTTAAAACAGATTTCGTTCCCTCACGAACTTGTTATAAGTTGAATAAAATATAACTGTCAACCGTAAAGTGTGGGAATCAGAGTTATGCGGAAAGTTTTAGATGTTCTAGTGCAGGGATGGTGAACATTTGGTACTGGGCAAAAAATTTTGGCCATAGCCTTGATTTAAGCACAAAATATAAATAAGTACTTTAGTAGATTTTTTTTCTACCTTGGTACCTTCCGACTTTTTTTGACACTACTGTAGTGCATTATTTAATTTAATTCTAGTTTAGATTTACATTTTTCTGTAATAAATGTCGTGGATAAATAAGTACTTATGCGAGTTATTTTTGTTTTATTTTCGTCCATAATTTCTCAGATATTAGCAGATATTGGTGACAATGACAAATCATACCCAGAAAATCTATCCTATCCGAGGTGGGGCGCTAAATAAAACTGCATTTTGTAACGAAGTACTTTAACCGGTCAAGCAGCGCGCGTCGCCCATTGGCGACGAAACAATAGAGAATCAATTGTGTCTCATTAGCGGAGCTTGACAGATAACGCAGCTTGCAGTAGGAGTAAATTAGTATAAATCGTCACGTTACGAAAAAGCTTTATGACAGAGAGAAAGTCGCATGGTTTTTTAAATGTCATTGAAAAAGAATGAATACCAAAAACTGCATTATGGAATACTAGGAGTGGGAGGCCCAACTCAACTGTCTTTTCCATGGGCAGTAGAAGTAACAGACACGTCGCGGGTAAAGGTTATAGGCGAATAGTCCTAGTGAGCGCTTTCAGTGGGGTAATTGCGTAACACACAAATAGTAGAAATGGTTTCCATTTAGACAGTTTAACAACATTCATTGCGTTATTTACATTAATTTAATCTTACGAACATATGTAGCAATGGATTAGTAATATCCTTCAAAATGATTCGATTTTGAATGTTAGTGTGCAGATTTAAAAAGGTTCGCCATCCCTGTTCTACTGTATTCCTGTAATAATGTTAGTAAGTAATGATTTGGAGTGCACTTTGGCTAGACAGCTCCTAATTGGTATATGACATGAACAACATAGAATTGTTATGTTACGTCTGTGTAGACTAATTTGTTAGGAAAATAATGTTGCCGATTCCCTTGTTCACAAACTAAACTAAATTTAAGTTCAGTGCATCTTTTTCTTTCTATTTCATTAAGAAAAGGACAGAAGATAAATTTTAGTTTAGTCCTGTCAAATTTATCAGCGCCTGACGTAAATTAGTTTGTGAACAACAGAAACGACACCAATAAGTGTATAGACTCAGGGTGGCCTATATCAGAATCTTCCATGTTTTACGTGGGTCAGAAACTCGAACAAAGTCACAAATTAGTTCATCAAATGATTTATTCTTCTTGATTCACAAATTAACAAAATAATAGTCTCTCGCACTTTAATTATACACTGATGATGGTATTTTAATCAAATAAAGTTAAAACAGTTGAAGATGGCGTCGGAATTAAGCGATTCGTCAAGCGCGTGGTGCGTTGGCGGCTCTTGATTCAAAAGTGACCATGATGGCCGCCCCGCTCCCACCCATGTGACGTTCCGCAAGAATGACAGCTGACATCTCTCATGCTGCCATTCTGTTCCGACGTCGTCGACAGCAAACGTCAAATGTCATGTGTCGCGCCGTCACGGCCGGACTGACATTCGACCGTCCTCGGGCGTAGATCTAACGTTGTCCTAAAACAGGCAATTTCATTATTTGACTAGATGCTCGCCCAGCCTGACAAACAGCACAGCACTAATTCTAACATACTTCATAAGCAAGATATGGAAGCATGTATCCCTTCGACCATCATGAGCAATGGACCGGATGACATCTCACAACCTCGCAAACATAACCCGGACCGGACGAGTGTGTCCTTTCGACCAGCTTCAATGCATGGACCGGACGGCACTGTCCCTTCGACCGGTTCACAGACAGGGTCTAGACAAGTGTGTCCCTTCGACCAGCCCCAATGGCATGGACCGGACGGCACTGTCCCTTGACCGACTCATTACTAGACGTTATCTACCGAAAACATGGACCGGACGAGCGTGTCCCTTCGACCAGCCGTTAAAGTAGCATGGACCGGACGACGTTGTCCTTTCGACCAGTTTTAACACAGCATGTTAAATACAAAGGAACAGATATGTGGCATACCTGTCAGTTACGGATAATCTTGCTCATTTTGAATTTCGACTTCATATTGTACATCTAGTGTGTCGGGATCAGAGCACACACTGAGTGTATCCGATCCGGCAGTAAGAGTTTCTGAATTAGCCGAGGCAGTATCCGAGTCTGCGCCAAATCTTCCATTTCTCAGATTTAGGTCATAGCCTCCCTGAATTGGGCTTCGCGGTAACATGACATCACTACTGGATTGTAATGGCTCCGCATGTTCAGGCGCCGTCTCGGCCTCCTCGTCGTTCAACAAACTGGTAGTGATTTCAAGTAACCCAGCATGTCCCCGAGGTACTGCACGCAAATTCTCGTGTGCGTATTTATAACAGCGGTGTGAACCACTTACGCTTTTTAGTTCGTACCGATCATTTTCTAATACGGAGGTTACAACGAACGGTCCCCTAAACTTCCTATCTAACTTAGTTTGATTTCGTTCACTATTCTTGATAAAAACAAAATCGCCCTGAGCAAATGGTTTAATGTTAGCACGACCACGGTTAAATCTTAAAGTATCCGCCGCAGCTGCCTTTTGAATATTTTCCGACGCATTTTCTCGAATGGACTCTAAATCTAAACGGCTATTTCGCTCATCAGAGTGTGAAGATATCTGGGACATACCAAGTGATTCTGCACGTATCCCAAACATCAGTTCCGTAGGTGAGTACTTAGTAACAGCCGATTTTGTACTATTGAGTGCTAATTGTATATTGCCTAACTCATCGCGCCATGTCTTATTAGGGTCGTTTTCGACTATCGTGAGCAAGCTTTTTAGTGTTCGCATAACTCGCTCAACTTGTCCGTTAGCCCTGCTCGACCCGGTTGCAATAAAATGCAGATCAATTTTATAATTATTGCAGAAGTTTCTAAATTCACTACTAATATAGCATCGGCCCTGATCCGCAATAACGCGTGTAGGGGCTCCAAAAAGACAAACAGCCTTTTCTAGAGCTCGCACTGCGCTACTTGCATCTAGTGATATTGTATGCTCTAGCAGGACATACTTAGTAAATGCGTCTATTATCACCGAACAATACTCTTTCCGGTCGCTCTTACCACTAAGTTTCCCGGTAAAGTCTATGTGGATTGTGTGCCATGGCACAGATAGTTTTGGGATCGAGTGTAACTGAACGGGTTGAGCGCCCGATGGTCCCTTCGACGCTTTGCAAACTATGCATGAATCAATAAACTTACGCACGCATTTGGACATTTGCGGAAACCAATATTGTTCGTAGAGTTTATCTAGTGTCTTATCGCTACCAAGGTGTTGAATTTCATTATGGACGTGGTTGATAAGAGTCCAAATCAGAGATCGTGGAACGACCGGTAACCAAGATATAGTTTTGTTGCGCCCAACCTTTCTATACAGAATACCATCTCTAACATCGTAGGTATGTGCTACTGTTTCCGGAAAGTCGCTGTTATTATGTTTAGTGATCAAGTCTTGGATTTCGGTATCGCGTTTTTGTTCAACTGAGAGCCATCCTTGATGTAACTCTACAAACTGGACACGTTTAGTAGTAGGGCTTTGGGACGAATACGCGCCAGCATCCGACTGGAGGTTACGGGAAAAGAAGTCAGCATGTTCCATACCACGGCCTTCACGATATATGATCTCAAAGTCGTAGGCTTGTAGGAAAGCCCACCAACGGTGCACGCGAGGCGTCAAATCAACCTTGGATTTTGATGCTTTGAGCGAATTGCAATCAGTGTAGACTACAAAATGTCGCCCGTACAAATAATGCCGAAAGTGTTCTACCGCTCGTACGACAGCCAAGGTCTCTAATTCGTACGAGTGGTAGCGAGATTCTACCTCGGATGTACGCCGACTAAAGTACTCCACAACATGGGGTAAGTTATTATTTCTCTGAATAAGGATTGCCCCATAACCTTCGGCACTCGCGTCTGTGTGCAACTCGACCGGCAATTCAGGATTAAATATCGTTAAAACTGGCTCCGAAGTTAGTATTTTAACTACATTTCTACGAATTTCCTCATGTTTGTCAGTCCAATTAATAGGTCCTTTTAGTTTTGTTAATGGGTACAACGGACCAACAACATTTGTAAACCCGGGTATAAATTTCCTAAAATATGATGCGAGCCCGAGAAATTGACGAACCTGCGTAGCTGTACGTGGTGACGGTGCTTCAACTAATGCCTGAATTTTGCGGGAATTGGGCCTAATTTCGCCAGATTGTAAGGAATAACCTAGATAGTCTACTTTTTGTTTCATGAATTTGCACTTTTGAAGGTTAAATGAAAAACCTGCTGCAGTCAGGGCTTGTAAGGCCCCATCTAGGCGCTCCAAACCCTGCGAAATATTGGAGGAATAACAGAGGACGTCATCCATATATATGAGAGGCCTGTCATTAAGGTGTTGCAGTGCTTTTGTGATACATCGCTGGTACACAGAAGGTGCATTGCGTAAACCGAAGGGCATTGCGAGGTACTCGTATTGGCCCTCCGGAGTTACGAACGCAGTCATCTCAATTGAATCAGGATGAATTAATATTTGATGGAATCCGCTAGCCATATCTAATGAAGAAAAGTAATTGGCGCCACTGAGCTGGTCTATCTGTTCCTCGATGCGAGGCAAGGGATAGTGTTCGGGTTGTGTGTTAGAATTGAGTTCCCGATAATCTACGCACATTCTGTCGGTATTGTCCTTTTTTTTTACAAGGAGTATCGGACTCGCAAAAGGGGAACAACTCTCACGAATGATACCAGCATCTAGTAATAGTTGTATTTTTTCACGGACTATTTGCTTCTCTATAGGTGCTAGTCGATAGGGTGATCTCCGAACTACTTTATGAGGATCTATTAATTTAATACTCAATTGCCCTGTAGTAACGCGCCTAGTAGGTATACCGTCTATGAAGTAATCTGAATATTTACTAATTATTTTTGACAGCAACATTTTATCTTCTCCTTCTAAGTCGGTATCGATTGAAGAAATATCGAAAACTACCGATTTGGTTTCGCAAAAGTTGGTTCGCTCTTTGGTCTTAAATAAGAGTTTGTCATTATCAATTGTCACACAAAAACCTTTCTCTAAGATATCTCTACCTACAATGATTGGCACAGAAATTACCGTATCCGAAACGATGTGAAACATAAGGTCAACCGAGACGTCTCCAATTTTTACAGTACTTAAAATTTGGCAAGTGCATTCTACGTCATCACCTCCGATACCAGTAAGATAAACTAGATTATTGCGTACAGTACCCGGAAACCGACTGCGAAAACTTTCAGTTAAAAGAGAGCAAGATGATCCGCTATCGAATAAAAATGGAAATCTCTCACCCGCTGATGTCTCTAACGTAGATCCTGATAGTTGGTGATTACAAAGGTTGACTTCCTTCCTTTCAGACTTCCCTCCATTCTTCTTTTCTGGACAAGCTGTAGACGTGTGACCAGGCTTTCCACACGTGTAGCAGGATATAGGCGGCTTGTCTTGATTATTTGTAGAACTTGATGGATCTTGGGACTTCGATGATTTGGAGTCCTCCTTTCGCTTCCTACATTCAGCCTGTCGATGTCCTGCCACGCCACACCAATGACACTTTCCAGGGAATCTAGAATCTGTCATTCGAGGTCGCTTAAAATCGGGTTCTTGATTTCCCTCACTGACGTCCAACCGTCGCTTTAGTGATATACCATTGAGGATCCGAAACAATTGAGCACGAGTAGTTATCACATGTGCTGTCAACTCTCTACGTATCATATTATCCTTTTGACATAGCACTGACATAGCGAAACCAGTAATAACTTCCTCAGGTAAGTCAGTTTTTGGTATCCGCTCGATCAAGTTCCATAAGCGCATCGCAGACTCTGATGCGGTTTCTTTGACATTAATTTGAAATCTTAAAATCTCATCGAAATGATCCTGCATTAATTTCGGTTTAGCAAATCTAGCAAGCAACGTTTCTTTAACAGCACCCCATGTCAATTCCTTGAGGTTCATTTTGGTCAAGTGGGTCGCTGCGCGACCTTTAAGCGCCTTAGTTAGTGCCATCAATAGATTAACGCCTACAAGATTTTTCTCCTGCACTATAACTTCAGTGACGTTACACCAGCCTTCAATGTCAGCTTCGGAATCGTCAGGATCAAATTCGATGAGTTTTATAGTGTTGGTACTCACAGGAGTTGATGTTTGCGACATCGCAAATATCCGGGTGAACATTGCCTCCATATTCGACAGTATTCTCGTCGCAGAGATGATTTCTGCAGGTGGCGTGTCCTCTGGTTGTTGCACGTGGGATCCCACTTCTGATATAGACTCAGGGTGGCCTATATCAGAATCTTCCATGTTTTACGTGGGTCAGAAACTCGAACAAAGTCACAAATTAGTTCATCAAATGATTTATTCTTCTTGATTCACAAATTAACAAAATAATAGTCTCTCGCACTTTAATTATACACTGATGATGGTATTTTAATCAAATAAAGTTAAAACAGTTGAAGATGGCGTCGGAATTAAGCGATTCGTCAAGCGCGTGGTGCGTTGGCGGCTCTTGATTCAAAAGTGACCATGATGGCCGCCCCGCTCCCACCCATGTGACGTTCCGCAAGAATGACAGCTGACATCTCTCATGCTGCCATTCTGTTCCGACGTCGTCGACAGCAAACGTCAAATGTCATGTGTCGCGCCGTCAAGTGTATAAAACTTTGTTATTCTAAATGTCAAATCAATCTGCCTAGCCTTTTCCCAACTATGTTGGGGTCGGCTTCCAGTCTAACCCGATGCAGCTGAATACCAGTATTTTACGTGGAGCGATGGCCTATCTGACCTTCACAACTCAGTTACTGGGTAACACGATACCCCAAGACTAGTTGTCAGACTTTCGGGCTTCTGGCTACCCGTAACGACTGTCCAAGATCTAGGAATGACAGCCGGGACCAACGGCAACATGCTTTCCGAGGCACGGACAGGTCTCCGTAAGGAATGGATGGTCACCCATCCACGAACCGAGCGCGGCAAGCGTAGCTTAACCTTAGATCGACCCGTACTGCTTTTATCATTTAGCCTACTTACACATCTACAAATCTATATCAACATTTTACAAAATTTAAACCGACGACGCCATTTTTAAAACCAGTGTGTGCGGATTGAACTTTTGTTTTTCTTAATTGAAATCGTCACCCATCAAATATTTCAAAGAACCTTGTATAAAATCTCAAAGCAAACATACCAAACGAAATTAAAACATAAGTTAATCCCTAAAAGGCGAAATCTGACACGGTTTATGGCGTTTGCCTCATTAAAATTATCTTATAATTCCTATATAATTCTCATAATTCACCATCTTGGCATCTCAAGCCGCCATTAAATTACACATTTTACAATAATAATGACTCCCACGACGTGTCTGATGATTGATGGAACTGCTTTTAATACACCTATGAATATGTTAATTGATTAAATATCAAAGTTCAGCGACCTAGTTGCGAAATTTTCAATTTAAAGTCAAGCCAGGGAATTTTTAAGAGGACGCAAGTCTCGTTACACAATGTGGAGACAATACGGCAATAAATGAAAACACTTGCAATACTAATAACGAAGGGCCCGTGGCTAAATAATAACAGCCGCAGGTCGATCGATCAGGTTAAGCTACGCTTGCCGCGGTTGGTATGTGGATGGGTGACCATCTTTACATACCGAGACCCCTCTGTGCCTCGGAAAGCACGTTAAGCTGTTGGTTCTGGCTGTTATTCATGGATCTTTGATAGTCGTTAAGGGTCGTCAGCAGCTCGAAAGTCTGACTACCAGTCTTACCAAGGGGTATCGTATTACCCAATAACTGGGGTGTATTTAGTCAGGCAGTCGCTCCATGTAAAATACTGGTATTCAGCTGCATCCGGTTAGACTGGAATCCAACCCCACATAGTTGGGAAAAGGCTAGGCAGATGATGATGAATCAGCCTATAATGTTCCCACGGCAAGCCCTCCTCTCTTGGAGAGAGAGTGGGCTATAATCTACCACGCAGGCCCAAGTGCGGGTTGGTAGACGACATAGGTAATGTCTTCAAATTTTTGGTTCTAGAACATGCCGGTTTCCTCATGATGTTTTCCTTCACCGTTTTGAGAGCAGTGGTGAAGAAATTTTACATAAAGTAAAGCGCCTGTCTGGGTTCGAACCCACGATCTACAACTCGTACGTGGGGGTCATTGCACTGGGCTGCCACTCTTACCCCCTTACTAATAAACAGTTGTATAGCGTCTTACACAACGCTTTGTCTTCTTCTTTCGAAAGTCAAATTACTGACGACTGAAAGAGAGAAATCGATGTTTAACTATTCATCTGATATAATACGTTTATTAGTAAGGGGGATTGTCATTTACTAACGCATAGAAGTATTTTGGATCTACTGTGTGTAGGTACTGTGTGATCGCGTTGTTCTACGGATTATGATGCTGGTTCCACCATCATTTACAGATTTTATTCTGGAAGGTTTACGTGTATAATACTTTGTATTAAACTTAAAAATAATAAAGAAATATCAATGTTTTCAAGTCGTAAAAACCGTTAGAAGCGGGGGCGGGTCGTTAATTATATAAAAGATAAAAAATACAATTCGCTACAATGACTGGTATTACAAGCTAGTATAAAATAGAAAATAGAAATACAACATAGTTGGTCCAGGTAATACAGTAAGCAGGTTTACAGGTTAACATCAAGTTGAGATGACATGAAGAGAAATATTACCTAACAGAGTCGATTTTTGAGATGGGGCATAAGAGTCTTTGGTCAACTGGACCCACTCGAACTGGACCCGCGGGTCCAGTTGACCAAAGGAAAAATTTTCTATATTTTTATTGGTCAACTGGACCCACTGTCAAAATTAGACAAACATCTTTTGTTTTAAGCTACCCGTGGATACAGTCGAAACAAAAAGACAATGGCACAAATCTGGTACAGAATCTACGAGTACCTCAAAATCTAAAGATAAAGATAAAAGATAAAGATAATTTATTTGTGAAACATGCGTTTACATAACATTTTTCTGTTAGTATATTTCGGATCTTATTTTTAATTTGTTTTGTTGTCATGGCTTTATATGACTGTGGTATTTTGTTGTATATTTTCGGGGCCATACAAAAAAAGCTTTTCAAATTCAAATTCAAAATGATTTATTCCGGACAACTAGATCCACCGGTTAGTATACAATAACTTAGAAACTATTATTAGTACTTAAAATACAATAACAAAGAACAACACACATCCATCAATAAACATCACAACACAATTCACACAAAAAAAAAAAACACACAAGGCACCTGTGCTGAGACACCCCGCCCCGACAAGATAACCAACAGGGAGATACCTCCCTACAAGATCATCAGACGAACGAAATGCCTCAACACAGGTGCGCACATCTTCAGCTGTAGTTTTCAGAATGCTGTTGTGACTCCCCCGCACCCTCCTCATAAGAGACACGACTTTTTTCCGAATGACGGCATAAAAACCGTCAGTGTGAGCCTGTGCGAACATTTCGGAGGCACTGCAAAAACGAGGAAGTCCCAACATCATCCTGAAAATATTATTGTATTGGACGCGCAGTGTGTCCAGGGATTTTTTGGTATAACTAACCCATAGACTACCCGTGACAATACGCTTTAAATAGTGTGATCTTGACTTGGTCCGTACAGCGGGCGAATCTACGGGCCAGCATGTTGCCACGGACTGACAGATCCCTGCGCTCCCTCTATGTCAACATCATCCTTAAGGCCGTCGGTAAGGTAATGTCCAAGGTACTTAAACTGCGACACCCTATCCAAGTTAACACCATTCAAAGTAATATACCCAAAATATTATACCGTAGCGTAGAAGTGATGCCACCAATCCATGAAAGGCCATCACTAAAGCATCTGGGTTAACTTCTGAGGACAGTTTGTACAAGACATACGTGACTGAGCTCAGTTTTTTGTTTATATTTTCAATGTGCGCTTTCCAGTTCAGTTTTGCGTCTATCATTACACCAAGAAACTTTGTGTCGTCGACTTTATTTAATACTGTGTCATTGTAGAGGGCTTTAATGTCAATATCAGATCACCATGTACCCGTTGACTAAAGTAAGATTAGGGTCATGTGGTAGTCAATAGCATCAGGCAGGTCATTGATATATAGGATAAATAATAGAGATCCAAGCACGCTCCCTTCTGGGACACCGTAAATAGGCGTTCGCTCGCCAGATATGTAAATTGGTGGTGAGGTCAAACTGGAAATCCAAGATGGTGGATGTGAAAAATTTTCAAATGTTTCATCATGGGTGTTGATTTCTTGGTTTTCTAGGGTGCTGAAACTGATGTGAGGTCAAACTGAAAATCCGAGATGGCGGATGTGAAAAATGTTCAAATTTTTCATCATGGGTGTTGATTTCTTGGTTTTCTAGGGTGCTAAAACCGATGGTGAGGTCAAACTGAAAATCCAAGATGGTGGATGTGAAAAATGTTCAAATGTTTCATCATGGGTGTTGATTTCTTGGTTTTCTAGGGTGCTGAAACTGATGTGAGGTCAAACTGAAAATCCGAGATGGCGGATGTGAAAAATGTTCAAATTTTTCATCATGGGTGTTGATTTCTTGGTTTTCTAGGGTGCTAAAACCGATGGTGAGGTCAAACTGAAAATCCAAGATGGTGGATGTGAAAAATTTTCAAATGTTTCATCATGGGTGTTGATTTCTTGGTTTTCTAGGGTGCTGAAACTGATGTGAGGTCAAACTGAAAATCCGAGATGGCGGATGTGAAAAATGTTCAAATTTTTCATCATGGGTGTTGATTTCTTGGTTTTCTAGGGTGCTAAAACCGATGGTGAGGTCAAACTGAAAATCCAAGATGGTGGATGTGAAAAATTTTCAAATTTTTCATCATGGGTGTTGATTTCTTGGTTTTCTAGGGTGCTGAAACTGATGTGAGGTCAAACTGAAAATCCGAGATGGCGGATGTGAAAAATGTTCAAATTTTTCATCATGAGTGTCGATTTTAGCACCATCGGTGAGTTAAGAGGTATGACCCAACTGCTTCGCCGGAGTTCTTAAATGATCCTAGAGAAATAATTGAAATATAACAAATCCACCCCAGCATGGGAGCATAGCAAACTAATGTGGAAAAGGGTTGCAGGTTGCAGTGAGATAGTATTTTAGGGCCCCCTGTATTGATCTATTAATGAAGTTGTATTATAGCTAAAAAAAAAACATATTATCATTTAAAATGGTCGATTTTTTAAATAAAGTTTAACCAGGATCACGAAATCGTAATAAAAAGAAAATGTTTTGATAATGCACTCAATTTATTGATTCAATTCCCGATAAGGTCGTCAGTGTAATAAATACGTGTATGGAAGCGTATTTAACGATTTTATATAATAAAAAAAAAAACAAATTATAATTATACCTAATTACAGTTCGAGGTGGTAACCAAAACTATTTTTATTAAGTAGAAAAATTTACCATTAACGCTGCAGTAGGTCCTCCTGTATTTAATCCCATTTTTAAGTTTGCTTACTCTCGCGTAAAGTAGTTTAAAAATCAACGTGAAACGTATTGCAGTTTTTGGTTTCTTGTCAGTTTGGACTCTAGTGTTGTTACTCTGTAATTAACGGTCAGGCACTCGATTGGCTCGATCACAGAACATAATTATATACCCATCCCGATTATGTAGTTCGAAAACTCAATTCAAGTTGAATCTAAAATATCATGTACTACCTCCCTCCAGTACCTACCTTAAATTCAAACCTAGCAACAGTGTGTTTGAAAAGCACACAAAAAAAATTAAAGGAAAGAATAATAGCAAGATCCAGAATAAAGCAACCGTTCTATATTGGTACCTAAGTATTTCAGTCAGTATCACATGAAATATATAATATCTATTCCCTGGTTTATTACCGACTAGTACTACTACATCAAGTGGCAAATCGAGAGAAAATAAACTCGAGGCTTTATTTTATTTAGAGTAACGAGTTACATATAATCAAGCCGCAGCACTATCTGACACTATTAAAAAGATAAGTGTCAAGACTGTCATGTCAAGTGACAACATTTCATTAATTTATTTATTCCGTTTCTTTCGAATTGCATGAAATTGATATTTCTGTTTTCTTGTGTGTAATTGAAAGATTTTAATGAACATGGAATCTTCAAGACGGTACAGCATGTACTCCAGAAGAATGTTGTGTTAATTGTTGAGTAAGATTTCAACTGAACTGTTCGCGTTGGCTGTTGTGCACATGTTAGAGCTCTTGGACATGGTATCAAGATGAGAAGTGGAGCGACCTGCATAATTATGAAATACTATTTACTTTTATGTCGTCAGACGTTGAAATTGATATCCTACATAAAGTTATAAAAATAATTTGAAAATTATGTGATTTTTGATTTCATGAACCGTTATTCCTACTATTTATTACTGAACAGTGCACTATTTTACTAAATTATAAAACCGAGGCCAAACTTCTCACTAAACAAGAGTTCTTTTAGTGTGTTTTAGGGTATGATGGTATTTCTCAGCTAAGACATCTAGGGAACATAAACATGCGGCTTTTAAGCCTCTGTGGCACTGAATTAAAATTGTGCAATGAGTGGCGTGGGTCATCCTGTAGCTTCGCCCTCTCGATGCAGCTGGGTATAGTCCTGCGAATTTCTGGAGGCGCGATGCGAGTCAGTGGATACAGCATTCGCAACGGGGTCGGTTTTAAGCAACCAGTAATAATCATTAATGTCTTATTTAGAGCTGTATCCACTAACTTATCGTGGGCTGATCGGTTCCATACTGGACAGGCCTGCGGAGAAACAAAGCGCCATTCCAGTTGTTCGCAGGACTTGAGCAGATGCCACCCATCTGGTGGAAGTTAGGCGACGGAGTAAGTGATTTCTGGTAGGTATGCACTTTCTGTTTGACATTTTCGCAGTTTCTCCGGAAGTTAGGGGACCTATCCACTCCTCGGGGTAGGTCTTAAGTAAGTATTCCTTGAGCCACCTGCTCCAAAAAATCTTAAGAGAGGCGAAGAGCCTTTTTCCACTTTTTTCTTAACGAAAAAACTCCGTCGTCCAGAGAGGTAGGTAATTGCTGATTTGATGAGCTGCCTATTAAAAAATGAAAAGGTGTGAGGCTTTCATATTCACAGCTGCAACATACATATATGTCAAAGGCCTCGAATCGGACGTCTGCGTTACCATGGACGATATTCTTCCTACGATACGTCGGTGCGGGCTGGCGGCCAATTCTCAAGCATCTCGCATTCGTTATTGTCGTTCGATTCGAACTTTTCTCTCGAAACAATCAAGCCGAGCTATTCTCGCAGGAAAGACACGCGACATGCCTTAGTTTACATGCGCCATATTTATGTAAAAGGAATTTTGTCACCTGATTATCATATTATGATATACCTATTATTATTGTATTACAACAGGGCCATCAAGCATGATGGGGTTTTCGAAAGCATTTCAAACAATAAAGATTTCAAACGATATTTTATTTTTTTCAATATAAAACATAACTAACACAAACAATACATTATAATAATCACTAGTGTATATGAATGGTCGGCGTCATGAGTCGCGCTCTGTCCGCGAGCTTAGGAATCGGCGGACCATTTCACCTCTCGCCCAATATCTTCATGAACTTGAATGCGGCAATTTGAACACAAATAAATTTGAATTAATGATGTGACGATACTCCTAATGCGACCCTCAGGGTAAAAATTGTTTTCGCAAGGATTTCTCAACAATCTTTTAGGATTTTGTAAAGTAATGTAGCCGGGTCACGTATAGCCACGTCATTGGAACAACATGCAGCAGGACGGTCCAGTTGGTTCAGTACCGCACTCTTTACGACAACCACAATTCCTCTTCTTCTTTTCCGTCTTGATAAACCTTGATGTTATTGTGGTAGTCATCAGCTTACATATAACATTTGCAGTAATTCTGTTTTATTTTATTACTTAATTTATGCAGATAACCAATGTAAACAAACTACAATTTTGACTTTAATTTGATGTGACAAATATAATTGACATTGACAAATCAGCAACGGCCATGCAATCCGTTGTAACAAATACTAAGGAGGACTTATTTTAATGATAATAGTAAAATAAAAAAGAAAGAAAAAATTAGAAAGCTACATTATCACAGAATAACATAGGCTATAATTTATTTTTTTCTGCACTAATATTATAAAGAGGAATAAAATTCTATTACATATTATATTAGTAATTGATATCTTCCGGACCCCACTACGGCATCTCAAAATCCTGTAACGTTGTTTTAGCTCATTGCAGACAGTAAGTTAGTAAAAATAAGTAAATAAAAATTAAGTGTACCTAATTGAATAATATTATGTATATTTTAAGTCATAGAAATAAAACTAAAAGATTCGGCTTTACTCCTTAACTGTACTAATGATGAAATTTGACAGCGGGTCCAGTCGACCAATTCAAAATTTGACTTGGTCGACTGGACCCGCGGTTCCAGTTCGAGTGGGTCCAGTTGACCAAAGACCCGTAAGGGCAGCTACCTCGTTGTAGCTACAAGAAAACGGCAACGGCGAGTTATGACTGGCAGACACAATGACAAACTCTATCATTCCTAGTATCCACATAAATATTATAATTATCATTTGAAATTATTTATTTATTTATTGAGGATCTCCAACAAAGGATTACACATACACAATAGAAATTTACAATAATGCAAAAGGTTTTTTTATGTGTGCTCCTTCAATTACAGGAGGCCACAGCATGCACATATAACTATTGTTCTTTTTTGTTTTATGTGGTATACAATAAAGTGTTAAAATAAATAAATATAGGTAGGTAATGACAGGTTTTTTTAAACTTGGTAAGTTCTAAATTATTCTTGCGTCATTGCATACATTTTGGCAAACACCATAATTAGGTAGGTACTTATTATGATTCTAATTAAAAATCGAACAGTTAATAACAATATATATAGTACGAGTATATAAAAAGGAAAACAGCAGGGTCCGTGGCTCAGGCCCCCAGTGGTCGAGGCACCTGTGGCCGACGCCCCCGATTCGATTAATTTAATATCTTTTTTTTTTTGTGCTTTTCCACTTAGTACAGTAAATGAGAAAAGTGTTTCACCATAATAATAAAGTATTTTGCCTTGCTAAACAAAAGCTATCTATCAAATAGCAGAGAGAATAGATCGCCACCACACCTTTTTCTCCATTAAAAGCATATTTATTATGACATCAGACATCCAAAAAATCAAAAATAAGTACTTCATATAAAATGTTAGTGAATGTTGTTAATAAACATTTAAGTATAATAAATTAGGTACCATTATGGAAATTTTATCTTTCAACTTCAACCAACTCGTCAACTAACTGAGCCAAACCAATTATTGGTAACAATAAAAAGTCCGTCTTTTTGTCCACAAAATTGACAACAATAAGGAAGTATGAAGAAATATTATATCTATCTCTTTCATACCAGAGTCAAGTTATTGAATATTGCAATATGCAACAGATAAGAAAGTTTAGTGTGTCATCTCACAATGACGAGCGAAGGTCCTTCCCATGGGCTCGTGCGAAATAATTACAATACAGTTAAAAATAGAATTGGTGAAAAAAATGTTGTGCCTGACAGTACATTTGATCAATAATTGCTTTGAATTAAATTAATCGAATCGGGGGCGTCGGCCACAGGTGCCTCGACCACTGGGGGGCCTAAGCCACGGACCCAAAAAGCAGGGCATAAAAAAATTCGTCCACATCGTTGTCAACATTAAAAGTGCATGCAGGAGCATTGCCACGTTTGATGACGATGCTGATTCTTTGGCCAACCAAAAAATAGGCCAGCCCTCTGGTCACGTGAAGAGTCAACCAACCACTTGGCAATGTCTCGAAAAACAAATAAGAAAGAAAATACATTTATTTAGCACAGACCAAACAGTGGTTAACAGTGGTTTAATAACTGAAATGTATTAATAAGGTTACTTGTTAATAAAAGTTTAAAACGGTATATGATCGCAAACTCACAATGACGTTTCTGTTAAAATGTATTCAATGACGCAAGAATATATGCGCAGAACATCAAAAGTTCTTTTAGCTTGGCGCACGAGGGCAAAGTCCTAGAAAGAGTCCGCGGGCGACAGTGGACGGACGGACTTCATATAATTAAATTTACCATATTCTATTTATAATAAAACCTACAGTTACATTACGACCCGCTAGTGTGACCACGAGGATGGATTTTGTGGGACATTCCTGAAATTATTAATAAAACTATTAGTAAATGTATTTTTTCAAAAAATGAATTAAATATGACATAGCACTTAGAAATCGTATTTACGTTCGGAAAGCAAACAAGTAGAAAAAAATGTAGCAGTTATGTCGGTTTCTCCAAATGAGCGATATGATGAAACCCTTGGGACATCTTCTTTGTTTGAACGTATGAAAGCGTAGAGCTACGAAAAGAAAGGCATGGCTAAATTAAGACGTTCACCCTCTTAGGGGTGGAATTTCGAAAAACCCTTTCTTAGTGGGTACATACTCTTCACAAAGAACACACCCTCCAAATTTCATGTCTCTAGGACCAGCGGTTTAGGTTGTGCGTTGATATTCAGTCAGTCAGGACTTTGAATAGATTTTTCAATAAGCCTTTTCTTAGAACATTTGACAATGGACATGTGCATTCTTCCCACCCTCACCTACGGAGCGCAAACATTGTCTCTTACAAAGCGTCAAAAGTCTGCACTTGGAGTCTGCCAACGGGCTATGGAACGAAGTATACTAGGTGTCAAACTGACTGACCGCATTAAGAACTCCATACTTCGTTCCAAAACACAAATAGCGGACGCTGGCCGCACAGCTGCTGGATTAAAGTGGAACTGGGCTGGCCATATTTGTCGCATGTCGGAGCAGTAATACGCAAAAGTCACCACTCAGTGGATCCCAAATGGCAGGAAGCGACTGCGCGGCAGGCCCAGAAAGAGATGGCGGGATGAGCTAGACTCCTTCTTAAAGGATTGGCCCACAATCGCGGTAGACCGGGAAACGTGGAAAGAGGGAAGGGAGGCCTTTGCCCTGCAGTGGGACAATACAGGCTTATAATAATAATAATAATCATTTGACAATACATTCAACTTTTTTTCTGCAATATACGAGTATCAGTACACTTTACAGCACAATTCTCTTTCCAATTCTTACATAACCAGCCAGCCTAGCCACCCTACAGTACTTCGGAGGTCCACAGAGGTCCCTTATACGTCCGAACGACCATTCCAGACCCGTTACCTTTGCAAATGGAACCATTTACTCGAATCTTATGGCGATTGCTCCGAACAACAATATTATTTCTTAGCACAGCTGTGATTGCAATCAGCTTGTTCAAAGTAAGGGCCTGCGCTCACTGGGGGCACGGCACGGCATGGGATTTTTATGCGATGAATAGAAATACAGTATCTAATAATTTGTGGTAGATAAATTATTTACTATTTGTTTAAGGAATTTTAGATAATACTAATGTATAGGTAAGCACTTGAGTGAGATACCTGAGATACAGGTTTATTCCTAGTTCAGGTAGAATCCAATTAGTTTATGGCCCTATTTCTGTAAATACACACATCAAAAGTGTCTAGGGATCAACATATATTTTTGCAATAACTTTTCTCCTGATTGATATTAATTAAAATTTTCTTTAAGGATTCATCAAATAAAGTGTTTTCGTTTGTCACAGTAACGATAAACCAAGTCACCTTTGCATTAATAAAGAAATTTGCCATTTTCCTAATAAAGGGATTTTTGACATTTGAACCACTAACACAAAAGTTCGAAAAAAAGACTGAAATAACAGTTTTCTTTAAAATTTTATTGGGTAACTTAAACAATTAATAATCCGTGTTTCTACCGCGAACACTAACAACACAAGAACATCGGTTTGGCATACTCAAAATGAGTTCATCCAAATCACGCTGTGGAATGGCCGCCCATGTTCGTTGCAACAACAAAAAAAGGTCTTCTTGCGACTGGATACCCTCCATATTCGGCAGAGCTCTTCTCTGTAGCATATCCCATGCATGCTCAATCGGGTTCAAGTCTGGCGACTGAGCAGTCCAGGGCAGGACATTGATGTTAGCTGCGGCGAGAGTCTGTCTTACAACTCTTGCGGTGTGCGGTCGTGCATTATCATGCATTAACTGAAATAAGGGACCGATTTGCACTTGTAGAGGAACGATGACGTCTGATACAATCGTCTCAGCATAAATTTGAGCGTTGAGGTTGCCTCTGATCCAAATCAACTCAGTTCTTCCGCCGATCCAAATACCCGCCCATACCATGATGGTTCCACCACTATAAGGATGGACTTCCTGGCAGGATTTTAATCGCTGTTGGCGTCCAGGGGTTCTCCAGTGTCGTATACGTCTTGTATCCGGTCTCATACCAAAACGAGACTCATCAGAAAAGCACACGAAACGCCATTGTTCTTCTGCCCAATTTCTGTGTTCAAGAGCCCATTGATATCGAATCCTACGATTGTGCATTGCTATAGGTGGTACCCGTAGCGGTCTTCGGGAATGAAGGTTCACTTCATGCAAGCGGTTTCTGACTGTTTGGTCGCTAATTAAGTTCCCTGAAGAGTGATGAAGCCTCACGGCTAACATCATGGCGGTTATTGTTGGAGCTTTTCGAGTTAAGATTTGAATATATCGGTCTTGTCTCCGTGTGGTGCAGCGATACCGTCCTCCATGGCG
The DNA here is from genome assembly GCA_947508005.1 of Amphipoea lucens. Classification (NCBI taxonomy): domain Eukaryota; kingdom Metazoa; phylum Arthropoda; class Insecta; order Lepidoptera; family Noctuidae; genus Amphipoea; species Amphipoea lucens. The sequence continues at coordinate 8,062,109 of OX382381.1, read as the reverse complement.
CTCAGCCACGGTACCAGTGCTTCGGTAACGTGTCCAAAGTCGACTGATAACACTCTGACTTGTATTCAGAGCTAAAGCCACAGTACGTTGCCGGGAACCAGCTTCTATCATTCCCACGGCTCTGAGCATTTCTTCCCTGCTTAAATGACGTCGCCGCTCCATAATAACGTTGGTTTTAATCAGTAGTAGGGAAACAGTAGCACTAATAATGTCTTCAATGCGTTGTATGTTTTTATAGGGAAAATATTGACAGCTGATTTTCATCTTTTACTCGAATTTGATTCACAGTTCCTGATTCAAATTATGAAATGCACCAAAAAGGATCCATATAAATTTATAAAATCATAAATTTATTACAAAGCCACATCTCAATCTCAAGAAATCCGCATAAAAATGCTTGATCCCTAGACACTTTTGATGTGTGTATTTATGAAAATCAATTATTTCAATAAACAATTTCAATCTATACATCTATTCATCTATACCTACCTACATACATACAAATAAACATCCACACCCACACCCACACCCACACCCATCCATCCATACATTGTCGTGTGTCACTTGGTTCACTTCGGTTGGCGCCGCCGTAGTAGTCTCTCCTGACGGTCACGTGTCCTGACGCGATGTCCTGACGCGAGTTTAACATTTTTTACCCATTACAAAAAAGTGTGCAACGCCGCTAAAGAAGTTTACACTTCAATAAAATTTAAGTGTCTGTTTGTAATGTCAAAATTAAAGCCGTTTACTATAAATGCATAATATATGAAAGTACCTACTTACAACAAAAAATCAATTTTTAAAATGTTTGTGTGTTTGTTCCGGCTAATCTTCGAATCGGCTGGACCGATTTTGACGGGACTTTCACTGGCAGCAAGCACTTAACTTAGGCTACTTTTATTTTAGAAAAATAATTAGTAAAGAGACAAATTGTTGTTCTCCGCCATCCAAGCGAACGAAGTCGCGGGCGTTACAGCTGTTCTGATAAAGAGCTTCTGTTGTGAAAAGAAAGCGCGAGTACGATGTCACGCCGTTACGCTTCGGCGTGACTCAGGACGTCGCGGCATGCCTAATGATACCACGTCACAGTTATCGTCAGCATGCGCTTGCATCATTGCATGTAGTGATGCCGACGGATGCCGGCTACCGTGCCGGGCTGCCAGTGGGCGCAGGCCCTAAATGTGCAGGTATTTTATCACATACTCGTTTCCACGATAATTGTAATTTGTTGGATGATGTTTTTGTTAATTCGCGGAGTAATTATTGGTAAGCCATTTTTGGTTTAGTCATTGTAAGTGTTGGCTTAGGCGGTTTTGTATGATGTTTTTGTTGATTCGCGGAGTAATTATTGGTAAGCCATTTTTGGTTTAGTCGTTATGCTGACGATTGGCAGTTGTCACTATGATTGGAAATTGCAATTAGTAGCAAATTGCAATTATTGCTTAAAGCAGAAGAAGATACTATAAGTCTTAATCCATCTTTTTGACATAAATCATAGCAGTCGGCAGCAACAGTAAAACTGGATTCCTTGTGGCACATTTTCAATTATTTGGATCAGACGGAGCACTATTTGACCATTTTGCTAAGCCAATTATGATTTTAGAAGCCTAAGCAGTAAAGAGCTCCTTAGGAAAAGGGAATTTTTTTATTAACCTTCTCATGATGGACACTTTTATAAGTTAATGAACCTCTAAAAACTCCTTGCGGTTCTAATGATTAACACTTTTTTGAAACAATTGAGTTTCTTTTTAACTTTCTGACCTTTTCCAGTTAGGTTACCCTGAACAAACGGGTTAGGTTAGGTTGGAACCGTGACCAATCGCGCGCGAGCCGAGCGAGCGCAACGAACAAGCGAGCACTACATCCAATTTGGTCGCAGATACTTGGATATTTAGTATTTTTAAGTCCCTAGTTTTTAAAGCCTGTGTCCCAGCAGTGGGAACATTATAGGCTGATTATGTATGTTATGTAAGTCCCTAAAATATGAATTACTAGCTGCGCCCCGCGGTTTTACCCGCATAAGTGTCGATCCCGTGGGAATATCGGAATAATAAGTAGCCTATATGTTAATCCAGGGTGTCGGCTACCTCCATACAAAATTTTATCAAAATTGGTCTAGCCGTTTGAGCGTTAAGAAGTAACAAACATGTAAACACACACACACACATTCACAAACATTCGCCTTTATAATATTAGTGTGATTTGAGGTTAAAAAAAGTGGCGTTATCATTATAATTAGTAATTAGAGTGTTCAATACTATTTTTAGTAGCGCAAAATCGGAATTATAAAAGGTTCTATTAAATACATGCCTTAGAAAAATGGGTAAAGGGATCCAGAGAACGTCATCAAGTAGTTCCAGTAGTTCCTAGCCTTCAAGAAAAAATATGGTATTCGCGTTCTGAAGAGGTCGGTGAAATCATAACTTTGTTCCTTAGATTAGCAATAAAAATTAAGAAGGACCTCTTTTTTTAAAACGCGAAAAAAAATGCAGCAAAAACCTTTTGACAAGTTATACGAACATAAATATAGGGAAAAGCATATTTTTTTTTTTCGCGATTTCAGGTTTGGTCCCATAGTAAAAGTTGTTCATAATGATGAGTACAATGACCTCTTAAGAAGTTGTTAGTGGTTTTCCAATAACCCTGTATAACCACTCTTCATCACTTGATGGTGAGTGGGTGGTGGTGGTGGAGACCTTCATCAGGTTGATTGAAAGTCGGGCAGCTAATTTTCGTAAATAATTGAAGTCTTGAACAGTACCTACGTATCTACGTGAAGGGCTAGACAAAAACTCGATCAGATATTATGAAAGTTATTCATGACGAGGGCTGCTGACATAAAATGATTTATAGCAGGCAACCTCACTTTCATAACTGTTACCCTTATAGTATTCTTGTAATTTTCACATGTTGGATAAAGTAATATAATTTTAATATTCCTTTTTCTTTCGCATTATATTTAGACTTGAGGGGCAATTCTCGTAACTTTTGAGAAAGTTCACAGTCTGAGGGGCAATTCTCGTAATTTTAAGAACGTTCACAGTCTGATTTCAGTCTCAATCTGTCATAAATGCCTCTAATTTCCCTACATTTTTGATGTTTTTGACATTGGTTGTCGCCGAGATGAGACTGCGACTAGATTTTAAACGTTTTAAATTACGAGAATTGCCCCCAATCTGTCAAAATACCTATAGTTTCTCATGATGATTTCCTTCACGATGTTTCCTCACGATGTTTGAGCGCCGTGGTAATGAAATAATTTACACAAAGTAAAGCCTGCCTGGGTTCGAACCTAACTAAGTCGCGGCCATTTCTACTGGGCCACCACTGCTCGACACAACTGTGTTGCTCGAGACAGAAGAAAGATACAGCAGTAATGTAAAGAATCTGTTGTTTCTTTTTGTTAGCGTGTCGATGGCAATCTAAATGGACTCGGCCAAATTCGGCTACGTGTTTGGGGCAAGGAGCCTCCCCGAGCGACGTATCTACAGAGCCACTATACTTCTGGCGCACCCTGGGCAATCAGCGACTTATCCGCGTTGATTGGCTAATCCTTTCACCACAATGACAATCGAAAGTCCACTTATAAAACCGGCTCTGTGTGTAGTCTCGATTAACATCGAAGGGTTCTCACGAGACAAATCTGATTTTTTTCTGATGTCGACCGCAAAACTCACTGCGACATTCTTTGCGTTCAAGAGACTCGTCGAGATGAAACCCAAGGCCGGCTGCACATCTCTGGACTTACGCTTATCACCCAGAGTTCTCTCACCGGAAGCACGGTAAAGCAGTAATTGCTGCTCCTTGCGTAAGCAAGCTATCAACCAAGTACTCAAACGAGAATCAGTTTTTTTTTTATTAGTCTGTTATGTCCCACTGCAGGCCAAATCTCCCTTCCGTTTTTCCATTTTCTCCTGTCTCTAGCTACATCCAGCTAATCCTTAAGATAGGCGTCCAATTCGTCACGCCATCCCTTTCTGGGCCTACCGCGTCGCCGATTCCTGTTATTCGGAATCCAGTCAGTGGCTACTTTTGCCCAATTCTGTTGCGACATGCGGCAGATGTGGCCTGCCCAATTTCATTTTAGTTTGGCGGCTGTGTTGCCCACGTCTGCGATTTGTGTTTTGGAAGGATGTATTACTGTTCCGAATGCGGCCCGTGACTTTGACTCCAAGAATACTTCGTTCCATTGCTCGAATCAGTTGTTTGACAAAATAATAATGTCCTTAGTGCAGTGGCGTGCATTGCATATAGGCATATAAGCAGTGCCTACCTCAACATATCAACATAAGCCTGTCAATTACATTTTACTGTGTGTGCCCCACAATTAAGAAACTCACTAAATTATTTTAATTTTGAACTTAGTTCCTGCCGGGGGTCCCCCGACCACGCGTTTATTTTTCTGATTAGTGACCGCGTTTGCCTAGACTAGACCCGGCCTAGTGCCTACCTATTCTGAAAACCAATGCACGCCACTGCCTTAGTGTCTACTACCCAATATCACACATATTTCTTCAGACGGTTTCTATTTTAATTACACAGGAAGGTATTTAATTCGACGCTTTTAATCCTGAGGTTGGCTAAAGAAATGGCAGTGCGTAGGTTGGTAATGCGAATGTCTGTCTGATCTCGTTAGCTGATTGCAAGTACTGCAATAGCTTCTGCAGTATGCGTAGAATGTTCCTAGTTATGTTTTGAGCTGGTTTTCTGAAGGGACTTTTACGTTATTTTAAACTAGTAGTGCCCCGCGGTTTCACCCGCATAAGTTTCGATTTCGTGGAATTATCGGGATAAAAAGTAGCTTATGCGTTAATCCAAGGTGTCAGCTACTTTCATACCAAATTTTAACAAATTTCACAGGTAGGTATAAAGTTTTTAATGTCTTATGAACGAGCACTTTTTAAAGCTTGTAAACCAAGGTATAAACTTGCGTCGCAACAAGAATACCTACGTGAAATTTAGAGCTTTGGGTATATTGCTGAAATTCACGTGCCTACCTAGTTTAAAGTACCTATAAAATCTGGAACTGTAAAAATAATAAATAAATAATTCTTATTTCACGAAGAGCCTTTAACGCCATCCAATCATAAAAGCCTTAAAACAAAGGCCAATATTTAAATACTCTAACTCGTAAATAATAAATAATATTTTTTTTTTTCGCGATTTCAGGTTTGGTCCCATAGTAAAAGTTGTTCATAATGATGAGTACAATGACCTCTTAAGAAGTTGTTAGTGGTTTTCCAATAACCCTGTATAACCACTCTTCATCACTTGATGGTGAGTGGGTGGTGGTGGTGGAGACCTTCATCAGGTTGATTGAAAGTCGGGCAGCTAATTTTCGTAAATAATTGAAGTCTTGAACAGTACCTACGTATCTACGTGAAGGGCTAGACAAAAACTCGATCAGATATTATGAAAGTTATTCATGACGAGGGCTGCTGACATAAAATGATTTATAGCAGGCAACCTCACTTTCATAACTGTTACCCTTATAGTATTCTTGTAATTTTCACATGTTGGATAAAGTAATATAATTTTAATATTCCTTTTTCTTTCGCATTATATTTAGACTTGAGGGGCAATTCTCGTAACTTTTGAGAAAGTTCACAGTCTGAGGGGCAATTCTCGTAATTTTAAGAACGTTCACAGTCTGATTTCAGTCTCAATCTGTCATAAATGCCTCTAATTTCCCTACATTTTTGATGTTTTTGACATTGGTTGTCGCTGAGATGAGACTGCGACTAGATTTTAAACGTTTTAAATTACGAGAATTGCCCCCAATCTGTCAAAATACCTATAGTTTCTCATGATGATTTCCTTCACGATGTTTCCTCACGATGTTTGAGCGCCGTGGTAATGAAATAATTTACACAAAGTAAAGCCTGCCTGGGTTCGAACCTAACTAAGTCGCGGCCATTTCTACTGGGCCACCACTGCTCGACACAACTGTGTTGCTCGAGACAGAAGAAAGATACAGCAGTAATGTAAAGAATCTGTTGTTTCTTTTTGTTAGCGTGTCGATGGCAATCTAAATGGACTCGGCCAAATTCGGCTACGTGTTTGGGGCAAGGAGCCTCCCCGAGCGACGTATCTACAGAGCCACTATACTTCTGGCGCACCCTGGGCAATCAGCGACTTATCCGCGTTGATTGGCTAATCCTTTCACCACAATGACAATCGAAAGTCCACTTATAAAACCGGCTCTGTGTGTAGTCTCGATTAACATCGAAGGGTTCTCACGAGACAAATCTGATTTTTTTCTGATGTCGACCGCAAAACTCACTGCGACATTCTTTGCGTTCAAGAGACTCGTCGAGATGAAACCCAAGGCCGGCTGCACATCTCTGGACTTACGCTTATCACCCAGAGTTCTCTCACCGGAAGCACGGTAAAGCAGTAATTGCTGCTCCTTGCGTAAGCAAGCTATCAACCAAGTACTCAAACGAGAATCAGTTTTTTTTTTATTAGTCTGTTATGTCCCACTGCAGGCCAAATCTCCCTTCCGTTTTTCCATTTTCTCCTGTCTCTAGCTACATCCAGCTAATCCTTAAGATAGGCGTCCAATTCGTCACGCCATCCCTTTCTGGGCCTACCGCGTCGCCGATTCCTGTTATTCGGAATCCAGTCAGTGGCTACTTTTGCCCAATTCTGTTGCGACATGCGGCAGATGTGGCCTGCCCAATTTCATTTTAGTTTGGCGGCTGTGTTGCCCACGTCTGCGATTTGTGTTTTGGAAGGATGTATTACTGTTCCGAATGCGGCCCGTGACTTTGACTCCAAGAATACTTCGTTCCATTGCTCGAATCAGTTGTTTGACAAAATAATAATGTCCTTAGTGCAGTGGCGTGCATTGCATATAGGCATATAAGCAGTGCCTACCTCAACATATCAACATAAGCCTGTCAATTACATTTTACTGTGTGTGCCCCACAATTAAGAAACTCACTAAATTATTTTCATTTTGAACTTAGTTCCTGCCGGGGGTCCCCCGATACCACGCGTTTATTTTTCTGATTAGTGACCGCGTTTGCCTAGACTAGACCCGGCCTAGTACCTACCTATTCTGAAAACCAATGCACTCCACTGCCTTAGTGTCTACTACCCAATATCACACATATTTCTTCAGACGATTTCTATTTTAATTACACAGGAAGTTATTTAGTTCGACGTTTTAATCCTGAGGTTGGCTAAAGAAATGGCAGTGCGTAGGTTGGTAATGCGAATGTCTGTCTGATCTCGTTAGCTGATTGCAAGTACTTCAATAGCTTCTGCAGTATGCATAGAATGTTTCTAGTTATGTTTTGAGCTGGTTTTCTGGAGGGACATTTACGTTATTTTAAACTAGTAGCACCCCGCGGTTTCACCCGCATAAGTTCCGATCCCGTAGAAATATTGGGATAAAAAGTAGCCTTTGTATTAATCCAGGGTGTCAGCTACTTCCATATCAAACTTTATCAAAATTGGTCCAGCCATTTGTGCGTGAAGAAGTAACAAACATACTCACAAACTTTCGCCTTTAAAATATTAGTGTGATTAAACAAAAAAAAAATCCTTTTAAACAGGAATCGTAAAAGAAGACCAATACTGCCATACATTCATTATCTTTAGTTTACCTACTCGAATACTGACTCCGAAGATTAGGTCAGCACCCTCTTAATTGCGTAACACACTATCAATAATATATTAACTTGATCATTTTGAAGGATATTACTAATTCATTGCTTCATATGTTCGAAAAATTTGTCTGCTCAATAACGCAATGAATCTTGTTGAACTGTCAAAATGAAAGCCATTCCTACTGTAAGTTTAAATAAAGCAATTACCTCACAGGCTTAAGTATAGAACGACTTCCATGCATACTTTAGAAGCTTTTTGCAGGTAAAATTAAAGGTCACAACTTTTGATTGCCAAGCAAAATTACACGTAAAAATCGCGGCTTAAATCATAAACAAGTATTCACAGGTATAAAGTTTTTAATATCTTACGAACGAGTACTTTTAAAAGCTTGTAAACCAAGGTATAAACTTGCGTCACAACAAGAATACGTGAAATTTAGAGCTTTGGGTATATTGCTGAAATTCACGTGCCTACCTAATTTTAAGTACCTATAAAATCTGGAACTGTAAAAATAATAAATAAATAATTCTTATTTTGCGAAAAGCCTTTAACAACAGCCTTAAACTACTAAAATCATAAAAGCCTTAAAACAAAAGGTCAATATTTAAAACCTCTAACTCCTACCAACTAACTAAACTAGTAACGCAACCTGAACTAGGTAAGTTCCTGGGACTTCACTGATTCTCCGTAGCAACAAAGCTATATTATTTGTAGTAATTTGGAAAATGAATGGTGGCAAAGAAAACAGAATAGGTAAGGTTAATACGGGCTGGTGTCCGCAACTCCACGTCAATGCGCGTATTTTGCGTACAGGTGGCGAAATCGATTATTCGATCCACCCCAGCTCCTCAAGGCCAGGAACGCCTTGATGTTACTGACCATCCCACGGAGAGTACCTGGGTCACCGAAGTACACAGCCCTGTACGTGGCTTGGGCAGTTTAGAAGCACATGTGCCGCTGTCTCGTCGTCCTCCATGCAGGCCCTGCACAGCGGACTGTCTGTTAGAAAACAGAATAATAATTTATAGAAAATACTCATAATTATGCACTGTAAACTTTTATCAGCAAGCTGAAGTGGCAACGGGTATACCACGCACCGTTAACTTTTGGGACAAAAGTGTTGAGGAATTGTCACCACGAAAACTCTGGGAAACAGAGGGTTGGATAGTTCACCACTAACGACGACACCACTAAATAGACAGAAAACACCTGAGGGGCATTCCCGTAGAACGTTCACAGTCTGATCTCAGTCTCAATCTGTGAAAAATACCACTAATTTCCCTACATTTTTGACAAGTTTTTGACACTGATTGTCGCTGAGATGAGATTGCGCCAAGATTTTTAACGTTTTTAGCTACGGGAATTGGTTTTCTAGTAAAGGTTGAGGGTAGGCCCGAACAGATCATTGAGGGATCTATGGACTACGTATTTGTGTCGCAGTAATTAGTTTCCAACTTTCCAACTGGAAAGTTGGAAACTAACGTTTTCTTTTGTAGAATTGATTGATTGAATGCAACTGCATTCAATCAATCAATTCTACAATCGAAAACGTTCATCAAATGTTTTCAAGGGAAAATTGAAAAGTTATCCATAAATTGAAATCCATACTTTTAAATTCTCTTGAAAACATTTATCAAATATTCAATGTTCACACCTCATCATCTGCCTAGCCTTTTCCTTACTATATGCTGGATAGACTTCCAGTCTAACCAGATGCAGCTGAATAGGTACCAGTATTTTACATGGAGCCTATCTGTCCTCCGCAACTCATTTACTGGGTAATACGATAGCCCTCAGTAAGACAGTTTGTCAGATTTTCGGGCTTAGACTACCCGTAACGGCTCCCATAGATCTACAATTGACAACCGGGATCAATAGCACTGAGGAATCTCGATATGTAATGGATGGTCGCCCATCCACGAACCGGCCTCAGCTAGCGTAGTTTAACCTTGGATCGACCATACGGCTATTATTTTTAGACAAGCGCCCCTTATTTAATGTTCGCCCCTCTATGTATAAAATACAGAAAGTAGGTAAAGCAAGTTAAAACAAAAACCATAAAAGTTCTTTCTACATAAAATTACGTAGTGAAAGGCGATTTTAATTTTTCTTTTATAACAACGTAACGTGCACCTAATTAAGACGTCGGCGGTCACATAATTCGTCAATAAATCATTTCATGGTTCAATCGCCCATGTAGTAGCTCTATGTTTATACGTTGCGGGATTTGGAAAGAAAATCGGCCATTGGTGTACTGTTTTAATCGATTTTTCATGAAAGTAAAAGTAATATGAACTGTGGGATAATTGATTGCTTTCATTTTGACAGTTCAACAACATTCACTGCTGTATTTACGTTGTAGAGCAGACAATTTGATCGAACATATGAAGCAATGGATTAGCAATATCCTTCAAAATGATTCAGATTGAGATTGATAGTGTTTAACACAATAAGGGTGCTGTTTGTTCTGCACAGATCATACGCACATTATAGAGTAAACATAAAATACACACAGTAATATAAAGTCCCAGTCAGATGGACCAACGACCTTAAAAGAAGGTGGCTGCCATGGCTGGGACATACTGGATGCGGAAAGCGGAGAACAGGATGTCGTGCCGCAGCCTGGGAGAGGCGTATGTCCAATAGTGGACTGCGATAGACTGAGTTGATTAAATAAATACAAAGTAGCCACAAGCCTAGTATACGTTAAATTAAAAAAAAAAAAACAATTCGTTGCTGCCGCATGCATAGTGACCGCTGGGCAACATTCTCCACACGGTGGGTGCCTGAGGATGGACGGCGACGCCAAGGCCGGGCCAGAAAGGTGTCGAGACGACCTAGACGCGTACCGCAAAGGTTGGATCGAGGTGGCGCTAGAAAAGGGTGCATGGAAGGATTCGGGGGAGGCCTTTGCTCAGAACTGGGACAATTTAGGCTAGTTTAAAAAACCACGTTATCGGTGGTGTAGAATCCTGTTGATTCCGTATTTATGTTGAACATATCACTTCACTGGCTCACTACCACACCAAAGCGCCATCGTATATAGCCTGCTTCACTTTGTCCATTTCCCGCCATTCTTCGTAACTGACAGATGACATAAGTGACAGCAGCTACCCCGCTTGTGTGAATGAGACAGTGTTTACAAATCTATTTAATAGATACACTACAGGTGGCTACCTCTTTTAGTTAGGTTTTACTTTTTATTTTGTAAGTTTGGGTTACGTTACTTACAGCTATGTCTACGTGTAATGATAATGTAGAATGGTTTATTTCGTCATTCGTTCTAAATATCAGCTAAATCATCGCAATCATGTTAAAGTTATGGCAGAATTATCTAACGCCTACGACACGGCTAGGTAAATCCTTTCTAACTAGTGAGTTTTACATATCACGCAAGAAATTTTATTTTATTAATAGAAAACAAACAGCTCATTTATAAAATTAAATTTCAGTTGACAACATCCATCAGTTTCTTACTAAACTTCAATTATATCCGACGATCCTGCATACTTATCTCTTTTGTCGACTGTACCTAAGTAATACTATTTTAAGAACTTAAAAACTTTTTAGCCCATTGGTGCTCAGATTTGGCCTCAACAGGAAATACTAATTTTTAGACTTCCATACCTCAAAAGGAAAAACGGAACCCTTATTGTATTACGTACTTCGTTGTCCGTCGCTTTGTTTGTCGTACTCGTAACCCTTTTTCTCAGGAGCGCGTGGGAGTATCAAGGGAGAACATTTTTTCAACAACAAAGTTAAGCTTGTTCTTTAGATAAATTCATTCCAACTACGGAACCCTTTATAGCGCGTGGTCTGAAACGTACTTGGCCGGTTTTTTCTGAGGCTAATTGGTTTTTAGACTTTCTGAGGACACGAGAACTTAAAATCTTATTAATTAAAAAACGGTACCTTAACAATCTATTCGTAAGGAATTGCCTTAAATATAGATTTTGAATGTAGCCCTAGACATTGGCATTGTACCCCTCAGATAGGGTTACCAACTTTTTAATATCAGATATAGTATTTTCGAAGCCTGTAAAAATATAGTAGATCATGGTGAAAAAATAAATAGTAATAACCTTTATTAACACGTTTTTTTATGTCTCATAGCAGTCATAGCCATTATTATACCTAACACTCCAAATTAAGGTAACAAAATACCATTAGTTCAGCTCTTAGGAGATTAATACTGACCATATTTCGCTCATCTTGCCATTTTGTATCGTAATAAAAATATAGTAGTTTCGCCTACTATATTTTTTTCAATATACAGTATTGCCTCTTATACCTACAGGATGTTAAGGAAAGGGTATATCAATACAAACGGGTTGAAGAGTGTATCTGCCCCCTTATTCACAAACACTCGATATGCTTCCGTATCGTATCGAACATTAATCATTGTTATCTTAGGAGTCTTCTCAACGCTGTTCACAAGTCCAAAACCCGAAAATTTTGTCAGTTTAAATCAAATAAACGCCCGCTATTCTTCCAAGAGCTATTTGCTGTTGAGGGGAAGTCAAATCAGGTTATCGAAATGTCAGGTTTTCGATACGATAGCCTGTCGTATGGTTGTGAATCAGGGCTCTGGTCTAGAATCTCTGTACAAAATTTCAGCTCAAAAGCATTAACTTTGAAAATGCTTAATATTTTTTTATTTCGACATCACGGCGCTGCACTGGCGCGCGGCGGCGTGATGCGCGTGTACTAAGCGCACAGACACACTACAGATAATGGATAATGACCCTCGTAGTGCGGTGACGCGTTTGTTATGATTTCAATTTAATAAACTATCGGAATAAAAAAATATTAAGCATTTTCAAAGTTGCTGTTTTTGAGCTGAAATTTTGTACAGAGATTCCAGACCAGATACACTCTTCAACCCGTTTGTATTGATATACCCTTTCCGTAACACCCTGTATAGTAGGATACTACATTATAATATAGCAGAGTTGCCAACCCTACCCTCAAATGACAATATTCCGACAACAATTTCGACTCCTCACAAAAGGAAATGAAACGTCTATCAGCCAACCCGCATCGCAGTCGTGTCGTACTCGCTAAAAGGCATGCCATTGCAGTAGAGGTGTAATTTTAACGTGTCTAATAGCCGACAAGGCCTTTATTACTAATAATGGCTGTGCTGTGACCTGCAGATCTTGATCGAGTCTGGCGAAATAGCTGGGCAGCGTTAATATCAGGTACAAATGTAGGATAGGTTTTCTATGTGGCTCAAAAGTATGATGTGTTAAATTATTTATGATACTTTAACAGTCACACGCGTTAATCAAAGGTTAAGCAACGCTTGCCGCGGTTGGTTCGTGGATGGGTGACCATCCATTACATATCGAGAGCACGGAGGGGCCGTACTTCGGAAAGCACGTTAGGCCGTTGGTCCCGGCTGTCATTCGAAGATCTTTGTCAGTCGTTACGGGTAATAAGAAGCCCAGAAGTCTGGTAACCAGTCTTACCAAGGGGTATCGTGTTACCCAGTAATTGGGTTGTGGAGCTCAGACATTGGTATAAGTCACCAAGATACAGGCTGTGCTGTGTTTTGTTAACGAAAATGCTAATAACAAATCAGGGCCTCGTAAGGTGTTCAAAATCAAATGTCATTTATTCAAACTAGGCTGAGAATCAACACTTCCCGAACGTCAAAATTACATAAGACAACCTTCTTTACCACTTCCTTCTGCTTTAGCTGGAACGAGGTGAAGGGCAATTAAGTAGATAATCATATTCCAAAGAAAACAAAAGGTAAGCCTCCTGCCTATAGCAAATACCTAAGCATAAACTGATAAAGAAATAAAGCAAATACCTAGCAGGTACGACCAAAATAATATGTAAATACCTTCCTATATCGTATAGTAATAACTTATTTCTATCTATCACGAAACATTAATATAAATCACACACCAACCTAACATTACGACCAAATATTCCGTAAACCCAGCATTTCACAATCTAGATTACGAAAACCTAATACCTAGACTACACACTACCATAACTTAAGCTTGGGATACACTTGTAACACGCTAGCTCTACGCGAATGTGAAAGTAGCAAACAAGTTCGTGTAGCGACCAAAAATCACGCGCGCGGTAGCGTCGGCGTCGGGATCTTCAAGTAGGTATGGTTGGCTCTTTAGTCTAAGCAGGGATTGTGAATTGATTGTAGGTCGATCGTATGCTTTTAATTAACCGACTTTAAAAAAGGAGGTTCTGTATTCGATCCGTATGTATGTATGTTTGTATGTCCGCGATTATCTCAAAAACTGCTGAACCGATTTTGATATTTTTTTCATTAGTGTGATCTACATACTTTCAGGAAGGTTTTAGTATATAATACATTAGGTAATTATTCTTATGTACGAAGTTATATGCATAAATGTACTGTATCTCCGGCATTTCTATGGGAATTTTGATGATTCTTCGAGTCGTGTCTTCAATTCTTCAATGCACTAGTGTTAATTGAATTTGTGTGGGGTAGGTACAACTAAAAAGTGAAAAATAAAAACTTTTTTACAAAAAAACAACCGACTTCAAAAAAAAAACACTACAAAGTGAAAAATAACTTTAATTTCGGAAGTCGGTGTGAAAAAACGAAAATGCGGAACCAACGACACCGACTTCCGAAATTAAAGTTATTTTTCACTTTATAGTGTTTTTTTTTAAGTCGGTTGTTTTTTTGTAAAAAAGTTTTTCCTTGCATAATGGAACATCATGCCTAAATTCTCCGATTAGGAAAGGGCTTTGAAGATCTGTGGTATTTTCACGGAGTTTGGTCGCATTATCCATACTCCATACTCTATAGTATACTATTAATATTATAAATTCGAAAGTAACTCTCTCTGTCTGTCTGTCTGTATGTTACCTTTTCACGCCTAACACTGAACCGATTTGGATGAAATTTGGTATATACCTAGTTTGAGTCGAAGGAAAGAACATAGGATAGTTTTTATCCCGATATTCCCATGGGATCGAAACTTATGCGGGTGAAACCGCGGGGTGCAGCTAGTGTTTTATGTTTGCATTAACGCTAGCTATCGATTTATATAGGTTACATGCGTGGCCGCCATTTTGGATAAAAAACAAAATTGTGCGCCAGTAGGTATGCCAGCCTCCATACAAAAATATTGAATCCTCTTTACCAGAGATTTATCACCCACATAGAGTCTTATGTCATGTAATGATAGTGATGTTGAGTTAATAAATAAATAAATGTCCCATGTAACAGAGGGCGGGTTTTTCCTCACCTTGTATACTAATCTACAGGTTTTTACCTACTTTAATACGATACCTACCTAACATTTAAAGTACTGGTACTGTAAGGTTTTTACCTACTTTAATACGATACCTACCTAACATTTAAAGTACTGGTACTGTAAGGTTTTGCTCCGCTTGGCTTTAGCAACCTATCTCCGCGTATCCTACATCCTACTAATATTATAAACGCGAAAGTTTGTGAGGATGGGTGATGGATGAATGAATGTTTGTTACTCTTTCACGTAAAAAATACTGAACGGATTTCGATGAAACTTTACAGTAATATAGATTATAGAGGTATGAGGAACAGGGTGTAAAGTTCACTCATACTCTATAGAAAAGGGAGGATCCTCCGACCAGACGGGTGTTGTGTCTGGCGGGCAACTGCCCAATGAGTCATGTCGGGCTGTTGTATATATGCTAGTTGCGTGGTAAACTCTGCTTGCGCGATGCAGGATTTGCGTGACGTCAGTATGACGCGTTGTTCGCATGTGGCGTTGTAGATACCGCTACAAGATTATCAGAATAACACATAGGATACTTTTTATCCCGATATTCCTACGGATTCGGGACTTATGCGGGTGAAACCGCGGGGCGCTACTAGTTACAAAATACATCTTTCATTTCATTGATAATCCCGGTAGGTATTATAAGGGCGCACACCCTTTATAATACCTGCTTGTCAAGCATGTTTTGTGAAAATGTTCACCAACCTTGTTCAAAGGCATATGATTATAAAATTACACGATCCACGATCTTAGCCACACGTTTGTCGTGTTAAATCAGTACATTTAGAAACTGCGTCGATCGTTTATCCCTTTTAATGAATTTAACTAGTATTTAGAACGGTAATCTCGTGTATTGGCGTGATTTAAAGGATAAGTAATGTGTTTAACTGTTTACGTATAAATTATCCATCGCGACTCGTGAGGGGTTAATGAGAAGCGAGTACATTATGTTAATTTATTCAGTGCTTATCTACTTGAGTTACCTACAAGCAAATCAATCAATCTGCCTATCCTTTTCCCAACTATGTTGGGGTCGGCTTCCAGTCTAAGCGTGCGTTCACACGATGCCGCCACCGCGCCGTCGCCGCGCCGCCACCGCGCGCGTTCCCTCTGTTTCATTCATTCCATTACGCGTACGAACCGCGGCCGGTAATGGAATGAATGAAACAGAGGGAACGCGCGCGGTGGCGGCGCGGCGGCGGCGCGGTGGCGGGCTTCGCGCGACTCGTATGTACAGTGTAGTGGCGCGGTGGCGGCGCGGCGACGGCGCGGTGGCGGCATCGTGTGAACGCGCGCTAACCGGATGCAGCTGAATACCAGTATTTTACAGGGAGCGACTGCCTATCTGACCACAACCCAGTAAGACTGGTAAAACTGGTTGTCAGACTTTTGGGCATCTGACTACCCGTAACGACTGTCAAAGATCTAAGAATGGCAGCCGGGACCAACGGATGAACGTGCTTTCCGAGGCACGGAGGGTTCTCGGTATGGATGGTCACCCATCCATGGATCGACCGCGGCAAGCGTAGCTTAACCTTCGATCGACCCGTGCGTATAATTTTTTTTTAATCTGTTGCCAGTTTTTTTGACCCGTAATTTGACCTTTACTTCAACCAACAACCTACCTACGCAGTTCAACGATTGTTAATTTTCAAGATGTTTTTGCTGTCTGTTTGCTGAAGAAAATTGCGAGCTTAAATAAAAACAGCTTTTATTATTTTACAGTTATCAATACAACTTTGTTTTACTGAAAAAATATACGGCGAAAGTCTAGTCTTAAATCGAGTACCTAAGTTAGTAGGTACTCAAAATTAATGGGAAATAATAATGGTTCCGAAAAATAAATTAATCTCCAGCGATCTGTGGCCGACTAAAAAAATGGATCTTCGAATAACAAAACTAAACTTTCGAATAAAATACTGAACCTCCGACAAAATTACTAAGTTACTGACAACAGAGGTTTTGTCAAAATAATCATATTCAATATATACGCGGGGCTACGTCGACTTAGGATGCAAGAGTGAGCGAAGGGCACCCCGAGGTTCTGTTTGGTTAGGTTACTTTAAACCCTTTACATAGAAATAGGAGAACCGTGAAGCGGGGCTCCGTCCACATAGGATGCAAGAGCAAGCGAATGAGAATAGGTACAAATATCTTTACCTGGATATATATTATACCGTAATTTAAGCTGGTAGGAAAGTATTATAGCAATAAACAGTCATGTTTATTTTTCGAAGATTTCAGTATCTCATTCGGTCGTTTCGTCATCTTTATTCGGACAAAAGTAGTCGGAAAGTTAGTATTTTAGGCAGTAGATTTAATATTTTGAGTAAGAGCAATTCTTATTTTTTTTTTGTCGGAGCTTTTATTACTATCCAAAATTAATGGATACTCATTTTTATGTAAGTATTTGGTAGGGGAGCCCAGAGGGTTTTGAGCGTGATTATGATCTGAAAGTGGACTCCTCACTACAGGGCTCCTATCAGAAACTTTTCAAATAATATTTTCGGTGTTCTCTCGTTATGCCGCACCTATTACTCAGCTATCAACTTTTCGCCCTGCATATATTATGTTATCTCAAAAACCCTTTGGGCTCCCTTACCAATTTGCTTATTACTTACTAAAGACGAGTCCTCAATGCCCTCAATGTCATCATTAGGTCTTTCGGCTACTTATCAGAAAGCCCGGCTTCGATTTGACACTACTCTGAGCCACCACTTTATTTACTTCGTGGTCACCACTTGCCACATCTCTCATTTAGAAAGGGGAACACTAATGTTATGCGCTAAAAGGTTCTATTTCATTTTACCTCTTCTTTAACAAATATTGTAAAACATAGCATATGTTGTTATTGAGGGAAAATTAATTCGTCAATCAATCAATATAGACTATCGTAGTCCACTGCTGGACATAAGCCTCTCCCAGGCTGAGCCACAACACCCTGTTCTCCTCCCTCCGCATCCAGTCTGTCCCAGCCACCTTTTTAAGGTCGTCGGTTCATCTAGCTGGGGCGCGTCCCACACGTTTGCAGATACCTACGCGATCTCCACTCCACCTCCAGGACTCCTCTGCTCTACTGGCCATCGGTCCGACAAACATAGCCAGGCCACAGTCACTTCAGCTTGCTTACTCTGCAAGCTATGTGAGTAATCCGGAAAAGAACTGGAGTTACTCAGTTCCTTTCCGAATTACTTCGTTTCTACAAACATCAATCAAGAATCATCGGTCTTCAACGTAGGTACCTACCTACAACAGAATATTTTAATATTATCCATATAAAATTTTGCAGTAACACTTAATTACAATTTAACATTTTCATTAATTACATGCCATATTATTAACTTCCAAATATTCCGTAATAAGTCGAAAACCAGTCAAGTGAATGATTTGTATCTTAGCGTTGCGTAGGTAGGTACATTAATCTTGGATATGATAGAACAGATTGTGTGGTTAATTTTATGCTTTAACTCTTAACCTTTAAGTTAATGAAAATTGAATTAAATCTCGTCGGAAGCCAACGGAGATTCCCGACCAGTTTATTCAATTTGTACGTTAATGAAGTAGGTAATAAAGTAACTTGCGGTTATTGGTTTTCTAAGCTATAAGTAGGTATAACGGGCATCAGAAATGTGTGGTCATAATTATATTTTAAGGGTGTGGTACATACCATCAAACTGAACAACTTCTTCTTTATCAACTGTCCCATACGAAACTTGAATATATTTAGCTCTTCTTTTGTTTTTGAAGGTATATCTCATCGTAGGGGACCACTTGCGACGATTCTTGTTGTCCAGAAACCCAGCTTTGTAGTTAGGGCGGGTACAGATGGAGAGCTTCGCTTTGTAGGTAGAGTAATAGTTCTAACAGAGCTGCGGGTGTTGTGAGCATCCATTGAAGTTTGTTGCAATGCTGCCGTGTCGTACTCAGGCCGTTCCTCCCACAGATATAGATACACCTAGATAACGCAAGAGCACCTACTTCGCGTGCCAAAAATCGAACCAGTTTACGATCGGAAATTATAAGCCGCCACTTTCGCGCTCAGTCCTGCGTACTGCTGGCTGGGTGAGCGTGAGCGAGAGAGCGCGAGCTTGTGACGCCATAGTAAGTAGTCAAAAAGTGGCACGCTTAGTTTTCATACAGTTCGTGATACTTGCGTTATCTAGGTATATCTATATCTGTGGTTCCTCCAAATATGTAGTCATCCTTCTTCTGCCCTTATTCCAATTTATTTAGGGTCGACGCAACATTTTTTTTCCTTCTATAGCTACCTACTTCTCTATTAGTCGTCATCTCGGTAGTCACCCCCTTTCTAGCCATATCATCTTTCACACAGCCCATTCATAGTTTCTTTGGTCTTCCCCTACTCGTATTGCCTTCCACATTCATACTCAAACTTTCCTGACCACATTATCCTCATTCCTCCGCATCACATGGCCCATACCATGACAACCGGTTTCCATACAACTTTTCAGTCACCAGTGCCACTTTTAGACTTCGTCGTATATACCTACTCATTATTCTATCCATTCGCGTAATACCGAACATCCCTCTTCATGCATTCTCATCTCAGTTGCATGCAATTGCCTTTCATTTATCCCTTTTGTGACCACAGGTCTAACCATCCATACTAATATTATAAATTCGAATGTAACTGTCTGTCTGTATGTTACCTTTTCACGCCTAAACCGCTGAACCGATTTAGATGAAATTTGGTATAGAGATAGCTTGTTTCCTGGGAAAGGACATAGGATACTTTTTATCCCGATATTCCCACGGGATCGACACTTATGCGGGTGAAACCGCGGGGCGCAGCTAGTGGTTTTATAAATCTTCCGCTTAAGGCGCAGATATACGACTTCTAATGATTTTAAATTCAACATCACGTCTAATCGACCGGACTGATTTCTTTGAAAAAAATAAATGTTATACTAGACCATTTGCTTCGTAATTTGATATGTGAATATTTTCAATTATATTTTTTTAACATAGTGTAATAAATTTGTAATGTCTACCGCGGACATAAAAACGATAATCACGCAAACACTATCGGGTGTATTTTCATAAAACTTTCACCATCTAAAAGACAATTTAATTCCCCGAATTTTAGTATACGGTTTTTATTTGTTTGGCGTTTGAGAGTTTTTGTAAATAGATAATTGCTTCATATTTGCAATAAATTACCACGGTTGTGTCATCGCGCTTCTCTTTCTTTTCTATGCAGTCCGACAGTGACCGCGCTTTAGGTCGTGTAGTCGCCTTAAGTTAAAGGGGAATCCGTGAGTCTCAGATTGTTCCCGTGACTTCCTGCCATTTCATCAACCCAGTGTTAATAGTAAGGTATAAAAATAAAACTCGCATAATTATTTAAATGTATGTAAGTGTATTAGCAACATTGGTACATGAGATTACTGAATAATACTGTTGTGGAATATTGTAATACCGCGAGTCCGCAGACCACCCACATTATTAACAATTAGTGTTTATTAAATACATTAAGTAAAAAAAGACATTTTTATTTATCACCGACAAACCGTGCTCGCACCTAAAATGCAACTTACGATATTTCATTACAATTTCGTTTATTATGCGTCTATCACACCTATAAATTCAATTCAATAACTGTTTTTTTTTTATTCAATACGTTAAGGTCACTACTGATAAATATAAAACATGAGCATTCATACAGATAGGAGACTTCGCTTAAGATTATCGAAAGCCTTCACTTCCTTTCTGGTTCTCCATAGACAATTTAGGAATGTGCTATTCATGAACTTCGGAAATAAAACGATTCGTGAACAGCCCGCTTTAGTCTTAGAAGAACAACCAGGTAAGTTTTGACTTTACATGAATTTAAATTCTCTTCGTAACTTCATTTTTCGGTCGTTTCAAACATTGTACGTTTCGACAGAATCAGTACAAATAACAGTTAAAATAAAACAATTCTAATATTTATTTACTACGTGATCTAGTACCCAGTTATCGTCACCCGGTAAAAAATATTCTAATTCAACTATAAAATTGTGAGATAACTACAATGATAACAAAACAAAGTTGGAAGCCATGGCTGGAACTATTCCCTAACAGCTGTAAATCCTGTTGTAAATGCTTACAAAATGTTTTAATTCCATTACAAAGTCTCGTACAGTGGTACACAAATCCATACTCTACGCACTTAGCAATAAAGTTCATTTTAATAAACAGAGCCTACTCGTAACAATATGATGAGCTACCCATTTTGACGCACTCCATAGGCCATAACATTCGAATAATTATCTAGTTTAGTATAACAGTGTTCTGAAAAAATAAAAAAAAGGAAACAAAAAAGAAAAAACCAAAAATAAAAAAATCATTCGTTTAATTCTCTTTGATAATATAATTTGTTTAATGATAAGGTATCTTTATGCAAGAGAATAATGCTCTATTAAACTACATACAACGTGACATAAGACAAACTATCATTATATTAACTACTAAACTGTCGCAACGACAAACGCAGACGATCTCGTTCAATATTAATTATTTTCTCAATATAATTTTTTTAAATAAAATATAAATAATCGAGTATTACTGTTCCAACAACTATAACCTATGGTTGACCATAGACGTTAATATATTTTACTTGTGGTTTAACACTAAGTCCCGCTGTTTACTGGCCTGTGACGTCACTAGCGCATCAGTTGTTTATAATTATAATCTGTGATTGATGTGACGTTTAATATCAAGGGCTGCACTGATGAATCTGTGACGTCATAGTACAGTAAACGACAGCGCTAAGACGCTCGACATCATGGTGAAACTATACGTCTTAAAAATAAAATTTGGAAACATCTAGAGATCTTTTAATGTGAAGTGGAAGTACATAAACGATATAAGACAGCCCCATAAAATAAAAATTAATACAACTATACAAAGCCTAAGGATGATTCCTATAAAATTTAATATAGACATTAATATTAATAGATATATAATATAAACAATATATCTAATAATGCCTACAATTTACTAATAATTCCCGTCTAAAGACACGATAAATAAAATTATAAAATTATGCGTAAATTATATACTTACATCTAGAACAACTCGAACACAATGAAAGTAAGCTTTTAAGGTGAACGTCCACTGGTCCGCACCGGCCGCAACGCACGCACGACACGCACAGTACTGCGTCCACTATCAGTACCGCCCCACCGAGCGCTCGGTTCATTTCCTCATACAAAGCGCGCCAAAATCGCGTGCCGTGATTGCGTTGCGGCCGGTGCGGACCAATGGACGTTCACCTTTATGCGGAAATATAATTAAAATTGTTCGCTTCATAGAAGCAACGACGCCGTGGCAAGCATATTGTAATGAAAACATTGTTGTACATTTGCTTACATTTTATAATAAAAAATATGATACAAAAACTTACATATGTGGGTACTTAAATCAATATAATGCACTGGATGAGGTTAGCTTTGTACCAGGTTAGGTTAGTCAGTCAACTTTATCCTGCCGCGGACGTATCAAAATGCATTATTGTGCATAAAATATATTCCCAAAAAAAACATTTTGTTTCCTCACAAAAACCCTTATTTATTATCATACCTACAAATATAATCTTAAGAGATAATGTAAAATAAATAGTTACGCTAACATTTAAAATAAAAAACGGAGGGAAATTAACCGAAAAATTTATATATTTTAAAGCTGCCGTCGTTCACAATTTACGTGGTCATGGGTACGGTCGCTGCACCGTAACTTTTTACGCGATAACTGCCATTAGTACTATAGATATAGAGTCTGTTATTTTATAAATTATTTTCTTGGTACAGTCGTTTGCAAAAAATGAGGATTTGATTAGCAGTCCTCTTTGCAATAACTGACATTATTAAAAAGGAAAATGCAACGAAATAATAAATTACCTACAACTGATTGTAACTTCGTCATCTTTCAACCTGTCAGTATGCCGTCTACTTGCGAATTAACCTTTAAGTCCTGACGTGGTTTAGTCATATCATAAATGGTGACGTGACGTATGTCAGACAGCTTAATAAATAATCGAAATGGATTATTTTTATTTACTAATTTGCATAATATTTACTTGTATTATGATCTGTTCATTATTATTCTATTAAGGAAGTGCAAAAACAACAACATTTTCAAATGAAATCAGTGTTTATTTGGTTCAAATTATGTAACCTATTGTGAACTCACCGTCTGTGAGACACCCACGTCAGTAGTTAAAGGTTAAGAGTGGTTTCCATATAATTGACACTTTGTAGACCTGGATTACCATAGATCACCACCAAATCGCAAAGCGATGTTACTCGAAAGTTGGATTTGGCTGAAGTTAATGCAAATAGCATTAACTTTTAAATAGCCATTAACTTTTCTAGTGAGTAAGCATTGCAGCATTATTCGATCAACAACAATACTAGATTTCCGATGAGCGCATCAAAAACGGCCGGAAAATAAGACCACAAGTAATGTTGTGGTCTTATTTTGCAACATAGTTTTTTCAACCTTATTGCTTAGAAATTATGTTTTTTTTTTTTTTTTTTTTTTTTTTTTTATTGCTGAATGGGCCCGCTCTTGACCTCGATCACGCCTGATGGAAAGCGTTGGATGAGGTCTATGATCGAACGAGCGTGCCCAGAAGATGCCTAAGGCACTGGAACTCCCACGCATCGACGAAACACAGCTGGCTGCTTGACGCCGAACTCCGGTGGGAGGGTGGTCGCAAACCAGGCGTATTTTCCGTAACCAGGGTATTTTTCCATAGCTATGTTTGTTCTTATTCTAAAAATACGTTTACTTTTCAATCAAAGTAGTCAAACTATATTGCAAACGATAATAAACTTTATGTTTGGAAGTTAAGGTTTATAAAGTTATATGCAATCGCGGCCACTTGAGCGATGTGTTTTTGTTCCCAATCCTTAGGCTGCGTTTCCACCAGAGACGTGCGAGGGATGTGTGTGAAACAACCCAATAACAACGCTGACTTAGTTCAAGCTATAAAAATGAAGCGATGTTATTGGTTGGTTTCACACACATCCCTCGCTACGTATCCTCGCTTATCTCTGGTGAAAAGGCAACCTTAATCTAGTGCAATTGTTGGTCGAAGGCAATATTAATAACAACAGTGACTTTCCTATATTATTTTCTTTGAATATTTCGCTACGAAGAACTTCGTAGAGTCAATTATAGGGAACCCACTCACGCCCACCAATAATTTAAAAACAAATACAAACAAACGCGAACATCCCACGATTATGCATCTTAACGCTAAATATAAGACGGATATTACTTAAGATACGTTAGAGGACAATAGACGCCTATATTACATTACCGTAAAGGGTCTGGAATGGATACAAAATATTACAAAACTTCTATAATTACCGTTAAATACTATAAGACCTTACTGCGAAATCATTAAGCCGTGTATACACATGTCCGTAACTTGCAAGAAAGTTTGCAAGTAGCTTGCACGCCGTTGTTGCCAACTTTTGATTGGTCAATGTCTCAATGGCATGCAAGCGTCCCATGCTTTTATAACATGTTATTGACATGTGTATCACTTGCTTTAATTAGAAAATTACCGATTTCGAGTAAAAAGATCGTGTGTCTAAACTAATCATTATAAATTATAACAATTATGTTCAAATCCCGAATATTTGAAATGTATTTGTATCAATGTAAAACGTTAGTCGACGTTTTGAGTATAAATGGTTATATTAGGTTATCATATGGATTTGTTTAGTTAAACAACGTTATGTCAAGAATATTTTGCTCCTTTTTCCTGGCTTAAAGTACAGTTATAATCAATAATGTTATCTGAGAGATGACATTGAAGATTTTTATATGGAGCCTGGCATACTTACCTACAGTGTACGCCATATTGATTTTTTTTTCAAAATGGCGGCCACACTTAGAACCGTTAACGTTCAAAGTTGATCACGTGACATCCATCCAAAATGGCGGACAGTAGGTATGCCACGGTCCTTCAAAGCCCTTCAGTTTCTGTCATTGAAAAACTTCAATTTCTCCTTTCAGATACTTTTAATCAACATGAACTCACAGCCATTTCCTCTCCAAAATGTCCCATTTACACTGTTTAACAAAACAAATCTTCTCAAAATACGGTGAGCCTCAACTTTTAAATAGAAAATACACAACACACCTACAGGAAACCCTTTTTAAGATTTATTTTATTATAAATACAGAAATGGCACGATTATTTACAAAAGGGAATTGACATGATATCTTTACAAATCAAAATGGCAATAATATAATTGTATAAAACGTACATCCAAATGCGATGAATAAGTTTTAGGCCTCAAGGCTGATTAATTTTAATGTACAGTCAATCACAACAAGTTTAAAAAAGATTAATTAATATGAAAATTGCTTATTTATTGGTAGTCATTATAGTAAATCTGTAAAAAGATGAAAGTTTTAGTAGCATTTATTTTACAAAACTGAGGAATGTCTCCCATTCTTCAAACTTTCTTTTCCAAATTAAATACTTACAACAATATATAACTTTAGGGTACCGCTTTAACTAGCCTATTGTTTATAAGAACTTACAACATGTGTGTATAAAAGATTTAAGTTTGAAGAAAAAGCTATTATACCTGTCTTGTCTTTTATAAAAACTTAAAACTGCAGAAAATCCATATAATAACTAACTTGACGAGGAATTCATATTAACAAAAAACTCTCATTTAAAAAGTGCAAAACTTCATTTATAACAAGTTGATATTGTTGATGACTGTACAAAATGAACGTTGAAACAGCGTATACCACATTCAACGAGCGATCACTACATTTTAATGATTATTTAACATAAATGCTTGTGCATGTTACCTCTCATACCATAATAAATATCATTCAGTACTAAACTGACTTCGTGAGAACTTCCATTTAATAAAAATCCATTCATCTTTAAATATCAGATTTAAAAGCTTTTTAAAATGCTATTTTCTTGTCACAACAACGATAATACTGTTCTTATACCTTAAATACAAAATGTAACACAACCGAAAAGTTGCCAGCGTAAAAAATGTTGCCATGTTAAAATTCTCACGAAGCCAATATTTCGAGCACAGTAGATAGATAAGATATACAATATCATCATGTATAGATATTAAGCTCCGTTTACACTCGATTTTAGTACACAAGTACACTTTTCAAGGTATTCTCTAAATAGCCTTTCATCATTGAGAAGTGTGAACGCAGCACAATACATCTTGATCCTTGATTTCATCGATCGAAACATTTCTATCAAGCTGGCTGAATATCTCTTGCCGATTAAAATTAAATAAATACTGATTCAGTATTGCTATCCTTTTCTATCACATATTGTCATCCATCTAACACTACCAATTGTCAAATCTCATTTTGCACTTGTGATTGGTTGTTCAAATTAACAGCACCCAAACATTGCAGACACATTCGACTACCAATCAAAATTAAAAAAAGGGTTTCTGAATTACAAGATAAATGCTGTTTATATCCTGAAACTATACCTTTTTATCTCAAACTGTGGATATAAAAACGTAAAAATGATAATTATCATTTAACACTTTAAACTTGTAAGAACCTCCTGGACTCAAGAACCAGATTCACAACAACTTCTTCTTTAATGGGTTACATTTTTGAACGAAAGTCAACAACCCCACCAACCAACCTTCAACAGCAAGTATCAAAACTAAAAACCAACAAACGCTTCATCAAGAAAAGGACAGAACCCAAATCAGTATTTCATCAACATTCACCGTCAAGTGTGTCTTCGCAGCCGCGCTAACGACTGCTCGGCGGCATGGGCATCTGCGCCTGCACACCTTGGAGGTTCATCGGCCTCCCGTTGGGGTTGCCCATGCCGAGACCGTCGTGGTAGTTGTTCACCTCCATCGCTGGTATGTCATCGTTCTGTGGGTAATATGAGGAAATGTGAATATGGGGGAAAGAACTGTATAGACCAGAAGGCCAATTCTCGAAATTTAAAACGTTCAAAATCTAGTCGCAGTCTCATCTCAGCGACAATCAAATGTCAAAAACTTGTCAGAATGTAGGGAAATTAGACGTATTCTTGACAGATTGAGATCAGACTGTGAACGTTATTAAAATTACGAGAATTGGCCCTCTGTTTTCAACATTGTAGAAAGATGAGTTGACCCAGTTGATGACTTTTTTAATTTATAATTTTCCAGATGTCTCCACTCCTCTTTGTTTTTTTTTGTATCTAATGACAACCCCACGGGTGTGTCATAGGAAAAAAAATCACAAAAGTAAAAATAACACAGTGAAAACAAATATTTTCTTATGACGGTTAACATGTCAATGATTTGAAAAAAAAAAGCATAGTGCTTGCCAGTATTTGCAGCAGGAAACATAATAAAATGTACAGTAAACAAACACAAAATTAATTGCAGTATGTTAAATAGAGCGCACACGAGTCAGAATCATAAGTCCTTTTATTTTCTCACAAGTATTTTGTCATTGTAGCTGAATTTTATGTTTTATCTTTCCTTAATTCCAGTTTGTAACTGGATAGTGCATACTTTTGATACTGTCTCTAAAACGAACATAAAGTAATGAAGCTGTGCTGAAATATGGCACTCCAAAATTATAAAGCTTTGGTGCTGTTTTAAGTAAAGCCAAAATTAGTGTTTGTGGGCTCAATGAAATAGAACTCTGCTTAGTGCTGCTGTGAAAAAAGACATTACGACAAGCTAAATTGTATTATACAGAAGTGCATTGAACACAAATATTGTGAGTCAATCAACAAGCTCGACAAAACTATGAATTAGTTAAAAAATCTCTAAAAAGGCTGTTACTTCATGTGCCCAAAATTATACTTGTGTTCTCTTGTGAGAAAAGTTAGTTGACTATTACGAAAGAATAAATTTGAAATGTATATTTGATCATCAATCCATTTACATAATGATTATGGCAATTGTACGACCATTCGTTTTATAACGGTCATTGGAAAATCTATGTTCAAGTTCGGGTCATAATGACATTGAGATTTATTTTTTCAGTTTGTCATCGTCATGTTTTCAATCAAACAATAGTCAACTAACATTTCCCAAAAGCTTTAGATAAAGACCTGTATCACGTTACCCGAACACCCACAATCAATCAGATAATTTAAGAAATTGAACAGAGGGTGTTGAAACAGGCCGTTATTAATAAAACAACCAATTAAAAGCGCATTGCAAATTCAGCGGTGCATTACCTCCCGATGCCTGCGAATAGTCCTGTCTTCATACCGGGTCCCTCCCGTGCTGGCCATGGGCCGGCTCAGCGTGCTGTTGGCGTTGCTGGGCGAGTGCGGGGCCCCGGCGCCTGATGATGGGGTGCCCTGACCTACGCGACCAGCCCACACCGTAAGCGTATTGTAACGGATGGAATCTCGACGCTAACGTTTAGAAGTTTTGTCCCTATTTGAACGTGAATCGTTCATACCGACTAGCAGATACTAAAATGTGTTACATTATGCCATTTTATTAAGGGCGAGAATGGTCTGTCTTACATTTCCGATTCAAAGTTGAAGCATCCGATTAATTGTCAATATATTTTAATTTATTGACAATTTTTAATTTATCAATATGATTATGATCAGCAATATTGCTCTAAATAAAAAAAGAAAATAAACATTTCGCATAACATTTGAGTGTGACTCTTTGAAACTTGGCAGTTTTATGATTGGAATTAATAGATTATTTCCGTCAAATCTATTAAGATTATTTGATGTTACATGTAACCCATCTCGTTAACCGATAAATAGTATTACTTAGACGTACCAGAAAACACCGAAAATAAAAAACTACCTTATTTTCAAGGTTCCTAACTGATTTCTGAAAGTAGGCCACGTCGTCGCGAATGAAATCTAAATTGCTAGTTATTAAAGCGTGACAACATGAAACTAGTACGATGTTTAACATTTAGTACGTGTCTATTAGTTCACTATTAGTTATTATGCCTGGGCTACACTGTCGGGTCGGCGAAGACTCATCAAAAACTTTTTTTTTTTTTTAATTATATATTATAATCGACGTATTCCGCTAGTATAGCCAAAGCAGTTAGCGTGAGATTCACATAGCGTTATGAGTGACAATGATACACAGTACATACGAATGTACAATCAACAAAAGAGATAAGTATGCAGGATCGTCGGATATTGTTGAAGTTTAGTAAGAAACCGATGGATGTTGTCGACTGAAATTTAATTTGATAAATAAGCTGTTTGTTTTCTATTAATAAAATTAAATTTTATTCGAGAACATCCATCGGTTTCCTACTAAACCTCAACTATATCCGACGGTCCTGCATACTTATCTCTTTTGTTGACTGTACACATATTTATACACATAATATACACAGTTTATTGTGCGGTCAACTATAGAATGCGTTCTTGATCTTGATAAAAAGGAATACGTGTTTCGCGAATTTCATCTTTATTAGCTAGTAGAATTGCCGCATTGACACGTGTCAGGAACGCATTCTCTCAATTGCCAGACTGTAGGTATTTACAAAGTAATATGTAATGTTATGTCAAGAGAGAAATTCTGTTTTAGTCAGTTTACTTTACTGCAGTGGCGAAGGTACCATACAACTCGACTCCCACCGGCTTCCCTTCGAAAATTCAGAACATAACCACACGTATAGTCAATTCGTAATTGAATTATTTTTTTTGGCATTTTTATCTTGCTCCGGCTTATCTCTGTCATAAATTCACCCTTCGCCACTACTTTACTGAAGAGATTATTTGACAAGTGCAATTTAATCAGAATACTTATAAATAAACAGAATTTACATTATTTGTTAATGTATGACTGATTTTGTTTTGCAGCACATCTTTCTGCTCTCTCTGGAGGAAGTACTGAAAGTCTTCAATTTTTTTTCACTTTACCCAGGAATGCTTAAGACTTACATTGACTTAAACACAGAAAGTGAGTGAGGAAGATGAGGTTCTATTGTGCTGCAGTTTTAAAGAAATGGATTTTCAATACCATTACTTTTACTTATTGCCACTTAATATAGCGTGGCACCGCTGCATTTCGTTCAGACATTTGATGTATACGCACTCCATTAGCCGGGTTCTGGCCTGACTGGTCGAACTGCCTCGAAAGGGCAACCGCTCGGCTAATGCGCACGCACTTCGAGTGACGTGCGTAGCGTTCCCACTTGCTCAAGCCATGGTTTGCTAGAAGTGCGGTGACCGCCACATGCGGCAGTAATGTCCAAATACAGAGCGTTTTTTAACACCTTAATGTCAAATACTGGTGAAAATTACAGATCATGACGTCCGTTATGAATGTGACGGAAACGCTTTTTAGGAAACCGTAGCGTAACGCGTTCTAACGTTAGTCTCGCGAGTCAGCTCGGTCGGTCTAGACAAGGCTAATTCATTAACTTCTCCCCATATATGTAGTGCACATAGTTACGTACCGCTGGCGGTAGAGGGCGCGCGCGGCTGGGCGGCGCGTGCGGGCGTGAGGAAGTCCGCCTCGCGCCAGCCGTGCTTGCGGTACACCTCGCGCAGCTCCGCGTGCGACCACATCGTCATCAGCACTTGACCTGTGTACCACAAAATTATTAGCTTGATTGAAGGTATTTCTTGAATTTTTTAGTCAGTTTTTACTTGAAACATTTAACTCTGAATAGCAACTTTAGTGCTTATAGTCAAAGTCGAACGTAATAATGAATAATCATTTATCTTTCTGTGAATCCAGTGCGCGATAAAATCCCGCCACGATATTTTTACGTCCGTGCAAACGTGGGCTTATAGGATGATGTGGCGATGCTTGAGCGAAGCCTATGTAAACTTATTTTGGCTGAATAATGATTAAAAACGATGTTTATTATTTCGTTGAGTCGGCTGTGGCTATGATAAGATAATGATATACCTGCAAACTTGAGCACCCTGGGCGTGTGTCTGTGCCGCTGCTTGGTCAAGTTCAGCAGTCTCTCCACTCCGCCGGCTTCTAGGAGCGAGCGGGAGAACTCGCCGCTCTTCTTTATCACTTCGTTGAGGGTGGCCAGCACAGCGGCTATCGTATCGTCTGATGTACCCTGAGGAAATAATAGTTACTTTTTTAAATTAAGTTCTAACAGCTCTTACAGGGTTCCAATTTCAAAATAAAATTTCATGAAAATGTTCCAGTATTCCCTCCTTTCCCAGCATTTCCGTCCTTTTCATCATTACATAACCCAGGCTGAAAAGAAAAGTCATGATTCCTGCACGATGACCAGACATTAAAAAAAAACTCAAATGCTTTACTTCAATTAAAATTTTGACACATATTTTTGAACTGGCACAGTCGGTCAGTCAGTCAGAAAGTTGAATGAACGAGCAAGAAACTCCATGACGATTCTTTTTAATCAAGATTTTACAATTGGAACATTTTCAATCAACAAGACTCTTCGACCTAACACGCTAGACCTCATACCATCATCAGATCAAGAGCATTAGGGTTCAAGTCATTAATCACTACTTTTGGCATACAGACCTTAGCACTAACCTGATCATGCTGATGGTTTCCGCTAGGCAGCTTCTGCACCAAATCCCTCATGGCATACTTTCCAATCAGCTCCTTATTCCTCTGGTCTATAGCCAGGTTCCTCAATGCAGTAGCCACGGCACAGACCACACGGTCTACCTCCATTCGCAAGAGTTCCACAAGTATAGGTAGACCTGAAAATGCTGGGGATGTTAGCGTTGTTCACTGTCGTTTTCTGGGCCTGGCTATTCTAGCGCAACTACGGGAAGTAAAAGAAGAAATAGGCCCATTACCGCAAAGAGCATGCGTTGATAGCGAATAGTAAGTTTTATTGCGTAGAGAATAAGGTTCAATTTCATATCTTGACTGCTGTAAATTGACCTGATTGACCTGACACAACTTACCAAATATTTGTAGACTGTTGTAATTTCTATGTAGAGAACATAAGTCAGTCAAAACTTTTTTATTTTCGTCATATCGACAAAATATTAGCTTGAAAATAAGGCAATTTTAAAAGCGCATCATTTACATGCAAGCTTACTAATGACACAAACTTTTTTCAGCTCACATACAATACAAGGTACAGTTACACCAGAAAAGGTTTGCGCTTCGGTAGTCTTCGTGTTTCCGAGTTACCTCCCACAGAAGCGAATCTTCTAAGATTGTAATGTCGCGCTTTGTAGCAGTGCATCTAGCATTGCGCGTTTGTATGAAGTTTTCACTTTGTCGGGTTACTTACTCCAATCGCAGATAGATATCAAAACATTTGAAAAGAGTTTTAGAATTGCATAGAGTTGTTAATCTATAATTTTGTTAACATGGTAATATAAAATAGGTTAGTACTTCCATGGTTGTAACAGATCCATATTAGATCTAATCATCGCACGTTCGTATTTCCGAAGACAGACGATGATTCCCGAAGCTCATACTTTTCTTGAGATACCTGTATTATCTTTTACACCACTACCACTATTCCCTTTGTCTAAATACCGTAGTTTAAACCTTACTGCACCCAAAATACGCTACAATTTCAACTAGCCTTGAGGGCAGCAACAATAATTATGAAAGTTTAACTCTACAACACTTTACTTAAGCTACAATATCGAGTACCAACCTTTCTCTTTTCTGACAGCAGCTCGTATATCGATTGAGGGCTGCCAGTAGCAGGCGGCGAGGTTCTGTAGGGCTCCGGCTGCGGCTTCTAGGGTCTCAGGGTTGGAACAGGTTTGCAGTAATGCCATGTAGAGGGGTACCACCTGTGACAAGGACAGATAAATTGAAAGTCACATCTCTGATCTTAAATTCGCAGCAAAATCGCTAGTAGGTCTAGAAGCATGAAAACTTGCACAAGAGGTCTTTATACAGCGTGTATCAGAAATGTGTTCAAATAATTATGTTCATACTGGCAGCGCCCCGCGATTTCACCCGCATAAGTTTCGATCCCGGTGGGAATATCGGGATAAAAATATCCTATGTTTTAATCCAGGGTGTCAGCTACCAAATTTTATCAAAATTGATCCAGCCGTTTGTGCGTGAAGAAGTAACAAATACACTCACAAACTTTCACCTTTATAATATTAGTGTGATAGTGAGTTAGTATATATGGTACAGTTTTGTATGGAACTTCTGACTCTGACTCTTTTTATTTCTAGCAGTGGAATACGACTAACTATTAAAGATGTAATTAGGTCAGTGCGTACATTGTTACTATTGTAACACTCTGTGAAGTCTCATCGCAGCAAGTCAGAGCAGGATAAGGTGAGGTTAACCTGTGGGCATTATCTATTAAAAAATATTTTCAAAACCATGCATACCTCTGGAGACCACAGCATCTCCGTTCCTTTGGGTACAGAGTAGCCGAGCTGCGTAGTACCGGTTTCACCTAGAGGCTGTGCCTCCGGCTCACTCTTGCCTAGAGGACTGGTGGAATTAGATGATGATGAACCTTCCTTCTTCTTTTTACTGCCGCCGAAACAGCCGAGGTTTTCGCCTGAAAGTAACCAGGTCAATGTAAAATAACCCTTCAACTGTCCAGAAATCTCCTAGAGATCGGTAAAAATATAAAAGGTAATTGTGGCCCATTAGTGACAGCTGTTGAGCTAATAATGTATCTTTATTGCTATCAAACCCTAACCCCCTTATTCATAAAACTTATCAAACCTATTTTAGTTAAAATGGGGTTTGTCTCTTTCTTACACACAGAAATGACAACGTGACAGATAAAGACAAACGTTCTATAAACCTATTTTAGCTAAAATAGAGATAAAATAGGATTATGAATAAGGGCCTTAGTTTTTTGAAGTGAAACTTCTTTAGGCGCGTTGGACATTTTTTGAGATGGGAAAAAACCATTGAACTCGCGACACTGTTACCGTAACCGACACCGCGCTACATTCGGATGTGTTCGGCTGTCCTCCGAATGTACTCGGTTTTAATTTATTTCCGATATGACAGTGAGTGATAGCAAAGTATTGATTGTGTTTTGTTTTCACTGCTGTCGGCACTCCCAGTGTCTTTTTTTTCTTCAATGATACCAAGTGTTATGAAATGACAAAATATTGTCGAGATTATTCATAAGGATATTGCCATTCACTGACTTTAAACCATAGATGAGTTTCAGCATCACTTACATGCGATAAAACAACTAGTCTAATCTGCGTTCGCGATTTATTTGCCAAAAATGTAAACAAATATGAATTAATGGAAAAATAACTTTAATTCCTAGACAACAAAGTTCAATTTACGGTACAACTTCAAACATTTTTATAACTTTTTCAATAGTGCTAGTCACTCTGAAATCAACTTAATTTTCATTGAAATAAAGTTGATATTTATTTAACTTGAAAAAAAAAATATACGCGTTGAATTGATAACCTCCTCCGTTTTTTCGTCGGTTAAAAAGGGTGGGGGTATGCATCATTGCGCACTTTTACTATAACCACCATCGCGCATTGATTTATCAAGCGTGGTAATCAATACTCATCTCTTCTATGTAAGAGAAAACGCCATTGCCTTGCCGTGGGGCAATGCATAATCAGCCTATAATATGTTCCCATTGCTAGGACACAGGCCTCAGGACTCGTGGGAGAGAGTGGGCCGTGATCCACCACGCGGGCACAGTGCTGGTTGTTAGATGTCACGTCTTCGAATTTTAGGTTCTAAGACATGCCGGTTTCCTCACGATGTTTTCCTTCACGGTTTTGAGAGCAGTGGTGATGAAATTAAATACACAAAGTGCCTGCCTGGGTTCGAACTCCCGACCTACAACTCGTAAGTCGGGGCCGATACCACTCGGCCACCACTGCTTTACGGTCTCTATGATAGCTTTAATGAGGCAATAATGACCCTTATTTCGAGCCCTAATCAACCATGTAAACGATAACGAAGAGCAAAAATATTCGCAGCACGGTCTTTTGTCTGCGTAAACTTATAATGTAGAATTAGTATTCATGAATGTGTACCTTTAGAAGCGCTGGCAGCTATCCTCGCCTGTCCCGATGACTGCGTGGGCGGCGCTCTTGTATCGTATAACGGGTCCTCGATCTCTTGACATCTGCAAATGTAATATAGTATATTTAGACACGCTCATAAATATTTATAAGATTAATTCTTCGGTGATTGGAAGAAGATGCAGCCATCTTTTCCTGAGAAAAAAAAAAACAGTGCCACTCCGGGAGTGCCGACAGAAGTGAAAACTTGAACAATTACGTGCATATTTTTTTAATCGTCATATAAACAAAACACAAACAGAATACTTTGCCATCACTCACTGAAATATCGGAAATACATTAAAACCAAGTACATCCCGAGGACAGCCGAAAACATCCGAAAATAGCGAGGTGTCGGTAACAGTGTCGCGAGTTCAATGGTTTTATTCTCCATCTCAAAAAATTCCTAACGCGAAGTTTTTACTTCAAAAAACGGAGTCGATAAAACTTAACAAAATAAGCTCTTAATGTAGGTATTCGTTCATGTGTAATCTCGGCCTCAGAGCCTAGAAGTATTCCGTCTTTTTGGATAGTCACCCGTCGCTCAAGTTTTATATCGGGGCTGGGTGCCATGCATCATAGAAATTAGGTTAATTACATTATTTTTTCCTTGATCTATTGAAGTATCCGTAGGAACAACAAATAACTTTTTTCAGGGACAAACCTCAAAGGGCCTACATAAATGTAAAAATTTTGCGTATTACCTGTATGACAAATTCCTGAGCACACAAACACAGTTCTCCACAATCTTGGTGCCGATAGCGTTGGCCTGCAGCGCCGCTCTCACAGCGTGCAGTAGAGCTTCCGTAAGTCCGGCCAGACAGCGCAGGCGTCGCCGCGCGTATTCTCCCGCGGACGACGCGTTGCGGAGCACGCCTGATGCATTGCGGAATACTGTGGACGCGAGAATGTTTGATGAGCATATCACATCACACTAATAATATCACACTATATCACACTAATATTATAAAGGCGAAAGTTTGTGAGTGTGTGAGTGTGTGTGTGTTTATATGTTTGTTACTCCTTCACGCTCAAACGGCTGAACCGATTTAGATGAAATTTGGTATAGAGATAGCTTGAGTCCCGGGAAAGGACATAGGATACTTTTTATCCCAATATTCCCACGAGATCGACACTTATGCGGGTAAAACCGCGGGGCGCAGCTAATATTGTATAAAACTGTCTAATCAAAAGTATTTTTATGCAGCGTCTCTCTTAGCCATTGTATGTCGAACACAAAGCTGCGTCGGCATTCTGTACAGGGTAACAGAGTCAACAACGCGCAAAACAGGGACATGACACATGTAATCAGTAGATGATTCTGAACTACCCTACGTAAAAAAATTTCATCGGTTATTAAAAAAAAAAACTGTTCCATACATTTAGACCGCGTATGTATTGCACTTTTCTATACATACATACATAACATAATCAGCTTATAATGTTCAAACTGCTGGGACACAGGCCTCCTCTCGGTAAGAGGGAGTGGGCCGTAATCCACCACGCGGGCCCAGTGCGGGTTGGCAGATGTCACGTCTGCAAATTTTTGGTTGTAGGACATGCCGGTTTCCTCAAGATGTTTTCCTTCACCGTTTTGAGAGCATTTTTCTATGAAACAGAAGATTCTTTTCCTTCTGTTATAGCAGTTCGTTCTCCTGTATTCAAATAAATACATAAACTTTTCAGGATTCAGGAGAAGACGGTGAGGATGTGAGGAATATGGATTGAAAGTTGAAAGTTTGACAAGCGTGTGATTACTGTAATATTGTGTTACTTCGCAACAATGTCTGTGTGAGATCCACAATCATGGTCAGGAGACTTCGCCAGGTAAGCAATGGCTAATAAACACTACTTTTTTAAATTAAATTAAATACAGTTTAGACTATCCATTTTAGGTGGGTCTAATACCCAACAATGGCCTTTAAAGTTCTGAGTACACAATATTGATTTCTCACCAGTAGACCAGTAAGTGTCTCCAGGGTTGGTGGGATGCCACCCAGAGTGCGGTATGATGACCTTGTTGACGATGACCTGTGCTGCGTCGTCAATGATGGACTGTTTCAGGTCTTCGCATGATGACATGTTCCAGATTACACCTGTTACTAACTCCTTCACCTGTAGAAATAAAACAGTGTTTTAAACAAGTATTTTGCGAGAGCAGAATTATGCAGGTGGTGTTCTAAAAGACGATAAAAACATTCTGAAATCACCAATGAGACCGCACTCGCAGTACTCATGTCAGTATTGCGCACAATGTCATGTAACCAACTTGTATATACTATAACTTCTGGTTGTTGATAGATAACTAAAATGACATACAATCTACTTGCAAACACAATCTACTTGCTTGTAATGTTGCATGTTAATGGCATGTGTTTTACCAGTGAAATGAATCATCGAATGTCTGAGATAAAACATCCGAATATTCGAACTAAAGTCGCCCTTGCAAGATCAGAATTCGGACCTCTTAGAATAAGCTCTAAAAGGTGCAAATTCTGATCTTGCACGGGCCACTTAAGTGCGCATACGGCGGTTTTTTCTACGCACCGTCGACACGTGTATACACCCTGCAAACGCAGCGAGAGCTGCTTTTTAAGGCAGAAAACCTTACGCTGTCTACGCGCATACCACGCGCGTCACATGAAATGTGCGTGTAACAAACAACAGTGACTCTACATAGGACCTTGCCCACAGGAAAAAAATCAAATAATAATTCAAAATTTTTGTATAAAAGCGGGATGTAACGATAATGATTGTCGACCCAATCAGCTGACAGATAAGTGTTACCTCCATATCAGTGGCGCGACACAGAAGCGCCATTAGCGCGGGAATGCCGCCCGCGTCGCGTATGGCGCGCTTGTTCTCGTCGTTCTGTCGCCCGTACGACAGGTTGCGCAGCGCGCCGCATGCGTTGCGGCACACTTCCGGGTTCTCGTGGGATACTAGGCGGACTAGAGGTGGTATGCCGCCTGGAATGCAAAAGTAATTATTTGTACTTAAATATCGTAAACATGTTTTGAAGAAATTGCAACTGAGGATCGAGCTCTGAGGCATGGTATTTGCCATTGCAAGTGGCATATGTGCTGCAATGAACTGCCAAAAAAAAACAGGCTGTATAGTTTTAAAAGTAATTTTCCCATACATCACAGATAACAATTTACAAACTTCAAAAGTTAGATTATTACAACGGGCTATTTCATCGCCAATAGCGATTTTCCAGGAAATCTTTCAAAGAATTTCCGATCGAAGAACATAGCAGTATAGTCATTATAATCAATAATACCACTTCGTTAAGCATTTTATTGTCCACTTGAATTAGCGTACGCAATATTGTACCTTACGGCATACAACTTAAAGTCTAAATTACCTAAACTCCTAGTCTTCTGTTTGTTAGGATCGTCCATATAAGTGAGATGCTGTAAATAAGCCGCTGCATTGGCTTTCACGACATCGGAAGGCGAGTTGAGGAATCCTATTACTTCGGGTAAGTTCGGGTCGCGCCATTGTAAGCCTCCGGTTTCTTCGCGACCGCCGACGCTTCCGTGGACTGTGGAGGATTTAAAAAAATGAGAATACTGTTTGATTGGTAGGGTTTGGTGGAAGAAAGAAGGAGCATAGATTTAAATGTTTGTTTTTGGTACATCTCAATCGCACCAGACTGAGGCGCAGAATGGAGAATCTTTTAAGGCATTGTAAACTTTATTATTAGTGATTAAAGTGCACTCGAGGATGACCAAGGCCTTTTGATATCTGCTTCGATGTTCATACAACTTTGCACTTTATAACACTAACAATAAAGTTGCCAGCAGACAAATTTGGCATGTATTCTTTCAAATAAATTTCCAAAATGATAGTCAAATAATACTTCCTCGTAACCATTTAGCAGCCCCTAGGCCATTTTAAAAACTGAAATATGTGACACTATCTTAAAAGTAATAAAATAAGCAAAACAGTAAGTTATTGAAGTCGATTTAAGTACCTATCTCACCTAGTGCCATATTCGCCATCTGTTTTTGTAACTCCTCTTCGTCTCCATACATTGACTGACCACCGGCGCTGCCCAGACTTAGTCCATTTTGTGAATCCTGCAGACAAAATAATTATTCAATCTATATCATAAAATTCAAAGTCCTGACTGACTGATATATCAACGCACAGCCTAAACCGCTGGTCCTAGAGACATGAAATTTGGAGGGCGTGTTCTTTGTGAAGAGTGGGTATCCACTAAGAAAGGGTTTTTCGAAATTCCACCCCTAAGAGGGTGAATGGGGGAGGGTGAAATTTCACGCGGACGAAGTCGCGGGCAGAAGCTAGTAGAATTATATAATAGTAAACAAGCAGCACAATGGTCTAATTAATCGTTTGCGGGATACGACACGATGGGATTTTCATACGCATTGCGGTCATAAAAGTCCCTAATTAAATAAATAATAAAAAAAATCCCTAGCTCATTAGGTGGAATAGTAATACTAATAGTAATTTTATTTCCAAACTTCAGTGCATGTTACCTCAATGAGGTCTCGACCCCTGCACTAGGACATCTTGTATGACAAGGGTCGAGGTTTCTCCAGTAAGAGAGGACGCCCACGAGCAACATAGTTGCCCAGCAACTGTTTTGTCTCCGTCGCTGTCTCCTCGCCGAGAATTGGACGATGCGCATACGGGAGCGACGGCATCGCCACTTTTTTTTATTAAATTTTCGGTTGAGGGGCAACTTTTTGTCGCCGTGCGCGCACTTGCATTACAACCAATAGACGGGCGACAGTTGCGCCCAAACCCGCGGACAAAAATGTCTTCCAGCTGTCGCGTCGCTACATGCGCGCATTTTCATGGAAACTCGTAGACTTGGTGTGAGAGACAAATTAGTTGCGGAGACAAAGGTTGATCGTGGGTGCCCTCCCTTACATGGATCAGCATGAGAATTCTTAGACTATATATAATTTACAATACTTAATTAAAATAAAAAGAACGACACAGCGGAATGACAGGTCACTTCACCTAATTTTTTACGGTGAGAAACCCGACCGGCTATTACACTAACCGGATATTTAGACTGGTTGGTATATAATCTGCGTTCGCCTTTTATTTGCCAAAAATATAAACAAATATGAATGAATGGAAAAATAACTTTAATTCCTACACAATAAAGTTCAGTTTACGCTGCAACTTCAAACATTTTTCTAACTTTTTCAATAGTGCTAGTCACTCTGAGATCAACTTAATTTTCATTGAAATAAAGTTTATATTTGTTTAACTTGAAATAGGGTGGGGGTGTGCAGCACTGTGCACTTTTACCACAGCCTATGCATCATACAGTCGTCCGACGAAGACGTCTAGACAGGGCAAGCGTGCGGGGTGTGAGGGGCGAGACGCGGGAGGCGCGAGCCCGAACTGCATACTGCCACCGTGTTGGTAGTTCGGGACACGACTTTCAGGGTTGACGATTTCGACTTTTCGATGTATTATTGTTTTAATTTATGCATAATATACATATAATTAAAATGGTGCATACGACGTCTGCTGTAAAAGATTGCAAGTCGTCATCTCGCATTAACAAAGATCTGTGATTTCAACAATTTCTACAAATTCTTAAGTTTTTTTTTTTCTAATTAAGTATTTTATCATTTTTCTTTTCGACATGGGTGTCATTTTCGTGGTTTGTGAGGTCGCTGATAACGATAAAGGGGTCAAAATCAAAATTCAAGATGGCGGCTGCGAAAATTGTTAATTATTGTTGATAATAATAATGTTGTTGATGTATTTCATTAAAATTTCCTAAGGTGCCTCTGGGAGTTGGCTTCGGCCCCTCGTACGCCTTCCAAAGGACCGGGACCCTGTGGTCCCGAGATATGTAAAATGTTGATGACGATGTTGATCTCAAAGAAATTAATTAATATTGTTTACTTGAGACAACCCTAGCTGTCGCGACAATGCCTAGACGTTGTCGGCATTTACCACGAGATCAAAGGCGTCGTCCTACTGTTTCTTTTTATACTGTGCTTTTACTATAGGTGAACAATAAGTTACCTTGAAGGGTGGCGGTTGGTGCGGCTGCTCGTAGGCTGTGGGGTAGTGTTGGTAGCCGTACGCGTCGGGCGCGTACTCGCCGCGCGGTGACGTCACGCAGTAGTGCCGCCCTAGCTGCTCCAGCGAGGCGGAGTCGTACCTAAAAGCAATGGACAGTATGAATGAGTTGTTACATCATCTTGATGTTACAAAAGTAAATTGACGTGTACTAACAAAGAGTTACTTAATATCTAAAAACTGATGAAATTGAGAACAATCTGTAGCAAGTTTATTTATTAATAAACAAAATTATTTGAAGGTAATTTTTTACATGTTAGAATCTTAATCTGTATTTGAAGCAACAAATATTTACATATATCCTTCCCAGTGAATAAAAAATCGTTAGTAAGACTATCTGACCTGTTCCTAATAAATCAGCCTTTTATTTTTGTTGTTATTTATCAAGCAATCACTCACGGTCAGTATCACACTTGAACAATTAACTCATATATGTAATATTATACAGCAATGATTATAGTCGAATCTGTTAACCAGATTACTTGACAGTCGCGAAAAAAAAATCAGCTGTTCCTTACATTTATGTTCGCATAACTCGTCAAAATGTAGGGAACAGCTGATTTTTTTTTCGCGATTTCAGGTTTGTTCCCATAGTAAAAGTTGTTCATAATTATGAGTACAATCTCCCATTTCGATTTGTCGCATGTTTTCAATTTCAACCTGTATATCAGCAGTTATAAAAAAAAAACATTTTTGAAATTTTGGTCTGTCTGCCTGTTAGTTCCAGCTAATCCCCGAAACGGCTGGACCGACATTGCCAGGACTTTCACTGGCAGATATCTAATGTTACATGGAGTAAATTAGGCTGCTTTTATTTTAGAAAAAGAATTAGAAAAGAGTCACAATATTCTTTTCAGATATCCACGCGAACGAAGTCGCACACACAGGGCACAACTAGTTACTAACTATAATTATTTCCTTCTTACACATGCTTGCATGGGCTATAACAGGAAATTACCTATTTCAAGAATCAGTCGGTGTCATTTCAATTCTAAACAAACTAGTTATTTTATTCAAGAATGAAAAGTAACCCTATTTTATTCGATTCAGCATTCGATTCGCGAAAATACTAGAATTGATGTGCGTCCCCCTTATAAGTACTACTCGGTAATGGCGGACAAACTGTAACAAACCTTTGTTGTAAGTGTAGATTGTGTTGTGGCAGAGCACCCGGGGATGCGCTCCGGGGCGAAGCGCTGCCGCCGCCTTCCACGTATTCCTGAGAAAAAAAGTCATTTGATGATATTATTCATATTTTTTATAAAAGTATATTATTATTGGTAAAGTTACATGACCATCGACCTTATTGTTGTACACATAAGGTTTTAAAAATATCGATATTGGTTCGTATCTTCTTCTATCGTATTTGTATGAGACTAGTGTTTAGTACTCAGCACAGTTCATAATTCCATTTCATGCGAGTATCATGACTTCAAAAGGTAACCTTACCCCCATAGGAATAAGATACACACCCGCTCCTTTATCGCAGAAAGTGCCCTGTCTCGCTCAGAAAAATCGTATCGTACAATTATCAACTCCATTCCGAACAAAAATAAGGTACAAACCTGTCCCATATACTGTGGCACTTGCGTCGTCTCGACCATGTAGGCTGTTTGCGGTTGGTACGCCGCGGTACCATAGTGCCCGTAGGTACCGTAGTGGCCTGCACCACCAGCGCCCGCGTAGCTGCCTCCCCCGCTCACTGAGACTGAGTCCATTACCTGGATAACAGAAAAATCAATTATTTAATTGCCACTCGTATTTATTTGCAGGATGTAGGAGGAACCCCAAGAACACGCCTCATAACAAAACTGTGGATGATCAGGATCTCCTAGTAATAACCATGGGTTTTAAGGTCCCCCAGAGAGAAAAGACATTACGGACAAGTTACTTGATCCAAATAGGTTACTTTATGGGTAAGCGTGTAATATCGTCGACCGCACTATCACCACCAAGTGAGATAAAAGTCCAACGAGACCCCATCAATTATTTAAAAAAATAAATTGTTGCGCAGGCGCAAGTTGACTCTATGGGAGTTTAAGTGAGTGTCGAGTTCACTTGCTAATTCTGTGAATGTGTTTGACATCGAACTTGCGTAATGGTAGCAAAAGTAGTGTTTTTCTGGTCTTTCCATAGTAAACGGTCTGAGGTCTCCCTAGGCTTTTGGATTATTGCCAGATCTTCCCCCGCTTTATCCCTGTGGTGAGGTGCCTAGTGCCTACGCTCTCGGGTGATGTTGATAATGACTTACGTGCGGATACTTCTGCGAGGGCGCCATGGTGAGATGTCCCATGTGATTATAGTGCGCTGCCGGTGACGACACATACTGTCCGTAGTCAGGCTCCACGCCCGCACCGACCACGGGGTATTCGCCAGCCTGTTGAAAACAAGTCTTATTTATTTTACAAAACAAAAGCAAGAAAATCTAAATAAATGTCTAAATCTCCGAGCTAACTAGATGAAAACAAACATTACTTAAAATAAATGTTTTTGTATATCGATTTTATTCAATTTCGAGCGGCGTTTGTTGTTTATTGTTTACATCTTTGGCAGAAACGCCGGACCCTAAGTTACTGTTGCCAACGGGAAGCAGAAAATTAACGATGTATTTTCTATTCAAGTTACTGAAGCTAATCTGTTGTTGACTTTGTGTAATTAATTGTTTGTTGCTCCTGTAGTCGAAAATCACAACAGCAATAATACTTAAGTCCTTAATTTTCATAAAAAAAAACATTTTACTGATGATCGGCCGTTAAAAATCTCGAGCATAATCAGCCTATAATGTTCCCACTGCTATGACACCGGTCTCCTTTCTGTGAGAGGGAGTGGGCCATAATCCACCACGCGGGCCCAGTGCCCACCCGATATTTTCCTTCATCGTTTTAAGAGCAGTGATGATGAAATAAACTTTCCATTTAACAGTCACAGAACATAAAATATAAATTATTTATTTATTTGTCAATGAGGACTATACCTACTTTTTATCAGCTTTGATGAGACCACCCAAAACTATGCCTTTTTATGTACTGACCCAAAGACCGCGAACCGCAATATTCGAGCTAAAATTGGACCAATTACGTTGTAATCCTATTATCTTGATGATGATCTCATTGTATCTATTGAGTGTAAAGGTCAATTCGCCGGTTGATTCTAAGAAATTCGCGCACAGTTTTATTTTGTTTTCGTTGTATTAGCATGAACTCCATAAATAACATCACGCCTGTAATTCTCAAAGGGTTAGTCAGAGGTGTATGAACAGTTTAACCAAATTTCGCCAGTTACGCGTGAGACCTAGGTAACAAGGCGAACCATTAACCGGCCATCAAAACCAGAAACTACTGAGAAATTAAAGGAAGAAAAAAAAATGCGTTTATTGGCAACACTAGGTATCACCCAAATAATAATGGAATGAACTAAGAATCGGGCCCATGACCTTGAACCTATGCTTCCAAATCCATGTATTGTCCCGGGCTGCAGCTTAAAATACCGTTGTGCTCATGCCTCTTTCAGAAAAGTTCGCCCCAAACTCATCGTTTTCATAGACGCCTACAAATAAAAGCTCGTGTTTATAAAGGTATACGGAACAGGGTGTAAAGTTCACTCATCCTCTATAGAAAAGGGAGGATCCTCCGACCAGACGGGTGTCGTGTCTTGTGGACTACTGCTAGCTCGAGGCTGCTTGCGCGATGCAGGATTTTGCGTGACGTCAGTGTGGTGCGAAGTTCGCATGTGGTGA
Source organism: Amphipoea lucens (assembly GCA_947508005.1). Taxonomy (NCBI): domain Eukaryota; kingdom Metazoa; phylum Arthropoda; class Insecta; order Lepidoptera; family Noctuidae; genus Amphipoea; species Amphipoea lucens. The sequence goes on along the minus strand of OX382381.1, from coordinate 8,017,426 downwards.
TATACAGGGTGTTACAGAAAGGGTATATCACTACAAACGGGTTGAAGAGTGTATCTGGTCTAGAATCTCTATACAAAATTTCAGCTCAAAAGCATTAACTTTGAAAATGCTTAATATCTTTTTATTTCGACATCACGGCGCTGCACTGGCGCGCGGCGGCGTGATGTGCGTGTACTAGGCGCACAGACACACTACAGATAATGGATAATGACCCTCGTAGTGCGGTGACATGTTTTTTATGATTTCAATTTAATAAACTATCGAAATAAAAAAATATTAAGCATTTTCAAAGTTACTGTTTTTGAGCTGAAATTTTGTACAGAGATTCCAGACCAGATACACTCTTCAACCCGTTTGTATTGATATACCCTTTCTGTAACACCCTGTAGATGCTGTGCCAGATGTTAAAGAGCACGGCCCATTGTGTGATCGTACCATGTAACTGACCTGCATAGCTAGGTGATGCTGGTGGGCCAGCGCGGCCGACAGCTCGGCGTCCTCGGTGGAGGCGTCCGACCGCGACACCGGGCTGTGTTGCGAACCGTACGCGCCCTCCACAGGCCCGTTGCTGTAACAAATATACATGTAACGTTAGTGAGATGTTGCAAGGAAATAGTAAGATCTGTATGAAGGTCTTCTAAGATACTACGCCTTGTTTCAAATAATATTATGATGTCACTGTTTGTGAAGAGAATTTTTTTTTTTTAATTTAAATATCTTTATTGTAAACCAAGCTTCAAAAGATGCTTTTAGGGTTAGTTGATATTAGGAACAGAACAGCACGCCAAACTGCCAAATGCCGTCTTGAAGATGTCTGAAGTAAGCCCTCAGGTTGCTCAGGATAACTACAGACTAAAATAAACACTCGAACCTAAATTAATCGAAGTCTATAATAAGAAAAGCCCCCTTGAGACTTCTAGAGTGTGATAAACAGATTCAGATAACTCTCTTTACATAAGATCTAACCTGTATGTTCCAATGGTGGAGGATTGATAAATACAAAACCGCCTTCTGTCATACTGGCGAGGAGGCAAGATGTTGCTACTACGAATAACCAACATTGATACACTGAATTTAATTAGATCCACAAAATGAAGCAACAAAACTTCCTTCGGAACACTGAGACTTAACTCACACGCCCATTTCAACGCTACAGTTTCACAGACAGTATTCTAGACATTGACAATTAATATTGAACAAGAGGTTTTAATAGATTTCAATGTAGTTCACTTTACGAATGATATCGTGACTTATATACATCGTTGACACTTATTTCGAAGGACTATCAAAGATGTGCTAACGTAAATATCGATTAGGTTGGGAAATATTTTGCGACAACGTAATGTGCAATAGATATATTACAGACATTATGTAAGTAATACTGTTACAAATTATGTGTTAATAATTATTATTTTATTTTATTGGATGGTAAACAAGTAGGGAGAGCAGTGCACAGTGATGGCGCAGCGATAACGGCCGCGACTTACGAGTTTGTAGGTCGTGGGTTCGAACCCAAACAGGCACTTTACTTTGTGTAAATTATTTTATCACCACTGCTCTCAAAACGGTGAAGGAAAACATCGTGAGGACATGCCCCAGAACCAAAAATTCGAAGACATGACATCCGCCAACCCGCACTGGGCCCTCATTCATGGTGGATTACGGCCCTGCACTCCCTCTCACAGAGTGGACGCTCGTGTCCCAGGTCCCAGCAGTGGGAACATTGCAGGCTGATTATGCTTATGCTAAATAAGCAGGTAGCCCTATCGACGATAACTGGTCACAGGTATAGCAGTTTCGTTACTATCCCAGAGACAAGGAATGTCTCATTTTGTGCCTTCTTCGTAACGAATCGGAACTCAGCAACGCGAGAAATAGGAATACAGGTAGGACTCTCCTGGACGAGCTTCTTCACAAAGGGATCTACCACTACTAAAATGGAATTGGTGTAATGTCACAAACCCATAGTTCACTAATGACATTAGACATTAATTATGACTTTTATAGTGGTCAAACGATCCAGTTGATTGTGTAACTATTTTCGGACTCATAATCATGAATCATTCATCACTAAATCCGGGATTGGGTTAGGATTAATTCGGGCAATCCCGAAATATGCCTCCTACCAACAAAACCGCAAACAATTATGAAATTAGTATCCAAATTAAGCTGTTGACAAATCTCATGACAACTTAACAACTATGATGCTGCCTCATCATAAAAAGTAGATCATTAGAGCTTAGATAAGATTAAATAAAACAGGTGTTCTTATTGATTATTCTAGAAATCGACGAAACCTTAGCTGTCGTGCTAGCAACCACTAGAGGTTGATTACCTTACTAATTATCTTGTAAGCACTTCAATAACTATTATATTCTTCTGTCCTATTGGCACCAAGTATCACACTAATATATATTATAAAGGCAAAAGTCTGTGAGTGTGTTTGTATGTTTGTTACTTCTTCACGCACAAACGGCTGAACGGATTTGAATGAAATTTTGCACACAGATTGTCTATAATCAGGATTAACACATAGGATACTTTTTATCACGATATTCCCACGGGATCGACACTTATACGGGTGAAACCGCGGGGCGCAGCTAGTATGAGAATAACTCAAGGCGTAACAAAAAAATATAAACTAAGCAGCAAGAGGATAGCAGGGTTGTCCGGCGAGCGTGAAACGTATATTTAAGAATCGCCACCCGTGTAGACTATTTTGACGTTTAAAACGTATTTTAAACTTCAAAATACGAATGCAAAACGGTTGATAACATATCACTAACATGCATAAATAAGCAACACGTCTAACTAGGTAAAAACTTTTGTCAGAATAAGACACGGTTCCATTCTCATACCTATATCAAGTTGCGACTATTTTATGTGACACGGAAGAATGGGTAGACATAAAACTAGGCAGGCGAAAAGTGCGTCCTCGTAAAACCAAAGGAAAACATTATTTAGGACGCTGATAATATGAGAATTGTAGGAAAACATTGTATGGACGACCAAAGGCGAAAGTTTGAGTAGGTATGTTTGTTACTTCTTCGCCCAAAAACTACTGAACGGATTTTAACGAAATTTGGCACACGCACAGTTTATAACCAGGATTAACACATAGGATACTTTTTATCCCGATATTCCCACGGCATCGAAATTTATGCGGGTCAAACCGCGGGGCGCAGCTAGTCTTCCAATATGTACTGCCCACACCACAACACCGTAGGCTCTTCACCTTTGTTTTAATATAGGTAATTAGGTATATACCTCGACTGCCTTACAAGTCATTAAGACAATAAGCCAGACTTAAAATTTCTCTCCAGAGACCGTTTCAAACACAAGATTACGAAACCTTACTAGTTATTATAAATCAATAAGCTGACCCAAGTATCTTAATACGAATCTATTGTTCCATACTCTAGTTACGAAAACCGGAGTTTAGTCAGCATTCTGCGTGACCTTTTGTCACACAACCTCGTATTTAAACAGAAACTTTGTAGTTAGTAATATAAATTAATCTCGTTGCTCAAACCGGTGAAGGAAAACATCGGCATCGTGAGGTAACCAAATGCCCCAGAACCAAAAATTCGAAGACATGTGACATCTTTCAACCCGCACTGGGCCCGCGTGGTGGATTACGGCCCACTGCCTCTCACTGAGAGGAGGCCTGTGTCCCAGCAGTGGGAACATTATAGGCTGATTATGTCGTTCCGAGAAAGAAGATAAACAGCGCGGTAATTGCGTAACACACTATCAGTAGCAATGGCTTTCATTTTGACAGTTCAGCAACATTCATTGCGCTATTTACGTTGTTGATCAAACAAATTTTCGAACATATGAAGCAATGGATTAGCAATATCCTTCAAAATGATTCAGATTGTGGTTGATAGTTTGTTACGCAATTAATGTGCAGATTATTATTCGTCTGGGCCTGCCGCGATGTCGCTTGCCATTAATTGGGACCCACTGGGTCGCAAGTTTCAAGTCGCAACGGAGATGGCGGGATGAGCTGGATTCTTTTGAAGTGAAACTTCTTTACGCACGCTTGACTTGGGGAGTAAGCTGGCGAACGCGTGACGTAAGCGTTACGAAAAGTGTGATCGGGCGAGGCGAACGGGAGTTGAGTGGGGGATATAAGCAAGAGAAAGCAGTGCGCGCGCACATTTTCTTTCTCTCTTCCTCTCATAGACACGTTTGAAGTTTCACTTCAGTCGTGTGGTCATAAGCACACTCGGTTTTTTGATAAAGATTGGTCCTTGGGACAGGGAGAGGTGAAAAGAGAGTAGGGAGGCCTTTGCCCACCAGTGGAACATTAACGGGCTCAAAATAAAATAACAGATTATTATCTTAAGACATAGCGGTGAAGAGGAAAACATCAAAAGGGAATCTCGTATGTCTGAGATGTTGGGGGGTTTAATGTTAGGTTGCTTTTCGTACTTGTACTGTAGATACCTACGTGTCTACTAGAGCATTTTTATTATTGTTATAAATAGAATTTGTTGAGAGTAAAGGTGGAATATTATATTGTGATAAACGCCAAGATTTAAATCGTTAGATTTGTCGAAGGAAAACATCGTGAGGAAACCGGCATGTCCTAAAACAAAAATTCGAAGATAATGGAAGTGGCGAAGTTTTGGGCAAACAGAACAATCGTCGTGCCAGCGACACGAAGAAGATTATTATCAATCTATTAGCACTATGAAAATTCACAGAGTGTGATTAACATCTGTCACCTCACGTAAGCATAAAGGACCGATAAATCATTATCGATTTCTAATAAAGACGTATAAATCTAAATTGCGGACGAAGAGAACCCAGATTTAGCCAAAGCTGACACAGCATATCATAAAACTTTGGATATTCACCATTCATCGTCCCTGACTATCGATCTCATCTATCTGTAATATAGGTAGATAGATTAGCTTGGACTCTATACTTATCTATCTAATAGGTAATAAAACTGAATAAATTGTTTGTTTATTTCAACGCGCTAAGCTCAGAAACTAGTAGTCGGATAAAAAAAAATTTTTTGCGCAATTCTTGAGGAAGGCTAAGCTGAGCTGAGCTAAAAGTCAGAAAGAACGCCAAGCGGCAGGCGATGCGATGCGACGGGGTGTCGGGGAGCAAGACATTTCACGCGAACGAAGTCGCGGGCAGAAGCTGGTTTAGGGACTAATCACACTTATTCAGCTCCGTTCAGCTTTTGTCCATAGAAAACAACGATTTTGTATGAGATGCGTACGCATCCGTTCAGCCGCGGAGAGCTGAACGGACTCCATACAAAATCGTTGTTTTGTATGGACAAAAGCTGAACGGAGCTGAATAAGTGTGATTAGTCCCTTAAAAATAAATTTTATTCTCCCTTGCAAGCTCTGTTAATTGCAATTACGCACATCCGGCCGCTGTAATATAAATCCTTTAATTTAAAATAATGCTATTAATTAATACGGGCAAGCGTTCATGAAACGCTTTACCAAATTAATAGAATGCAAAATCAATATGCGTCACTAATGCCTCTATTATTGTGTCCATCAATTGTATGACGTCACACGCCATGATGGGAGGAACTTACAGTTGACATAACTGCATGGATTATTGATACAGTTTTCTTCTAAAAATAAACCAATCAATAAACACATTATTGACAACCAGACGTAACTAGGAGGTCAGTGACTCGAGAGTAAATTGAATTTCAACGCGTATAAAATAGTGCACCACTCTGTATACTCGGTCTGCACTGATTTAATTAAGATTGTGGCAGGAATTGTGATGGCCGATCTGATGTGGGAAACTGTGATAAGGCTTTAGGACTTAGGATTTATCTTGAAATCCATTGCAATGTGAGTTTTGTGACAGATAGACAGACAAAAGTCTAACTGTGGGGTAATTGCGTAACACGCTAACAATAGGAACGGCTTTCATTTTGACAGTTCAACAACATTCATTGCGATATTTACGTTGTTGAGCAGACAATTTTTTCTAACATATGAAGCAATGGACTAACAATATCCTTCAAAATGATTCAGATTGGGATTGAAAGTGTGTTACGCAATTAGGATGCAGATTTATCTTTTAATGTCTATTAAAACGCAAAACCAGCTCAAATTATCGTTCAAATCGAAAAACCAATAAAAACATGATTGTTTTCACATCAATTAGATTTAGAACAACAAACTAAGGCCATGAATTCACCAAATCACTCGTAGAAATTGCGTCAGAAATCAACATTTACATTCCCCTTCAAATTCGTCCCTTACGAAGATAAACAGGAAAGCCCATGTTTAGAAGTAGCCGAACTGATCATTATATCGAAGACATTTAACAAGTAGGCTGTACGATAATACTATACGACAATACACACTAACAGTAGCAACAGCTTTTATTTTGACAATTCAACAATATTCATTGCGTTATTTACGTTGTTGAGCTGACCAATTTTTCGAACATATGAAGCAATGGTTTAGCAATATACTTCAAAATGACTCTGATAGTGATTGTTGGAGTGTTACACAATTAAGGTGCAGATAATCCGTGTTTTGTAAACAATTTAAGTGGCTTAACGAGGGAGATATCAAATGCTACGTGTATCGATCGGCACGCTCTGTATATTGTCCCGGCACAAATTGGACCAAAGCATAGTTTGTTCGTACTTCCTGTAAAACTAACGTTGTTATAGTTCACAATGCATTACTATGATTCAGTTAGAGCAAGTCGCTCGCGACAGTTTTCACTCCAGCGAAGCTCGATTAAAACGCCAACGAGCAGTTTGCGTAATTAATGTGAATCCTTATAACAACACCACAGTCAAATCAAATGATTGATTTTATAATTACTTAAATGTGTTCGTGGAATATTCTAGATGAAAATGTTCCACTGTTTTTACATCGAAAAGGAGGTGAGTTTGGGAGAAGTAATTGGAATTGAACGTTCAGAGGATCGATGCGTTCATTTTGGTCTAGCTCTGGCAAATGTGCAGTGAGCTTCAACCGTAAATTAGACGATTCACGTTAACAATTTTAATTACAATTAAAGTCATGACGACATTGCTGTTATTATCTCGACTGTTAATAGCTGTGGAATAATGCACAGTTATATACTAATGCTACCTATAGAGCTCCATGTGCGTGGAACTTACGAAACGACAATTTGCTGTAAATTATAAGTTTGTAACTGTTGCTCATGCATTAGATTCGAAATTAATTTATATCCTACAACAACTGGACTAGCTTTACTACCTAATGACAGAGCTAACAACAGTAAATCTAAGGTTCAGTTCACTGTAAAATACTGATACTCAGCCGCATCCGGCACGCTGGTAGATGACACTTGCTTGGATTAAGACAAGGCTAACGGTGCAAATTAATTCAATTAGCTTCCGTAAGCTCAATGGAATTAATTTGTGCACATTGTCAATATCTAGGATATCAATTATCGCATTGATATCCTGTATATTGACAATGTGCATGTGCATTTCATAATTGGCGTCAATCGTAAGTAGCTTATGTACGAGACGAATTTCATAGAGTGGATTTCTTAGTGCACACTGCCTTGTCTACGATTCTGCCTCTGGTATCACATTTCTTTCATCTCCCCTGTTTTGATAACTACCAGTGCCGTGCCTATCAATCTCTGCACACATTTTAGAACCGCCTTTCCTTGAAACCCCTTCACCACTGTTAGCTAGGGTCTCAATAGCGTTCTATTAAAGCCCCTCTAAAAAATCAAAATATTTTATTTCATATAAACCTACATGGACACTTATGAAACGTCAGAAGCTAGTCAGAAGCTAGGTGCACGGTTCCAATTGGTCGTTTCCTATGGAGAAGAGCCGGCAAGAAACTCCAGGGTTACTCTTTATTTTTTTTTCTATTAATAGGTTTGGCAGGCCCAGAAAGAGATGGCGGGATGAGCTGGACTCCTTCTTAAAGGATTGGCCCACAATCGCGGTAGACCGGGAAACGTGGAAAGAGGGAAGGGAGGCCTTTGCCTTGCAGTGGGACAATACAGGCTTATAATAAATAGGTTTGGAAGTAATTGTGCTTCTCTCTCTCTCTCTAGCTCTTATTCTACTGTCCCTAATCACTATTGCTCTAGCAAACGCAATAATCATATCACCGTTTATAGCTACGTGCACATACGGTACTATAAGCCTAATATTAGCCGTCTCACATGCATGACGAGGTATAATTACGACTTATGCGATAATTTTAGGCTCAGCAGGTAATAGACAGTAACCGCTATGTCGACGGTCACGGAAATGGAACGCTTTGTGGAATTTTCAAAGTGATTATTGATGGTACTCGTAGGCTGGTATCATTTTTGTTTGTGAGAACGGGTGAAGTAGTATACCTACATAAAATTTAAAGAAGCAATGTTGGACATAGATTTTGATGACGAGATTAGACCAAAGGAAGACGACGTCGAGGTAGACCACGGAGGAGATGGTGCGACGATTTAGACACCTTTCCTTAAATTGTTAAGAAAAAGCAAAAAAAAATTGACGTAATTTGCGACAAATTAAACAAACGGCCGCGACTTACGAGTCGAGACTCGAGGTCGTAGGGTCGAACCAAGACAAGCGCTTACTTTGTGTAAATTATTTCGTCACTACTGCTCTCAAAACGGTAAAGAAAAACATCGTGAGGATACCGGCCATGTTCTAGAACCAAAAATTAGAAGACATAATTACACCATTATTACATATACAAACCCGCACTGTTGGATTACTACCCACTCCCTGTCAACCGATAGGACCCCGTGTCCCAGCAGTGGAACATTACAGCCTGATTATGTGTGTTATGTGAAACAAACGTAGAGAACATTTTTGTCCGAATGGTGGACGAGCCTCAGCAGTGGAACACTACAGGCAAAGTAATATTAATAATGAAGACGACCAGAAAGTAAAAACAAAATTCAGTACGTCCAAGAAACCGTGTCTCAGAAAACTTCTAACAAGTACCTTTTGTACTCTCAATTTTTTTAAACAATAGACTACCCATTGAACAAGCACTGTGAAACCACTGAAAATGGTGTTTTTATGTCAGGTTTTCCTCAAATTGTTTATTGGCTTATTAATATCAATCAATCGTTTGATTTGGCTTCATTAATTTAAATATCTTGAATTTATTTTTTTGAAGATTTCTTACAATCGTGACCCGCTGAGGGTGGGCAGTGGGCACCCCTGCCCCACCCAGCAGTGGGTGGGGAATAATTAGTTTGCTACCCTCTGCAAGCTTTATGAGAGACATTTGCTTGCTTTATGTATGTCTCATTTTATTCAATTATCACTATAGATATTTCTTAGAATCCACTTCTCTATCCTTAGTATTTTTGAGGCTATAATGTACCCGTACTTTTGTATGTACTTATAGTATGTTTTTCTTCATCATTATTAGCTTATGCCGCTTACTCTTGTTTCTTGAATCACGCATCATTTTACTGAATCCTCACCTACTCTCATACAGCTGCTGAGATCTTCCTACACTGCGTTTGCCGTTTCCAAAGGGGCAATTCTAGAAATTTTAATTAGGAACGCTCACAGTTTGATCTGTCTCAATCTGTCAAAAATACCCCTAATTTCCCAACATTTTTGCCAAGTTTTTGATATTTGTTTGTCGCCGAGATGAGATAACGACTAGATTTTGAACGTTTTGAATTAAGAGCATTGGCCTTCATTCAGGTCTCCACTCAAGACCATGGCTTATGTTTATAAGTCTTCAATCAATCATCCAATGGCGCAACAATGACCCAAAACTGCACCACAGTTGCGTCACAACAACCATAAAATGACCTATTCTGATCGCTGAAGTCGATAAATTCTATTATAAAACACGTAATTGAGCATACACTATTACCTGCTTCATTGATAAATCTGGCCAGACCTACGCCAGCACTATGAACGGATTATTCTAAGCCGGAACTGGTAGCATTTTATGAACCGTAAAAATCGTAAAGCGGTAATTGAGTGGCGATCCGAACAATTATAACTATGTCCGTTTTGGGCTCCTGAAAAAGGACAATATGACAAGTGACGTCATGAGGTCGTATCGATGCCGCACCGCATTGCAATCTGCGGACGCATTCCTAACTTGTGACGTCAGGCATGATCCGGCGCATCGACCGCGCGTTACTTTTGTTTTAATTGTTTTTTTTATTGGTGCGTCCGTTGTTAATTTAATAATTCAATATACAGTAATTTATTCACGTGCTATTCAGTTGTGAATTTGTCGAAATAGCTGTTTACTTTTACGATGATTTTAGTATTCAGCTGCTTTTCCAAGTCAGTTTGTAGGTTCACAGGTACATTAATGGACAAGACAAAGGATTTCCAACGGCGAAAGCATTAGTGCTGAATAAAATATTGATAATCAGCTGCATCTACGTAAGCTGGAAGCCGATCTCTAAGGACAAGCTAGGTGAATTTAATTACTTGATAAGACAGGGCTCATGTCCGGATTATATCTGGCAACGGGTAAATGAGATCTGGGAACGATTGTAATGAAGTATTCCTTGAAAAGGCGTATAGTTCAGCCTCATTCCGCTTGTTACGTTAACTCCCTAACAGGGGGACTGACAATGATCATCAACCGGGTACAAATCCAGACCCCGGGCTGTAAGCGAGAAATTCCTGATGGATTGTGTGAGGAATGATATGAAAGAGAAGGGAGTGAATGATAGCGTGACGGTTGACAGGGGAGAATGGAAGAAGAAAACGTGTTGCGCCGACCCCAAGTAACATGGGATAAGGGCAGGAAGAAGTAGAAGACTCTGCCCGATCTGGGGATGAAACCACAGCACAACCACAGGACCTATTCGCTGAGCAGTCGTGCTTGCGACTGTGGTGGCATCTACAACGCCACATTCGAACTACACATCACGATGAAGTCACGCAAAAATCCTGCATCGCACAAGCGAAGTTTACCGCGCGACTAGCATATATATTTACAACATCCCGACATCAATCGTCGGGCAGTAGCCCACCAGACACAACACCCACCTGGTCGGAGAATCCTCCCTTTTCTATGGAGGATGAGTGAACATCTTTATTACATCCTGTTCTTCATACCTCTATACCTACTAGACCAACCCAGAAGTTACTGTACATTCACGAGCATAAATCAAACTCAAACTCAAAGCATTTATTTCAATTAAACCATTTACAGGCACTTTCGAAATGTCAAGAAGTCAGTCAGTCAGAAAATATGAAGGTACTCGTAGTTGTCCATTCCACTTATATACCTTACACTTACGCAAAATTCAAAAGCGATTGTCTAAAGTATTGACAGATAATGGCGTTACGACTTACGACCACAGTGTTAAGAAATAGGTCTTTTCTCAAAGTTGCGATTTTTACTTCACGAGAAAAACGCTTTTTTGAGTTTTACATAAGTGTAAGATATTTATGCTAGTTCCTGTCCATAGCCTGCGGACATGGTGTTGCGATATATACCTACAGGGTAGCAGAGACATTGGTGCGCAAACTGTAAACATAAATTCAGCACATGATTCTGAACCCCCGCATTCTACTCTAGGGGGGGGGTCTAGAATCATGTGCTAAATTCATGGTAAGAAGTTGCGCGTCGATATCCTTGTACACCATGTATACCATTTATACCGTTACTCAATGTACCAGCAATACATAACAATATTATTGATAGTATAGCAAGCCGAGTAAACAAGTCAACAGCATCGGTCTTGAACAAACATCACATACATTAGGATCGGCATTGCACTGATAACGGAACGACACCAATATCAGTGCCAGCGTATTGATACTGTGATAACACATTTGATAAACAGGATACCTAGAGTATAATTTAGCTGCAATAGTACTGAAGTTGATTTTTATAATCGCTCTTGAATCAAATTCAACAGAACATCACGAAATGCTGATAAGTGGGTACTTAGAAATTATTGTCAAAAATGTTCATTTCAAAATACTTCAATGTCAAAGCATTGAAGTATTTTGAAATGAAAATTTTTTTTGTTGTTGATCTTATGGCCGATTCCTATAATTTAAGAACCTTTATTGGTTAAAATTAAGACTCTTGTATCCTGACTCTTGTATCTTGTGTTGTGTTGTCTCTTGTATTATTGTGTGTGTGTGTGTGTGTGTATGTTTTACCAATAAAAGCAAAGTACTCATAGCTTTGCATAGTAGACCCTCCCATATGGGAGTATCATAAGTAAAATTAGCTTACGAATCAGTTTATATGCCCAGTTTGGCGATAACAAATGCTACCATTGGTAAGCAAAATGATTCGTTTCTGCATATAGGAATCCAGCATTAAAAATGAGAAACTGTAATCACCACACTTGATCAATAAATTGGCGATTACGTTGAAGTTCAAGCTCCTACGAAAACCATTATCCTTCATTGAAATCATGGGAATTACGAAGTAATCCACGCTATTCCTACATGCCGTAAACACGGACAAAACAAATATAAAGAACAGATTATTTCGCGTTAACTGTTTAATTATTCAAACAATAAATGTAATGTAAGACCTTTATGCCACTCGCGGCCCAGCGAACACACAAAACCCGGCACAAAATAAAATTACGTATAAAATAATTACCTTTGTTCCACTTAATGTACACGTAAATATCAGGCTTCGGCCCGTTTGCGAAACCCTTTCGATTTTACGGAATACTTTTTTATTTTTTTCTTCGCAACCAAAAAGGATTTTTCACAAAGTTTGCAAGCTTTGTGCGCGTTTTCTCATTATGGACGGCCAGTCGTTATCAGTGTCGTGAAAATTCGAGCAAATATTTACTGCCATCAGCCCCATCAGCCGGATCGATGGGATCAAGCGGCGAACTTTAGACACCTCTGTTCAGATTGCGCAATCTCCTTTCAGAATCTCGCACCCCCACAGAAAACTTTTAAAACCATTCTAACTTCTATATTATACTCACATTTGCATTTGAAATGAGACAATTTTTATGTCTATGCCCTAGAGCTCTGCAGTTGTACATACTAAGTGGAGAGAAATTATTTCTGGTCTGGTGGTAAAAGAAATGTATAGAATGTGTAAATGTTGCTTGTTATCACCTCGCGAAAGTCGTAAAAGTTGTACAGAGGAAATGGTTATTGAACTAATAGATAGGGCTTGGGTTAGCAACCCGACACTACATTATACTTTACCGTGATACTTTCGAACTTCGGCCCCTAAAAGACCTCTAAAATAAAATGTTCCCTTGCCTTGCACACTCGGAAAAGTGAATGACACGCTTTCAATGAAAAAATCTTTACACCAAGCAAATTTTCAACACTTCGTGTCATCCCGAAATTGAAAAGGTCGTACTTGTGCGATATCCTAATTAAACTCTGTCCACATTCAGCTGAGGAGGACATCGCAGCCATTGCGAGTCAACGACCTGTAAAGCCTTTACAAACCGAAAGAAATTTCGCTAGACTTCTTTAAATCTACAATTTATTTTGCCTCAGACTGGCTTCTAAACTAAAGGCTATATTTAGAGTATTATTACACGGAGTGAAAGTTGAATTTTTAATGGAATCCTTTGAGCTGCGAGTTAGCCACTACAATTTGACCTGCTTCGCCAATAATCCTTTTACGCCCCGCGCTCCTACCGAACAAGCAGAGGTTGAAAAAGGAGCGAGGTTTATTTTAAGTTTAGATTCAATAAAGATATCTCTTCTAGCCTAAGTAAAACGACGGAGCAACTATTGCTAGAAAATGCATTTTATCGAATTCTCACGATTTGCTGTGATGTAGTGGGTTGAAAAACCGCATAATGTATAAATCACGATGGGTTGCTAGCTAGCACCGTAGGGACCCATTTTCTTCTATCGATTCTCGGAGATCATTCTACAATTGAAGTAATCTTTGCCGCTTGACCAGAATTATGTGCCTAAGTTGAACATAGGTTTACGCAGAAGTCAATATTCATTAAATTGCTACTTCTAGAATCAGAAGTTTTGGTTTGTTCTGAGTAGAAACAGACACTGCTAGACGAATACCTAATAAGGACACCGCGGATGGAGTTTATATGTACACCTTTTACTCAACTATTACTTCACAGTCACACACACTTTTCCCAAGATATAAATCTGCCTCCATCAAGATTCTCTGAAGAAGTTTTTGTACTTTATCACCTTAATGGACATAGTTTGAGACCAGCATCTTCTTCCTGCCCCTGTCACGCGTTTTCTCTTATATTCTACCCATCAACCGCTATCATTCAGTCCTTTCTTTTATATCATTCCTCACACAATCCATCCATCTTTTCTTTGGCCTTCCTCTCCCTCTCCATCCATCAAAATTTATATTCATCGAATTAGTTCAAGACCACAGAACAATTATCTTCATACAGTCTATTGCTATTCTTCAGAATAAGCTTTTGCAGACTCAAAAATCTGTGTCATTGTTCTTCTCCATTGCGCATATTGGGGAAGAACACAGATTTTATAACTTCTAACGTGACGATATTTTTGTGGACATCCACGTCTATAAAATGTATAGAAATACGTAGACGTCATAACGTTATCGTGGACTAAAATTTAAAAGCGTCTTCATATATTTCATGCACGCAAGTCTTAGAACCAAAAAAATCGAAGACATATGACATCTACCAACCCGCACTGGGCCCGCGTGGGGGATTACAGCCCACTACCTCTCGAGCCCTGTGTCCCAGCAGTGGGAACATTATAGGTTGATTATGCTTCATATATTTCCGGACATTTTCATCCCCTGTATCATCGTGATGCTGTGGAAGTTCACGATAATATCGCCACATTACAAATTATAAAAGCAAACAATGAATGAAGGAAAAACGTCGATGATTTCCTTTCTAACTTACATTACACCCCGATAATTCGACAAAGCACTGAATCCACACAGTTAATGTGTATGTAGGTGCGATAACATGAGCCACATATTGCGTATTATAATGAGATGTAGATTACCCGCGCTTTAATTTAAATATTGAGTTTAGTTTCTTGTGCTATGTGTTATGTACACAAGAATTTGAATACGTAGGTTATTTGAGAAAACAATTTTGTATAAGTATGTTTCTAGAACTTTGTGTAGAATTTAAGATATATTATGTGGTAGGCTCTTTGGTTACTATGTGTTTTTCTTGCTTGGTGATCCACACTTTACCAACTACTGTGTTAAGAGAGGGGTTCCTTCTCCAATCCATGGTTCAGAGTTGGGACTTAAAAAGATGGTTAAGGGTTGATTTATAAAATATATTTATTTATATTTAGTCCGTACGCAAAATACGCGCAAAGACGTGGAGTTGCGGACACCAGCCCGTATTACTTATTACCTAAGGGCTGATTTTTCCAACGCCGCAACAACAAAATTTGATCGGAGGAATATTTTTGAATTTTTGACAGTTCTTCCATACAAAAACTGTCAGACGTTAATTTTATTCCACGAATAAAAATTATTTGTCGATTGAAAATTCGGCCCTAACTTGAATAGAGTAGGTAGACTAACGTTTATTGTGTAAGAACATGCACAAAACTGAAAGCAAAAGGTTTAAGCGTCAGCATTATGCTTTGGTCCTCTAAGCGCTGGTTTTCAGCTTAAACCCTTGAATCCTGATTACAATAAAATACTTTCAGCAACAACGGATTAATATACTAAATGATGATCATACATTATTATTGAATTAGAAAAATAAGAGTTTTTTAAACAGTTTGTGGATACGACTGGCTATTTTATCAATGAAAAAGAAAGAAAAATACATATAATTACAAATAAAAACTAGATCGCATACGATCAAATCGATTTCTAGAGGCATCTTCCTTCGAGAAATGTTACGAACAAGCTCAGGTTTCTAATAACCCACTATTTCAGAGAAATAGTGATAGTGGAACATAACCAAAGGCATAATTAGTCAGAAACGCAAAACAAAGGAGGAATTGGGAAGATGTTGCAACTGACAGGAAACCCTTGCTTTGTGCATCCAAACGTCAGACGACTACAATGCTGAACTAAAGGCCAGCCATTTAGTTTAAGGGTATTTAAGTTAATAAAATAGTTATAGAAGGTGAACATTTTGAAAACAAAGGCAACTATGGTGAACATTCCTGATACAAGCTACACACACAATCAAAGATCTTTCGTCGGAGTAAAGGAGGATGAAAGACCAAGTAGGTAGACATTCTGAAAAAAGAAATGTCAATACAGGGTCAAACTAAATTAGCTACCAAATTCTTCACACGAGATTGGTATCGATAATTATCTAAACTTGATAAAATAAAAAAGAAATTAATTTGATTACTTTTTTGCGAGGTCATCGACCGCTGTTAGTGTAGCATCAAATATTTTAAATCAGATTAATTTTAGACTAGCAGCGCCCCGTGGTTTCACCCGCATATCAGTTTCCCGTGGTAATATCGGGATAAAAACTACTCTATGTCCTTTCCCGGGACTCAAACTACTCGTATCTCTAACTCTATACCAAACATCTAAATCGGTTCAGCGGATTAAGAGTGAAGAGGTAACAGACAGACACACTTTCGCATTTATAATATTATATTAGTATGGATTTTTATTTTATCGTAATTTAGATATACCCATCACACCTGCAGAGTTTCGCTAGGTAATTTAATATGAACTTGTATAAAAAGTACTGCCTCAATCAAAGATGATGACGAATACTAGGCCAAGAAGGATAAAAGACTCGACAGTTACCAGCCTTTTACTTTCATTGTTATCTATTGCAGCTCCAAGCTTCCGCGAAATAAAAATGTCAATAGTCAATAATATCAAGGTGCGGAACCGTAACTTTATCTTATCGAGTCATAAAAGTATCAATGTAATAATACTTTTATCGTGCAAGCAACACCATTGAAGACACGTAGTACAGCGAAATGCAGTTTACGTAAGGCCTATTAAATATACGGCAGAACGAAGTACTAATTAATGTACTAACACTGTAGCAAGAAATAGTCGAGTATTCAGGTATCGATTGCATACCCTCTTGCCAATTGGCAATGCGGCTCCCGTCCCGAGATTCCTATTCTATACATGCTGATTTACACCTTAACTCGATCGGTAATCCGTTTAGAGTCGAACTTGGTGTATCTCTATTTCAGACTCAATCAAATGAGAATGGATTACGATCGAGATTTATTGCCAAGTTAAGTTGGGACGAGGTTTGTGTGTCTGATTCTGGATTAAAATTAACTGGTGTACTGACATCAAGCTACCCGAAACTGTAAAATTTTCCCAGTCAACTTTGAACCTAATGCGTTAGCGATAAGTTGAAAATCTATTAAAGAAATTTGACAGATTGTAGTAGCTTGATGTGCTGGCGTCTGTACATAGTTTCAGTAGGTACTCTAGACTGAAGACGGTGGCATGGATTTGACATTGTCTTCAAGGTTGTAGCTTTTTAGAGTGGTGTTTGCGTCGGCTAAAATAACATTAGGTAGTCATGCTGTCTGAGTATTTGGTAATATGAAAAACATTATAATATTAGAACTCCATTGTGGTTTCCCACGAAATAAACAAAGAAACAGCCAAAATCCTCATAGCCCAGATGGAGGACCTTTACACAATAGCAAAAATATTGTTCAACCGTTCAATTTTGCGGATTACCAAAACATTTCCGGAAACCGGAGTACACACATCAATACGATTTTCTATTAGCGAGTATGAGAAAAGAGAATTTATGTGGCGTTTATGTAAACATCTACAAGCAAAAGTGTACACCCATCAACAAGAATAGAAATATCGTGTGTGAAATTTAAAAGGCTGGGCATGTGTTTTTCCCGAGAAACGTTGAAAAGCAAACAAAGATATATACCAGCTCTTCTTTTTAATCCCTTGTTTTGTGTACCACACAGAAAACCTTGACGGTTGAGATGGCTATACACAAAGCCACGTTGCCAACAGGCGTTAGACAGAATTCGTAGAAAGAGAATAACATGATATCCGGAAAGGCAGTGCCCGAAATCTGAACTACATTCTAAACTTGGATATATAATAGTAACAAGGTAACGGAACTAGAACTATTCTAAGTCAACTAATCCTTATCTTTATTCAGTATTCGAAATCTATTGAAATTTATTTCTCGTTTTATGAATCCTGATTCTGAATCGATAATAAGTAGGAGACAGTATCGCGACGCCTTATTAAAATTCAGATAGAATACGCGGGGCCTTCAATATTTTAGTAAACATAAGGCTAGCCGTTATGCCTGCCCAAAATAATACCGACAGCATTCAATATCGATCGTTGATATCAATATTTGGGCTTCTTTGCCGCCACGAAAATAAAAATACGCCATAATTTCTAATTTCGTGGCACAATTCATTAGGCCGACATCATTATCACCAATAACAAAAACAACAGCAATTGTAATGAAATGTTAAAGGAATGAGAAACTTCCGTGTTCACCACTTTTGCGTTAGTCTCCAGTTTTTTGCGATTCGGATATAATTTTCGAACGCTTTCGAGCCAAGACATAGGGTACGGGATCTGATTACATAATAACCACAAATGGGAAAATTGTCCGCAAAGGCACGAACTTGGTCCAAACACACTCGTTGTTCGTTTAATTGTATTCGGATTACGAGTGTTCCGTTCTTTTGAAAGAGGATGTCCCCGATGGCCGCCTGTGCTTGGATTTACCCGTATTCGAAATGGAAAGACATGGCAACTTTAAATTAAAGCAGTAGTTTACGCTGAAAACAGCACAGTCGTGGGGACCGCACTCGCAGTACAAGGAATGGAATAAGTCAGTCACGAATGGCAGACACACGAGCAACAAAGGTAAAATAAAAAAGGCAGAAATAGGCACATTTCGCACGTTAGGTGTGCCACTGCCGCCGCCACTTGGGTTTTCATCTGTATACAACCGGGTTATTTTTAATCTTCTTGATTTCTTCATTCGTGCGCTCACCGCGAAATCACGAACAGTTCCGAAGAAAGATGTAGTAATTTTTAGATTGCTACTGTTTTCTTACATAAACATTTAGAAATATCGATTGTCATTTACAGCTAATTTCGTTCGATAACGAGAAGCGGGACAACATTACTCAAACAATGAAAACTAAAGAACAAAAACGTGATTATATGATTACAAATTCTCGTAACATCCTCCATTTCTGTGAAATAAATCCCTGTAAGGACGCTACGTATTTGGAGTGGTTAACCTTGTACTCTGGAAATGATACGATACGAAAACAAACGCGATTCTGTTACTTATTGTAGACATATACGTTTTTTGTGACCCCCGAGACATATCAATTACTTAGCCTGGAAATAAAAAATAAGGCGTCGAAAAACGGGTAGTAGAGAATCAGAAAATTGGTCGGCTGAACCTATTCCAGAGAATCCGGAGCCACTTCTTGTATACGTCCCAAGCAAAAAGGTGATAAGAATACTAAATACGCGTTGGAAAAACGGAGCGACAAATGTACCATTTACGCAGGGAAATGTAGATCACTCAGGAAAAGTAATCTTCTATAATTACGAGTACAAATTGTTGTGTCAAGTGCACAGGTATTGTGTTGCCAGTAGGTACCACTGAGCCAATACAAGTGTCGGCGTAAATGGCGTCGTGTTGTTCATGAAGTGATCTCACTACACGAGATGGAATGGAAATGGAACACCGCTTATCTGTGTGGTCAGTTATTGTTTTTACACACACAGAGCACACAGTACATAGGTTTCCACAATAGACTATTGTGGTTTGCCCTGCGAATCAATGCGAGCCTTTATTTTTAATAGCCAGTGAAAATATGTATGTAAGTAATGATTGGAGTACTTGAGTAAACACAATAGGCTTTTTGGGAAGCTTATTGTTGATTGTCAGATCTATTCCTGAGGATTATTCGAACGAACTGACTAAACTAGGCACTGCTGGGAATTAATATATAATTGAATAACCGTTTATAAATGTCAGAAAGCCTATCTTCCCAGAAATTGCTTCAGTGTTTAAAGTTCAAAGCCAAAATATCTTGGAATAGTAATTAAAAATGCATCGGTAGCCTCAGCTTTAGCTAGAATCGAATCAGTTTCGGAAATCCGATAGACCGGTGAGTCGTCGATAAAAAAAGACAGCCAACGATTTGGGCTCGGATTTCCAATAACTATCATTGTTTTTGACAGTTTGGGAACACCGTTGACAGCTAAAAACAGTGTCGTTTTAAATTAATTGAATGAAGTAATCTTCGTTGCAGTACGATTTAACTAAAGAAACAGTCGAGTATGCAGTTTTTCCTTATAAGTACGATGAATATATCGAGTGGTTCTGCGGCATTAGTATTACTAATCGATTCTGTGTCACCCAAGTACCTAATCGAGACCGGAAATTAGTAATGTTCAAATCTTACCTAACTCTGCATAATCAGCCTAAAATGTTCCACTGCTGAGACAGGCCTTCTATCGGTGAGAGGGAGTGGGCGCTAATCTACTACGAGATCCCAGAGACGTTCGTAGATGTCACATGTCTTCGCGTTTTTTGTTCTAAGACATGCCGGTTTCCTCACGATGTTTTCCTTCACCGTTCTGAGAGCAGTAGTGATGAAATAAGTTACAAAAAATAAAGCGCCTGTCTGGGTTCCTCTGCAATATAATCTAACTATGGAAAGCGAATCGTGAATATATCAATCCTACGAGTATATCATGCCTTACTTAAATCGGGATCGAAAATGACACAATTGTGTGGCGGGTTGCGAAACAAAATGAGATTAGGGACAAAATTCTGCAAGCGCAATAACTTGCGAACTTGTTCAGGAGCACAATGAGTTGAAAATGAAGGAGGTCCTGAGCGGATTCTTTAGATTCCCCTAGCAGTAAAATACGACAACATTAACATTACTGTAGAATACTGAGCAGTAGATACAACTCCACTAAATTCCAGTTGAAACAACTAAAGTTAGTTCCTAATTAAAACTAGATGTTAACGAACATAAACAGTGGTTATTTGGTTATAACTAGAGCTACAGTAATATCTAGAAACAAGTCAATGTTCAGCTTCCGGCTCGACACGCGGAAACTTGCGACAATGAGGTACGTACGCTGTCTATTGAAACACGACAGCTTCCAGCGGTTACTGTATAATTCAAGTACTACTGTATAGTTTCCAGAAATGCCATTAATATGTATTTGCGTTGATACGGAGCCAGATACCAGACTGATGGAATTTTGACAATGTTACGCTGTTATGTGCTGTCAAAGGTAAGATGAAATAGGATAATGTTAAAGGTAAATGTTTGTAGGCAGACACTTTAAAGCCTTAGGAACTATAATCTGTTCCAGAAGTATGTGATGAAAATGTAAACAAATGGATCAAAAATCGTAACAGTAGATGTCAAATTGTAGTGCCAAATACAAATGAATATGTTAGTAGTTTTTATACCATTTGGGGAGTGATTGCTTGAGAATTGAACCTGAACAGGGTTTGTTTACAATTTCATCAGATGCTTTTTGAATAGACTATAATACAATTGTTATTCGAAGCAATACTTGTAAAAGCCTAAAAAAATACGGAGCATGTCCGAGGTTTCACTAATATTCCTATTACCTAGGTTCAGGAAAAAGGCAAGAAGCTTAATTTTTTTTCACTGGCTCTAACACATTTAGCTGATCACCAATGTGACCCTTAAAATGAGTTTTCCTTATTTGAAACCTTACTAAATCGTTTTATCGTGCCCGAACGTGGTTCACTTGACGACTTTTTGTGTCAACAAAATCCAAGTTGCTGGATTAAGAAGAATTTTTATCAGCTTGGTGTAAATAAGAAATACTAAACCCGGAGAATTGCGTTATGTTTAGACTGGCGTAAGCCAAAAAACAGAGCGATACGCCTCAAATGGAGTTGGGCAGGACATCTAGTTAGACGAGGAGAAGGCCGATAGAGTAAAGCTGTGAATGGTAGCCAAGGTTAGGCCAAAGATACCAGGGCCCGCCAAAAGCGATTTGGGTTGATGATATCGTCAAAGTCGCGGGAAACACCTGGATGAGCGACGCACGGAATCGGAAAGTATTCCAGAAAAATGGGGAAGCCCATAGAAATACAAGAAACTATATCTATGGGGAGGCCTATACCCAGCAGATAACAGTGGATCCTTCGGGGCTGACGAAGCCAAAAGACAAACATAATCAAACAAAAACTAGGCCCACTCGCGACCGAACGTGTTGAAATGAAGAATAAAAAAAAAAATTATAAACAACCGAATTGTGAACCTCCTCCTTTTCTGAAGACGGTTAAAAATAATTTTCGCCTACAGAATCTGCCATGACTTGAATTTCTTTATAGCAGACGTCTTGTAAAGCTTTTACACTAGCTAAATAAGAATCCGAAAAAGCCATTACCGCCATTCAACGCAAAACTTATAAGGAAAGATAGTAAGTATCTCAGGTTCTTCCTCCTTCGATCCTTTTCAGAAAGAAATGGAAACTCGAGCTGTTTTGGCATTTTACGAGTACGCCTTATTCTTGAAATATCGCCAAACTGGGAAAGGGTTTGATTTGAAAGACGGAAAAAGTAATATTGAAGTCAAGTTTATGAATATTTTCTATCCTGCAATTAAAAGTAAGCTTGGATCTTAGGAACCTTATCACAACGGCTATTTGCGAGCGTGTTTTCAGCCAGACGATTGTTGCTTGTGCGCAGTGAGCACACCACGCGTTAGCCGCATTTACGAAACGAGAGCGGTTGACGTGTGTACAAGAAAGGGCGAGACAAGTGATTGCACAATATTGCGAAAACGCGGAGAACACGTCGCGTAGTCGTAGTTAGTTCGCATCGCACTCGCGGAGAATACGTTCACAAATAGCCTCGCTGCCAAAACGCTAGCAAATCGTCAGTGTACGTCAGTGTAACGCTCTTACTGTAACACTCCATAGCGGAACAGGGATCTCAATCGCAACCACCAAGGATTTTCTAATCAGATTTCATTTCAGATTACAATCCATTGCACAAGACTAGAGTCTTCACCTTTATCATGTTCCTCCGGAGATCTTGGACTAATTAACTTATGTTAGTAATCATGTGGAAGTGCAAAATCTAACTAATCTAATATGGCCTGACCAAGATTATGTCTGGACATTAAAAGAGAATGATCTCTGGAGTTTGTTTTGGTCTTTCTTCTCAGAATAGTCAGGAAACGCCGAACTCATCTAACTTTAAAAAAACATCAATTAATTTTGACGTGTAAGAGCGGTTTCGCACTACATCCGATCCGAATCCGAATTAAAGATCCGACTTTAATCCGAATTGGGAATGTTCTAAATTCGGACGGATCTAGTGCGCAACCCCCTCATACAAATAGGACTATGGTCACTTCGGACCGGCATCGGCATTTCTCGGATTCGGATCGGATGTAGTGCAGAACCGCTCTAAAGGTGTTTTTTTTAACCAATTTAATAAATATCATTTATCGTTTAAGCCGTCTATCTACAATGTCTGTCCTGTGTGTCCCTAATGTATTTTTTGTTATGTATTTTCTGGTGCACAACAAAGTATATATAAATAAACTAGCTTCAGCCCGCGACTTTGTTCGCGTGAAACTTCTTGTTTTCCGCGAGCCACCCCGTCGTATCGCATCACCCGCCCGCGCTATCACTTAACGTTCTTTTTGACTTTTTTTCTTTTTGCTCGGCTCCTAAGGGTCATAGCGTGATGTTAAATAGCCCATAGCCTTCCTCAAGAATTGGGCTATCAAATGCAAGAAGAATTTTTCAAATCTGACTGGTAGTTCCAGAGATTACCCCCTACATACAAACAAACAAATTTTACCTCTTTATAATATTATAGTATAGATATCCGTAAGCCTACGGTGCTAGAGGCTGCATCTAAACAACGAAGGCCTGACGTCCGACCAGCGGCAAGATAACCTTCCAATCTAGCAGCATAGTCAAGGCCAGAGACAAGGTTACTGAGTCATTGGGATTTGCAGACACAAGGTTACTTTCAACCAGGGACTTGAATACGAAATGAATTTCGTTCCTTTACCACTAATGGTATCGTATAACGTTCCAAAATTTGTACCGATACAAAAAACCTAAAAATATCAATAACGTTAAAGAATTCGTTAAGGAATATCATTTTCGTATAAAAAAAAACCGAGTGTGCTTATGACCACACGACTGAAGTGAAACTTCAAACGTATTTGGCTATGAGAGGAAGAGAGCGCTCGATCACGCTTTTCGTAACGCATTCGCCAGCATACTCCCCAAGACAAGCGTGCGTAAAGAAGTTTCACTTCAAAATATTATAAGTAACGTTATAGGTATCAGTAACATGAAGCTTATCCGCTTGTAATAACGTTACAGATGAAACGTTATAGATTCATTTGTAACGTTATTCTTCATACTTTTTCATCGTTTTCGTCATCTTATAAGTCATGAAGCTGGCAGCGTTGGGTATCGAAATGAATAACGTTATTATATCGTTATATTAGTTATTGAACAGTTTAAGATTTCGTTCCGTTTGTCAGTATCGTTATAGCCAAGGAATTAATTTTGTTATGATCCTGGTGGAACGGTACAAATTATCGGTACCGGAACTACGCGTAACGTTATTTTGAGTAACATTTCAAGTCTCTGCTTTCAACCTGAAAAAGGTACTGGAGGGACAGTAGAAGGGCATAAAGGATAAGTTCATTAGACATCTAAATAATTGATCAAATAAAGTCCACTTACCGATACAATGTTCCAGAATGTATTTTCTTCACGCCGTCCATGTCTGCTGAGGTCTTCTTATCATTTCTAAACTCGACCGCTGATACCCTAATGGCTACTTAATGTATTACAACGTAATGTCATTATGGGCTGCCGTTTATAATACTGATGTTGGTTCAATTCACCTGTAACAAGCAATTTTATGATCACAACGAGTGGAAAACTGGAAACTAGGTCTCGCCACTTAGCACGGCCATTTGCACCAATAATAAAAATGTTATAACTTGAATAAAAGTTGGAATGAACGAGGGAAACTTTGTGGTTCTCGTACGTATTTTTTTGGTAATGAAGAAATGTATGCTGCTCCGAAATGCCACATTTTTATATTTTTTATTTCTTGCCAGATGCTTGTTGGGCTACTTTTCGACTTTTACGTGACGATGACGATCGTAATGAGGGTAATGTTTTACTTAAGTAGGCTTAATGTCTACACCGATTCGGATTTCAAGCGGAATGCCATAGACTATCACAAAGTGTCATTCCTTGGTAAACATTTGTAAGAAATTCAAGATGGTGATTGTGGTTGATAATCCTGCACTCACAATCTGAATCATTTTGAAGGATATTACTAAACCATTGCTTCATATGTTCGAAAAATGTGTCTGCTCAACAACGTAAATAACGCAATGAATGTTGTTAAACTATCAGAAATTAAAGTCATTGCTACTATTAGTGTGATTCACTTTTGAGTTAGACCTCCGTTATTAAAAACAAATTTTCTTCAAAAGGATTGTGGTTGTTAAATTTGTTTCTTGTATTCGTGCGCGTGAAATTTCACCCTCCCCCATTCACCCTCTTAGGGGTAGAATTTCGAAAAACCCTTTCTTAGTGGATACCTACTCTTCACAAAAAACACACCCTCCTTGTCTCTAGGACCAGCGGTTTACGCTGTGCGTTGATATATCAGTCTGTCAGGACTTTGAATTTTATATATAAGTATATGTCAGGACTTTGAATTTTATATAAGTGTATAGATAATCGCAATTAATTATTCTTTAGGTACATTGTAAATGGTATGCATACTTCTTTGCGGTTAAGGTCTCATACAAGTATTATTCATAATTATGTAGGTAAGTATTGTGTCATTCAATAATAACAATAGACCGATTAAACTTATATGTATGTATTATGTATTCAACAAGTGATACGAGACTAATAATTTGTCATTAATATTCTTTATTCACAATATACAATAAGCGGGTCTTTGAGAATCCATACATTATTTACTAAGATAAATAAGGACAAACAAAGTCGAGTACTTGTTTTATTTACCTTGAGTAGCATAACCAACCTATAACGTTCCCACTGCTGGGATATAGGCCTCCTCTCTGTGAGAGGAAATGGGCCACAATCCACCACGCGAAACTAGTGCGAGTTGGTAGACGAGATGTCACATGTCTTCGAATTTTTGGTTCTAGGACATTCCGGTTTTCTCACGATGTTTTCCTTCACCTTTTTGAGAGCAATGGTGATGAAATAAATTACACAAAGTAAAGCGCCTGTCTGGGTCCGAATCCACGACCTACAACTCATAATTCGGGTGCGTTACCACTGGGCCAGCACAGCTCTACTGAATATAACAACAAATACAGTTCTAAAAGACAAAATGTTCGTAAAACAAAAGTTCTATTATACCATGGACATCAAAACAAAAGTCAAATTAAAATAATGATGAAGGGAAATGAGCCCAAATAGTGACCCCATAGCCCTCATAATTAAGAGTAATGGACGAGACTATAAAGGCGAAAATAGCCCGCACACGATATGGCCTTCCTTTGTATGCAGAATAAAATTATCAAGAGATTTCCATTGCAAATGGGGCAAAGTTTCATTGGCAGCAAAAAGTGATAGTTATTTAATCGGAGCCCTGTCTACTGGACAACAGCTTTTAAGTTACGTAAACTTTGCTTATTCTTCACTTCAGCAGTATTTTACTGACTAGCAGATGCCCGCGACTTCGTCTGCGTGTATTTTGTATTTCATAATTTTTAGGGTTCTGTCTGTACTGTACCCAAAGGGTGCAACGGGACCCTATTACTAAGCTTCCGCTGTCCGTCCATCTGTCAGCGGGCTGTATCTCATGAACCATAATAGGTAGACCGTTGAAATGTTCAGTGTGTATTTCTATTGTCGGTGTAACAACAAAATAAAATAAAGTAAAATAAAGTTAAAAATTATAGGGGGGTTCCAAACAAGAAATGTTTTTTTCCACAGTGGTACGGAATCGTGTGCGAGTCCGACTCGCACTTGGCCGGTTTTTTTAATACAAATATCCAGGATGAACAGTAACTAGAGTTCAAAGTATCCCCATTCATCAAAATCCATCCAGCCGTTTCGGAGACTAGCCGGAACAAACAGACAGAAATGTTTAAAACTGTTTTTTTTTTTTTTTGTTATAAGTACCGTATTACTTTCATAGGCATTTAGTTTAAAAAAAATATAACATCCGAATTGAGAACCTCCTCCTTTTTATTTTAACATTACACACCGACACGTCAATTTTATTTATTTTTAAATGTATGTACGAGTATATAAACCTATAGATGGATAAAAATCTAAATTGACGTATCTGACAGCGTTCTACGAAATTGACAGGCGAACTTTGAGCCTGTCGCTCGCTTAGCATTCGGCTTTCCAAATATGTAATTGATATTATGGTAAATAATCCTTAAGCGTACGTTTCTCTTGGAGTGTGCCAAGAGGTAAAATGTAAGGATAAATAAATAATCTATACATAAAATAAAATAGAAACGAAGAATTTTTGTCAATTTGTCTGGATGTATGTTCCGGATTTGCGCAAAAAAGGCAGCACGGATTTGGATGAAATTCGGCACACAGTTAATAGCCTGGATTAATCCAGGTTATTAAATAACTAACTGACACATATTGCTGATTTGTTAACACATACGGTAATTTAAATCCCGGTAGTACTTTCTCGTGGGATAGTTTCCGTTATCCACGCGGGCGAAGCCACGGGTAAAAGCTAGTTGTAAATATTTCTAAAGCATACGTTTCGCTATAAGTGGAGGTAAAAGGCAAACATTTTACTTAGAGACGGGACAAGAAATCAATACAACTAATTTAATATTAATTTCGACAAAAACATTATCAAAGTTTAAGTATCTTCTAGTAAAGAAACTAGGACAAAATTCGTAACAAGCGATGTTCTCGCGATTTTCTATGATTCATAATAATATGATTATGTTATAGGTAGGTAGGTAATCTAAATTCCTACCTGGGATTGGGTTATTAATCCGTACCAATTATAATAGAGTTCTGTAAACCAATTAGTCTAGATTTAGGTCCATCTCGTTGATGATCCTAGAATCCTAGATCAATATTGATGACCGATAATTGCACATCTGTTAATTGAAGCGTAATTTAGGTCATCTCTTAAAAAACATTTTAAATTAACAATTTTTTTTTCTTCTGGCATTCTCGCTAATATTAGCTTCTAGTCTTAATAATATACTAGCGACAATATGCGTTTGACAAAACATCGAGTTTTCTTTATTATACCAATTATGTTAGTTTAATATTAATGTATTCTACACATGAACCTTCCGGAATATATTCTCTAAATATTGGTGAAAACCGCATCAAAATACGTTGCGTAGTTTAGAAGAATAACCGCGTGCTCACACACAACTAAGATATTATAATAATATTTTAAAAAGAAAAGAAGTGATTGTTTTGTATGTTTGTTACGCTTTAACGCTCAAACGGCTGAACGGATTTGGATGAAATTTGCCTCATGGGTAGACCATGACCTGCAGAATAACATAGGCTACATTTTCATCCTGGATCGCAGACTAAGTCGCGGGCCACAGCTAGTTTATAATATGTATAGATGCCAGATTCAACGGTATGGTTATGTAATCACAGCAGACGTCGTTTAGTCGGTAATGTTTGAAAAAAAAAAGTTATTTCCTGATCGATCTAGTAGGTTCTAGATATTTTACTAAATATTGAACGATATGTCAAGGTATACCACGTCATAAGAATATTCTCAGCCCATCGATTGCTCATCTTTACACACAAACCGTTGTAGTTGACGAAGGGAAAACGTTACTATCGCTCATAACAATACAGCGGAGAAAGGCACGTGAGATTACAAGTTACGACATAACTTCACGAATGTATAATTATATTTTGGCCACAACACCGAGTACAACGTGAACTGTGCGGACTTTGTTAAAAGTCAAGCATACCAACAAAGTGGATACTGTTTTCTGATACATTATACTTAAGGGGGAAGCGCCAGGGTCCAGTCCACCAGACAGGCGCCTTACTTTGTTTCATCACCACTGCTCTCAAAATGGTGAAGGAAAACATTGTGAGGAAGCCGGCATGTCCAACCCGCACTGGACTTGCGTGGTGGATTACAGCCCACTATCTTATCGAGAGGAAGCCTGTATCCCAGTAGGAGCATTATAGGCTAATTATGCCAGTGTAGGTACCTACCCCACGAAATTCATATTTCATGAAAATTGTAATTCAATAGGATTATATGAACTTAGAACGTTGTATTGTTGATTTTAATGATTATAATTCTGTAAACCCATACTTGTTACGGTCACTAATCATATTTTGTTCAACATAAAACCTGACACTGACCTGCAAATTGCAAAAAACGTAAGAAAATTTGAATTTCGCGGGTTACCCTGACGGACGCTTCCCCCTTAAGTTAAAACTCAAATATTAACTTTATTAACAGCTTTATGGGATGTGTGATGTTTGTTCTGGATGATTTGTTATCCCTACAACTGGGGTAGTTTGTAGTGCATTTAGTCGCGGCACGACCCTTTCCCTAAGCCCGCATAAACCCCGTAATCTTGTTAAACGTTGTTTCATTTTGAACACTGTACAAATCTTTATTAAGAAAATAGTATCAAAAATATAGTTAATACGTTTTCTGGAATAGAAACTTGTTAATATTAACATTGTCTTAATATAAAACGAGATCCAATCAAAGTTGTCTATTTTCGTAACCTTTCTTCTTTTTCTTTTTTTTTTTCTTCTTTTTTTTATTTCTGCACCCTTATTGCGTAACTCACTATCATTCACATCTGAATCATTTTGAAGGATATTGCTAATTAAAAGGATATTGCTTCATATGTTCAAAAAATTTGTCTGCCCAAGAACGTAAATAACGCAATGAATCTTGTTGAACTGTCAAAAAGAAAGCCATTGCTATTGTTAGTGTGTTACGCAATTACCCCGCTGGATGAGGCTGGCACAGGAGCGTGAGGATTGGCACAAGAAAAGAACCGGCTATGCCCAGCAGTGGATGAATTCGGGCTTTGGATGATGATGATGATGATCTAGACAAAATCAAACTGGTTGCTAATTTAATTAATATTTTTATTTTTTTTTATGACATTGATTTTAACATTCTGTGACTACAGTAACTCACACACTTGTTAAAATTTATAGGAAAATCGTCTACTTTTACAATATTTGTAAATATGTGAGCACATGTATCTATCACATAATTGATTTACCTGTCATTGCTTTATTTTTAATTCTTTTTACCTTTTGTAGGTAGACTAATTTTATTCTAGGTGCATCGTCTTCACATATAATTATATAAGGTGTAAAAAAATTAACCTTAAAAACTTTAAGAGGTGCTTTAGACCATCGAACTGAACAACTTTCACTATGGGACCAACTCTGAAATCACGAAAAAAAATGAGCTGTTTCATACATTTTGGCCGAGTAGGTATTGAACTTTTGTATGAAACAGCTGATTTTTTTTCGTGATTTCGGAGTTGGTCCCATAGTGAAAGTTGTTCAGTTCGATGGTCTAAAGCACCTCTTAAAGTTTTTAAGGTTAAGTTTTTTACACTTTGTATATTGAATGTATACAAAACCTTGTAAAACATTTTAAAAGAGTAACGGTGGAGTTTCTTGCCCATTCTTCTCCATACGAACACTACCTTTTGGAAGGGGCGACTAGAATCAATTTTATTTTATTGTAATTTTTAACATTCAAAAGTGCCTATTTTATAAATAAATGATTTGTCCTTGATAAACTGAAACTTTCAAACCTCTTGTTGAAACGCGTCTACTTTTTACCCGACTGCGCGACGCAAAGGAGTGGTAATGTGTTTATCAGCCTATGTATGTATGTATGTATGTTTGTATGTTCCTTTGAAGCACTATACAGACCAAACGCCTGGGCCGATTTTTATGATTCACACGTCAATCGATTCCTTTTAGTCCGGCGAGTGTCACTAAAGACATGACGTTAATGAAAATTCAATATGGCGACTACTGGACGCCATATTGTGAAAATTAAAAAAATGAAAGTCAACAAACTATGTCAAGTGGGGTATCGTTGAATAGGTCTTTCAAAAATATTAGTGGTTTGGAAAGACCGTTTTTTGATTAAGTAAACTGTTCGTGACTTATCAAGCTCTAAAGTACCAATTTTCGTTAGAATCAAGTGTCCCCCCCGGGCGCGTCTCATATCGTAGGTATAGAGTTATTTGGTATATTTTCATTTCAATAACGTTCACAAGATATAATAAACGTGAGATATACCAAACCAACTGTTGATATAATTTCATTACATATAACATTTATATACCTACTCTAAAACTTACTTCGTATAATGTTATTGGATATAACGTTTATTTAATCGAAAATCATCACGTTTAAAATATATATTGATACCGTCATTATGGTTAACACCCCGATTCAGAGCGATCCGACTCGGACAGCTTAGGTTAGAAAGCCTTCGTGGCTTCGTGGCTTCCGAATTATTTCCGTTACCGCACCCGAACTCAACGAACGCAATAGACGACGAAGGATGCAAGAGCGGGCGAAGGGCACCCCGAGGTTCGGTTTGGTTAGGTTACTTTAAACCCTTTACACAAAAATAGAGGCCCCGCGAAGCGGGGCTCCGTCGACATAGGATGCAAGGGTGAGCGAAGGGCACCCCGAGGTTAGGTTTGGTTAGGTTACTTTAAACCCTTTACACAGAAATAGGGGCCCCGCGAAGCGGGGCTCCGTCGACATAGGATGACATAGGATGAAAAAAAAAGTTTTTATCATATTAGACTAAATAGGTTTTATGTCTATTGAGTGGTATATCAAATGATTTTATATTAATTGTCTGTTATTCTTATAGAAATTTATTTACATTAAAATTATATCAATCGTTTATTATATTAACTGATCATTATCTATACTAATATTATAAAGAGGTAAAATTTGTTTGTAAGTTTGTATGTAGGGGTTAATTTCTGGAACTACTAGTCGGATTTGAAAAATTCTTCTTGCATTTGATAGCTCAATTCTTGAGGAAGGCTATAGGCTATTTAACGTCACACTATGGCCCTTAGGAGCCGAGCAAAAGCGCTATGGGGAAACGAAGTGATAGAGCAGGAGACGCGGGCAAGTGATGCAATACGACGAGATGGGTCGAGGGAATAAGAAATTTCACGCGAACGAAGTCGCGGGCAGAAGCTAGTACCAAATAAAATTATAGGTTCAGTTGTTATATCTTGTAAATATTAGAGGTTTTGTAATCATATCATATATTACTTACCCGTCCCCTCCTCTACCAACTAAACGGTTGTAGTTAGAAATTTAAATGTTACGGCAGTAGTACCTATATATTACGAAGTTTAAAGGAAAACTATCACACTTAAGTGGGATTTACAACTCATAACTAAAAAGAATAAAATAAAAAAATTAAATTTAAAAAATCAAAAAACCCGACTGCGGTAAAAAACATAAGTTAAAAAAAACTGAAAAGCTAAAAACAAGCCCATTTTAAAT
Source organism: Amphipoea lucens (assembly GCA_947508005.1). Classification (NCBI taxonomy): domain Eukaryota; kingdom Metazoa; phylum Arthropoda; class Insecta; order Lepidoptera; family Noctuidae; genus Amphipoea; species Amphipoea lucens. The sequence continues at coordinate 7,984,964 of OX382381.1, read as the reverse complement.
TAAATAAAAGTTGGAAGCAGGCGGGACCCATACCATTTTTATATTTCAAAACCCAAATGGGTCCCGCCTGCTTCCAACTTTTATTTAATTTAAAATGGGCTTGTTTTTAGCTTTTCAGTTTTTTTTAACTTATGTTTTTTACCGCAGTTAGTCCGGGTCCCAATTTGAGACTTTGTATGGAGGTATGAAACCATCTGGCAGAAAGCATGAAACTTGGCATGTGTGTAGCTTATACATATGTGTTTCAATAAAAGAAGGGAAACAGGTCGAGCCTCCCCTGTTTCCCCCCCTTTCCCCCCCCTTTATGTCCCAATTTTCAGTTATTTTTATTTTTATTGAAAACGGGTAAAGATAGGAGAAAACCGTCAAGGTAACAAATAATCCTTATAAAATTATCTATATAACAGTGTTTGGATGTATGTTGATAGGACTTATAGTTTTCAAGATATGCTTACATTTCCTCCAATTTTGTGAGGAATTAGCGGCCCATCTAGCGATTTCAACCGCTGCTAACCGTTTTCCCGCGGGAATAAGACTTTGTTTCGGCATGTATTATATACAAACCTTCCTCTTGAATCCCTTCAGCTATCAACAAAAACCGCATCGAAATCCGTTTCGTAGTTTTGAAGATCTAAGCATACGTAGGAGCGCCACCGGACCACTGGGACACGGCAAGTGGATATAATTTTGAAAATTCTGTAAAAGAAGATCCCAAAGACTGCACTGCCTCATTTTTAGATGGCCCTGCAGTCGTTCAAATGATAAGACCAGGTACCAATATAACGTTCGAAGACTACCGCAATAGTTTTATAAATTATGTAAAGAACCAAAAAGGAAACAGAATTGATGTGATTTTTGACGTGTACAAGGAGGACAGCTTGAAGAATACTACCAGAGAAAAGAGAGGAGAAGGACTTCGACAAAGGGTCACAGCAGCAGGGAAGCTACCAAAAAACTGGCAAAAATTTCTTCGCTGTTCTGATAATAAAACTGAACTTTTTAATTTCCTATCTGACGGGCTCCAGCAAGTTCAATATAACAAAAAGACGATTTTATCAACAAAAGGCGAAAAAGTTCTGTGTAATGATGGCACAGACGTAGCTTCCCTGTACTCGAAGCAAGAAGAAGCTGATTCCCGAATTCTCCTCCATATTTATCATGCTGTGCAGCACGGTCACACCAAGGTTTTGGTAAGAACTGTGGATACAGATGTAGTCGTCATTGCTGTTTCCCTGTTCAATGATCTAAAAAAAATTAAATTGGAAGAATTTTGGATCTGTTTTGGGGTCGGAAAAGCTACACGTAACATCGCTATCCATGACCTGGCTAATTCACTCGGGCCAGAAGTTTGCAGTGGGATTCTATTTTTTCATGCGTTTACAGGCTGTGATACTATATCGGGCTTTAGTGGAAAAGGAAAGAAGTCATTTTGGAATGCGTAGAAATCATTCCCCGAAGCCACAAAAACCTTCAAAGAATTATCACAGCCTGTAAATGCAATCGAAACCCGTCATTTGGATCTTTTGTCGAGGTATGTTATCTTCACATATGATAAGACATGTGAAGCAGAAGATCTTAATGAAGCAAGGAAGGCCTTATTTGTTAAGGGACGGGCCATGGATAGGTTACCACCCACATCAAGTGCTCTTTTAGAGCACACAAAAAGGGCGTCTTTGCAAGCCGGCTTCATCTGGGGTCAGAGTTTCATACCTAATCCAGAATATCCCAATTTCGAAGATTGGGGTTGGAGAAAAGAAAATGGTCTCTGGACTCCATTATGGAGCACAATGAAAGAAACAGCAGCCTCCCTAAAGGAATTGACCAAGTGTTCGTGCCGCACCTGCAGTAGGGGTCGGTGCCAATGCAGGAAGTCAGGGCTTCCTTGTACTGGCCTTTGCAAGTGCGGAGGAGATAATTGTGATTTTAATTGAATAAATATAATTTAATATCGTAGACTTGTTTTACTTAGTCACTCAAAACCTAGCACTAATACGTTCGTTATACCAATGCATTCGCAAAATATGATAAGATAACATTTAATGATAACATATATTATATAATATATTCATATAATACATACATAACACACAACGCCCGCCTCCCCCCTCCTATTCCCTCCTTCCACCTGAACTCTCCCACCCCATCCCCCATCCAATAACTCCGTGGGAGCTCGCTTATGGTGTCATCTTAATATTATAGTCATTATTTCTTGCAATAATAAAATAAATGTAAGCATATCTTGAAAACTATAAATCCTATCAACATACTTCCAAAGACTGGTATATAGACAATTTTATAAGGATTATTTTTTGCCTTGACGGTTTTCTTCTATCTCTAGTCGTTTTAAATAAAAATCCGAAAAACTGAAAATTGGGGCATAAAAGGGGGGAGAAGGGGGGGAACCAGGGGGGCCTCGATCTGTTTCCCTTCTTTTCCTGAAGCACACATCTAAAAGCTACATATATACCAAATTTCATGCTTTCTGCCAGATGGTTTCGTACTTACCAAATAGGACCCGTACTAAGTCGGGTTTTTTGATTTTTTAAATTTATTAATGAACATGTCGTGAGAGGGCAGAACGAAAAGTGCGCCAGAATGAATTAACTTCAATTTATCACAGAAATAAGTGTAAGCAATAAAAGAAAGCTCTATGGCCCATTGTTAATCTGGTGAAGACACAGTCGCTGTTTCGTGCATTCGCAGTACACTGCTCATAACGGGGTTAATTGTCCAGGCAATTAGCAGAGTAGGTACGGGAGTCAGAGGCAGCTTAAAATATATGATAGGTCTTCCGATGCAATGCGGCATAACGACGACAACCGTTTCTACTCTTTGAATATTTACTTTTTACAATATTTTCGTCTATGAAAAATATAGATTTTGACTTTGTCTCAGGAAGAAAATATTTTTGGTCGTAGGCTTACGGACTACAATTCGGATTATTTATCTAGCTTCTTGTACTAAGAAATACAATAAATCATTTTCAATTATGAGCCTGACGACATTACAATAAAATTAGGCTGTTATCTCAAATTAACTAAACCATTACACCAGATTCCATTTCACGACAGTAATAGACTTAATTTAGATAGAATTACAAATTCATTATTTTAAATTGGGCTGGAAAGATCCATTTTGAATTAGAAACAATTTTTCGAGTAATAAAACGAAAGAAAAATGTAAGTTAATGTGCGAAGGAAATGCCGTCAAATACTTTCTACTTGTCACATTAAGTAGGTACCTACATATTTTAAGCAGAGGTCTTTAGAAAAAACTTTATGACGAGGTAAAGATGAAGACCGAGCCAAAATGGCGGGATGATCTCTTAAGTCTGTGGTAAAGAATGACGACAAACAGCTAAGGTATGAATTGGACAGATGCCTTTGCTCAGCGAAAAGGTTGAAAAGGTCAAATAATATAGAACCGTAGGTTACCTAAGCGCCAAAGTGGAAGCTGTTGAAATTACCTCGTTTTAGCGACCCCTGCCACTTGTGCACGCGTTTAGCAGTCTAGGACTAGGAATTTACTGTATGAAATAGGTACTGAATAGAGGTTTCGGAGTGTAGTTACCGATTGATACGACATCAAAGTCAAAGTCAAAGTCAAAGCATTTATTTCAAATAGGCACATAAAAGGCACTTTTGAACGTCAAAAATTATCTTAAAATAGAATTGATTCTAGTCGCCCATTCCAAAAGGTAGTTTTCGTATGGAGAAGAACGGGCAAGAAACTCCACCGTTACTCTTTTAAAATGTTTAGGTACAATATTTTGCATGGGTACATTAATTATATAATAACATGTGAGGACGATGCACCTACAATAAAATTACTATACCACAATAGGTAAAAGAATTAAAAACGAAACCATGACATATAAATTAATTATCTGATAGATACATGGTGCTCACATATTTACAAACATGGTACAAGCAAAACGATTTTAATTAAAAAACAAAATACAAATAATAAGTCAGGGTGTGAGTAATAAATGTAAAAAAAAAAAAGATTAAATAAAATTTACAATTAAATTAGCAACCAGTTTGATTTTGTCTAGACTCTATATTGTCCTATGGAGCAGGACCAGCATGTTTCCAAGCGTTCTTATCTTGGATATAATCTTCTAATTTATAGTATGCTTGTTTACAAAGTGTACGTTTAATGTGAGTTTTAAATTTTCTTTCATTTAATTGCAATATATCACAAGGTATTTTATTGTAACATTTAACACAGTACCCCATAAAAGATGTATGTACTTTGGCTAATCTGAAAAAGGGTTGATGTATTTTATCTTTATTTCTTGTATTAAAGTTATGTCTATCGCTTATTTTATTAAAAAGATGTAGATTTTTTCTTACATACATAATATTTTCATAAATGAATTGGCAAGGTACCGTCATAATATTAATCCTTTTAAATAGTTCCCTGAGAGATTCGCGGCGACGTAGATTATAAATGGCTCTGACAGCTCTCTTTTGCAAAATAAAGATGGATTCAATGTCAGCAGCTCGACCCCATAGTAAAATGCCGTACGACATAATGCTGTGAAAGTAGCTAAAATAGACTAAACGCGCGGTTTCTACATCTGTTAACTGTCTTATCTTCCTAACAGCATAAGCGGCCGAGCTAAGCCGCCCCGCAAGAGATGTTATGTGAGGTCCCCATTGTAATTTCTCGTCTAGCGTGATTCCCAGGAAAACCGTTTGATCATCGACGACTGGCAATGATACAAACAAAATAGCCCTTATTTCTTAGAGATTTTTGATGATACAGTGCAAGATTGCTCAAGTAGGTACTTATGTAGCCATACCAACTGTACCTACTTTAAAAATATAGCTGAAAGCAGTTGAGCTATCAGGGTGCAATATGGCCTCATACTACAGAGCCTCAAAGGGCTGTCGTCGTAAATTACAGCAACGTCTACAAAAACGGGATAGAAAAAAATTTGCTCTCAAATAATACTTTGAAGTTCTGAAGGATTCGAGAATACGCTTAATAGCTAAAAGATCAAATACGACAGTGTTTGACCCCACTTATTTATTACCCCACAGATTAGTTGACTAATCCCCTATTATCTAGTTTGTATCCCTGTAATAATCCATGTACAGACGCCAGCACATTAAGCTACTACAATCTGTCAAAATTCTTTAATAGATTTCCAACTTTATCGCTAAAACATAAGGTTCAAAGTTGGTTGGGAAAATTTGACAGTTTCGGGTATCTTGATGTGCTGGCGTCTGTACTTTCTGAGTTTCTTGGACCAGAAGGATATTGGTGAAGGAAAACATCGTGAAAAAACCTGAGCTTGTAGTTAATATCGTCTCAAACAGCTCAGCTCGTCAGCTCGTCTTGAACAAGCATAGTGATCAATACTCGTGGCTTGTCTGTGAGAAGAAGCCTGAAAAGCACCTTTATCAGCTACATGACAGCACTGAAAGGCAATTGTTTTTGTCCAATCCAAGTAAGGCTGGCCGCATACGTTCGGCCTTAGTGTTATTACATCCATCCATCCATACTAATATTAAATTCTAAAGTAACTCTGTCTGTCTTCTGTCTGTATGTTACCTTTTCACGCCTAAACCACTGAACCGATTTAGATGAAATTTGGTACAGAGATAGTTTGAGTCCCGGGAATGGACATAGGGTACTTTTTATCCCGATATTCCCACGGGATCGAGACTTTTACGGGTAAAACCGCGGGGCGCAGCTAGTCCATTATAAATGCGAAAGTGTGTCTGTCTGTCTGTTACCTCTTCACGCTTAAACCACTGAACCGATTTAGATGAAATTTGGTACAGAGATAGTTTGAGTCCTGGGAATGGACATAGGGTACTTTTTATCCCGATATTCCCACGGGATCGAGACTTTTACGGGTAAATCCGCGGGGCGCAGCTAGTAGTGGCATATACAACAACAAACCTAAACATGACACATTTTCTTGTTTATAGACTCGCTGGAGTACAAGTAAATAACAAACATATAAAAACATGTTTACATTGTATTACTTTCTACAACATGTGTAGAATGACTAAACAAAATGTGTAAAATGTTCAAAGAATCCAGTGAAAGTACACACACAATGGTTTTGTATGTGATTAAGTTGTGCCAAGTTTTAGTATGGATAAATGGTAATTTTATCAAACAATAAGAAACTATAGTGCATTGAAAATAACTTGTAGTTAAAAATAGCAGTTACTTTTCGTAGTGAAGTTAAAATTAAACAGCAGTTACTTTGTGTAGAAGTTAAAATTAGTAGTTTAGTTTGTCTGAATGCTTGTCTTTTTTTCTAGTTTTGCAATTCACCAAATTAAAAGAAAAACAACAACCTGTATATGATTGCATAACCAGCCTATAATGTTCCCACTGCTGGGACACAGGCCTCCTCTCTTCCCGATGGAGTGGGCTGTAATCTACCACGCTGGCCCAGTGCGGGTTGGTAGATGTCACATGTCTTCGTATTTTTGGTTCTAGGACATGTCAGTTTCCTCACAATGTTTTCCGTCACCATTACATACATGATTGAATGTCTCAAACCAATCAATTGTGTAATAAAAGTGAAATGCTAATAGGGAAGTAACAGTCAATGTGTATTTGTATTGTTTGTAATACAATAACAAAAACACTATTGTCACATGATTAATTTTATTAATACAATTTCATCAAGGAATCCCAAGTTTAAATGAGAATTTAAGACTTATCCACAATGATATTAGTTTAATTATGTAATTTTCTTGATACTTTGTAGAACTTGTCTTTTTTTTTCTTCTTTGGCAACTGATTTAATGTTGACTATTCTGCCAGCATCATGCATGTGGTGATGACACCGCAGCAAAGAGAGCCATCAAACTTTGCACTTTTTGTTAGTTATAGGTTAGTCTCTGAAAGGACAAGACAATTTTACAACTTGTCTTAAAATACCTTTACATTTCCTTGCATTTAATCAACCATATTAAAAATAAAGTAGGTATGATGGCAAAAGATGAACTTCATCACAAAATATTTTTTTATAAACATTGTGTGGAGACTTGAGTTTGTTTGATAGCTGGAAATGGCTTGAAAGAGGGTGAATAGTAAGCTGATAGCTGATAAAGATGTTTCTATAGAAGAATAAAGACATGCAGCTTTGACCGATTTGATGCTAGCTTGACCCCAAATAAAATGGGCAGAAGGGTGATAATGAGATTATTGTCATTAATTATATTAGTCTAATCCATGACACAAATAAAGTTGACATCTTCCTGCCCTTGTCCTATGGTACTTGGAGCCAGTGCAACCAGCGGGGTAGATGCGAAACACACTATCAGTAGCAATGAGTTTCATTTTGACAGTTCAACAACATTCATTGCATTATTCACGTTGTTGAGCAGACACATTTTTTGAACATATGAAGCAATGAATTAGCAATATCCTTCAAAATTATTGAGAGTGAGATTGATAGTGCGTTGCACAATTAGGGTACTTTTTTCTTCTTCTTCCATTCTCCCCTGTCAACCGTAATGTATCATTCACTTCTTTCTTATCAATACTCACATAATCCATCCAACTTGTATTTGGCCTTTTTCTCAGTCTCCATCCCTCAACATTTTTAATCATCACTTTCTTAGTTACCTACATGCGTTTCCTCAAAGTTAAAAATTACATATTCGATTACTCACATTTAATTCAATCATAAACCTACAAACTGCACTTAGAATGTTTGCACAAACCTACATGAATGAAAATAAACCTGATAACAATGTAGGGCTAGGCTAGGACATCCTACAATTTTATTGTCTGTATTGTCAGTCTCAAATTGATTAGTCACACAGAACTAGCAATCACAATAGGTTTACAACATAAATAATATACAGTACATGTACTAGGGCATTATGTGTGTGAGTTGGTGGTACCCATAAAGCATAGCATTTGCTATTGTGTGATGTCCCGAATGTAAATAAACGGTAATTGAGTGTGAATTGTCACACACTTGTTTGTGAGATTTTTAGTGTTTAGAATATTTTTAATGTAAATATGACCTACTGTGTGGCTGCGCTAAATTTGCCAAAGATGTAAACAAATGACTGCTCAAAATTGAATAAAATCGATATACAAGAACATTTATTTTAAGTAATGCTCTTGCATATCGATTTTATTCAATTTTGAGCGACCAATGTTGTTTACATCTTTGGCAAATGTAGCGCAGTCAGACCTTATCTCAGTATTTTATGGGATTTGCTTTAGATTAAGGGGATGTTGAGTTTAGTACTTAACAAATATTATAAATGTTCAGCCCTTTGGCTGGTGTCTACTGCAAATGATCATGGCCTGAGTCTCATTTCTGTTCTACTAGCTGGTTTAATGGAAAGCCAAGCTTTCATCAGCTGAGCTGATAATTCCACTACTGTACCATTGAACTCCTCAAGTACCGACTTGAGATACATGATTACTGACAAATGCTTGCACTGACTGGCCTGACCCACTCAAATCTGTGTGGTACTTTCCTCAAAAGACCATTTCAGGCACTAATCTACATTGTCTTCACATGATCTTACCAAGATTATGTCTAGACTTTAAAAGAGACTTTGACCCTTGAGTTTTTTATGCCAAGTCTTCTCAGGGGTAGGGGTAGATAGGAAATGTTGAATCCATCTAGCTTATTTTTTAATAATATGACATGAAAAAGTGATTCTGATATCCTAATTACAAAATAAAAAACTTCATTTCACTGATATAAGTTGTATTTAAAGTTGTATCTTTTACTTAGGATAGCTTACAGAAATATTGAAGGATAAAAGAAGAAAAAAAAAAAAGAAAGAAAAGAAGGAAAAAAAATATTAGGAAATTATATGTTTTATCTTAGTAATTTTTACTTTTAAAACTGAACTTACCTGTTACACAATTTAATATTTCTGCACAGATTGTATTCTCTACCATTACTCATGAAAGACTAACAGTGTTAATATAGTGTGCACTACTTCTTATCACTAACTGGCCAATGTAGGTTAAAGAAAAACAGTAGTTGAGTACTAGATTAACTATAAAATGTTACCTACTTACAGCATCCTTTGGACAAATGGTTCAGTTAAGATTTATTGACACTTAAGACCTGAACATTTTCTTGGATAACTTGACACACTTTACATACATGTTTACGGTGTCCACAACAAAATATGTGAGAAAACATGACAAAATTTCACTGTACGCCACATCAATGAATAAGACTTATAAGAATCTCGACATTCCTACACAATTATGACATAAATCTGTGTGGCACTGTTATCAAAACTCACGAATCGCGGTGTTCGCGGTCAATCTTCACGTAAAACACATTATCATCAACATCGACACGTAAATAGCGAAATGTATGAAGACTCACCGAAAATGGCTACAAACTTTACAAATGCACCAACACGGCAAACGCCTCATAAATGGAACGTGAGATAGTTTTTTACACCATCAGTTTCCCGTACGATTGCACTTTCCAACAGCTTTTACTATTACGGCCCCCTACTAAAGCAAGTAGTACAAACAGGCATGAAAAATACTTGACGACTGACGTACTATTCTACGCCTAGGGAGCGGTCAGAATGTAATCCTTTCCGCCGAACGAGTAAACGAATATGTGTTAAAAACGCACTTACACACAATTAAAGCACCAAAGAACGTCACTTATTTCAATCCACATACGAAGATCTTATCACAAATCACCATGAAATTATAATTTGGGCGACAACGAAGCGAAATCGTCCCTCCTCCCTTCACCGTAAATGAATCATAGACAATTACGTTTTTTTGTAGGTTTGACTTTGTTCTGGCAACGACAATCAGATTCAGCCTAATGAACACAAGAAAAGCTTATCCTCAAAAACTTAATTGCCTATTGATTGACAATATTTGAAATGATTTTTTAAGTCCACATTTATTTTGAAACATTTCTAAAATAACATTTAATTTTATCAAACTCGACCTGTTAGATGCACAATATGTTCTAAAAACTGACTAAGATCATAGTATAACAAAGGATTGGTTAGTAATATAAAACCTCGTGTAGAACTTCATAAACTAAATCAAATAGTTAAAAAAATACCTCACATTTCTTCTATATTATTTTCATCTCTCTCTAGTGCAATGGATGAAACAAGGAAAGAAACAGCAAAGCAATAAATTATCTGTAAATTACCTTTGGTACATGTATCCGATTTTTTCTATTTGTACTCAATAGTGAAGCCCAGCCTTACCAAATTAGTAAATCGATTGAATCGAATACGATTAAAATGTTTAGTGTAAAGAAAGACGATATATTTGGGAAACCTACGCATATCTTTATTTTCTCTTAAAAAATCGTGACCCACTTACCATAACATATGAAAACGTATAAAAAATAAATTATAATTAGGGACAGTCAGTGTCAAGATAATCGTAACACACTTTGTTTCACATACCATAGGATTTTGAAAGAAATTTCTAATCCAAATCTTCATATGTTTGAAAAATGTATCTGCTCGACAACGTTAATAACTCAACGAATGTTGTTGAACTGTCAAAATGATAGGTACTGCAACTGTTACTGCGTTACGCAATTACAGCGCTGACTCTTCAAAATGATCGAAAAGCTAAGAAAATTACATTTCCCTAATCGATAAGGTATAGTGTTGATGCTACCGTAGTATTACTGTACTCTGTAATACTAATAATGTTATAATTTCAGCTAAAGACTACTAGTTTGTCCAGTTTCCATTTTCGGCATCGCAAAATGATTTTTTCATCGATTCTCCTAAATACCTGTCAGGACTTCATTTGACTAATGATCAGCAAGTTCTCAAAAACAAAGACATAACTCATTATTAGCTCATCTTTCTTTGTAGTCGGGTAAAATGTTTCTTCATATTAGTTTTTTGCCACCGCTTGGAAATCCTGAGCTTACTGTATTAACCGGAATTATTTTACTTTTTGTAGAGAAATACCAGTAATCTTTTTCATTTCTTTAAATAATCAAGCTTTCCTTTCAAGTTAATCGATTTTATCCATTTACAGAATTAGTCGACTAATCAATATCAATAATGATTATGATAATCGGCTCATCGCTCTAGTGTTGTGCGCATATATGTATGTTGTGTTGTGTGTGCGTGGTGATTTGTGTTAATGCTGATAGAAAGAAATTAAATAAAATCAGGTATATTTTGACGATGAAACTTACATAAATGTGAAGAAACACAGTGTTTTGTGTTATCAAGTGATAGTGAATCCGTCGGGAGGCGGTAATCGTGTACGTTCTTTCGCTATTTGTGGATTCTGGATCTCGTCGATGTACCATAAACAAAAATGTCAGCGATCCCGATTTTTTGTTTCTTGCTGCATACCCATCGTTATACCTTAATTAGATCACACGAATGATATAAAATAATGTTAGACGCTTTCTCCCGTGGTATCATCTCGTTCGAACAGCGTTCCCGAGGCAATAAATCGGCCATAGTAAACGTGCGTTTCGTGTGCTCGCGCCCGTCTACACCCGACCTATCTCATTGTTTATGTATGGAGAATAAGCCAGGAATTTTTATGGGGATTCGCGGTGTATTCTCGTTTTAATTGAATATCTGGAAACGATCAGGGTTCCTCGGCGCCTGGTAGCTACGGTGGGGTTGGCCCGCGCCATCAGCGTCCCCCCGACCGACCGCCAAGGTTTTTCGTGATCTCTATTTATAATAATCTCTCGATCATTTGGTGCAGCATAATGACATTCTTGTAATGAAGTGCCGTTCTGTGGATTTGTGGGACATGTGCCAATTATTGTGCCCGTGACGAAACGCGCCGCGGATTAGTTTTGTATGTATACAAATGCACAACAGCACTGTTTGACTTACATGGGATCACATGGAATTATATCACAGTGTTGATCCATGGTCATGCACTGTCTAATACTCTGACCGTGTTTGGATGTGGTAAACTCCTGTAAATGTGTTATTTATCACATTAGTGGACAAACAGGTACATTCATAGATTATTTTTTTTATTTATTTACAATCAAAACAACATGCATTGTAATATTTATTATCATTGTTTGTCTTCTGGTTGCAAAAAATTCGATATAAAAAAAAATTTGCATAAAATTATCTTAATTCTAATAATTTATTCATGACAAGTAGTATCTAATGTGTTGCATCAAGGTCTTTCATCTTACCGCTGTTTATCAGTTATATTTACTTATTTAACTATTTATGTACACATGAACAGACAAGAAGAAAAAAACAGAAAAATAGGTACTAAGGTGATGCTTATTTCTAAAGAAATATCTTCCGGCATACCTGCGATAGGAAAGTATATAAACAGATGTAGATAGTGTGTGTAAAAGAGAAAAAAGTATATAAAATCAAAAACAACTCACTTAAATAAAATAAAACAAATGATAGTATAATTATTATATTCAATAGTGGTTACCAGCTGTCAGAACCTATATTTTGGAAATGTCCTGATGCATTTTCAAAACATTGGTTGCAATACAACATTTAAAAGGCCTCCGTCCAGAAGTAGGATAGGACTGACAAGCATAAAATTATATTTAAAAATATTTGAGCGCATATTTGTTCATACTGCAGCAGATCTAATTAATTGATAGTTTAGAATAATTCTTTATGCATTCAGCAAAAATTACAAGGACCACCCTTCCACCTTTTAGTGTATGCTGGAAAAATAAACTGCAGATCAAATTGTTTTCTTTTTCTTCTGACAATTAGAAATCCTTGTCAACAACAGGACAATAATGGCTAATGAAAAAAATATATATAAAAAGGAACAAAACTCTATTAAAATTGCATTACAGTGTTTTAGATATTGTTGAAATCTAGGTATACAACATTTCTTGACTAGCATTCTGTGTTACACTGAAGGAGGAAAATGTTATAAATCTATTACCGGTCACAAATGAATAATATAAAATAGTAGCAAATAAAATATTAAAAGGGATTTTTTTTTTGGAATATAATAAAAAAATTAATGGGAATCACTAGCACTAGTTTAAATGTGGTCCAAAATTTCATACATCTGCATGAAGCTTTATTTAAGAGTAGATTATTCTTACTATAAAAATAATAACACAGACAAGACCGTATTTAAGAGGCTGCAAGAATAAACAGAGCAGTCACTGGACAGCTTCTGTACAAACCCGTTAATAATACCAAACATATTGCTGAATATCTGCAAAAATTATAGATTGCAATAAAAATCTTCACAGACCAATTAAGTCAAACCAGTCATACAATAATCTGTTTCCTAGTAATTTGATACTGTACATATATTCAGTTCTTCAGCGAGTTTAAATATTAGACTAGAACACAAAACATAGTCCATAAAAGCAAACTGTAAATAACGTAAATCAAATATTACATGTGCAGCATTTACTGATCCATTATTATTCTGTACTTCACATGTTCCGTATAGTTGTTTAATTTAGATCAGTGTCTCCCAACGTTTGGTTCACAGACCTCTTGGGGTGCGATGACTATTTTACCTACCATAATTTTTGTTTTTTCAAGATGTCTTTGGTACCTATGATTTATTGCAAAGGTCTGCCATCAAAATGGTTGAGAATCACTTGATTTAGAAATAACAACTGATGCATAATGCTGGTAATGTTGTGTGTACAGTCAAGTTGGCGAAGGCACGCAGGGGTATGATCAAGGAGAAGGAGAAGGGCGGAGGCGCCCGCCTCAAGGACGAGCCCAGCGATCCTGCTGAGCCCGGTAAGAGACTATTTTGTTTAATTGAATATTAAGTAGGAAAAAATATTAATTGAAAAAAAAAAAACATACCCTAACCAGTCTTAAAATGAGAATCAATTAAATAATTAGTAGTGAAACTTTGAATCATACAATGTTGTTTGTTAAAACAAGGTGATCAAGCCTATTTTTTTACACTGCTTAGACTTTGCTGGTTTGCTTTTAGAATAAGGTCTTTTTATTCACTTGTGTTTACCATTCTGTTAATAAAGCGCTTTAAAAATCAATTGATCAAAATCAATAATAAAAAGATTGAACTGCACAGTAAAAATAATATTAATAATTATACAGCATGCTTTTTGTATTATTATTGCATCATCTATCAGAAATAATTCTGAAGAATTTAATTATTGTTAAATTAAAAACAGTTGTTCACACTCATAAATATTGTTTAATGACAATACATAATTCAAAATTGTCAGACAAGTCTTTACAAACAAAAATTGCATAATTAAACATTATTATTTTTAGTACTGCTTCTGTAAATTGCGGATTTTAAATACAAGTGCATTTCTAAAATGGTAAGTTTGTAAAATACTTAAATTATGTTTTTTCATTTGCTAGTTAAATTGTTGAACTAGCAAATGTATAATTATTATTAATAATTTAATATAATTATTTAATAATTTAGGTATTGTACGGACAGCGTCAGAGAAAAGGAACCCCCTTTGGTAATGAGTCCCCTTTGGTAAGTAACCAAAGGGGGTTCCTTTTCTCTGACGCTGTCTGTACAAGCTAACATTTTAGAAATATACTTGTTTTATCGTCATTAGATAACGATACCCATCACGCCTGTGAAGTTTTGCCAGCTTATTTACTTTGACCTTGAATAAAAACAATTTAAACCTACTAATCTTACACTTACAAATGAGTAAGAATTTAAATATAATCCATACAATAAAAACTGAGAACTATGGTGAAAGCCAAAGAAGTATGCACAGTTATGCATGTAATGGATTCATCTCATTTATAATCCCGCGCAGCTCTTTGTTTATCTACCACTCACATAATTAGCAATCTAGATAAATATACTATTAAATCGTAAATGGCCGCTTTTCACAGATATATTGCATTCATTAAAGTGCCGCGTAAGTAACGCGTTTGTCGCAGAAATCGCGTATTTTTTACAAATTCATTGGATAATTTAACATAGTTTACTGTTGTTTATTCAGCACAGACATAATTAGTATTTAATTAATGTAACTAGCAAGAGAAAAATCTTCAAAACTGAATTAATCTTTTGTTGAGATTCTTAAGAGAATCGCACGTAAAATTAATGACTATAAAGCTACGGAAAAATCATCTAATAAATTGATAATTTTAATATTTTAGGTTTTTTTACATACGTATTTTTTTTCGGGATTACCCATGAATATATCGTCCATAATGTACAATATTAATTTTTTGTCGTGAATCAGGACATGGGTCGCGTCCGCCATCAGCGTCGCTTCCGACTCCGGCGGCGCTGAAAAAGGAACCAGACGAGCCTCCACACAGAGTCAAGTTGGAACCCCACAGCCAATCAGGTGGCGAAGACTCTACTGCCGATCTCGGAGTTGACGGCATCAAGACTGAGATTGACGGCCTTATGGACAGTGACGGTAAGACCTTTCTTTCTGGCATTATTATTAACTAATCTTGCTTTTTGTTATTTATCTTGTTTACCAGGTTGTCTGATAATATCTGATGCTTTGACAAAATCATCTGGATTTAGCGGAGTCAGTGCAATTTTTTTTACACTTCTTCTTTTTGTATCGACAGTATAGCGTGCCCTCGTGAAAAAATGCAACAAGCATTTCACGAGCGCTCATCGATTTTGCAATTTAAACCTTATATTAATGACATAAAATTCAAATAACGCGCGCCCGTGCCTTGCAACGTCAATATTTTATTTGATCTATAGATTGTTTGGGTTAGTAGTGGCTTCTTCATATTGTTAAAAGTGCATATGACGTACGGACTTCCTAACGCTGGAAACAAAAAAAAATGAATGAAGAAGTGTATAGAAAAAGTTTTTGAAAATCCATTTTGGTACAGGTGACCCCACAAAATCTCCTTCCTGCGAACTGGGCGGGCCAGGCTCTCTAAAATCAGAACGACTTTCTTCAGACTCAAATGATATATTGGATCCACAAACAGGTCTCAGGGGCCCAACAAGTAATCTTCAGGTAAGAATGCAGGTAATGAAAAGTAGAGGTTTTATTTTATATTATTATTTTTTAAACAATACACACATTTCAAAGTTCAAATATTTTTTATTCAAGTTTTTGGCAAAACAAATTGTTCCTCCCTTTAAAATATCTGGTTATTCTGAAACATTCAGCACCTAATATATCTATTTTCTACCTATAGGATCAAAATCAAAACTGTCGCAACCCCAACGGAGGTCCGGAAAACATGGGATCGTGTCGCATGAGTGGCGGAGGAGGTCCAATGGGCCCAGGGGGTCCGATGGGCTCCATGTCGGCAAGTGAGGCGCAGACTCTGCCCTCTAACGTCATTAGCAAGCAAGCTGGCAGTATGGAGGTAACAACATAGCTTAGTAAAATGTTACATAGCTGAAATAAAAATAAATTTAAAATTTCTACATATCAGACTTAGATTTGTTTGCTATCTTTGGAAATATTATTTTTCTGAACCATGCATTCTTTGACTTTTTCTTTGTCTGTGTAAAACAAAAAATATATTAAATACTGGATGTTTTCCCAGCAGCAAAGTCAAATCTTCGTGTTCTCAACGCTATTGGCTAACAAAGGCGCGGAATCCGTTATATCAGGACAACATCACTCTATCATAGCTTACCACTGCGCACAACCAGGAACTAAGAAATATCTTGAGGTAATATTTGACTCTTAAAAACTTGAATTGTATAGTTAGAATAAAATATTAAATAAATACTTGTTTGTTCCACAGAAACACCCTCTAAAAATGGGACAGTTTAACAAACAAAGCCCAGCACAATGGCTCAATAACCTCGCTATGGCTAAAACACGAGGCGGAATGCGAGGCGGGCCTAACATGATGGGCGGGCCTAACCAAATGGGCCACATGATGGGTGGGCCCATGGGTCCCAACATGAGCCCGATGGGTCACGGCGGGATGGGACACATGGGGCCTAATATGATGGGTCCCAACAGAATGGGTGGTCCGGGCGGTCAGATGATGATGATGAAGGGTGGTCCTGGACAGATGGGTCAGATGGGACCAGGTATGGGGCCTATGGATGGGTTTCCAGGGGGCACCCCGTCCTGTGGTGTCATGGACGGCCTCGGTGCTGATGGTGAAATGCCCTGGGACACCGTAAGTGTACTACAATTTAATTAATTACACCCAGTTTCGAAAAGGTAAAGCCTCAAAAAATAAAAACTAACTGTGATTGGTGACTGTTATAAACAGCCAATCAAATCACTTGTCATTAGCTTGAAAGTTAGTTTATTATTTAATTTTTGTATTGTCTTTTAGAAACCGAGTGTTATTGACTCTCATACTTATTCCTTTTGTCACTCTTACATATTGTTTATTAATGAATTTTCATATACTCTTGCAGAAAAACCCCTCTGTAATGTCAAACGGTATGTCGAATGGTCCGGGCTCTATGCCTGCCTGTTCGGAGGCCGGGCCTACGCCCCAAGACGCGCCCACAAGTCAGGCAAATTCTGACTCAGGCCCTGATCAGCCATGCCAGACTGGACCTAAAGGTAATATTTATAAATATTATTTTTGTATTTTATATTTTAGATCCTTATGAGTTTTTTTTTCTGGGTCCACTACTTTACTAACAGCTTGAAATCTAAGGTTGAGAGCATAATTAGACTTTTACTAGGTTTAACTCCATAAACAAATTAAAGAATAACTTAAACCTTATTGCGTCAACAGAAAACCCATTACATTACATAATATCTTATCACCATTTTGATTGTATGCACTTTTTATTACAATGTAAATCGGAAATCTTTCAACTCTCAAGTAAATATGCGCGCGTCATTCATCTAACGCAACACAAACGTGACGTTAATCGTTTCATGTTCAAACATTATGTATGTAAGAAAAAATCTACATCTTTTTAATAAAATAAGTGATAGACATAACTTTAACACAAGAAATAAAGATAAAATACATCAACCATTTTTCAGATTAGCCAAAGTACATACATCTTTTATGGGGTACTGTGTCAAATGTTACAATAAAATACCTAGTGATATATTGCAATTAAATGAAAGAAAATTTAAAGCTCACATTAAACATACACTTTGTAAACAAGCATACTATAAATTAGAAGATTATATCCAAGATAAGAACGCTTGGACACATGCTGGTCCTGCTCCATAGGACAATCTAGAGTCTAGACAAAATCAAACTGGTTGCTAATTTAATTGTAATTTTTTTTTATTAGTTTTTACATTCATTACTCACACCCTGACTTATTACTTGTATTTTTTTTTTTTTTATAAAAATAGTTTTGCTTGTACCATGTTTGTAAATATGTGAGCACCATGTATCTATCAGATAATTAATTTATATGCCATGGTTTCGTTTTTAATTCTTTTACCTATTGTGGTATAGTAATTTTATTTTAGGTGCATCGTCCTCACATGTTATTATATAATTAATGTACCCATGCAAAATATTGTACCTAAAACATTTTAAAAGAGTAACGGTGGAGTTTCTTGCCCATTCTTCTCCATACGAAAACTACCTTTTGGAATGGGCGACTAGAATCAATTCTATTTTAAGATAATTTTTGACGTTCAAAAGTGCCTTTTATGTGCCTATTTGAAATAAATGCTTTGACTTTGACTTTGACTTTTGTAAGAAAATTGCAATATTGACCTTTGTGCAGGTGTGAAAATACCAGATGAGAACTTAACTCCACAACAACGTGCACATCGTGAGGAACAACTGGCCACAATACGCAAAATGCAACAGATGTTGTTCCCTGAAAGTGGGGGCAATAACCCCAATCAAGGCCCTAACGATGGCTCACAAGCACCCAATGACATTAACCCACCCAATTCAAGTGCTAACATGAACATGTCGCCCTTCCCTCCTATGTCTATGGGTCCAAACGGCCCCATGGGATCTGGACCCAACGGCCCCATGGTTTCTATGTCAAATAGTATGAACTCGGGCCCGAGCTGCACAATGTCCGGCCCGATGGGCCCCAACGGCCCTATGGGAGGTCCAATGGGCCCTGGGGGTCCGATGGGTCCAAACGGGCCTATGGGTGGACCAATGGGAGGTATGGGTGGGCCGGGTATGGGGATGGGTGGGCATGGGGGTATGGGACCTAACGGTATGATGGGTCCAAACGGGCCGATGATGTCAGGTATGGGGCCTAACGGCCCAATGGGTCCAATGGGACCCTGTGGAATGAAAGGCATCAGAGGTCCGTGTGGTGGTCCAGATATGAAAAGTGGAATGTGTACAGATATGCATATGGGGAGAGGATGTGGAGGACCAATGGGGGTAAGGACAACCAATATAACTTTAAATTAAAATGAGGTAGATTTATTTAATTGAAATACATTTTCTGACGATTCCTTGCTTTATTCTAGCGGATGCCGAACCCCATGGGTGGCATGGGAGGGCCTAAACCGTGTATGATGGGTGGACCACACATGGGACCCAGAATGATGCCAGGACCTAATCTCAATGCTATGAACGGTAAGAAACTTTCAGTCGTGTGCTGTGTTGATGACAAGGTTTTGGTTTAAATAATACCTACAGTAGATCTTTTGTGTGGAGTAGACAAGAAATTTTCGCAAGCAACATTGCATGCAATTTTTTACTAAAAAAAATCTAAAACCTGTACTACACGGTTCGACGAAGTACTGGTCGAAATTGACCGAAGTCCGTGACTATACACTCATGCTAAGAACTGCGCAAGGGCGCAAAAACCGACAACGATTGGAAGTCGCCCGAGGCGAGCCGAGGTTGCACGAAGCGAGCCGTAGTGCCCTTCTACACTCTCGTATTCGCCAACTCCTCGAATAATTTAGTGCACGTTTAACACCCTTTACATTCCAATAAATTGAATCACATTACTTGATGCATTAAAAAAATTACGAAATAATGCACGTAATCTGAAGCCCAATTCTCATAATTTAAAATGTTAATAATCTAGTCGCAGTCTCATCTCGGCGACAAACAAATGTCAAAAACTTGTCAAAATGTAGGGAAATTAGAAGTATTTTTTGACAGATTGAGACTGAGATCAGACTGTGAATGTTCTTAAAATTACGAGAATTGCCCCTCAGTTAGCTGCATTTAGTTCAATCAACACACTAAATTGACTTTATACTTCATTCAAAGTTTCTATTTCAAAACCTTTGAATGTGTAATTGGTCTAACAAACCACTTGATTGGATCTGTTTCATTGTACTAAAAACAATTTTTTTATTTTTTTAGCAATTTCAATCAAAGCTTGCAATCAAAAATGTCTGCATGTAAAATTTCAAAGCTTTTTTGATCTAACAAACCGCTTGATTGAGATGTAGTTTCCATAAACACATTAAAAAAAAACATTCAAAGCTTGCAATCAAAAATGTCTGCATGCAAAGTCCTAATAATTTTCTGCATGAACTAAAATGCGATACCAGCGCCCTCTACATTCCTGTTTATACACCTTGTTTGATGATACAAAATTGACTTCTGCATGCAAAACCAATTGATTTTCTGCATGCACAAAAATGCGCCACCAGCGCCCTCTACCTACCTGTTTATATACCTTGTTCGATGGTACAAAGTGCCGCGTCTTCCAGGAGGCATCATGATGGACGGCAGTATGATGGGAGGCATGGTACAACATGGTGACTGTGGGCCAGACCACCATGGTATGCCGGTCAACGGACCTATGTGCGACGAGTATGGACGCGGGAGAAACGTGAGTAGAGTTTGATTTATTTGTCTTTTGGAAAGCATAGGATTTTGAACCCTTCGTCTTATGATAAAACAAGTTCTAACTTTAGGCAAAGCTTAAAACTTCGTATTTCAAACCTTATCCTTACATTCCTTATACTTACATTTACACCTACCTTACCTTATACTTACATACCTTACATTCCGAGCACGGCAGCAATGCTGCGCGACATTCCTATAGAGAATATATGGGGACCAGCAGTGCTTCGGCAGCACTGCTGCGTGCTGCCGAGATCGGAATCATACCTTTATTTGCCAAAAATGTAAACAAATAATTATGAGTTTATGTGAGAGTGTAAAAATAACTTCAAACATTTTTATAACTTTTACAATAGTGCTAGTCAATCTGAAATCAACTTAATTGCCATTAAAATAAAGTTGATATTTGCTTAACTTGAAATAATATTAATTTGAAACGTAGTTTGAATAGACTTTAAAGTATCGAACCATTTTTGAGTGTAAAGATAAATCTTGTTTTGTAATAAGGTCGGTTTTGATTTCATTAGAGTACGTAAAAGGAATTTTGGACTGCCTAGTTGGTCTAGTGGTTGCAAGCGCTACTACTGAGCATGAGGTCGATCGATATCGATTCCCAGGCCGGGCAATGTGTAATTGCGTTTTTCTCTATCTGAAATTATGTCCTATTACATGGGACTTAAAAAACATAACTGGCGTAATGTGGGTATACTATAGGTACACCTCTCCCCAACCCTTCGGGGAAACAAAACGTGATGTTATGTGTATGTGAGTTTCCGACTTTGAGCTTTGATAAACACAAAATCGGAAGAAAACAAAATTCTTATATCTTCACCCAAAATACCAAATTTTCATAGTAGAATGTTCAAGTTCTAGCCGAATCTCTGAAAATACCTTGTAATACATAATAATTACGATATTAATTGACCCTCTACTGACAATTGTTTCTTCGATAAAAAAAATCTTGAATTTGTCTGAATAGATTATCAGTTTCAACAGTTAGGGTGCACTTTTCAATTTGTACTAGATTGATTCTACAACATAAACAGTCTTATGTTCGTATGCAGATGGGCCCGGGCGACCCTGGCGGGCTGGGCCCCGGTGGCAGGGGCCCAGGGCCGGGGCTGCGGAGCCCCAAGAGTCCCGCCTCCGCAGACATCGACTGGCAGAAGATACACCACCAGTTCTTCGATGACCCCAAGTCCATGGATAATGATATGAGTAAGTTTAACTAAGTTGACTACAGCTTATAGAAGGTATTTGTCAATGTGTAGTTCACTGTTTGGTACGCAAATCAATCATATAAGACAAATGTCAATGAAATTAGTTTGTTTTTGTGAAAATTCAAACTCCTACGAAGCTGAGAAAACAATCTCTCTTTGTCTGTCTGACTCTTAGTGCGTTTAGGGCGTTAGGATAACTATCCAGAAATGAAACTTAGCGTAAACTAACGCTTCGATATGTCAAAATTCGGACATTGACGTTTACGCT
Organism: Amphipoea lucens; assembly: GCA_947508005.1. Lineage (NCBI taxonomy): Eukaryota > Metazoa > Arthropoda > Insecta > Lepidoptera > Noctuidae > Amphipoea > Amphipoea lucens. The sequence continues at coordinate 7,962,831 of OX382381.1, read as the reverse complement.
AAGTTTCGATCCTACCCTTAGAACTCGAGAACTACTAATCTAGTTTGCGTGATTTTCATGATATTTTCAATTTTCACTGACTAACTTAAGTGCAAATGATAGGCAACAACTAGTAATGTACAAATAATTTACAGGCACACAAGTGAAGTCGCCTTGCTCCGAGAGGGGCGGGTGCCTCCCGCCGCCACCTTACGGGACCTCGCCCTTACACCGTTCCGCCTCTGTGCCTATAGGTAAGTTGTCATACCTCACTGTATTTACTTTGCAATCATCATCTCAGGTGTAAGATATCCAATGCTGCACTACTATAGGACTAGAAATAAAGAAAATATGTTTCTTTGGTATGTGTTACAAGAACAAACAGATAAATAAAAGACAAAGAAAAAAAAACTTAAAATAAAAAATATTTGTCTCTCTTAGCTGCGCCAAATAGTAAATATCCAAATAGCCCAGCTCAGCAAAATCACACACTACCCCAAGTTTTGCCACAACGACCAGTTCAGCTTGCATTTTGCCTTGATTATTCAATTATAATCTGCTATATTAGAGCCAAGACCTTGAGATAATTTTCAAGTTATGGCACAACAAACTGAATGTCGTACTTAACAAAGTCTAAATTCCATTGCAATCAAAAACTTATTAGGACCTTTTTGTAATGAAATGATCACTCAAAAATAAACTTAGAATACATTGCACTAAAGTAGATAACTGATTACGTGGCGTTAGAATGTAATTATCTGAGATTATGAACACTGCTTTAGACAATGTAAACCGAAAAAGTAAAAAAAAACTGAAAAAAAAAAGTTAGCTTCAGTTTGGTCCGTTGTTCTATAAAAGCAAAAGCTTTTTACGAAGTTATATTGTTATTTTCGATGATCTTTGAGCAACAACTAAGTTTAAACTTCCCATTTACTATGTGTTGTTTAGATGATCGTTATTCACGGTCCGCAGCAACGCAATCTCCGGGCCACGGTTCGGTTCAAATGCCGATGTCGGCCGAAGCCTCTCGGGCAGGTTCGGGACTCAATAGTCCTGCGCATTGCAAGCCTGGTCCCAAGAACGACGCCCCAGGTCGGTACCATCGCTTGAATATTTGTTTTTATGTTACAAATTCTATGTTTAGGAGAGTGAATTCAAAGGACATGCGTATCTTAGTAGATGATGGTGCAGGGGTGTTGGCCACAAAAAGTGAAAGGGAGAGATTGGATCGAACTCTCTTTCTCTGTCTTATTTCTAAATCACACTCCTGCGCTGTTGTTATCGTTTTTGAGTGCACGTGGAGTTTCAGGAAAAAAATTGATTTGTAGAGCTTTGTCACGCAGTAAAGCGACGCGCGCTTTACTTGTAGTAACCAAGTGTATAAACACGCTGTGAATGTGTGGGTGAAGACGAGTAGCGTCAGCACATAACACATACACACACTTCCAACACTTGTTAACCACAAGTAAAGTGCGCGTTGCTTAAAACCCCATGTGCCAATTTAACGGCCGGGTCATGCACAAAGTTAAAATTTAATATTGTCACAATAAAGAGAGGAACCTTCAAATAAAGTGGGGGTTTTATGGATCGGTATACTGTCCTTTAAATTCATAATTAAATAATAACAAGTATGGTAAGTCAACAAATGTCGCATGAAAAGTTATACATGAAATCAAGCCATAGAAGTAGTAGAGCATGCTCATATTATTTATCTGTGTTAGACATTTTCCCAACCACGACAGATTTTTTTTATTTTTGACATGTTTCATCCCGACACATTGGCATGGAACGTAATGTTTTTTTCCTTATTTTTTTTTTGTTTTTCTGTAGTTGTAATGCGTATTTTTTGTTTTCCCTCCCCTCCCCCCGCAAAACGCTTGACGCTTGAAATCCCATCGTGTGATGAATAACAACGAATAACATAAAAATCCTTCAAAAATATGGAATACGTTGACACCCAAAACTGGACTAACATGCGTGGCCATATTAAATTGGATATTGGACCAAAATATTGAATCAAACATTGGCCACCAAAGAAATACTAGAGAAACTAGACGACGGGGTGTTTGTCCGTACTCTCCAATGTTTGGCGGCGCAACAACAGAAGAACCAACAGGGTAGCTCGCACGGCAAGGAGCCAAGTTTGATGCCCGTGCCGTCGCCTCAGCAAATATCGTATCTCAACCAGTTCGAAGGTAACTTGATTGGATGACCACAGAAATAATCGACAACTTCAAACCCGGGGTCACACTTGATCATTTTGAATGAAAAATGCGCGGAATTATTATAACTCTTAAACCAAAGGAATACAGTTTATTTCACCTTACATGCATGCCTTATTTGGTAAATATACATGGTACAAAAAATGCAATACTTTAGGTTAATTTTAAGGTATGTTTGGACATTTTTGAGTGTAACCCCAGGCTATTTTCATGACTACTTTTGTATTATTTCTGCTTGAGACTCTAATTAAGAATGCATTTTTATTACGCTTTTCAATGTTTTCTCCGTAATAACTGTAAGATTACCAAGTTTCTTCAACACTAACTTGAATACTCCGTCATCTTACAATTTTTGTTTCATATTTGAGGGTAGCTACACATTTTATTGACATAAAAAATATGTAACTACCCCATGAATGTATGTTCTGGTTGTATCATGTTTCATTGTAGACATTTGTGTGTGTTTTTCTATATTTTTATGTTTTCATTTTGGTGGTGGTTGGTGAAAATGTGCTAACATAATGTACTTTCATACTCTATGGCTAATTCGTTCTTTCATTCTACATTGTTCGTCAAAAAAGCATCTGTTTGTCTTTTAAACTATGGTTATATAATATTTTATTGTTAAATTATAACAGGTCAAGAGTTAACGATACAGAAACAGCCGAATACGTCGCTAAAAGACAACGGGCCGCCGTCAAACAGTGGAGGGCAAACGCCACAATCTAATTCTAATCAGAAATCACCTGCCGGGTATGTGTCACTGTCATATTAGTTGGTTTTGGTGTTCAAGTGGGGAAGTTTTATAGCTGCAATAATATCTGTTGCAAACTATCCATTAGTCAGAAAACCTATACTTTAACCTTGAAATAACCTAGGGATACAGACAAGAATGTGTAGATTATTTGTGTGTTCGAGGTTCGAGTACACTTTAAGGACCTTAATGGTATAAAAAGTGCAGTATTTTAACACCTCCGACATAAACTATCTACAATTCAGCTTACTCCTCAATGGATCACCCAGCTTAAACCATTTTGTCTTTTCCAAAGTCGCTAAGATATCTTGATGAATCATCTGCCTAGCTTTTTCCCAACTTGGGGTCGGCTTCCAGTCTAACCGGATGCAGCTGAATACTAGTATTGTACATGGAGCGACTGCCTATCTGACAGCAACAACCCAGTGACTGGGTCATACGATACCCTCGGTAAGATTGGTTGTCAGACTCTAGCTTCTGACGACCAGTAACAACTGCCAAATATCCACGAATGACAGCCGGGACCTGCGGCTTAACCTGCTTTTCGATGAATAAGCCCAAACATTCAAATCATAATATGCAACCTGCAGTAGATAAGAGATTTAAGTGAAAGCAGGAAGTGATAAACTTTGTCTAACAATAGGAAACTAAAGGCTAATAGAGGCAGAAGAAGGAATAGAGGCTAGAAAGCAACTGAAGCCAATACCCTAACTTTATATTTATTCTCCGTAGCATGATGCCGGGCACCCCAGAGCCTCACGGGTCGCTGTCAGAAGCGAGGGCAGGACGCTTCTCTATGGAGCAGAGCCCCGGCTTCAACAACCCACAGACACCCACCTCCGCTGCCAACACCAAGTGCCAGGGTAAGTCGACTGAGTGACATTTACCACAACCACACCACATCGCAGCGACAAAATGTGGGCAAGCAGTAGTTACGTGTAAATAGTGTTTCCGCAACTTCTTGCAGTTGAATTGTGGTCGCGTTGTCGTTAGTAGTTGCGATGTGGTTACGTTGTGGATAGTGTTTGCAGACAGACAGATCGGTGTGTTTGCGATGTGGCCGGCCGCTAGTGTGCGGTCTCGCTAGTGGTCGCGTTGTGGCTGCGACTTGGCCTTGATTTGGTCGGTTTCGCCTACACGGTTGATTTTGGCGGTCAAAGGTGGTCCGTGTGAATAAACTATTCATTTTCATACAAATTAGCGCCATATTCTATTTGTTGTAGTGTGATCGGGCCCTTAATGTTTCACTTATTCATCTCTCTTAAACATTTTAAACGCAAGCAAGTTTTAGTACAAGCTATATAATGTCAGCAATCGCGTAGAGTGAAAAAGGAGATTCGGAGGCAATCGTTTGATGTTACTTGTTTCCTCATTTTGAATTCGTCCTTGCTGTCAGTCTTCGTCATAAATGTTTTAAACGTTTAACTTTGATAGATATCCTCCTATACTTCCATAATAATGTTCCGTAATAAGTAAGACCTTAAGTGATGCCTAGTGTTGTAATTTTGGACCAAATAAAATACAAATTTTCGCATTGAGCTAGTTTCGAAACCTAAAAAAAAATCTTATACTAACTCATTTAAAATAATCTATGCAGACGAAAAATCCCGCCCAAGTCCGCAATCAAACCGGTCGAGTCAAGACAGCGCCTCAAAAACCCCACAAAGAGACACGCCGAATCTAAACCAAGGTCCTTACGCACCAGCATCGTCGGCCTCATCATGTGCTGGCAGTGTTAAGAGTAGCTGCAGCGTCGCCAACAGTGGTGCTGTCACCACCGCCAGCGGGTCCATGGAGGACTCCATGGCAGGGAATAATGAAGTAAGTTGTCTTAAAAAAGGTAGCCTACCTGGTGTATGGTTTTTTCAAAAAGTATCTGCCGAAAATGTAAACAAATGGATCAGAAAATGTACCTGTGGGTGCCAATTACTAGTACCACTAAATTTAGTGATTTGATTATTCCAATTCTTAAACCTGAAATTAAAAAGTGTTTTCATTTGACAATGGAGGTTAATTTTATAACCTCAAATTTTGCCGATGACTTTTCAATTACAATTTAATAATGTTACTCTAACAATGATTGTTGGAAAAAGTGGAAAAAGATAAAAAGTTAAAACCTTCTAAATACAGATGAATGAGTTAGTCTTAGTGAGCGATTGCGTAAGAATTTAACCTAAACAGGGTTTGTGTACACTTTCGTCAGATACTTGTAAAACAGGCATTAGTGGCGGGGGAGTTTTTTGCCCTTTTTTATCCATAAGAACTTTGAAACGGGCAATAAGCTTCAACCTTCTGACTGTATAATTCAAAAGTGCATGTAAATGAAGGGTTTTGCACGTGTTTGCAAGATGGTTCGAGGGACGAGGATTGATAGCGCAGAAAAAATATAGCTCCAGTGTTTTGAACAATCACATTGTGTTCAAAACACTATAGCTATTGTAATAAAATGCTAAATACAAATCTCATTCACCAACAGACGACACTATCCGGCGGCCCTAACAGCACGAGTCTCCCCGGACCTTTCCCTGGTCCGTGCAGTATGAACAGGCCAGATAACATTCCCATCAACCCGAACCAGGGCCCCAACGGGCCCATGACCTCCACGTCTTCCTTCGACCCCATCTCCTCACTGGCACAAATGTCGCAACAGCTCACCAACACGGTGGGCGGCGGCGGCCCGGGCCCCGGCGGGCCCATGGGACCCAACGGCGGCAACATGGGGCCCTTCGGATCGGGACCACACCATATGCAGCACCATCACTCGATGCATCCGCATGGACATCCACATATGATGATGAATGAATTAGGTGAGTGGTTTTTGTTGTTATATTTTGTTTCATTCATCCTGTTCCTTTTCAAGTTCCTTCATGACACACAGTCATAATAAATATAGAGGTCATCGGAAAACTTGCGACTAGAGATTCACTCCACCAGATTCTATGATAAATATTTCAAAGTTCAAGCAGTACATTTATGGAATGCCTTGTCCGTGTCGATAAGGTGTTCTCAATCACTGTCCATTTTTAAAATTTTGATAAAAAGCACATCTCTTTCCTTATTTTATGGTCTTTGCTCTTTGGTTGATGTTTTATGTATGTGTGTATTTATTGTATAATGATATGTAAATGGTACACCACAAACTACCTGTAGTATAGCCTCTTCTTCTCCCTTACTCCATGCAAAGGTTGTCTTTAAATGATCGCTATCAGCGATAAGACCGTCCATTGCGTCACCCTATGTAAAATTTCTACATTTATATCCATAAAAATATATTCTATACATTTTAAATAAGTGTCGAGTCTAGAAGTAACTAAACATTAATTTTTTGCCCCAGGATGCCATATGGACAACATGGGAGGCCCAGGAATGGGTGGACCCATGGAAGGCATGATGGGCGGTGGCGACTTCCCACCAGACATGAATCTTAGTCCGAAAATGGGTGGAGGACCCATGGGCGGGCCAATGGGACCGATGGGGCCTGACGCGGCCATGATGGGACCCAGAATGGGCGGCCCCGGCAAGATGCCTCCCTTCAACGGTGCCAACGTGCAAGTGAAAGCCAGCGCACCCAACACGATACAGTACCTGCCCACGAGGCCGCAAATGGCGTGCAACTCGGGGCCCAGAGGACCCCCCAGCCTGGACTTCCTGCAGCGAGTGACGAACCCACAGATGCAGATGGAGGGCGGCAAGGGCGGCGTGGCGTACTTCCCGGGCGCGCGCGGAATGGACATGGAGCCCGGCATGCGCGGCGTGATGCGCGCGCCCGGGATGCTGCGCATGCCGCACCACTACCCCGCCGGGTTCAACTCGCCGCCCAAGATGCCCGACCCCTTCGGCGGCCAGGGGCCCAACCCCATGTGCGGGCCCAGCTTCCGCGGCGTGAAGGGCGGCATGGGCCCCGGCAACGTGCGCATGGGCTCGGCGCAGGCGCTGCCGCCGTCCATGGGCGGGCCGGGTCCGGGCTTCAAGGGCCAGGGCTTCGCAGTGCCGTCCACGGCTGACCCCACGTACGCGGCGCAGTTCCACAACTTCCAGCAGCAGCTGTACGCGACGGGCTCGCGGGCGGCCCAGCCACACCAGGCCTACCCGCCCTACCAGCCGTCCAAGTGATGACCGGCGCCGCGGCGCTGTAGCGCGGGCCCACACGAGCTGTTCAGTTTTAGCGACCGTTCGTTCTTTTGTATTGCAGACTGATCGGTGGAGTTTGTGTTTCCCGTCGGCGAGAAACGCGACCGTACTTAATAAATTGTACACCAGTGAAATGAGAGATCAAATATTTTGTTAGTGATTTTCGTTAGTCCGCGTATTATTGTGAGATTTTTCGATGTTGTGAAGTTTTTCAAACTAATTTTATTATGTTTATTGTAGCGTATCGGTTTCGTATTAGGTCATTATTCTAGGTTTCTTGACTGAGCATGAATTTTATGTTAGTGAATGCAGATGCGTTTGTACAAATTGTACAAAATTTAGACGTGTTATTGTGTACTCTACATAATTTAAAGTACAGTTTTTAGACGTAATTTTTTGCTTATGGCAATAAATTAGTTTTAGATGGTTTTTTACACGGACATGCCAGAATTTCAGTGTATCGGTTCCTTTACTTAGCTATTTTTTATATATGATTCCTATGCACACAGATATCTAGTCAATTTTGAAATTAATGGAGCCCGACCCTGTGTTGAAATGTAATCTTAAACTATTGAATCCGCACTTTGGTTACTTTAATAACACAGAAGTACATAATTTTATATGTTTTGTCCATTTTAGTTTTATATTAATTAATCTAATTAGTGAAATTGGTTTATTATAATTATTTGGCTTAATGGTCAGTATAAATTGAAAATTAATGTATCAGTTTTTTAACTGTTTCATTTGATCTGAATAGCAATGTTTTTCTGTCTTCCAATACCTTTACTAGACTCTTAATATTACAATACTGCTAGTGTCGAGTATATCATTATCATTTTATACTCTACTTAAAGCTACAACTTGCGACAAGCAAGTGCTATTAGTCTTTACTTTTAATAATTAAAAGTACTTAAAATCTGATGCCATATTATTTGCCACATGAATTTAATTTCGTGATATTTTTAACCGTCTTATTTAATTTATTATCGTCTGTAATTCTGTATGAACAATGCCAAGATTATCTGATCGCAACAGTTTTTGTTTTAATCATAGTACATAGGGCATATTAATATGCTAGGCTAGTAGTCGCACATTGTGGTTGACACAGTGGCCTTGGTTAAGTAATGCCTTGTTTAAAAAGCAATGAACCCCGGCGGATGCGAAGCGAGGATGAGCGATCACACACCGGACCTGCGTGCAGACTGCACTACCGTACACATTCATACAAACTCAACAAAGTCACGAAACTCAAACATAACATAAACAAATCCCTCTCATCTTACTATTATATGTATTTCTAAACGTGGCCAGCTAATTTGTGTAGCACAAATGATAACCCAAATTAGCTTCACGTTTAAAATAGTATCAACTAGTTAAATAAAGACGTGTTATTAATAATATCGGCATCGAAAACCTCGAAAACGGTCATAGTATTTGACAAATCGCGCAAATATGATCTCCATTTTAATTGAATAAGATCAAGAACTGTGTCAAATGGTCTGTGACACCGATATGTTAAACGGTTTTGAATGTTGCAATCGCTTCGAGAATAATTAATTATTTGTGTTAGGGCGTGATGAATAGGTGTCCAACGTAAGGTCTAAGCTAAATTTGAGCATCATAACGATACTAGTCCAGTACTCCCGTGATCTCATTTACTGCTTTGTGCCAATTGCCAAGTAGCGTTGATGACGTAACACGTCGAATAAATAGTCTCGGAGACACGATGCGCGTTCCAACGAAATTATTATAAAGATTTATGCACCGCGGTGTCGGCTCAACGTAGAACAGTCTGCACACAGCTCTTGATCTCGAGATTACAAAGGGCGTGGAGTAATTGTGAGGAAACAGCACAACAGTCCAGTAAGAAACACCCGCTAGCAATTAGATAGTCTTAATTTAATTGTAATTATAATATAAGGTAAAGAATGGTTCTTGTTTTAGTAATAAGCGAAGAGCAATGATATAAAATAGTTTGTGTAATATTGATAAGAGATGAAATTAAGATGCAAACTATTGGTTGTGATTCTGACACAATTTGTTAAGTTGTTCGTAGATTTGTCACACGGAGAATTGTGAAAACTTTACTGATTCACGATAAGGCCCTTTTTAATTTAATTTTTTGTTTTTGGATATTTTTTACTTGTCGTTCTCGTTTGTACATCGCTAACAATAATTGTACAGAGTACTTTTGGACTTAATTTAAGGCAATAAATGTATTTATTTTATAACTCGTGATGTAAGAATTTATTCTTAATTATTATAAAAAAATATATAATATGCTTGTACACTCATGTTTTATTTCTTGTGAAACCCCAAAATAATTAAGGGGCCGGCGAACTACGCATGCTAATGCGTAGTTCATACAAACGCGTAAACGTAATACCAAAATAATTTGTAAATCAAACATATTATTCTTAAGGAAGACGAGATATGAGCAGGGCTCTGAACCGGTTTAGAAAGAGCGGTTAATTTCGATTAAATACCGGTAAATATATCGTTCCTTCATTAACCGGTTAAACAAGTGAACTGTTCTTATGTAACCCAAAAGATAAAGGTTACCGGTTACAAAGCTCAAACGGTTTTGACACCCGAATTGACCGGTTAATTCCGTAATTCGTAAACTTTTTTCGTCTTCATTTTTAACGCTTCCAACAAGTTCTAGTGACAATGAGTTGACATCGCAACGTCCAGATCGTGCCCGCGAGAATGGCGGGGGCCGGGGGGGGGTTCAAACTTGGTTTTAACCGGTTAATTTTCACTATCAAAACCAAAATTCATGAAAAACCGGTTTGTCGTAAAAACCGGTAAAGTGCAACCTTTAACCTAAATCGATTTCGGTTTGGGGTCAATGACCATAACCGGTTAAGAATTTCAACCGGTTTCCGAGCCTTGGATATGAGGAATTTCAAATTTCTATAGAAAACTTATTTTTTTCATAATCAGTGTCCATTCAAAATATATATTTAGGAACCTAGATATTCTGTCATCCAATCGGAATAAATACACTACATTAAGAATATGTTTGGTTTACAAATTATTTTGGTATTACGTTTGTATGAACTACGCATGCTCCGGATAGTATCTCTACACCGTGACATGCCATGTTGATCAGACGTATTGGTAATTAGAATTGTTAGCAATTATAATTTGAATAGCAACATCAAGCCACACTGGGCCCGTGTGAGAAGGTGGTAGATTACTGCCGACTCCCTCACAGAGAAGAGGCCTAGGCTGTCTGTGTTCTAGGCAGTACTCAGCAATGGGAACATTAAAGGCTGATTATGCTTATGGCTATTTATGTAAAATATGTGCAAATAATAAATATGATTAATCTCTCGTCTGTCGGAACGTAGATCTACGCGAGACACAATGGCTTTTTAGTTGTGTCTGTAATTACGACATTCAATGGGTTAAAAACAAAAAGGAACTAGAGCACGTTACTTTTTATTGTGATCGATGAATAGTAGGTATTATCGACACAAAACAGACGCGGGACACTTCCGCGCGGCATCGAGTAAATATGTTCCTTGCGCGGCATGCTCAAGTCATATTACAGTCCAATGTGATGCTTGTGGACTGTCCTGCTTACTCTGTTTTTACCCGACTGCGGCGAAGCCCATAAGGAGGGTTATGTGTTTGACCTGTATGTATGTAATGTCCGTTTGAGTATAGAGCTGGTCATTATACTCTATGGGAGTAAGAAAGATTTCTTGAAAAGAGAGTGACATTCAAATAAAAACAAGCTGATGGCGCATAGAATTATTAAGTAAATACTATTTGGATGGGACCATGATGGGACTGAGTGTAAGCTGTGAGAATCTTTAGCAAACTCTTCAATAACCGAAGGATTTTAGTTGCTAGTAAGACTTATATGATATTTATAATCATATGAGAAGAAGGTAAGCTACAGTAATACTAGTAGAGAGCAAATAAACACACAATATGTATGTGTAGACCACAGAGCACTATTACTGTGACTATTACCTAAGGTGTAGCTGTAGATAGCTAGTCTAGCTTACCGATTGAGCCATAGATGCCAATCCATTCAATGTTAACCACCTGCAGCAACAATAAACAGTATTCTATACTATTCGTGTTCAATTGCAATTTTTTCAATACTTCATTGATTGTTTTTAAAATATAAAAGCACTTTTACTTCGTATAAAGTTTAATAGCCAACTTTGATTTTCCCGCAATTTTATCGTAATCCGGTTGTGACGGAAGAATGCTTGAATCGGAAACACAGAGTGACACAGATAATTAATCGTTATGTGGTTGTGAAATCTTTGTTTTTAATTTTATTTATTATGTAATTTGATGTTAAGTTTACTAATAGTCCAGAATGCCTTACCATGCAATAATCGAAAATGAAACAATATGATGTGAAGTTATGGCTTATCGGTGACTCCATGGCTCGATGGCTCAGTGTAATGGCGACGTCAACAAAACATTAGGACGCTATGATTGGTTCAAAAATAAATGTAGTCTATGATTTTTCATATTTCAACCAATCAAAATGTTTACACAGCGCAATGCCTCTTGCGTCACTTGATATGTTGCTAAATGACCCTTTGTTCATTTGAAATGTTTTTTAAGATTCATGTTCCTTTTATAATAATTAGATATTTCTCACACATGTCAAGTACGAATTTTGATAAAAAATATTTAACACAAAATATTTTGTAAGAGAGAAAGTAGCATCCTTGACAAAAGTGGAAAATTACTCATTCATTATTCGAAATTAAAAAGTATATGAATTTGTCTATGGAAATACAGAACGGAATCTTGTAAAAGATTAGGCCATTTCATAAAACAAATGTATAGTAACTCGCAGAAAATATCTTCGGGACAGTTGTATTTATTTCAGCTTTGCATTTTATTTTAAATTGATTCGTGAACTGCATTGTAGGTCCGTTGGAAAGGATTCATCGTCGACTCTAGCGGAAGGGTTAGCAGTCTCGTTCTGCATTAGAAAAGATTTGCATTGAGAGGAGACGTAAGGTAAACATCGATTTTAATTTTTTTCTCCTAAAATGGAATCGTGTGATGAAAGTAAAGATTGCATATTCCTACGCGTAAGTGGTTGTATATTGAGTGTTTTTAATGTATTTTTAGTGTATCCTTGTACGAAATGAAAGTTTGACTTTTGCCACATATTCTTTTGAATGGCAGCTGACCGACGTACATCTAGTTACGAGAGTAGGTACATAATATGCAACGTAAACTGTGTTGTGAGCTTGTAAACGTATTATTTTCAAAAATATGTTGATGATTGGGTGTTCAAAGTGGTTACAAGACGCTTACGAAAGCAGTAGATTGAATTGTTTTTTCTTAGGTAAAATGTCAAATTGTGATCTTGTCAACTGGGTTGAGTCATTGTTGCGAACCATTTATCGCCCCCAACTTATTGTTGAATACGTATTTTCACTGTTTACCTGAATAAAACATTATTTATAGAATCACTACTGATTGTAGATAACATTTTTCCTACAACCCATTCAGTTGTTTTCATTCAGTTTTTACGAAGATCTAGGCTTTTTTGTTAGAATTCCTAAAGTGAACAAGTCTTTTGTTCATTGCCTATAAATATGAATCACTTAATCAACAACAATAGGCTTTATTATAAACATATCTTATTGACTGGTAGAGGTTCTTATAAACTGGATAATTTCTAAGTAACTGTTTGTTATCTTTCTAAATTTCTAGTGGCATTGCCTTTACAATAAACTTCTAAGTGGGTTTATTATAATGCAATACCCATTTACACAACCTTACTAAATAGGTCATTGGTTCACTATGTAATTGGTGTAAGTTTTTAACATGTTTACTGTTTAATTTGGAGATCTCTGCCAGAATAATACACTTTATAATAAACAACTTACTTTGTAGATAAAACGTAGTTAAATGATAACGACAAATGATTTTATTTCTGTGAGTAGGTTTGTAGAAACACTTTTACACATCAATCATGTATTAATAACTAGATGAGGTTTTGGTGTTTCCTATCTGACTACTCCGACAAGAAAGGCCGAATCAAACTCAGAGGTCATCTTTTAAAATCCAGACATAATCTTGATCTAAGGTATATTCACTGCATAAAGATAGGCCATATTGATACAACTTTTCTAAATAAAATAACTTCTTAAAAAGTGGAAGTGTCTTGTGGTATTGATAACAATACCACAAGACACTTGTGATGTGTTGAAACAACTAAGATTTATAAAAATCTTAGTTGTTTCAACACATCACAAAGTTAGTATTATCATTAATATTGTTTTCTACATTTGAGGATAATCAAGGGTTGATGAGGTGGCTTTATCTGGGACTACTAATTTCTATTCTCATTCTGTCTGTTTAGTCATTATAAGTATCACAATTGTTTGCTATTCAAACGCAACTCTAAGGTAAAGCATGTCCATTAAAACAAGTTCTTTGTTTTTATATTCAAAATAAATCAATTTAATTCATTCTCTGACTGAAAATGTTGCAATTCCGACCCCCAAGATACAGAGAAATGCCTAGTTTGGGGGCCACCATCCGATTTGTTGTTGTTCCTTCTGATTATTAATAAATAAAATGTTTACATTAAACTTTCAATTTAAATATGGGACATATGTGTAACCATACTCTTTAAACATAGTATCCTTATAATATGTAACTAAGATTGCAAAGTGAACACTGTATTTGGATGTAATTTAAAGTTCTGAACTTAAATGTTGTAAACAATAACAAACAAAGGAACTGGCCACTAACAGGACACTTACATAAAATGTCTCAATAACTTATCATAGCATTGCAATAGTTGGCAATACTTTATTTTTATTATTATGGAGTGAATATCTTTCATCAAGTTATGAAATATAATACTATAATTTTTCATATAAACAATTGTATCTGCTGAATTTTCAAGTTTATCCCATTTAAAATGTGTTCAATAATACTAACTTAACTTTTGCAGTTTATACTAAAACTATGATCATACATAATATATTGATATTCCAACAGGAAAACCTGCAAATTGTACACATTAATGTATTGTGTAGTCTTTTTGAGGAAATATTTTTATTGACCTAATTGTATATTATATTCTTCTGAGTGATTAGTTCACCTACATAAAAGCATGAAAACAACAGTTTTCTTCAACAAAGTAATGTTTGAAAAGATTATCATCTAAATAGCTAAGTACTACTCGGAACGTAATTTTCATTTTAATTCCAGAAATATTATTTTAAATAGAGAGGCTATCAATGATTTAGCTACCTTAAGTAGTTGAAATTCGTACTATTACCTTCTCGGGTGTCACAATACTGCAAAACTCTGGCAGGTTTTTTTTTGCCTTTTCAAAATTTTTAAGTAAAGTAACTTTTAACATGTTGCCTGCCAGACAACAGACACAATAGAAAATCTATTGTTCAGTCAAAAAACTATTAAGGCAGTCAATGCCTTAATAGTTTTTTTTATCATTGTTCGGCTCAACCAAAGCACCTGTCATCTTTATCTCTTCACCTCCCTTGGTAGATTGGTAGAGAATGCCTAAGGCATTAAGTCCACCTTTTGTTCCATTTTGTGTGCGAAATGATTAAATAAATAAAAAACTAAGTTTCCTTAAATTATGTATTCATATTATGAATTGAAGTCTCTTTTCGTGTTTGTCTGTGTGACTGCATTGTTGCTCCAAAGTTTGCATGGATTTTGATACAGTTTTCACAATCATTTAGAGAAAATAAACCTGGAATGTTTATGTTTAAAATACATTATATTAAACTTACATATAATAAAGAAGTCTCGATGTTTTGTCAAGTCATAACAACCGTGCGAAGCGGGGGTGGATTGCTAGTTTTTTTTATTATTAAACAAAGAGACTTCAGAAAGCTGAACTCAAACACTGTCTAATAAATACATTTGGATAATATGTAAATTAAGACTCGAAAAGTAATTGTTTTGAAAAGGAAATAAATACAGTTTATTGTCTATTTGCTCAGCAGGTTTTCAACAACAAAACGAGCTAGAAAAACAAGTTTTACTTTAGCTTGTAGTCTGTAGTTTGTTTTTCATAAGCTATTGATTTATTTAATTCAAAAGAACCCATATTAATTATGATGACCACTTTCCCACCAGGCCAGATTGAGGTCAAGCAGAGATCCATTTTTTTTTCGAAGTGATAGTGCTGTGTGTTTTGAACCATTTTAGTTAATTGCATAGAATTATCATTACTGTAAATGCTTTCTGCTTCTTATAGGATTCCTGATACCCAACAGCACAATAGGCTTTCTCTAATAATATTTGCTCTAGCACCCTGGTCTGCCCTCCTTCAAACTGGACAACATTTTTGAGTTGCATTCACATAACAACTGACACAGCCAGCATTTCTGTGAACCTGCAAATGAATAATATATTTATTTATTATTATATATTTAGTACAGCAATTCATTAATGGCTAATTGTTGTATTAAATTAATAATTGATTAGAATTTCTTGCAACCATTTTATTTCTTTAGGTGTTGCGGCTTTTGTGGTTGATAAGTAAAAGACTTCTATAATAAATTTAATTTATTGTAAAAACCCATTTCATAGTAGATATCTTGCACAAATATTGGCATATTATTTAGTAGATCAACTTTGACAAATATGGCCCACTAATTAATTGGTGAACAGGAGACAGCTTCACAGATAATAAATTTATGATAAACTTGTGCTCATGGTATAGATATATGATTGTATAGTTTCTTAATTCGGACGAGCGTTTTATCGACATATCTTGCTCGTATCAGTTACGATTTGCGATAAAGCGTGTTTGCATAATAACGGAGATGTTTATGATTTTTCATAAACACTAAATTAAGTGATAATTGATAAGTCTTTGTTAAAATTAAATCCATGTCCAAACCCTTTTCATCTTATATTTTAGGCTGGAAGTAGACTGAAACTTAGGGGAAGGGCAAGCTATGCGGTCCTGTGAGCGCAGCTCCCTAATTGCGCAACACAAACACAGTGTCAGTCACAATCTAAATCATTTTGAAGGATATTGCTAATCCATTGCTTCATATGTTCCAAAGTAGTGTCTGCTCAACAACGTAAATAACGCAATGAATGTTGTTGAACTGCCAAAATTGCTTTTTACCCTCTGGTCATCACCACAATTTCAATAAGTATATATTTTAGGTTTTTGTTTCTTACAATACATTTGTAGGTCATCCATCAACTTATCTAACACAATTTTTGTAGCCTACTTGCATACAGTATATATTTTTATACCCAGTAAATTACATCAGTACATTGTTTTATTAATGTACTTAGTTATTTAGTCAAGTCACTTTAAATGTAATGTTTCATGACAATGATTAATTTATTGAGTAGTACCTACTTCTTGAGAAAGAAATATAATATGATTTATTATAGACTGTGGCTAGTTGACAAAACAACTAATATTAGATTAAAACAAAAAATACATTAGAAGATTACATTTTGTTATCAAAAAAGAGCTTATAAAATGATAAATTACGGCTTACACAGGTGAGAGTAAAGTGTGGGAAGCTATGGTGGTCATAAAAGATGGGCTAGTCACCTTTCACTAAATCAGTTTTGTAATCTATAAAGTGTAAACTAGCTGCGCGTCTCAAGTGGCGCTTGCGCATCACTGATAAACGCGAGCTAGACTCAAGGAGTGCGAAAATATGCATGCAAATGAGTTACCAATTCCGGTGGTATTTCAATGTTGTAGTTTCTTTACGCTAATTTCGTAGGCTTATAAAGCTTTGTTTACACTAGCGTAGCAAATCGTAAATTCGGAAGCTACAAACGTAACTGTTATCTCTAATAATGCCAATACAATGGTATACCTATAAAAAACGAAATGTGTTGACCTCAGCGTAAATCTGCCTTTCTAATGCAAGCTTGCATAATGCTCATCATCCCAGTGGATTATTGCCTGACTCTTATCAACTACCTTGTGCATTTAATGAAGCTTATGCATTCCTGCCATTCACACATATTATTTTTATTATCTTTATAAACTTGTTTATTTTTTTACGTTTTTTTTCTGTGACGTTTTCGGCATCAGGCATCATCGTTTCATTATGCAAAATAGATTCGTTTTTTTACGATCGGTGGAGCATACAATTATTATGCCTACTCATATAGTAATAGTTATTACGGAATTACGAACTTTATAAATATCCATTTACTAATTTAAATAAATTAAATTTGTAGCTTTCTCTTTCTTAACGATCTTATAATTTAAATGTTTTCGTCCTATGTGATTAGGATAGTAATTAATAAGTCGATTGTACTGCTAAAGTTGTAATTAATTAATTTAACGTTATAAAAATAGTATGTTTAGAATAACTTGCTTGTCTACTATCCACAAACCTTAATTATGGAGATTAGATTCCTGCAGTAGAAGTGCAAACAGGAAACCAAAGAGATTATATTATAACATTCACTTTTTTTTTCTATACTGTTTTCTGTAAGCTTGTATCGTATTATATCAAACTGAAAACCGTACGAAAATACGTTCTGTAGTTTTTGAGTCTATCGCGTTCAGACAGACAGACGCTGCGCCACTTTTGCCTTATAATAATGTAGTGATATGATATACTAAAATGCAGATTATCGAAAAATTTCGTGTTAATTTAGATATGTAAAAATAGCAGTGTTACTCGACTTTTGTTGTTAAACGAACCTTATTTTCCCATACTATAATTTGCACAGCAGAGAGCAGTGGTGGCCGAGTAGTAACGGCCGTGACTTACGAGTTGTAGGTCGTAGGTTCGAACCCAGAAAGGCAGAAAGGCACTCTGTGTAAATTATTTCATCACCACTGCTCTCAAAACGGCGAAGGAAAACATCGTGAGGAAACCGGCATGTCCTAGAACGAAAACTTCGAATACATGTGACATTTACCAACCCGCAGCGGGCCCGCGTGGTGGTTTACGGCCCACTCCCTCTCACTGAGAGGAGGCCTGTGTCCCAGCAGTGGGAACATTATAGACTGATTAATTGATTATGCTATAGTTTGCACAAACACAGCTTCCTGACACAACCCTTATATATATTTCTTCTTCATTATTTATTTATACATACTTTATTGTACACCACAAAAATACATAACAAAAAAGAATTGATCGAATACTAAAAATATACAATGGGCGGCCTTATTGCATTCTGCGATCTCTTCCAGGCAAGGCAACCTTGGAATGGACAGTGATTTGTCTGGATATAAAATGTGGTTGTATTTTTTCAGGGTGCAGTAGAGGATTGTCTAGTGTACACTGAAGATCGCTCGCCATTTACAGGAGGGTGCAGAACCATTAGCTCTTGGGGCTAGGATGTCAGTGTTGAACCAGAGTGGAGAAGAGCAGGTAAATCCATTAAAATTATAATTTTCTTCAACCCATCCAGCCAGCTTCGTTTTGGGTTGCACGTCAGCAGTAGCAAAACCAGTATAAGATGGCCTCTAATTCTATTGAACCTCCGTACTATGCTAGTTCAACTCAATGTCAGTGTACATCCACGTGCGTTCTACTGTACTAGGCCACAACATAAGGGTTTATCCACCCAAATGAGTGTGCGCTTTCTGTGTTCAGCGATGGGATAGAAGAAGATATCTTGCATATTTTTGTATGAATACGTTCATAATGATGAATGTGATTAGAAAAGATAGCCATTTATTTATTTACTAGCTTCTGCCCGCGACTTCGTCCGCGTGAAATTTCACCTTCCCCCCATTCACCCTCTTAGGGGTGGAATTTTGAAAAACCCTTTCTTAGTGGATACCTACTCTTCACAAAGAACACTCCCCTCAATTTTTTAAGTAAACCTGTTTAAGATTTTTAGAGTAAACGTTTTTTTCTTATCTCAAGTAAAATATGCTAGCAGTGCGTTGTCATAATAAATTTTGCTTTTACAAATCTGATAGAACAAACAAATAATAATCATTATAAAGTCAAAAAAAATATCAGATGATTTGCTGCAATCATTATTTAATTATTATTGTGACATTGAATATAATGTCAAAACAATTAGCTAAGAAGAGATACTTAGATTATTTATAAGTATGTAAACTAAACACCCTGTATTTAACATATAACCTCTTTCTTCCAGGTGGAATGTCCCCTGTGTATGGAACCCTTGGAGGTGGACGATCTCCACTTCTACCCGTGCACATGTGGATATCAAGTATGTACACATTTTTACATAATAAATTATTTATACATAGTATAAAACAAAGTCGCTTTTGTGCGACGCACCATCACAGCATTCATTCCGGAAGGTTGTATCTAGATAATATAATTATGTATTCATATTTAATTTTAATATAGCACAGAAATCTCCATGTTTTGATATGGCGCCATATTATTAGATTGCACCTGTACGAAGCTAGGGCGGGTCACTAGTTTTCAAATTAAAAATAACAACTTCATCCTGGCATAGAATAAGTATGGTGAAAAATAAAACCAGCCAAGTGCGAGTCGGGCTCGCACTCGAAGGGTTCCGTACCACCCTACAATATTTAACACTACATATATAAAAAAATCACGTATGGGAGCCCCCCCCTTAAATATTTATTTTATTCTGTCTTCAGTATTTTTTGTTATAGCGGCAACAGAAATACATCATCTGTGAAAATTTCAACTGTTTAGCTATCACGGTTCATGAAATACAGCCTGGTGACAGATAGGGTCCCGTTTTTACCCTTTGGGTACGGAACCCTAAAAATTGGTGATTGAAATAATGACGATACCGATTTTTTATCTCTGTAACTTGTCTCCTTGCGGAATCTGTATTCCTAATAGCCAATAGACTTGAAGATTCTCAGATTATACGAGAGTCTTCAAGTCTTGCGTGAATAGCTCACGTCTAGGGAAGCGTGCAACATCGTAGATCGCATCATTGCTTACTATCAGCTGAGATAGTGGTCAAACGACAGCCAATCTAGGCTGACCTGATTTGTATGTAGTCATCAAAGCACTACTTTAAAAGGCCGCAATAGCTTAGTGGTCAAGACACGGATGGCGGATGGAAGATCGTGAGTTCAATCCCCGACTATTGTACTTTAAGTGGGAGTTATCCAGATTACTATCAATATGCAATTCTCATTATAACGGGTCGATCGTAGGTTAAGCTACACTTACCGCGGTCGTTTTATGGATGGGTGACCATCCATTACATATCGATTTCCCTCCGTGCCTCAGAAAGCACGCTAGCCGTTGGTCCCGGCTGTCATTCATAGATCTTTGACTGTCTTTAGTAGTCAAAAGCCCGAAGTCTGACAACCAGTCTTACCAAGGGGTATGGTGTTACCCCCTGGTGGGTTGTGGAGGTCAGGTAGGCAGTCGCTCCATGTTATTTATTTATTATTAGCCTGTGACGTCCCACTGCAGGGCAAAGGCCTCCCTACTCTCTCATGAGAAGAATAGGGGTTTAGACAAATTAACCCACCGCGCTTGTCTAGTGCAAGTTGGTGGGTCGCTCCATGTAGAATCAGCTATATCCGGCCTTTTTTCAACTGAAAACCGGCGTCGGTTTTCAGTTGAGAAAAGGCTAGCCAGATTAATTTGTTATAAGTAATCTATGAAAAAAATAACCTTTGCCCTTTTAACTACTGTTTCCTCAGTTGTTTTTAAAGAGCAAGTGACCTTTGTTGAATGTTGAAGTCATCGCTATACTAAAAATTGTATAGTACGTTTATAAAGCGTTTATATAAATAAGGACTGAAGTTTTTCGACCTGAGCTGCTCCAAGATTATTATTGCTAAAGGATAAACCAGTATTTATGTAGTACTAGCTGCGCCCCGCGGTTTTACCCGCATAAGTCTCGATCCCGTGGGAATATCGGGATAAAAAGTACCCTATGTCCTTTCCCGGGACTCAAGCTATCTCTATACCAAATTTCATCAAAATTGGTCCAGCCGTTTGAGCGTGAAGAAGTAACAAACATATAAACACACACACACACACACACACACACACACACTCACAAACTTTCGCCTTTATAATATTAGTGTGATAATCGAACTCATCTGATTGACGCATTGACAAACAAAAATAAATAACACTCTAATTTGGGTATCATCGTTTATCAATCTACATTTCTGTAGGTAATGTCATATAAAAGTTGATTAAAATACATGCGCTTAACATGTTTATCAAATAGATAAAGAAAGTGTAAACAAACATTTAGAGGATAATTTCAACAGTGAAAAGTACTCGGAGAATGTCGACAATGCACGAACGTAGTAAAATAGCCTATATCTAAGCCTCTTCCTTACATTATACGAATCATTTCTACATTTATATTTGTAATTAGCTTCAGAGGGGCTTGTGGCTAATTAATAACAGACGCACGGGTCGATCGATCAGGTTAAGCTATACGCTTGCCGCGTTTGGTCCTTGGAAGGGTGACCATCTTCACATAAGACCCCTCCGTGCCTCGGAAAACACGTTAAGCCGTTGGTCCCGGCTGTCATCCGTGGATCTTTGACAGTCGTTACAGGTCGTCAGAAGCCCGAAAGTCTGACAACCAGTCTTATCAAGGGGTATTGTATTACCCAGTAACTGGGTTGTTGAGGTCAGATAGGCAGTCGCTCCATCTAAAATACTGGTATTCAGCTGCATCCGGTTAGACTGGAAGAGATTAGCGCGTTCAAATTAACAAACTCTTCAGCTTTATTTTATTAGTATAGATAGTATAGATTTATATTATTGTGTATATAATAAAGAGTATTCTATCTATCTATCTATCTAAATAGCGTAATAGTTCCTTGTTTCACTGTAGCTCTTTACCATTACCATACATTTATCAAGATAAATGTTAAGATCCATTTGGAACAACGCCATTTGAGTGTATTTACACTCAAATGGTGTTGTTAACATTTCTACAAAAATGCGACGATGGCGACACTAAAACTACAGAAATATAACAACATGAACCTATTGCCATATAACGGGCATATTCTTATATCCAGACAAGAGTCTTTGTTATTTTTAATAGGATTTTCTCAATAGCGAAAATCTTATCACCCTGTTGAAAAAAACCGTCTACGTCATCATCATTTCATCTGAAAGAAGACGTCCACTGCTGGACATAGGCCTCCTCCAAGCACCGCCATTTCGACCGGTTCTGTGCTTCCGTTATGTTCTGTGAAAAACCCGACTATTTTTTTTATTAAAAAAAAAATATATAGACTACGCTTTAGTTAAAACAATGCTATTTCGTACGCCCATTGACATTTTGACCTTTTTTGTGGAAACAACTTTAAAGACATTTTTTCATTGAATATTGAAAAACTTCCTGACGATTTATCTTTCTGATAAGGTGATAGCGATAAGGTTAAATAAACAGTTGTGGACATCAAGTATTGGTGTAAATAGAAATGCAAGTACCCAAAGTTGGAAGTTGACATTTATCGTCGGAGGTTAAAAAAAAAAATTGCTGTTCCACACATTTTGACCGCGTAGGTATTGCGTATTTGTAGGAAACAGCTGATTTTTCAAAAAATAACCTATGATCACAAAAATGAAGTGGCAGTGGGCAGGGCACATTCCTCGCAGAACAGATGGCCGATGGGGCCGAAAGGTTCTGGAGTGGCGACCGCGTACCGGAAGGCTTACCGTTGGAAAGCCTCCCACAAGGTGGACCGACGACCTTGTGAAGGCTGCAGGAACTTCGACCAGTTCTGTGCTTCTCGCATCCAACGGGGATGCGAGAAGCACAGAACTGGTCGAAGTGGAGGTGCTTGGTCGAGGACTATGTCCAGCAGTGGACGTCTTTCGGCTGAAATGATGATGATGAACCTAATGAAACATTTCAACGTCCCTTGCGTTGTAATGTTTCGTAGGTGTCCACTGTCCAGTGTCCAGAATCATGTGCTGAATCCGTGGTAACAAGGTTGCGCGTCAATATCCCTGCCACCCTGTATAAAAATAGGTCAAGCCATCATTACAACAATATTATCCATTCGGAAAATTGCTATTTGCGTAACGCACTATCAGTAGCAATGGGTTTCATTTTGACAGTTCAACGACATTCATTGCGTTATTTACGTTGTAGAGCAGACACATTTTTCGAACATATGACGCAATGGATCAGCAATATCCTTCAAAATGATTCAGGTTGAGATTGATAGTGTGTTACGCAGTTAGGGTGCTGAGTTCGCTAGACGCGCATTAAAGTATCGCCACTCGTGGAGGCTATTTTAATGCAAACCATATCAGCCTCTTCACATAAAGCTAGATTAGAAGGCCATATTCATTGCAAAACGGAGTACAAATGCAAAATATTTTATTTCACATAAACCCACATGGGGCACTTCTTCTTAGCGTGTAGATGGCTGTCTATATACAGTCAGCCCAGAATTTGGCTACGAGCTTGGCACCTGGGGCACTTATGACTTGAAACGTTATAAATTAGGTAAGGTGCACGGTTCCAATGGGGAGGAACCGGCTAAAAACTCCACGACTAATATATCTGTTTTCGTTGTGTCGACTACTTCGTAAAAGTTTTAGTGAATACAGTATTCTTCGTTACAAGGACGAAATGCACCTAAAAGTACAAAATTTTCTCACATGAAAGAATTTGCGTTATATTGTCTTTAAAGAAGTTATTTGTCATTACAGATATGCCGGTTTTGCTGGAATCGAATTCGGGAAGGCGAGAACGGCCTATGTCCGGCTTGTCGGAAGGCCTACCCGGAGAACCCGGCAGACTTCACTCCGCTCAGTCAAGAGCAGGTAAACTATTGCGATTTTTGTTAGTTGTACTAGTGGGTAGTTTTGGACTATATGGTCTGTTCCAAAAGTACTTGATGAGAGAGTAAATAAACCATATTCAGATTATATTCTTACGCAGTCACTCTCTTAAGGGAATTATTAACAAATTCACAATTATCTCACCACTTTTTTAAACATTTAACATGATTAAGGGCTGATTTTTCCAATGCCAGATAATTATATCCGAGGAATAATTTTGAATTTTTGACAGCTCTTCCATACAAAATCTGTCAGACGTCAATTTTATTCCACGAATAAAAATTATATCTGTCGATTAAAAAATCAACCTTAAATTAATTGATAAATCATTGACGAATAATTGAAAATTGGGGTTATAATTAAACTAAATTGTTAAATAACATCTTAAAAGTGTTCCCTCATAGGAAGAATTCACCTCTAATGTAACAATCCAAGACTCGATTTTGATCATTACTAGCAGATTATTAGCAATTCTCACTCACTGATGTAATGGTCGAATCTGAACTGTTACATTACTGGCGAATGCTCCCGGTGTGGGAGCGCCTTTAAGGTTTATGATTATTTAATCAAATTAAAGCACTCAATTTGTAAATTTGCATCCACAGGTACGGCTTTCTGATCCATTTATTTACATTTTCATCAGATTCTTTTTAAATAGACCAAAGATATTTGCGGAATGTTTGGCGTTAGAATTGCTTGACTTGCTACCAATAATGAATCATTATTGCCGGTTCTGTGATTGGTGTTGTGATTGTTGGTGTGTTGTTGCGGAAAATGTTTTTTTTTTCATCTGTATTACTGCTTCAATGAATGGTTAAAAGGAAAATAGCTTCAAAGCAATTTGTCCATTTATTGAAACGAGATTCGCTCGTTCAAGAAGGTACATTTATTCATTGACTAATAATGGTTAGTCACTATTAGAAAATCGATAAGCAATAACAGTTTATTGATATTATCATAGAGGTGGATGCTCCTGTCATCTTCTTTGTCAGTAATTTGATGCTCGAGTATGCAGGGAGCCCTAATATTTGTTGAGGCCAAATAAAACGCGTTTATTTTGGAGATCTTTTCATTTAATTGAAATTTCTAGTAGTTTTTGAAGTTAATTTAACATAACTATTGTGCAGGTGGCAGCAATAAAGACGGAGAAGAAGGCGCGCGAGCAGAAACGGCGGAACAAGACGCTCGAGTCTCGACGTGCGCTAGCCAACGTGCGCGTCGTGCAGAACAACCTCGTGTTCGTGGTAGGACTGCCCGTCCGCCTCGCCGACCCAGAGGTGAGTGCACACGTCACACACGTACCAATAACAAATAGAATAAGCAAGCTTTAGTAAAAGAGCTCCTTGAGAAAGAACTCGTCCGGGGTACTATATGAATATTTACGAATTTCTACTGCAAGCAACGCATGCAGCGTTGCTTTGGGTGCGGGTGTGATTTCAAGCGCATTAGCCTTTTCAGCTTAGTTTTTAGGATGGATATACATCTGCAATGCTTTTGGTATTGCAGATGTTCATAGGCAGCGGTGACCAATCACCATCAGGTGGGCTATTGTGAATGTTGTACTAACCATGGCAAGACAACTATACATCTTATCGGAGCTCATTACTAACAATGTCACTAATGTGGCAAGTGATTTATGGTTCTCACCTCCCCTATTGAACGATCGAGCATACAATGGTGTAGCGACCTACTAACATCACTGAACAGTAACCATTTGTATTGTGGTGGTGGCCTGTCACCTATAGTAAAAGTGAAACAAAGTTAAACAAATATCAATTTTATTTCAATGACGAATAAGTTGAATTTAGAGTGACGACCAGCACTATTGAAAAAGTCATAAAAATCTTTGAAGTTGCAGCGTTAACTGAACTTTATTGTGTAGTAATTAAAGTTACTTTTTCCATTAATTCATATTTGTTTACATATGTGGCAAATAAATCGCGAACGCAGATTACCTTTCGTCCTACCTACCTACCTTCTATAGGCAACCAGACCATTAAGTACTAATGGTTTGTTTGTCTTTTATTAATCACAAAACCATTGCGCCTTACCACATAAAATAAGTATCACTGTGTGCTAAAAAAAGAAATAAAGTGTGTTCTCTTTACTGTTACAGATCCTCAAACGGCAAGAGTACTTTGGCAAATATGGCAAAATTCACAAAGTAGTTATAAACCAGAGTACCACGTATGCAGGGTCACAGGTGAGAAATATTAAGACATACTAACTGCTCAAAGATTTTCGGCAAAGAGAAGGCCTGTAAAAGATGGCGTCGAAAGGTTTTTTTGAGGTAAGTATCTCGAGTAACAGTCAAATATTTGACTTTAAAGACTGCATGACTGAGTCTTGCGACGATACTGGGGTTTAAATAAAAGCACATCAGGCGCTTTGGGTTCCTTTTTTGTCACCGGCGATAAGAATTTAATCCGTTTTCTTTGGAAGTAAACCAATCAACAGGCTTGGCCTGTGATCAATACTTGTTGCCTCTATGAGAAGAAGCCTCTGCCCTGCAGAGGGGTAATTACGACAGTTTTAAGAGGAAATCTAGACTAAAGCTATGTAATGAAACATGTAATTACGTACAAACTTTGTCAGGTTTTTTGTAGATATAAAAATAAATGGGCCCACCAAAGATTAATTTTTGTTCCTTCTCTGTTTGAGACTTACATTTTAAAATAAGGACAATATGATTGCAACCTAACCTCCAGTAGGCCCGCGTGGTGGATTTCCTTCCCTCTCTCAAAGGAGGCCTGTGAATCCCAGCTGTCGGAACATTATAGTCATATACAGAATAAGATTTTGACTTGTGACTAGATAACTCAAAAGTGTAAATTGTCTCCCCCAGGGTCCGTCTGCGTCAGCGTACGTGACGTACGTGTCGCCGTCAGACGCGCTGCGAGCCATCCAGGGCGTCAACAACGTGACACTGGACGGGCGGGTCCTGAAGGGCTCGCTCGGCACCACCAAGTATTGCGCCAACTTTATGAAGAACCAGCCCTGTCCCAAGCCAGACTGCATGTATCTGCACGAGCTAGGTAGTGTATAATATGTGGATATTTCGTATCATATTTGACTAAGACGGATTTTTTGACGTGAAAAAGTCTTATAAATCAATGAACGCCGGCTGCACGCACGAAAAAGCATGACTCATTGTCACGTTCCGCCTGAGCCGAGTGTGCAAGCGAGAGCGCGGAACAAGCGATAGAGAGGCACGATCGGATGTTTTCTTCTGACGTTATCACGTAAAATTATCGTCCGTAAACCGACTTTACAGACAACCAATTTATCAACGCCAGATATCTTTACACATACATAAACATAACTTCACGCCTGTGTATCCCAAAGCATTAGGCAGAAGTGTACCGATAGTACTCATATTACCTATATTATCTCAACCTGAAGCTGCTATGATGTGACTGTCTACATAGTTTTATATACCTAATGGTGATGGTGTATATTTACAGGTGATTCAAAAGCGTCGTTCACGAAGGAAGAGATGCACGCGGGCCTGCACCAGGTGTACGAGCGAAAGCTTCACAACCAACTGTTGCAGTCACAGCGGGACAAACCAGATGAGAAACACAACAATAGTTCAGGTAAGTGCCTTTCGATAATAGCATGATAACTGTGATTAGTGGTACACTCTACGGACTATGTAAGGTTTATTTAGGGACTCTGGTGTTTCACGACTAGTGTATAGAACAGGGCTTCTTTATAATAGAAGAGATGACAATCCATTTCATGAATCAGTCGCAACAGTTAGCGATAAAATATGTGACATTTCTCGTTACTGTACTGTAAATCTTAAATCAAAAACAAGCATGGAGGCAGGATGTAAAAAATCAAATTCAATAGTATTAGCTCACCAGTATCTTTTACAAGATCTTTTTCATAATTGTAATGCTTTAAGCTGTCATTCATGGATCTTTGATAGTCGTTACGAGTCGTTAGATGCCCGAAAGTCTGACAACCAGTCTTAGGGGTATCATGTTACCCAATAACTGGGTTGTGGAGGTCAGATAGGCAGGCGTTCCATGTAAAATAATGGTAGTTAGCTGTATCCGTTCAGACTGGAAGCCGACCCCAACATAGTTGGGAAAAGGCTAGGTAGATGATGAATGCGTTAGCTGGCCTCACGTTATGCGTGTGCGCATTTGAACGCAAAACCGCCGAAACCTTTTAAGCCAAAAACTGACCTTTAAAATCAAACTTAAATAGACATGCCATCACAAAGATTTTGCATACATGTGCTAAACAAGTTTCGGTAGAAACTCGTAGGCGGACTAACAAATAAAATAAACTTAATTGCATGACGTCATAATAGGTTTAATCTAACACCATATACAAAAAACCAGTTATTATGACTTGTTTACCATAATTGTACCGTTTTTGTTCTCCGTATATCTTATACCGTTTTGCAAAAACTTGATAATGTATTACGAACATATCTTTGACTAAAAATGACGAACGTTTAACTAAAAGCATTACGAAATTTAACTTACAGGTAATTCTAGTACGAATGCAGAAAAAAGCAGTTCAAAAGATGGTACGTATCATTATTTCTCTCAAAGAAAATATACATCGGAACATTCCAGAAAATTCTAATATTTCTTTTCTGAAAATTTCAGGTAATCAATCGAACTTTATACCAACTACAGTGGTCACATCGTCTCATATAAACGTAGTCAATTCTTCTAAGTGAGTACCGTTTAGTGAAAGGTTTAACGGGCGTATACAGCTGAAAATACAGTAATATGTGTAGTAGTTTATTTCAGGGATCCTTTTAATATCACAATACCTTGTAAATCATTTTTCACACACTGTTTCACAACACTTTTATCTTTAAATATAGACACTAGCTGTATTCGTCCTTAGGGGCTAGATTTGTTTGTACGGAGTGGTTGGCATTGGACGATTCAATATTATGACTCCTAGATTCGGTCCTCAGGTTTACACGAGGGACATTTAAATGATAATAATAAGGTAAATGGAGGCTCGCATCTTTCTTTCATAAAGGTTAAACATAATAAGAGCGATGAGGCCCTGGGGTAGATACCCACGGCAGGCAGACTAAAAGATCTGTTTGAAAAATCACAGTATAAATAGGGAATTTTAATTTTATATCATTTTGAATACTATCTTTAGGCTAAAAGTGGGTTTACATTGGTTCACATATCTTCCCAAATCTTTGTCAATGTTAACGTAATACAATATAGCAATACCAGACACTTTAAAAGTGGAATATAAATAATAAAGAAATAGAAAGTAAAATTAATAAACGGCATTACATCATACTGTAATTTATCAAACGTTCTACTTTCTCTTGTCTGATGCCATAACACAAAACACTCGCTAAATAAGTATTACTATATATGGGAAACACCTACATTCAGCCAGTAGTAGATTCTAATGAATAAAAAAAAATAAATAACCTTACTTATTTGTGCCGTAAGCAGCATTGCTGTGTTCTGGTTTGAAAGGTATAATAACAGGCACATGAGCCAACAGGTTTGCCTCTTCAGCACACCTGCGATGCCTTAGGCATATGTCTATAGACGTCGAAACCTGAAGCCTGGTGAAAGCGTCATGATAACCCGCGAAATTAAAGTTTTCTGACGTTTTTTGCAATTTTGTAGGGCTGTATCAGGTTAATGTTGATTTAAATATGGTTCGCGGCTGTAACACATATTTATAGAATTATAATCATAAAAGGTATCAATACTGAAGTTCATATTACCCTATTGAATGACTATTTCATAAAATCATGTCATTTGAGCCCAATTCTATCTTATGGAGTCGTATTATGATTCTAATGATTATAATTCTGTAAAGCCATGTTCGTTACAGTCGCGAATCATATTTAGATCAACATACAGCCTGACACTGACCTGCAAATTGCAAAAAACGTAAGTAAATTTCAGTTTCGCGGGCCACCTTAGCGCATCCCCTTTAAACGACGCAAATCATTAGTTGCTCCAATTTTATTGTATGCCACAGGCAAGAAACTTGCTTTTCATCAGATGGACCGCGTTCTTCATTACCATAAACAAAAGTATCGTTCCAAAGCCAGCCTCTCCACACAAAACTCGTCCCTTAGCGTTAAACCTACACCCGAAACCGATAGTTGAATACATGATATCGCTTACAGATCTAATAAAAAAGAATCTATAAACGGCAACAGTGGTTCGAGCAGTGCGGGAAGCAGTAACGGGGTTGGCAGCAATGGTAGCGGTAAGGAAGCCTGGCCCAGTCTCGGATCGTCGCCGCCTTCAGATAGTCCCGCCAGAAAACAGCCCAGTCCCAAACCACAACAGTCTACGGGTAAGTAGAATAGAATAATCTTTATTACGTACACAGTGGCGTGCCTTGGTTTTCAGAATAGGTAGGCACTAGGCCGGGTCTAGTCTAGGCAAACGCGGTCACTAATCAGAAAAAAAAGTGAGGTCAAAAGTGTGGTTATTTGAGTAGGCATGCCTACTTAAGGGTGATAAATTGCGAAGGTTGAACGTCATGGTATTACGCGTGAGACGTACGTATTTCTAATTTTGTCGTATTAACTAGAACGAGCAAACACCAGTGACAATTTGCGAATAGTACTGGAGCCGAGTTGGCCGTCCGGCAACTGCCTACTGCCGCGCGTGTTTGTATGAAGATTTTGTTTTTTGTTAGGTATGATAATTTTGTGAGTTTGATAATGGGGCACACACACTAAAATGTAATTGACAGGCTTATGTTGATATATCGAGGTAGGCACTGCTTATATGCCTATATGCAATGCACGCCACTGTACGTACACCATATGTATAAATTACAGACAAATATAGAAACTTTGCAATGGGTGATACAATGGGTTAAAAGTGATCTTTTAAAGACAACCTTTGGATGGATTAAAAAGGGGAAGGACAGACAAATAATGAAGGTAGTCTGTGGTGTACCATACCAAGTAGCGTTTTATTATTATTTCATTAAAATTATGTTTATAAGGGAATTTGGAAATTTTTGAGGGGTCAAATCGCTCCATATTATGTATTAGGGGCAAGTCTTCTATTCTATGAATGAAATAAGCATGCTAAAAAAACAAAACAAAAAACCGTTTCAATATTTGAGAAAAAATTATGCCTGTTAACATTTTGACTTGTAGGCCTGGTTTGCACCACAAATCACCAAATAACTTTAACGAAAACAAACATGTTTATGAACATTGAAC
This sequence comes from Amphipoea lucens, assembly GCA_947508005.1. Classification (NCBI taxonomy): domain Eukaryota; kingdom Metazoa; phylum Arthropoda; class Insecta; order Lepidoptera; family Noctuidae; genus Amphipoea; species Amphipoea lucens. The sequence continues at coordinate 7,931,787 of OX382381.1, read as the reverse complement.
GTACGAACGTGTTATACATACATTCGTGTTGCGATAAATGTATTTAGTGACTAGCTTCAGCCCGCGACTTTGTTCGCGTGAAACTTCTTGTTTCCCCCGAGTCACCCCGTCGTATCGCATCACCCGCACGCGCTATCACTTAACGTTCTTTTTGACTTTTTTTCTTTTTGCTCGGCTCCTAAGGGTCATAGCGTGATGTTAAATAGCCTATAGCCTTCCTCAAGAATTGGGCTATCAAATGCAAGAAGAATTTTTCAAATCCGACTGGTAGTTCCAGAGATTACCCCTACATACAAACTTACAAATTTTACCTCTTTATAATATTAGTATAGATTATAGGAAACTGTAGCTTAATTCCATATAAGTAACAGAAATAACTGTTTTCGCCAGATCAACAATCAGTCACGCAATCCCTTGGTCTCAAACCTTTACCGCATCCACTCGGTTACAAATTACTTTAATCAACTTACCATCTTTTTTTTGACTCGAAAAGGAAAAGTTAATAATACGCAAATTATAATATTTTCAGTTAAGTCACAAGAAAACGGCACATCAGAATCTTCCAGTCCCACGCAACAGGTACAACAACAGGCTCAAACAAAACAGAGTAAAGACACACACACAGACAACAACATCAAAAGAAGCAAGGAATCAAATAGCACAAACGGCCAAAGTAGCAAGAAAAGTAAAACTGACAAATCTAAACAAAAGTCTAGCAATAGTATTAATAATGATAATAATAACGATACCGAAATATTAGATACCAAACAATTTAGTAGCACACAGACGAATCACACGTCAGTGTTTGACAACGACTCACAGAGTTTCCTGTCAAGCGAGCTAGATGAGCTGGAGTCAGAAAGACACTCATTGCTAGAAAAGCATTCTCTCCTAGACAGTTCTTCCCACTCTTTACTGGATGACGAGCAACACGGGCTACTCGAACCAGAGCATAACCCACGCCGCTTGCTCCCAGGCCTCGATCACCTCCACCAAATCCACAAGAGTCCCATGCTGAACGGCTATGGCTTGCTAGACAGAGATCCCCTCACATATTTATCCAACGACAGACAAATTAGCCAAATTAACCAAGGCCTTATGGATCAAAAGGAGCTCTTGTTAAGGGATCGCAGCCAAAGTGAAATGCTTATGAGACAAAATGAATTATTGGCGAGGCAACACAATGTTATGGTCGAGCCGAAACACTATATGCAATCTAGTATAGGACTCGAGTCAGCTAGTGAAATATTAGGTAAGGTTCTATACAGCGGATTTCTTTATTCGTTGGTGAAACTTCGTAGACTGAAAAGTGATTTCCTGATATCATAATTTCAAGTAACTACGTGCGACGCATGGGCGAGTCCGTCAGGGGTAATTGCGTTACACACTATCAGTAGCAATGGCTTTCATTTTGACAGTTCAACAACATTCATTGCGTTATTTAAGTTGTTAAACACACGTACAAATTTTTCGAACATATGAAGCAATGGATTAGCAATATCCTTCAAAATGATTCAGATTGAAGGTGTGTTACCCGATTACGGTGCGTGTTCGACTTGAAAGTATGATTCTTCTTTTTTGTATTTTTTTTTTTGTATTTTTTTTTTTGCGTTTCGTTACTCATAATTTCAGTTTCGCCAACTAATAAAAACAACGCAGTATATCTTTTCACAGTGTTTCACTTGTGTTGTTGGTTGCGGGTGTAATAGCTAAAATCTTTGTGCAGGTGCTAATTTTCATCAAAATCCCAATATGCTTCCACCGTTCGGTATGCGTGTAGACAATTCCATGGGCGGTAGTTCAATGTCGGCGAGTTCTCTGGCGGGCAACTCAATGGGCAATTCGATGGGCAACTCGATGGGCAACTCGATGGGCAATTCGATGAGCAACTCGATGGGCAACTCGATGGGCAATTCGATGGGCAATACGATGAGCAACTCGATGAGCAACTCAATGGGCAATTCAATGGGCGGGTTCATGATGCACAATCAACAGTTGCTGCAACAGAATCAACAACAGATGCAACAGACTGGCCTTGTCAACGGATTCGATACACCACAGTCGGCAGTGAGTACTTTATCAGACGTTTTTAATATAATTATAAATAAATAAATAATAAAACTTTATTGTTCAAAAGTTTACAGAGGTTTTACACTGGCCCAAAACTAGGCAAGCCTGTATCTTGGGCACCAATTTGAATATACAGGGTGTTACGGAAAGGGTATATCAATACAAACGGGTTGAAGAATGTATCTGGTCTAGAATCTCTGTACAAAATTTCAGCTCAAAAGCAATAACTTTGAAAATGCTTAATATTTTTTTATTTCAATAGTTTATTAAATTGAAATCATAACAAACGTGTCACCGCACTACGAGGGTCATTATCCATTATCTGTAGTGTGTCTGTGCGCCTAGTACACGCACATCACGCCGCTGCGCGCCAGTGCAGCGCCGTGATGTCGAAATAAAAAAATATTTAGCATTTTCTGTAACACCCTGTATTTTGTAATTTATTAATGATTTAGCACAGTTATAAATGTAACAAAAAGACGATGATCTATCGCTTTATTAAGTTACGATGATTCACATAAATTTCGGAAAATCACCATTTCGAATTGTCAATCAGAACATCTTGTGAATCTGTCTGCTAAACACAATGTGAAAAATGAAAGGCGAAATGTGATTGTACTACAGAAACAACTCTACCTTAGGGCCAAAGCACACACGCTACTTTTTGCATCGGCGATCGGCGATTCAGCTGCTTTTCAGAAGCTAAATGCAGCGACCAAGCATTCCACATCGCACACTTAAAAACGCCAAACGCGGCGATTCAGTCGCTTTTCGGAAGCTCGATACAGCGGCTGAACGCTACACTCCGCACACATTCGGATGCCGGTTGCAGCGATTTGGCATTTGCGCCAGCATCGGAGCAGTCGCTAAAACGCGCGATTCCGATACCACGTCCGAACGCAGAGAGTCGCCAAAACGCGATGCAGCATCGATACAGCCGCAAAATCGCCGACCGCCGATGCAAAAAGTAGCGTGTGTGCTTTGGCTCTAACTCTTCGGGGATTATTGGCGTGATGTGATGTTGTTATGTTATGTGTTAGTTTTTAAATAATTTTATATCTTTACCCACAGAACGAAGTGCGGTATCTAGCTGAGAACATGGACAAGTTCTTCACAGACTTTCACAAGGCACAACAGATGAGGCTACAGTTGCAACGAGGCACAGACGACAGACGCCTAGATCATGCGCACTACCCACAGAATATGCTCAGCGCGCAGAGCCTGGAGATGCAGCACAAACAAAGGTAATATTATAAAACCGACATAATAATAAATGAGCGTCTATTATAATACTTGTAAACCGGGTTAAGTAAAATTTCACCATCACTTTTTGACCCATTTATTCCGAATGTACTGAAGTCTATAGTTGGCTGCGCCATAGGTGTATGTGCGGTGGGACTGCGGGGAGGGGGCGCATTACTCAGTACGTGCGTTTCGAAACGCCGCCTCAACCCTGTCCCCACCTCAGCGGCCAACTAGTTCCGCGCGGACTATAGAACTAGTGCTTTTCTAACATCTTTCATTTACAAAAGACTGCATTTTAATTCAACTCACCCTTCAGGAAGCAATGGCCTCTCATTGCTTCCTATTGTTCAAGCTGTAGAGAAGGATCTGTGCAAACAAGTCGGCAACAACACGTTTGCATGCTTCATACAGGGAGGCACAACCTGTTGCTATGGATTCAGTACATGATTCTGGACCTCTGCATTGAGATTTTTGTTTTTTTTTTTTTTTAATTTGTTGTGCCATACATTTTTGTGGATGGGTGACCATCTTTACATACCGAGATCCCTCCGTGCCTCGGAAAGCACGTTAAGCTGTTGGTCCCGGCTGTAATTCGTAGATCTTTGACAGTCGTTACGGGTAGTCAGAAGCCCGAGAGTCTGACAACCAGTCTTACCAAGAAGTCTCGTATTACCCAGTAACTTGTTTGTGGAAGTCAGATAGGCAGTCGCTCCATGTAAAATACCGGTATTCAGCTGCATTCGGTTAGACTGGAAGCTGACCCCAACATAGTTGGGAAAAGGCTAGGCAGATAATGACATTTTGATAGCGTGGGTATTGATTGCACTTTTGTAGGAAGACAGCAGATTAAAAAAAAACAACGACAAATTTCAACATAGAGTGGTCCAGAATCATGTACTCAATCCATGTTAACAGGTTGTGCGTCGATGTTCCTGTCACCCCGTATACCTATGCATCTTTAGATACAAAAATATTTGACTCTCGTTAAAATGTTCCAAAGGTAATCTTAACACTTTGTTTTTTTTGTTAGCAACAATTCGTATTACATCTTGTGTTTATCCATAACTAAACTATTCCAGAATGAACAATATACGCGGTAATGAAGGCAATGGCGGTCGCGCAGCCGGTGACGGCGACGATGACCTAGACTTCGACCCCTTCAAGGAAACACAGAAGGCGTTCGCAGAACTTATGGAGACAGAAATGATGCAAAACACAGTTTCGAGCGGGTAAGTCGAAACTACCGTATACAGGGTGAATTTTCCAAGTGGGCGCGGATGGCCCAATCCGAAGCTATGAGGAATAGCGAAAAGTACTTAAAGGAGTCACGGACTCGATTTTGATGAAAACTAAAACTGCAACATTGGATTTTTGTAAAATCAATATTGCTAGCCAGGAATCAAACCCGTTGATTTTGAAAAAAAAAACACTGTATTATTACACCATTCGATAGTGTCGCTAATAAGGATCGAATTCTGGAAAGTAATGACATACACACCCACTTGAAAAATTCACCCTGTACATAGGGACAGTTTCTCGATCGAATTTTATCGCAAAATTAATGTGACTATAGGCCGGCCGCTTAACTGATGCGATTGGCTGTTGATAATTAATTCAACCAATCATAGCAGAGAGAGCAGTGGTGGCCCAGTGGTAACGGCCCCGACTTACGAGTTGTAGGTCGTGGGTTTAAAGGACAGGCACTTTGTGTAAATAATTTCATCACCACTGCTTTCAAAACGGTGAAGGAAAACATCGTGAGGAAACCAGCATGTCCTAGAACCAAAAATTCGAAGACATGTGACATCTACCAACACGCACTGGGCCCGCGTGGTAGATTACAGCCCACTCCCTCTCGAGCAGAGGAGGCCTGTGTCCCAGCAGTGCGAACATTATAGGCTGATTATGCTAATTGCAGCAGTTCGAGACAGGCAACAAATACCGTTTTGTTTAACAAAATACGTGTATTTCTTTTATTCCAGTGACAATATGGACCGTGTCCGCCGCTCCCGCCTCGCCCCACCCGGCTTCAGTCATATGAACGCGTTCGGTTTAGGACAGCCCCGCCCACAACAGACACACCATCAAAGTAATTGTCATTTCTTATTACTACTTATGTATAGTTTATCAATATGACATTCTCGAAAAGGGACTCCTTTTTCGAGGAGAGGAGGACGGGCCATCATGGTATATTTAGAACTGCTTTGTATATTAACCCCCTTATTCATAAAACTTATCAAACCTATTTTAGTTAAAATGGGGTTTGTCTCTTTCTTACACACAGAAATCACAACGTGACAGATAAAGACAAACGTTCTATAAACCTATTTTAGCTAAAATAGAGATAAAATAGGATTATGAATAAGGGGGTTAATTTATTAATGAATCATTTCACTGCCTACACGTTTATTAATTTATCTTGGTAAGATTGGTGATCTCAGTATGTTGTTATCAGCTCAGTGGTGGATACTGTCACCCCCTTTATTATTTTCTTTTGCTTTTTTATGTACCCCAACGAGCCACAATGCTCGACGATGACTTAGCTAGAAACTAGTCAGGACATTTCTGTTATAACCAAAAAACAGTTGTCCTTACGTCGCATTGTGTCCTTTTCAGGTTATAACTCAAATAGCGCCATGTTCTCAGACTGGACTCAGATGGACCCCGCGATAATGTCGACATCGGTGAACTTCGGGAAGAATGTGGGCGTCAGCAACGCGACGAATAGCAACAGCAACGCGTCGCTCAGCCAGCAGCAACAGGAACTGTTCGCGCGGTTCAACCAGCTCAGCGTGCAGCCCAACGGCGTCAAGCTACACGCGGGCAACACAGGCATGGGCGGCCTGGGCAGCATGAGCAACATGAGCGGCGCGGGCTCGGGCTGGGGCCAGAAGCTGGGCTGGGGCGTGGGCTACGCCGGCATCCCGCTGCCGCCCGGCTTCGCGCCCGCCAAGCCGGCGCAGCACCCCGCAGAGTGCATCGACGCAAAGTAGACCCCACATGTGCAATTCGACTGGTCCTCAACGGCGGATATTATATTTTCTATTCAGTAATATTATTGTTTCTTTCCGTTGGTGATGTGATCGAAAAATCTTTGTATTAAGAAAGAGCATATTTTAACGAGAGAAATATGATAACAAAGGAATTTGTAAAATAAATTAACCTATTTGTTTTATTTAAAAAAGTTTGATTTATTTATTTTCGTTCGGTCTCTGCTCGCTCCCCTGTGATGATTTATCATATTTCTTAGAGTGATTATTTTTTCGTTCTTTACTGCGTTTCGCTGAGCGTAATATATGTATATTCGTTATATATTATATATTTACTAGAATCATATCCCTGTTATGACAGATTATATTTTCTATATTAAAATGAGATGCCAATAACTCGCTGTTCCATTTGTACCTTATTGAGCCATTAACCATGAGAAAGATCATTTAAATTAAAGCAAAAAATTATACATTCACTCTTTTAATGACATACCTTATCATTCAACACAGAAAACGATAAAACGAAGAGTTGCATCGACGACGAAAATAGTTCATTCAACAGGTGTTTGATAAAAATAAAAATAGATTTTTTTAATTTTGGTTAAACCATCAGGTGTTTTTAATCCATTAGATTACAGCCAGAAGATATAGGTAAAAACATCCGTTAAAACATCATCAATAGAAAAATAGTGGAAAAAACTCTTATTATTGAAGCTAACTTAAAAACTGACCAAGCAAAGTTAATCAAAATTATATGGGACCACCCCTGAGGCATACCTAATCCATTAAAAACAATACATAGATATACAATTGCAGCCAAGCGGTGCCCAGCTAAGGTGCATTGAAGAATTGAAGACACTGACTAGAAGAATCATCAAAATTCGCATAGAAATGCCGGACATGCTGTACATTTATGCATATAACTTCGTACATGAGAATAATTACCTAATGTATTATATACTAAAACTTCCCGAAAGTATGTAGATCACTTTAATGAAAGAAAGATCAAAATCGGTTCATTAGTTTTTGAGAAAATCGCGGACACATACATACGGGTCGAATTCAGAACCTCCTTTTTTGAATTCGGTTAAAAAATCTGAAGTTTCAAGCCCCATCCTCTGCAGATATTTTCATGTTTTCTGTCGCTAAAATGAATAAGAAATCCTTGTAAACAACTGTTTTTTCGAATATTCCACAGTCCAATGTCACCAGCAGGAAAGGCAAAATTATTTTGCCTTTCCTGCTTCTTGGGGTCCGTATCAGCATGGATGAATAAAATTATCTATGGTATCAGGCAGGGGCAGATTAGTCTGTTTAAGCTTTTAGTCCGTCATTATACACCCGGGGATCCGGTCCGTCCCATGGCACTTCTTTCCCATTGTGCCATACGTATAGGCCTGCGCCCCAAGGCTCTAGGGCTAGTTTGGCCGGCAAAGTCGCTGCGTCTTCCGGGGTTATTGACCCACCTCCGCGGGTCATGTCTGACATCACATACCCTGGATGCACACAGTTTACTGTTATATCTAAAACAAGATTAAATCATTACTCTACTTTTGGTTCTCCGTAGTTGGGTAAAGATTTTGTATGGTTTTGTTTGTGTGGGATAGTGTTAGGTTAGTTAGTATTAGCTATGGATATAGATGTGTGACCTGCGTGTCATGCGCGTACGCCTCTAAGAACCAGTCCAAATAAACAGCTTGTCACCGAAGGCCGTGTCTTATTTAACAGTGGCGACGAGTTACGGTTACCCACGCACGCTCAGAAAAATATCATGGCGAATTTTATCGGATCAGTGCCTATTTTTGAGCTCGGCCAGGACTGGAACATCTTTAAAGAAAGGCTTTTTCAATGGTTAACAGCGAATACGTTGTTAATAAAAACAGAAGGAAAGGAAGATGATCAGCGAAAGGCGGTACTTCTAAGCGCACTCAACAATGATGCGTATAAGTTGGTACGCGAGGTAATTGCGCCCAAGACAGTTGAGGAAATATCTTATAAAGAGTTAACTACAGAGTTAGATAAGCACTTCGTGCCAAAAAAATCAGTGTTAGCTGAAAGATATTTATTTCATACGGCGGCGCAAGATGCAGGCGAAGATTTGACGCAGTGGGCGGCCCGGGTGCGGCGCCTGGCAGTGGACTGCAAGTTCGGAACAGCCATGGACGAAATGTTGCGGGATCGGTTCATCATCGGGATGATGCCAGGGCCGGAACGGGACAAATTGTTCATGGACGAAAAGGCTTCTATTACATTGCCCAAGGCGTTGGAAATTGCAGTGGCTGTGAATAGTGCAAAACGGGCAGCGCGACAGTCATCTACGGCAGCAGCATCGACAGCGACCAGCACGGACGTGTTCAAGATAGCGGCAAGACCGGCAAAATCGTCGGCAAAGTGTAGTGTGTGCGGCTATAACAATCATACAACGGACAAGTGTCGGTTTGCAACATATAAATGTAAAAAATGTGGAGAGAAAGGTCATTTAAAAAAAATGTGCAAAAAAAAACGTGAACAAGTTAATTGCTTACAAGCGTCGAATGACGAAAGTGATGACGACGGTTTGATTTATTAGACACCTCGGTGGCGGCGCCCGCGGTTGAGGTGTCAGCGTCGTCCTCATTATTGTCAAAAGACTTACAAACTAAAGTGCGCGAGAAACAATCCGTACAAGCCAAATATTATAAAGGCAGTAGAAACATTCAACTACAAATAAATGATGCAGTATTGTTAAAAGGAAGTAACAATAACAAGTGGATACGGGGCAGAGTTCAAAATAAAATTGGTAAAAGTATATACGACGTGTATATACCAGAGAAAAACATTACAATTAAAAAGCATAAAAACCAATTATATAAATTAAAAACGCACGAGGCACAGCAAGACAATGACATGGATTGGGCTCTCACGGACTCCAAGACGGATGGAGAACAACCTCCGCCACAAAGTGCAGATACTTCAGATCAGCAACGCTGTGTTTCACCGGGGGAAGAGGAAGAGTGGAGCGAGGCAAGCTCAGAGCTTAGAGAACTCATCAGAGAGCCAGCAGCTGAAACAATAGCTGAGCCAACAGCTGAGCATGGATCTGAGGCAGCTGCTCCTAAGCCCGATTTCCGAACGAATACGGAAGTTCGTCCAAAATTAAGGAATATTCCGAGAGCCAATTATCGGAAATTCTTCTAGTTATGTAACATTTTAGTTTAGAATATATGGTGGAGGGATGTTAGGTTAGTTAGTATTAGCTATGGATATAGATGTGTGACCTGCGTGTCATGCGCGTACGCCTCTAAGAACCAGTCCAAATAAACAGCTTGTCACCGAAGGCCGTGTCTTATTTAACAGATAGAAAGCACATTTCAGACAGGCGTGTAGATGGATCAGACGTGCTCACCTTCATGCGCATACGCAGCGTTATGGACATATATAAAAGCATGACCGTCCTTTGGGTCTGGCCGCAGGCCGGGAAAAATGTTCAACGTTGGCTTGGCCTAAATAGAACACCGATATTTCTTTGCACAAAATAAAAATAACTATTCCTGGGAATGGCACGTCAGTGTCGATGTCGAAATATGCATTTATTTGTAAATCTATACAAAAATGAAATGTTGTTCGTTTGGGTATTTTTTTTTAAATAAATTTTTGTCAACCATCGAATACCGGTTTTTACGGAAAGAAAAATTTTAAAAGTTCCCTTATAATTGTAGAATTGGGGAAAATTTTAAAGTTCTTTTGCTATGGGGTTTCTGTATTTATTGGGACGTCTGTCGGGTCGGCTAGTAAGTGTTATAATAAAGATGCAAGTACCTTTCGGCGATAATCTTCGATGCAACATAAAAGTATAGGCGTTGACTGCAACCTTCGAAACAACATACGGCGAAGCGCCCCATCCTTTAATTACTTCTTGGTCCTGCTGCACATCTTCAACATAACTGCTAATCAAACTCTTAAGTTCTTGCAAAGTCAAAGTCTCCGAACTGAATTCCTTCCTCAACTCTTCAGAAGGTATTCTAGATAAATGAGCAGATGAGCTGGTGATATTCACGATTTTCGCGCCACTTTTCACCAATGGCAAGATGGCTTCCGTAAAATCAACCAATGCCGTGAAGTTAATGGATACTGTTTGTTCCACTTGAAGAGTTTTCGGTTCTGGCGCGTCTTTCAAAAAAAGAATTCCAGCATTGTTGATGAGAATTTCCACGTCTTCATTTTCATCACGAATGTGCTGTACAAAGGTTTTAACACTTTTACTATCTGTGACGTCGAGTTGATGAAAAATAGGATTGAGTCCCAATTTTTCTAATTCCTCACAGGCTTTTCTTCCTCTGTTTTCATCTCGCGAGGTTAAATAGACTTTCCCATCATACTGCTCGCAAAGTTTTTTAACTATTGAGAATCCGAGTCCTTTATTTGCTCCAGTAACCACAGCTATTTTCTTTGACGACATTTTAGGTGCAACTATAAAATTAAACCATAGTAAGTATACAGTTATCAGCTCTGTGACATTGATTATGCAATAAAGTTCAGAGATATCAACATTTATCATAATAAACAAATATTTTTACAACTGCTATAGATATTATCTGAATTGTAGAATTAACGAATAAAGTTCATTTGTTTTATAAATTCTCTAGTCTAATGATCGGAGTCAGTGCCTCGGCTCGTCTTCGAGACTGACCTAGGAAGCTATGGCGCGGCGGCATTCTTTGGATTTATCAATGGCCAGAAGAAAGGCAGTGAAGAGAGATGTGGCGGGAGTCATTGGGGAAGACTTCTGCCTGGCAGTGTAGTAGTTGGTATAAGGATGATTGACCAAGAAACCATTGCAGACCGGTAAGTTCCAGTTTATTCTACTACCAGAATATCATTGACTACCAGCAAATTAGCAAGCGCAAGCTATATAGAATCCCTTCCAATTTGTAGCTGCCATAGAAATAAGGCCGCTCATCCATTGTACATATACTTAGCTGATTTACACTCTTTTTTTTTTGTTAGGTAGCTTTGAATTTTTCTAGTGTACAATAAAGTACCTATACATAAATAATTTGAGTTCTAATGCCGATGGTACCTACAATATGTTAGGCAATAATATTATTATGTGAAAGCAATACGTTAATTATCCGGTTGAATGCCGTAAATTACAGAAACAATTAAAAAGCCATTGTGTCTCGTGTGGATCCACGTTCCGGCAAAGTACCTATACGAAAGGTTAATATGACAGCGTAGTTTGAGCATGGCAAGATATACAAAGGATGCAGAACAAAAATATAACCTTTACACCAGTACCTACACCAGGAAACCATGCAGAAGAATGGAAGAATGTTTAACAAACACTACAACAGCGGTAAATAGTATAAAAAAACAAAATTTCAAAAACGCGTTATTTACAATACATACATATACTTACCATAAAACGTGAAAAATATTATTTCGATTGATCCATGGATTCTGAGAAGATTAAAGTTGACAATTCTTTCGAAAGCGACATCTGGGTTTAACTTTTACGAACTAAGTACCAACATGGATTGTGCAAGCGATAACCGAAAGGGGGTCAGTAGAACAACTGCCCTACTATATATCACGATCCCAGATTCTGTTTTTATGTCACAAGTCATGTGAAATGCTAAACCTTAGCTACTTAATTAGGTAGAAAAATCAACAAAGCGGCTTCTAAAATCTGGGACCCATGACGTTATGCTCGGTAATTATGATTAAGTAAGTGTTCCAAATGTGGCACAAAGAGTATTAACGGGTTGTAGTTGCAATGATTAACCATGCATGATGCAGTCATGCTAGACTTTATCAACCGTCTAGTCTAGTGAATTATGACCATTATAAGAGGAAACTTACCGTCACCCTTGCCCTTGTAGCCACGCCACGCAATCAATTAAAGGCTATATAGGTAAAGGAAAGCCTGGAAGTCAAGTGGCCAAAAACTTAGCTTGGAAACCTTTAAATCACGCTTGATTTTGGCGCCGTTCTGTAAAACTTCTATCCACATATTTATCAACGCGAAAGCAACAAGTGGTTGTCAAATAGTAAAAAAGCGCCATCTACATTTATCGCTTACAAACTAACAAACAAAACAGGTTTAGTCACAATCGGAAACTAGGTTAACTCGCGCGTTAGCGTAACGTAACTTAGAATAGTGATCAGTGTTAACTCACGACAATTCTGGAATAATTCGACGTAATGCTTCAGCTACCAACGATATTCACACCTCCAATACTTGGAGACGACACACTACTACGATCAATAGATTGGCTAGAGGGCTTACCTTGGAAGCAAGAAAATGTCGTGAAAAAGAAAGATGACAAGTATGAAATATGCATACATGTGAAGGACTATGCCCCGGAAGAGATTTCTGTGAAGACAGCTGACGGGTTTGTCGTGGTTGAGGGAAAGCATGAAGAGAAACAGGACGATTATGGTTTTATTGCTCGACAGTTCATGAGGAGGTTTCAAGTTCCTGAGGGGTGCCGGATTGAGGAGGTTCAGTCAAGGTTGACTCCAGGTGGCTTGCTGATAGTCTCGGTCCCCAGAGTGCCAGTGATAAAAAAAGATACTGTTATACCTGTTAAACATGAGGTCTCATCAAAAAGTAAATTGTGATAAAATTTTGTAACTAACGCAATATTGTGGTGACTTGTTTTTTTTTTGTGATGGATTTCCTAATCAACATTCATCTTGGTTGTTTTGCGGTTGATTATTTTCAAAGGAAAGCGGTGATATGTGTACCTACCTACTATAAATATTTTTGTTATATGTTTTAATTCATGAATTGAATTGTGTGATATTAAATTTATTCATTGCCAAGGTGTGACATTTTATTCTGTCCCAATGTGACGTTATTTTTATTATTATCTTAGATAACGTACAATTGACATTGACAATAAGCTAGGACTGGTTTGCGTATGAAATTTCTAATCACAAGGAATAATCTATTAATGAAAATAAAAAAGATTCTTAAATCAAAATTAATAAAAAAATTCTATATTTGTAAAGATTGATACTTGGCAGCTCAGAAAAAGGCGGAAAGAGGGTAGGGAAGCATTTGCCCAGCAGTGTGACATTAATGGCAAATAAATAATAAAATTAATAGATAATCATCAATCCTTTTTCTGTTACATTTTGCCTTTGGGTGGCTAACATGCGGCCCACTTGATGGGAAGTCACTGCCGCATGTGGCAATCCGCAATACCAGAGCCTTGCCATCCGAAAGACAGAGCTGAAATGTCTCATGTGCCTACAATACACTGGCACCTTTCTAACTAAAGCTAGCTACGCTGCGTACCGGCAGAAATATTTAATTTCTAAGACTAGATAGGTATACTAGAATCACCAGCTCTACCAAGTAGGTACAGTCAACAAAAACATCCCTTGTTAATTGACGATTAAATAATCGATGAACAAAATCTCTACCGGCATGTCGCACCTTCAGAATAGTAGTGACTTAACTCAAAAATCTAAGAAAGGTGAATATTAAAGAAGCGACGTTTTTATGGTAGAATAAATTCTTCTCGCTTCTTTAATATTCACCTAAAAGTGCGTACCTTTTAGTGACTCTATGATCGTAACTCGATTTCTTAGATTTTTGAGTTAAGTCACTACTATTCTGAAGGTGCGATGTCCTAGAACCAAGAATTTGATGACATGTGACAACTACCAACTCCCACAGGACCCGTGTGGTGGATTATGGCCCACCCTCTCTCATTGAGAGGAGGCCTCTGTGCCAGCACTGGGAATATATTTATGTGGGCTGAGTATGTTGTACTAGAAAGCCCTAGACCCAGGCACATTTTAATTGTGTATTCTGTGTACGTCGTATTCTATTATAATTTTGTTGGAAAGTCATGAATAGTAATAATGATTGTACAGTCAACAGCAAAAGTAGATGATGAAAATCAGAAATTCAATACTAATGAACGGAGTTCGCGTCAGAACTGTGTGGCGTCGAAGTGATTCAAAAGTATGTGATTGTAAATTATACCAAACATTTACTACTAGTACAGCTGCCATATATATGACGCGAACTCTGTTCATTAGTATTGAATTTCTGATTTTCATCATCTACTTTTGCTGTTGACTGTACATGTAGGTACGTGCCATTGTTGAATTCGTCTGTAACATTGTATTAGGCTTAGCAACAATTAATGTATCATGTACGTTTTGCCGGCTTATAAGCCGGTAAAACGTCTATTTATCTTTTAATACTATAGTATTAAAAGATAAAGACAACGTAATCTTTAGTTATTTTAGTAGATAACATTTGATTTGGCTGTGGTTTTCAAACGACTACTGTTCTCTAATGATATGATTGACAATTTAAAATTCCAGTAGCTGTTTGTAAGCCGCTGTTTGGAAGCCATTATTTTCTTGTTGCAAGGCAGTAAGGTTTATTTTTGCTTGTCTTGGAGTTGGTTCGATGTCCTGATGTTAATATCTCTGCCCTTGAATTCAGTTTGCCGGCAGAGCCGAAGTGATGCAGACTCCTCGCTGTGATAAGAAATAATTAATTAATTTAAAGGTGTGTGAAAAGGTTAATTTTTAAAATGAAAGTGTTTAGCATTAAGGAGTTCAGTTTTTTTTTATGCATCTGTGTCGAACCTGACTCGATCCAAGGAAGGTTTCACTTATAAACCGAATATTAAAGGGTGAATACGTAACCAGGTAAGTACTTGTTTGTATTGAGCAAACAGCTACGAATTCGCGCAGGTTTGTGAAAATATTGCTCAAGATATTATTCTGTGTTTACAAACGTCATGGCCTTTTAAATTGCGCTACCTATGTCAATTAAAAACTAGTTAAGTACACATAAAAACAGTGTAGATTATCTCTAGCGTTAGCTTGACGCAGCTGACTATACTGCATTACTTTGTTTATTTATTGAGTCCCGCGTCTATTACATTGAGTTGAGATAAATTGTATTTATGTTCCGTTTATTCATTTGTTTCCATAATAAATATTAGTGTTTTAAATATTTTTATAAAAAGACATATTAATATAGTAGCCCACTAGGCCACTTTATTAAAATATTCTGTGGCTATAAGAGTAGGGGAAGACCAAAGAAACGATGGATGGAATGTGTGAATGATGATAAGTATTATGGTTAGAAAGAGGGTGACTACCGAGATGACGACTAATAGAGAAGTATAGAAGAAAAAGACATGTTGCGCCGACACCAAATAAATTGGCAAAGGACAGGAGAATGAATGAATGAATAAATATATGTAGTAGCCCATTGTATCTGAAACACCCCCAAGCTACCTGTGGTCAGGGCTCCCGAGAGAGGAACCACCTAACGATAAATAAATAGGTACGCGCCTTGTTTTTG
This sequence comes from Amphipoea lucens, assembly GCA_947508005.1. Classification (NCBI taxonomy): domain Eukaryota; kingdom Metazoa; phylum Arthropoda; class Insecta; order Lepidoptera; family Noctuidae; genus Amphipoea; species Amphipoea lucens. Next base: position 7,916,157 of record OX382381.1, on the reverse strand, counting down.
TTTATCACGGTAAATCGCGGGGAGAAGGCGCGTTCTCAGGCGCGTTATACTTATCTGGCTATGCAAGTGCAACAATATGGGATATGCAAGGTAAGTATAAGGTGCAGCGCAGACGACACGCTTTTTGTGCGATCGAGTCTGTGGCGCACAAAATATCTCTTTGATTCTAAGTAAGCTTTTAGTGTAGTAGCCGAAAATTAGAACGCGACATCATCCTATGTTTATTACAACTTTCCAGGTGTATTCTATTATTATTTTATCTACAGTTTCCATTTTATTGGTACTAACAATAAAAAGTGCGTCACAGGTCGTCTGTCGTCTGCGCTGCACCTAACGCGCCTAGTCCAGAAGCCTTGTTGTTCTGGTGTCTAATAAACGTATTTATTTCAGCTAATTTACACCTGTAAATTAGCTGGAAATAAATGCATTTATTAGGCTTACGCCATTATAATTATATTAGTATGTAAGAATGTTTGTATGGCAGGTATGAGCTTCCTTAGGTCCTGAACCTAGGGTTACCATTTTGAAATTTGTGAAGTCCTGATACAAAACCGGATATTTGCAAATAATTCCGGTCATTCGGCACTTTTAATTCTTTCTTTTTTCCGTATTAATTTTTTTTTGTTTTCTAAAGAAAAAAGGCCGGTCAAATGACAAATCCGGACAAAGTCCGGACGAGGGTCTGAAAAGCCGGACAAATCTGGACGGATAACCTTAACTGCACCTAGATGCCATTTATGCCATAATAGGTAAAGGTACAAATAGGGTCAGCGCACACTAAGCAACAAAATGCTCGACCAGTCTCCATTGAGAAAATGTATAATGAACAAAATCTTTACTAAGAATAGAGCTGTTTAAAAGAGCATACGGGAACACACGCCAAATATCTCTTACACGCTATTTTAAACTCCACATTCATTAATATAGGGCCTCTTTTTTTAATTGTTTTGTGTGTGAGTGGTTAAAAATACCGAGAAAACGTCAAGTAAGTAAAAAGTCCCAATTTTCAAAATAAACTCTTTTTTATATGTGTAAAAAATAAAAGCTTGCTATTATAGCATTTCTATAAGCTCTATCTACTAAACAATCGCTAGATTAGATACCTCTCTAGAAGAAGAAGAAGGTAGGTAATTTTCGAGAGACGCATTCAAACTCCTCCACGACCGGACGGACGACAAGTCACGAAGTCACAAGTCCTTAGTTTGACAAGAACTGTTCGTAGCACCCTTTTATGGATCGGAAATCATCAAATGACCCCTCCCGCTCTGGATGGAGCGGAAGGGAGTGTCAGACTCTTACTGACTAAAACCCATCCGTGTTCCTTCCTTAGCCCTTTATGTTCCGGGGTAGCGGTAACCCTTTCGGGCAATCCCGCACCCCCGGCAGGCTTCGGCCCTGACAGGCCCCTTCCTTTTTGCTGACATCTCTTTGAGGCGCGCGTGGAACACGTACGCGCCGTCCGGCACGGGCCTGGTCCTGATCGGACGGTGAGCTACTCATTACTCTCCGTCCGCAGGCCCGCGCCTACGGTGGCCGGGAGTCGTCATGCGGCTCCCGACGCCCGGAGCGTCTCCCGCGGCGGCTGGGACGTGTGACTCTCTCCCTCAGCCGTTCCGCCACCTCCTTCGCTAGCATGACTGCTTCGCAGAAGGAGGTGACTGCCTCCCACTCCCACGATCTCTAGACCTAGAATCATGTGTTGAATTATCAGGTTACAGTTTCCGCGTCGATGTCCCGCGACCTGTCTCGCTGTACCTATAGCTCATCATCATCTGCCTAGCCTTTTCCCAACTATGTTGGGGTCGGCTTCCAGTCTAACCGGATGCAGCTGAATACCAGTATTTTACATGGAGCGACTGCCTATCTGACCTCTACAACCCAGTTAGGTACCTACTGGGTACGATACACCTTGGTAAGACTGGTTGTCAGACTTTCGGGCTACTGACCCGTAACGACTGTCAAAGATCCACGAATGACAGCCGGGATCAACAGCTTAACGTGCTTTTCGAGGCACGGAGGGATCTCGGTATGTAAAGATGGTCATCCATCCACGGACCAACCGCGGCAAGCGTAGCTTAACCTGATCGATCGACCCGTGCCGCTGTTATTACATAGCCACAAGCCCCTCACGCTGTAAAGCTATAAGGATTAAATATTAATTTTTGTTACCTACGCTGAGGTATTAAATATTTATTTTCACAATCAATAAATTCTTGTGCATGACGCAAATTAGGATTGTTATTTTATTACCATAAGATAGATAAAACTTGATAAAATAAGAGAAATAAATCATGTGCAAAAAAAAAAAAACGCTGCATGTTCCCTACATTTACGTTCGCTATGTAGGTACGTTCGTATTAAACTCGTCAAAATCTAGGGAACAGCCGATTCTTTTTTCGTAATTTTAGGTTTGGTCCCATAGTAAAAGTTGTTCATAATGATGAGTTACAATTACCTCTTAAGAGATTGTTGGTGTTTTTACAATAACCCTGAATACAAAACCTGTCTGCAAACGCGAATAAATTAATACTAAAGCTACTTAAACAATATACGTAGGTTCATTATTTAAAGTCTGCGAAAGTATGACCAAGCTAGCACAATCAGCCTATTACTTTCCCACTGCTGGGACACAGGCCTCCTCTCTTGGAGGGGGAATGGCCTGTAATCCACCACGCGGACCCAGCGCGGGTTTGAATTTTTGGTTCTGGGACACGCCGGTTTCCTCACGATGTTTTCCTTCACCGTTTTGAGAGCAGTGGTGGCCCAGTGGTAAAAGCCGCAACTTACGAGTTATAGGTCGTAGGTTCGAACCCAGATAGGCGCTTTACTTTGTGTAAATTATTTCATCACCACTGCTCTCAAAACGGTGAAGGAAAACATCGTGAGGAAACCGGCATGTCCTAGAACCAAAAATTCGTAGACATGTGACATCTACCAACCCGCATTGAGCCCGCGTGGTGGATTACGGCCCACACCCTCTCACAGAAAGGAGGCCTGTGTCCCGGCAGTGGGAAAATTATAGACTGATTATGATTCTATTGGTGTCATCATCGTCATCTTCCTCCTGGAGTCCTGGCCTCTTCCTAATTTATTTCGGTCTGTGTAAGCATGTCTTCTTGTTTCATAGATATAAATTCTACATTCCTTTTTGCCGCTAAGTAACCCCTTCCTAGCCAGCGCCCAGCCGTATCATCTTCACACAGTCCATCCATAGTTTCTTTGGTCTTCTCATGCTCTTTGTCCTCATTCGTACTAAAAAAATGCCCATTCCATAACAATTGATTTCCACACAACTCCTAACCCTCAGTCACCGGCACCATTTTCAGATAATTATCCTACACCTATTGGTACCTTATTTCTAATCCATTACACAACCCATTCTCATCTCAAATGAATGTAGATGTTTTTCATTCATCCCTTTTGTGGCCCAAACTATTAGTGTGTTCAGGACACTATAGCTATCTATCTATGATGAATGATGCGTTAATTAATTAATACCTGTAAAGATAACTAGATGAACACCTGCAGGATTGATTAAGTATTATCATATATGGGTATTATCGTCAATTTGTAATCTAAAACGTCTAGCTTAACGTGGCCGATAATGTAGATACTTAACCGCTACATATGCAGACGTCGTGAATCGGACATGTCATTGTGATCAGATAAAAAATGGGTACTTAATGCAATTATTAAATGTCAGTGCCAAGACATACTGTCATTACTGTAGGTAATGTAATTACTGTACTGTACTTTGTGTAAGTAATGACAGTAGTACTTGACATTGACATTTAAAAATTACCCATTGCATTATTGCATTATTTTTGTCTGATCACATGTCTGATTTACGACCTCTGCATATGTAGCGGTTAATTTTTCGGGCAGATATTCTTCTATGTATACAGGATGGCAGGGAAATCGATGCGCAAACTGTAACTATGAATTCAGCAAACAATTCTGAAAAAAAAAAAATTGCTGTTCCATATATTTTCACCGCTTCGGACTTCCACTCGCTCCGCTCGCTGCTCGATTTTTCGCTTTCCACTTTTCCATGAAAAACTGCTAAGTTAATCAACGCGTCTTGCCATCGGTCTTCCCACGCTCTTATCAAGTGGGCAATGGATTACAACACAACATGGCAACAGTGTTAAAATATCGGGAGCATTAACAAAAAAAAAAATGTTTGTCTGTAAAGTTGGTTTACGGACGATAATTTTACGTGATACCGAACGTCATAGGAAAACATCAGATAGATGCGTCACAAGCCGAAAACTTAGGCCGATCGTGCCTCTCTATCGCTTGCTTGTTCCGCGCTCTCGCTTGCATGCCCGGCTCAGGCGGAACGTGACAATGAGTCATGCTTTTTCGTGCGTGCAGTCGGCGTTCATCGATTTATAAGACGTTATCACGTCAAAAACGTGAGCTTCCTGTCACTGACAATTTAAAGACAAAGGTGTTTATTCGTAGGATATGATACAAGTTTGTTAGCTAGAGGTCAGGAGTCAGGACAAATCCGCATGTTAATGTTACCGTACTGGATTGGAGATGCTGTATCAACCTAAATAAAAATCTTTGTCAAACAATTTATTTTTTTTTGTATTCTCCAGGGCCTTCACAAATCCTCAAAATGACGATGATAGAAACGGATTCGTTTTTGGAGTACATCTTGGTGGAGTACCGCTGGATAGTCGTGATGGTGGCCTTGTTGCCCATCTCTGCGCTGTGGAAGGTGTGGTCTACCTTCAGAAACTATGTGGTCTTCAAGCTGAACAGCGCGCCCAAGATGCATGATTGGAAAGTCAAGGATGTTCAGAAGCAGGTAGGTTTTTATGGCGCTGCATGGTAATGAGTAAATTGACGTTAATTGAGTCGGTATTCTTGTGCGATGGATCCGTAAAGGAAAGAAAAAGAAATCAAAATATTTTGGTGTTTGGTCAGCACCATTGACATATATAATCATTGGTCAGCACCCTATAATTGCATCATAATAACACACTATAGATCTTAATCTGAATCATTTTAATCATTCATCGTGTTTTTGTGTCTGTTATTTTTTTTAATTAATTGTTTTCCTACTTTCTTATATTATTTATAAGCACTTGTTTCTGTGACAAAAAATAAAATCAATTATCAATATTTTAAAGGATATTCATATATGTTCGAAAAATATGTCTGCTTAACAACGTAAATAACGCATTTAAAGAGAATATAACCACCGTAATGAATGTTGTTGAACTTTGAAAATGAAACCCATTGCTACCGATAGTGTGTTACGCAATTACCCCGCTGGTGGTTGAATGAAAATCCATACTAATATTATAAATTCGAAGTAACTGTCTGTCTGTATGTATGTTACCTTTTCACGCCTAAACCGCTGAACCGTTTTAGATGAAATTTGGTAGGTACAGAGATAGTGTGAGTCCCGGGAAAGGACATAGGATACTTTTTATCCCGATATTCCCACGGGATCGAGACATATGCGGGTGAAACCGCGGGGCGCAGCTAGTTGCCCATAAAAGAAACATAACAAAACATGCACCGCAAGCGCATAGTGCAACATCTTAGAGATGATTTAATTGTACAGCATCGATGCGCAACCTGTTACCGAATGGATGTTTATTGAATTAGAATGACCAATTTGAAATGGTCAGAAGAAGAACGAAGGGAACTAAGATCACAATGTGTAGATACGTAATTCGCAGACCGAGTTTGCCTTTCAAGAGTTCTTGAGACTTTTTTTGCGCATATTCAGTTTCCCTAGAAAGAAAAATACTTAATTACATTTAAATACTTATGTGGTAAAAGTGACGCTTAAAAAGAACACAAATAAAAAAAATAACAAGTTGGGGGAAAACATAATGCGTCACATCCACGCAAAACGGCCATCGCTCAGCATAATGCTAAGACCCTATACGAGACAGAACACCAGCGCTGGTTTTCAGCGACTGCCGGCGTTGACGTGATGACGTCAACCAGTGCAGGATACGATTAGATATAAATAAAAAACAGCAATAAAATATTTATCATAATTATACTAGATTTTTTTTACCTTCCAGGTGAAGGCCTGGCTATCAGGGGACCGCAGCACCCGGCTGTGCACCGCTCGCCCCGCCTGGCAGGCCATGTCCTTCCGCCAGGGAATCTACAAGAAAACCTTCACCAACATCAGGGTCAACCTCGTTGATGTGCTGGAAGTTGACATGGATAATATGGTAAGTGAACACTTAAGGCTTTATTGGTTTACTATCTCAGGTCAGATAGTATTAAATAATGTGACAAAGTTCAATAGACACGTGGCGCCATCTATTATCATTATAACGTTATTGTGCTTTCCTCGGGAACAGCACTTTTCTTCGGGATGAAAGGTACCCTTGGGTACCCTATGTCCGTTTCTGTACACCTAACAACGCATATGCAAAATTTCAGGATGATTGGAAAGGACATAGGGTACTTTTTATCCCGATATTCCCACGGGATCGAGACTTATGCGGGTGAAACCGCGGGGCGCAGCTAGTAATTTATAATATTAAGTTAACTCAAGTAAAACCACTTACTTATTATTGACATTTTAGTTGTGGTACCCCAAACAAATTCGTATACTTGATAAATAAATATCAGTGACTAGCTTCTGCCCGCAATTTCTTCCACGTGAAATTTATTATTGGCCGGCCCACCTTGTCGCATCGCATCGCCTGACCGCGCTATCACCTACTTCGTTTTCGTTTAACGTTTTTTCTTAATTTTTTTTTCGCTCGGCTCTTATGGTCGTTGCGTGATGTAAACAGCTCCAATGGCCTTCCTCAAAAATTGGGCTATTAAATGCAGAAATATTTTTCAAATCCGATTGCTAGTTCCAAAGATTAGCGCGTTCAAACAAACAGACAAAAAAACAAACAAATATATAAAGTTATTATAACATCATCAACATACACTAAGTGGAAAAGAATTACTGAAGCTAACTCAAAAATATAAAGACGAATTGAGAACTTCCACCTTTTTTAAGAAGTCGGTTAAAAAGTGTATTCTAGACTAAGACAATACTTAGTCCAGAAAAATCCAGAATAATGTGGATAAGAGTGTGAATTATGTGTGATAAGAGGACCCTGAAAGATGCTGTTGCCTTTTATACGGTATGCGAGTCTAAGAATAGAAATAATTTAAAGGAAATAATAGGTAAACCTACGCAGTTTAGTAGATCATGTACGAGTATGTCTATGCTAGGTGTCGGTTCATTTAATAAACAATAGGTTAACAAATTTGACCGCTGGAACTAATGGCAAAACTCATTCTCCAGGATCTACTAACATCCACATCTGGTGGTCTACCCCCTAAGCACGGAATCAGGGCCTATGTGGCTATGTAATAACAGCCGCACGGGTCGATTTGCCGCGGTTGGTCCGTGGATGTGTGACCATCTTCACATACCAAGACCCCTCCGTGCCTCGGGGTCCCGGCTGTCATTCGTGGATCTTTGACTGTCGTTACGGGTCGTCAGTAGCCCGAAAGTCTAACAACTGGTCTTACCAAGGGGTATCAGCCTAATTGCGGAACGCCAAATCGTCAAATGATTCTGATCAGTTGGCTTCATTTCTATCACAATTGGCTTCATTTTACGATTTTCGAATTGCGAAACTCTAGTTTCTGCGCAGGGCCTTAACGTTCATAATTGGTTTCATAATAAACTAGAGTTTCGCAATTCGAAAATCGTAAAATGAAGCCAATTGTGATAGAAATGAAGCCAACTGATCAGAATCATTTGACGATTTGGCGTTCCGCAATTAGGCTGCTGGGTTGTGGAAGTCAGATAGGCAGTCGCTCCATGTAAAATACTGGTATTTAGCTGCAGAGCCTTCTCAAATCCTCAAAATGACAATGATAGAAACGGAGTTATATGGGACCGTATCTTTGTCGACGGACTTAGAGATTAGATCCCCAGCCTGTTTCTCGAAGCAGCTTTCGGGTTCATATGTACCTACTTATTTATTAATCTCTTGTACCGTTATCTGCCCTTTTATAATCATGAATGGTGAAACAAAATAGTGTAAAAAACGCATTAAATCAGAACCAGAGAAAATCTGCATCTCAATATGAATGTGAAATTATGCCCATAACTTTGTTTATGTAGGTACTCGTACTGTGATCGAAGCAATAAAAATACAAAACATCTTACGTCAATTCAAATGGTCTAGGATTGTGAATAAAACAATACCGAATGATAACGAGGCTGGATTCAATATGGGAGGTTATTTACCCCATAGAGAGGGGTCCGTGGCTAAATAATAACAGCCGCACAGGTCGATCGATCGGGTTAAGCTACGCTTGCCGCGGTTGGTCTGTGGATGGGTGACCATCTTTACATACCGAGACCCCTCCGTGGCTCGGAAAACACGTTAAGCCGTTGGTCCCGGCTGTCATTCGTGGATCTTTGACAGTCATTACGGGTAGTCAGAAGCCCAAACGTCTGACAACCAGTCTTACCCAGTAATTAGGTTGTGGAAGTTAGATAGGCAGTCGCTCCATGTAAAATACTGGTATTCAGCTGCATCCAGTTAGACTGGAAGCCGACTCCAACATAGTTGGGACTTTTCCCAACTATGTTGGAGTCGGCTTCCAGTCATCTGCCTAGCCTTTGCTAGGCAGATGACTTATGATGATCAGATGACTCCGCCCTGGAATGTAAATGTGGTGCTGTCCCACAAACAATGGGGCACATAATATTGTGGCCAGCGTGTCCTGTTGTCTGCACGCTACGGATTTGAATGACGCTACTGACGGTGCCAAGCTCGAGGCCAAATTCTGGACTGACTGTAGGTTGCCAACTACATGCTATGAAAAAAATGTACCCCATAGAATTTAAATTGCGAAGTCAAAATTTTATTCAGATGGTATATAGGCTTAGACATGGTAAAATATGCGCATCGTATAAGCTAGGAAATGGAAATATTGTTTAAAAAAATATGTTCTTATTCTTGGCTTCAAATCTAGTCGGCTGAATATTAATATTTCACGAAACGACGTCCAGTGACCTCCAGAACGTATTAAGAGGGTAAAATCGATAATTTTAAAGGCCTATTCAAACCAAAGCGGTATTCGCTGTCGATGTGGGTAGAGCCTAGAGGTACATACCGCGCGGATTTCGCTCAGGTATTTAGTATCAAGTTCCGCGGCTAGAGCGACCTGAGCGGTATTCGCTGCCGCTGTGGGTAGAAGTGCATATCGCGCGGGTTTCGCTCAGGTAATTAGTATCAAGTTCCGCGGGCTAAACGGTATTCGCTGCCGCTGTGGGTAGAAATGCATACCGCGCGGGTTTCGCTCAGGTATTTACTATTAAGTTCCGCGGCTAGAGCGACCTGAACGGTATTTGCTGCCGCTGTGGGTAGAAGTGCACACTGCGCGGGTTTCGCTCAGGTAATTAGTGGCAATTTAAGTTCTGCAGCTAGAGCGGTGAAATCCACTTTGGTGTGAACAGTAATTACTACCGCATACCCTCTCGGTTTTCTCTACCGCAGGCGGTAGCGAATACCGCTTAGGTTTGAATAGGCCTTAACTAAGTCAAACTTACTGACAACGTGGAACGACGGTTTAACGTGCTTTACGAGGCCCACATCTAGTGTAGTTTCAGCCTACCCCTGTGGGAAGAAGGCGTGAGTTTATGTGTATGTATGTTTATGTAAGCAATTTTCCGATCCAAACTCTGCTTATTTACCTCTGAAGTAGTACCTAGTTGTCGCTATCGAGTAATATCCATAAATAAAATATGTAGGTAAAAAAACTGCATTACAAATCAGAACCGGAGAAAATATCACAATTAATGAAATTATGCCCTTAACTGTTATCGAAGCAATAAATATACAAAACATTTCACCTACGTCAATTCAATTCGTTAGGAATTGTGCATAAAACAACACCGAATGATAACAAGACAAAGGCGCTGACACTGGGAGGCGGACAACGGGTGCAGTGCTAACATGTACTTATTTTACGATGCATTAAGTACATTTTTAAGATATAGCTAAGTCGTCGTCATCCTCGAAAAGGCGGCACATTCTCGAGTTAAGGCAAAACTTTCCAGGCTTGAGAACCCCCCCCCCCCTTCCTCAGAGAGCAACATTTTCCCCCCTTGAGCGAAAACCTAGATCCGCACCTGAACTAGACTGGATTACATATGACCGGACTTTGTTAGGCTAAGAAGTTATTAACCCAATACAATTTAATTTGTGAATTCAAACTTGATACAGGAGACGGTCAGACTTGTACAATGTACATATCGTATAAGGTGCAGCGGGGCAATCTCGACTGGTAAAACCTAAACCACAACTTTGAAGGTATAAAAATATTAGATGATATAGTTTTATTAAAAATGTAATGTATTGACGCTCCAGAGTCATTATCTGTGTATTATTTTTACAAACTCATATTGAAAAATATTCAATAGATAGGCTTAAAAATGTGTTTTTGTCAAAAAAGGCAAAAATAGTTGTAATTCCCCCTCCGTGGGGCAATTTCAACTATTAATTATAATTTCTCTTCTAGAGCTCTTAGCTTGATGTTAGTGAGATGCAGAGTTTTTTTATAAGGAGAGTAATGTAAATTGAATCTTGTCATTTATGCAGCTAGGCTCATTTTTGAATAAAAACACTTTAAAGGTTTAGGCGGGGTAATTTCGACTGCTCGCCATACTTAATAGTGATGGGAACGTAATAAAAAATAAGTCGATAGATACACCAATAAATAATTTTGGTCTGCTATCTACTAAAGGTACTATATCTACTCACTAATCATAAATCAAAACTTCATTTTAAGAAAGGAATATGTATTTAAAATAGAACAAGAGTACCCCTCGTCCTAAATCTACAATCGGTCATATAAACGTTACGCAATTTTATAATTTAGGACCAAGATTCATCTGTCTTTTTTAGTTTTAAAACAGCAATTAATAATCTAACAAATATAAAAATTAACAAAAGTCATAACAAAAAGTAGGTAATCAACTTAAAACTAATCTTTGAATTCTTAAAAAGTCACATCTTCCCCGAGAGCTATTCTTCTAGTTCTTCCAACATTGTCGTTCATATGATTATTGTAAACTCTAGTTACAATGGTTGATCTAGGAATGCCATATATTTCTGCAGCTTGGTAACTCGTCATTACTTTATTTTTGACTGCTTGCTGCAATTCTGCCATTGTGTATGACTTGTCCGTTGTTTTTTTATAGTGGCGAACTATCTGCAATAAATTAATAAAGAAGTAAGAAATTGAAAAATCCCTCGAAATGCATCGATTTGAATCGTGTTGCGATCCTGCGAATAGAAAGATTACAATAATATAGCTACAAGTTAAATATTTGTAAAGTATTAACATCGACAAAACATATCGAAACATGCACATCACTAGTGTTTGTTCATTTCCATATAAAATCTGGTGGGGCAATTCCGACTGCAAAAAAGTTGAAATTAGCCGCCATTACAATCCAGGTGGGGTTATTCAAACTCACACCAAAATGCTGTTAAAACGCAAGTTACAACAGAAAAAAATAGCTAAAAACATGAAATAGGCTTTAATTAAATGTCTTACCTTTGAAAATCTTCGAAAAACACATTAATTACCACTTTTTTTCGCAAAAATGTGAGACACTAATTTGCACGTGCAAACAAGAAAAAGAGAAGAAAACAAAATGGCCGTGCCGATCAAACAGTATTGGGTCTAGCAGTGCCATCTATTTAGAAACTATGAAGTTGCTTTTGAGCTATCCGGTCATAGATGGCACTTATTCAAATAAAGTAAAATGTAGAAGTTATTAAGATTAGTTGAAATTTCCCGCTGTCGAGATTGCCCCGCTGCACCTTAATAATAGTACGTGCATCTTAATAACCAGAAAAACTTGCTGCGTTTTACACTTTTTTATCCTTTAGGTTTCAAGTCTGTGGTGATGAATACATTATAAATTAACGACGCTATTCGTGACAGTCTGTGTGAGCACGTTTTTCTTCTAAACTCTGCAATCATCAATAACTTTGAAAAAGTCACATTTGTACTTGTCGGGTTTGAACTCGCAACTTTTGGCGTAATATGCGGATCAGTTAAGAAATGGGCCAACATAATCAGCCTATAATGTTCCCACTGCTGGGACACAGGCCTCCTCTCAGTGAGAGGGACTGGGCCGTAATCCACCACGCGGGCCCAGTGCGGGTTGGCAGATGCCACATGTCTTCGAATTTTTAGTTCTAGGACCGGCAGGTCCTAGAACTAAAAATTCGAAGACGAGATTTCCTCACGATGTTTTCCTTCACCGTTTTGAGAGCAGTGGTGATAAAATAATTTATACAAAGTGAAGCGCCTATCTGGGTTCGAACCTACGACCTACAACTCGTAAGTCGCGGCCGTTACCACTTGGCCACCACTGCTCCTAATGGGCCAACACGACGATACCAAATATTTTTGTCCAATGTGACCAGTATTTTTTGTTTTTTTCTAGACAGTTCGCTGCGAACCTCTCGTCACAATGGGCCAGCTCTCCCGCACTCTAGAGCCCCTCGGCCTAGCACTAGCAGTAGTGCCCGAATTAGACCAGCTGACAGTTGGCGGGCTCGTCATGGGCACCGGCGTGGAGTCTTCATCTCACATCTACGGCCTGTTCCAGCACTTCTGTCTGCAATACGAGCTGGTGTTAGCAGATGGATCTGTTGTTACTTGCAGCAAGGTACTGTATAACTGTCAATAAGCCCCTGCTAAGGGTTAAAAAAAAATGAGAATAGAGATTGGAAGTGTTTTTACATGACATCGAATAACCCACAATTGCTGCAATCGTGTGTTACTGTATTGTTGAGGTCACAAAAAACCCACAACTCCATCACAGCTATTAAAACCGTTGCTGAATCGGTACCTACAAACTATTTTTATTTTATTAAAAACTCAGCTCTAACCTGTTTGTCCTAGACGATAATTATGTTAGAATTAAGTACCGTCTAATTTGTTCTTATTTAGTTTATGAAAATCGGTTGATTAATGAAAAAAATTATGTATACTTAAGTATAATCATAATCAGCCTATAATGTTCCCACTGCTGGGACACAGGCCTCCTCTCTTTTAGAGAGAGTGGGCCGGGCCGCGACGCGGACAAATAAAAACTAATTATGTGAACTTATGAATACAAATTATTCTATTCTATTCTAATTTTGTTTTCATCAAAAAATAACTAATGTACTCCAAAGACAGTTTCCTCTTATCTCGTATATAATTGGATAGGTATCTACATATTATACAGTACTCCCAGTAAAAAAGACTGTTTTTTCGTACCTAATGTTATTAATTTTTCATTTTCCAGGACGAGAACCCCGACCTGTTTTACGCAATTCCCTGGTCCTACGGCACGCTCGGATTCCTTACGTCCGCAGTCATCAAAGTTGTTCCTGCTAAAAAGTAATTATGTCAACCTTAACTGTGCCGTGTCTATATGTCACATAATATGGTTTGTCGAATCCGCTGTTTTACATAACCGCTAGCTATTTTACAAAACAGCTCCGTTATGTTAAACACTGCATTGCACTGCACTGCGTTTAATTCAAATTTTTATTTCAATTAAACCATTTACAGGCACTTTTGAAATGTCAAGAAGTAGGTCAGGTAGCGTCAGCATATAACACACATAGACACTTCCGACTTCGCCATGGTCTCAGATGGTACCGAGAGCTCCTGCGCTTACACACACATTCACAGCGTGTTTTTACACCTGGTGACCCCAAGTAAAGCGCGCATCGCTTCGTGAGATGAAAATACAGCCGTGAACTCACTGTGAAAACTTAGGTGAAGTGAGCTTAAAGTAACCTGCCGATTCTGTCAATCCCTAGCATCAGGTGGATTGACAGCTCACTTCAACCTCACTCCACCTATGTTTTCACGGTAAGATTTTTACAGAATAGATGTGCTGCAGGCGTTGTCTTCGCGTCTTTAACCTATTGAACTGATTTTCGCAGTTTGTTGTTTTTAACAGACAACAATGGCTTTGTAATGCTGAACTTCTTGACAAGAATCCATTTTAAAATATCCGAAGTTGTCGCATGTTCTTTTTCTCAAGACTATCATTGTCAGAATCGCTCAAAGAGTCAAACTTAAGATCAATATTGAAAAGGAAAGCGATATTGAAAGTCATTTTTGCCTCTTTCCTTTGTAAGTTTTGGTCTTGACCTTTAGATCGGTAACCGTATTTCGACGACCTTGGACTTCCTTAAACACCTCGGCTTCAAGCATGCTATAATTATTTAGCTCAGTCAGCTCACGCGACCGTTATCGCCGAAAAATCTTACGTGGCACAAAGGGGAAAAGGGGCTAAACTTAACTACAGTTCGGGAGTTTGGCAATTCAGAATAGATATAACATACATAACATCACGCATGTATTCCTCGAAGGGTTAGGTAGACAGAGGTGTCTACTGTCAGGGAAATAAACTGTTAAGCAAAGTGACTACCAACTTAAATTGCCCGTATATTCAAATCACAACTGTCATTCTTTGACAGCTGTATGAAATGGCTACAACGCGGAAAATTGACGTTGGGTGTGAATTTGCTTAACAATTATTTTACCTGACTTTCCACATTCCACCAGTCATTTTAAATAGATTGGTTTCATTTAATAGGGGGCGAGCCTATTGCCATAAATTAAATATTTGCTGAGTGTAGTTTTAAAAGATAATAATGTATTTTATAAGTTTTTTTTTAAACTAATATACAGATATAAATAAATTTATCATCTAATATTGTTCTCCCTTCTCATCAGATACATCCGTCTCGAATACCACCCTCACAACAAACTGTCAGATCTATCAAACCACTTCATCAAGGAGTCTCTCAAAGACAAGCCGCATCAGTTCATCGAAGCGTTGCTGTACACCAAGGAGTCAGGAGTACTCATGACTGGAGATATGGTTGATGAGGTTGGAGATGATGGGAAGGTAGTATAACTGTTTAGTATGCTCTTTCGTTCTAGCCTGTAGCATTGCACAACCAAGGGCGGATCCCGGGGAGGGCGGGCAGGGGGGGAGGAGTAGTCATGAGGGTCATTAAACCCCCTGGCTTGTGCCTATGCCTGATATGCCAATTTCATTGCATTAACGTTAATAGCCTATTGAGGAAATAAAAATGCACCTCCCTGACAAAAATAATCCTGCCGGTTGCGAGGCCCGTGGCGCTACTTTATACTTGTTGTTTTTGTTGGCGTTATTAATGTTTTGCAAAATATTACTACAAATACCTACGAAACCTGATAAGACCGGAGGTGCCACGGGAACGAACTATCGGGATTAAAAGTACCCTATGTGTTAATCCAGGTTATAAACGGAAAGATCTAGACAAACACACAAACGGAGAAAAATTCTAAAAACTATATGTTCGACATCAGACTCGTTCCCACACCTCGTGGCTATTACTTTTCTTCAAAATATTAAAAGTACAGTAGTTACTTCGTTGCTATTTTATTATATGTATAGATCTTTTCTAGTTCAACCCCATCGGCAAGTGGTATGCAGAGTGGTTCTTCACGCAGGTGGAACGTTACCTGATCAACAACCGCTCAGCCGTCGAGTACATTCCTCTGAGGGACTACTACCACAGGCATACTAGGAGCTTCTTCTGGGAGTTACAGGTCAGTTTCAGAAGTTTCAGTTATTATAATCAGAAACAGAGGCATTTCCCTATTTCACGCGATGGAAAAGTCAAGGAGTTAGCAGAGATAACCGCTTATCGGAATGCACAGCAGCATTTCATTTATTAAGGGTAAATCGAGTAATTTGCGTTGTTTAACCTTTTAAAACTCAGTCTCGGTATAATAATAATATCGATCCAGCACCAGGGCAGAACCGGCAACGATCCCCTGTACCAGAGGAACAGCCGTGGACTATACAACAGATGAAATTACTGATTTTGAATTCGACGCCGATTCACTAGCGCTTGGCTAAATATCAATTGCCATGCCCCTAGCGCGCGGCTACAAATCGATAAAATCGATATAAAATAATACCTACAATAAATAAGGAGGAGAAATCGTTGTATCGATAAAAAAATAGTCAAAAAGTTTTTCAAATCTCTATTTAATAATGGTTTTAGTTGTACCACGACGCAGTTAATAGGACGAAAATAGAACGAAAAATCATGCATATTCTCTGTCGCAGAAATGCGACACAAGCGGTTAAAAGTCTTAGATATTTATTTTTAGCCACAGATTTCGGTTGGTCTCATTTGGCGTCAAAGAAATATTTGAAGAAGCCGCATTTAACGTAATTTGGGCGACATACTTTAAGGGGCGTAAATTAAGTCCAGAGACATGCTGCGCGGACCCCAATTAATTGGGATAAGGGATGGATAAGCCATGATGATGATCATGATAATGTGAGTAACTGGGTACTTATTGGTGTCATCATTCACCTTCCCCTATTCCAGGATGATGATACCAATAAGTATATAGGTACAGCATGATTTTCTTTAACCGATTCCAAATTTTTACAGGGCGTTCTACCCATGAATATGAACAACTTTCACTATAGGACCAACTCTAAAATCACGAAAAAAAATCAGCTGTTTCATACATTTTGGTAAATTAGGTATTGAGCTTTTGTACCTAGTTATTAAACAGTTTTTCGTGATTTCAGGGTTGGTCCCATAGAGAAAGTTGTTGACATTCATGGGTAGAACACCCAGTAAAAATTAGGAACCGGTAAAAAAAAAAACATCCGGTATAAAAGTATCAAATTATAAAGTATTTTTTCTGAATTCCAGGACATCATCCCATTCGGCAACCACCCGATCTTCCGCTACCTCCTAGGCTGGCTGATGCCCCCAGAAGTATCTCTACTAAAGTTGACACAACCAGAAGCAGTCACCAAGCTGTATGACAAGGCGCACGTCATCCAGGACATGCTGGTGCCTGTTGAAAATCTGGAGAAGAGCATCGACGTGTTCCATAAGGAGATGGAGGTAGGAAACATTTGGGTGTTGGTTGGTTGTGTAGTAAAAACTTGATACTAAAGTTATTTCTATCAAGCACTAACAATAAAAATAAGCATAAGCATAATCAGCCTATAGTGTTCCCACTGCTGGGACACAGCTAGGCCTCCTCCCTGTGAGAGGGCTTGGGCCGTAATTCACCACGCGAGCCCAGTGCGGGTTGGTAGATGTCACATGTCTCTTTGGTTCTAGGATATGCCGGTTTCCTCACGATGTTTTCCTTCCCGTTTTGAGAGCAGTAGTGATGAAATAATTTACACAAAGTAACGGACCTGTCAGGGTTCGAACCTACGACCTTCAACTCAGGACTGCCCAGAAAGGTGCATCAAAAAAAAAATGTAGTGTGTAACGGGGCGGACAGCACGGCCCCCTAGGTTCTCGATGATTCAAAAACAGATTTTCGACAATAGTTTATCTTGATTGATGCTTCTTACTAGTGCAAATAAAACACCATATCACACTATTGCTAGGTAAAACTTAAGTACTTTCTAGCATGGCTTTTGGAAGTCTGTGTTTTGTTTCTTTAGGTTCTGCCTTCTAGCTTTACTGGACACAGAGCTCCCTGAAGCTCCCTCCTAGTTCAAACTTGTATGTTCTAGTTACTTCATTAATTATGTAACTTCTAAACACAGGTGTACCCGATTTGGCTGTGTCCATTCAAGGTGTTCAACCACCCGGGACAGCTGAAGATCAAGACTCAAGCGGAGTGGCAGATGTTTGTTGACATCGGTGTCTATGGCGTGCCCAAAGCTAAAGGATATGAAACCGTAAGTCTCCGCTTTCCATAGACATTTAAAAAATGACACCTGAAACACCAAAGTTTCGTAAAGCATGCTTCGGAACACAAACATGACCTCAATCCAACATAACACGAACCCAACACATCCTACAAACCTTCCTGTAATCCTGTCCCACAAACTGTGTATTGTATGTAGCGCGTTTAAAAGGACACCATTCATTTCGTACTCAAAAATTACTTACGTTCTGTTTTCTTTTAGGAATTTTCGTTGGTTCTGATGTGTATGGATATACCTCAAATCTCAAAAAAAAAAAAATACTTGTCCCACAGAAACCATCAACCCGCCGCATCGAGTCCTTCGTCACCCAACACGACGGCTTCCAGATGTTATACGCAGACACGTACACGAGCCGCGACGAGTTCCGACACATGTTCGACCACACCCTGTATGACAGCGTGAGGGACACACTGCCTCATTGCAAGGAAGCCTTCCCTGAGATCTACGGGAAGGTCAATAGGGAAGTTAGGAAGTAATAATATATAAAAAAAGAACATATGTTAGTGAAATTGCAGAAATAAACTTTTTTTTAGCAATTTTTTTTGTAATTTTCTGTAGTTTACTCGGGGGTAGGTTAGGTACAATGATTCTCAAAACCATTTACAGTCCGGCCGTTGAGAGAATCCGTTCCTGAAACCTGACAGTGCGACAATTCTAGTGGCTAATAAAGATCAAATTCGCAAAACACGTATCTCGTTTGTATGAAATTGACAGGTGTCAAGAACGCATTCTCTCGTCGGCCGCACTGAAGGTACTCATATCACAATAAAATATTTTTGTAGAAAAAATGGTTTTATTTATCAATCCCAGAATTCCCAGAAGAAGACACAGTCCTTTCAGTTATTTTGCATCGCCAGTCCAAATCACAGTGATGAGATGATGAGTGAGTGATGGCGACCCTGCCAGGATCGCCATGAGATGTTTAGGGTCGTAAGGATATTTAGAAAGAATAAATCAGATTGGCTGCCAAAAGTATAATGTCTATATTTAATACGAAACAAGTAAAATAACATAAAACATTATAACGGAGCATACATACACAATAGTGTAAAGGAGAGCATACACTTCAGTTACCTTTATTCTCATTCCAATAAGGTTGCTGTTAGATTGCTGGTGTCAGATGTAAAATAACTTTGAACCGACTCTAAACATCACAGCTACACTAACCTGGCTCTAAAAAGTCACTATTACACGTTAGTAGTGTAACTTGGCTTCACAACAGTAATTAGTTTAGTAACAATAAAGATACTAATTGCCTAAGCACATCACTAAAGCGTACGCGCGTCACTAGTTGCCTGATACTCGTATCACCTGTTACACCTGCTGCTAGCTATCCAAGCGGGTGCTTGTCCAGAGCCCTCTGGATTACATGACATAATGTTCATGTCGCAGAAGTATTGTCAAATCCGCTGTTTTACATAACCGCTAGCTGTTTTACAAAACTGCTCTGCTATGTTTAAAAACAACTGAACATCGTTCAGCTGGATTGCGATACGTTTAACAAAACTGCTACCGACAAAGCACACTTCAAAAAAAATTAAATGATTTTATTTCTAACCCTGGCGTGCCCTGGCAGCATTGGCGTATCTAGGGATTCTTTCTAGGGGGGGCCTGGCCCCTGACCTTTTTTTTTAACCTTCGTCCGGGAAGAACGGAGGGTTATGATGTCGGACACCTTTTTTTTTCTCGCTGTGGAAATCCTCATGGACTTCCTCTATCGTGGGGGTGACAGAGGGGCATGCCGGACTCTTACCGGCTAAAACCACCGCGGTGTTCCACCTCTACCTATGGCCGGGGATGCGGGATTCGCATAAGCATTCACCGCTCCCCCGACAGGCCTCGACCTGCTGTTTCTCAGCGGGTCCCACCTCTTCGTGCGCCCATTCCTATAATGGCCGCACACACTCTCGAGTGGCGCGGGTGGAACACTGCAGCGCCACTTTGGGCCTGTCTGGTCGGACGACAGACGCCCCTAGTCCGCCGACCGCAGGCCACCTCTCATGGAGGTCGTAGATCGTTTGACGCCCTGCTCGGGCGCCCAGTGCATCTCTTGCGGGAGGGGAGAGAGGATGCGGATTCTCTATCCCGCTCGGCCGCCTCCTTTGCAGACATGACATCCTCGCAAAAGGAGGCAACACCGTCCCATGCGCTCCCGCTCTCGACCATCGATTGAACGACGGCCGGGAGCGAGAGATCGCTCCCGCCTATTGCCACGATGAGGTCACTCTTCCAACGTGGCTGCACCGTATCTCAGGGCAAGCCGCACAGTGGTGACACACCGGCGTCTGCTCCCGACCATGATGTCGGACACCTACCGACTAAAACCCGCCACTTCTTTGAGCCCGACTGCTCGAGCGACGACACGGCCCCAATTTCGCCGCCCGCCGGCCCCTTCTTATAGTGGCCGGAAATCGTTAAGCACCCTTCGACGCCCAGCTGCTCTTCTGGTGCGGGTGGAATGAGAGGTATGCTCTCTCTCCCTCTCCGCCGCCTCCTTTGCATGCATCAACTCCTCGCAAAAAGAGGCCAGCATCCCACGCGTTTTCGCTTTCGACCATGGACTTGAACCACCGCCGAAAATGACAGATCACCCGCACCAAGTGTTGCGACGAGGGCACAGCGCTGTTGGGCCCAAGCTGTACTCCTCCAACGTATGTAACGCCGTGTCCACGTGGCAGTCCATACAGTAATGACAAGCAGGTGTCCGCTCCCGACCTATGCGACGCAGATATTTCCCGAAACATCCGAGTCCAGTAAGCGCCTGCGTCAGTCGGAAGCTCAGGGCGCCATGCTGCCTCTCCAGCCATTCTTCCATAATTGGCATTACCGCCACTATTGTGGCGAGCCCCCACCTAGATTGCGCAAGTCGCTTCCTCCATTCAGCCACTATAATAGGATCTGACGGAGCTCAGTCCTTCGTTGATCGAATTCCCGAGGAACCGGAGGCTGACCACGAGCAAGCTCCGCCTTCCGCCAGCGATATAGGGACGCATGGATTTTCGCGTCCAGATCCCAGGGGGTTGATACGGCCAGGAGAGTTGCTGCCTCGTAGGAGATCGTACGGTATCCTCTTATCACCCTAACAGCTATCGCTCTTTGCGGCCTTCGCAATATTGCAACGTTGCGGGCCGTCAGAGTGTCCGCCCACACGGGCGCCCCATACAGGGCCATGGACTTTACAATCCCCATGTACAGTCTCCAGCAGGAGGCGTTGCCCCCCCCCCCCCAAATTAGGTAGCAGTTTTGCAAGAGCAGCTGCAACGCTCACCAGCCTGGGGACCAGCCGCTGAATGTGCGGACCGAAGTCCCACCGGCTGTTGAGGACAAGTCCTAGGTACTTCATCGTCGAGTCGACACCAATGCGGGCGTTTCCTACCGCTATGTGTAAATCGCGTGGTGGCTTGTTCCGAGGCCCATGGAAACAGAGGGCCTCAGATTTGTGCAAAGCCACCTCGAGACCCAGACGATGATGATGGGGCTTTCTTTTCCGCACTTAGACTCCCATTTGGTCCGTTGTGCGTGGCCCAGACGCCGGATCCTTCCAACGACCTGCGCAACCCTTGCCGTGGCCTGTATGGCTGATTGCCGATGCGTTTGCTCCCGGGTCGTCTAATCATAATAATCCTCTAGCTTATTTCGTTGCTTAATTAATATTATTTTTGTGATTTCAAAAGTAACTAAATGGAATGTATTTGTAGTTAATAATAAGTTTGTGTAGGTCTTTGTGGTAGATTATTTATTTGATTGCTTTTGTGTGAAGTTATATTATGTACCTAAGTATCCAGCTTAAAATTTCGAATAGGTCCCCAAACATCCTAGGGTGGGCCTGAGACCATTCTAGGGTGGGCACGGAACCCCCTATATACGCCAATGCCTGGCAGTCTACCTATCATGTAAGTATGTCCAGAGAGGGATGACAATATCGTGAAGATTGACACTGCGACGGGAGAACGGAAGAGAATATTTTCATTCGGAGATTGACCTATATACATATTCAGTACCGCCTGCCAGTCCTATCCCTGATTCCCTGTGGTCCTGTTAGGGCTACAGGACCGGCAGTGCACTCATCAGTGAAATACATGTCAATGGTGATTAGAAACGATTAATATTAGGTCCTTACATATGAAATTGGCGTTTTGTATGGAAGGAACAAAAAGTCGAATATTTTTTAATATAATATATTTAATTAATCAAAGTATGAACCATTGTTTTCAATGCACTTTTGCCATCTTATAGGTAGTTCATTGATCCCTTTACTAAAAAAACCAGTCGGACGGGAATCAATAAAATCTTTGAAGGCGATTTGGACTGCCCCATCGGAGTTGAATTTTTTCCCTTGCAAAAAGTTATCCAAATTGCGAAAAAAATGGTAATCTGTTGGAGCAAGGTCCGGGGAGTACGGATGATGTCTAAGACATTCCAATTCAAGCTCTTCTAATTTGGTAGCCGTCTGTTGCGCAGTGTGTGGTCTGGCGTTGTCGTAAAGCAGCAGTGGCGTGGAGCGATTGACCAGCCTTGGTTGTTTAGCCGCTAGCTTTTCCATCATGATTTGTAATTGCTGACAATAGACATCAGCTGTAATAGTCTGGCCAGATTTGAGAAAACTGTAATGAACAATACCGGCACTAGTCCACCAAACGCTTACAAGTAACTTTTTTGGGGTTAATTTTCGCTTGGGGCAGGATTTGGCTGGCTGACCAGGATCCAACCATTGCGTTGAGCGCTTCCGATTATCGTAAAGAATCCATTTTTCATCACAGGTAATGATTCGGTTTAAAATACCTTCATTGTTGTGCCGGTTCAGTAATGTAACGCAGCAGTCGACGCGCGTTTGCCGGTTTGCTTCAGTCAATTCGTGAGGTACCCACCTTTCAAGCTTTTTAATCTTCCCAATTTGCTTCAAGTGAATTAAAACAGTTTTTTCACTAACATCGAAGCCTGCAGCTAACTCGGACGTGGTTTGCGATGGGTCCGCTTCCACAATAGCCTTCAATTCTCCATTATCAACTTGGGTCTCAGGCCGTCCACGGGGCTTGTTCTGCAGGTCGAAATTTCCAGAACGAAAACGTTGGAACCAAAAACGAACTGTGTTTTCTTTTGCAACATGACCGCCATACACATCATTCACCCTTCGAGTCGTTTCCGCAGCACTAGTGCCACGGCGGAAC
This sequence comes from Amphipoea lucens, assembly GCA_947508005.1. NCBI lineage: Eukaryota > Metazoa > Arthropoda > Insecta > Lepidoptera > Noctuidae > Amphipoea > Amphipoea lucens. The sequence continues at coordinate 7,893,198 of OX382381.1, read as the reverse complement.
TCGTACTCGTAAATAATGCGATATTTTAAATTTTCCATTTTGTAAAATGAGTGACGCAAACAGAAAAAACAGAAGAAAAAAAACAAATGAATGACGGTCATCGAAGCACAAATACATGAGTAAATAGCTGTACAAATTTGAATTTGGAATTCCTTACCAAAGAGGAGAAATTCGTGATTAAAGTGGCCAGTACGAAAAACGCCAATTTCATATGTAAGGACCTAATATAACAAACAATAACTTGCCTACTACAAATCTGCTTTACAATGCGCTCTACATAAGTGACGATTAAAAGAAACCATAATTTAATTCACTCAGCACTTCTTTTTCCAAGACTAACCTGCACGCAAGTAAGTGTGCCGTAATAAACGCAGTAAAATATATAAAAAGGGGTGACTTTTCTATTTGTATGTTATTGCCGTAAAAATAAATTTTGCACCGTAATTACGTAACACACTTTCAATCACAATCTGAATCATTTTGAAGGATATTGCTAATCCTTTGCTTCATATGTTCGAAAAATTTCTCTGCTCAACAATCAGCAACGTACAGACGCCAGCACATCAACCTACTACAATCTGTCAAATTTCTTTAATAGATTTTCAACTTTATCACCAAACCATAAGGTTCAAAGTTGATTGGGAAAATCTGACAGTTTCGGGTAGCTTGATGTGCTGGCGTCTGTACATAACGCAATAAATGTTGTTGAACTGTCAAAACGAAAGCCATTGTTACTTTTAGTGTGGTACCGGTTACGCAATTACCTACCCCGCTGAGCGAAATTGATAGCAGACTGAGATCTCCTGATGGAAATCCCACTATCACTTTGCCGACCCGGTACTTAATCGAACTCCACACTCAGGATGCCTTCTACGTTTGCAACCAATAGACCATCGAGGCAGACTAGGTACGACGGTAATAACAATTTACGCTACAAACGATTCTCTTGGCATTTTCCCTGCCTACATTAACATTCAGCAAACAGACATCATAATACCGTTACAGCCTACAATAATGGGCAGAATATTCCAAAGGCTCCGGATTACTCCGCAATATTTAGCTAGAGCAGGGTGGTGGCGCAGTGGAAGCGGCCGCGACTTACGAGTTGAAAGGTCGTAGGTTCGAACCCTGACAGGCGCTTTGTTTTGTGTAAATTATTTCATCACCACTGCTCTCAAAACGATGAAAGAAAATATCGAAAGGAAACCAGCATGTCCTAGACGCAAAAATTCGAAGACAGGTGATGCGTTGCGACGATGGGGTGGGTCGGGAAACAACAAATTTTACGGGGACGAAGTCGCGGGCAGAAGCTAGTCGTTTAATAACTTGGTCCCTTAGGCGCTCCCTTAATCTTCATAATATTTGACCATGACTCGCTTCATTTTCGTTTTATGTAATCACCTACCTACTTATGACTAACTGACTGAATGACTGATGAACTTTTGCACAATTTTATCTCATTGTCAATTCCTCGAAGAGTACTTGCGCTTAGGCTTTTATGATTCAGTGTGGCAAGTCAACATTTTTGACGTAAAAGTCCTTGACTTAAGTTTGTAATATTTTTGAGTCAGATCCTTTGCGGTTTCAAAGAGAAAAAACCATTTCACAGAGGTACACGGGTCAAGGTTCAATTGCAAAGTCTATGATCAATATGGTACTAATTTTCTTATATACTTCTATAAAATAAAATAAAAAAATGTGGGTGTACTACTACTAAAAATAGTGCGTTTTAGGCCAGACTTGTAGCAAAGGGTTTTACCCAGAAAAAAGGCACACACTTTAATGATACTTTTTCACCAGTTTTGAGATATTCTACCTTTAGATTATTGTTAGCTTTAAGTGTTGAACTAGGTCTAAAAATGAACCACCTTGATGTGTCCACTGCATTCCTTAATGGTTTTCTTCATGAGACAGTGTATATGGAAATACCAGAATGTTCAGATTTTAAAAATTGTAACAACAAAGTTCTAAAATTAAAGAAAGCTGTCTATGGCCTCAAGCAGTCAGCTAGAGCGTGTAGAAGATTGAGTATTAAAGCTAGAGTTAACCAAGAAACCCAGGTTATGTTCATAACTACAAAATCAGATAATTTATAGACAACAAGTAAGTAATAAAATGTAAGATTAGTTATTCAGAATGCGACGCGATTGCGTGATCATTAGTTTATCATATGAACATGGTCAACTATGTACTTATACATAGACTATAAATAAAATATCTCACCTAATGCAGATCCGGGAAATACGCATCTTCGATTAGTCATACTTAGGTAGGTACTACATTACATGATATTAACGTGATTAGAAATGGTCCTAGTCATTATTTAATTAGGGATAGTTTTTCCACTAATTATCTTAGTTTAAGTATAAATAATGGGTAGAGATAGTTTTCTATATAAATATAGCTTTCCTAGAACCTAGAATATAATGTAGACCTACGTAATAATACTAGACAATAGGTATTATTATAACTATAGCTAATACCCACGGTTTTACTTGCATCCTAGGGAAATTACTTTATGTATCCTGTTTAAAAGTATGCTATAAGTTAGTCCAGCTTATAGTCCAACCTGTGAGTCGAATATCATTCAAATATGTTCGGCCGGTAAAGCGAGGACTATTTTTAGCAAGGTTTTAAATTAATTGTGAAGTTTTAATTTTAAACAAACACTAATTCACTCCTTCATATTTTTACCCCACTGCTCCAGAAGGAGGTGTTTTAAATGTTAGTAAAATAGATACTGAGTTATACATACACAAGTCGTTCTCCATTGGCAAAAATTACGAACTTCCATTCAAAATTACACCCTCTATTAAACTCCGAAATGGGATGAATTTTCAAAAATCCTTTCTTCACTTCCGATACATAAAGAACTCTTGCGCAAAATGTCATGTTTCTAGACCCAGCGGTTGTGGTTTAGGCTGTGCGTTATCAGTAAAAAAATTAAAAAATTAAACAAGCCGAACAGATTCTTAGGTAAGTAGGTACGTTTTGTTTTAATTAAGACAATTTAAATCATTCATGATTGACAGCAGTTAAGTAAATGAGATCTAACAAGTACGTGGTTGGGTAACAGAGTCTGTGACAGAGTGTTATCGGTCGCACTTGACCCATTGGCCGTGCCCAATTTCCAGCCGGGCAACGATGCGCGTACGCACGTTTTCATGTGTTGTGTACATTTCACTAATATCCTAATAACATGCTTGGAGATTGTTTTGTTAATTGATTAAGTATGTAAGTAATTTGAGTGTGGATGTTAAATAGAATTCAATCGCTAGCTTCGGCCCGCGACTTCGTCCGCATGAAATTTCTTGTTTTAACATTATACTTTATCCTATACTTAGCATCGCATCGCCCGCCTGCGCTATTTTCATTAACTTAGCGCTCTTTCAGACTTTTTTTTTCATTTTGCTTGGATCCTAAGGGTCGTAGCATGATGTTAAATTCATACTATCCATACTTACTAATATTATAAATGCGAAAGTATGTCATGTCTGTCTGTCTGTTACCTCTTCGCGCTTAAACCGCTAAACCGATTTAGATGAAATTTGGTATAAGTAGAGATAGTTTGAGTCCTGGGGCCTTTCCCGGGTCTCAAACTACCGACAAGACTTACCGTACAATAAACGTTGTTAAACTATTTGAGTTTATAATTACTTTTCCACAATTTTGATTCAGCCAAGATTTGAATCATCACCTTCGGTACGCCTGTAACAAACCAAACCAAAAATGAAAGAATATTAAATTTTAAATCGGCAAAGGGATTTGTTATTTTTAACTCGCTATACGAAAAAGATACACGGTCCAAATTAAACTTGAATGCGGACTGGTCCGTGGTTACAGCTTCTCAAAAATAAACACAATTAAATAAAACAGCGGCTCTCCCTTAAGGCGACAGCGCCAGGCAAGTCCGCAAAATTCAAATTGACTTACATTTTTGGCAATTTGCAGGTCGGTATTAGGTTGTCTGAGACTGTCAAAATGAAAGCTATTGCTACCATTAGTATGTTACGCAATTACCCCGTAGGTCAGTGTAATCTAAATATGATTCGCAACCGAAACAAGTAGGTACAGTTCGACACAACTTAGATGTAGCATCGGCAAAATTCGTAAAACGTTCTTAAAACGTTTGAAATTCGTAATTAGTATTCGTAAATCTTTATTACTACTTTAGGAAAAATTGTCCAATTTTCCTAAAGTAGTAATAAAGATTGGTGATTTTGAAGGCGCACTTAGTTCGGATGTGATCGGTTTTACGAATTTTGCCGATGCTACATCTAAGTTGTGTCGAACTGTAAGTATTTACAGAATTAAAATCATCATTAGCTCTCCAAGTTTAAATTACCCCATTTAAAACACTGTTTCATTTGAGGCTATTTCATTATATTTCTGTATATCCGTACCTGTTATGGCCACGAATCATATTTTGAGAACACTGACCTGTGGGGTAGGTACCTAATTGCGTAACACACTAATAATAGCAATGGCGTTCATTATGACAGTTCATTCAACAATATTCATTGCGTTATTTATGTTGTTGAGTGAGCAGACAAATTTTTCGAAATATAATCGTATCAAGCAATGGATTAGCAATATCTTTCAAAATGATTCAGATTGTAATTGTGATTGAAAGGTGCTGCAAATTGTAAAAAGCATAAAAAAATTAAGTTTTCCGAGCGTTCTTATCATATCCCCTTAACTACGGTAAACAGGCATACTCATTACTTGTAATTAGTGCAGGCTGCACGTTCCCTTGCTCCAGGACTGTGTACTTTTATAATATGCATGCAAGAGCGTGTCTGTGCACATGCTGGTATTAATTAGTAAGTAATTAAGCATACATTGTTCACACTTTACTTTCTGTTGGAGCAGGCAGGTAGGTAGGCTTTAGTGCAACTTGCCTACACGAGTCGGTAGCCTAAGTTGCACACCTAAATACAATACCTACATAGCGTGTTAGCAACGCATCTGTCTGCGCTTTGTCGACAATAGGAATTGTAGTTGTTGTTGTAAGCCTACAAGCCTTCTTAGAGAAACTACAGAACAAGCTGTGCCATCATGAGCCTGTGGAGTGTGGTTACCTACAATAAACAAACAGCGAACTTCTGCAAAATTATTGGCAACGTAGCGAAATAAAAATGTACAGTATACAGTAACTAAAAATTTTTTTTCTAATATTAAATTAGACTCGCTCAAAGTTTTGTTCAATTATTGCGCAATCTTCAATTTAACCCTAAAGTCCTAAACGGTCAAAAACGTTGCGCAATTCGTGATACTTATTTATTTATTTAAAACATAAGTTTTTAGTAGGTAGTCAAAACTATAGGAAAAAAAACAGAAACATTATTGAAATATTATTATGCAATATTTGATCGTTTTGGGCCCTACTTACGCAAAAATCAAATAAAAAAAGGGTTAACAAAATTTTTTTTGGGTAATTACCCTGGGAAATGGTGGGTACCTACCTAATGCAGAACGCATGAGAATAGAATACAATATATTTATTAACTTTTGAAATAAAAAGGAGAGTTCTAAAACTCTCCTTTCTATCTCAAAAACATCCTGTTTACAAAAAAAAAAGATTGTTTTCAAAAGTTTTCCCCATTGAACTATAACCCCAGTCGGCCGCGGTGTCATGCGCAGAAATCTTATCAGCCTTGCTGACCCGTCGTGTGCTCCTATCATAACGGAGTAAGACAGTGCCAAAGCCGCGCGGAATCGCTGCTCCTCACTACAAAGAACAATTACTAACTAAATACTAAACTATGATTGCTACAAACACTAAAAATATTATAGTGATAACACTTTCTGTTTAGTTCGTGTGTGTTTTTTTTTGTAAAATTTTCCAAAATGAAGACTTTATTCGTGTTTAATTTAGTGTTGTGCTTATTTTCGGCGAGTTTTGTCAGAGGTGAGTCTAGATGTTTTGTTGCAGAACATTTGTTGTAGGTATTTTATAGTAAAATACAATGTCGACAGTTATTCGTGAAAACTCGTTCATGTCAAAAACGAGATCATTCACAAGATCGTAATTTTAATAGTTTTTTTTTTTCAATAATTAAAGCACAAGTAGGTTTTAGCTACTTAACTAAAACTTACTTTTTAAGTTAATAAAAAAAATAAATATAAAAATATAGAAATTAAAAATAGAATGTTTACTACATTTAAGTAGTTCCAAAACATCTTCCATGTATAATACTTTTCTTATACCTTCTAAGGTTCCAATCAAATCTTCCAGAACTAAGGACCACTAAAATAAAAGTGTACCTTCCAAAAGTACGTACTTAACTTATCAGTCATTTTTACAATGGGGAAGCACAGTTTTGGGGTCAATAAATAAACAATCAAGTTACTTGAATACCAACTTGATTATGTCGTCTTGATTTAGAAGCATCTCCATTCCCCAGTCAGTTCGATTTTCGATTTAGAGCGAAGTTTGAGGTTTCCGATAACTTATGCATAACTTTGGTCAAGAGTTCGACTTTGTTACTTAAACTTAACTTGAACTTGTATTATTGTCGTTAAATCTAGGTTTGTTAGCGTTAACTTTAGTGCATTGTTAAGTTATGGAAGTTTTGTCGATTCTATAAGTAACTAAATCTTTAGTTCAATAATTATTGAAAGTATCTATTAGACATTACTATACCGTCCCATAGAGATCTTTAGAATCATTGATATATTTTTTAATATATTAATGTTTAGAACAGTGTACTTTAAAGAACCTTTAGGTGCCAGTAGGATACCTACTTAGCTTTTCTTCTGTCTCAATCTTTTCTGAAAATTCTGACCCGTGAAAATCTTGATATAACCTTTGCACAGTGTTAATTTATTTTACTAGATTTTTTTAAATACTAGCTTCTTGTAGGCATATTATAATTAAATAAGGAGCATACCTACTACAGGAAACAATTTTAACCAGTGCGCAATTTTAAACTTTTACTTACAATGAATTCAGCATAAGAATATGATTCTAGATTCCCTACCTCCCTAGTGTAGAAATGTTTCATAGGTTATAAAATAAACTATTAGTTGTTCCATACATTTTGACAGCGTAGGTATTGCAGTTTTCTATGCTACAGTTGTTTTTTTTTTATAACCGACGAAAAATTTCTACGGGGTTTAGAATCATGTGCTGCATTCATGGTTGAAGTTTGCGCGCTTGTTAAAATTGTTTCCTGTATTTATTTAATTATATGCCTATAAGATGCAAGTATTAAAAAAAATCAAGTACAGACGCCAGCACATCAAGCTACTACAATCTGTCTTTCTTTAAGACAATTTCAAGTTTATCGCTAAAGTATAAGGTTCAAGGTTGATTGGGAAAATTTGACAGTTTCGGGTAGCTTGATGTGGTGGCGTCTGTACTTAAAATTAATTAATGCTGTGCAAAGGTGCAATCGGATAGAGAGCCCGCTACCCTTATTGCTGCAAACCTAGCATTTAGCCAGTACCCCATAAAGTAGTACTGCATAAAGTACTACATAAAGTAGTATTTAAAATTCTTTGCGTCTAATCGACGGTTACAAGTAACTTACGAAACTTTATCGAGTGACGTCACAGGTGGATAACCCGGTTACATGAACCCATAGTAGGTAACTCGGGATCGTGGACGTGTCATATTTCTACTAATCTGTCGGTTAACGCTTAAACAACAAACAATTATCTGATACTTAGTACGTACTTAACGTTCCACTTCTTAGAATCAATGATGGTGGTCATTCTCGCAAGATTGATTGACAAGTTAAACAATATACGAGTTTCAGTAGGTACCTACCGCTTACCTACCGGGAGCGCTTATTATATTATACCATACTAACTTCTGCTCGCGACTTCGTCCGCGTAAAATTTCACCCTCCCCCATTCACCCTCTTAGGGGTGGAATTTCGAAAAACCATTTCTTAGCGGATACCTACTCTTCACAAAGAACACACTCCAAATTTCATGTCTCTCTAGGACCAGCGGTTTAGGCTGTGCGTTGATATATCAGTCAGTCAGGACTTTGGGTTACTTTTTTTTCATCATCAAACAATTTACTCCTCTCTACGTACACAGTGGCGATTAGGTTATCACATTAATTGAAACCACGTATTATTTTAAACATACACAATTAAAATATGTATAACAATTAACATTTTAACCATGGGATGATAGGACCTTTTTCTTCGTTTTAATATTTAACAACATTAAACTTAATTTGTCATTATTTGGTAACAATAGCATATGTATAGTTTGAGTTGAATGGTTGATACCATCGCCAATCGCCACGGGCGTGTCTAGTGCCTTCTTATCAAGAGTGGTTTATTTCGTGCCAATTTTTACGCTATTTATTTTGTTTGAAAGATAAAGTTTTCTATTTAATAAAATTGTTTATTTTATTATTATTAAAATATCAAAATATCTTAAATCTCACACCTAAGTACCTACTAAGTTTACAACACTGACATGTAATTTAAATCTACTAAGTTCAATAAACTTAATTGATTCTTTTGCTTCTTGCAAAATCGGTCATTAATCTTTAGTTGGGTATCTAATCCAATCAATTATAAATCGAAGTCAGTTCAATTAATTAGAAGTAGGTACTTGTAAGTAGGTTCGTTATTTCGTAGCTACCCTACCTACTTCATCATGATCTTATTTTCAGTTTTTCCGACGACATTTTCTGTATTAGCAACTTTTACGCCAAGGCAGGGCTCGCCCCTTATTACATGGTAAATATAACTGGCGAAATGCGGGTGTAGGGGTACAACTCTACCTAACCCTTCGAGGATAATTATCAAGCGTGATTTTATGTGTGTACGAGTGTGTGTCATCATCTGTCTAGCCTTTTCCCAACTGTGTTGGGGTCGGCTTCCAGTCTAAGACGCAGCTGAATACTAGTATTTTACATGGAGCGACTGCCTATCTGACCTCCACAACCCAGTTACTGGGTAATACGATACCCCTTGGTAAGACTGGTTGTCAGACTTTCGGGCTTCTGACTACCCGTAACGACTGTCAACGATTCACGAATGACAGCCGGGACCAACAGCTTAACGTGCTTTCCGACGCATGGGCGGGTCTTGGTAAGTAAAGATGGTCACCCATCCACAGACCAACCGCGGCAAGCGTAGCTTAACCTGACCGATCGACCTGTGCGGCTGTTATTATTTAGCCACGGGCCCCTTTATCGCCAGTGTATGTATGTGTGTGTCAGTTTTTTTCCAAACTGAAACGTATTTGGGTGCTCTATAAAGTCCGTCCGAATTTCGTTTACCTACAATTTTCGGCTGAATTATCTATTTTCCGAATTTAGTTCTCGTTTTCGGCCGAAAACAAGGACATTTCGGTCGGAGTAATATAAACTAAGTACCTAGCTGAAGAATAGCTTACCTTGAGTGGTTTTCGTGACATTTTGCTTACCCCACTATAACTACCAATAAAACAGGCTGTAGACGATCTCTATCTGTTTGTCCTAGATATACTGGAAGCAAAACTTCGACAGTATTGAATTGTTTTTGTTATATTTTATGATGATTCATGAAACAATATCCTAAGTGGTCGCTTACCACGTTGCGGAAAAGTATTGTTAACTTACAAGTTCTTTTATTGGGCGGAGCACGAAGTTACAACAGCACTTCATTGAACACACTTTCAATCACAATCTAAATAATTTTGAAGGATATAGCTAATCCATTGCTTTATATCTTCGAAAAATTTGTCAGTTCAACAACGTAAAAACGCAATGAATGTTGTTGAACTGTCAAAATTAAAGACATTGTTACTGCAAAATACTCAACTTATCTGCGGGGAATTAGAAATAACTTTCATTTCGGAAGTCGGTGGCAAAAAACTAAAACTAAAATACAGATCCCAAGACACTGACTTCCGATATTAAAGTTATTTCATAATTTTCTTTTTGAAGTCAATTTAATTTTTTTAAATTACTTTTTTACGTTTTATCGTAACTATTAGATATTGATACCCATCACGTTTGTTGTGAAGACGGCCGCGACTTACGAGTTGTAGGTCGTAGGTTCGAATCAAGACAGGCGCTTTACTTTGTGTAAATTATTTCACCACCACTGCTCTCAAAACGGTGAAGGAAAACATCGTGAGGAAACCGGCATGTCCTAGAACCAAAAATTCGAAGACATGGACATCTGCCAACCCACACTGGGCCCGCGTGGTGGATTACGGCCCACTCCCTCTCACTGAGAGGAGGCCTGTGTCCCAGCAGTGGGAACATTATAGGCTGATTATGTTATGTTATACTACAACTGCAATAACTGTCGTTGATGACCCCACGAAAAAAGCATCTAAATCTTTTTACCCGACTGCGCGACGCAAAGGAGTGGTAATTATTTTATCATGTTTATAGGTACATCGATGCCCATCGCATCTGCAGAGTTTAGCTAGACAATTTAAAATAACCCTGTATTTAGAAAAAGGATAATCCTCAGAATGGCCTCTGCTTTAGTGTCCTCTTCAACCATCATCTGTCTAGCCTTTTCCCAACTAAGTATGTTGGGGTCGGCTTCCAGTCAAACCATACAGCTGATTATCGGTATTTTACCTGGAGCGACTGCCTATTTGACCACCACAACCCAGTTACTGGGTAATACGATACCCCTTGGTAAGACTGGTTGTCAGATTTTCGGGCTTCTGACGACTCGTAACGACTGTCAAAGATTCACGAATGACAGCAGGGACCAACGGCTTGCTATTAGCGTGGTTTCCGAGACACGTAAGGGTCTTGGTATGTAAAGATGGTCACCCATCCACGGACCAACCGCGGCAAGTGTAGCTTAACCTGATCGATCGACCCTTGCGGCTGTTATTACTTAGCCACAAGCCCCTCAAGGGCAGCTAGATATAAAACAAAATAAGTAGGTACAATGTGCTTCCATTTTCATAAACTATTCCACAGGAAAAAGGTCTCCCAAATTGCTTTCTGCCTGTTTTTGGCTAAAGTCATACCGCTGAATGTTATTTATTATTTTCGATTATGTTTTCCTCCGTTACAATGGCGACTTTGTAGGAAATTATGACCATTCATTTTCCCCGAAAGACACACAAAAACAAAAAGATACGTACCTACAAAAACATAAAACTTTTCAGCTGAAAATCTCCAACTACATGAAAATGGCGTCAATTTGACGTAAACTAGCGGCTTAGCAGAATTATTTAACTTTGTAGTAGACAGGCTTAGAGAAGCTGTATGAAGGCAAGTTGGGAATTATTAAATATTTAATTAAACACCGTGTCGGCTGCCTGCCGCGGATTCCCAACGAAATGGGGTAATGTAAACCAACGTGTTCTATATTAATAAGATTTTTATAACTATGTTTGCATTAAGTTTCGTAAGCCTAAATAACATTTTTGATGTGGAATTCAGGACCAAAAAGCGGCTGTGTAGTTTCGGTTTACGTTTTAGGACTTTTGTCTTTGAAAATGATAAAGATACCTATTATTATTTATTTTATTTATCCATTTATTTCAGGCATCAAGGCCCATATAAACACATACTATACAATAATTAATGTAATTTAAAAATAGGTACTATAAATTATACAATACCAGCATAATCGCCCTATGATGTTCCCAATGCTGGGACAAAGGCTTCAACTCTTCGAGAGGGACTAGGCTGTAATCTACCACGCGGGCCCAGTGCGGGTTGGTAGATGTCACATGTGTTCGAATTTTTGGTTCAGGATCATGCCGGTTTCCTCACGACGACGTTATACCTTCACCGTTTTTGAGAGCAGTGGTGATGAAATTGTCTCCTCAAAGTAATGCTCCTGCGTGCAGGACCAAGTCCTATCTACTCTCTTTCTACTTTTCTATGTTTAAAGCTGCTAAAGACCAGTTCTTCAGTTGAAGGAGTTCAGCTCATCCCGCCTTCTCCATCTGGGCCTACCGCGGTGTCGTTTCCCATTAAGAGGGTTCGAACCCACGACCTACAACTCGTAAGTTGGAGCCGTTGCCACCGGGCCACCATTGCTCCCCAAAAATATACCAGCAACTATACTTATTTACCTACCTAACTAATTATTTAAATACTGATACTCACAACCATTCTGTAATGTTACTTTGCAACCATTTTGTAATTACAAGACACGAGATGTCATGTGCGTTGGTGCGCAGCGTGTTGGATGACTTAACTTAATTCTAACTAATAGGTTGGGAAGAAGATCAAGAAGACACAATTAATTGTTATTGAGTTTTATTAGCTAAAGTTTATTAAACAAGCCACGGAATCATGAAAAGGACAACTTAATGAGTAGCACGCTATCCTAATCATTACAAATGAGGATCACGTGAGGCCTGAGGGCAGAGCTTGGAACCGCTACCAAAAGTACAGGTTCTGTATCGGTTCTAGCCGTTTTGGTACCTGGGCACCGGTTCCAGACGGTACCGGACCGGTACTCAATCGTAACGTCAACAAAAGAGATAAGTATGCAGGATCGTTGGATATAGTTGATGTTTAGTAAGAAACCGATGGATGTTCTCGAATAAAACAACAACAGCACACAGCAATCGAACAGCTCATTTATCAAATTAAATTTCAGTCGCCAACATCCATCGGTTTCTTACTAAACTTTAACTATATCCAACGATCCAGCATACTTATCTGTTTTGTTGACTGTACCAAATTCAGGTACCCTGCGCGTACCATAAATCTCATATTTGTACGAGGGACCTCGTACCTAACTTACGGAAATATTTGATTGGTACCGTTACAGTACCGATACTGATTAGAATTACCAATAGTACAGGCACTACTCTGGTACCGGTATCACACCAAGGCTAATGGTACCGGTTCCTAAAACTACCGGTATTTCAAGCCCTGCCTGAGGGTAATAACTGGTCCTGAAAGTTCGTTAATACAAATTAATATTGTTAGCCTTAGCATCATTTAAATAAATACTTAGTGGTTGAACTTATCGGTCATGTTCAACAAAAGACTAGGTGGACGTGGAAGCCCTTTCGAAAGTATGCTAAGGTCGATCAGAAAGTAGTTCAATCAAATGCGCAGGCGGTGTTTTTTTTTTTATCCAAGATGGACTACTTATGCATGTTTAGCTAAATTTTTAATTAAATTATTGAAACTAGAAGACAGATAGAAGAAGAAGACATCTTTTTTTTTTTTGTTAACTTGTACCACAGAATACTTAAAGTACTACGTACAGAAAGGCCACTCCCTTCCCCGCACTAACATCAGTTACCGCACCTCACCCCGCACTTCGGCGTATTCGTCGCAGTTCTTTAACAAGAGCGCTCGCAAACACAAGTACCTCACGCACACATTCATACGTATACAAACGTCATTTTTTAATGTAGTAGTAGTAGGTAATTATTTTGCGAGGGTTGTATGGAGTGTCCGGGGTGTGCTTATACTGTCCCACTGCTGTGCAAAGGCCTCCCCCAAATCCGTCCAGGAACTCTTGTCCCGCGCCACCTCGAACCAGCCCTCGTGGTACGCGTCCAGGTCATCTCGCCATATCTTTCTGGGCCGGCCTCGGCGGCGCCGTCCATCTTCAGGCACCCATTGTGTGGAGATTTTTGTCCACCGGTCATCGTGCTGATGTGATCCGCCCAATCCCATTTGAGCCTGGCAGCCTTCTTTCCTACATCTAATATGACCGTTTTGTAAGACATCTTAATCTTTACATTATCTAGGAACTCTCTTTTTCTTTTACTTAGTTCTTTCTTTTTATTTAGGTATATCATCGGAACGACTGTGAAACTTGTGATAGGTTTCCCTTTTGGAAATAATATAATAAACATAGGTCGTATCCTAACATTTAATTAATGAACACACAATAAATTAATTCGCCACAAAGTTTTCCACGCAAAATCACCATTACTTATTCCAATTCATTTTAATTCGGCGTTTACCCAAACAGCTGATGTATGTTTACTAATTGTCTGCTTAGGATAAAGTCAAGTCCAGTTTATGAGGGTATCTGTCCCATAAATATTCGTGTGGATGGGCCATCATCTGGCGTAAGCATAATATTTCTGATCGGGGCACTGTTGCACTGTGAGCGACATAGAACGGAAAACTCTTTTTTATGTACACCATATAAATTCATACTATCATACTAATATTAAATGCAAAAGTGTGTCTGTCTGTCTGTTACCTCTTCACGCTTAAACCGCTGAACCGATTTAGATGAGATTTGGTATAGATAGTTTAAGTAACGGGAAAGGATATAGGATAGTTTTTATTCCGATATTCCCACGGGAAACTTATGCGGGTGAAACCGCGGGGCGCTGCTAGTTACAGATATAACACACACACATATTCCTGCTATTCGCTGAAGCCACTACAAGTAGGTGCCAAGACTTTCAGAAGAAAATTAGAAACGTTTAGGTTCCCAAACCCAGCTTCATCTTGAGCCGTGACCTCGATGGGATTTCCCATCGGTAAGAAATAACGAATTTCCATAAGTATGTACAAAATTTCATCCCCTATTAACTTTAAGTGGATGAGTTTTCGAACATCTTTCTTTAGTGCTCACTTTCGTTATATACAGGTTGAAATTAAAAACATGCGACTTAATCGAAATGGGAGATTATACTCATCATTATGAACAACTTTTACCATGGGACCAAACCTGAAATCGCGAAAAAAAAAATATAAGTAAAGTCCCTTGTACGGACAGCGACGCTGTCTGTACCATAATTATTATAAGTAGGTAAGTTTAAAAACGATATATATTAAACTCCAATCTCCGCGCGTTCAATCGCTATCAACATGCCTCTATGTTTATAATTCGTGTTTGGCGATAATCCCAGTGACCTCACGCTGATCACCGATGCAATGGCGACGATGTTTGTACTTCTAAACGAACTATAAAACGTGTTATTAGCTTATTGATGATTTTATTACACCTGCCCTGAATGAATGAGCTCCTGAATGAAATAGCATGTGTTTAAATATTTATGTTTTGTTTAATTAGGCACTTTAAGTTGTATCTTAGTCAATTTGTTTAAGCTGTACTTGTTTGGGAGTTTATTATATTATGTATGAGCCTCCAGATAATAATTTACTGTAGGCTAGGCAAGTACAAATTATGAAATAAAATATTACCTACTTAATAAGTAATTACGTACTGCTTATTTATAACTTCTGCGACCAATAATTAGGTCATGAGTCATGAGGATAATATTTGCGTAAGAAGATTCTCGGTAATTTAAGAATATCTTAATACTCGTAGGTATCTAATTGTTACATTTTATTTAAAAAAAGACATTTTTTTAAACAAAATTTTTCATTCAAAACATCGTCATCACTCATTTGCCTACCCTTTTCCCAACTGTTGGGGTCTAACCGGATGCAGACGAATAGGTACCAGTATTTTACATGGAGCGACTGCCTATCTGACCTCCACAACCCAGTTACTGGGTAAGACTGGTTGTCAAACTTTCGAACTTCAGAGGACCCGTAACGACTGTTAAAGATCGTTAACGTTAAAGGTCTTGGTATGTGAAAATTGTCATCCATCCACGAACCAACCGCGGCAAGCAAAGCTTAATCTGATCGATCGACCCGTGTGGCTGTTGTTGTTGTTGTATAGATCTTCTCGAATAAAATTTAATTTTATTAATAGATTTAAAATCGTTTAAGTCCCATTTAATAGGGGGCGAACCTATTGCCATCAACCAGGCACAAATCCAGACTCCGGGTTTCCCTACTAAGAAATTCCTGCTGGAAAAAGCCAATAACACTTTGCCCGACCCGGGAATCAAACCTAGGACTTCATGCTGAGCAGTCACAGGCGCGATTCAAAAGACCGAAACAATGGATTATAAAATTATGGCAAAACTAAACGAGACAGCATAATTACTATGATCCACCTCCTAGCCTTTTTTTTATGCCCCTCTCGTTCTGGGTGGAGCGGAAGGGAGTGTCAGACTCTTACTGACTAAAACCCATCCGTGTTCCTTCCTTAGCCCTTTGTGTTCCGGGGTAGCGGTAACCCTTTCGGAGAATCCCGCACCCACCTCCTAGCTTGCCGTCTGTGTCCAAAACATGCAGTCAAAGTGACCTCTGATGACGTGGAAATGGCGAAGTTTTGGGCTATTATGATTTAAAATACAGTCGTGGCTTCGACACGAAGAAGAGGAAGCATAATAATTCCATGCTGGTGCAATAGGGAAGTTTCTCAATCAGCCTATAATGTTCTCACTGCTGGGACCGAGCTTCCGAGTGGGCTGTAATCTACCACGCGGGCCCAGTGCGAGTTAGTAGATGACACATGTCTTCGAAGTTTTTTTTTTCACAGTTTTGAGAGCCACTCTGGACCACCATTGCTCTCAGGGAAGTTTACTTCATCTTATTACAAATTCCACCTTCCAATATTGAACTCATCTAAGGCTAAGCCTACACAGTCACGATGAATATTGTCGATCAAGATAACACATGTTCTCGCCCCCGCCTATATTCGCGCTGATTCCTCTGAATTGGATAATTCAGCTTACCTCCTGCAGTCTATATAAAATGCACTTAAATAACGATTTGTTCATAACCAGCAAAATGTCTTTGACTTGACAATGACTTGTCTGATAAGAGCATAAGAGTATTTTGAGCTTTAATTAGGGAAATTCATATTCATCATCATCATCATCATCATTTCAGCCGAAAGACGTCCACTGCTGGACATAGGCCTCCCCCAAGTACCTCCACTTCGACCGGTTTTGTGCTTCTCGCATCCAAGGAGTTCCTGCGGCCTTCACAAGGTCGTCGGTCCACCTTGTGGGAGGCCTTCCAACGCTACGCCTTCCGGTACGCGGTCGCCACTCCAGAACCCTTCGGCCCCATCGGCCATCTGTTCTGCGAGCAATGTGCCCTGCCCACTGCCACTTAAGTTTGGCAATTCTTCGGGCTATGTCGGTATCGAGAAGATATTGCGTAGCTTCCCGAACGCTGCCCAGCCGAGTCGGATTCGACGATTGACCTCTTTCTCGAAGTTGGACCTACCTAACTGGACAGTTTGTCCTAGGTAAATATACTCGTCCACGACTTCGAGTGTAGCGTCTCCGATCTTTATGAGAGTGGGTGTTACATGGGCATTTGACATGACCTTCGTTTTGTTCATGTTCATTTTCAGACCCACTCTTTCAGAGGCTCTACTGAGGTCGTTGAGCATTGTAAATTCATATTAATCAGCCTATAATGTTCACACTACTGGTACACAGGAATCCTCTCGGTGAGAGGGAGTGGGCCTCAGTCCACCACGCGAGGCCAGTGCGGGTTGGTGGATGTCACATGTCTTCGAATTTTTGGTTCTAGGACATGCCGGTTCCCTCACGATGTTTTCCTTCACCGTTTTGAGAGCAGTGGTGATGAAATAATTTACACAAAGTAAAATACGCCTGTCTGGGTTCGAACCTATGACTCGTAAGTCAAGGTACGACTGGGTCACCACTGCTCTCAGTAACCTATTGCCGTTTGACAAATATCAAACTCATCATAATCATCTGCCTAGCCTTTTCCCAACTATGTAGACGGTTTACAAATGTTTTTTTTTTTTTTTGTCGTTTCACAAAATCAAAGTAAAGATTAAAATCTCTCCACAGCCCTATCCTCTGACGAGATAGAAGAGGTAACGGACACATGCTGCGCGCACGGCGAAGGCGCGGCGGTGACGGCAGCGTCATGCGCAGGAGTCGCTCCCCTGGAAGACATCGAGCCGGAACAGATGGAAGTGTGCCTTGCAGCGATAGCCAGCTGCTGTGAGAAGCAGATGAAGTAAGCAATTAGTTCTAAGAGGGCCAGTACTCCAATTGCGTAACATATTAGTACAATCACAATACAAAGGATTTTGAAAGAAATTCCTAATCCATTGCTTTATATGTTTGAAAAATTCGTCTGCTAGACATGTAAATAACGCAATGAATTTTGTTGAACTGTCAAAATAAAAGGCATTTCCATTGTAATACTTATGTTACGCAAGTGCCCCGCAGGTTTCAGTTCTTTTGGTACTTTTAAATGGCGACAAACTCGCCATCTACCCCAGAAGGAAGAAGCACCAGATGGATTGTCAGAAATTGTTACTCCTTTCTTCATTGTAAAGATGGAATGCTGGCTTTTCGTATGGTACTTCTTCTACGTTTGTCGACTATTAGTTTTTTTCTTAAGTTTTTAAAGCACGTTTTTAATGATTTTTAACCGACTTCAAAAAAGGAGGTTCTGTATTCGACCTGTATGTATGTTTGTGAGTCCGCGACTTAATTGTACAAAATTAGGTTTTGTACAAACACTTTTATACGTCAATTATTATATTTTAGAACTAGATCTCATGATCTAGACCAGGTTGGTCTTTCCGATCCGACTACACTGGGAAGAAACACCAAAACAAACTCAGAGGGTGCTATTAAACTCTAGACCATGTGAGGACCAAGTGGATCTATAGGGACTAAAACGTTTTTACTGATTTATCTGTCTCATTACGTTATTATTTGTGGTTTCAGAGCCAAAGCATCATGTTCAACGGGAATGAAGTTAGCTGCTGCGAAAAAATGTAGCACTGCTGATTCAGAAATTGGAACGGTAATTTACAAAAATCGCATAATACCTAGACCTACTTCCTTCATTATCTACTATCAGCTGCTGAATATCAAGTTATGGATCTAATTACTAAGAGGGGCTCGTGGCTGAATAATAACAGGCCGCACGGGTCGATCTTCAAGGTTGAGTAAAGCTTGCTGAGGTCGGTCCGAGGATGGGTGACCTTCCATTACACACTGAGACCACTCCATGTCTCAGAAACTACGCTAAGCCGTTAGTCCCGGCTGTCATTTGTACATCTTTAACAGTTGTTGCGAGTAGTCAGAAGCCCGAAAGTCTGACAACCAGTCTTACCAAGGGTATTGTGCTACCCAGTAACTGGGTCGTAGAGAGGTCCGATAGGCAGTCGCTCCATGTAAATGTCGCTCCATCTGGTCAGACTGGAAGCTGACCCCAACATAGCTGGGAAAAGGCTAGGCAGATGGTTCTAATCACTTGACGGATTTCTTTCAGACGTGTTGTGAGGAGTGTTCCTTTGGAAGATGGACGGGAGAATCTCAAGGCAAAGGAGCGTGTGGCTCAGAGCCATCCCCTGAAGGAGTCAGTCCTACCACTGCACTCAGGAAGGGCGCTTTCCACAGTTGTTGTCTGGTAAATAAGAGCTATTTTTACTGTAATTTTCCAAACGTAGAAAGATACTAGATAGAATATTGGATTGCCGAGCGAGTTAATATCACAACATGTTTTTGGCTTTTCCAAAAACATGTTCAGCATGTCGATCCAGATATAGACAATAATGGTAACGTTAAGCAACTCGGAGACATGATATATGATATGGCCAAGTTCCAGAACAGTAAGTACGATAGGCTGCAAAAGTGCATGGGTAGTACAGAAACAAAATCGTATGAAGCGAGAAATGACGCCATCTAGCGTAAAACCAGTTAACGACTAACTAAATTTAATTATGCAGTTATTAGATGGCGTTGCTTTGCTTTATATGATAAAATATTTTTGTAGTTTCTTTTTGTCTCTTCAAACATTCAAACAATTTATAATTAATAGTTTCTTTTAAAGAAAATTGTTCCTAATTATTAACCTACTATGTTAAAATTGAAAATCAATTTATAAGTAGGTGCTAAGTAACTACTAATTCGAATATTAAATTAATTATTAAAATACCCACTCGTTATCTTAATAAATATATTCCTATCGGTTTCTTTTATTATTTTTATCATTTAAGCTACGTATGCTGGTAAATGTAATGTAATAATTAGATAAATGTATTAGCCTTGTAACTCTTTGCTCAATCCTACTTAATACGTTTCTTCCTTCCTTCCTTACTTACGTTTCGTAAATTAGTCATAGTTGTGAAGAAACCAACGCCATCTAGTTTATTTTCGAAAACTTGAATTCATACGTTCACGGGAAAATAGACACTAAGGTACCCATGCAATTTTGCTGGCGACTGTACATAAAATATAAGTACTAATGGATCCTTTTATGACATTCTAGGAAGCAGCAGAAACGCCAGAAACAACTACTACTGAGAAACCAACAACCACGACAAAGAAACCAACTACCACAACAGAGAAACCAACAACTACAACAGAGAAGAAGGTAGAAACCACGACGGAGAAGAAGGTGGAGAAGAAGAAGTGTGAAAAGGATTCCTGTGAACATGAGTGTAGTGATGAGGATGGAGTCCTGCGATGTTCCTGTCGAGAGGGATACAGGCTACAGGAAGACAAGAAATCATGTAAAGGTAAAGGATATTTTAAACCTCTACTTGATTTAAAATAGAGCTTTTTTTAAAATCCACCCTAAGATTCATACGCGGAAACGTATGTCGGAACCCTAGGCCTAGTTGGATGTACGGAATTTATAGGCTCAGTGTGGATTCTCGGACATACGGCCGTTTCCGCGTATCTACCTTAAAGTGGATTTTTTAGGGTGGATAAACGGAATAACCCGCTTTTCATAGGACAAGCGTTTTGTAGTTTCTGTTTTAACCGTTATTACAAAATTTCCCTGGTTCTTCTGGGATTTAGCGCTTTGTATATCCGTATAGTACTTATAAGGATCTACGGTACATTACTGATCTTCTTGTGCGTTATGTTATCTTAATGAAACTGTCACCTATCTTCTTTATTTATTTTCATTGTTTCCACAGCAATCCTTTTGTTGGTAATTACGTCCACGTCCTTTTATGTAGTGCCGTCATTCAAAACATCTTTTCAATACTTGCTGATATCCATTGTTCATTAAAAACGAAAATTGTGTTACAAAACTCCCTCTATCTTCGTCTATCTTTGATATGCAACGTACATTCTTTAACCCATTTCTGTGACTACCTTTCGTACTGTTATTATACCTGTATATTTATTTACTATATGGTATGCGTATTTATGTATGTATTTATTATATTGTATCTATCATATAGATATAAATGAGTGTGCAGAAGCAACGGATGATTTGTGTACAGCGGAAGGTACCGTGTGCCACAACACGCCAGGCGCGTTCAAGTGTGTCTCTCTGAAGAAGAGGGATGTGGGGCTGAGCTGTCCACCTGGCTTCAAGAGGAACCTCGTTAACCAGGTCTGCGATGGTGAGTTAGACATTAATCTTTGTGTCATTTTGAAATGTAGGTATCTCATCGTATGGGACTCGGTGTCTCTAGCCAGGGTCTGTTTCTGAGAACTTTGACCAGCGGGGCAATTGCGTAACACTTTATCAATCGGAATCGGTTTCAATTTGACAGTTCCACAACATTCATTGCATTTTTTACGTGTTGAGCAGACAAATTTTTCGAACTTATGAAGCAATGGATTAGAAATTGGCTTCAAAATGATTCCAATTCCGATTGATTGTGTGTTTCGCAATTAGGTTGCTGTTATATTAATTGAAACAGAAAATAACTAGGTATGTGGAATAAAATAATACTTTAAAATTCGCAATGTACTTAATAATCAAACCCGCTTGGCACTTATTAATAAAAACCTGTAAGTCATGCCAAACTTAAACCTCGAAAAATGTATGGGTATAGTGAAGTTCATACTGTTCATCATCTTCACAGACATCAACGAATGCCAGTTACCCCGTCCTCCCTGCCCTAAGTACCTGTGCGAGAACACGATTGGTGGCTACAAGTGTGCCGGGAAGTCAGGCAAGCCATTTACCGAAGCATTACCTGGAGCCATCACTGAGGCTCCTGTCAGCACCACTGCTTTACCCAAGAACGATATCTGCCCGCCTGGGTTTAGGGCTGGACCTGATGATGAGTGTATTGGTAAGTAAGATGGCAAACATAGCCTTTCTTTCTCTTTCCAAATATAATTTAGCGCAGTTGCCAGATCTCTTGTCCTGACTTTGCCTTTCGTTTTTTTTTTCTTTTGTGAAGGTCTGTCCTGATAAGGCTGCCGTAAATTTCACTGATCTACATCGATGGATAGCCATCACGACTCTTGAGAAAAATGTCTTAATTAGTATTCAGACACAATTTCCTAGGATTGATGATCTAATTATAGTTCGTGGTATAGGTGAAGTAGCGGTGACTCTTTCACAAAAGCCTGTTCCTCAGCCTGTTCAACTCTTACTTTACTAACTTTTCGCTTACGACTTTATCTGCAATCCTCTACAGTTCTGAGTGATTGTATTCACATCTGATATTATCTCCCTAATGATAACATCCTCTCAGATATCGACGAGTGTGCCGAGCGGGTGGACGACTGCCAGCACCTGTCCCAGCACTGCATCAACACGCACGGCAGCTTCTTCTGTCAGGACCACGTCTCCAAGCGCTGCGCCCCCGGGTTCAAGGTCAACAGCGGCACTGGGAAATGCGAAGGTAAAATTATCACTCCTGACAAAAAAAAAAAAACATTTGTGAACCTTGCACCTTTACTATCAGAAGACAGATTACTACTGAAAACCAGGCTGTTTATTCTGACACAAAATGTTCAGACCGCCAATGACTTTCATTTTTCTCTTTAATTTTCTTCTCTTCTTTCATATTATTTTTTTCTTTCTCTTGATTTTTTTCATTTTTTCTCCTTCTCTGTGAAAGAGAGTGTACCCACCTAACAGTAGACAAAGGAAGAAACCTTTTTAAAAATATCCTTGAACCCATGTTACAGATATTGACGAATGTGAAGAGAGTTCCGAAGTGTGCAAGCGCACCGAGGTGTGCATCAATCTGCCAGGAGCATACAACTGCAAGTCCAAAATAAGCACCCTACCGAAGTAAGATACTTATACCTATAAGGTCCCATTAAAATAAATGGACAAACTTTTAGAAATCATTCAGACCAAAACACTATAAGGATGATGGTAAAAAATATATAAGAAAAACGCAATAAGTACTTAGAAGAAAAATAATCAGTTAACAAAAATAGACTATTATTTTAGGTTAAAACAAAATCACTTTTATCAGTGTTTTTTTTTTGGTTGGATATCTTTGGTTAGACGTAGTGAGCGCTGTGTTAAATTTTTTATAAAAAAATATCGAACTTACGTTACGAGAACGAAGAATGTAATTGTTTTGTCTTTTCAGACTGGCGACTAAAACATGTCAGGAAGGAACAAGAGTTCGTCCAGGAGGATCAATTTGTGAAGGTCAGTCATTCACGATCTTGTGCTTGTGGCTAAGTAATAACAGCCGCACGGGTCGATCGATCAGGCTTCCGCGGTTAGTCCGTGGATCATCTTTACATACCAATACGCCTCCGTGCCTCGGAAAGCACGAGTGGAAATGCCAGTACAAACCTGGGCTTGAAAAAGATAAATAAATCTTGAACCACTTTTTTTCGTTGCAGATATCGATGAGTGTCGCGAAGGCACGCACCTTTGTGATCAGTTCCAGAACTGCATTAATAACTACGGTGGACACGAGTGCCGCTGCAAGAACGGGTTTGAACTGGACTCTTCATCTGGATCCTGTATAGGTTAATATCTAGATTATACAATAAAATAAAAAGAAATTGAATATTTTCTTAAATCAAGTCATTCATAAAATAGAATAATCCTACTAATTCATATTTCTACTTTTCTACTATTCCTACCAATATTATAAACGCGAAAGTTTGTGAGGATGGATGAATGTTTGTTACTCTTTCACGCAAAAACTACTCAACGGATTTGAATGAAATTTGGCACACAGGTAGTTTATAACCAGGATATACATAGAATACGTTATTTCCCAATATTCCCACGGGATCGAGACTTATGCAGGTAGAACCGTGGGGCACTGCTACTGCTGCTAGTCTTTTTATTCTGAACATCTTCGTATTGCGGTATTTTTTCAGTAATTTACAGAATTTTCAGTGTGCCTGTTAGCAAAGGCCTCCTCTAACAACTTCTACTGAGTCCTATCTCTCGCAACTCTCCAATTCGGACCCGCTGTGAGCTTTAATTTATCTTCCCATCTTTTTATATTCTCATCTTTTATTCTTTCTCATTTTTCTTCTTCCTTTTTTATCCTGTGTCTGCGTACTTGTGCACTCCCGCGCAGATGGCTAGTCTTCGCTGGGATTGGTCGCCATGGGCGAAATTCAGTCTGGAAGACTTTATTGTCTTCTCCTGTTCCTTTTGACATCTATGGCGTACCCCAGAGATGTCATTCTTACTTACAGTCAAACCTAAACCCATGAAATATTATGGAAATTCTTTTTTTTTGTGACGACAATTCATTATGTGCTAGCATGCATGCTTAGTTTTGCTTCTACTCTCTATCAGCCCCATTGTAGCGGTAGCGGTATGTACAACGCCACATGCGAAAAACGCGTCATATTGACGTCACGCAAAATTCTGCATCTTGCAAGCAGAGTTTACCGCGCAACTAGCATAGATACAACGGCCCGACATTAATCATCGGGCAGTTGCCTGCCAGACACAACATTCGTCTGGTCGGAGGATCCTCCCTTTTCTATAGAGTATGAGTGAACTTAACACCCTGTTCCTCATACCTCTATACCATCATCATTTAATTTTTAGGATGTTGACATATACTCAAGTTTGGTTGATTCTTCTCTGCTTGTTCTTTCTTCTACGCTCCCAAATTGATCAATAACATTTTCACCAGATATCGACGAGTGTTCTTTGAAGCTGGACAACTGCGGTAACGGCCAACACTGCCTGAACCTGCTGGGCACGTTCACCTGCACACGACGACCTGTCACCACCAGCAGTACCACCACCACCACCAACCCGCCGATGTATGAGTACGAGTACTATGATTCTGAGTAAGTAATTATACTAACAGAAGTTTAGGATGAAGGAGTTGTTTGTCAGTTTTTGGCCCTTGAAGGCTTAGGAAACCCAAGTTTGCCATTTTTAGAGCAGAGAACTGACAATGTCCAAGAATAAATTAACAAAAATGAATACTTTCCCCCTTACTAATAAACGTATTATATCAGATGAATAGTTACACACCGATTTCTCTCTTTCAGTCTAGACTTTCGAAAGAAGAAGACTTACAAAGCATTATGTAACTATACAGACGCTATACAACGTTTATTAGTACACTTACCCCCTGTAAGTGTACATACACACGAGCGACACGCGTCGACAATTGAGGCAACTACAGCCGCGACGCGTCGGCTGCTGACGTCAGCAACATGTCGCTCGTATTGAGCACCGTACTCAAATAGGTACAAAGCGACACGTTGTCGACGGCAGCTGCAGACGCGTCGCGGGTGTCGACGGCTGCAGTTGCCTCTGTCGTCAACACGTGTCACTCGTGTGTATTAGCACTAAGTAATACTGGAGAGTAAATTCAACCTCAAAATCACACAAGCTGCTCTAGAAGTACGTCAATCGGGACTGGAGATCTCTGTTAATTTTTTACAGAGAATAATAATAATATGTTGTCATGCAATTTGATGTTGTTTCTTGCTACATACCTTCTTCTGTAGGTATAGCTATATTGTGTTATAATTGTGACCTTACTAAAAAGCGGTCAAGTGCGAGTCGGACTCCCACACGAATGGTTCTGTACTACCGTACAGAGTTAACACTACATATTTCTTTAACACGTTTCATGTAAAATAAAATAATATTTAATTTTTATTTTTTGTTGTTATAGCAGTCATAGTAGTTCACACGCTGTGAAAATTTCAAGTGTCTACCTATAACGGTGCAAAAGATACAGCCCTGTGACAGACGGACGGACGAACAGCGGAGCCTTAGCGCAGCGCAGTAAAAAGCTGTCAATAAACATCGTAAATCATCTACCATCTATCTTTTACAGCGAAGACAACTCAACCACAGACAGCGGCTACCCAGAAAGAGCGCCAACAGTTCCGACCACATCGAGCACTACTACCACAACTACGACCACACCGAAACCCACCACCACATCGACCACCACTACTACCACGACCACCACTCCCAAACCCACCACAACATCTACCGTCAGACCCAGGAGGACTAATTATCCCTACCCTCCATATGTCAACATAACCAACTACTATCCGAGAAGACCTGAATACTACCCTCGCAGACCTGAAAGTCCACCTAGAAGACCTACAGAATTACCATCCTACAGACCTGTTGAACCAGTTGAGCCTACTGAAGTTCCAGATAATAGAAGGCCTGCTTCGTTACCTCCATACAGACCCGACACTACATACACTAGGCCTGCATCAAGACCAGAAACTCCACCGCGCGTGCCAGAGCTCCCAAGTAAACCCACTCCAGAAGTGCCAGATGATAGGAGAACGAATGAAATAGAAGGGGAGAAGCCTAGGGATGAAACTCCTGACTTTGATATCAATGATTTACATTGTTTGGATGGATATGAGAAAGATGCTGAAGGGAATTGTGTTGGTGAGTTAAAATTGATTTGTAAAGTAATAAACAGAATAATATTCCTTCTGAACTCATTGAACCCCCCCCCCCCCCCCCCCTTAGTATTTAAATATAATTTGTACGTACCTAATTAATAATGTACACAAGTAATCTGTGGAAACGTCGTTGATTGTACATTTACCCATATGTCTTATTTATATTTTCTTTCCTTTTTGTAAAAAATATTGTACAAATTGTTTGCCTTCCCAAATAAATAAAATAAAATAAAATAAACCCCTCCTTGAAGAGAGTAACAGAGTTTTTGTACAAGTTCACAAGGTTTGACTTTATAACTCATTCACTAAATTCCTGATTCAATAGTTGTAGAGCCATAAAATGTCTATCTACTCTATACTACTGGCCAAATTTGAGTGTCTCAACAGGCAGGTAGTGATACAATATATGTTGATAAGTAAAAATCTTAAATTGATCCCCTATTCTCTTTTTTTCTAGACACCAACGAGTGTGCACTAGGACAGCACGCGTGTAAGAACACAGAAGTATGCATGAACAGGCCTGGCGGTTACATCTGTGAGTGCATGGCTGGGTTCCACCGGGATCCGTCAGGGTACTGCAATGTCATGATGACTCCGACCACCGGTAGGACAACTAGCACCAGCACATCGACTACTACTACCACGACTACAGAGAGGAATGCATGTGAGTTGTCTTTTACCTCTTTCCTTCTTATCGCAGTCGTTAACATTACCTTCTTCCGTTTTGTAGATTAACCTTTTGAACGCCATTGTCACATAGGTAGGACAAACGAAATCTTACCCTGAACGCCAACGTCACAAATATATGACAGAATACACGTCGCACGGGTCGCACTATATTATGAAATAAACAATTTAATCATTACTTTTGTGTATTTTTATTTATATAATTTAAAAGTTTAAGCTTCCGTCTGTATTGTATAGCATGAAACTAATATAAATAAACCACCAATATCGAGAAATTTGGTGTGTGTGTAGTGGCCTGGCGTCAGGGGTACGGCGATACGTTTATACTCTGGCGTTAAAAAGGTTAAAAAAAACTCAAGAAATAAGTAGAAGGCTTCGTTTTCAAAAATTATAATGTCGTTTGCCTATGTTTTTTTATGAAATGCTGTTCGTTGGTAAGCGCATCACTTGAGAACGGCTGGACCGATTTGGCTATTTTTTGTTCTAGTGTTCGTAATAGTGCGAAACAGGTTTTTATGGAAAGAAAAACACTGAACGTCCTTTTTTTTTTGTATGGGTTTTGTATGAATAATTAAAAGTTGGACAGGACAACGTCTGTTGGGTCAGCTAGTAAATAATACAATAGATAAATAAAGAAAAATACAAGCACCTGAAAATGTCGCAATTATGGCTGGTACAGTCAACAGCAAAAGTAGACGATGAAAATCAGAAATTCAATACTAATTAACGGAGTTCGCGTCAGAATTCTAGTATTAGGGACGAGTCTGTGTTGTCTAGTCATACTAACAACATAGTGATGATTAACTATGAATCTCCATGTTGTACGAAGGAGGGTCCACCTACAATACCAACATCTTTGGAGGCCACTACCAGTCAGATAGGATATTCTCTTCCTGCTGGAACTCATACGGGCTTCCTAGACACTTCAGTCGTAGTTGTGGAGGTCACTCCGGATAACTCTTTAAACTAGTTAATAAGACAACAGAAGTTACCCCTTCAAATAACCAATTACTATTAGAGAATAATAAAAAGGTATCTTCTGGCAATATTACTCATATTAATAAAAAACCAAAGGGAGGGCAACATGTTTTAAAATTATTTAACCAAAATATTAAAGGTTGCTCTTCTAAATTACTGGAAATAGAATTGTTTTTAGAGAATACCAAGTTTGATGTCATTTGTTTAACAGAACATTGGTTAAAAGCTCATCAAGTAATGTCAATTAATTATGAAAATTATTGTGTAGTTAGCCATTTCAGCCGAACATGTATGATACATGGTGGATCATTAATATTAGTTAAAAATTCTGTTAAATCAAAGGAACGAAAAGACATCGTCGGGCTGTCTGTTGAACACACCATTGAATTGTCCTGTGTTGAGCTCGATAAGCATGTAATAGTATGCGTATACAGACCTCCAAGTTACCAGAATCTATCTGTGTTTGATTCTGTAATGGAAGATGTGCTAAAGAAACTTTCTACTAGTAGTAAGTCAATAATCATATGTGGCGATTTTAATATTAATTTATTAGAAAATAACTCAAATACTATGAGATTGTTAAGTCTTTTTAGGTCATTTGACTTGTCAAATGTTTTTATTGAACCCACCCGAGTGACAGCTTCCTCTGCCACTTGTATAGATAATATTTTCTGTAACTGTGATTATTTACACAAACAAATTGTAAATAAGTTGCCATCTGATCACAGCGGACAAACAATAACATTTTGCTCCTACATGCCTTTACAAAAAACGCTAATAAGGTTTAGGCCAATTACATCTAAAAATTTAGAGAAATTAAATAATTCTTTGGCAAGTAAATTATGTGCTCAGAGTTTTAATAACTTATGTGATCCGAATGAGTTCTACGCCGAGTTCTTTTCACTATTAAACACGCAATTTAATGACACTTTCCCACTAAAGACTAAAAGTATTTACACAAAGTTCTTATTTAGTGATTGGGCGACTCCAGGTATTCGTAAAGGCAGGGAAAACCTTTTTGAACTTTATGGCCTAAAGCAACATATAAATAACACAATCTTTCATCAGTATGTTGCAACATATTCTAAGACTTTTAAAAGTGTATGCAAAACAGCTAAAGCTCTTTATATTAGCAATAAAATAAAATCAGCCGATGATAAAATAAAAACTACCTGGCAAATAATAAATAATGAAACAGGTAGGAAAAAACAGCGTAATACTGAATTTAATTTAGTAACTGCACATGGCCCCATAAACTCAGATGTAGAAATTGCTCAGGAATTTGAAAACTTTTTTGCTAATATTCCCATTAAAACTACTGAAGCTTTAAATTCCTCACCCTCGCGTTCTGCTGATTTACTTAGAAAGAATGTCAAGGCATGCCCCTCGGAGTTTAGTTTTCAACATACAAACCCCCAGGCTGTTATAAAAGCTTTTAAAGATCTTAAAATTAAATCAACAGAAGATCTCTGGGGAATGTCTGTAAAAGTTTGTAGATCTATCATTGAAACGATTGCGCCCTATTTAGCTTTCATATTTAACATCAGTATAGACCAAGGAGTCTTTCCGGATCTCATGAAACACAGTAAAGTAGTTCCTTTATTCAAAGCCGGTGATAGTAAAGAACCCAACAATTATAGGCCTGTGTCAATTCTGCCAGTTCTCAGTAAGGTGTTTGAAAAGTTGATGCTCAATCAAATGTTACGCCACTTTAATAAAAATTCCATCTTTCATGAACAACAGTACGGTTTCACCAAAGGGCGTTGCACCACTGACGCCGGTGTCACCCTAATAAAGAACATTTTTAGCGCCTGGGAGGAAGCACAAGATGCCATTGGAATCTTTTGCGACCTCTCAAAGGCGTTCGATTGCGTCAACCATGAGACACTTCTGCTGAAACTTGAGCACTATGGGATTAGGAATTTAGCTCTTGATTTACTAAAGTCGTATCTAAAAGATAGAAAGCTTAAAGTTCAAGTAAACGGCGTAAACTCATTGGGGTCTGAAATGGCAATGGGCGTTCCTCAAGGTTCGATATTGGGTCCATTCCTCTTTTTAGTTTACATTAATGATTTACCACAATTGCTTCAAAATCAACCGAAGATGGTGTTATTTGCAGATGACACATCACTGATCTTTAAGATAGACAGACGGGCACAAAATCTTGACGACGTGAATAACTCTATTCTTCAGGTCCAAGACTGGTTTACGGTAAATAATTTGGTACTAAATGAAAAGAAAACCAAATGCATTAGATTTAAATTACCTAATGTTAGAAGTAGCGAATGTGACATCATACTGAATGGAGAAAAACTAGAATTTGTTGATCAAACGGTTTTTCTGGGAATCACGCTAGACGTGAAATTACAATGGGGACCTCACATAACATCTCTTGCGGGGCGGCTTAGCTCGGCCGCTTATGCTGTTAGGAAGATAAGACAGTTAACAGATGTAGAAACCGCGCGTTTAGTCTATTTTAGCTACTTTCACAGCATTATGTCGTACGGCATTTTACTATGGGGTCGAGCTGCTGACATTGAATCCATCTTTATTTTGCAAAAGAGAGCTGTCAGAGCCATTTATAATCTACGTCGCCGCGAATCTCTCAGGGAACTATTTAAAAAGATTAATATTATGACGGTACCTTGCCAATTCATTTATGAAAACATTATGTATGTAAGAAAAAATCTACATCTTTTTAATAAAATAAGCGATAGACATAACTTTAATACAAGAAATAAAGATAAAATACATCAACCATTTTTCAGATTAGCCAAAGTACATACATCTTTTATGGGGTACTGTGTTAAATGTTACAATAAAATACCTTGTGATATATTGCAATTAAATGAAAGAAAATTTAAAACTCACATTAAACGTACACTTTGTAAACAAGCATACTATAAATTAGAAGATTATATCCAAGATAAGAACGCTTGGAAACATGCTGGTCCTGCTCCATAGGACAATCTAGAGTCTAGACAAAATCAAACTGGTTGCTAATTTAATTGTAATTTTTTCTTATTCTTTTTTACATTCATTACTCACACCCAGACTTATTACTTGTATTTTTTTTATTTTTTATTAAAATTGTTTTGCTTGTACTATGTTTGTAAATATGTGAGCACCATGTATCTATCAGATAATTAATTTATATGTCATGGTTTCGTTTTTAATTCTTTTACCTATTGCGGTATAGTAATTTTATTTTAGGTGCATCGTCCTCACATGTTATTATATAATTAATGTACCCATGCAAAATATTGTACCTAAAACATTTTAAAAGAGTAACGGTGGAGTTTCTTGCCCGTTCTTCTCCATACGAAAACTACCTTTTGGAATGGGCGACTAGAATCAATTCTATTTTAAGATAATTTTTGACGTTCAAAAGTGCCTTTTATGTGCCTATTTGAAATAAATGCTTTGACTTTGACTTTGAACTGTGTGGCGTCGAAGTAATTCAAAAGTATGTGATTGTAAATTATACCAAACATTTACTACTAGTACAGCTGCCATATATAATTATGACGCGAACTCCGTTCATTAGTATTGAATTTCTGATTTTCATCATCTACTTTTGCTGTTGACTGTATAATAATTACTATGGTACCTATCCCCCAAATTCCAATGAAAAGATATTTACTAATCAAAAAGCTGCTGATCTGTCTACCAACCTATAACATATTTAATCATACTTGTCATAATTTATTGCCTTGGGTATTCTTTAGGTTTTTGGTCACGTCACAAAACTGATTGTATGCAACTGAAATAACAATACAAAATTGTGATTACAGTGGTGACTCCTGAATGGGCGTACACTCCTGTACGACCAGGCCGCAGGTATCCGCCACCAGCTTGCGAGTTAGGCTATAGTTACGACAGCACTGTCGGCAAATGCGTTGGTAAGATAAATGCATTTTTTTATAATAATTTTAAACGTGCTACATTGGTCTGAATAACCCTGTATTTATACTATTAATCAACGAAAAAAAAAAAACAAGTACTTCTTTTTGAAAAGAAATAGGTGTAAGATGGGCTTAATTCCACATCAAAGCGCGAATTTTGCGTACGGGTGGGAAAATCGGTTATCCGATTCACCCTAGCTCCTCAAGGAAGGACAGTAATGCCTTGGTGTTACTAAAAATCTCACGTAAATTAACCTGGGTTACCTGGAAGTACCTACATACTTTGCCCTGTATGTGGCGACAACCGGCCAGTTTAGCAACAAATGAGCTGCTGTCTTGTCGTCCTCCATGCAGAAAAGAAAAACAAGCTTCTGAAAAGAAGAAACAAGCATTCCGATGAAATTTCGGGTTGAAAGAGTTTGGTGATAAGTCCGCCTTGAGTACCACCATTCTGGTTGCACATGGGGGAGGCCTATTTCCAGCAGTGGACGTGTTTCGGTAATGTTGATGAGTGATAAAACACTTGGAATTTAATAATGCATAAGTGCCTTTTTTTGTTCCGTGGGGAAATCCTCAGGGATATCCTACGTCTTGGGAGAACGGAGGGTTATGTTGGACTCCTACCGACTAAAACCCCACTGTTTCTTCTTCAACCATGAGTCGGGGGCCCAGGATATACTTGTACATTCGCCTCACTCCCCACTGGTATCAGCCCACCATTCCTAGCGGGCGCCATCACCAAGTGCGGCCGGTCCCAGGACCGCACGTCCTCCCATGCTTACTAGGTACCTAACTATTTTCTCCAGATATCGATGAATGCGCAACGAACAAAGCAACATGCTCACCGCGCGAGGACTGCGTCAACGTTGAGGGAGGGTACCGCTGCGAATGCGGCAGAAGGTGTAGAGGAGAAGTCGAAAAGCCCACATACAGTAAGTTAAATATTAGGTCCTTACATATGAAATTGGCGTTTTTCGTACTTGCCACTTTAATCACGAATTTCTCCTCTTTGGTAAGGAATTCCAAATTCAAATTTGTACAGCTATTTACTCATGTATTTGTGCTTCGATGACCGTCATTCATTTGTTTTTTTTCTTCTGTTTTTTCTGTTTGCGTCACTCATTTTACAAAATGGAAAATTTAAAATATCGCATTATTTACGAGTACGAGTTCCGCCGTGGCACTAGTGCTGCGGAAACGACTCGAAGGGTGAATGATGTGTATGGCGGTCATGTTGCAAAAGAAAACACAGTTCGTTTTTGGTTCCAACGTTTTCGTTCTGGAAATTTCGACCTGCAGAACAAGCCCCGTGGACGGCCTGAGACCCAAGTTGATAATGGAGAATTGAAGGCTATTGTGGAAGCGGACCCATCGCAAACCACGTCCGAGTTAGCTGCAGGCTTCGATGTTAGTGATAAAACTGTTTTAATTCACTTGAAGCAAATTGGGAAGATTAAAAAGCTTGAAAGGTGGGTACCTCACGAATTGACTGAAGCAAACCGGCAAACGCGCGTCGACTGCTGCGTTACATTACTTGAATTGGAATGTCTTAGACATCCTCCGTACTCCCCGGACCTTGCTCCAACAGATTACCATTTTTTTCGCAATTTGGATAACTTTTTGCAAGGGAAAAAATTCAACTCCGATGGGGCAGTCCAAATCGCCTTCAAAGATTTTATTGATTCCCGTCCGACTGGTTTTTTTAGTAAAGGGATCAATGAACTACCTATAAGATGGCAAAAGTGCATTGAAAACAATGGTTCATACTTTGATTAATTAAATATATTATATTAAAAAATATTCGACTTTTTGTTCCTTCCATACAAAACGCCAATTTCATATGTAAGGACCTAATACTTAACAGAACAGGTACTTAATAGGAATACTTTCCAGCCTTGAATAAATTGCAAATGGTCTACTTAGTACTGCTGCTCAGGACTTCGGCGTCCTTCAGAACCTTACCGTTCGGAAAAACGCCGAAGTCCTGAGCCTGTACAGGGTGGTAGGGACACCGACGGGCACACTGTAACCATGAATTCATGAATAAAGTAATAACTCAGTAAAAATCACTCTAGTTCCAACTGTCTTTTTTCTTAGAGCCCAAAAGAAGTTCAGACACTGTATCTTTGCAGGCAGTAAACCGAAACTGAGTTCGAAATTACAACCTTTGCATAATTGAACAGAACCATAAGCGTTTTTTATCGAGTGCGCCATCCTTATTTTGGTTTGGGCCTTAGGAAGATCCTCAAGTGTTTGCAATTTTCTTTAGCTTACCTAACATTCATTCCAGCCCCAGCCCCTGCAAACACAACGCCTCGTCCATCGACAGCAGTAGCGCCATCTTCGAACGAGGGTCGCAACGTGATCACAGTAGGAGCACAATACGGGCAGCGAGGACCATTCTCCCCGCGACCTACCTACACCAGGGTCCCTGATGTAGGAGCAATGGTAGCTTCATGTCCATGGGGATACAAGCTAACGCCTGACAAGAGGTGCTACGGTAAGAATGAATGCTTTTGAAGAAGTATTATCTAAAAAAAACCGGCCAAGTGCGAGTCGGACTCGCCCATGAAGGGTTCCGTAGCAGCAAGTAACATAATATAAAGGTTCTTGTAGTTCGTTGTAACTTTGTGAAAGGTAAATTGCGGTTTTCGATTTATGACGTACTAGCTGCGCCCCGCGGTTTCACCCGCGTAAATGTCGATCCCGTGGGAATATCAGGATAAAAACTATCCTATGTCCTTTTCCGGGACTCAAACTATCTCTATACCAAATTTCATCTAAATCGGTTCAGTAGTTTAGGCGTGAAGAAGTAACAAACATATAAACACACACACTCACAAACTTTCGCCTTTATAATATTAGTGTGATAGTGTGATAGTGTGATTAAAAAAAAACTACTTACTAGATCTCGTTCAAACCAATTTTCGGTGGAAGTTTACATGGTAATGTACATTATATATATTTTTTTATTTTTATCATTCTCTTATTTTAGAAGTTAGAGGGGGGGGGGGACACACATTTTACCACTTTGGAAGTGTCTCTCGCGCAAAATATTCAGTTCAGAAAAAAATGATATTATAAACCTCAATATCATTTTTGAAGACCTATCCATAGATACCCCACACGTACAGGTTTGATGAAAAAAAAAATTTTGGAGTTTCAGTTGTAAGTATGGGGAACCCCAAAATTTATTGTTTTTTTTGTATTTTTGTGTGAAAATCTTACTGCGGTTCACAGAATACATCTACTTACCAAGTTTCAACAGTATAGTTCTTATAGTTTCGGAAAAAAGTGGCTGTGACATACGGACGGACGGACAGACAGACAGACAGACATGACGAATCCATAAGGGTTCCGTTTTTTGCCATTTGGCTACGGAACCCTAAAAAGGTGTGTTTTTTGCATGTTTGGATTCATCATCATCATCATTTTAGTACTCACTGCTAGGTATAGGCCTCTTCTTTCTTCTGCCATACTTCTCGGTTCCGTGTGTCCCTCATCCAGGTGTTTGCCGCGACTTTGACGACCCTACGCCGTACTTCCCGACGACGGCTTTTGGACGGCCCTGGTTTCTTTGGCCTAACCTTGGCCACCATTTAGTTACAGCTTTACTTCTTTGGATTGAAGGACCAGAATTATTTATTGTTTGGTTCTTCACCTGACAATGGTTTCAACCGTTGACAACAGAACTTTGCAACACGGAATGAGTTTTTCAGAACTATAACTTATTATCCGACTAAGTTTTTTTTTTGTTTAATTATCAATTGATTTGCTATGGAGTAAGAATAACTTCTCACCCTGTTCGTCACACCTCCAAATATCCTTAATAAATAATCTGATCATTCGTAATGTCCTTTATAGATATTGACGAGTGTGCCCGCAACATTTCGGAGTGCGGCCCCGACCAGCGCTGTGAGAACTTTTACGGAGGGTACTCGTGCCAGTGTCCGGCCGGACACCGCCTCGTCGGACAGAACCAGTGTGAGGATATCAATGAGTGCATGCATGGCAATGTAAGTTGAAGCCGCTTTCGATTTCAGCTCTGGATCTTAATAGAAGCGTACCTCATTATCATCTGCCTAGCCTTTTCCAATCTTTGTTGGGGTCGGCTTCCAGTTTAAACAGATGCTGCAAAATAATAATAAAACCGTACCTATATTCGGGATTATTTAGTCTTTGGTCCTTTGCTCCGAAGATCACTGTCAGAGAAATGTATTGGAACCATCAAGATGGTTGATAATTATTTTTATTACTTTGAACCGCGTAACAGTGTTTGTTCGTTTGCAGCTTAAACAATATTTGATCCGACTTTTACTTTGATAGATACCGTTTTTGAAAAAGTGTAATTATAGGTAATAGTGACTATGAAACATATCTAACACATGAACATAAGAGTTTATATTATGTCTGACTGTAAGCATGAGGAACGGACTTGTATAAAATACAGTTTGAAAATTATTATGACGTAAGAATTTAAGTTAAAAGAGATGGCTAAAAAAAACCCAGAATCGCCAGAAACTTCATATATGCCATTTTTATAGGCATAATATGTACAACAAAAATATATAATAATATACTGCAAAAACGACGTGGTATACTAGATATACAGGGTGAATCTTTCAAGTGGGCGTGGATGGCCAAATCCGAAACTATGAGGACTAGCGAAAAGTACTCAAAGGAGTCGCGGGCTCGATTTTGATGAAAACTAAAACTGCATCATTGGATTTTTGAAAAATCAATATTTCTAGCCAGGAATCGAACCTGTTGATTTTGAAAAAAAAAACATACTGTATTATTACACCATTCGATAGTGTCGCTAATAAGGATCGAATTCTGGGAAGTAATGACATACGCCAAACTAAAATAAAGAGCTCATTTATAACAAAGTAAAAAAAAAATCACCCTGTATAAAGATTATTAATAATAAAACATTAAAAGATGAGGGGTATATTTTTTACATTATTTTAATATATTATCATAATTATACTAAAGAGATTGTGATAAAATAAAAGTCGAGTAATCAATGTAAGTATGAATAACATAAACACACAAAGTACAATAACTTTTATACTATATGGTTTAGGAGGCTGATTTTTATACTATATGGTTTAGGAGGCTGATTTTTATACTATATGGTTTAGGAGGCTGATTTTTTGAAACCGTGCTGGGTTTACTATAGTGAACCCATTTTTATACATTTCGTTGCTGGCGATTCTGGGTTTTTTGTCTATGAACTTTTAGCCATGTCCAATTTGCTTATTATGGACTAGATTGTAGTTAAAAGGTTGTCATATCCCAGTTATACAGGGAAACCTATAATTGGCCATAATAACTGTAACACGCATATTTTGTAAAAAAAATTATGTATCGCTGTTGGTTACCTAAATAAATAAAAAAAAAGGTTAAAAAAAATACCGCCTTATACCAGTAAACAGTCATTTGAATTTCTCCTTCCAGCCCTGCGCATACAACGCCGAATGCCTGAACACATGGGGTTCCTACCGCTGCAATTGCCGCGAAGGATTCCGCAACGCTCCCTCAAACGACAAGGTCTGCGTCGACAAGGACGAATGCTCCGAGAACCCTGGTGTCTGCAGCCAGGGTTGCTCCAACACCTGGGGCAGTTACCGGTGTTACTGCAAGAGGGGGTACCGCCTCGATGATGATAACAAGTGAGTTTCAGTTTTATTACTTTTGGGTTGAATAAAAATGGTACCATAAGCCTGACTCAAACCATAAGTTGAAGCAACAATTAACGTATTGGCTTACATACAAAATAATTTCTTCTCAGGACTTGTGTAGATGTGAACGAATGTGAAGAGTTCTCATCGTCGCGCCTGCGCGGCAAGCTATGCGGTGGGGAGTGCGTCAACGAGCCTGGCAGCTACCGGTGCTCCTGTCCGGCTGGTTATAGACTATCGGAGGACAGCAGGAGCTGCGTCGGTAAGTAGCGGTGATAAAACGGGTGTAAAATACCCTTAACGAAGCCGAGAGTCACTTGTTCTTCCCGTTATTATGATTTTTTTTGCACAGAACCTTTATGTACACTTACCCTAAACCCAGGTACAAGTTTTCATGATTCTTTTCCGTTAACCCACATTAGGTATAATACTGAGGACCTAGGACCAGAAGAGCTTTTCTGCGAGCTAAATTTGTATTTGACAAGAATAATAAGTAATAACTTGGACAATCCAATTAAATTTTGAGGAGCGGTCTAGCATAAACTACCTCTACTAGATCTAGTATAAATGACTGCCTCGTTGCCTGTATAAGGTCGTGGGTTCGATCCCCCAGTCGGGCAGTGTTATTGGCTCTTTCTCAGTAGCACCCGGAGCCTGGATTTGTGCCCGGTTGATGGCAATAGGCTCACGCCTATTACATGAATGTGGGTGTGTAGGTAGTATGGGTACACCTCTGCCTAACCCTTCGAGGATTACAGGATTTACAGGCGTGATGTTATCTAGTATAAAATTAATTATAATATTTGTAACTTACAGACATAGACGAGTGTGAATCAGGCGAGGCACGCTGCGGCAGCGACCCGGGCTACGTTTGCCAGAATACGCGCGGCAGCTACCACTGTCACCACATCGACTGCCCTGCAGGGTACAGGCTCGAGGCTAAACAGTAAGTTACTTTACGCTTGCGATGTATAGGTCTATTAGTTGTACTTATGACCTTCTTCTATAGAACGTTTGACAACACTACACATTGGCAACTTGTTGCCCGCTTATGATTGTTATTACAAATTTCAATAAGTTAAGTAAGTGTTACGGTGGCCAAAGTGGTTAGCACTGTGCCTCGTATGGCGAACGTGCGGGTTCGAGTCTCACATCAAACATCCGAGTTGCTAACAAATATTTTAAAATATTCCACAACTAAACGAAGATTCTTTCGTTTTACAATTATTTTCAATCTTAGCGTCGTTATTAAAATATGAGGGTAGATTTGAAACAAAGTGATAAGTTCACTTTGTAAATCTACCCTCATATTTTAACTTTACTAATTTACATAAATTATTCCACTATTCGCTGTTGTTGATTGGTGAACATAGTAAAGGATTTCTTTTGTATAAAAAATATTATAATGTTACCATATCAAAATTTGTTTTATTTATTATCATATTATAATAATAAATTACCTTTATTGTAATATCTATTTGTTCAAAGTTATTTAATAAAATAAATTACTAAAACATACAAATAATAATAATTATATAAAACATCAGAAAAAAAAACTGGCCCAACTAGGATTCGAACCCGCATCTATCCCGATCATTACTATTAAAAAAATAAACAGACTGCGATAAAAAAACAAGTTACAGTACCCGGCGATAAATATTGCACATCGATCTTTGGAAAGAGACAATCGGCTAATTTCGATTTCGTAGAGCGTTATCTCTGTCGCACGAAATACAAGCAGTCCGGTATCTATTAGGAGCTGTTAAAACAATTATGATTTGCTTCTTTTGATAATTCTTTTTATTCTTTGTATAAAATACACCAATTTTTCTATAAATGATTGCTTTAGGTTGGGGTAAAATAAAAAGGTTCCCCTATTTTTCCTAAAGATGCCATAGTACAACTTTAAATTATTTAAATTTGGGGGTGTTAACAACTTTAGATATATATTTTGAACTGGACGCGACCGCACTCTATCGCACTTGAACAACGACTGACAAAACGTCAGTTAACGTCACATCAGGGTTGCCAGATGTCATTTTTTATTTCTCTCCAGATTTGAAATTATTTTTCTCCAAAATGATACAATTTTTCAAAGTTTTACCCAAAAGCAAAAATTTTGTATTATTAAGCAATTTTAACTATTACGGAACCGTTTTTGGTGAAATTTTTTAAATAAAGTAGACTAACCAAACTGAACTCAACATCGACATAATTATAAAAGGGCATTGCATGCTCTTTGATTGAAACTAAATGGACATTTAAATTAGTACTGTAGCAAGCAGATTTTATTAATTAGCTATGAAGCTAATTATTTCCAATAACCTATAAAAATTAGTTTGGGTTTAAGCTTCTACTTATGATGCACATCATTTTTTTGGTGTCTATACAGGGTGTTACAGAAAGGGTATATCAATACAAACGGGTTGAAGAGTGTATCTGGTCTAGAATCTCTGTACAAAATTTCAGCTCAAAAGCATTAACTTTGAAAATGCTTAATATTTTTTTATTTCGACATCACGGCGCTGCACTAGCGCGCGGCGGCGTGATGTGCGTGTACTAGGCGCATAGACACACTACAGATAATGGATAATGACCCTCGGAGTGCAGTGACACGTTTGTTATGATTTCAATGTAATAAACTATCGAAATAAAAAAATATTAAGCATTTTTAAAGTTACTGCTTTTGAGCTGAAATTTTGTACAGAGATTCTAGACCAGATACACTCTTCAACCCGTATGTGTTGATATACCCTTTCTGTAACACCCTGTAGAGGTATACAAGACGGCATATTATTATCAAGCTAGTCGATTCAATTAATAAGCCCAAACTATACATTTTCAGTTTTAGCTGACCTCACATTGTATAGGTTTTTCGTACAATGAGAAGTCGGATTATACTGGAAAAATATAGCTTGATATGTCGTCGTGTGTACTCTCATAGGCTAATTACTACCACAATGTCTTTCTGACTAACTATTAAAAATACCCAAAATTCTCCATGACTTTTTTCCTCTCTCCAAACATTTCTCCAAATATTTCAATTCTCCAAAATTTCTCCAAGA
Organism: Amphipoea lucens; assembly: GCA_947508005.1. Classification (NCBI taxonomy): domain Eukaryota; kingdom Metazoa; phylum Arthropoda; class Insecta; order Lepidoptera; family Noctuidae; genus Amphipoea; species Amphipoea lucens. The sequence continues at coordinate 7,852,545 of OX382381.1, read as the reverse complement.
GCCAAATTTCTACCCAAAATTGCGAAAAAAATACCCAATCTGGTAACCCTGCGTCACATAGGTAGTGTGCGACTGAGATAACGCACTACGAAGCCGAAATTAGCCGATTGTTTCTTTCCAAAGGTCGATGTGCAATATTTATCGCCGGGTACTGTACTGATATTTTCATCTTTGTCTAGCATTGACCACATCTATGACTACTCGTAGTGCGATGCTACCAAACAAAAATGAAATTAATGAAATTTTCATTTTCGGCCGAAAATGCAAATAACTCCGAATTTCGTTTTCGCACAATAACAAAAATTTTTAGTCGCACCAAAAAGTAACAATGTGTATATTTCCAGCCGCTGCGCTCGCGTACAGCGCTCGTGCCAGGTCGGCGACTGGACATGTCTCCAGCAGCCTAGTACCTATAGCTACAACTTTATCACCTTCGTCGCTAACATCTATTTACCTTCGGGCAGCGTAAGTATCAAACAGATTAGTTATCTCTCACTTGCCTTCTTCAACATCTAGGATACCTACAGATCAATAGTCAGTGAGCATCAGCATTTTTGAACGTCAATATTACATCCAAAACGCTGCCCTTACCACTTCCTAGTAGTTTAGCTGGGTGTGTAGCGGTATCTACAACGTCACATGCGAACAAAGCGTCATACTGACGTCACACAAATCCTGCATCTCGCAAGCAGAGTTTACCGCGCAACTAGCATAGATACAACGGCCCGACATGAATCATTGGGGCAGTTGCCCGCTAGACCCAACACCCGTCTGGTCGGAGGATCGTCCCTTTTCTATAGAGTATGAGTGAACTTTACACCCTGTTCCTCATATCTCTATAGGGCGCAACAAACTCCCCAGCAGCACATCTGTCTGAAGCAAAAAGAAGGCAAAAAGCTTAGCTTCCTCTCTTCTACAGGGGAAGCTAAGCCTTTTGCCTTCTGTGCCGTTCTTTGTTGCGTGGAAACGTCTGGAGAGGACTTACGCTAGATTTCTACCGATTAAAACTACACGGACCGTGACGTCTTCAGCACATGTGATGTGGATTACCACTGGTTTTCGCCTGTCTAATGGGTACATCTTCGGGATATTGGTACCTACTTACATGTTTGTTTTTCTCAATACCCTCGCAGTGCAGGACAGCACGTGGGCGCAACACACTTCAATCACAATTTGAATCATTTTGAAGGATAACGCTAATCCATTGCTTCTTAAATTTCAAAAATGTGTCTGCTAAACAACGTAAATAACGCATTGAATGTTGTTGAACTGTCGAAATGAAAACTATTAGGTACTACTATTAGTGTGGTACGCAATTACCCGCTGGGGCCAAAAACCACCTCTTTTAGCAATATTATGTTAATACTAGCTTCTGCCCGCGACTTCGTCCGCGTGAAATTCGTACTTTCCTCTAAAAGTTTCGAAAATGTATGTTGGTATGATCTTTATAATTAACTTAAATAAATAAGTATTCGGGCCAATTTTTAAGTTTATAGAACAAAGGAATCAGATTTTTCAAAGAAACTATCCCCGCTTTTCACCCCCACAGGGGTAGAATTTTGAAAAATCGTTTTAGATGTGTTCATAACTTGACTCAAAGTTTATTTATACCAATTTTCGAGCTAATCAAGCCACGCAGTAAAATCCTGCCCTTTAAAATTAACTACCTCTTTTCATACAGTTAGGGATAGATTTTCGAAAAACCCTGATACACGTTATTATTTATTTTTAGTCCTTAGTATAAATACTGAGTTTCAAGTTAATCGGACAGGGCGTTAAAATTCTTCCATACAAATTTTAACACCCCCCATTACCTCTTTAGGGGGTATTTTAGAAAAACGAAAAATTCCAAACTTCATAATTTACTTAGATAAGTATTCGTGCCAAGTTTCAAGGTTATTAACTCAATTAATAAGATTTTTCATACAAACAAAATCCCCCCTTTTCACCCCCTTAAAGGTTGAATTTCCAAAAACCCCTTCTTATTCGATACCTACTCTGCACAAAGAACACAACCTCCAAAACTCATGTCCCTAGGACCAGCGGTTTAGACTGTGCGTTGATATTTCAGTCAGTTCGTTCATCCCCCTTTGGGGGAGAAATTATCAAAAACGCTGAGATACGTATAAATTAATTTTTAGTCGTCAGCCTAAACACAAAATTTGAAGATCCTAACTTTAAAACTGACGGACTTTCATACAAACTTTCATCCCCTATTTAACTCCCTTAGGGGTTGAATTTAAAAAAAATCCTTCCTAATTCCTTGTCTACATTATAAAGGGAACCATTGTGTAAAATTTCAAAATAAATACCTATAACTACTTTAATTAATAAAAGTACCTACGCTTAATAATTTGTAATTTGAACGAATATTTAAACACTACCAAAACAACTAATACGTGGTCCTAATTTTAGCTACCTTACACTTAAAATCTAAGTGACTATTTAAACTAAAATATTCTTACAGAATTATAACCAGAAATATATAAGTACAACTCACAACAAAAAAGAAATGAAAATAAAGCTGAAACGCCTGTGCAATACTATCTACCTTTACCTACTTCACTTAAGGCGACTACACGACCTAAAGCGCAGTCACTGTCGGACTGCATAGAAAAGAAAGAGAAGCGCGATGACACAACCGTGGTAATTTATTGCAAATATGAAGCAATTATCTATTTACAAAAACTCTCAAACACCAAACAAATAAAAACCGTATACTAAAATTCGGGGAATTAAATTGTCTTTTAGATGGTGAAAGTTTTATGAAAATACACCCGATAGTGTTTGCGTGATTATCGTTTTTATGTCCGCAGTAGACATTACTTTACAAATTAATTACACTATGTTAAAAAAATATAATTGCAAATATTCACATATCAAATTACGAAGCAAATGGTCTAGTATAACATTTATTTTTTTCAAAGAAATCAGTCCGGTCGATTAGACGTGATGTTGAATTTAAAATCATTAGAAGTCGTATATCTGCGCCTTAAAAATAAATACTTATAACTACTACTATACTTAATAAAAGTACCTACGCTTAATAATTTTTAATTTGAACGAATATTTAAACACTACCAAAACAACTCATACCTATTTTACAAAATAACAACAAAAGAAATTCAAATAAACTATTTAAAGACTAAAAGTCGCGCTGATAAGCACGGTTTCTCAATATCAATTATTGTCTGTCAATAAGGTCGAACACTCTGAACGCATCAACAGCCAAATATTGAATGAAGCTCGCTTTTTTTTTTTTTTTTTAGAAATGGCATCTCGTAGTTGACCTTGAGAGGTCGTGACTACTTAACCGGACTATCCTGTGGTTGCCTTAAGAAAACTCAAAGCCTCCAGCCAGGGCGAATATCTACTATATTAAGCGACTACACGCTAAGGGCACCCCCTGTGGGGTACGAACCTCGGCTTAGGGCGTCGCTGGAGAGGGCAGCAAGATGGGACAGGCTGGATCAGATTTTTATTATTTAAGCTTGATGGGGCCGGCATTTCCTATCTGACTGCTCTGAGAAGAAATGCCGAAACAAACTCAGAGGTCACAGTCGGGAGTTTAAAGCTACAGGCTCAGCTGCGGCGCGGGCTGGCACTTCATCGAGCAAGGGTCGGGGTGGGGTATTTAATTGGGGACGTCGCGAGGGACCTCGTCGGCGAGGTCGGAATGTCGGTTTTTTGTTTTTGTGTACTGTACTAGTTGCCTTGTTACTCTCCTGGAGGAGGGTAATGGAGTCGTCAGGGTCTAAGAGAACATGCCTTGGACGGCGACGTTTGCTGATTTGGGAGGGAGTATACCTGGCGGCCTCGACAACCAGGGGGTTGCGATGCTTGGCGGCGGTATCAAAGAAACGCTTGGAAAGGCGTTTCATGAATTGTTGGATAGTGGGGATTTTGAGGTCAACATGGAGGATCTCATTTCGGACGAACCAAGGGGATCCCGTAGCCTTTCGGAGGAAACGGTTTTGAAGGGCCTGCATCCTATGGAGGTGGTGGGGCTTTGCGTGTGCGAAGACTACACAGGCATATGTCATTATTGGACGAATGCACGCTGTATAAATGCGCAATTTGCACTTTAGTGACAATTTGCTGCGTGCATTGAGAACGGAGTGGAGTCTGCCTAGAGCGAAAGCGGCGCGCGAGCGGACCGTTTTTATGTGCTCTGCGAAGGAGAGATGCCTGTCGAGTATGACTCCTAGGTATTTGGCTCGCTTTTCCCAAGGGATCGGCTTACCGAACATGGAGATAGGTCGGGGGGGTATGGGGTTGCGTCGCGGTCTGGAGTAGAGAACCGCTTGACTCTTGTCAGGGTTGACTTCTATTCTCCACTTCCTAAACCAAGCAGCGAGTTTGTTGACTGCGGTTTGGAGAGTGAGAGATATCTGGACTAGGCTGCGGCCGGAGTAAAAAATGGCAGTATCGTCTGCGAACAATGCCAACTGAGCCTTTTTGTTTGTGGGGATATCGCTAGTGAACAGCGTGAAAATGAGTGGGGCAAGTACAGAGCCCTGGGGGACTCCTGCTCGGATGGGGTGTGGGGAGGATAGCGCTCCTTCCACTTTGTAGCGGAATGTGCGGTTTGACAGAGTCTCGTAGGATGAGCACGAGACGGTCGGGCACACCGAGTTGGTATAGCTTGTATATTAAGCCGTTATGCCAGACTTTGTCAAAGGCCTTCGCTATGTCGAAGTAAATCACACCTGTCATATAACTGCGTTGGAATCCCGCGTGTATATGTTCGGTGATACGGTGGACTTGCTGTACGCAGGAGTGTTGGGTTCGAAAACCAAATTGTTCGTTGGGAATAAGGCCCTTTGTTTCAGCATAGTCTCTGAGACGCTTATAAATAAGCCTCTCGTAAACCTTACCGAGGACATTGAGCAAACTGATGGGGCGGTAACTCGAAGGTTCCGTTTTGGGCTTGCCGGGCTTAGGGATGCCGATAACGGTGGCTTGTTTCCACGTTTGTGGGAAAATATTATTGCTCATGGCACCGTTGAAGATGGTGACCAGTAGCATTATTAGTTGGGCAGGGAATAGTTGGATCACTCTATTGGTGATTCCGTCTGAGCCGGGAGCTTTTTTAGGTTTGAGACCTTTGATTATATCCTGCACTTCGTCAGGAGTGACGGGGGGCAGAGGATTATCAGGGTCTTCGACGGGTGGGAGGGAGGCTCTACGTTCAACCTCCGCTTCGACCTCCGCGAGGTGGGCTTGGTCTACTGGTTGGGAGCTGGGTGTGCATTGGGCTTCGAGGCTGTCAGCCAGGCATTCAGCCTTTTCGATGTCATCGAAGGCGATGGATTTGTCAGGGCGGACCAGTGGAGGCATGGAGGTTGTGTCTCGAGATCTGAATCTCTTTTGAAGTTCCCAGAAAGCCTGGTGGGTGGGTTCGAGATCGCTCAGTGTCTTATCCCATTTGATTTCACGTGAAGCTCGCTCTCGGACCTCCCGCCTTTTTACCGACCCGTGTCGAGCGCGGCAACCGTTACACAAAAATAATCCTTATAGCATGATTCAGTCTTCACGTGGGACGGCGTGATGGCTTATTTCATGTATAAGTTTGGTGTTTCTATACCGATGTCTATGATTCTTTTTTTATTGAATAGGTAATAATGTTAACTTTTTTAAATTAGGGATGAGTGAGAGTATTATAAACGTAATTGTAAACAAATACAATCAGAATGCTCCGAACTGCTAAGCTATCAGGAGTTACACGTGTTATTGTGAGTCAACCATAAAAGATAGACATATGCTGTTGCGGGATATTTTTTAGACAATTTTATGTAGAATATTTCCGTCATACATGATTTCTATGTAACTTTAACCATTAAGGCTGCACACGCGACGGAAGCTTAAAAAATGGAGTAACTTCTCCCGTTTTCCCAACATGGGAAATGTTCACTACTCTGCTCCTATTGATTGTAGCGTGATGAAAAGTATACTATAACCTGCCCAGGAGTATGAAGAATAATTATACCAAGTTTCGTTAAAATCCGTCCAGTAGTTTTTGTTTCTATAAGGAACATACAGACAGACAGACAAAAAATTTACTGATTGCATTTTTGGCATCAGTATCGATCACTAATCACCCCCTGATAGTTATTTTGGTTATTTTGAAAATATATTTCATGTACAGAATTGACCTCTCTACAGATTTATTAGGATAAGTATAGATTACTTCACAGTGGGAATGAGTTACATCCTGCATAGCTCTATCTCTTTCTCACACTAACGTAAGACTAATATATTACTGCTATGAAGAAGAGCTGGTACAGTCACAGATCCAAAGTAATTCATATTCAGTATTAATTAATGTACGGGTGTATCTTCCAGGTGGATCTATTCACGATGCACGGCCCCTCATGGCGGGAGTCCATAGTGAGCTTCGAGATGCGTATGATAGCTGTGGAAGCCTCCCCAGGAGTTAAGCCTGCTGATCTAAGATGTTTCGAGTAAGTACTGCCAAAATTATTTAACCTCTTCCTTAGTATGGTTCTTGTGGTCTTACACAAGTTTGGGGGCAGTACCTACCTTGTCCTGGTACCTAGTCCTGGCAAATATGGCATGCACCAATACATTGCCAAAGGATTAGTTAATTTTTGCCTTTCATTGAGTATTTTTCTCTCAAAGTGATAAGTCTGAACGCAAAATGAATCAAAAGTGAAGAATGAATTAATTAGTAAACCGATCTAAAGATGGTAGCTTTATTCACTCGCCTAACGAATCATCGAAAAAATTAAAAAGAGAAGATAAACGTTAATTCCTATATATATCTTTTTGTCGGTGTCCCTTGAGTGAAGGGTCTGGCATTAATAATGAGTGAGGCAACTTACTGAACTATGTCTTCAATTTTCCAGCATGCGTCCTTCAGGCAATATCTGCGTGATCTCCCTGCTGTGCTCGCTCCAAGGGCCGCAGGTGGTGGAACTCGAGCTGACCATGTCTCTGTATCAACGCACCATGTTCGCTGGCAGCGCAGTGGCCAGGCTGGTCGTTATCGTGTCGCAGTATGAGTTCTAGAGGCTGTCAGAACTTTTGGGACAGTGTGTACAACGCTACAAAGATTTTTTGGCCGCCGCCATCTTGTTTTGTCTATACAATTTCTGTGACCATTTCACAAGTTATTCAGGCGCTAACACTCTAGCCGTGTTCTGTACCCCAGCCACGATTTTTTGGTAAAATAGTTTAGTTATTAAAGTGTCGCCATTGAAAAGAAATATTAGCAGCACCAAAATAAATAATCCTTGATAAATTATTAGAAAATTATGGTGACAAAAACTCGCTTTTAATGTGTTTTGTTTTTATCTCTTATAGTTTTACGATTCCACTTATTCGTGCTAGGGGGACAGGTTCGGTGTCGTATTATGACGTTTTAATGCCATCATGGTTCTAGTATGAGAGAGAGGCGGAGCTATATATGACCGATAGCACCATCCCTTTTTCGGACTGGAATCTTAATGGAATTAATACTTCATAAAAGGCCCCGGGTCGGACGAACAGAGGGCGTATTATGACGTTTTAGAACCCTGATTGTTTCCGTGTGAGAGTGAGATGGAGCTATACAGTACGGATAGCACCATCTCTTTTTCGGAACAATCATGACATTGGCTACGGTTCCTTGTAAGAGCGGTGACCGCCATATAGTGTCCGCAATTTACCGGTGACTGACGTCACCGAAACGTTATTTATGAAAATAAGTTGGGTGTGATTTACCGTAAAGTCAAATACCGCTGCCCTCATTTTCACGATGGTCTTCTAAGAAACCGTATGTAACTTAAAAAGTCATGATTGTTCCGTTGCGAAAAAGAGATGGTGCTATGCGTACTGTAAAGCTCCATCTCACACTGAAACAATCATCGTTCTTCACTAAACTTCATAATTCGGCTTTGCTTACGTATAGTTCGAATTAGGCAAGACAAATCCTGCAACTGCCTCGTCAGACTGGTCTTCTGAATTAAAGGCCAAAAGAAAGAAAATGCTTCTAGATATTGTCAAGATTGCTCTATTTGAGAACGTTGATTTGTTTTAAGAATAAACTATTTGCTTGTAAAAATATCGTTTTGTAAGTCATCAATTTTTGTTACAATTTTATCGATATACGTAAAATGTAGTGACTACTTAATATTTATGTATCTGGTATTAAATACCTATAAATTAGGATAATCCGCCTTCGACTTATTTGTACCCTTTCACCTGATATAGACATTGTAAATAAAACAACAAAATAAATTGGAATATATCTTTTTAATTTTATTAAGCACAAGCATTTGTACACCACGAAATAATGGTGTTACCTCGGTTATATACACATATAAACCTATAGGTAATAGTGCATTATATTAGTAACTGATTAGATCTCATGATCACAACATAATTAATATTTTAAACTATATCTAGACAACAGATGCAAAACAATTACAATACAATTGTATCACTACAACGCTCTGGTCCCTTGATCCGATCCACTCCTGCGCACCAACGTATCGTTATAAAAATATCCTCAATAATAAAAATACAACTCTTACAAATTATAATATTTCGCCTATTTGATTGTAAACTTGGATTAATAGACGCCATTAGGGATTCAAAATCGAATACAAACAGGTATTAAATAAACAAATAATATAAAATAGCAATACTTATAAACGAAACCATATTCATAATTGCTTACAATTATTTAATTCTGAAAAACATATATGTTTTTCTTACGCGTCTTTTAATCCAAGTTTATTATCATTGTCATTGTGATTTAAAAAAATAACGATTGCCATAAAAAAATTGCCATGCACCACAGCACTATTTTCTGTCATAAGGTCACAAGAATCATGAATGATGGTGACTAATATTAAAGATGGCTGGCTAACGATTAGCACACAAAAGATAATTAGATCCTTTTTTTAGACCTAGCTGCCTGGGAGCTGCTAACACCTTATCTGAGGGGTGCTACATACATAAAATTCGAGTCAGTGTGATTCGGCACAGCTGGGCGGCAAAATCAAATACAATTTTACCGGCTGTGTCGAATCATGCCGACTCGAAAATATTGTGTAGCACACCTAATGCTACGGCCTACGGGTACATTGCCGTGATAAAGAGAACTACACTTCTCTCTCTCGCACACCGCTCGATGTCTTGTTGTACAGTCACGTCTAAAAGTATGTATACACCTGGCAATTTTCAATTGCGATTTTTTCGTGAAATAACGAATGCAACGTTGAAATACGACACCCTATGGGTTCGAAAATACTATTTTCGTAATAACATAAAATTTCATTCAAAAATAAAGGAGAAAATCGCCTTTAAATAAAGCCAAGTGTATACATACTTTTAGACGTGACTGTACAACAGAGAGCGCGCAGTGTAGTTCGCGTTATCGCGACAATGTAGCCGTAGCCTTAGTGCGGATTGCCTAATGATACTGAACGCGATCAGAATTTCTTAACCGCGTTCAAGAGCTGTCAGTTTCAATTATAAAGCTGCGTTGCATGAGGAAAATGCCTCTTGGGTGAGTACGAAAATGAGGCAGAGTTTTAAAAAAAATATGTTATATTGCCTGAAAACCAACGCATCGAATAATAAAACTTTTATCGGAACGCATAAAATTATTATTTTATTCAAATAAAAGGGACGATTTATTGCGACATTAATAAAGATGATATTTTGGACCTTATGACATAAATAAATTTAGATTTATAAAATTAACAAATAAATGTAAAATAAAACTTTCAAATATACTAAAAACACATTACAATGAAGATATTGCAAGGAAAAAATGCTTTTTTTTAATTCAATTCTGTAAAATTATATTTATAAAATTTTTAAATAATAAAATCAATATGATATTTACAAGTTTTTAAACATAGATAGCAGTACAATAAAATATCGAGTCATATTCATATGACTATTATAGTCCGCGCGGAACCAGTTGGCCGCGGCTTAGGTATGTGAGCGGTGGGAGTGCGGGGCGGGGGCGCATTACTCAGTACGTGCGTTGCAAACCGCCGCCTCACCCCTGTCCCCACCTCGGCGGCCAACTAGTTCCGCGCGGACTATTGTTTATTATTAAAAGTCTCCTTTCTTAGCTGCCGCACCTCAAAAGCGTATTGATATTATACTGTTAACTGTACTTACAATTTAATTGCAATATTTATCATTTTATTTAAAATTAATGGCACAGAAAAGCGACAAAATTTTATTAAATTAACAGAATAACTTGGTTGTTGAAGTTTTATGAAAAATAACAAGTCAACAATAAAGCAAATAAGTATACAGCGTCAAATTAAATTAGCTACAATGTTGTTACTTGAAGTAGGAGTTGCGAAAATCTGTTTTGAGGTGAAAACTTCTTGAGGCGCGTTGGGTATTTTTTGAAATGGGAAAAACGATTGAATTCGCGCCACTGTTACCGTAACCGACACCGCTTAGGATGTGCTCGGCTGTCCTCGGAATATACTCGGTTTTAATGTATATCCGATATGTCAGTGACTGATGGCAAAGTATTCTGTTTCTGTTTTGTTTATAAGACGATTCAAAATAATTGTTCAAGTTTTTTTTTTCTTCTTTGATTTAGCTAGTTTGTAGTAGTAGTTTATAATAATGAATAAAAAACACTTGATTTAAAAGTATTTCCTGGACAATAAAATATTTCCTGACTATTCAAAAAATACACACGTACCTAATTGTTCAAGTTTTCACTTCTGTCGGCATTCCCGGATTGCCACTGTTTTTTTTTTCTTTTGTTTTATCGTGTTGAGATATCAATACGCGTCATATCTGTAAAGTTTAAAACGATAAAAAGCTGAAGCTGCTTCAAGTGACTAGACTAAGTGGGATCGATGACCCTACAAAAATCATCAATTTATTTTTTGTTTTATAGTGTTTAAACATAGTTTAGTTTAGATAATTTAATTTGACTCTTTAGAGGAATCGAACTGTAAGTACAGATTTATTAAATAATACATTTACGATAAATGGCATAGACAACAGTCTTCACAACATTCAACAGTAAGTAATGAATTATTCTAATAACATTTAGGGCCTTATCATACTAGCGGATTGCGAGCGTCCTCAAAGCGGAGCGGGCGCGCAACGAACACGCGGCGTATGCGCAGCGAATTCGTTGCGGACGCGCAACGAGATCGCCGCGAATAGCATCGTGGACGCTATTGTTACTGAGTGTATTGTACCTAGCTATAAACACGTGACAAAAACATTGCGAATTTGCCACGCGTCCGTGACGTCTTCGCTGTGCAGCCGCGGCGTGTTCGCAACGCATTCGCTGCGCGCCCGCCCCGCCCCGCAGCCACTCGCAAACCGTTAGTGTGATAAGGCCCTTAGTGCCTACAAATCAACTATACTTAGATCGAATGCAGATTTATCGATCACGTAGTCGATGTAAATCTATTAAGTATTCGAATCAAAATCAATTAAGTCCTATTTTAAAGATCGAATCAGCAAGAATCGAGTCGATCGGTAATTTAAAGGAAAACTGCGTAACATACCTACTATTAATCTCAATCTAAATAATTTTGAAGGCTAATCCATTGCTTCATGTGTTTGAAAAATTGTCTGGTCAACAACGAAAATAACGCAATGAATATTGTTGAACTGTCAAAATGAAAGCCATTGCAACTGATAGTGTGTTACGCAATTAATCTATAATCTATCGATAATCGACTTGTAGGCGCTTTAATGTTTTATAGAAGCTTACGGTTCGAGCACAACACACAAGCATGTACAAATCTGATATGACACTGTAAATTCGTACAGTTTCACGGAACATCTGATAGGCTTAGTTATAGCACAGTTACGGTCAAAATATAATACGAAAAGTATATAATCTACATATTAAATAATAATACTATAGAAGTTATAGTAGTAGTATATTTCTCTATTTCTATAGATCCTCCCTTTTCTAAGGGAGGATCCTCCGACCAAACCGAGTGTTGTGTCTGGTTAGCAACTGCCCGATGATTCATGTCGGGCTAGTTGCGCGGTAAACTCTGCTTGCGAGATGCAGGATTTTGCGTGACGTCAGCATAACGCTTTGTTCGCAACTAGCGGCTTTGTAGATAAAAGAACAATACATAAATATACTGTATTAAGTTACAATAAATAAATGATGTAAGGAACAGCTTTATTGGTAATTTGAATCATCTAGTTCAAAATATAACAATTAACAGACCAGTTTCGAGAAACAAAAAAGCATCAAATGTTTTATGATCCCCACCGGAACATTTACTTTAGCAAAGGTAGGGTGAAGGGATATTATATTTTCATCGCAACTGCATTATATTTGTGACTAAACAAACGCTATAATATAATAGTTAGTTTCACCTAAAAACGTATAAACATTTTACACATACTACAACTAACATTAACATTTATCAATGTTAACATGAAGCTACCCTCTTTGTGACAAGTTTCAAACATAACCTTCATATAGTCAACTCAATGCACACTAAGAAGTATATCCTTGCATTTCACGAGCGTACTTCAAGCGTCATGTGACTCTTATGTAATTGTCATAAGGTATAAATTGCAATGATCGTGAAATGTAAAATCTATACTCCGCTGTATAAAATTATATATACTGTTTTAATATACTATTTCAATAAAAACTATTAAGTGTATACCTAAGACTCGTCGCGGTATATGTAGTAAATATATCCAAGGCAATATCAGGTCATATGTCTACTGCTTTATATAAAATATTGCACAAACCAAGTCTCAGTGTACATCAAGCGTTAATAAAAATTATAATTGCAAGTCATAAATATCTGAGCATGACTTATAAACGTAACTACTTTATAATATGTATTATACTGGTTGACTTTTAAATTCATTGGAGGTTTTTATGGGGCAGAAAGTACTCAGAAATATGAATTCTTTTACTACATAGGACCGACTTTGATATATCGGACAAAAATAGCTGTTTCATACAAAAATGCAACATCAAACCCTGTCAAAATGTATGGAATAGATGCTCTTCCCAATTTTGGAGTCGATTCCATAGTAAAAATTGTTAATATTCAGGAATATTTTCGACCCCATAAAATTGTGCCAATAAAGTCAAATCCACCCTGTATAAACGAATAATGATCACTCGCCGATAACAAAATGTAACACATTCAACCGATTGATAAATCTAAACAACAAGAGGCTCAATAAAAGCTAAAGAAAATGGCATTTTGTAATCACTTAATAATTTACACTACAAAAATATTTCTTCTTACTCCTACGCCGATCAACTGATTGTCTAATGTTATAGTTATAAGCTTATTAGAAAGGGCTTTGAAGATCCGTGGCATACCTACCGGTCCGCCATATTGTTTTTTTCAAAATGGCGGCCTCCCAGGCAACCTATATAAAAAACCAATCTATCTTGTTACATAGATGTTTTTGTTTGATTACTTTAAATTTTTCTGAGTGATTATATCTAACATCTAAGCAAGTAAAAATTTTTGGATTTCACGTGATCAACTTTGAACGTTAATCTTAGAAACGTGACGCTTAACAGGGTTTGGTCCTGTTTTGTTTTCCGCTTACATTGTGTCAGCTATCGGTTTATATAGGTTACATGGGTGGCCGCCATTTTGATAAAAAAAAACAAAATGGCGCGACAGTAGGTATACTTATACCGGGCTCCATATAGAAATCTTCAATCTGTATGTCGTTGTAATACTCCATGTAAATGCGATACATAACAGAGGCATATTTCAAATATATATAGTCAACTATAGATATATGTATAGTATACATAATAATATAGATAGTGTCATCCACGAAGACGCGTCCCACTCTTCGTACTAATCGCTAGTTAATTCCGCTAGTGTTTTAGTGTTTTGACACACACTAATAACCCACTTTTAAGTAATTAGTTTGTATCGATAAAACTAAAACACTAGCGGAATATTGCACACTTGTACTGTAAGCGATTAGGAAGAAGAGTGGGGCGCGTATTTGTGGATGGCGCTAATATTAAACTAATATTGCTGTACAAAGTGGCAGGGTCATCGACCCACAACCTGTTATCATGGATTGAGTACATGATTCTGAACGCCTGTTTTGAAATATACGTCGGTTATAAAAAAAAAATTGCTGCTCAGTATATTTTGACAGCGTAGGTATTGCACTTTTCTATGACACAGCAGATTTTTTTTTTTTGATAACCGACGAAAAATATCTACGCTACGGGGTTTAGAATCATGTGCTATAGTCCGCGCGGAACTAGTTGGCCGCACCTTAGGCATGAGCGGTGGGAGTGCGGGGCGGGGGCGCATTACTCAGTACGTGCGTTGCGAACCGCCGCCTCACCCCTGCCCCCACCTCAGCGGCCAACTAGTTCCGCGCGGACTATACAGTTCGTGCGTCGACGTCCCTGCCACCCTGTATATGGAATTATATATTTCACTGAACACTATTCCACATACAGAGCGTGTGTTAAGTCGGACGCAAAATGCCATAAACAAAAATATAACGTAAGTATATTAACAAATATGTAAATATATCATCAGCCACATCACTAGTCAACCAATCAACCACTAGCTAACTGTACTGTAGTAGTTAGTTTCTAATGAGATTATATATTAGGCTCGCTTACCGCGGGGTCGAGTAGCATTTTACAACTATACATCAAAAACGTTGATAAATTTGTTTAGATATAGTGTCTTTTACAGCAGATTATTTTAAACTTGATATGAGTTTAATAAAAAAGTTCAGTCGATTGTTAAAAAATTGTTAGGAAGCATCTAAACAAATTCATCAATAGTAAAAATTACACAGATTACAACATCGTCGTGTGCTATGCACATCGTTAAAAACTCTAGACTACACACGAACTACTCGCTAGTTGTCGGGGTTATTCACCGAGATCATTTCTTCTTGACGGTCGAGCTACTGGCGCAACTACTCGACCGAGTTTGGACACCGTCTTTCTTCAGCAAACTGACGCCGAACGCGGGGCATTTCTTCCGCAACGCTTTTATCTTATATAGCTTATTTCCTTGAGAGTTGTTAGTTTCCTCGAAATTGTCTGGTGTCACATCAGCGGTGATTACTGAATTAGTGATGCAATCCATAGGTTCTGGACTGTTCGACTTGTCCCTTTTCCGTCGAAACCTGAATGGAGCTTCTAGAGAATCCGCGGAGATGTTAGTGACGTTAGTATCACTAGAAGACAGATCTTGTGTAGATTCGAGACCAGTTTTGGGCAAATTACTTTTAGGAAGCTTCTTTCTAGAACTGGAGTTAGATCTGACTATGAGTTTCTTTCGAGCGTTCAAGTTTGAGTTGGTAGGTTTATTCTGTACTACAGATTTGAGATTTGGCTCAGATGGGAGACGGTTTTTGCCATTCAAATGGCAGTTTTCTGTCAGGGCTGACAAGGTTGATGTTACATTGTTGAGAGTGGTGACGACTGCGCTGTCATTGTTGGTAATTTTGCTGACGGTGACAGTTTTTCTTGTGAAAGTTTTGAGTGGGCTTGCGCCGTGTGTGTATCCTAACGTTGGCCGAGCGAGATTGGCTCTTTGGCCATGGAAGCTGCTTTTACCAGTAAACGGCTTTACACCACCTGTTAACTTATTGGCTGCAGAGTTGGCACTTCTAGTTGGGGGAAAGGTGGAAGTCTTGGACGCGTAGTGAGATTTTAACGTAGAGTTGATGATTCGTGGTGGTTGTTTCAAGTTGGTGTTGTTGGCGTTGCGAATGTTGTTTGTGGGCATCATGTAGTTCATTTTGGGCGCGAATACTGTCTTAGTGGGGAGCATGGGAGTAGGAGTTGTCTTGTACTTGCCGATCACTGAGGTCACGTTGTTTTCGGAGTCGGTCTCGTTCGCGTTTAGCACGTGGGCGTTGTCCAACTGCAATATAAAAGTGATCCTTTAAGACACAACAATTTGGTGTATGAATAGGATGAAATGGGCTCGGATATTCCCTAAATTCAAATGTAAGATGTACTTGTAATACTAAGGGCTGATGTTTCCATCGCCAGATAACTTTTATTCGAGGAATAAAATTGCCGTTTGACAGTTTTTTTTAATGAAACAACTGTCAACATTTCTAAATTATTCCTGAATAAAGTTATCAGATGATTGAAAAATCAGCCCTAAGACGACACATAGGTGTCCGTTATCCAATAACCGGCTGTCAGACATTATTTGTCTCTCTTTGTTTATTACAGCGAGTTAGTTACCAAGCCGTGCCAACTTGTTGCCTAAATTGATGACAAGGAAGAAGGAAGGAAGGTTGCCTTTAGAAGATCGTTTTTAGCGATAAGACCGCCTATTGTGTCACCCCTTGTAAAATTTCGAGATATATATCTCTACCCTCTTACTAATAAACGTTGTATAGCGTCTCTATAGTTACACAACGCTTTGTCTTCTTCTTTCGAAAGTCAAATTACTGACGACTGAATGAGAGAAATCGGTGTTTAACTATTCATCTGATATAATACGTTTATTAATAAAGAGGGTAATTTTTACGGTGTACATAATAAAGAATATCTTGATGACTGGGATACTAATATCTCACTTTTGGAAGGATTTCTACGGCAATTAATATGGATACTACTAAGTATGGTTACCTTGTTGTTGGTAATCTTGCTGGTGTGTAGTATGGTCTGTAGCGAGACGGGTTTGTTGTCGACGGGCGCGTCAGTGGTATCGTCCGGTTCTGGCGCTTCGGGGTAGATTCCTCGCTCGAATATGGGAAGGGAGGTGATGTTGTGTCGGCGGCGGTACGACTCGCCTTCTGCGTGCATTCGGGGCTGGACGCTGGAAAAAGGGACGATTTTCAGAAACTGCTTTTCAAAACGTACTACAATCAAAAGAAAAAAATAAAAATATGTTATTTGGGACACGCATATTAAAAAAGGAGCATTTAGAACTAACATAGTTACATTAAAAACAACCAAAAACAAAAAGTGACCTGTGCAAGGCCAAAAAGGCTCCTATCATAGCATAATGCTGCAATATTTAAAAAATAAATGCCACAATCAGTAGTCCATATCACTTAAACTGACAAATTAAACTTTGTGCTTATTGTGTCTCTTGGCATCGGAGAAAAATACCTCAATATCCTTTTCTTGACGCTTGGCAATCTTCTACTGGTGATACCAACATATTTTCATTACAAAATAACTCGCAAAAAGAAAACGCGTTTAAGAGAAGTTTTAACAGTCCAATAAGAGAAGCGCAGCCACGCGATGGAAGCGCAGTGAACACGTGGTCTTTTATCAGGTAGCAGGCGCTTTTTAATAGCCTAGTATAAAACATTCATAGTCACTTACTTCTCAAGGAACCACTGCTGGTGCCCAATGACAGAGCCGGGACGGCAGATGCGCAGCCACGCGATTGACTCACGCGCAGTGAAGGCGTGATGTTTCATCAGATAGCAGGCGATTAGAGTGCCTGTACGACCGAGTCCCGCTGGAAATAAAAATTGACAGTTAAATCTCCATGTAAAATACTGGTATTCAGCTGAATCTAGATAGATTAGAAGACGACCCCATCATAGTTGGCATAGGGCTAGGCAGATTGATTGACTAAATAGTTAAAATACAGCATCGGTATTTCTTCGTGCAATACGCCCAATATTACACAAAGATTATGAACAATAAGAATGATTAAATATGGACATTTGGGCAACCAAAAACCAATTTAGGCAAGATCAAGATTCTAGTACTTAAATATTTCTAGTCAAATGTCATGTGAAGAATTGATTGGTTGACTAAAATAACAAGGCCGAAATACAAATTAAATTTAATGAGCGAGAGAAAGCAGAGAAGATCCTGCGGGAGCTCTAGAAAGTATTTTTTGGAAGTATGAAGAACTAAAGTTTAAAAAAATAACCTTTTTAGCCCTCACCTTTGCAATGCACAGCAACAGCCCCCTTCGCGGCTTCAGTGATCCTTATAAACCGGTTCACAATCAAATCCGAAGGTACGGAACCATCCACAAAGAACAGCTCTCGGTGTTCGAAACCATGCGCCGTAAACTGTCGGGCGTCGTACGACTTCTTGTTGAGTCGTACGATCGTCGTGACGTGGTGAGTTCGGAAGTAGTCGTGGTAGTGTTCGGGGCTGTGGAGCGGGTAGCCGCGGTCGAGTCGCGACCGGTGGTGGGGGCCGGAAAAGGCTAGCATTTTTCCAGGAATTATCCAGTTTAGGTCGCCGTTTTCGACTTTCTGTAAAAGAAATTATGAGTGTTACTTTATTTAAGTAGTAAAATTACCAAACAATAGTGCAGTCAACAAAAGATATATTTGTCGGTGAAATCATTAGTACGGGAGCTGACTTGACAACGAGGCGGAAGCGCTGTGACGACAACGCTTCGACGGAGTCGTTCGTTTGACTATTCGGAACGCCAGCGCCATCAGGTGGCGTTTGACAGAGTCTAGCCTGAGTTCGTGGGGAGTAGAAAAGAGCGTGCAACAAGGTGGAGCGCTCTCTTGGAGATTGGACATCATACGAACAACATGTGCTCAGAAACTGTCCCGCGTTTCGTATCTGGTTGTATCGTGTACCTATAGTGTGTTATTTGCTAGTGTAATTAAATTGTTCGTGAAATTATAATCTCATTTGAACTGCAAACTATTTTTCTATTGCGCAATAACCAACACTATATCCATAGTTCGCCCAATGTAGTTAAAATATGGCTGATGATAACGAGACACACATGCCTTCTCCGTTATATTAAAGTTCCATGTCCATGTAATTAGTGGCGAACCCACAACCATACACCTTGAAATCAGTACATGATTCTAAACCCCTAGCGTATAAATTTTTCGTTAGTTATCAAAAAACATCAGCTGGTTCATAGAAAAATGCAATACCTACGCGGTAGGAAACAGCAATTTTTTTTTGTGTTTTGATAACCTAGAAATTCCTAAATATTTCAATACTGTAAACGAATAACACTTTACCAGACCTGAGGATCGAACCCAAGACTCCATGCTCAGCAGTCACGATTGCAACAATAGACTAAAGAAGCAGTAATAAAAATACTATGCATGCAATAATATACATAATCCTGCGTATTGCGAATACACATGTTAAACTGCTTTGTTGTCTGTACAATCAAGATTATTGCAGTAAACAATTGAATATAATTTTTATTAGTTATGTAGGATGTCCGAACTGTGTCGCGGATACACAGCCCACTCGGTACGGGAAAGGTCGACGACATTCTCGTGAACTGTGCCATAATTTCGCCAAGGTTCATTTACAGTAGTGTATAAAACTGAAAACAGCATAATCACCCTATAATGTTCCCCCCACTGCTGGGACACAGGCCTCCTCTAGATTTTTTGTTCTAGGACATACCGGTTTCCTCACGATGTTTCCGTTCACCGTTTTGAGAGCAGTGGGGATAAAATAAATTACACAAAATAAAGCGCCTGTCTGAGTTCGAACCTACGACCTGCAACTCGTAAGTCGCTGCCGTTACTACTGGGCCACCACTGCTCCGGAAAACATTACTGTTTCCAAAAACATGATCACATCAACTTTAAGACATTACATAACTTTGAAGTCCGTATAGTTGAAAGTTTGAAATTGATCTCTCTCCTTTCTTTACCAATCTATCAAAAAGATTAGCAATTGTCGCTCTGTTTTACAACCAGCATATATAAGTTGCGGTTCGTTGTTATAGCAGATCATTTAATAAAACCTGTTCTACTTTAATTTATTTGCTGATATCATTTCCTTTTGTCGAACAGGCCTCTTTTGTTTTATTATTATCAGCGCCATTTTTGTGAATCCAACAAAGGACCCGTTTCTTTCACCCATCATGAGTTCTACAAAACATTCTCCAGTATACAAAACCAGTAGTTTCTGTAAAGGATGTCTGCAAAAGGGAACCTTTCATTAGGCAGGCTGGCAGAACAATGTTGTATTCAATCACTCAAGCGAATTTAAAATCAGTTTAAAAATTATAAAAAAATGCGTTGGAAAAATCAGCCCTTAGACGCGTAAAAGTGAACATCCTGAAATAATATAAATAAACAAATATAATCTGCCTGCCCCACTGCTGGGCAAACAGCGCAGGATCTAGTTTGAGTAAAAGGAAAGGGAGGCCTCCCAATAGTCAAATTTTAATTGGTTGAATACGAGGCTTTTAGCTACTTTGTATGTGTGTATTTTATGTATTTTTTTTGTAATGTGCGTTTAGTTTGTGCAGATTAACATTTCTTCTTTATTTTATTTTTTTTTCATTTATTTTTCTTTCTTTTCCACTCAACTCGATCCTGAGCCAATATGGACCAATCCCTCTTGAAATTAATAGCTAAAATTCAGTTTTGCTTTTTATTTAACGACAACGCCGTGTCTATTCTGGTACTCATACCAGTGCTGTGTAAGCTCTACAGTACCTAGACACTCACTCACCTCATAAAACAGATACTGCTCCGCATCAAAGTTATCAAAGTCAAAGAAGCGAGCGTCATGAGCCACCTTGACTCCACTCAGTACATCCAGAAGAGATATGTCGAAGAGTGGAGGCCCGCCCGAAGCGTCACGGAAGTTCAGCAGTGACCATTCTGATCCGTCTGTTAGCTGCTTGTATACTGCCGCTGGACTGGAGTCTAGGTAGATTATCTGGGGAATAAAAAGCAGAAATTCTATTAAAATAAGGTTCATATTGGTAAGAGAGATGATAGGCTTGGCTACAATCAATTTATGGTTTTTAAATCTGAAGGTAGTAGTCCAGTTTCCTAAAAACTGTTCTAACCTGGTTTTTGACTGTCTTATCTCCGACTAATTACAAGTTGCCAAATATCAAGATAACTATAGTATTTGTTTTTAAACAGATCGGTCGAAACCAATACACTATTCAAACACATTACCAACAATTACAATTAAGAAAAGTACAAAGACCAAATGATAATGGTCAAGACCAGTTTGTGATTAGTCTTAAAGTATTGGAATCATAAAACAAAATACTACAAACTACTTAAAAACCGAAACGGCAGCACACCTGTAGTTCCAAGACAGTTAACCTCACATATCAAATACAACCACCACATCAATGATTAATAGTCCTCATACAAAGAATAAAAAATGTCAGCCAACCTCATTTGTAACCTAACGATACTGTCAATTTATTTTACGGCTCCCATACGAAAAGGTTGACGAAAACGGAAACGACCTTCATAAAGTTAGCGTCCCTCACGGGATAAGCTAACGTGCTCAATCATGTATGAATATGAGGGTATTCATATGGAATTAATTCGCAACCGAGTTGACAGGTGGTATCTATGTATATAACTATACTGTTATGTAATGGTTATGAAGGTCATGCAGTGGCCTTGAACGCCCTAGTGGTCACTCAGTGTGTTTAGGGTTTCGGAACCTGTTAAGTTCTTATGCTTGATCTTTTAGCGGAAAATATCGAGCGGAAACTTGAAATTAAAGATCCGGAATAATCAACAGAGTAGGTTAGTGTGTATTAAGTTATGATTAATGCTTGTTACATTTCTGTAAGCGAAGAATCTTGCTCTGTATTGGGGCAGTCTTTAACGTTATATCGATAATTCAGTATGTTTTAAATAAGCTTCGGCCAGAATTTGGCCACTTCGACAGCGTTGTCATTAGCCTCGCAAAGGTCTTTCAAAGTGCAGGTGTTACTGCACAGAGCACGACAAGAGGTGGGGCATCTGATTAAGTTGTGGGGCAGTGAGAATAAACATTTCATTTTGGTCGACTGCACAGATTATTTTAAATTTATACTGACATCCTACTACTCATCGTCATAAAAGGTTACTGGAGAATCAAATAAGGACGAACTAGATCCTCCAGCAATCTACTAAAGTCAGACATCTATGAGAATGGCCTCAAGAATCACGGTACATCCTTCAGACAATTTCCACCAACCGTAACGTATCTACCCATCATTGAATAATTGTGTGCGCGTGGGAATCGTCCGGTTACCCCTAATAACGCTCCGGGTTATATATCCACCGAGCATTGCGTATACGATGTATATTTTAACTGATTAAATAGTGGTTGTGTAACCTCTCGTAGGCGTCGAGGTATTAATGTTACAGTTACGTAACTTATCCGTCACTCTTGTAATCCTATAAGCCTGGTATAAATGTCGTACCCTTACTATTTAATAATAGCGGTAAAAGGTACTATGTCGTAGAAGATTAGATCGCGAATTTGGAGATTCTATCAATTAAGTTCATATTATGAGACGTCCATTTTGGTCATGGTATAAATCAGAGGTTGCAACTGAGAACAGCTGTCGAAAATAAAACCCATTGGCACTGAAATGGAAACAAAAGGTGACAGAAGGCAAATCCCGTAATTAAAAACGTTCAAATTCTAGTCGTAATATCATCTCGGCGAAAATTTGCCAAAAATAAATGTAGTGAAATTAGAGGTATTTTTACAGAGACTGAGATCGGTCGGATAACTTTTTTAAAATTACGAGTATTGCTCCTCTGAACTCAGAATGCCACACACCCGGTAGCCATTCTTCCGAGCAATAGATGAGGAGGCTATCAAAACTGTTCCAATAATATTATCAACAAAATTATCGAAAGCCTTAAAAGACAAGGCAAAGCTTCCTTTGAAAAGGATAGGTAGGTAGGAACAGTAACACGTGCTAATTAGGCCTTACCTACCACGACAGGTAAGTATGTACACGTGTATTCTACCCACACCGACTAGTCATGCAACCCAGAACCTTGAATTTCTATTCTAAGTCTTCCTGATATTGCAAGACGGATGTAGATATTTTCCGCGAATCCTGGTAATCGCATCGGAACTTAATATGGCGTATGATTTCTCGTCTCGGCATCGTCCTAAGACTCGCCCAGGGGATCGTATTTTCCTGGATGTATGAACAGCGAAATCCGTCTTAATATTTAAAACGTTTTGGTAAACTGATCGTTTCAAGTAATTCGTAATTTCACAGCAGTTAACAATAAGTAGATTTTCTTAAAAGGCCGTAGAGATGCCAGGAAAAGGAATTGGTGAAACACAAATTCAATGTCCCCGAGTCTCATTTTGATCATTGGTACATACTATTGCGTAGCTTTATACTTCGCTAAGCGAAAACGAAGTGATAGCGCGCCATCACTTCTTAGCGTTCTCTCCGAGTTTTTTCTTTTAGTTCGGCCATCTTATTTTTCACCTACCCGGCGATGCGACGGGGTGGGTCGGGGGAACGAGAAATTTCACGCAGACGAAGTCGCGGGCAGAAGCTAGTAATGGAATAAACATAAAACAAAAAAACAGATACAATACCTGATAACTCCCAATAAGATAGGCCGCATTGAGTCGAAGAGTCTCATTATTGCTGCTGTAGAAGACGATCTTCTTCTTCGGATTCTTCTCCAACTCCTCATTAAGCTTGTTGCAGAACTGGTACAGGTGACAGAGGTGGTAAGGCCCGAAGTCAAAATAGAAGTTCTCGTAGACGATTTCATCTTCTATGTGGAAATACTTGCTATTTCGAGTCGGTTTCGGCTTATACCCGGTCTTCAGAGTCGCGAAGTACAGTCTGTCTGGAAGATTAAGATCAGGTTAATAATAGTCGAAGAAAAAATTAAAAACGGAACAAAGAAACACAACGTCTGGAAACCAAAATTTAAAAGACATTTTATTTTCCACTTGTGACATCCGCCAAACCCGCACTGGGACATCGTGGCGGACCATCTGACGGAGAAGAGGTCTGAGTCTTAGCAGGGGAAATATTAAAGGCTTGGGTTCGGCGCTGTAAAAAAAAACCGATGAACCTTCAGTCGTGTGCTTATGACCACACGACTGAAGTGAAACTTCAAACGTATTTGGCTATGAGAGGAAGAGAGAACGAAAATGTGCGCGCGCACTGCTTTCCCTTGCTTATATCCCCCACTCAACTCCCGTTCGCCTCGCCCGATTACACTTTTCGTAACGCTTACGTCACGCGTTCGCCAGCTTAGTCCCCAAGTCAAGCGTGCGTAAAGAAGTTTCACTTCAAAAATAGTGATTTTCGTATGGATTGACATTGCCATATGAAACTCACAATTTTTTTTTGCCACGAGTTTCTTGTAGTCCTATACATGTATTTTTCTTTCATACTTCTCTATTAGTCGTCATCTCGGTAGTCATCCCCCTTTCTAGCTATATCATCTTTCACAAAGTCCATCCATTCTTTCTTTTATTAAATGCATACATGTATTGCTATGTTAATAAATGTCGCAGCAGTTGTTGTCAAGGGTTGAATGTTGGTTATGCCCGGTTAACTTCTGCATTGCATGCTGAGAAACTGTTGGCATGGATAAATAGTGAAATGTCGATAGCAACAATTTTGCCGTATCGGTTTTTGCAAAAGCTGAATACGCTATTTTTTTCTTCAGCTTTGGGGTTTTCTCGAACTATTATAATTCGAAAAATGATGCAATTTTGTCAGCTAGACCATGTTATTCTTCAACTATTTTTGAGAAGCTTTTTTTGGAACGAAGGCTCTTTAACGCAGCTTGCGGTAGGAGTAAACACGTAACGAAAAAGCGTTATGGGAGTTTTGAGACCGAGTGTGAGAAAGAGAGAGAGAGATAGTTTTCATGGTTTCGAGGGTGCTAAGCCAGTGAGATCCAAAAATGAAAATCCAAAATAGCCACCGCATGCATTTCAAAATTTTTTCGTAATTTTAAAATTATCACTGAATTTCGTTCAGCTGACGGGGGTCCACGACCCCACACGTTTTTTTAATACTGCAGTATAACTTAACAAAAAAGATAAATCAAGTTTTCTATGTTTTTCTTTCCTAGAGTAGTAATAAAAGAAATGGAAAACAGGTCTAATCGATAGACTCGATGGCTAGACATATATTTTACGATAATATAACTGAAATAAATATTGCAGAACTATAATAGGGAGACATTATATCTTAGTTTATTATGCAGTTTTTGTCTAGAAGTAATAAATAGTGTTTGCGTGATTGGAAGGCTAATTTCATGTTAGTAAGTAAGGAAACTTTATTTTGTAGTTCAATCGGAACAATAATAATATTGATTCGAAGAAATGAATACTGTCTTAGGGACCACGCCTAGTCTCAAACTGTGTTTTCTAAGGTAAGAGGGAATCCCTACGGGACAAATGAAAGCAAAAAACTATTCAGCAATAAAGAATTTGACAAAAATAATTTTGGCTACATCGTGTCATAAGTAACTTTGCGTCCTTCAAACAACCGCTGAAAGAAACTTAAGTAATCCATAGTCCTCTTTATGTCCTCAAAGTTAAGACGATTACGTACCGACTTTCGTGTAACCAAACAAGACATCACAAAGTAATTTAGTAACATATTACACAACTTTCGAGACGTTTTGTGACAATAACTTCAACGACATTTATTTTTCTTGTTGGTTGGAATTTTGGTATACACAATGAGCCTATAGCGCTACCATAGCTGGGAGACAGGCCTCGTCTCTGTGAGAGAGGGTGGGCCGTAATCCACCACACGGGCCCGGTGCGGTTTGGTGGATCATGAATTGTAGAATGCTGTCTCCAATTCAGGACTTTTGACAACAATCACGAAAATTCTCAAAAAATATCCTTATGGCGGGGCTGCTGTTCTTCATTTAGAGAAACTTGATCGAGCGAAATTGCTGCATGTTTTGTCTAGAACACGTCATAGACGTAGGAGCGGGACCTAAGATCCCAGAGCCTACAAATGTAGTGAGTACTGCTACGATGCAAAGTCAGTAGAAGATTGACGAGGATTTGCAAACAATATGAAAAATTGCTTACTCCTCTCTATTCTATCTAACTTCTCTGTAAACTTCCTCATAAAGAAGTACCTCTCTATATACGAGCCCCTTTACAAAGTTGAAGTGAAAAATGAATAGTAAAACATCGCATCGTGAGAATGAAAATTAAATTTCCTACAAGCTAGGGTGACAAAGGGGGTAGTCGCATGTTAAGGAGCAGTTGTGTTGTAAGTTTGTAACTATTCCACCCGAACTGCCGCGTGGCAACCATATTTTTTTCATCAACTACAAGAATATCAAGTTTAGCGTAAAACTATTTTGCTTATGTTTTATTGGTGATTGTTTTGTCATATGATCGGTTTTGGTTCTTATTCTATTTTGGCAAAATAAATCGTATGATGGGTTTTGTCCGTAGTTTCTTTGTCTAGTCTTTCCTGTTGTATTGATAAACGCTTGGCGTCAGACATTAGTGGCGGATGGGTTGCAAAAGAGGAGCATAAATGCCTAGTGACTATTTCAGTCACAGTGCCTGCAGAAACACCGATGACATCGAGCGACTATTAAGAATAGTACGGGTACAATAGAGGGCAGCATACTCAGAGAGCGTAGCCCAAAGCGATGGACAAGCCAGAGAGTGAGAGAGCAACTGGACGAGCCGATGAATATGGCACTCCAACAAGCTACAGAGTGTATGGGGATCCACCCTCTACAAAACTATGTGAAGGAGTATCACGATCCTCCACATTGATGAGTAGAATGATAGAATAGAACAATTTTATTTCAGACAGGAGTCAGGGTTAGTAACAATTTTATTTAACTAGTGTTAGTAGGTTACATACACAGATTAACATAATATACAATTAAAATTTAGCGTGGAGCTGCATCCACTTCCAACATCGGGGAATCCAACCGATCGGCGAATACACTTAGAATATTCTTGGTGCCGCTGCGAACGCGCGTCATCAGGAATGCACATCTATTACTAATAATGGCGGCAAACCCATTATTATTAAAATTATCCGCAAACATCCCTGACTCATTACAATGCCATGGTAGCCGCAGCAGTACCCTCAGTGCATTATTATATTGAACCCGTATGCCCACTGAGTGAGGTTGACCCTCAGGCTGCACGAGTGCACGTGTAGAAGGACTGACAGTAAGCGATGAAAAGGACTCCCAGTAGTGGAATTGTGGACGTTCTACAACATGTATATTGTATAGCATCGGTCAAAAACAAACCTTAACCTCTCTGCTCGACAAAATTTTGACATATGACACACCAGCTGACTCGACGGGGTGTTGCGAATTACGTCATGATAATCAGAAATTTACTTTAACTTTCAGCATTCGAATTTATGAAGAAAACTGTGTTACCGCGCCTATTTTGTAAAATAAGTTTGTGTAAAATATCTTTAACTATATGCTGAGGTCGGTAAAACCGCGTCATTCTACTGTGAAAGTTGTATAAAATAGATATTACTACACCTATCCAAAAGGTAGACACCTCAAAATCGCTGAAAATATGTACATAAACCATCTAATCTCTTGATGAAAATATGCAAAAGGGAAAAATAAAGATATTGTCATTCTCTCTGCATTCTTACTTTTACCATTTTTCATACATAAACTACATAAAAAACATGATCAAATCTTGATAAAAATTACTAAAAATTGTGTTGCGACGTGACACCTCTTAGTGCTGACCATCCACCCAATTTTCTTATTCCGATTCAAAAATGTCATAAAGCCTAATCGATAATCGGTATTTAAAAAAAAAATAAAAAAATTGTAGAGACTGAATAAAAACTCTTTGGTATATTTTATCATTAATTAATAGTTTTTGAAATATAATCATTTTAATAAGTACAATCACGTACAGTGTGGATAGGGGTGTAACTTTTTATGGTTTCCTACGTCCGAATGAAAAAACGGAACCCTTGTAGGATCACTCGTGTGTCTGTCTATAGGTTTGTTACAATCGATTTGTTTCGAATCTACTAGACCGATTAAGTTGAAATTTGGTACACATATAAATTTCTGTGACTCAAATACGGACGTGTAACATGAATAAATTAATTATGAATATGGGGTCACTTTTTGGGGTCACATTAGATAAAAAAAATATCATTATTATAGTTTCAAACTCAAATGCGTCCCGCCTGCTTCCAAATTTTATTTAATTTAAAATGGGCTTGTTTTTAGCTTTTCAGTTAGTTTTAGTACAAGGATGCAGTCGGGTTTTTTTAATTTTTCTAATTACTTTTTTTTATTTCCAGCTTTTTAGTTTACAAATGTGAAAGATGTGTTTCGCAGACGATTTAGTTCTTGATACGTGTTTTTTACGATTTGTCACTTTGAATTACTTTTAACCATATAAGTTGTATATATTTTTGTAATCACCTTTTAAAACCCTTTATTTTGAGACCCCACTCGATAGGTATTGAGAAAAAAAAAATTATTGAAGGCATAATATGGCGCCAAAAATCCGCCATTTTGTTTTTTTTTTATTTTGATATGCCCAGTGTCACTCTCACAGTAAATACATAACCCTCCTTCTAGCGCAGTCGGGTAAATAGTAGATTGTTATACAAGGGTCGAAAGGAATCTATTCCCATACGAGGTATTTAGACTATAGTCCGAGTAGGAATTGATGACTTTCACCCGTGTTAAACACTCTACTTTTCATTTCGAATATAAGGAAAGTAAAAAATAGTGGTCTTTCTAAAATATTTATTGATAATAATAACATGAATAATAGGTACATATTTAAAATTAATTGAAATATTAGAACAATTTTTGTGCTATTTTAAATATGGAACACACCGCGTCACTGCCGCGGGCCGTCCCGCTTGATAGGTATTTTTTTCACACTGGCTGTTTATACACTCACAAGACCGCAACATTTTTCTTAATTATGTAAAAATTTCGTAGCTGACTACTTAACCAATTTAGTTCTATTTTTAAATTCATTCCCGACCTAGAGAGGGAAGCAATTACTATGAGTCTTTCCCGCCTTAAGGTGGGAAGCAACGTCTTCCACCCGCTATTCGGATCAAACAAATACTACTTTCCGAGTATGAGAAATGAAAAAGCTTTGCTTACTGTAAGTACCGTGTGACATATCAAATGTAAGGGTTTGTCGTGAGGGTCACAAACATATTTTTTAATAACTAAAAAAAAAATATTTATTATTCTATTAAATAGAAACAATATATCTGAAACCACAGCCTAAAATAAAAAAAACTACAAAATATAGTTCTGTGATTATTCTAGATTCCAAGAGATCCTATCAGACGTCTGGTCTTCAAATAATATAGCAAGTCTCTCATTCTATACTGCGTACATACTTACATTTGGTCACAGCCAAAATATGTTCGGGACGTTATATTCAATTTAAAGTTGGTATTTTTAAATGTTATGCTTAAAACACTCGTTATAAGAAGTCGGTTAAAAATAAAATTTTTGGCATTTTAAATCTCAATAGTAAGAAATGCTCAAGATGTTATTCCCCATAAGAAAACAGTAGGACTTTTCTTTTCTGGCTGGCACTTTAATTTTTGAGTAGGTACCTTATGAATGATGGGTTTATGAAAAACAAACTTATTTTTGCGGTGAATCAAATTAATGATGATGTACATTGTGCATGCGTGAATATTCAACCCTAACGGAACCTTTCATTGTGCGTGGTCCGACATAAACATGGAAAGTTTTTTTTAAATTTCGTTGGGAAACTACCACAAAAACAAACAATTACTATTACTCAAGTAAACTAATAGAAACAAAAACTACCAAGCTCATAAAACTAACAACACAATATATTAAAATGTAAAGTGATTGCGGAATACGCAATTTATACAATTAATTTATCATCATTCCCAAACTTCTGCTCAGCCTACCTAAAAAATGTATACTGGGCATTCTGTAGCAAACTATTAGAAAAGTATCAAAAATAAATACTTAATTGTAAAATAAATAAAAATAATTTTATACGACGAGCGCATTCGAAGAAAAATTCAAATATAGAAACAATTCGGCGCGAAATTCAATAAATGACTATGGTCTAAGGTCCTCGAGTGTTATTGACTCAGTTCAATTGAATGTCCAAAAAACTATTAAAATTACATTAGAAAAGCATAAATCATTATTATAAACAATGCTTATTGTATTTAATGCTTAAAATAATTTTATTTTAATTTCTGAGTATCGATTTCCGATATTCGACATATTAATTACCCGAGTCAATCGAAATTTAAAAAAAAAATCGTTTTGCATAATCGCTTTCGTACATCATTACGATAAAAAAAACAATCATGGACGGCGATTTTGAACACAAATTGAGTAGTGGTAATGAATAATACGTGTTATTCGACCTGTGTTTCAATATTACGTTAAGATTTGGGCATTTTCGTGTTGTTAATAACATTTACAATAATATTTGTCACATTTTAAATCTTATCTACTTGTGTGTGTGATATTTGTGAAAAGTAAAAATGTAAACACGCACTATTGGCGCGAAACTTCGACATTAGATATCAAAATACTTCATTACCACTACTTATTTTAACTTGAACAATGGATGAATTCGTCAAATAATTAAATTATGTATTATTTACTGCCCCTGTGGTGGAGTTTGGATGTTCGAAATCCCCAATTTTTATGTTTTTTAGCCTCGACCACCACTGTCAACAAAATGGCGATTATCGCATTTACAGACTTGAATTTTATAAAGGTAAGGTAATAAGCTTGAGCGCTAAATATGAAATATTTAATGGCGTTAACATATGAGTTTTTTATCCAACTCTCTTAATTAACGCACATTCATAGGATTTGATGCGTAGCTTAATAAATATTTACATAATCAATGTAGGGTGTCGTATGTCGTAATTCTTGGGTCCTAAAGGGGTCATTACCGAGCCGGCGGAGGTTTGTGTGTTCGGGTCCTAAAGGGGGCGCTACCGAACTATACGGTTAACTAAAAGCAGGCTTGGGACATTCACCTCAAAATAGAAAACTCAATAACACGAGTTGAGAAAAAGCAATATCGTTCGGAAATACGCCAGAATAAACATTGTTATTTTATCCGAAGTCCTCAAGGGATCCCAGACAAGTCAACAAGTTAATTCCGTACATAATACAGTTCTACGTATCCAGTAGTTTGTCAATATGAGTAAGTTGAGAATATGTCGGTCCATAGAGAGGTATTAAAGTTAGATACACGAGTTGTCACAGTAATAACTTTAGTTATGATATTTCTGCTTCTCTTACATGGGGGGCTCATGGCTAAGTAATAACAGCCACACGGGTCGATCGATCAGGTTAAGCTACATTTCCGCGGTCGGTCCGTGAATGGGTGATCATCTTTACATACCGAGACTCGCTCCGTGCCTCGGAAAACACGCTAGGTTGTACAGGCTGTGATTCGTGGATATTCAACAGTCGTTACTGGTCGTCAGAAAACCGAAAGACTGATAACCAGTCTTACCAAGGGTATCGTGATCCCTAGTAACTGGGTTGTGGGGACCAGATAGGCAGTCGCTCCACGTAAAATACAGCTGCATCCAATTAGCCTGGAAGCCGACCCCAAAAATAGTTGGGAAAAGGCTAGGCAGATAATTAGTTTCTCTTACTCTAGATACCTAAAACGTTAGCTTTGATATTTAGCCTTGCGAAGGCAACCAAGACATTCACAAATTATTCCCCCGGGTATAACATTTATCGTAAATGTCCCAGCAAAAGAGAATAAAGAAATCTATTTTATAGACCCAGACAGACAAAGAGAATTTTGGTGTTTAATTTTTTCGCGCTAAAACACTTGTGCCCGTTTTCACTAGCACTTCGGGATATCTAATTACGCTGTTGGATTTGCAACGCTCAGCTCATCAATCAATTAATCAACTCAGCCTATTGCAGTTCACTGCTGGACATAGGCCTCTCCCAGGCAGCGACAACACCCTGTCCTCCGCCTTCCGCATACATTCTGTCCCAGCTACCTTCTTTAGGTCTTCCGTCCTGGACTGACGGCCCCCAGCTAGTTGGACGGATCATCCAACTAGCTGGGTGGCGTCCCACACTACCCTTGGAGATACGCGGTCTCCACTCCAGGACTCGTCTGCCGTTGCATGGTGATAGTGATGAACTTTACTAAGGTCACTGGTTAAGACCTCTTGTCCTTGAAATCTGTGACGTCAAACAAAAGAGAATCCAATACTTTAATGTTTGCAGACGATGGCTAAATTAGTTCACTATTAGATTTTGTAGTAAGTTTAGTCCGCCCTTAGTCTGTTGGCTCAGCCTCCAGCATTTAAATTCAATTTAATGTGAGCAATGTTGTTTAGTTTTAAAAAGGGTTTTAATGGAAATACAAAATTATACTTATCTCTAATCCATACTAATATTATAATTGCGAAAGTAACTATGTCTGTCTGTCAGTCTGTTACCTTTCACGCCTTCACTGCTGAACAAATTTCGATAAAGGCACACAGATAGACCTGGGTTAGGTCATAGGGTCCTTTAATTTCAGTAGTACATTCCCGAGGGTCAATTCTCGACCTCCAGGCCGGCGAAACCGCTGGCAATTTTAGCATTCAGCTAGATTCGACGACAGAATCACGAGTAAAATTTTTCTATAGGACCCTTGAATTAAAGATGACAATCTTGGTATCAATAGAACGACCTTATAAAAGCAGTTTCTGTAAAAAGTTTCGAATAGAAAACATCACAGTGAAAAATTAACCATAAATTAAAACGACTTCTCTACAATTTTCCAGTTATAAAAGACTCATGAGGCCACTGAAGAAGGACCTTTTCAAACCCGAGGAAAGTTTGATTAAACAAATAAATCTGGCGAAAGATCTCGTCGCCGTCATGCGGGCTCCGTCGTAATCGTAAAGCTTGTGTCAGCTTTTGTAAACGACAATGTGACTTGGATTTTCTCATATGAACAGATAATTTAAACGAAGAATATTCATGAGATAAGTACCTCAAGAATATTATTCGTTTTCTTATCGTGTCGATGGCAATATATTTACAGTCAGCCCAGAATTTGGGTACGAGCTTGGCACCATCAAATCCTGTAGTGTGCAGACAACAGGACACGCTGGACACGATATTAAGTAGCCAATTTTTTGTGGGACAGCACCATATTTCCACTCATGAAGCGGAGCGAGTCCTCTATGAATCTCCACCTGAGCAGGTTTTCTTTGCTTCAGCCTACCTGAGTCCGAAGTATATTCAAAAACTTCTATGTACCTAAGCCAAGGCAACTGATGTCCAGGTGCGATATTTTCAGCGGTGGAACGAATGGGTTTGGTAGGACAGCCCTACCTATCTCATCATAGCTTTAGCTTTTCCTTAGAACAATATTCCTTCTAAGTATTACTAAGTTGGTAGGTATTAAATATTTAAGAAGGCCGATTAGGTTTCGTCTACACGACTAAGAATAGCTAGCCCTTTACTGGAGCTTTCATGAAAGGTGAACCTAACGATTATAGAGCATAGATTGGAAGCATTTTCCACTTCGAAACTTATAATATCATGCTAACGATAACCTATTTTTTACAAAAAAGATTGCGTTGCTAGTAGCTCTGCAAAAAAATATAAACTGAAAAACAAGTAGCGGTCTTGTCTTTGAGTTTTTTTTTTTAACAATAATACAAAGTGCTTTTCCATCCAGAAGGCAATTCTAAAGATATTTTAATTTTATACAGTAAACGAACGAAGGATGCAACGGAAACAGCGAAGACGGAAACCTCGGGCCGTTATAAAAATACTTTCTAAGGAAGACACCTCCAATTAAAACAATCTAATCTCTTGCAATTTACAGAGAGCCTTTGCGCTGTAAAACATTATTTTCAGGAAACGGACGACCGGGCCTTAAGTTAAAAAAAGCGCTGTTATATTTCTGCAGCGCTTTAAAGCTAAAAGATGGATAGACGTGAAACGTCAAGTGGATAATTGCCACTAGCGCCAAGTTTTTATAGTCCAAGACACGGGAAGTTGAAAATTCAATTCCGTTCCAAGCAATGATTCCTAATGACGATGTGCCCCTGACCATCCGTAAGGTTATAAACGCTTTGATGTCATCAGCCAATCAATTTGTATGAAAATTGTTCCGTGTCCAAGGTTGCGTGGTGTTTACATTGTCCGGTCCTTGTCAACATGGCACAATGACATTATTTAGTTCATAGTATGAATAATGTATCATGTATGGTGTACTCGGACGTCAGCGGTTTTTACCAGATCCCATATGCCTTTCTAAATTTTTTATCAAAAGCTATAATTTCGCTGAGTTATTCTGGGAAACCACAAATGCGTAAGGAAGAGGAAATTGTTGAGCTGCAGATTTAAAAAGCTTATGTCTAGCAGTAGACTACGCTAATTTGCTTTAAATGCTGTTGAAATTACTACCAACTTTACTCCCTAATCAAATATACTACTAGAGAAACTTAAATCAAAATATTATTTTGCCATATATGCCAAAAATTACGGACAGAATCGCTGATTCGTCAACGTCACAACATCATCGTAAAGATTTTACCAATACGCCGAACATCTCGTCTTTGTCAACTGGAAAAGAACAAAACCGACATCTATTCATAAACCAACGCCCATAAAAAAACCATAAATACTCCGATGCTAATAAAAGGAATCGCGCGCACTCGCCCTTGGGGCACACCCCAAGTTTGCATACACTTACGTAACGTAGCCCCAAGGTCAGGCTGACACTTGTACCGCACCTTTATTGCATGTGTAGCACTTGAAGAGGAAATTACAGCTATTTCAGTGGTCTAGCCAGCCCACCTGCCTGCCTAGCCGGGTAGTGGGCAGTTTGCACTTACCCACTTGCAACTGAGCGATGACGACCTTGGAACTTCACCGTGCTATTACGTCAAACTGTCGGTTTGTTGGAGCAAAAAAGTAATGGAAGCCACGACTTTTAATGAGTTTTCAAACACGGAATTTGAAATCGTAAAAAAGGTATTTTTAAACTTTTTTTGGCTTGGAATCTAAGCCTAATTTGTAGCTAAATAATAACACCGCACGGGTCGATCGAAGGTTTTAAGCTAAGCTTGCCGCGGTCGGTTCGTGGATGGGTGACTATCCATAACATATCGAGACCCCTCCGTGCCTCGGAAAGCACATTTAGCCGTTGGTCCCGGCTGTCATTCGTAGATCTTTGACAGTCGTTACGGGTAGACAGAAGTCTGATAACCAGTCTTACTAAGGGGTTTCGTGTTACCCAGTAAATTGGTTGTGGAGGTCAGATAGGCAGTCGCTCCTTGAAAAGTACTGGTATTCAGCTGCATGCGGTTAGACTGAAACCTAACCGCAACATATTTGGGAAAAGGATAGGCAGATTGATTGATTGATCTAAGCCTGATTTAATAATTAACATAAGCGGTATGGTTGTATTGTAAAGTAGTCATCGATTCAATCAAATACTTTTGTTTATTGAATGGCAATTAATCTTAGCATAAGCATAATCAACCTATAATGTTCCCACTGCTGGGATACACGCCTCCTCTCTTCGTGAGGGAGTGGGCTATAATCTACAACACGGGCCCAGTGCGGGTTGGTAGATGTCACAAATGTCTTCGAATTTTTGTTTCTAGCGATCTCCTCCTAGTTCCTCACGATTTTTTCCTTCACCGTTTTGAGAGCTGTTATCTTATGAGATCACAAAACGTAGCAAAAACATAGCGGTAATAGGATTTGATAAACGAGAACCAGTAAACGCAAGAAGGCAAAAAAGACAGGATTATGCAAAAACCTTCTGTCGTATCTTCCGAGGATTAGGCGACGATAAAGCGAGAATTTATTGGTTTAATCAAGCAAGGTTCCTTCCAGTTGGCGTTTTCTATACCCGTTAGGTCTTAAAGTGCTTTCTTAATTGACATGAAGCGCGTTAAGTGGAACCTAAAGAACAGGTAAAAGGGTAAAAGGAAACTCACGAAGTTGCCAATGTTGATATCGGTCCTTGATCTAATTTCTCCCTATTAAAGGAGGCAAGCTGCTGTGCTTTTGAGAGTGAAAGTGAAGGACCTTTAAAGCATAGTTATACAGGACGGTAATCTTCCCACTGAATGGTAGGTAGGTATTAGGGCATGCAAAACCGGTTTTCCGGTTTTGCGCAAAACCGGAAATCGGCCAAAATTTAACGATTTTTGAAAACCGGTTTTGAGAGCCAAAACCGGAGCTCAGCTCCGGTTTTGTCAACATTTTTTTCGAAGTAATGTTATTTTGTAGTTCGTCTTCAAAGTTACAAAAATGTTGATTTTTTTGGTTATTGTGGGTGGCTGTGTTTAATATTTGAAGATGCTGATTGTGTTTTCTATGTTTAAAATATATTATTTTTGATAGCAGACTTAATAGGTACCAAAGATACCAAAAACTTACTTGTTGTTGATTTGATCTCAGTTAATTAATCTTTATACTATTATAAGTTCATTGTTATCTGTACAATTATTATGGTTTGGATTAAAAAAAAAAGTAAAAAAAGCTAAAACCCGACTACGACAAAAAAACGACGCTGAAAAAGTATGAAACAAGATTTTCATACTTCGAACAGAACAAAAAGAAAAACCGTAGTCACACGTTATAGGTACCAACCGAAACACTTTAATAACGTGTGACTACGGTTTTTCTTTTTGTTCTGTTCGAAGTATGAAAATCTTGTTTCATACTTTTTCAGTGTCGTTTTTTTTTTGTCGTAGTCGGGTTTTAGTTTTTTTTACTTTTTTTTATTTAAACAATTTTGGTGTTAAATTTAACACATGACTTTTGTCCGCTAGAGGGCGTCGCTTTAAATTTGAGCAATATTTTGGAAATGTACAAGTGAAGCCCTTTCAAATGATACCAAACATGGCGTATTTATCTCAATTTTTATTTTTAATACATTACTTTTTGTCTTTTTTTTTTTTTTTTTTTTTTTTATGGATGGGAAATCATCAAATGACCCCTCCCGCTCTGGGTGGAGCGAAGGGAGTGTCAGACTCTTACTGACTAAAACCCATCCGTGTTCCTTCCTTAGCCCTTTATGTTCCGGGGTAGCGGTAACCCTTTCGGACAATCCCGCACCCCCGGCAGGCTTCGGCCCTGGCAGGCCCCTTCCTTTATGCTGACATCTCTTTGAGGCGCGCGTGGAACACGTACGCGCCGTCCGGCACGGGCCTGGTCCTGATCGGACGGTGAGCTACCCATTACTCTCCGTCCGCAGGCCCGCGCCTACGGTGGCCGGGAGTCGTCACGCGGCTCCCGACGCCCGGAGCGTCTCCCGCGGCGGCTGGGGTGTGAGGCTCTCTCCCTCAGCCGTTCAGCCACCTCCTTCGCTAGCATGACTGCTTCGCAGAAGGAGGTGACCGCCCCCCACTCCCTCTCGCCCCGGACCATGGCTTGAACCAGGGCCGGACGCGAGAGGTCGCCGCCGCTGTCGATCGCCTCTACGAGGGCACGGCGGTGCTCCGCCCATGCGGGAACGTCACGTAGCCTATGTTCAGCGGACAATTAAGACGGTTCTAACGATACCTCATATGTCGAGTTCCGATAAGTAGATTAGGAGCTATGAGGGAACAGATGAACATACTCACATACATACATAGCCTGTTAAAATCATAACCCTCCTTTGACTTTGCCGTAGTCGGGTAAAAAGAAATGTATCATACAATTTGTTTTATTTGTAGACTTAGTGGGTATTTAAAAAAAATAGTGTTTCTTTTTAAATTATACTACATTCGATTTTTTTGCTAAAACCGGACCTAGCTCCGGTTTTCGGTTTTGGTCCCAAAAAAACGATGTTCAAAACCGGTTTTGATGACTTTCCGGTTTTGCATGCCCTAGTAGGTATGCATTAAATACAGA
Organism: Amphipoea lucens; assembly: GCA_947508005.1. Lineage (NCBI taxonomy): Eukaryota > Metazoa > Arthropoda > Insecta > Lepidoptera > Noctuidae > Amphipoea > Amphipoea lucens. The sequence goes on along the minus strand of OX382381.1, from coordinate 7,814,982 downwards.
GTATAAGTCGCGAGAATGTAACACTAGTTTATCGATTGGCGAAATCAAAGCATATACGGTCAGGTTTAGTCATAATGTTTTCCTGGACCCCAGCCACCCTAACTGCGTAATACACGTTCCATCACAATACGAATCATTTTGAAGGATACTGCTATTACGTTCGAAAAAATGTTCTGCTCCACAACGTAAATAACGCAATGCAAAACTGTCAAAATGAAAGCCATTGCTACTGTTAGTGTTTTGCGCAATTACCACGCGGGTCAGTGATGTCTAAGAATTTTCATGCGAATTTTGTGAAAAGGAACATTGATCCTTGCCAGGTTCAAACCGAAACCTCGTTCTAGAGAAACGATTTTTTTTTATTGCTAAATGGGCGCGCTCTTGACCCCGATCGGGCCTAATGGAAAGCGATAGATGAGGTCTATGATGGAACGAGCGTGCCCAGAAGGTGCCTGTTCACTCTTGATTTGAAGGCAGACGGGTTAAATGTAGAAGGGAACACAGATTTCCATTACTAAACCACAACTACATTTTAAAGTGCACCTTGACAAAAGACACATAGCCTTCAGAATTAAGATGGCTACAAAACATTTAACTATCCATCTAAATTCACGCGCAAGGCCGAAGTAATCAACAAAGCTGTAACAAAACACTGGAGTGGCCTGAAATTTATTGGTTTTCAAGGAATC